>CM060634.1:22735000-24167500 GCA_030578275.1 Meda fulgida | reverse complement strand
AAAAAAATAAGCAGTGTACTGTATGTCATTGTAACTGCTTGTTCATTGCCATGGACTAATGGATTAATGAATAACCTTTATTTACTCATTTGCAAGTCATGTTCTCAAATCTGCTTCTGTTGTGTTTCCATTTTCTCTCAGGTGACCAGAATGAAGCAAACCCTTAGCTGTTAAGATGATTCATTGGAGAAAAAACTCCAGACATATTCCAGACAAAAGCAACACTGTCAACACAGAATTACCAACAATGACACGTCTGACTAAGAGAACTTTTACCCAGACCGAATGACTACAGGCGAGACACAATTAATAGGATCTAATAAATTGGACAACAGATAGCAGCATAGTGGAATATTCAAGCCTTGAGATGGAGGTGGAACGGCCGGAAGTTGTAGAGGAAGAGACCTTCTCCAAGGGTGGACAGGACAACCCGGATGGCAAGAAGAGCCGGGGTCACACTTGTGAACTCTGTGGAAGAAGTTTTCCTTTCCTCAGTTCCTTGTCCCAGCACATGAGAAAGCACACTGGGGAGAAACCATACAAGTGTCCTCACTGTGATCACCGCTCAGCCCAGAAGGGTAGTTTAAAGGCCCACATTCGCAGTCACAAACTGGAAGGCCTCAGCCAGAGCACTGGCGGCGAGGAGGAAGATGTAGACGAGGAAGGGGAAAAAGAAGGAGGGGTGCCAGAAGATCAAGGTGGTTGCTCCAGTCCGACTGAGAGTACCTCAGCCTGCAACAAGGTTGTGAGCGGTGAAGAGGTGGCCAAAACGAGGAAGAAAGGTGGGAAGAAGGAAAGAACCTCGGGTGAGAATGGCAAACAGTCAATGCAGTGCTCTCAGTGCAGGAAAAGACTGTCAAGTCAGGCAGAGCTTGAACAGCATATGCAGGAGCTTCACAAGGTCTTCCAATGTGAACTGTGCCCTTATGAGACCTTGCAGGAGGACCAACTGCAGGATCACATTGAGAAGGTACATCCTATTGAGGAGGAATCTATCACCAAAGAAGTCTCTACCAGTGAGGAAGCTGACGGTTTACTTGGTAAAGGCGAGTTCCCATGTGAACAATGTGACCAGGTGTTCACCCAAGCCTGGTTTCTGAAAGCTCACATGAAGAAGCATCAAAACAGTCTGGATCATGGGTGCCGGATCTGTGGACGGCGTTTTCGTGAGCCCTGGTTCCTACGTAGCCACATGAAGACGCACAACACCAAGTTAAAACCAAAGAGTGACTCTTACCTTCCAGCTACTGTCAATGAGGTGGCGCAGGATGAGTCCAACTTGGTGAATGAAGTGTGTGTGTATGAACTCTGTGCCAAGTGTGGTAACTTCTTCCATGACCGTCAGAGCCTGCAACTGCACGAGCAGGTCCACAGAAATATTGAGCATCCTCCTAACAATACCTTCTGCAGTGAAAAGGACTTCACATCTGCCACCAAGACAAGCTTCTTGGAATGCCTAAACTTAAAACCAGCTGGAAAGGAAGAGAACCCGATTGAAGGAACTCTAGGGAAAAGAATCCCAGAGCTTGATCCAGTAAGTAGCTACCAGGCTTGGCAACTGGTCACCAGAGGCAAACTGGTGGAGGTATCTGAGAAGAGCCTGGGTTGGGAAGAGAGGTTAGCCGATGCAGATGTAGCATATGATAGGGAAAAGGGCGAGTATGTCTTGACCAGACAGGACAAGCGAAAGAAATCACTCGATGCCACTGTGAGTATCCCAACCAAGAAGCGGAGAGGGGCTGGAACCCAAGGCTCCAACACAGATCAGCACAGCAATGGAGAAACAAACAGCCAGGTCCTGACAGGTGAGCGAAGCCCTGAGAATCTGAGTGACTCAGAGTACCGGCCTACTTGTCGTCCTAGCCGGAAGAATTCCCAGAAAACCTCAGAGTGCTTGGAGTGCGGAAAGGGTTTCCGCACACAGCAACAGATGGTGATCCACATGCTCATCAGACATGGTGGCTTGGGTGAAACCATTGGTGGAAATGGACTGTTCCGTAAAGCTGCTTCCAGCCCATCCAAAGCAGGGGAATCAGCAGGACACTTCAGGGATCAAAGACGGTCAGGGTTATTTGGGGACACAGGTAAGGGCATTTTCCTTATTGTGAGATTTAATGCCAGTTCAAAATTTAAGTGTAATCTTAGAAATGTGTTTTTAGTTTGGACATTTGTTAAAGCTTGTTCAAGCATCACTTGATTGCATATCAAAACCTCTGTTCTGCATACCTGTTTGTAATAATGCCCAATGCAGTGCAGATGCTTACATAGTTTTTGCTTTTATATTGAATTGCTGATGTTTACATTCACCACAAGGAATTCAATTCCATCATTTGAATCTGTTCATGGGTTACCTTTTTACAGTATGTGTATTATACACCATGGGTCCTCAGGATTGCTACTATAAATCCACTTTATTGTAGAAATGTCCTTTTCTATCCCTGTTCAACACCTGTTTAAGTTAACCTAAAGACCTTGATTAGTTGTTAGTAATTTACAGTTGGAATGAATTTTACTCATGCTGAATTATGAAGTGTGACAGCACTCCAAACAATGTGTAAACTACCTGGTACCTGATCAGAAATTACACTGGGAAGATTAAGTAAAGGGTTACAGTAACATTTATGAAGCAGGTTTATCTGCTGTAGTCACCTTAGAAATTACAGTCAAGAGCTTTTATAGTTATTGATCCTACTTTTGTGGATCCACCTTCCTACAATGTTGTAATCAAACACACTTAAACCAACGAATCAACCAACAAACAACTGAAAGGTATTTTAGATCAGATACCAAAGGCAGATCTCCAGGAATAGGATAAGAGAACGGCTGGTTTAACAGATACTGTATGATATACTGCTTCTGAAGGAGGACAGAGACACCTTGTGGAGAAATACTGCTGTACATTTTAACGTGTTTAATTGTATTGTACTGTTTGTGCATACAGTAGCTTAAATCTTCAATACATAATTGATTTCAAATAGAGAGCATGTTCTTAGCTTTCAATTTAAGAATGAACATATTGTAAGCTTTATGCACAAAATTCCCATCAGGTATAAAACTATTGTGATTTCCATATGTAGTACCCATAGTTTGTTTTTACTCTTCTGCATCAAAGCTATTATTTAAAAAAAACTACATGTGTTTTAAAGGACCTCAAGACAGTTAGTTACTCAAGACACTTAGTTATTGACTATAGTCAAAGGATTGGGGTAATTTAAAAAAAATGTACATGTTTTAGTCTCACTTGTTCATACCCTTTATATCTGTCTTCAGACTAAGTGAAATCTTTGAACCATAGCATAGTTTAGTTATCAAGGTGCAAAACCAGACTCTGAATTGCTCAATCTTTTGCTTGTAGCTGGTGGTGTCCAGCCCTCTTTGCATGATGCTATTTCTGGACTTCCTGTCTCAGGAAGACAAGCTCTAAAGATTTGTCTTTTCCCACTTTCCTCATCTTAATGCAGACCTTCAGTTGAAACACAACACTAAAATCACTGAAAAATACTGCATATGGCAGGTATTTTAACAAAGCCAATAAGCCCCATAGAGCACTGAATCTGTCCTGGTGATTGATAAGTCTTGTCAAATTTAGGGAAATCATTGGTGTTATATTAATTGTCTATAAAGGAACATATTATAGATCTGAGCGATTGGCCCTGTGTTACCACAAGGTTAAGAAAAATAAATTGCCTTAAAATGGAATGTTCCAGAACATAGGTTTCATTGTGTAAGACTTAAAACAGATGTCCAATCACTGCTGATATTTTAATGAAGGTGTGAAGACTATAGAATGCTCTTCCAACCAATGGATCTCCTCTAGAAGATTCATTATCATACCACATTATTCTTAGAATATGATAGTTCCTCTTGTAGCTTTTGTAAGGCAGAAAGAATTTAGGGAAGCAGTTATGGCCATTACGTTTGTGTAAAGTTTATCTCAGCGGACCCCCTTTCCGAATTGGCTCAAAAGTAACCTCAGAGAGAGTGGATTGAAGGCTGCACAGCAGCTAGTGTAAGCCACCAAATGGAATCCAGATGGCTTGAGAGAGAGAGAGAGAGAGAGAGAGAGAGAGAGAGAGAGAGAGAGAGAGAGAGAGAGAGAGAGAGAGAGAGAGAGAGAGCTACTGAGAGATTGCAGATTTGTTAAATGTAAACAAACATCTTGCTGACAGATGAGAAGAGGTATAGTCCCAGGCAAAGTTCCCAGGCCCAGTAGTCTGTTGCTCCATTGTACTAATTTTAAACAAACTGTGTGCGATTGTGCTACCACCATTACGTTTTTTTTTTATCTTGTGTAACTATGTAGATTTTTATTTACATTTATGTCATGCAATGCCATAAACATACTCGTTAGAGAGTTTTTCAATGTCACACATTAAATGTTGTTTTATTAGACATATTAGAAAAAAATATTATTATTATCAATGTTGAAAAGTTGTGCTGCTTAATACTTTTGTGGAAACTTTGAGAATTTAATTGATTTTTGAAAGTATTTTCTAGTAAATGTCTTTCCTGTCTCTTTTAATCAATTTAATGCATCCTTCCTTGATGAAGAAAAGTTAATTTCTTTTTTTTTATCAAAACGTGTGTGTGTGTGTGTGTAATATATATATATATATATATATACACTATTTAAAACTTTTGTACAGGATAAGTACATTGTACTGTAAATTTACATGGTTATGTGGTGCCATCTTGTGGTGATTCTCTAAAATAGTGTTATTGTGTTTGCTAGCTTTATACTTTCAGAGACTTTTTGCTATTGTTATATAGTTACAAATCCCTTTATGTTGTTTTCATGACAGATAAAAAGCCATACACCTGTGAGCACTGTGACTTTTGCACCTCGGAGCCCTCTGCCATCGCTGCCCACGTCCAAACACATCATTTGGCGATCAGGGACTGGGGCCAGAGGAGTGATGCCTTAACCAGCTCACTCAGCCAAAGCCAAACTCACCAAACGAGCCACACAGGCTTCCCAAGGCTGAGAAATGCCCTGCTGCAGCAGCCCTACTGGCCCTACACCACCTCAACTCACCTGGAGAGGGCAGCACTGAGCGACGCCGCTTCAAAAACGGAGGATGAAAAGAGCAAGGGGTTGAAAGAAAGTAGCTCCACTGATAAAGTGGATGCTAATCTGCTTAATCTCTCCATTGAAGTGGATAAGGAAAAAGAAGGGGTTTCTTCTACATTTTTGAACAGTTTGGTCAGACACCAGTGTCCTTATTGCTCTTATGCAACACTGTATCCAGAAGTTCTCTGGATCCACCAACGAATTGCACACAAAGTTGACAGCACTACGTTGGTGCCTAAGTGGGCCCCAAGGAACGGCCTCAAGGGGCCAAAATCGCTTCTCGATTTCAAGAGACGCACCGGGCCACCTCCGTTTCTGGAGGGTAAAGACTGCCCGTCTCTGCCACAGATGAGAGCTTCCCGAACGAGTCCACCTGATTGCAGCCCTGGAGGGACAAAGAAATCAAAACCTCAGACAAGTAGCATAGAGTCCAGCTCTTCGCAAAGCAAGAGCTGGCACGCGGCCACAGCACCAGGGGCACCATCTCACTCGTCCAAACATAAAACCAGCAAGTCCAGGACGAGTGAGTTGGCAGGCAGTAAACAGAAAGCAGACGTCCATCAAAATAGCTCATCACGGCTCACAGCAAGTCCTCAGAAGACTGGAACCCCAAAGACAGGAAGCAGAGTGATGGAGAGAAGTCTGCTACCTAAAGAAGGACTTCATTTTATGCTCTCTAGCAAACACAACCTCTCGGATCAGAGGAGCTCCAAAGCCCATGCTCCTCAGACCCCCGGTAGGTCAGATTCTCAAGCTCAGGATACACCGTCCGTGGCGGGGTATGACCCCTGGAGCAGACTTGGCTCGAGCGGCCCATCCTCTCACTCCCAGTCCAAGAGAGAGTCAAAGGCTGATGGTCCAGAAGCTGTGACAGACATCATGAGTTTCTTGAAGAACTGCAGTCCTCACGATTTAGCTGCCCTTTACCACCACTGGGGCTTCAGCAACACCATTGCAGAGCAAGCAGGTAAGAGGCTGTTAATGGGTGTTTGAAAGTATACCACTATCATGGGATAAGTTAATATTTATATTTAAAAACGTACTACCACTACTTCTACTACTACTAATAATAATGTTTTTTTAAACATGCAATTTGATCTGATTTTATGATCTAATGATACATTGAGCATGTGTATAGGGATTGGTGTGTACTGGACTGTACTGTACTTTAGCCTATTTCTCTTCTTCTGAAACTTGATTACTAAACGTGTATCAAGGAATCTTATCAACTAGCTTTGCAATGGGATAGTGCACACTTTACTTCCATATTCTCCTGTATCGTTTGTGATTATGACTCTTAAATCATCAAACATGGCATGATGCGCAGTCATTAAGCCAAATCCTACATTTACATACCTCAGTCAAGAACCGGAAACCTTCAAATCTAACTACAGTTGTGGATGCACAATCATTTACAGAAATTGTTCACCTTAAAAAAATAATTATCACAATTGTTAGTAGTTTTTTAGTGACCAATATTAATACCTAGAGAGCAGGGTGGCCTATAACGTCAATATATACACCACAATACATACAATTGATTAATAAAAAATAAGATGTACAAACTTGATAAGACACATTTGTTAAAAATTTGCAAGTAAAATATAAAGCAGTTGTTTACTATTTGTAATGTTATCCATTGACAAAACTTTTGTATCAGATGTTTGCTGTTTAGAAGGCCTAGATCTAGAAATATAATATATTGGTATGGGTATTAAAGTTTTTTATTATTATTATTTATTGCTATCTGTCAATATTTGATATTTATTTATGCATGCTCATTTCCCAAATTTGCATTTTAATTACCTTTGCCATCATCTGATGCTCACCTAATGTTTAATAACACTAATGATTTAACAATACTTTAATTGGATTCTTTTTGCAAATGAAAATCCATTTTTTTAATATTGTACATTATAATGGCGTGATGCCTAAATTCACCTGTAGCATCAAAAACAAGTGTTTTGTTTTATAAGTTATTCAGACAAAAGTTTTAAGTGTCAGAATTATTCCAATAACACGATCTTCACAGGACCATTGTAACATTAAAAACCGGTAAAGATTGACATGCTGAAAAATGGTTGTCAGGTCACAGTACATGAATTATTCAGCAAAGGCACATTAACTACATTTACTCCTGAGCTAAAATGACAAATGAGAACTGTGAGGGCTAAAATGGCACGTAGCACCCCACATGCCGTTGTGCCAGCATGCGCATACGCAAAGGTTAATGGAACTATTGAGTAATCTCTTCATCATCGTGTAACCTACGAAAGTGTGTAAAAACATTTCAGACAGCTATCGCTGAGAGGCATTCCGAGCCTTAAACATCACGCTCGTAACAGCACGCCGGGAGCTTTCTGAGGGGTTACAGCGCCTCAACGCCACAAATATGCAAAGTAGCCAACTCAACGAGTGAATGTACGAAAGAGCAAGAGGAGTCAATTTTAGCCACCAGCTGCTTTGAAAAATATTTTCAAATGCTTTTTTTTTTTCATTCCACTTCATTTAAGGACATTTTGCCAGGCGGTGGTCCAGTTGGCCGGCTTCAGTGAGTGTAGTTCTGCGGAAAGACAGAGAAAATTTCTGTCAACTGTCTGGCCTGATATCATCAGCGCTCTCTTTAGCCCTTTGAGTCACATACAATAAAGTGACCTTTCCAATACTAGACTATCCTTTTGTTTGTGCTGTCCGCTGCTTTTCCTGTTGCGTCGCTCCTGTATGGTAATAACTCACAGACTCATGTTTACTAAACGTAGCCTTGCTAACCACTGCCACCAACACTCTAAGTCACGGCTCAGCGCTACGACAAAGCTTGGCCCGAGGGGTCGGAGCAGGTAGGACCACCAGTGCCAGGTGACGGACAGGAGCCAAAGGGACAGCATTTCAGCTCACGCTCTTAAAGCGCCCTGAGGGGAAACGAATGCCGGTTGCTTCAGGTTCCACATCCGTTCCTGTTACTTCAGCGAGTCCTTCACCGACGCGCACGTGTCCGAGCGATTCCCCTCGCACGGACGAGGGCTGACATAGCTAGAGCGACGGGCAGGAAAAGAGCAGTGAGACCGAGAGGGAAGGAGACAAGGAGAGAGGGAGGAAGGGGAAAGCAGCACACCTGACATGTGACATGGTAGCGCAGATGGGGGCACATCACAGGGCAAGGCTTTTAATTCACTGTAATTTATGCGGTCACATGGGCCTGTGTTCATGTCAGGCTGTCAGAGATGCTCTCGTGATGCGGCAGGACAGCTCCCCATCCAAGCCCTGAAGGTAGCCTCCCATAATGACACATAAAACATACTAATGATGCTCTCTCTCTCTCTCTATCTCTCCGTCTCCTAACCTCTCTATCTGTTCTGTGTAAGTTCAGCTACATGTTTTTCCTATTAATTTCCATTTCTCTTTCTCTGTTTGTGTTTGTGAACTGTAGGGTTGGCGAGGTCAGGGTCTCAGCAGGGGGAGTATGTGTGTCCGGTGTGCAGGAAGAGCTTCAACCAGCCCAGCCATTACCGCACACACATGAGATCACACACAGGTGAGATACACACACTAAAAACAAACGTTGGGAAGCAACTAACTGAAACTACTAACTTAGCTACATTTTCTTTTATTAGCGTCTCCAGTCACAAAATACCTTTTCCTATTAAAAATTATAAGATATTTTATGCAATAAATTGTAGTGTAGTGCTATTAAACACTGCTTTTAATATATTCTTTATCATTGTAAATATAAATATTTGTAATATTATAAGATACATTATCCAATAAGTAAAGAAATGAACATTAATATCAGTTTTATTATTTTAATCACTTTTATTTTTCCTTATAAATATATGAAATATATATAAAATGTGAAAATATATAAATACACCAAAGTTAAGTTGAATAAGATAGAAGCTGCTAAAGGATTCCTATATATTGCCATAAAAATGCCATATATATATATATATATATATATATATATATAATATATATATGTGTGTGTGTGTGTGTGTGTGCTTGTATGCGTTTATGTGCAAAATGTGTGTGTATGTATAACGAGCGATTTCTCTCTGTCCTTGAACGAGAGTCTTTCTTTCTTTCCGCCGCAAACATATTTGCGTGTGACTCTGACCTGTGAAAATTGTATACATTATTAATCAGATGTCACTTATGGAGCTGTAATTGTGCATGCTAATAAGCTGAGCAGTCACCAGTCCAGTATGATATGTGTCAAATGCTCACTGAGAAAATGTGACAGTTTGCCCTTGTCTTCTCATCAAACCACACACACACACATACACATTTACTCAATCTGGGGTCTTTTTCATTTCATCACAGATACGATTATATCCATCATCCATGTTCAACAACAAACATTCATACGCCATAATAAATCTATAATGAGGTTGTGCGCCATTGAATGTTTACATAAACAACTAGGGGCTTGTTAGGATTCATTGTCATTGTAATTTTGTTTCAATCTACGTTCTACAAACTGAAATCACCTTTGCTATTAGTATATAGTACATTTACCTCCAGTTTACTAGGGGGAAAACGCTATTGCACATCATTAGCATGCACTGTAGCAGCTTTTTAATAATATAAAGAGATAATGTTCCATTCTTAGTAGTCCAAATGAATAGGGTTCCCTGCAATCTTTTAAACAGGGGTACACTTAGCCGCTCGGATCATGAGAGGACCGATTTTTTTTTAAATGTTTTTTTTGAAGACTGTGAAGGTTGTGCATACTATCCAGACTGATCCCCAGTGACAGAGGCCAAATGCTACATTTTATGAAGCGATCTCTCTCTCTCTATGCACATAGACTTACAATCTACATCATCAGTGATTGCTCTCTTCAGTGTGAGCTTCCAAATGAAGCGGGGCAGGGGCCCCCGGCCTCCATTAGCATGCACACTAACTCTGTGTGTCACTTTAAATTGGTAGTTTCAGTTCACTGTCTGCCGCGGCCACGCTAACTGGTGATACTAATTCAAGGCCTTTATGGCTAATGCTCGATGAGAGGGTGGATTCTTGGTTTGCACCTTAGTGCTTTTAAAATGGATTCCTGCTTTGAGGATGCTCAATACTTGCTTCAAATTTGACCAGGAAAAGCAGGAACATCATTAAAGTCAACGTGAAACTTTGACGTGCCAGTAAAACAGGGCATTCAGTGAGATAAAAAATATTTTTTCAGCCCAATTGATTGTGCAGTGAAAAGTGGTTTATATATTTCAGAAGGAAGACTATTTTAGCACAACTATTTATCCAAGCAGGAACGTGATTAGAACATTAATCAATTTTGATTTTGTATTGACTTAGAAGCTACAATTTTACAAGAACGATGTTTACACCCTGCTGGGTGACAATAAAAGGGAACAAGTTCCAAATTTTGCAACTTTTACATTTGATTTCCTCTTTTTAACCCGGCCACCTTGCTCCCACAGTGATGTTTGAGTCCAATGGACTCATGGGAACTGGAGTCCATCCTCTACAGAAGCCCCCAAACAAGTATGTTCCACTTTTCGTTCGGTTGTTTGCATTATTTGTGTTTCTTGTCTTTTTTTTTCTGTCCTGTCCATCATTTCTTCACCTTTCTACATTTTGTGATGTGCAGTTTCAACCTGCCGTCGTTGTTACCATGCAGAAAATTCTAGAAATAAACAGATGTTATGGGATCAAATGGATTACATCCAGCATCCACCTTAACAGTCGGAGATGTGCTTTGCTGCAGCGGGGAGGCCCACCCTTAATGAATTACCCCCTTTGCATGTGTTGCATATTACAAATGGCAAAAGCAGGCCGAGACTAAAGGTCAGATTAAATTTGTGCCGCACTCTTGGTGATGCTCTGACAATAACCTTTAATGTAATTTGGCGAGTTCTGTTTTGGATCCGGGTTTCACTTTCTACTCTAGGGAACCACGGTGCCCCTGGATGAGCTCTTACTGTGCCGCAGACCTTATCAGGCAGCCAGCGCAACCCAGCCTCAGATAGTCCTGATTAATTGTGTCTGTCTTCATTTTTTTATGAGGCATGATTTATGATAATACCCCTTTTTCAGCCCCTCGGAATGACAATTATTTCCTAGTGGATAATTCATTCATTTTTCAAAAATAATAATATGGAGAAATTGAATGGCAGACTCATTTGTTTTGCTCAGGTGTGGGGGGATATTTTTATGCGATTGCGCGAGGACAACGTTGTACATCAGTCTAATTAAACGCTGAAACTGGGACTCTGACAATTATTCCAGTGTTGAGCCCCAAACAGACATGGGCAGAAGGAGAAACTAGGTCTGTGTGTGGTTGTCAAGTTCGCCTCTCCTCTGCAAAACTTGATATGCCCAGACTTTCGACATCTACCATCGGTGTGACGTCTTATTGCTCAGGGGAAGGCAGGCAGGCAGAGATTCCTGTGTCTGTGAGTTTGTGTGTTTGTACGAACAGCTGACAGAAACAGAAAACAAAAGGCTGAAGTCCCCTCGGGGGGAACAGTCAACCGTCTCCATATGGCATGTCATTAGCCCATCAATCATGCCACGGCCCCTCCCCCCACCTTCCCAACCTACCTCTGTTCTTTCCTCTTGAAAAGGGAAGGCAGCGCTCTCAACGTCAGCCCTTCGACATCACCACCACGTCACCTTTCTCTCCTCTCTGGTTCCAAAACTCGGATTCGCTCACCTTCGGGTCCAGGCTCTGACCTTATCTTGTTTTTTGTGTGTCCGTTTCAGGTGAGCGACCTTTCCAGTGCCGATACTGTCCTTACAGCGCCTCGCAGAAAGGTAACCTGAAGACTCATGTCCAGACCGTGCACCGTCTAGCCTTCGACAACGCACAGTACCCAGACAGGAGACTCCGCCAAGCCCCTACCATGAACCCACGGACCCCTCCGGATCTCACTAAACATCCCCACCTCCTCACGACCAGCTCAAATGAAGATTGAAATCTATAAAAAGTCCATCAAAAACTGTTTGATGCACAAATACGGCATTCAAGGAAGACTTTATGTAACGTACGGCATTGGATTTGATCGTGTTTTTAGTTTAGTTTGATGGGAAGAGTTTCCTTTTTTATTTTCACCTGACACAAAGCTCTAGATTTAAACGAAACTACGCAGAACAGGCTGACGACATGTTTGCAACATGTTTACACCTCCTTTATCCAGAACTTGCAAAATGCTTGAGGGCTAAAGCCTTGGCAACACAAGGTCAAAGCTGATGGAGCATGACAGTGAGCTGCGTTCTCAAACCCAAGGACTTCAGCTGATTCCCTAAACTTGAAATGCTGCCTCCGAGTTCCCTGAATGACTAGTTGTTAAACTAAATAGCCTTAGTCCGCAACGAGTGTAGGTCGCGTGTGCGTGTGCGATTGTGTTTTCCACATTCTATTTCTCAGGACTTGAGTTAGATGAAATTCCAAAGCCTGCATTCATTCACACCAGTGCATAATTGCACGCGAAGGAGACATGCAATGAAATTCAGTACTTAAGATTTGAGTTTTGCTGATTATAGGCATATATAATATAGATGTGTGTGTTTTGTCACTGGTTGGACAAACACTTGGCACTATAATCAAAATATGTCCTAAACACTTTTGTATTGTGCTATACCTGGGATTTAAAGTATTTATGTAAGCGCAGTTGTATTGTTACATGGGTTTCCACTTGCGTTGAGTGTCATATTCATAAACCATCTTTCTGAAGAGTTTAAGGTAAAGACACAAGCCATATTTTGCGTTAGTGTCATCTGATTGGTCCAACAAAGTCAGGAATATTATTTGTCTGCGCTTAATTTGTCATGTGTTTCTCCTTTTTTCCATCAAATATGTTTGCCTCAGTGGATTATGAATAATTGTATTTCAAGAAAAGTGAAAGAAAACTTAATTCAATGGTGCATCAGGTCTTAAAGCCATGTTAAAATGCTGACGTTCTTGATGAAGGATCTATTTTAATCTTAACATGAAGAGTTGCAAGTTGTCTGTATAATCATTTAAATTATTGCATTACAGAGAGACTAGTAATTAGAGCAAGACTAGATTGGGGAATTTTAGTGTTTTATAATGCTACTTATAAAGCTTTAGAATGCCATATTTTTAGAGTTTGAAAACTTAAAAGCAAAGAAATTCTTGTCCATATATTTCTATGGATGTTGTATATGGTAATTAGGTATTTACGAATACAGTCTCACACAGCTGTGTACTTTTAATTGCATTTAGATATGTACAACAGTCAAAAATGAACATTTATCTAGAGCATTTATATTGCCTAAGTCCTTGTGTTGGAAACTAAGCCAAGAAAACTGATCCTACATTACAAATTTTGTTTTAGAAGATCCTCCTGTATACATTTGTATTGATGCTCAGCAGTCAAACTGTAACATGTTGCAGGTTCTAAGCAGTGGTGGTGACCCAGGAACTGAGAGTTACTGAGAACAGTTCTATCACCATTGCCCTTGAGCAAGGCACTTAACCCTTGGTTGTTCTATAGGGACTTTATGTTCATGCAATTGATGTCTTGAAAGTTGCATAGGATGAAATGTGACTGCTTAATTGTAATTTACTAACAGTAAATCATGGAATCTTTTAAAATTGGTCCTAAAAAAACATGAATAGCTTTTCCTGTTAGCTTTTTACTAAATTACCCCTTAGTACTAGAGCAGAAGACCTAAGAAAACTAAATAGCATGTTATGAATTCATTTGCAATTGGATTGTTTTTTCTTTATGTAACACTATTAATTTTGTGGTTTGAATAGAATAGTAGTTGAATGTATGGAATGTATTTTGTGTGTTTAAAAGTTTTCTTTTTTTTCCCTCCACATATATTTTGTTCAAGTACACAAAAACTGTCAACTGTCATCATCACATCATCTCCATCTCATACATTGTCAACTGTTGAAGTTTTGAACCACTTAAATTAAACTTTACCCTTACCTTTGGTCTAAATGGTCTTAAATATTGAATGGTGTTAATATTATAGACCAACGGTTCCCAAACCTGTCCTGGAGTATCCCCAGCACTGCACATTTTGTATTTCTCCCTCATCAAACACACCTGATCGCTCACTCATCAGCTTATTAGTAGAGACCGCAACAGTGGCTGCGTCCGAAATCGCATACTCTCTTGAGTAGGTACTTATTTTTAGTAAGCAATTACTTCACGACCGCTTAAAAAATTACATCCTATATAGTATGAATGTGTGTAGTATGCAATCTTGACGTACTACATTCGCCATGTTGTCATTCTCATATGAACCTACCAGTGTCAGTTACGTCGCTTCACCTCCATTTATAAATTCTCTCCCGTGGCCTCATGGGATAGTAAAGTGTCCATCATATACACACTTCAGAAATCACCAATAGTAGCAGGTCAACCGATTCTTTTTGCCTACTCTTTTATGATTTTGAATTTATGAACTGTGATTTTGGACATACTTTTTTTGTCACATACTGTTTATATATATACAGGTCCTTCTCAAAAAATTAGCATATTGTGATAAACTTCATTATTTTCCATAATGTAATGATAAAAATTCAACTTCCATGTATTTTAGATTCATTGCACACTAACTGAAATATTTCAGGTCTTTTATTATTTTAATACTGATGATTTTGGCATACAGCTCATGAAAACCCAAAATTCATGTCTCAAAAAATTTGCATATTTCATCCGACCAATAAAATAAGTGTTTTTAATACAAAAAAAGCCAACCTTCAAATAATTATGTTCAGTTATGCACTCAATACTTGGTCGGGAATCCTTTTGCAGAAATGACTGCTTCAATGCGACGTGGCATGGAGGCAATCAGCCTGTGGCACTGCTTAGGTGTTATGGAGGCCCAGGATGCTTCGATAGCAGCCTTAAGCTCATCCAGAGTGTTGGGTCTTGCGCCTCTCAACTTTCTCTTCACAATATCCCACAGATTCGCTATGGGGTTCAGGTCAGGAGAGTTGGCAGGCCAATTGAGCACAGTAATACCATGGTCAGTAAACCATTTACCAGTGGTTTTGGCACTGTGAGCAGGTGCCAGGTCGTGCTGAAAAATGAAATAGTCATCTCCATAAAGCTTTTCAGCAGGTGGAAGCATGAAGTGCTCCAAAATCTCCTGATAGCTAGCTGCATTGACCCTGCCCTTGATAAAACACAGTGGGCCAACACCAGCAGCTGACATGGCACCCCAGACCATCACTGACTGTGGGTACTTGACACTGGACTTCAGGCATTTGGCATTTCCTTCTCCCCAGTCTTCCTCCAGACTCTGGCACCTTGATTTCCGAATGACATGCAACCACTGAGCAACAGTCCAGTGCTGCTTCTCTGTAGCCCAGGTCAGGCGCTTCTGCCGCTGTTTCTGGTTCAAAAGTGGCTTGACCTGGGGAATGCGGCACCTGTAGCCCATTTCCTGCACACGCCTGTGCACGGTGGCTCTGGATGTTTCTACTCCAGACTCAGTCCACTGCTTCCGCGGGTCCCCCAAGGTCTGGAATCGGTCCTTCTCCACAATCTTCCTCAGGGTCCGGTCACCTCTTCTCGTTGTGCAGCGTTTTTTGCCACACTTTTTCCTTCCCACAGACTCCCCACTGAGGTGCCTTGATACAGCACTCTGGGAACAGCCTATTTGTTCAGAAATTTCTTTCTGTGTCTTACCCTCTTGCTTGAGGGTGTCAATGATGGCCTTCTGGACAGCAGTCAGGTCGTTGGTCTTACCCATGATTGCAGTTTTGAGTAATGAAACAGGCTGGGAGTTTTTAAAAGCCTCAGGAATCTTTTGCAGGTGTTTGGAGTTAATTAGTTGATTCAGATGATTAGGTTAATAGCTCGTTTAGAGAACCTTTTCATGATATGCTAATTTTTTGAGACAGGAATTTTGGGTTTTCATGAGCTGCATGCCAAAATCATCAGTATTAAAACAATAAAACACCTGAAATATTTCAGTTGGTGTGCAATGAATCTAAAACATATGAAAGTTTAATTTTTATCATTACATTATGGAAAATAATGAACTATCACAATATGCTAATTTTTTGAGAAGGACCTGTGTGTATATATATATATATATATATATATATATATATATATATATATATATAGTAGGGTAGTATGCGATTTTGAATGTAGCCTGTGATTGTCTTATTATTGGCTCTACCACGGGAGAAAGTGTAACGGCCAACTTGGATCACGTGTGCCTTGATAACCAATCACATTACAGCCTTGACGTCATTGAATTTCGTTCAGAGTTGTGCGACAGTCAATTACTGTTTGCGGATACCATAGAAATGAATGAGAAGTGCCATAAACTGAATCATACCTGTCGCACAATTGTCTGTGACTTCTCTTATAAAGCAGCTTCTTTTTTTCGATGTTAACTCAAAAGAGATCAATCCAAATGTTTAAGAGCAAACATGTTGAAGAGTAGATAAAAAAAATGGCCTCTGGTCCCCTTTCCTGCATACCACATCATTACGCTATTTTTTGCTTACCTTGGAGGTTTGCCTTAAAGTGGCTTTGACTGCAAGACCTGAATTTGGTGTGTCCGATAGGGGAGACCTGGGGGTCCTCCAGGACAGGTTTGGAAACCACTGATC
Organism: Meda fulgida; assembly: GCA_030578275.1. Lineage (NCBI taxonomy): Eukaryota > Metazoa > Chordata > Actinopteri > Cypriniformes > Leuciscidae > Meda > Meda fulgida. Next base: position 24,150,869 of record CM060634.1, on the reverse strand, counting down.
TAGGCCGTTAGACCACTCTCTTTGGGACTTTGACATTTCATTCGGAGACGATTCTGACTGACTCATATTTCATTTTCTAAAATCTTAACCTTTTGAAGAGTATGGCTGCTCTGCTGGTGTTAAAAACTGACAGTAGTAAGAGCCAATAGAATTCGAGTTCAAGTTGTGAAATAACATTAACAAATCGCTGTTTCATATCTAAACAACTGAAGGAGAGGGACAATTTTGCTGACCAATTAAAGTAGAGGAAGCATGTAATGCGCTTAATTTGCCACGTGTCATTGTAGTTTACAAATGGGAAGATGATGTGTGCAAAAATGAATGACCAAAATTAAAATGATGTAAGGACGTTATTGAAACTTATTAGTCTTTTTCTATAGTGTGATATTTTATGTTGCTTAAACTCTCTATATCTACAGATCTTCTAAGAAACACCACAATTTTAGGTAAAGACTTTGCTCTTCTGCCATGAACAACTCGCCCTGTGTCTGAATATGACTTCTTCCCTACTATATAGTAGATGAAAGACAGTTTGTAAAAATAGTAGAATGTCCAAATTCATAGTATTCATAAAATAGTACGGCTAAAGTACACGGATGACCCATTAGATCTGCTGAGGGCACATTTAATGGACACTTTACTATCCCATGAGGCCACGGGAGAGGAGGTCTGAATGGCAGTGAAGCAACGCAACTGACGTCACAAGTCACATGATGGTGACATCATGGCAGATGTATTAATTCCGAATTCTATTCATACTACACACATTCATACTATGTAGAACATACTTTTTTTTAATGGTCACAAGGTTAGTTCTTGTTAAAATGTAGTACCTACTCAGTGCAATGCACTTTTTTAGCAACCAGATTCAACAATTTTCAAGTCCTTGGAAAGAATCCCTGTTGTGGCTAACTACAATTCGATATTAATTTTTGTTAATAGAGGAGTTGTGTAAAAAAAATCCCACTTGCAATTGAGTGGTTGTTCTGAATATATTTCTGTGGCAGGGGAAACACTGCTCAGCAGATAAAAAAGTCAATTTATGTACACTGTCATTCAAGATACTGCATTGCAGCGTGCAAATAATGTAATCTACTGTAAAGATTCATCTTTACTATTTGTGTAAGAGTTAAATGTCTAAATCGCCAAATTATAATATGGTCTAAATTGCATTTTACTCAATCAGACATATCTCTTTCTCTCCCTCTTTTTCTCTCTGTCATGTGTGTTCACTTACATTAGTATTGAAGTCCTTTGCATTGAAATGGCTGCTAATTGCATTGATCTCCTTTTGTGCATGCATAGCTACTGCTGCTGTTCTGTGCTGTGACAAATGACTTGGGATTACATTGCTAAACAACTGTAGGAGTCTGTCTGATCTACTAACCACACAATAGACCTCTGACCAGAAACAAACCTCTGTGGGGCGCTATTCAAGCTCACAGTTGAACCTACCCAGTCAACACATATATGTATGTACATTTGGTATGAAATGGGCTGAAAAACTGGGCATTATATAGGATATTCCGTGGGTTCCATAATGGCCCCGTGCCAATTGCCCACATGGATTTCATGCAGGATTGCACTTGCCACTAGGTGGGTCCCAACTGGGCAACATGCGCAAGACCCATCTTGGTTCCTGCATTCACAGGGGGCGTAGGCGTCAAGGCTTGACGAAGGGCGTGTCTGAAGCTTGGTGCTGACATGACCGTCATAGTGACAACAGCCAATCATATTACTTTTCCGGTGTTGCATGAACATAATTTGCAAGCGTAAGCGCTAGGGTATTTGCATTTTTCAACTTCTGCAGTTGCGACGCGACGGAACCTACAATTCAGCACGGCAACGCATGACATCACCCATTCAAAGTAAATTAGAAGCTTTAACGCAGACGCCTCGTGTGAATGCACTGTAAGAGATTGAAATGGGTAATAGCAAGACATGACAAACTTTGCCATGTCTTGTAAACATATTCAAGAAACTTGCCGTAAACTGGAACAAGCAGTAACCTAATTCAGTATATACTACTCTCGTTCATAGTTCTTATTTCACATTCAATTTTTCATAAAATGGGAGAGAAAAAAAGCCAACAAGCAATGTTTTGCGCAAACTTCCTGTTTGAGCAAGAAAATGCTTTAAACAGATCTCATTTGTGATCTTTTTTTCCTATCAAGAAAGTCCCAGAATGAAGAGCAGTAATTGGTAAAATATGAATCATGCATTAAAAACTCCGTAACTTTAATCAGACTAAATTTAAAAGGCAAGAGGCCACTCATATTTGGGGGAATTAGATGGGGATTGTGATCCACTTCACTGGGCACTTCTCTGGGGGTCAGAGCAGGAACATAGAGTTGGTGCCGGAAAGCGAAGGACACTGTCACTGTCATCGGAGGTGAGCAGAAAAGAAGTGCATGTGCATATTTGTGTGTGAGCGTGGGCCCCGATCGCCACGCGACAAAAAGGCCAGAGAAAATTACAACACTTCAAGTGTTTCCGACACCCCAACAGTGTCTGCGGCGGAAAATATGTAAATACGCTGCTAATCAAACGATCTGGAATTGCAAATGCCACAGCGAGGTCGCGACCCGGAGCCTTGCTAATGGAGGGTTTAGGGCACCGGCGGAGCAGGTTGGAGTGACGGGTACCGCGGGGTTGAGAGCGGAGAGCGGACCCCTGGCGGACGACCTCTGCCTGCAGGCCCCTCACTATGCTGACAGTAATGAATGGAGAGAGCTGTTTATGCATATCAACGATTATTTACAGCCAAACAGCTGAAAGAGCGAACGCTAGTCATTAGGGACGCAGACACTCTCTGCTGTTCGCCTCGCATCGCCATAGTCAAATGCAGAAGGCTGGCGGCCAAGAAAATGAAGTCTCTCGATGTGGAGGCTCTCGGTTTTGGATCGACTGAAATTCTCTAAACATTAAACATGCTGGCTAAATTGACAAGAAGAATGCCATTTTAACTTAAAGACATTGAAAAGTCTGATTAACTTTTAACATTTTTATTTATACCCTTTAGTTGTAAAAATGAAAAAATAAAAGATTTTGTTACCTGTTTTTTTGGACAGCACGGTAATACTATCATATTCTTTAACTTGTCTTGAAGTTACATAAATACCAAAATGGTTATTAGTGATGCACAAATATGTGAGGACCACATCGATTATCGATTTTTTTTCAGGGTGATATTTTATATATTTTTATCTTTAGATTACATTTGCCTTCATCTAATGCTCAATTAAAGTTAATCTTTAAAAACACTAATAATTTAATTGCACTTTTGAATGTAATCTTTTAGCAAATCTCCAAATTAATATCCATTTTTATATAACGTTTTATGGCCTACATTTATTTACAAGTTTTTAATATATAGTTATTTATTTTGATAAAATAATATGGAATTTTAATATTAGTCATTTATCAGTTATCAACCATAACATGACAATAATTATTGTATCAGCCAGAATTTTAATATTAAAATGAATGATAATGATAATCTTGGTATATATCAGACTGCCACAGTACTTCCAACCCCAAATTATCCAGCCCGTTCTCATCCTTTGGCGTCATATGGGTGACGCTATTTGACATTTCGTCGAAATACTACGCACATGGCAGCCTTTAGCGTCAATATGAGACGCAGAACCCAAGGCGTCATACAGGTGACTGGCATCCTTTAGCGTCAATATAAGACGCAGACCCTACCCCAGACCTAAACCTACCCATAACAGTGCGTGTTATATTGACGCTAAAGGGTGCCATGTGCGTAATATTTAGACGAAATGTCATATGGCGTCACCTATATGACGCCAAAGGATGAGAATGCGTTGAATTATCAGCAGTAGTAACCCATTCTATACTGCTCTCTAAAGCTGAACATATAAATCACATTGTTTTCCCTAGCACACTTAAACTAGTCAGGCACATATACCTTAAAGAAGAACAACCCCAATCGTACATATTAACCTGTCCGGCATATTTTCCGACAGCCAGCAGCCTTTGTCTTTTGGCATCATTGTCAAAGCTTTATGGCTCTGTGTGATTCGTGACTCATATCAGCAGAGAAGAGAATTAAACCATATCTAAAGTATGCTAATCAGAAGCTATTCAGTAGGTCTGCACTCTCAAAAGTGCAAATGGTTCCCAGGACATCCAGTGACATTTAACATCGCCCTCACTAATTTGTGCTTAATAGGCAAAAAGTGATTAGCATTAACATTAAGGACATTTCATACATCCCCCTTTCCCATTAATTTTTTTTTTTTTTTACTGATACTTAACAGTTGATGTATGTAGCTGGATCCTACAGCTTAAACTAATGCTATGCTTTTGGCAGAAATCCTTCAGAAGTATAGCAAGAGCACCAGTATAGTCTATTATTTGACAAAAGGACAAAACAGCAAAGAGAAACAGTCACAGAACATTTTAAAGAAGCCGTTTAAAGTAAATCCTGTAATACAGGGCCCGGGATATCAGTCAGGCCCTCTTAACAAACCGTCCAGTGTTCGACTAAAGCGACTAGCATGGGATTAGTCAAAAGAGCTAATTCTACAGCTCTTCTAGTGTGCCCAACAGATTCAAGTGTCATTTGTTCATCTAGACCAGTACAAGTTAAGATGAATGGACTAGCGCTATTATAAACATTCTCATGTACCATTTATAACTCTCTTGTCCTCTTCTGTCTACGGTGGTCTCTAAGCTGGTGGCGCAAAGATCTCTTAACAATGTCCTAGAACTGATGTTCTCAAAGTCAGAACAGTGTAAGGACAATGGTTCAATCACTTTGCCTTCAACACAAACAACTCTTCAACCTTCTGTACACTCATGGGAAATGGGCTGAGCCAATGATGACGGACAGTCCAATCTTCCAACCAGACACTTCTAAGAAGGACATGACTCTGGCCCACTACCTTTGGCCCAGCCAGAGCTGAAGGTGATAAATGTATATTGGCAAAGTGTCTGTGCCAATGCTATTAGCCTGAAGGTTTAAACTCTTGTGTAATTTTCTTTAGGGACTTCTTTATAGGCACAGCCCACAGTATTGGCAACTGTGATAGGAAGACTCGACTCTCACAGACCAAGTGGAGTGGAATTTCTGATTAGGCCTCTTCCCATGCATTGAGCTGATAATGGGCTAGGAGGAAAGCTCTCTAAACAAACAGTGATGTTAACAATAGCATAAGTAGAAGTGCTGATGTATTTAACTAGATTTCTAGAAGACAAATGATGAATGGCCTCTGGTTATAAAATCAAGTATCTTCATGGTGACGGTCTTAAAAGAAAGTTGTCCACAACTAAGGGGTACCAAATGGAACTGCAAACACTGTTTTCAAACATGTTTACAGAACACTCCCTCCCCCGTCAGTCATTGGTCAAGAAACAGATAGTCCCGCCCCCAAACTCACACCATTGGGCCAGTGTTGCTATGTAGGGCTGGTCAGGCTACTCAAACAAACAGAGCAATGTTTTAATTTTCACTTGATTTTCACAGATCACCATTAAGGTTTGCATTAACTTCAACATTACTATTTATTTTTAGTTTTGAAATGTATTTATATAATTATATAGTATAATTTAGTATTACATTAACCTATATATTACCTCGAATAGGCTATATAACCAAAGGTGCAAAATGTAATTCATTTTGGGTTCTCATGCATTCTCATAACATGGCAATGTGTCCTAGGCTTATTCCCACCCACCCCCTTCTCTTTTACAAGGAACAGAAGCAGACTTTGTCCGTCCTTAGATAAATGGTCGCAAAAAAGAAGAAGAAAAAAAACCTGAGTAATTTGAGTCTTTTGTAATACACTTGACAATCATGCTGGAATCTTTTACCCCAGAAATGCTAATTACTCACAGCGGGAAACAGTTATGGAGAAGGGCGCAGGAGTTTAATGTATTCCAATGTTGCCGTAAAGTCGACAAAGCGGAGCATTTGCGTGCTTCTCCTTTGCCCAAATACTTTAAGCCAAATGCTGAAGGATTATTGTTAATGGGAGAACCTTTAATGAGCCAAGAGTGACTTTATGAAGGTGAACTTAACCTACGCCTATATAACGACCATCATTGCACTTGAGTTTTACACAGTTGTCTTCAGCGGATTAAATACTCCCTAAATGACGTACATTAAATTGCAAAGCTGAAGTTTATGAAACAAACATGACGGTCTAACATCTTAAAATATGTTGCCCCATTCCTGGTAGGTTCTAAGTAATGGGATATGAAATGCAGCATACAAATAGAAAAGCTGTCAAAGAAACATAAGCTTAGACTTACCGCAAAACTTTTCTATAGACCCTGTTCTCAGAGGCGAAGGTGTAGTTGGGTACACTTAGCGGTGAATTAATAGACTACATTTTGTGTGTTCCCATTTGCTCAAATAGCATAAGAAAAACTCCATATTATTGTTTTCACAACTTTCAAAAAGAGAGACTGATAACGGCAGTCAGAAGAGAGAAAGATGTACATTTTCCCATCACTCTCACAGCCATTGTAGCCTAGGCTAGAAACACCCTCACAGCAGCGTTAACTAGTTTCGTGTCATTTGATGCAAAGGTAATATAATACAAAGTATGGTGTTACAAATGCACAAAATAATATATATATATATATATATATATATATATATATATATATATATATATATATATATAACTTTGCAGGATTTACAATGTTGATGGCTGTTAAAACACATCATCACAATCTCTAGGCTACTCATTAAGTGCTCGTATTGGAACACATAGAAACGTTATAAAATTAATCTATGATAATCAAGTAAACCTGTACGGAAATATGTTACTTAATATTATTTTTGTAATGAGTGAAATTCCATCAAACGAGCCAGCAGCGTCTTATGACAGTTACTAAGGCAACCAGCAGATGGCGCGCAATGGCAAGCAGAGCGCCCTCGATAAGCTTATTTCTGAGGGCTGGAGGTAGTTTCAGAGAACACTGCCTCCAGAAATTAATTTTCAGAGAGGTCAGCAATCGCTGTGCAGTTTTCAGTTGTTGTTGTTTTTTTCATCCCATAACAGTTTCCATTAATTGCACTGCATGAAATTAGCAGATTTTTCAGACGTTTAGTAATGAATAAAAATGGTTGGATGGCTATAACAGTTTATCGTCACATCTAAAGGTGGTTATTTTTTTTTAAATTTCTTGTTTGTAGAGTGTAATTTTACCCATCCATCTCTATCTCATCCCTGTTGAAACCCGTGTCTGAAATATCACTGCGCCATTCCTTCCTCCTAAACCCGCGCTTCTCTGGACAGAGGAATCATCCAGTGCGAGGTTCGGCGTGTCAAATCGGCTGAGCGTCAACATGTCAGGACCCAGCTCACTGGCAGTGTCAGTCAGACATGGGTTTAACAGACACGGATCATAGACGGCCCTGCCAGCAAGAGAAGACCGCGAGTTCCAGCGCTCAGGGCTTGGGGAGTAGATACCGTTACAGGGGCATATGTTCTTTGGCAGCCCAGTCAACTCAGACACTCGCTCTCTCTCTTGTTGACTCAGCCAGCTGGTGGTGGAAGAGATGGGCAGCCAGCTGATTAGAATGACAGGCATCTCGCTCTGTGAAAGGCAGACTTAGAGGCCAGGGCCTCACGCACGCACACAAACACACAGGCACGGACTCATGTAAAACTAGAGCGAGCAAAAGGGGGAGACCGAGAGGATGAGAGAAAGAAAGGGACAGAGGGGCAGAGGCCTAACACATAGCAGAAGCTACACAAATACAGAGCTTAACAGCGGGTCAGCGGAGTGGACAAAGAACAAGGGGAGAGACAAAGTCCTCAAATGCCCCTTTTCATCAAGATTCGACATGACGGCTCTTGAAGACACTGAAATTCCTTTATTCGGTACATTGCAAACTCTCCAGATGCAAAGTTCAAGTCACAAACAAAACCTAGACTTCCTACAATGTATTGTCAGCAAATATGGCACAATAAATTTATATCACTAAGTAAGTAAGCCATTTGTGTCAACTAAAAGCTGGCCCGCTCAGCTGTCGCTCTGATAATAGGCGCTGTAATTGATCCCGCATCAGGTTATTGATGTCTGAATCAATTAGCCTTAAACTGGCTATGTTCAAGGTATTCATTTTAGGAAACAATCTGCCTTTATAATACTGCACATTAATCATTAGTAAATGCCACTTAACACAAGGTTAATTACACTCTTAACGACTCTCATAACCATTTTGAAGCTGAGAGCTCTTGTATGTGTAATTTGCTCGTCATAATCTCAAGCATAGTACATTTTAAGTGGCTGATTGATGGACAGGAAATAGAATCTGCCCATCGTTTTAAAAGATAATAGAACACCTTATACAAGGAGGTCAGACTGCGGGAACAGACGGCAGGTAAAAGAGGGAGTTCACGCTCACGCTAAAATGGAAGTTTTCAGGTTTCAATTTTAAAAATGTCACGGTTAAAATTGAAGCCAGGGAACTTTTTTGTCAGTCATTCGCAAACTCGCTGTCATGGAAAACCTGGACATATCAGGTACATTTTATGAAATGGTACTTGCAGGCCTGGAAAAGTAATGGTAATTTCTATAGTGAATATAGTTTTCTAGTATGCGCTGTTACAAATATTTCATTTGTATTTCATTGCTTGAAGCAATTGTGAATTCCAACCTGTGAGTGAATCATTCTTCTGAGCAGTTTTTTTTCCTTCTTCAATGAATCAACTAAATCGGTTCACATAAGATTCATTATAAAAATAAGCCTGAATTAAAAATAAATGATTTTCCTATCATCATTAAGGGTTTTCTGTTAAAACAGTGTCGTGTTAGCGGCCCCATAGTAAATAACTAATGATCTTTGCAACGGAAGTGAATCAATCAAAACTAACTTTAGCTGGATAATAACTTTATTCTAGATCTGCTGTAAAACCAAAACAATCCCTGTAATCAACTTTTAATCAATTATCAACTTTTGCTCACTCAATATTGATGACATTTTTTTACAGGACTTTTCCATGACCTTTCAAGTCATTTTTTGACTAAAATGTCATTATTGATTTAGGATTTTTAAAAATCATTCTTAATTCAGATTGAATTATAAAAATCCTAATTCAACAATGACATTTTAGTAAAAAAAAAAAAAATGACTTGAAAGGTCATGGGAAAGTCCTGTACTGTAGAAAAAATTCATCAATATTGAGTGAGCAAAAGTTGATAATAGACATAAAAAAACACCAATAGTTAAATGTATGAATATTAATGATTCTTTCGTCAAGTAACTGTTGGCTGTTCACTGCTCATTGACTGCAGCATTGTTTCAGCTCGGTCCAACTTCTGCAGGCTACAGATGAAAACTATTGATTTAAAGTCAGTTTACTGTGGATTTCATTTGTTTGGAAGAGCGAGAGTTGTTAATGCATGGTAATATCACCATAAACAGGAAACGCTACCTATCCCTGCACGCCTTAACCTCGTTTCACTACTGATCCGGTGACTATAATGGCAGCGGAGAGTTCATTGGAGAAATATGTCCATGAATCAAAAGCAGATTGATCGGCTCCTTCATTTCGAGCAACATACAAGGGCACTACGAGATGTTATAGGTTTCAGTTCCAGATTAACTACCTTTTTAAAAGGTAGAACCGCAGTCCGTCTCTCCAGGGTAAACCCGAAGAATGGCGAAAGGACAAATTAATTCTAGTAACCTTGATATTCTGCCGGATTCACGAAAAATACACTTACATTCCTAGCATTTATCCCTCGCACCCACCCACCCTCGCTCTCTTTCACACACACACATACATACACGTTCACAAGCACGATTCTGGCCCCCGTTCGCACCTTGCACTTTTTCATTATGCGAGGCTAAGTGGGCGGCACGCTAGTCCTCCCCCTCATGCTCGCTGCCATCTTTATATGATATTTTGGGTAATAATCACTGCTATCAGGCAATCCTCTCTCTCTTTGTTTCATTTCCTGTTCATCGGCAGGCACGCCGCCTCTCTCCGCTCATCCCTCTTCTCAGCTTTGTGTAGCACAGGGCCTTTACAATAGAGAGGCGAGGCAGAGGAGGCGTGCGGTTGGCACAGCGTGTCATTAACTCTTTACTGTTGCTGGAGAGCCAGACAGCAATCTGACTTACTGCACACGATTACACCAGGCCCCTCTCCACAGCCTAACAGTATTTATTAACATGTCCCTCCCTGTCACCTATCAACAGGTACTTAAAGGCCTTTCACCTCGTGGAGCACTTAGCTGTGAGAGGAACACCTGTGTTAATGTGTCACTCCCAAGCTATTTCTGTGAGTTAAAAGGCAGCTATTGTGCCGAATGATAGCGCACGACCCATCTGTAACAATGGGGAAAAGTAGGTGTACGAGCCTTTGCTATGAAAGACTAACAAAACTAGTTAAAGAAATAATAGATAATTGTTTCATTTACTGGATTTAAATGGTGTTGTGAAATGCAAGGCGATCAAGTGAAACTTCAAGCTCCGAAGTGCCACTCTTTAGCCATCGCATCATAAAACCAACATGGAGGGGTTTATTTTGCAATAACGACTAATATTACAAATGAATCAATAATTGGACATTTGGTAACTCTTTACAATAAGGTCTCATTACACATTAACTAACATGAACTAACAAAAAGCAATATCTTTTTTTACAGTACTTGTTAATGTTATATAGGCCTAATAAAAATATTCATGTTCATGTTACTTCACAGTGCGTTCAAATGTAGGCTATTAGTAAATGTTGAGATTGACAGTAGATAAGATTAATAAATGCTGTAAGTATAGTTCATTTTTATAGCATTTTTATATGTAGTCCCTAACATTTTGGGTGTTCAAAATTTATATAATAAGCGGGTACATCAATAATCCATTTTCCAAACAGTGTTTTTGTCTTATCCTGAATCATACGGTACACCTAAAATAAGTGTTTATATTCAGACTATTTTGGACTGGTACGGGTCGTACCACTGCTGAGAAGCCCAGAGCCTGTGTGACTCGTCATAGGCATAAACAGAGAGAAGAAGCTCTGGCTAGAGTGTTCTTCCGCAAAACACATGCAGTTCTGTTTATTAACCGCTAGAGCGCAAAAAGTTATGGACTGCAGCTTTAACAAGTGAACCCTTATTATGAAGTGTTACCGTTTTTTATTATGCGAGAAGAAAGATACTTCAAAATCATTTGAAATTACAGGTAATAAATTGGTTGCCAGGCACAAATTCAAATATACAGGTAAACTATCATTATACAAAACACATGACTGTAGAATGCTGCGATCGACCAATCAGAATCAAGTATTCCAGAGGTGAAAGTCAGTCGCTGTGCAATGCTCAATACCATCTGCACTTTTTTTTTCAAAGATACTTTGCATTCAAACTGTAAAAAGGTCAAGGAGAGAATATTTCTCTATTTAATAATAAATGTGTTTATTCATTTATTCTGAATAAATAAGAAGAGCATTGTACTGCTGGGTCATTATCTGATGATTTTTTAATTACCAGTGCTGGAAAATGTCAATAGGTCTAAAACGAGAAGAAATATTTCAAATGTACTTAGGGAATGTATGAGAATCATTTTGAAATATTTCATCTGGTCCCACATAGTTTGCCATTTTCACCTTCTTGAGCTGTCAAGATTGCCAACGTTAAAACAAATTACAAAACAAACCTCGTGGAAGAGAGAAATCTGACAGACAGGAATTGATTTCCTCTCTGTATCAAAGGAACACTTAGATTTAGACATTTTACAGGTATGTTTAACCGCTTTTGAAGAGACAGATTCTGACAGATTCAGACAAAACTACATCGATGTACCGTAAAAACTTTTTTTTTTTTTTTTTTTTTTTAAAGCATTGTACTGCCGGATAATCATCAGATGATTATTTTAAATGACCAGTGCTGGAAAATGTCAAAAGGTCTAAAACAAGAAGAAATATTTCAAATGTACTGTACGTAGGGAATGTATGAGAATTGTTTTGAAATATTTCAGCTGGTCCCACATTTAAAAATGTCAAACTATGTGGGAATTTGAATGCTGGATTTCCATGGTCTCAGGCTTTTGGATCCCATTATATTTACTGTCTGCAACTGAAGTACAATATTTCAAATCTGAAAAAAATAAATATATCAAACCCTGAAATTATTCTAAAGATGCAACCCACTCTCTTCAGGCTGCGTTCAGTCATGCTATACACCATATAATGCATAAATGCGAACGAGGCATATTGCGAACAATAAAACACCCTGCCTGCAGACCATAGGTGAATATACATGTCTTGAGAACAAAAAAGCAAAAGATTTTGGTGTGAACGCCAACACCATATTTTGGCATTCTACATGTGTGAATTGTCTGTCCTATCTGCTAGTCTCGAGGGACAACAGGACAGGTGGCCATCATAACCGAAACAGATGCTGAAGAGAAGCAGTGCTGATGAGATTGTCTGGCTACTGAGAGAAAAGGAAAGTGGAGATCAAGTCAGCACTTTTGTTCTACTTCATACGCGGTCAAGGCCGCCATGTTGAGGCACGTGTAAACTCTTGCTCCCCTGTGACAAAACGAGAAAAATAGCTCTCTGCAAAATGCACGTTTCTTTTTTCCCTCTTGGAAGAAGGGATTTGGTTTTTTGTCTGTTTAACATATGAGGGTGTTTCTCTAGCATAAAAGGCTGTTTCTGAGTTATGAGAGGAGGCAACACTGAATATACCGTTTGCACCATAAAATGTCTCCTTTGTTTGAATGGAAGGCTAACAACAATGCAAAGCACAACAGAACAAAGTGAGGTATTTTCTCCATCTGACGAGGAGAGGGATTGTACTGCAAAAAAAGAAAGAAAAAAAATTTCTATAGCAACGCAGGATTCAGACCCTTAAAGTCTTATTTTCCAGGATACAGCAGAACTTGATTACACAATGAAAGGTGCTAATTTAAGGGATGAATTTACATGCTAACAATCCTTCCATTCAACTATCGTGATTCAGATGATCTATATCTCATTCGAGCCAGGCATCTGAATGGCATGAAACAAAAGAGATACACAATAGTGTATGATGTCGCATAGACTAATGGGATTTATTTTCAAAAGAACAAAAAGCACAGGACTACTCGTTTCAGCATACCGTCATATATGGAAATACAGAAAAGGGGCAGCACTACAATATTTTACAATGTGATTATTTTAGATAACTGTGACCTTTGTATTCAAATTATATACTGCCATCCAAATTATGGCAATTTTAAGCAAACATGCACATCTTATAAATGTCAATGCAAACAATTCCAGTTTCAAGTTTGTTTGTTTTTTTTTGTTTTTGTTTTTTACATTCACATATTTACAAATATCTTTGGATGTCACAATGGTAAAACCAACATGCATCACAAACTATTATCGACAACTCTACATTAATGCACAAAGACGAATGTTTAAATGGAACTGGCTTAAAATGTTGTGAAAGTTATAAATTAGAACAGAAATAAATTACTTATGAGGTAAACTTAGGATGTAAAAAAATTTAAATAATATAATTTATTATTATTATTATTATTATATAAATGCATTTTAATTTATCTATTTAATAAAAATGTTTTCTAACCAAGTTATTTGATTACTTACGGTTAAATGACTAAACGTAAAAATGTAAATGTAAAAATATTACTTTAATATTTAAATCTGACAAACTACGGATCCCCTAAAGGAACATAAAAAAAAATATGTGATGAGAGCAACAAAATAAGTAAATGCTTTTGCGTTCTCTCGCAAATGTTTTGTGTTCCCCGAGTAACCTTTGCCTTCCCCCGACAAACTTTTCGTTCGCTCGGAAAACCCTTTGAGCTCTTTGCGAGCAAATGTAAAGTTTCTTGGCGGAAATCAAAAGTTTTTGCGAGGGAATGCAAAGTTTCTCACGGGAACACAAAACGTTTGTGAGAGAACGCAAAAGCATTGATAAATAATTTCTCCTACATATTTTTTTCCTTCACTTATATTTTTATCCCACCACCATGTCCCTTTGGGCGCTCCGTAGCAAACAACAATTACTTAACTTTAATATTATATGAAAAGTTACACTATGGCATACACAGTCAAACCAACATTTATTCAGACACCTTTAACATTTCTCACATTATCACAGTTTATTCTCTATAGTTTAGAAAATGGTAATAAAATATCAAATCAGTTGATATTTCTCTGGTTTTTGCCATCCTTCTGTTAGACTGTCTCACAAATGAATTAGGTTCAATAGCTGTCAGCTGTAAAAATGTAAGTACACATAGATAATATCAATTTAGTTTAACCAATTACCAAGCAATGCTTTATTTTGTTCAGTCTGTGGTGTAAAAAGGTTGCAATAGCAATTAAAGAAAAAACACTTAAGCAAAACAAGGTCAGGTCAAAGTGTCTGAATAATTTTTGGTCCCAATTTTTTATGAATTGTACTGTTTTTAATTTTACTGTAGTCCGCTGTATGAACAATTTTTGAGTATAATATGTCATAGTCTACTTTATTTTGCTATCCTCACTTACATGAACTATTGTCCTGTGCCCACTAGTAAAAGAATATCATAGAATATATCTGGTGTCTGAATAATTTTGTTTGACTGTGTATGTATATTTACTGTATATATATAAATATATGTGTGTGTGTGTGTGTGTGTGTGTGTGTGTGTGTGTGTGTGTCCAGTTTGACTAAATTAATTCAGGTGTGTTTATTACAATACAGACCATTTTGGTACGACAATTAATTGCAGGCCACATTTTCACAATGGCGTCAGCCCCCCTGCTAAAAATCTAAATGTATGGCGTTTTGAGTTCTCCTGCATTGTTTTCTATCAGCATACACTGTTGTTGTGCAGCGTCACTGGGGTGTAGTAGTCTGTGCTGATGAATTAGGAGAGCTGTTGGCTGGCGTTGGAGAGGAATGCAGCAGAGGTGATGAATATTAGTGTCTTCTCTGGTGTTAAGTTTGAATTAATCATCTCACGGCTGGTGAGCAGAGCCACAGTCCAGCGGCTTTACCACTACAGTCCAACAAAAAGAATGTATTGCATCAGTCCAGCATGGTACACTGCACCCCTAAATGTTTGCTTCCCTCCTTTTCTTTTTTGGACAAAAGGAAAGAAACAGCGAAGGATATGGGGGAATCGAGAGGGCCACACAAGAGGAATAGCTTGGAGACGCTCTTCGCAGTTTATCATCTCGCTCCGCTTTCAGAGGATTGTTAGAGGGGAAACTGAGATCAGGAGCCTTCTAGCCATGAATGTCCAATTTGGAGACCGCTGCTTGTACGTACTGATGACTACAAAATACTAGCAGCTGTTCTCACACCATTTCCTCCCTATTGGCTTTTTCCCGCTCACGCTGCTCTTCCCTGTTTCTCTCTCTCCCCTCCAGCACTCTGCGGTGATAGATAGACATATGTCTGCGACACCAAAGTGCCTATCTGGCCCTGGTGTGTCAGCTCACCTTTATCAAAGCATGCACAGGTATATCCAGCTGCCATGGCTCATTACACCACCGCAGCGTGCCTGAAATGTTTGAGCTGCTACTGTCGCACCCCTCCCTCGACATTCCTCCCCCCCAACCCATCAACCCTGCGCTCTACTAACTTTGTAGCGACCGAGCTAAAGGAGACAATTGAACGAAGGCCATTAGACAGCGGCGCCGGAAAAATGGGCGCGGGTGAGTGATGGATGTTAGCACAGGCGCTCCGGCAGAGGGCAGGTGATCGGCGCTAACGAGGGAGCCATCAGGAGCGCTCCTGACAGATGGGGACGGGGCGGCTGATATTGGCAGGCGATTGACAGCGAGCGCGGTGATTAGCGTCGCTTAAAGCCCCCGCTACCTCTCACAAACCTGCCCCTCCTGCATGGACACTGACCGCTGGATGACACCGGCTGATTGTATTGACTGAGGGACAAAAGGACAGAACGGTAGTTTTCTCTGGGAGAATTTGCACTTTTCTACGTGCCGGATTGTCGTGTCTTATGAATACAAGCTTGTCCATTTTATTTTTTTAATTTACAACTCCAAAAGTATAAGCAAAAATGTTTAATTTTGAATATATTTACAAATGTAAAAATATATAATCTATAATATATAATCATGTTACATCAAAAATTCTGCCAACTACCCAACGTCAACTACTAAGGACTGCAAACTTTTTTCTAAATTCCTTCTCAAAATAGGTTCCAAACTCACTTTTCTCTATCTTTCCCATGTATTTCTGCAGTCCATCCTTTACTCTCATGTGTTATTCTACCGAAACTCCTTTACTCATCCGATTATCTATCCATCCATCATCCGCTCTTCAAAATTGTATCAAAACAATGAGGCAATAATGATCTAAGCCCTCTGCTAGTGTGGTGGACCCACTACAATGAGACTGGAGCTAACGTTCATGGCCTGCGGACACGCAGATCTATAATAAATCCTTCAGCGCTAGTGTGCTGTTCCGGAGGAGCTGGTTCACCTTGTTAGGAGCTAACAAACAGCCTTGGGCCTCCTGGTTAGCTGCACAACTCCATTAGTCATCTGATGAAGAGCCCATGTCTGATACCAGCACAACACCAAGGCAGCCACTCCATCTTTACCTGCGAGAGAAGGCTTCAGTTACGACCCTGCTAAAGCACTTTTCTATGGTAGCATTTCAAATGTACAGTATGAATTAGGATTGTGACGATACCCTCATGTCACGATTCGATACATTTCACGATACTGAACTCACGATACAATATTATTGCGATACTCCAAGACATATGATAAAAGGATAACAACTGTTGACACCTGAATAAAAAGCTGAAAATACAGAATTATTTTAGACGAATATGCTTGCACTCGATAACTGACTAGATTTATTTATAATAAAGTAGGCAACTTTTTACTGGTAGCATAAAACATTTGGCATTTTCATGACCCACAAATATTCCCCCATTGCATTATTATACATTATATTCAACATTATATATAGTAGCTTAATGTAGTACTGACACTAAAACTCTGAAAACTAGATTTTTTTTCCTCACAGTAATTTTTATTTTAGGAAAATTATACACAATACATATTGTCACTATCCACCATAGATAGTGTTGCATTTTTGTATTGCGGTATATTGTGACACAATATATTGTTACACCCCTAGTATGAATACATTGCAAGCACTAACAATTCCAATTCATGCTAAAATCCACTAGAAGTATAGGCTAAGAATAAATCACTATGAATATATGAAAAGATAAATAAAGCTATATTTCCTGTCCTTTCCTCAAACAAAACTTTTTTTTTCTTACTATGATACATCTTTACTCAGAAAGGGAACGACACTGCAAGGCTACAGGCTGTGTTTTATCGAACTGAAGCTCTGGCGCTATTTTGTTGGTCAGTGAATCAGTCTAAACTATTTTAGTTCTGATCTGTGGTGCCTCATAATGAGGCAGATACCTTATTCCGGTTGTATTTGTCTCTTTTAGTTTGGGGCCAATGGGATGACATTGAATTGGAAACGGCCTCTGAAATGCCAGACATGGAGCCATTTTGGGTTCGGATCAATGGAGTAATCTGGTGCCTTGGAGACTGTGAACTTCCTCTTGCCTGTATGGGTCAAAGGGGAAGACAAACAGGCAGGCATTACATTTTACAACCTACATTTATTTACCCTCTATACATATGACATACACTTATGAGAGAACTTTCGTTGTGTGTAGACATCATAATTTCCATAATGTCATTGTAGCAATGAGGAAGGAAAAATGTTTTATTTTATGTATTGGCTACAAGAAATGTTTTATGTGTTATTTGGTGAGAACTGGTTGTGTTGTTTTAAAGGTAGGTCTACAAGACCCGATACTGTATGTATAGATGTATTGGTATTTCTTCTTATAATGTGTTATTAAAGCAATAAGGAATAAAAGGTCATATTACATATTACACTTAACCATGGTAAAAATAATAAATAATAATAACTATTTATTCCACCAAGTAATATGTGCTTTAGACAAACAAGGTAGTTTTGGTAGCAACTTTATGCAAATAAAAGGACTGAAAAAATAAAAAGAGGAATGATTCATAACTGAATTCTTTAAATAATAATTGATAAATTGGCAGAAAAAAAATGTTTTTCTTCATCTTACACTTATACTGTACATGTAGTTGTATGATATAGGCCAACATTACTTTGAAGCAAAGCTACACAATGAATAAATTGTTCAATATGAGAAATGTGTTTGTTCAGAAAAAAATGTGTTTGACTATTTGGGACAACATTTGGGGGAATATTGATAGTCTAGCATGCTTTTTTTTTAAGATTTAGAAGTAATTTACATTTTGTTTTTGTGTCTGTGACAAATGTTAGTCAGCTTGCATTTGCTAAATAAAGTTGTTCTTAACAGTGTAGAAGACTGTCAGTTTTATAATAATGTTTTATTTATAAAGATGTCATTTATTATATTATTCATTATTCAGATTATCATTTAACAGGTGCTTTTTGACCAAAGAATCTTACTAACCGTGCATATGTTAAGCAACAGTCACCTCACGTATTTGTTTTAGAAGAAATACATCTGTAGAAACTGGCTTTAATTAAAATATTGTGTATTTAATCATGTTACATGAAATGATGATGATCATCTATTGCTCAGCTGTGTTTATAGAAACATTCTGTGGGTGGAGACTAAAAGGGCTTTGAGTTTTAGCTTCACCTCTTTTTCTCTCAGGGCTTTAATTGGGATGTGTGCAGGCTGACACTCAAATGCTGCGTGGGTGATTTGAGGCGAAGAGTATGATATCACCTTCCCACAAACACACACTTAGACACGGAGCAAGAAAGTGTGTAGAAGGCTGCAGGCGCTCCAATGGACAGTGAGTCTCATAAATCCAGCTGTGTGTGATTTGTGCAAAAGCATTGTTATGAAACTCGGTTCGTGGAAATAGAGGACAGTGTAGAAAAAAAGGGAGGGGAAAAACGACACAGAAATCAAAGATATCCATCAAATTAACACATCAATGGCTTGATTGTAATCTCCCCGGCACTGCACCGCAAACACTTGCTCTGCCACCGACGGGCACAGAGCTGTGATTTATCAATGCAAAGCTAATAGCATCAATATGAATCTAACTAAAAATCAATATTTCATTACTAAATTGTTGGAGGGAATGAAGAGGGATGAGAGGGGTGGGATGGTTCTCCTGGGTGAGAGCATCTGGAGTTCATTGTGACACGATGAGTGATGCGTGAATCTAAGGGCGCTGGGAGAGGACACACGGAGGACAGCAGGCCGGAGTCGTACCACAGCCATGGTTCTACATCTCAGACTCTCATCCTGTGCTAATATATCCGTCATGTCTTTTTGTCATCTTTGCCTCTTTTTCCCATGTATTTTTAAACAGCCGTAAAGCACACAATTCTTTTTTACTGCATTGACCCACATGTAAAATAATGAAGTCATAATTTCTCATATATATATATATCATCCATACATCACTCATTCGTGCATGTCTCGTCATAACTGGCTACTTTGATGGGTATATGATATGGGAGTGGCATATGTTATTAGTTATTAGTATTAGCGAGAAAGTTTGACATGGAGCCTCTGATTAAACCTCTAATCTCCCATTAAACCACCCATTAAAACAAAAAACAAACGAGAGTGTTGGCAAAAAAGAGGATGTTACAGAACTCATAATAATACAAGAATAAACATTGGCTTGGCTTTTCGGAGATGGTGAGAACCGAGGGAGATAAAAATGTTATAAAAGCGATGCAGAGATGGCTTTTTATACTCAATGATGAGAAAGGTATTTTAATGAACAGATAAAATGCCATATATCTCTCTAACATTGTAATGCATTATCTATTGTGAAGGGTCATAGAGCATCAATATGAGCACAGAGCCAAAGCATTACCAAAATAATGTACCTCCTCTAAATGATTGCTGTTGGGGTTTTTTTACCATTAGAGGGCCAAAAGTTACATAGCTTACCTTCAACCATATTTGGGGAAAAATTTGTACCCAGAAATTTGCTAAACCGGACAAAAACTCCCAAAATCTTAAAAATAAAGCATTTGTTTTATTTTTTTAAGCAGAAAGCTTTCTGTTAGGGTGTGGGTTATTATTAATTATAATAGCTCCTTATAAAAACATTAGAAGTCTATGCAATGTCCCCATTTTGATAGCGAAGTAAATAATATTGCTAAGTGTGTGTGTGTGTGTGTGTGTGTGTGTGTGTGTGTGTGTGTGTGTGTGTGTGTGTGTGTGTGTGTGTGTGTGTGTGTGTGTGTGTGTGTAGTTCAGGTATATCCAGGGGTGATAGTAGAAAAAGAATCCTGAGCCTGAACTTTTTTCCCTGGGACAGATGCGTAAGGGCGAGTTTATCCTCCGCTAATTTCTGACACAAAGTGACGAGTGGATGAGCGACTGTTCTTCTAGTCTTCTTATATTTTTGTCATTATTTTTTGAGAAAGCAAGACACACACAAACACATGCCTATCCTCATAATTCTTGACTTCTAAAGTTTTTTGAATTCGAGCCAAATCCTAAATTTCACTTGCACAGCACTGCAATGTATATTTTTCATGATTAATATTGCATTCCAAAATAATGTGTGCTGGTCAACTAGTCTAAAATTAAAAAAAACCCTAGAAAACAGTAAAAAAAAAAAAGTATATTTAAGATAGTTCTACTTAATTTGTTATTACAATATCCAAATATGATAGCCTACTTGATACAAAGAAAAGAAAAAAGGGCTTTCATTTATGCCGTGCCGTCTTTGCATTTGAACATTGCACATTTTAAACAGGACACATTAGCTGAATAAACGTTAGCCAATACAAACATACTTATAGAAAATAGTTGACAATGAATAGACAGGAGTCCTGTCACAAGACCAATAATAGCAAAACGAATCACTTATTCTAAAAAGAATATCAAGTATATGTTAGAAGAATCTGACATAGGGCTGTGTTAATAGCAAAACGTCCGTCATTTAACGAATTTTAAAAACACGGGATGGATAATTAAAAAAATGCTTTCTGGCATTTTGACAGGAAAAAACCACAACCAAGAACAAAACAGTTCGTCAATTTTCATTTTACAATTATCATCTCTCTCTGTGCGCGCGGTCTGTGTTTGTGAGAGAGAGAGAGCTCGCGCAGCACTGATACAACGGTTTCTTATCCTTAAGTAACGGGCTAGTTTTCATACAAAATTATTATGTAACATAATTAGGTACTTTAGTTTTATTATAACACAATAACGTAACACATGCAGGCTACGTTTCTCAACACTGAGAATGAATAAATAAACGCCTGTTTGCAGAGTCGCGTTTATCAGTCAATTAACGCTAATCCACAAATCACAGCACTTTCATAATCAGTAAACCATAGCGATTTTAATTTTATTTAGATTTATTTTTCATCATTACTTACGCATTTCATTATTTGCATGGCTGTATGATGTCTTCATCTTATCTGAGTGACATGAATGACGGAGTATTTTAAGATAGGCCTAATACCCATGCGATTGCGATCACTCCGTGTGATAATAGAATCCAGATTAACTTAACTCAATACAATTCTTCAACTTTCCACATCCACCCCAGCCCGTTTACCTTCAGGAGTCATAAGTACTGTAACGTTAGCCTACTGTCCTTATGAACTCAGTCAGAGGCGGCCGCGGGAGTGGAAGCGGGATCGAGCGGGATTCTTTATTGCTGTCGATTTTCAGAACCCAGCGCTATGATTGGTCGAACTCCGCTTCTTTTGCTGTTGTTTTTTTTTTTTTTTTTTTTTTTTCGCAGACACTTCTGTACGCCGGAAATCCGGCGTTGAGCCGGAGCGCTATCAGGTCTGATCCTAACGTTATGAGGACAAAATAACGTTTTGCGTTTTTTTCCCCCCTCATGAGGAACACAGCTTATAAATCATACAGAATTATGCTTTTTGAAAATGTAAAAATGCAGAAAGTTTTCTGTGATGGGTAGGTTTAGGGGTAGGGGATAGAATATGCAGTTTGTACAGTAAAATAATAATTTTGTCTATGGAATGTCCCCATACAACATGAAAACACAACGTGTGTGTGCGTGTGCGTGTGTGTGTGTAAAAACTTAATTTAAAAACATTATAAATCAATATTTTTTTCCATTTTGCTTGTTTATGGAAGTTGTAAAAAGTATCATAAACAAAATAAATATATATTATTCATTAATATTTTTCCTGTGAATAAATTATATGCATTTATCAGTTAAATAAACATCACATATATATGATGCTTATGAAAAATCTTTTTTTTGTTGGTAAAATATAAAACCTCACTGGTATGAAATGTCTGGTTCTATGTGGATTTTTATGTTTGGGTAGATACTGCCACACATGAACATATTCAGCATGATTTAAATTTAAACCATTTTACTAACACTCTCATAAGAACATTTTCCTATTTTGACTTTTATCGTGCAACAAAAACGTCACTCTGGTGGATTCCACTTTAACCAAGGCAAAACGTTAAAATTGTTATTTTAATTGGAATTTAAACTGCCTAAAACTGCCCCATCTGCCTTTATCTGACAAAGTTTATTCATCATTTACCAATCAATGAGAGTACCAGAATGTGATTGGTCAAGTTGTATATACATTAAGGGTTTATATTTAAGATTCTGTCAGTCCTTTGAAATTCTTCATTTCAGTGTACAACAAACATGAAGATCACCCTGATTTCACACATCCTTTTTCTTCTCTTTTTCGTTGTTGCTCTACAGCATGTTCTACACTCACTGATTGCACCTCAGGATTATTATTATTTTTTTCGATATTAAAGCATTTGCAGCCAGAAAAGAAACACTGTTAAATCTTCTCTTTACTGTGTTTTGCTGAGTGCATTTTCTTGTCTGTACCTCTATAATGTGTCAATACAGAAAGATCTGAGACTGGAAGCCCGGCCTTAGAACTCCCCTTTCAATTCAACGCTAACGATCAGACGCTCCGATACACGCACGATTAGCCATAGCATATGAAACGGTAGGCAGAAGCCTCTTTGCCCCTCGTTGCTTCCCTATGAACCATAGCAGCATCTATTTTGGCATTCATCCACTCTTCAAACGCCAAACATTTAGACTATTTACCATTTAAATGATCGCCGTTTTTTATCTAGCAGCCTGTGAGAGTGCTTTCGACATGCACAGATTGACATGCCTATGTTTTTAATGCCTCGGGGCAAACCCTCTGGAGTTTAAAACCAACAGACTTTCTGCTAGTGCTGAGAAAACAGCATTTGATCTCTGAAGGAGCATCAGCCACACTAATGATGATATGCAAGCGCTAGCTAACTTCTGCAAGGAGGAAGAAGAGAGAGAGAGTGGAAGACGAAGAAGAAGAAGAAAAAAAAAGCAAAGTATGACAACTCCCAAAGGTGAGATCTTTGCCAATGATTTGTTTGCTCTTCCTTGAGGGCTTCAAGAATTCGTTTATTTTTCCTGATATATTTCCATCCTATTAATTCATCTCTTTTTAAGGTCAAGTTTGCACTAATATCTCCAAAATAAATGTCCCAAAAGAGGGATGAATATTGCATTTTGAGAGAGCCGAGTTTTAAGAGACAGCTGTAGGAAGAGGCAGGGACGTGATGTTGAGTTATCCCAGTCGAGATGTTAGCTAGCTAGAGCTGTGATCAGTATTATATCACACGGGCTACACCAGAGACGAGCCAAACCCCATGCCGACTGCCGTAATTATTAGCTGCAAACGGACTCAGCTTGAGCACTATTAGAGCGGATTAACAAACGTTCCAGCCATAATTATCAAAGGTGCAAAAGCAGGTGTTTAGGAACTGAATTAACAGAGGAGGAACCGCAGCACTGCTGAGAGCACATCAGGAGAGAGCGAGACGCATCAAGATGGAGAAGAAGAAAAAAAACTTAATTAAAAAAAAAAAACGTGAATTTGTTCTCTGACTTTTTGTCTAATTTTCAGATTGCCAGGACTTGCTCTATTGTCGCCAGTTTTAACACGTGATTAAACAGCACATGGGATGAGGGGATCTGTTGGAAACAAATCATCAGGGGAACACTTCTGTGTTTCACGGCAGATGTTTGTTCATAGGCGGACTGGAGAAGTGTGGCCGTTTCCCCAAGGACAGGCAGGAAGTGGTGAGGTTTTGGGTGTTAGAAAAAATAGAAAGAAAGCTGCTCTTACCGGTGTTCTGTAAACGGATTCATAATTTGCATTTATTATTCTCGTTCCCTCTCTATCTTTCCATTTCGTCCCTGAGGAAATAACCAGAAAAACAGTTCTAATGACTACAATATGTAGGCTATTACACTTTCTTTTGTAAATTTACAAATCAAATTCCCATCATTGTCAGCAGCGAGGGTGGGGTATCAGACAAG
The DNA here is from genome assembly GCA_030578275.1 of Meda fulgida. Taxonomy (NCBI): domain Eukaryota; kingdom Metazoa; phylum Chordata; class Actinopteri; order Cypriniformes; family Leuciscidae; genus Meda; species Meda fulgida. The sequence goes on along the minus strand of CM060634.1, from coordinate 24,126,519 downwards.
TGTTTGAAGTGCAAAAAATTAGGTGTTGTTGCCCCTTGTTTGCATATATTCACATATGCACCCTACCGTTCAAAAATGTAGGGTTGGTCATATTTTTGGATGACAGAAGCTGCATTTATTGGATCAAAAATATGATAAAAAATTTAATATTGTGAAATATTACTACAATTTAAGATAACCATTTTCTATTACAATATATTTTAAAATGTAATTTATTCCTGTGATGGCAAAGCTGAATTTTCTTCAGTGTCACATGATCCTTCAGAAATCATTCTAATGTGCTGATTTGATGCTCAAGAAACATTTATTATTATTATTAATGTGTATTATCAATAAATTTTTTTTTTGAAAACCATGATACAACTTCAAAATAACATTTATATGAAATATAATTAATTCATTATAAATGTCTGTCACTTTTGATCAATTTAAAGCATCCTTGCTGACAAAAAGTATTAATGTCTTTAAAAAAGTGGTATGTACAAACACACATGTTGGGTTTTCATGTTTTATGGGGACTTTATACTGTACAAACTGTACATTCTATCCCCCTGCACTAACCATACCCCTACCCATCACAGAAAACTTTATACAGTTTTTAAAAACATAATTTGGTCTGATTTATAAGCGGTTTTCCTCATGGGGACCAAAAAATGTCCGGTTGTCCGATTTTGGATATTGTCATCTTTGTGGGGACATTTTGTCCTCATAGCGTACAGTTTACCTGGACCACACACACACACACACACACACACACACACACACACACACACACACACACACACACACACACACACACACACACACACACACACTAATATTGTCGGCTATACGACACAGTACCTATCCTGATCCACACAAGATTCTCCTAGATAGTCAACACTGTGTGCCCCAAAATGAGCAAAATATTAAACAACATTATTATACTGTTAACATCTACCTTTTGATCACAAATTCACATAATTATTGACTTATTGAGGCCCTAATAGCTCGATCTCAAAAATTTTCACAACCCCCACAAACCAAATTTAGGGCCAAATTCTGGAAATATTTATACTCTGAAGAGACTCAAACTTGACTTTCAATATAATGAATGAAAAATATTCAAATGTTAGAATCTGAAAGAAAGCTTCAGTCCAGCAACATACTTCTTTAACTCTTACTGTTGTTGCTAACTCTTACTGCCGTTGCTTTACTGAAACCTCTTAACTTTGAGCAAAGACAGAAAAGAGAGCCCAATGTGAGCTGCGGTGCACAAGACTCGTTTTCGACTATCAGTGCAATCAAATGCTAAAATGACAATAGGCTGTGTAAATAATTTAAAACAAATATGAAAACATACCTATAGTACTTTTAGAGAGCTAAACGAGGGACCTTGACCCCAGGGGCCATCAGGAACACCAGGTCAAAGGAGGCCTTCTGTGCTTAAAGCCCCCTCTCTGCCCTCCTTTGACAGGTGAACAGACAAGGGCCTCACCCGCAGACTGTAGGCTCTTTTACATTCACGCTAAGGGAACGGATGCCCTGATGGATGCCAGTTCACGCACCCTGCAATCATGGGCACACCTGCCTGGGCGTAAACACCAAAACGAGGGTCACCGCAGCGAGTCTGATGGGGGTAGGACCCTTGGCTTTACCAAGGCCACAGATCCCAATCTGGCGTATGTATGGACGGCTCTATCAACAAACGGATCCCCTGTCTTAGCGCAAAAGGAGATGTCGGCTGCTGTCCTCTGCGACTTTAACTGACATGTAAGGAGCTAAAGGGCATAAAACACAGTAGACTGGTGCGGCACCCGCACAAGTATGTCCAAACGCCATAACACGCTGTTTCCAAACGGGTCCTGACCTCTAGCTCTGGGGCAAACAGGCTGGGTTGAAGTTATTCATGTCGAGTCTGTGTCTCCTCCACCATCTTCACTTACACATAAGGAGCGGTGGCTTGTTTACTGCTGCCCTGGCCTCGCCTGCCAGGGACCGTTCTAATCACATTACCAATTTTACATTAGCAATTTTACCTCGTACGTCTCACATAATGGCTGACACGTATCGTAGATCTTGATTTCTGCAGGAAGCGTTTAGAGTGAAGCTTAGTCTCCTGAGATCTAACCATTTGTACCAGACCCTTTTGCAGGGCAACATGATGTACTTTTGTATGTTAAACAGCGTTTTTTGAAAGTCACATGTCAACATGCCTTAACTGACCCCTGGGGGCTGCCGTGAGCTGACGTTATATGTGCATTTGTACAGATTGAATGGCTATATAAGCAATGACCAACTGCGAAAACAAACTTTTCAGATGAAGCTACAGATTTGGACCGCTCCCAACGAGAGGACAAACCGATCATTTTTCCTCGTCAGTGCCTTCCAACATCTCGTTCTTATTTTGGCATCGCACATCCTCCTCTGTGCGGAGTAGAGGAAAGGAAAGGAGAGGAGAGGAGGTGAGAGAACGAACACAGGAGAGAAACCGACAGAGAGAGGGAGCGTCTCGAAGCACAATCGATCTTTGTTGAACAAACTCCTAGCAGATGGCGCTGTGTGTTGGTGACACATTGCCACCCACACTGCTGACTGACTCACTGTTTGCCACGTTTATGATAAATCACTAAGCTCGAACGATACTGTACCGTAAACATCATTCGGCTCGACACAAACAAGCTCCGATCTGAACCTTCATTCAATCCGTTTGATGCCTAAGTAAATACATATCAATCAAAATCTTCTTTCCATACCTGAAAATCTTGTAGGTAGGCCAACATGTATTTGTCTCACAGATAGGGCCATCACTTGAATTCATGGGCCAAAAATTACAATTGTGTGTTTAGTGCGTCGCCCTCATCCTTTAAATAATGAAAATAGAAACAAACAAGTCAATTGTTGACATGCAGTAAATGTATAGAGCTATATATATTTTTATAAATAGCATAGCACAGATCTTTTGTTCTGAATTTAATGAGAAATGTTTGAGCTCATATTGAAATCACTCACCTTTTAGTGAAAAGTCTTCACCAAGACTTTTCTTTTACCAAATGACATTACAGAGATCTGTTCTGAATCTGAATTCTTGAAAGGCACAATTTCCTCATTCTTGTATAGTATAAAGAGTTTAGATATTAAAGATATGGGCAGTCACAAATATGATCAAGTTTATATAGTATGTGAAAAACAAATGCACACAGATCAGAGAAAACAAAAACTTTACTGACCATGTCATGTTTTTGCAGTTACAACAGTTCTGAAACTAATAAGCAAGATTAATGGGGTATTTTTCTTTGGTGTAAACTATGAGAAGCAGAAAATCTCAATGAAGTCTCCATCTGATTTCATTCTTATCTAGGAGGGAAAACAAAGTGAAACTAAAGACACTTCATTTGTGATTTTATTTCTTATGAGCGGTCACAAAGACCATAACGTATTGTATGTCAATATCACAATTTCACACACACACACACACACACAAAAAATAACCTGGGTTACAGCGTAAGCTGTAAACTATACTAACCATGGCATGTTCCTTCAGTCCCAACTTTAATTGCCCTTTTGTGTAAAACTTGATTTAAAAAATGTTGTCACGACTATAAGAAATACAGTACATGTTTTGGGCGGAGAATTTGGGCTGGAGCTGAATGAACAGACTATTCCACAGAGACAGGAAATCTTCAGCGGCTCTATCTCTGACGAGTATCAGCTATTAGCTGCTTTTGGCTGGATATTCTCCTGGGCTCTGCTTCTGCTGAGCGCTGGGCTGCACTGCTCTCTCCTTATCATGCCTGTCCACCTGTCACACTTGGCCCTTCTGTCCACTCCCTGCTGCGTTAACTGTTAAACACACACTCACACACACATTACTCACTCATCTAATCGATCAATTGAGAATGCAAGCCTTTTGCATGTATGAAAAAACGCACATATGGAACACAGTCTACCCACCTAACTGTGCCATGTGCCCCCTTGAATTAGAAAGCCAAGTGGATCTTGAATGTGACTTAAGTCTAATAAACAATATAAGTACTATATACACTACCGTTCAAAAGTTTGGGGTCAATTTTTTTTTTTTTTTTTTAAGAAATTAATACTTTTCTTCAGAAAGGACGCATGAAATTGATATAAAGTGACAGTAAAGACATTTATAATAATGCAAAATATTTATTTTTTAATGAAATGCTTTTCTCTTGAACTTTCAAAGAATCCTGAAAAAATGAATCACTGTTTGCACAAAAATATGAAGCAGCACAACTGTTGTCAACTGTGATAATAATCATAAATGTTTCTTGAGCATCAAATAATCATATTAGAGTGATTTCTGAAGGATCATGTGACACTGAAGACTGGAGTAATGATGCTGAAAATTCAGCTTTGATCACAGGAATAAATTACATTTTAAAATATATTCACATAGAAAACAGCTGTTTTACATTGAAATAATATTTAACAATATTACTGGGTTTGTTTTGTATTTTTAATCAAATAAACGCAGCCTTGGTGAGCAGAAGAGACTTCTTTTAAAAACATAAAAAATCTTACCGACCCCAAACTTTTGAATGGTAGTGTGTGTGTGTGTGTGTGTGTGTGTGTGTGTGTGTGTGTGTGTGTGTGTGTGTGTGTGTGTGTGTGTTGAATTAGTGAGCCAAGTGGATCTTGACTAATGACTTATGTCTAATAAATGATATAAGTATAATACAAAGTACTATAAGTACTAAAAATATAGTGTACATGAATTAAAAATAATAATATGATAGTCTTGTCACTTTACATGGAACATGCGGTTTGGAGAAGAGATGTATTATATAATATAATATATCTATAAAATTAAATTTTTAAACATTATTAAATAATGTTCACATGACTTCATGGTGGAAATCTTTGTTTTAACTCTCAATCAGTCAGATTTGTTCCACGGTGAACTTTTAAAATTTTAGAACATGAACTTTTCAATTGTCAATAAATAAATAAATGACTTAATTAATTAATGTTAAAAAAAATAGGGTACCACAAGAATTTCTATTACAATTCAGTGAACCAAGACTGTCACTGGTGCTCCCTCAAAAAAAAAGGTGCATGATGCCCAGCATAAAGATCTCTGGCATCCTCAAGGAAGCAGAAAGAAAAAAAACAGTTAAAGACTTGTGCACATGCACTAACATGAATAATCACTCAAATTAATGCGTATAACACTCAAAAACTCAGCCCGACATTCACCAGCCAAAGGTCATCCCACAAAGGCTCAGTGGACACAGATTGTGTGCCAAGGTGACACGTTTATTCTTGCATTTCAAATGCTCTATCAAAAGGCAGAGCGAAGCAGGAAACCTCTAGACCCTTGCCGTGACAGAGTTAAAACTGCTGGTCGCCCTCATGCGATCGCAGAGACTAGAACTGCTGTGACAGGTTTTCTCCTCGCACTCTTGCTCTGTACGGTTCCATAAAAGCTCACGCGCTTTGACGCTAATGTTTTTACGAAACCCTCCCTTAACGACGCTGAAATAAAGTCCTTCCCCTGAGGAGACACTGGCATTAGAGTCAAGCCAAGTCGCGATAGTGCCACCACCGCGGCACCGGTTTATTCGCGAGAGCTCGCTGCCGCCTTTGACTTGGCGGATTAGCGCACAACATGAGCACCCCTCGGCCCCCACCGCCAGGATCCACGAGAACAGAATGGGGTCAGAGGCGCGTTAGGACAGAACACACTTAGATGCACCAGATTAGATTATTTGAAGCCCTTTGCCGAGCTCTCGTCCTGACAACAAATATCCCCGGGCCCCTCGGAGATGGTCACTGGGCGACTGCTCGCGACGTGGCAAAAACAATGTGTTGATTTTGATCTAGCGTGGAGCCGCTCCCTCTGTCCATAGCGGTTATGTAAATAAACGTGTCATTCATGAGGTTAAAGCTAATTTCAGACCCTCCGTTTTAGATTATGTCAAAGAAAGAGGAGCAGAAAAACACGTTCGTGACCTTTCAGCTTAGTCTGTCTGTGTGGCTAATTTACAAGTGCTGTGTTAAAGTCCGGGGTCAGGCGTTTTAAATGGCTGGGCATTCTTTCCATTGCCGGTTTCATTAAAAAAAAGCATTGTGGGCTTCAGGACTTGCAACTCTCTACATCTGACCTCTACATCACGGAGGCATGCTCTGTTAAATTAGTCTGATGTGTTGCCCTGAGCGCATGTAGCATTTAGTCTATTGTCCACTTTCACCTCACAGCTCTCGCCTTTAACCCTTTGCATTTAATAATGTGTTCCTAATGGAAATCTACATCTCGGGAATGACGGACTGGGTTGCTGTGAGAGAGAGCAGCGTTTCGAATCCAGCGCCGGCCAAATGTGGGGTTTTGTCTTCCCTTTAATCTCCTCATCCATCCTTTCACTCCTTTTTCCCCCACTTCTTTGTTGTTCTCATCAGAAAGCACGATTTGCATTGCTCTTCGGTGTCCTATCCTATCTCTTTTGTTCTCGCTCTCTCTCCTGATTTGACTGGATTGTGGAAGAGAGATGATTGTGTAGCCTCAGGTAAGATTTTGTAGCTTTACATATCAAAGTCACTAAATATCTTTTTCTTTCACACATGGGTGTAAAGGGAGGGGGCTTGTCGAGGGGGGGAAAGTTCCAAGCCAAGTTTTTTTACGGGGGATTGTTTGCTTTAGCGTATGAGAAGAACAAATCCAGCGAAACAAAAGGGATTACGGAGCAGTGTCGCTGTTGTGTTATTTATCTATTCCGCTTCTTTTCTTTTTTTCCAGGGCGATGCGTCAATGTCAGGAGAATCAACGTGCAGGCGTTCGGTATACACGGGAAACTAAACAAGGTGTTTGCAAATGGCAGAAAATGGGGCTGATCTCTCAACTCTTCCTCTTTTGTGCGCTAACAACGCTGTCTTTCCTTCTAACTCCCAAGGAAAATACAGAGCCGACTTGATTTATCATCTATACATAATGTAATACTGCATGAGCTTCAACGGCTCAATCACTTACGTTATTTCAAGATTAAACTATTAAATACTCACATCTAATAAAATATCTATACGACTTGGGATTAATATTCCATATTGAGAATCAATCAACAAACAATGTTCTTTGAATGAATTTTTCAAGAGCCTTAGAGCTCAAGTGAAGAATGAAAAGCGAGATGGATGTACAAATTTAAAAGATCGGATATAAAAAGAGTAACGTTTTAGATCTTAGTACAGAACACAAATGGTTTCTGTATCCTTCTTCGACAAAGAAATACACGCAACACTTCATATGCTAAAAGCATTTCCTTTAAACAATTTTAGGCAGCTTTAATCCCAACTGCAGCTGTATATTTTCAGACCCTGAGGACTTGTTTGTGATGTAAAGATTGTGAGGGCAACGAGACATAATGCTATTGATTTGCTTGCAAATCGTGTGGACAGCGACCATGCCGCAATCTGGGGCAACGTCAGAGCGTGTGTGCGTACCACATCAGAGCTCTGCAGAGAGGACATGACAACGTTTTGATACGGCCATCATGTTCTCATGCCTGATGCCCTGTAATTCCTCTCTGACAGAGCCCAGACATAATAGGATCCATATGGGGCTGCTGGAGACCGCTAGATCAGCACCATAGATAGACGGGACCAAGAAAGGTCCATCAGCACGACTCCATCAAACTAGTATCAGCGTCATGCCTGCGGCCCACCCCCAGTCTATTCACTGACCGACTGATGCATATTTCACACAAAAAAGCAAGCACTTTCTCAAACTGACAAGCTTTAATGTGATTGGCTGGAGTCAGCGTGCACGGAAAACAAAGTTGTGCTTACAGTTTACAGGCTGCTAAGGTGGAAAAAAACATAAGTGTTAAATTTGTATAATAGCAGTAATCATAATATTTTAAATACATTATAGTTTATGAAATTATAGAGTATGAAGTTTCAAAAGCACATACACTGTTTTACATGTCATTTCTGATTGTGAAAATAGAACAGTTTGGAAGTATAATAGTGATAAGTATAGCCAAAAATAGTGATATGTAGTTAGTGATATAATCTCTGGAACTATGGAGTTTGTCTTTGTACCTTTAAAAATAATAATATAATATAATATAATATAATTAGCCTACAGAGAACAAGCGGTTTGAAGAATATATGGCTGGATTATATGATACTTACTATATTGTGTCTTGATTATTTTACTACTCCCAATTGGAGTCAAAGCCTCCCCAATCCCAAATTGTAAATATAAAATATGTTTGATATTTACAATTTGAGATCGGGAGGCTCCGGCAATTTTGTTTGGACAATAGACGGAAAATCATAAATAGTACCATATAATCCAGCCTTACATACTTCAAACCACTTGTTCTCTGTAATATAATCTTATTATATTTATTATGTTATATATTATATTAATTACATTTGTCCAAACAAAATTGTCGGATCCCAAATTGTAAATATCAAACATATAGCAATAAAGCAATAAAAGCAATAAAATAATCAGGACACAATATTATCATATTATCCAGCCATATATTCTTCAAACCGCTTGTTCACTCTATATTTTATTATATTATATTATATTATTATTTTTAAAGGTACAAAGACAAACTCTATAGCTCCAGAGATCTTCTAGTGTGTCCCAGGCTTTAGATATATATCCCTATATCATATTTTTACTTTTAAATTCATGTGCTTTTGAAAACTACTGATACTTTCCTAATTTCATAATCTCTGTCTATATTAAAGTGCCAAAAACTCCAACAGCAAATGCATCTGTGGCCCATAAAAAGTCACTTGGATGTGCCTCTCAGCCCTAACAAATTAGCCTGAGACTTACGATGGAGAAAAGCATGGTAAGAAAAAGAAGAAAGAGGGAACGTCTGGTTGCTGTCTTGTTCATGTCACTCCGAGAATGTCAGTGCTCGGCATGCCGGGATGTGTAGTCCCCTGGGCCCGCGCGGGGCGCGTGTAGCTTCTAATTGGACCTGTTAGGGTCAGCAATTAGTGTACAGCCATCAAGAATTGCACGACAGCTTCTCCTTTCATGCTACTTCCAGTCCCTCACTGAAGACTGAGACATATCCAGAAGGCCTAAAGAGAGAAAGAGTATATGAATCCAGAACAACACATGGAGTTTGGAAGAGTAGGGCAGCTGCAGGCTTTTGTGTGTTTGTTTGCATGTGTGTGTGTGTGTGTGTGTGTGTGTGATACAGGGACAGAACTTAATGGGATGTGTTCGTTGCCCAAGGCTCAAAGAGTTGAATCCATCTGTTATTTTTTTGGATGCTTGAACCAACTGCGGCTCCTCTAACAAAGGCCACTTTGTAGAACTGTCTTGTTCTTGAACTACAGCCGCTGCTGCAACACTGTGCTCCCTTTGTTAAACACACAATGATTAATCTAGTAAACGAAGGTGTTTGGCCCAGCCATCAGGTGGCAGTCAGGAGCAGTTAGAGGCATTCTTGGGCCCCGGTTGCCATGGTAACCCTCAGACAGACAGCAGTGCTGAGGAAGCAACGGCCTCGAGTCACCACATTATGGACTTAAAATCAGCTGTACTGAGCTGTGCTACTGTTGCGATTACTGTGAGCTGAAGTGTTTTCTTTAAGCTTCCAGCAGCTATTTCAACCAAGAAAAGCTCTAACAACAATATATATATACAGTATATATATACACACACACACACACTGTCCAACACCATATTCAAAGAACCTGAATATAGAATATATATTTCCAGTATTTCTGTTTTAATTATGAAAATGCTGCTTGTTTTCAAACTTTTTATTAACAAACTATGAGTGTTAATACATTAAATTATCCACATTTAATTTAAACTATGATTCCATATTATTCTTTAATACAGACAATAATTATTAAAAGGGGGGAAAGTGTGCTTTTTCTTAATTTTAATTTAGAATTAAATTATTTTAATATATTAGTAATAATGTTTTAAATGTGATACTTTTAAGTCATCCTAGGGCCTCCTTAGAAGTTTGCCGAGGCCCCCTGGTTGAGGACCACTGTTTCAGATGTTAATGGTCAACACAAAAAGATATTTGCAACCCATTTTGCTTCTATTTTGTGACATATTTAGATGTGCAACACAAAAAAGACCTGAATCCAAGCTTGCAGTGGATTGTGTCCATTCATACCCATTTTTGAGTAAGGTTTTTAATTGGGGACATAAAGGTTTGAGGTCAAGTTCACTATTGAGAGCATCTTATAGGTTCAGAAATTGTAAGTTTTTCTAATTTAAATGCATAACCTGAAAAAGAAGGGGGGGGGGGATAGTTACATTACATTAATTAATAGGCCTGCATGACCTAGGTGAAATCATCTTAAAGGACATTTTGATGAAAGATTATGAAGACAAAAGTTTTTTGTTTTTTATATACATTTCACTTATCATTTTTAATTTCATGTTGACTGTTATTCACATTTTTTATTTAAATTTGTGCCCCCTAAATGCGCACTTTAATTGTCATGTGGGGAGACAAACATTCCATGTAATTATAACATGGAATGTAATAGTTAATATAAGGGCATAAAAGCTACACTGTAAAAAAAAAAATTATGATCCATAAGTCATGACAACATATGGTTTTACATTGTGTTTAACTTTAAGTTAAGCAATTTTCAACTTTTTATAAGTTATGCAAGATTCAACTAATTTTTTAAGTCAGTTTAATGTAATTTAAGTTGAAAGGATTTAAACATCCAAATTGATTGTACTTAATTTAAGACAGAAACTTTTTTTTTACAGTGTACAAGCATAGTTAAAAAAAATCTTTTTTTACTCTAATGTTTTCGCTAAGGCCACATATGTAAGATGAAAGGCGTTTTAAAAATGTAATTATTATTATAGAAGTACAATGTCATTGCATTTAAAAATGTGATATTGTTTTGGGCAAGGCTGAGCGAAATCAACCTGTTCCCCACAAGACGTCCAAACCCCCATCCAAACCTGACCTGAGAGACCTAAATGTTGTCATGGTAATGGAAACAATTCAAAATTTTTCCCCTTTTTTTGTCCCATTTTTTACCACCCACAATCAATGCTTTGAATGCGCTGACTGATTTAGCTGTGCTCCACAGACAAATCAATATTTAGGGAGATGTGAACAGCGGGATCAGGTGAGGTTTCGATAATTAAAAGCAAAGCTGACGACGCCATATGAACCTCGTGTGAACGAAATGGAAGTCATATATCACCGTGATAGTCCTTCGTGATGGATTATTGCAAAGACTTCATGAAGGACTCAGGCCATCTGACAGAGTAGCCGGTTCAAACTGAATGCACTTGGACAAGTATCACTCTTTCATCTAGTCTTTTCTTGCTACTCCTGCGTGACTCGTTTTGAACATTTCGCAAAATTGTTGCACATGTTTTTAAACAAAAACTGAAATAACTTGTCACACACCCCCTCACTCCTACACTCCCAGCATGCAATGCAAAGGACTACCTGACCTCCTGCCGTTGCCTGGGAGCCGAGTCACCCACACAGCTGGTGTGTATGTGTGTGCGTTTGCATGCGCAAAATACTGGCACTGGCCCAGGATAAAGTTATCTGATACTGTACTGCCCCCACATCCATGAACAACAGTGAAGAACAAGAGAGAAGAGAGATGTGGCAGGCCTCCTCCGCAGGGAAAGAGAGAAAAAGAGACTTGAGAGAGACACAGATGGAGACAGAGTGAGATCTGTCATGAGTTTGAGTGCTGAGACTGTGGAAATGCTATAAATGAGTGAAGAGGATACAAAAGTTTTTGATTTGAAACGTATATGCATTGTTATGCTTGACTCCTGATGTACTGGCTCTCAAATAGTAATGGCAAACAAGTACTGCACACACTTAGACCACCCACACATACTTCAGGGGGGAAAAACTAATCAAAATAGTTTAAGTTTTACTGCTTGTGTCCACAGTTTTAAAAGAATAGTTTACACAAAAAAAAGAAAATACTGTCATTATTTACCCAACTTCATGCAATTCCAAACCTGTATGAAGTGTGGGGAACACACTGAAATATAAGCTGTAAATGTATAATATATATCTACACTATTGTTCAAAATGTTGGGGTCAGTAATGTTTTTTAAAAGTCAAGTCAAGTCACCTTCACTTTACTTATATTGCGCTTTTTACAATACATATAGTTTTAAAGCAGCTTTACAGTGATAACAGGAAATTAATGCAACAATGATTGTTTTGGCTTTACAGCAGCTCTAGAAGTAAATCATTGTCCAGTTTAAAGGGGTCATCGGATGCCCATTTTCCACAAGTTGGTATGATTAGGGTGTTCATGTAAAGTTTGTAATATACTTTGGTTAAAATTTCTCCATGGTTGTGTAAAACAACACCCTTTTCATCTCCTCAAAAACAGCTTTGTTCACAGTGACCTGTTTCGGTGCATGTCTCTTTAAGTGATAATGAGCAACTGCTCACCCCACCTCTCTCTTCCATGGGGGGTGTCGAATGGCTGAGGGCAGAAATATGCTAATACGGGACAGTCCGTCAGTGGTTGTGGGCGGAGCTTGAGCATTATAACATCATAGTGCTCAGAAAATCAAAAAGGCTTGATTATTGAGAGCATTTAGACTTTTTGAGGATTAAAAAATGTTGTGGATTTTTTTTTGTGACCACACACTGCAAAGACACATTTATATGCCAACACCATATAAAAGTGAATTTTGCATCCGATGACCCCTTTAAGTAAGTTCAGTGTTGATTAATTTCCATTGTAAAAATCATTAGTTATTCATTTAGTTCATTTAGTTCATACAGCAACTCTGGAGAAAACAGTTATGTCATCGTCCAGCTCAGTTCAGTTCTCATATGGTGTCAAAGCAGGCAGATCAATAATATTGTTGAATATTAAGTGTCCCCAACTAGCAAGCCAGAATGTCTCTTATGCTCACAAAGGCAGCATTTATTTATCAGATATAAGAGTAGTAAATGTAATATATTCCTGTATTGGCAAAGCTGAATTCCCAGCAGTCATTACACCAGTTTTTAGTGTCACATGATCCTTCAAAAATTATTTTAATATGCTGTAATAAATTATTCTAATATACTGATTTGGTGCTCAAGAACCAATTCTTCTTATTATCAATGTTGAAAACAGTTATAAAGCATAATACCTTAGTGCAAACCGTGATACAACATTTTTGAGGATTATTTGATTGGTTGAAAGTACAAAAGAACAGTTTTTTATTCTTTCGTAACATTTTAATTGTCCTTACTGTCACTTTTAATCAATTTAATGCAACCTTGTGAAATAAAAGTATTAATTTCTTCCAATAAAAAAAATCTTACTGACCAACATTAGTATACGTATATATCTAAATACATTTATGAGGGTGTAAAAATATTATTTAAATGAGATGCAGCAATTTAAATTTTTAGTTTTTTCCCCCACACAATGGGAAATGATTAACAAGTCATATGGACTTCTTTTATGGTATTTGTTTTTATCTTTTTGGAGCTTGAAAGACTCTAGTCACCATTCACTGGCATTGTATAGAAAAGAGCAGCACAAAAATTCCGCTAAACATCATCTTTTGTGTTATATTAAATAAAGAAAGTAATTGAAATAATGCAAAGTAGTGTAGGTCACAAGGTAAAATACAAGACTTTTAAAAAGAACTTCAACAAACCATTGCATGTTTTCGTCAAGCTAATATGATCAGCTGAACTGCACATATCCTGCTGAGAGATGACATAGAGATTTTTCTTTTCAGCAAACTCACAGGTGTAAGCCACTTTTCTGAGGTAGCATTCTGTCTTTTTTTCCCTGTCTGTAAGGCGGCAAGTGTTTTTAAGTAGAGTAAGCAGACTTTGGCAGAATTTGGCTGAATAGTGTTATTGTTCTCAAACTCAGGTGAAGTTGTGTAGTTCGCTTCAACTATAGGCTCTATAACTGCAGAGTTTATTACTCTTATTATTTAGCACTACTGTTATTCCAAAGGTAGAGCATGGCACTAGCAACACCAAAGCCATAGACAGTATTGTTATTTTTTAATAAAACAAAATCTATTAAATACTGTTTTAGTTAATTGAAATATAGGGAAATAAAATATAAATGTGAAAACTTAAAAAGCTTTAGCTGAAATAAAGTTTTAGTTGAAGTAACTAAATTACTGAAAAATATATAAAAATGACAAAAGCATGTAACAAAATTAATAAAACAAACTAAAATGCAACATTTTTACAAGATAATTTAAAATATTAATAAATACTATAATAGCACATAAATAATAAAATACTAATATAGCACTGTTACCAGAGCATATATAAGCTGCTAAAATGTATGCCTTGAATACAAGTAGTTAAACACATATATATATATATATATGCATTCTGCAGGTTTGTATATATATATATATATATATATATATATATATATATATAAACCTGCAGAATGCATATTTTGCCTACGAGCATCTACACAACATCCTTATTGCTGTCATATGCTTTCACTGAAATATTTTATAGACCTAGTTTTAGTCAACACATCATGACACATCAGGCAAACTTCACAGCGGCCACCCACTGTAAACAGTCTAGAACCGCGGCTGACCGCGCCTGGTTAGGACACTGTGTTACAGTAGAGTTGCAGTAGTCAGTACATATAATCACCTGGAGAAAGAGACGAGAAGACAAGAGGAAGAGGTCTAAGACAACTGCCTCCACAGCCAACTTCGTATATATGTGTTTGTGTGAGAGTGTGTGGAAGAGACAGAGAGTTTAATTGTCCCCTGCTTGTCCTAATTTGACACACGCTGGCATGTGTGGGTGAGTCGTGTGTGTGCGCGAAAACAAGTTACCGTTCACTACTCACTTCCCCGCAGTCTTCCCATAAGCCCCTGTGTACGAGCACTGACTGACACACCTTACAGGCCTAATGGAGGGCTGGCAGAAGAAGATGGCAGCTCTCAGAGACTGCCAGGGGGATCTGCCCCAGGCAAACACAGCTTCATACACCACCCTCTGAGGAAGCGAGAGAGATAGAAATAAATATATCAGCTCTACCACTCCACGTAAACAGTCAAACAGGCAGGCACACACTTTCCCGGTCTCCTTAGCACACACTCAAACGCTCACGGTAGTGCTGTGTCTGTAGCATCTAAAAACAATATGTAGAGAGTTTTTTACACTTCCACTGAAGAACAGGCAGTAAAAAACAGCTCTGCATAAAATCTCCCCATACAATCGTATTTAGTCTAATCATTCAGATTAGAAGATATACAGATTTACGTTATTCAATATTTCACTTGTGGGAAAATCGGACCGAAACTCATCTCACAGGTTTATCCAAATTTTTGTATTTAGTTATGATTAGCAATAGCAAATAGCAGATCATGTTCATGGGTTTGATGTAATGCTAAGGCTATTGGTGGGATGAAATGAAAATTCATCCCATATATTTTCTAGATGCATATTATTGATCTTATTGTGAATGATTCAACCATGCATGTTTATTTTTTTTATTTAGTTTAGACTTGGTAATTTTTAATAAAAAAAAATCAACATGCAAGTCTTGATTTTGCTGGACTTCTGAGTTAGTGTACCTGGGTTAACATATTTTGTTGATCCTGGAACAACATTCCTGTCTGAAAATGTCCTACCCATATCCCTACCCCTAAACCTAACCCTACCCATAACCTATCCCTAAAACCAGAGGGAAATGATCAGTGAATAACACTGATGTAGAAGCCCCTAACCCTGGTTGTTAGACTAAACTTGACTTTTCCTGTTCGATAATCCATTTCACTCAGATGTGCGTCATAATAGGAAAGCAAAGATCTGTCGCTTCTTTCATTTCATTGCAATATGTAAACTTCCTGTTTCAACAGGAAATGTGTCAACACAAGAAAGAGAACTGCACTCATCAAGCCAAGGTCTTGCTGGTCTCGAAAAGAGTTATGTCAGAGGCCGATGTGCAAAATTTATCGAAGAAAGCAATTTATCTCCTTAATTCAAAATGTAAAAAAAAACTAGATTGATACCCCATTTGGTCCAACATAAGCAACATCCCCGTGGATCCAGGATCTGTAATCCGTACTTTAGTGCAGTTACTCAGCAGCTCTCCCGTGACCTCCATTACTCCACGGACTGCACGGATCAGTATCATGATGTAAAGTCATCTTTACCTGTAGTGGTAAAAAAAATATTAGATCAATTTTTATATTTGTTTTATGTTTTTATCTAAAAGCAAATTACAATACATTTTTTATGAAGTGGACGGTCTGTATGGAGCAAGTTGGGGTTAAGTACTTTGCTCAAGGGCACAATGATGGCCTCTCACAAATCGTCGCCTATGGGGTTCAAACCAACGATCTTTTGTTGACCAATCTTGTTGCTTACTTTTGACCTTCAAAAAGGAGCTTTTTATGGCTCTTTAAAGGAACAGTTCCCCTAAAAATAAAAATGTCTTTCTTCAGTGGTACACAATTTGAAAAATGTCTCAGCTGTTCATACAAAAGTCCCAAAAAGAGACATAAAGGTAGCATAAAAGTAATCCATACATCTTAATTAAAGTCTTCTGAAGCAAACATTTAAGTAGACATTTCAGTCTCAAATCATATCACTGATCAGCGCATACATACAGTCTCACAAATCAATTGTAACATCAAACCTCATTGGTTCTTGCACGTCACATGAATTGACGTCATGACACAAGCGTCGATGTTATTGATGCGTCACCATTATTGATTTTAGCTACAGTATACATTAATTGAGCAACGGTTTGATTAGAGAAATAGAGATAAATGCAGACACATAAAAACATGGACGCAAACAGCTAGGCTATGAATCCAACTCAACTCAAGATTGTTTAATCACTAAAGCACACTATCCCTAATCAGGGAGGAATTGTCTGCATTTATAAGGTGATATAAGATATGTCTGATTGCAAATCAATCGTAAAGAAACGTTGGCATGTTCATTTTTTACAGTCGGTGCGCATTATGCCCTGCAAGGGTTAGGTTTAATTGTAGCAGAGTCAGGTATATTAAAGAATAATAGGATAAAAGAGGGATCGGTGTGTTTAAGATCTGCCGAGACCTCAAGACAATCATGCACTAACTACACATCTCCTTTCTCTCCTGTTCCCTCAAAGTATTGATCGGCCTGTCTGTTCTTAATGGTCCTGTTAAACACAGTCACCAGCCACTTTAGTGTGCCTAGGCCCACTTAGCAATAAAGCTCTCGGAGCTCTCTTTAAAACCGCCGCTGTGACAGGAGGGGGGCTCAGGGTCACTTGGATGGAGAAGCTCTGACTTTATCCCACACCTGGTTTGTATGGAAACAGGGACAGGTGTGGAAAGCATTTGTCGAGACTCTCCGTCTAAGGGTCTTGAGAGATTTTCTCTGCATAGTCGGTTTTGTTAGGTGGATTATGCAGGAATTTGAGGTTCTGAGAAAATTTGCCTTGTTTTTGTGTTCTTGAATGCATTCCCTCACATTTTAGTGCACACACACACACACACACACACACACACACACAAATCAATCAAAGCTGCTTCTGACTGACATATTGATCGGGTTGCATCTAAACTCTCCCCCTTTCTCCTCCGATCTCTTGCTTTTCTCTATCTCTCTGTGTTCTTAAGTAAATTTAGTTCAAGCAATCCAATGCCGAATCGCTGAGACAGAAGAGATCAACAAAATCACACTCTTTCTCTCACAATCTATCAATAGTTTCTCATAAAATGTAATGCAATCTCATAGACTCCAAACATATGGAAAGAAAAAAACAGCAAATATCCATAGGAAAGACAACATAGAAATAGTTTTTTTTAGAGGCATAAGTGCAAAGTGGCAATTAATAACAGAACAAATTATGCCATTTACAGCTCAGAGTAAATTATTTACCTCAACCATGTATGGGCTTTTATTCATGTCATACCAATATATACAGTACACTACCATTTAGGATTGGTAAGGTTTTTTTTATGGTTTTGAAATAAGTATCTTATGCTCACCAAAACAGTAAAACAGTTAAATTGTGAAATATTATTACAATTTTAAATGTACCCATTTTCTATTTGAATATACAGAATTTCTGTGATGGTAAAGCTGAATTTTCAGCATCATTACGCAAGTCTTGAGTGTCACACGATCCTTCTGAAATCATGCCGATTTGGTGGTCAAGAAACATTTCTGTTTAATAATTTTGTGGAAACCGCAATAGATTTTTTTCAGGATTCATTTATAAATGCAGTATTTAAAAGTACAGCAATTATTTTCCTAACATTATAAATGTCTTTATGTCACTTTTGATCAATTTAATGCATCCTTGCTGAATAAAAGTATACATTTCTTCCCAAAAAAATAAATCACCCCCAGACATTTGAATAGTAGTGAACATATATTAAAATGCACTTAAGAGAGGAGAAACATCTGAAACAAAGTAAAAGGTTAAAGGAAACATAACTGAGAACGCCATTACATCTCCACAGCCATGAAAGAGCAAAACAAGTTTCCAATGGGAATGACTGAATATTGTTTAACGTCTTTCAGAAAGGTTTCACATCGGTTTGTTGCTTCGCAAATAATCAGACAAGTCATATGATCGTAGTCTGTAGGGCAAACGACATCATAGCCCATTTCAGAAAGCGGATCTTGACCATGCCCTGGAGGACTGAAAGACCGGCCAATCAGGAACGGCACAAAACTCACATAACAGTTGTACATACAAAAGGACAAGATAATTCCACTGCAAAATCTTGCATGTTTCAAAAGATCTCTTTCTCCAGAGCCGAATCTCCTCATCTGGCAGGATGGTAGCTCAGTACACTTCAATTACACTTTATCTCAGTACTGCACTTTAAAGAGGGAGAAAATCAGAGAGCGAGACAGAGAAAGAGAGCGTGACTGCAAATTGCGCAAAGAAGGGGAAATCGGGAGAAAGAGAAAGAGGGAACATGTTCTGAAGCAAACAACTGTGTTTGCAGTAGATTTAGAACAATGCTCTATTGGGACACCGAGTCGTTAGTAAACGGAGTTGCCTTTTATTAGTTGAATGATATAAAACATGACAAAACAGCTACTCAGAGAGGATCTGCGATTCATACACTCCCAGTGGGATTTCTATATAGGCCATGAGCTCTCCTCTCTCCCATTTAGAGGAGAGAGAAAGAGAACAAGAGAGAGATCCAAGAACAAACGGAGTGCAAGAAAAGAGGATAGAGGGAGCATGAACGAGAGAGCACAAATGCAAAAAAAACATGATACAGAGAGAGAAGAGAGAGTACACACTAAAAATGGTTAACTGTT
The DNA here is from genome assembly GCA_030578275.1 of Meda fulgida. Lineage (NCBI taxonomy): Eukaryota > Metazoa > Chordata > Actinopteri > Cypriniformes > Leuciscidae > Meda > Meda fulgida. The sequence continues at coordinate 24,107,284 of CM060634.1, read as the reverse complement.
GGAATCTACAGTAGAAAACTGAAAATATGACGACAATGTTTCAGGCATTGGTATACAATTAATATACTAAACTATCTGCTTTATGATTTTAAATATACTGATACCCCTATAAATGATGCAGGTGATACAATAAAAGGCAGCATTATGAATTTAACTTTCCTTTAATAAACTTTTGGATAGCATCGTGTTAATAAAATGATTTTAAAAAATCCATCAACAACATGTAAAATGAAACACACTACCGTTCGAAAGTTTAAGATAAGATTATTTAAGACATTAATACCTTTTATTCAGCAAAGGCTCTTTAAATTGATCAAAAGTGACAGTAAAGACTGTTTACAGTGTTACAAAATATTTCTATTTCTAATAAATACTGTTATTTTGAACATTTTATTCATAAAAGTTTCCACAAAATATGAAGCAGCACAACTGTGTTCAACATTGATTATAATAAATGCTTCTTGAGCACCAAATCAGTATATTAGAATGATTTCTGAAGGATCATGTGACACTGAAGACTAAAGTAATGATGCTTAGCCATCACAGATTTAAATTATATTTTAAAACGTTAAAATAGAAGACAGTTCTTTATTTTATTTTTAACAAAATATGGCCATTTTTACTGTATTTTTTAAATACATTTAAACTACTTTGGTAAGCATGAGATTCTTTTTCAAAAACATTAAAAAAATCTTAGACTCCAAACTTATAAACGGTACTGTACATGTATCCCAATGTACATTTCTGATAGCTAAAGTAAGAAACATAACCAAGAAAAGTCTTATACAACACATTTAATTTGGTGCCTACCAATTTACAAGTTCACATATTTATGTATTCTCTCATCAAGTATAAAATAGATTTACCATTTACCAACAAACAGGTTTTAAAATTAAGCACATTTACATTATCTTTCCAATAAATTACTAAAAATGTGTTACAGTGATAACAAATGAAGTAGAGTACATATATAGTAAAATATATTCATAGTAGCAAAAGAGAGAACACCGAGAGATACTAGTCTATGTGGAATAGATAGAACGAGACAGAGACAGAGAGAGAAAGTAAATGAATGTTAGTAAAACTCTCCAGTGTGTATTAATAGTAAGAGCAGAGTCCAATGAGGACAGGTTTCAAGCGAGAACGCAGAGGCAATATAGGACTCAGGGCAGACTGTAAAGTAATGCAATCCCATAATAAGTCCAGTGAGGCGCTACCCTGCATGGTGACGAGCGCATTTGTGCCTCCTTCACGTGTTGAAAACAAACAGGGGCTCATCCTATGGGAAACACTGAGCTACAGTCCAAACTAATAGATTAACATCAAAATGTTATAATTATATAAACTATTTAATGTTTTAATTTTGTATAATTCTATAAAAAAATATTTTATTTAATCCCCCTGAGCTACAGACAGCATATTACATGCAACACACCTTTCCAAACCAGACACAAAGACATAACTTTTTAACTTGGGGAGTCTTAGGGTAGCAACAATATATTGACTTTTAACACTTTTTTCTATTCAATGCCTTAACTCGTCTGCCTCAATAATAAACAGTGAATATTGACATATGAGTATTGCATGGCTCGGATCACCCTGTCTGGGTGCATTTTGTAATAATAACCGACTGACTGTACATTATGCCTTACATAAATTGAACTTTCATTACATTAAATTACTATTGAAGCTTCAAATAACAACACGACAAAACAAAAATCTATGAAACGGCTTTGTCCAAATGATGCTTCCTGATAAAGGCTTTCAATGCATGAAACTTGAATGTATCGTCACCGCAGGCCAGTGATTTGATGGTCACACAACAGTGCAGACAATCAGACTATCCCTGATATTGACAGATCTCGCAATATCTGACTAAGTCACGGCAGAATATATACGATATTGTGTCTTATTTCGACTGTCTGTAATGATTGTGTTTAACGCTGACAACAATAAAACATGAGCAAGATGTTTACTGACAATTTCTGAAATGAACATTGTCACTTTAATTATTAATTAAAGCACGGTAGTGACAGTGTGTGTGTGTGTGTGTGTGTGTGTGTGTGTGTGTGTGTGTGTGTGTGTGCTATTGTTCCCAGCAGTATGACGGGATCAATAAGCTCCGGACAATGATGTTGTCAGTAAATGATCAGACCGTCTCCAGGGCACACACAGCAAACACCATTAGTGACAATGACTGCAAACTACATATTTTTGGATGTATGTGCACGTGTGATATATGCACAATGAACAATGCACAGAAATGCACTGTTGTGTGTTTCAACATATAATTTACACCAGTGTAATGATGTTATATACGGTAGCAGAGTATTATAGCAGAATACTTTAATAAAATTTGTGTCCTTAATATTTTTAAATTCTAGTAAAAGTTTGATAAAAGCAATACGGCACTCGGCTGTGCTATATTATAAATATATATTTAATGGCTGAATGGGTTGCAGGCCATTTGCTCAGCCTCTCAAATCTTACTGCTTAATAGGTGTAGGAGCAAGCACAGAAGTACAGCTTTAGATAAGAAAACATCCTCTTAATGACAGCTAACCAGCTATCTGAAGATGGTATTTAGAAATCCAATAAATCCACTGGCACTACAAATATCCCAATAAATAAACAAACACATGTTTTACAATACAATGTACAACAAGTGTATGTATGTGTCTCCTCCATCCTTCCCTTCTGGACCGTGCAGTAATGTAGATATATACGTACTGTATGTCCCCGGTGCAGTGATGTATGTGTGTCAGCTGACAGTAGATTTCTGTGGTAGTAATAAAGGTAGCCTGATTCGCAGAATAATTACTGTATGCAAATGCCGCTGATTTCAGTGCCCGCCTTTTATAGATGGCTGAGTTGAGCTGTTCATCAGAGAGAGAGAGAGAGAGAGAGAGAGAGAGAGAGAGAGAGAGAGAGAGAGAGAGAGAGGGTATGTCAAGGGAGGTGGGATCCATTTAGGATGACTAGACACAGAACAGCATTAACACTGTAATACAATGTGAACTACTATTACTTCAAGAAAGATTTAGAGCAAACATGCTTAATCAGTCAGGTATGAGACTTATTTATTTTAAAGTACATTGCACATTTTTATCTTTCCTTTATAACAACAAAATAATAATAATTATTATATAAACAAATAAAACTACAACTAGAATTATATTATTTCTGGTTACACTAATTGACGTTTTAATTGTTTATACTATGACTATTATACATAATAATAGCAACAAATAAAACTACAAATAGAGTCATATTATTATTATTATTATTTATGAATTACTTAATTATTAATTTACTTAATATTACTTATTGATTTATTAATTATTTACTAACTTACATTAGTTGTAGTTTTTAGCTATTTATAGTTAGATTTTATGAATAACAACAACAATATAAACTACAACTAGGTTTATTATTAATATTTAATAATATAGTTACTTCTTTATGATTACACTATAGTTGTAGATGTATCTGTTAATACGGATTATGAATAATAATATTAAAATAATGATTTATTGTTACACTATATTTGTATTTTAGTTGTTTTCATACTGATTTTAAATCATATTTATTGTTATCATTTCTTATTAATGGTTACATTATAGTTGTAGTTTTAGCGGTTTATACTGATTAATAATAATACTGAGTAATAATAATAATATATTAATTCTATAACAGACCTGTACAATGTCTTGTGATTATATCCAATATGTTCAGTTACATAATGGTACTTTCTGAATGCTCTAATACTCCCAGACTTACCAACCCCCCACTCTGCGGTGCAGTTTGGTTTGATCCGGTCCCGTAGAGTGGTAAACGGCATGAGGGCTGTTTCAATCCTCATCACGGAGCTGTTAATTAAAACTCCCTGATATACTGACCAGCGCTCCATGCCTCCCTCCTGACGGGGGCCCTCCTCCCCCTCTTCATGAATTTGGAAGGGAAGATCATTTTGATTCTTTTGTCCTATTCAAGAACACAAAGTGCCAAATGTGAATACCATAGAATTGCTAATGCAAAAACAAGGAAATCTCTTTTTACTCTTACGTTTATTATCTTTGATTAATTTTCAAACTTCAGGCCTTTATGGGTGGATTAATCCAGACAGGACAGGCTGCTGTGAACACTGCAGCCCTTGAGCTTGTGCACTGCGACTGGAACACACCTCTGAAATCTCTCTCATTTTCAAAGTCTCTTTTTGTCTCATCCTCTCTGGAACTCTCTGTTATTGCAAGCGTTGCCAAAGGTTGCGTGACAGATGCCAATGTCGCCCGCCGTGACAAACATGTCACACTCTGAATGCTTTTTCCTGTCCCCTGATAGAGCAGCTCTCACCTCTCAGAGAGGCAAAATGCACAAACTCAATCACGCATCAAGTTCTTCCCCTTCCCTCATCAGTCTCTCCTCCTTTCTGTCTATATCTCCTCATCTTTTTATTTGTTACCTCTTCTATTTCTCTTCTTTAACTGCCCTCTAGACATGCTCCTGCTCAGATGAGGAAGATTTCTCATGAGGGACCTTATTAAAAAAGGCCTAGGTCTCTTCTGCTGAGAGGTTCAAGCGCAGCTAGCCAAGCATGCAAAGCCAATAGAGAAAAACACAAATGCCAAACAACACTTTGCAAATGATAGTCGGCAGTAAAATAGTGGAGAGCGGCGCGCAAAGAAAATAGAGAGATGTCAGGAGGTTTTTTTTTTCATTTCTGTTCCATGTTTGTGATTAATTTATATTTGAATCTGTTCATATTGCAATATAAAAAATGTTCCTATAATTTAAAGAGAAAAACCAAACCATTTAAATTTTTCATAATTTACTCACCCTCATGTTGTTCCAAAACACAAAAGGGGATATCCTGAAGACTCGGCTGCATAAAATGTAGCTTCATGCACGTTCACATTTTTAACATTCAATTTTAAAAGGCTTCAAAAAAATCTCTAGAAATGTAGCATGATTATTCCAGGTAAAAATTCCAGGTATGGCAGAAATCACCTTTTAGATCCCTTTTAAGTGTTTGTGCCCTAATGAGCAAGAAAGTGAATTGTTTTTGGTAAGTCACATTACCTACAAACGATGGACGCCTCAGTTTCCATAGGTCATGAAACATGAGTCTTACCTACTGTCCAACAGTATAAGGGTGAAAAAGGAGGAGAACAGCGAGAAAAAGAAAGATAGAGATTGAGGAACAGCGACACAGATAGAGAACGAGACAACGATGGAGGAGTAGCGGAAGTTTGCTCTTGTGTCTGCTCTTGAAGAGGATGTGTCGCATTTGACAGCCTGCCGCAAAGAGCTTGAGCTCATCTCTCCTGACAGCCCGGCGTTCCCGTCCTCTTCCTCAGGTGCTACAGATGGAAAGCCTGAAAGAACGGAGATGACTTACAAGACAGTTTGGAAGGGAGCATCAATATTTCATCACAACTGCGTTTACACTCGCAAACAAACAAAAAAGACTGCATGTGGAACTTTCCTGCGGCGCTCCCTCCTCTCCATCTTTGTGAGCTTCTTTCTTGTCTGAAAATTTGCTTTTAGACAGGTATGGGATTTTGAATAACAACTGATAACAGGTCATGTTGTTTTTCCTTTTGTTTTGTGTGAAGTTTGAGCAAGCTGTAGTAAAAGTATGTTGTGGAAATAAAATATACACACCTATAAAAATAAAGTGATTTATGGTGCTTTCACAGTCTATTCTGCAAGAGAATGCACGTCGTGATAAAAAGGGAATCATTGTAAATCTTGCTAACTTTGATAACATCATTATAAATTCATTTCTCGTTCACAAAAAGTATGCTCTTAAATTTTGCCCCAAACAAACCCTTTACCATGGTTAAGAAAATCTACAATGGTTTTCTTAATCTACGTTCCTGGCCTTATTGTGTATGATTTATTGGTACACTCACTGTAAAAAAAAATCAAAAAAAAAAAAAAAAGTTGCTGCCTTAAATTTGAAGGCTTTAAAATATTAGTTGCATCATATTACTTATAAGTATAACTGAATTTCTTAACTTATTTTGATGAATTATAGCAATGCAAAAACATATGTTGTCATAACTTACTGATTGTGGCGAACAGGACGGCCGAGGGACGTGAGAGATGCGAGACCGGTGTGCTTCACAGGTGTTGCTCATCAGCAATCGCACCACCGGCCTCGCGCCGTTCTCTCACGTCCCTCGGCCGTCCTGTTCGCCACACTGATCATATAGTTTTTTTTTACAGTGTGCAATGTTATTTAAAATTGAACGTTTCAAAGGAAAACATTTTATCAAAATGTTACAATTTGATGAAATGCCTGTCCTTGTAAGCTTACGTCACAAATTCCAGATAGATTAATATTTCATGCCTCCATTTGTTCTCACTGAATATGATTTTTACTCATACATAGGCTGTCATAAAACATAAGTAAAATGGATTGTGAACAACGTCGTTTCAACAACATACTATTTAAACCAGCCTGGTCTGTTGGCAAGTTTAAGAGAAGGCTTAGTTTAAACTAGCTAAGACCAGCTTTTATTTTTCGTCAGCTTGTTGAGGGAGATCCGTATTAATTTATTATGAATTTAGTTTTTATTAGTATGAACTATAGTTTATAATGGTAAATGTTAAAAGCCTTTTCTGTTGTGTCATATAGTCTACACTACTTTATGCTGCAGTAATGTTCATTTGAATAAGTATGCCATCTAATATCATAAGTTATTCATCCGCATTTGCCTTTTCATTCATTGATATTCATTACAGGACAAAAGGCAAGCATGAAGTAAATACATGTGATCAGTCAGCGCTTTACTTATTCACTTCTCATGGGATCATAACCTGCGCACACAGGCCCAGAGCCTTGAGGCTGTTCTATTAGAAGAGACACGCCATCACGTCTCCAACTGCGAGTCTGATAAATATCCCCGCTGACTTCTGAAGACATCATCTCTCTTTTTTTAATGATAATCAAGCAAATGCACTTCCCTGCTCAGGATGAACAGCCAGGGTCTATCTGAGCGAGCACAGACTGAACAAACTCCCCGGCGACACGTTGTCAGGAACGCACGCTTTCCTTAAGTTGCCACAAAAATCTTTCTTTGAATCCGTGTTTGTTTGGCTTTGAATTTGCTCCGCCGTTTATCACAGAGATAGCGGAGGAGCGGGGAGGGGAGACGGCGGAGTCTTAAAACCGCAACGTTGAAGCCATGATCCCCAAACAGTCTGTTGCTGAAGAAAGACATTGAGGCCCGTCGGAGAGGAATTAGGAGAATGTATAAACGAGTTGTTTGTTGCCTGTGTTTTGGAGCGCTCCGCTCCGCTTTCGTCGTAAGGCTTTGAAGGTGGTGAACATCTTTTTGAAGAGAGAAATCGAGTGTATTTGTTTTACATTCGGTTGAGGTGTCTGTGTCGCGTGGGCTTCAGATCCCTCCTGGTGCGTGTGTGAACCTGTAAGGAAATGTGCACAATCACACATTATTCCACGTAAAAACCACACAAACAACATCTATACTACTTTCTTGTAGACTTTCTAACTCTTACAAAACATCATGTTACATCTTCAGAAATCTTAAAGGGATAGTTCACTCAAAAAATTGAAATAATATTATCATTGAATGTGACGTAAGTGTCAGTGTTGACGGTAAATCATTACAAGTAACGCAAGTTTTGTAATCAGATTACTTTAAGTACAAGTAAAATTACTTTTAAATTTAAAACAAATTATCCAATTTACTTTTTCCTGCTGTCCCATTTTCCTCTTTTATTGTTTTCCCGTTTATTGACTGATACCTCTCCTGTCCCCATGTTAAGAGAAATCGGGAGTAAATGCAGACGCGTTATGTGCTCTGTGTAAATATTATGCTTATTATAGTTCTAGACTAAATGTAAGCAGGCATTTACTCATCTCACTTGCACAAAAACAGATTCAGTATTCCTCAAAATACATAAAACCAGTTAGCCTAAATGAAAACTCATGCATGATAATTATTATATAAATGTGTTAAATAAAGAGCCGGGACGATTGAAACGCGGGACGGATGAAACATGGAGATTTCCTTGAAAACCACTCACAATTTGACACAGTACGTCGTCACAGTACGTCAAATTTCGTCAGCACGTACACCATACAATGCCTACCAGACCCGTGAAAACTTTTCTTCTTTACGTCATGCCGTTTTAAAGTTAGAGCCGGAAAGCTGTTTTTGAGTGCGGTTAGTGAATTCTTTCATGCAGTACTTTTTTTTGACTGACAAGTTTAATTTATTGTTTCATGTGCCATTGTAATGATAATACGGAAGGTGTATTAATACTACAACAAGTGTGTAATATCAGAGTTTTTTACTTTAAGGGCAAAACAGGTTTAACTGGCAGGAGGAGCTGTCGGGATGGTTGAAACAAGTGTTCAATCTTCAATAAATATCATTTATCGTCTTCTGGTAGACCTCATATTCTTCATAATAACAGGCTATTCAACTAGCAAACACTCAATATGACTACAGGAAGAAATTTAAGAAAACGGATTTGTCTGTCTTCGTCAAAATAGCCTATAAGAAAGATTACGCAAAATGCCCAGGCTTATCCGCTAGGCTTATCGCCTATTGTTTATTGGGCAACAGAACACAAATTTGAATATATTAACCTTTAAATTAAAATAAATTACAAAATATGTTACTTGTCAGGTATTGTTCATAAAAACAAGCATTAGATGAATAGTTACCGTTTAAACTGTAATGTTTCATCCGACCCACTCCCTGTGTTGCAATCGGGACAATTGAAACAATGCACTACTATCGTTCAAAGTAAATTTTTACTTAAATCATTCTATATTTGTACCGAATAACACATGATACTAAGAGAACACATTTGTGAGTTGTTGATCACACACCCACAAAAAAAATTATCTGTAACCTTATCTTAGAAAACGACGTTTATCTGAAAAGTGCTTCAACTGTCCCGGCTCTCCCCTACTTATGTATTTAATCTCACTTTATTAAGCAAAGTCTGTGCTGCTGCCCTTCCATGATCCAATTCAACTGTACTAATAAACAAAAATGACTTTAGTTAAACATCACATTTGTTTTTGTTTTTTAATTGCTAAATTAAAAGTGTTATGGCTGCTTTCTATAAAACTTTCCTATGGCTGCATAGCTAGTTTGTGTTTGTGTTTGAATTTGCATTTCCTTCAGTCTAAGGTTTATTCATTTCACTTTTGGGGTTACATTTGGCAAAAATAGAACTTAATCAAATTATTATCATTAAAAAAAAAACAAGCAAGCCCAGCCCAGGAGAGAAAAAGTAACGCAAAAGTAACAACACTTTACTTTCCATAAAAATATCTAAGTAACACGATTAGTAACCTGTTTTTAGAAGTAACGCAATATTGTGACGCATTACTTTTAAAAGTAACTTTCCCCAGCACTACATATATTCCCAAGCCATTTGATAGTTGAGTAAATATCTGGGTAAATGATGACAGTATTTTCATTTTAGGGTGAAATAAATAACTCCTTAATATCAAATACAACCAACCACACATCAGCCATTGTAAGACACACACATACACACACCTACTCTGTCTGAGTGGTGAAGATCAGTTTTGCTGAGGTTGCAGATGCAAATGCAGAAACTGTCAAGTGCCACAAAACTCACATCAACATCATCTCTCAATCTTTAATTATCTCTCTTTTTCACACCCGCTCATTTTATGCACAGTACTTCTCATCATCATATTGTGTCAGCCAGAGAAAATGAATGCTTCATTTAAACACTTGACCATATGTCTGTAGTTTTCCACTTGTAAATGGATAGTATACCCCAACAAAAATGAGCATACTAATCTCATGTCATTATACTTAAAGAATCTCGACACAAGCAACTTTCTACTTTACAAAATGAGAGCATACTTGTTTAGTCCAACACAAGGGTGAGCAATTCATATCAGAATGTACATTTTTGAATAAACTAATCTTTCAAATCTGGGCCCCAGAGATGGACGTCTTAAACATAAGCTATATCTATCGTTGTATGCCTTGGCCACACCTGACTTCTTGCTTTCTGTTGAGTGAAATCAAGACAGGAAGTCAGATGTGAATGTCCTGCTCTGATCTGTCAACACTCAGCTGGCACTTTTCCAAAATTCGAAATGATCCTTTCCTCCTCTATGAATTCTTTAGATTTAGATTAACATGCTGAGGAACGATAGTGATGGAGCTGAAGCCATCTTGCTTTTATTTATCCAGATCTTGCAAAGATCTGAACTAATAATGGAAAGGAGACAGGGAGAAGGAGATCATTTTAAAAGCTGGGACAAGAGCCAAATTGCTACATCAAGCCGTTTAACAGCCATTCAAACTAACGCCAAAGTCACGCGAGTCTTAGAAACTCTATCAAGAACATTAATCTGCAGACTGAAGGAGAAACGGACGTCCAATGTGTGCCGAAGAGGGGCAGGCTATATATTTGTCACATATCTACTCTCCCCCTTTCATCTTGTGGCCATTGAAACAGCCATCTCTAAGCTTTTCTCTGTGTTAATCCTCATCACGCTGCCCGTATGCCCGCTGCCCCTCGCCTAACCCCCAGTCCACAGCACTTTGATGGTTCTCCAACTCAGTCTCCCATCCACAAGAGTTCTACAGCCTGGATCTGACTCATCATCCCTCTGTACAATCTGTCTCCTCCTGCCATCCCTCCATCCCTCTTCCGGCCCACGATTTTTTTTATACGGCTTTTATCTGCTTTCTTTCTTTCAGCCACATTATTTCCCCATTTAGTGCGGCTGCATGCTGGCCATCATCAGGGACAGTGTGTGTGTGTGTGTGTATTGGCCAGGCAGCTGCAAAAGGCGTCAGCTCACAGAGCTGACAAGATGTGACAGCTCTGGATATCTCTCACTGGCACTGACAGTTGACAGATGGATACCACTCACACACTGTAAGGAATAAAAGAGAGAGAGAGAGACAGAGAGAGAGACAGACAGAAGCCCTGAGGTTGATTCTCTAACATTACTCTCTCTTCATAGGGCCAATGTTTGATTGAGTGCTGCAGAGAATAATAAACCTTTTCTAGCTAATACTGTGCCCGAGCTTCTTTCTTATTCCCTCTATCTCATCTCTATCAGACTCTCTTTTTTTATATTCCTATAGAATGACACATACTAGTACAGAATATAATAAACATTGCATTGCACATCAAAGTAAAATAAAAAATAAAATGAAGGGACCTTTCATTGCAGTTGCACATTCAATTGATTATTTAAAAGACTTGAAAATGAGGAAATGTGGAATTTGGGGGTTAAAGGAGTCGTCACACAAAAATGACAATGCTGTTAAAATTGACACTTCCGTAAAATTTATGCTCATGTTGTTCTTAACCTGCTTACCGTTATTATTCATTCAAAACTAGGCAAGGCAAAACTAAAAATCTTTTGAAGAATTTTGAAAAATGAACAGACATTTTTATAACTTATATCGTATCGTTACACCCCTAATATATATATATTAGGGGTGTAACGATACCCTCATGTCAAGATTCGATACATATCACAATACTGAACTCACGATACGATATTATTTCGATACTCCAAGACATTTGGTTAAAGGTTAAAAAAAAGACTGTTGATTAAAATGATAATAAATTTGGTATTACATTGTGGGTGTAAATGAATAAGCTTGGACTTGGTACTGGTAACCCAATGCACAGGACAAAATATTCATGATTCTGAAGCTGAAAATACAGAATTATTTTAGATGAATGTGCTTGCACTCTGTAACTGCCAAAATGTAGGACACTTTTTACTGGGTAACATATGACATTTGGCATTATCATGAGCCATAAATATTCCCCCATTGCCAAATTATACATTAGGCCCTATATTCAACATTATATGTAGTAGGCTAGGCCACTGACACTAAAACTCTGTAAACTAGATTTTTTTCTCACATTTTAGGTGAACTATTCATGATACATTGTTTCATTTTTATATTTCGATGTATTGTGACACCCCTAATACATAGGTTAAAGTTTAATTCTACATATAGGCCTACCGTTTATATTTTTTAACATTTCTAGTTGTTTAAATTATAAAAATAAATGAATTAACAGTTAACGTTTTGGCTTCGCTCTAGATGTCATGATGGGACAATGGTTTTGATAGTTTATTTTTTCGTTTGAAACGTAAAAAGTCTAGATACTTTTTAAAAAGTAAAGTGTAAAAATGCAGCCAGAGATACTGTCAAACTTCAGCAACTTTAAGAAATTAAGTTCACCTGAGTAGGATCTGATGACTATTTCTGTTCATCACAGCTTCCGATCCGTTGTTGTGATATTTTCAACTAACTCAGTGGCTCCTCTCGTTTTAGTTTGGACTTGATCCGCTCGCGCATGGCTCCGCGCGCCAAAACAATACGTCATTGCAAACTTGACGCATTGCTTCGCGAAGTGCCGCTAAACAATCCCATTTGAACGAATGTTAAAGAGCAACGTGCAGGTTGAGTTTATAACTGAATTAATACTTGATATTGTCTGAAGAGGTCTTTTAAAAACACTTATGAAGAAATTACAAATGAAATCTCATTTGATGTAGCGATTTTGATGAAAATGTGCTAGGCTCTGGAATACGCCTTTCCCGCTAGCAACGCGTCATATGACGTAAGCCGAGGTAAACAAGAGCTCGCGTTCAGCTGTAGTTAGAGCGGTAGTGAGAGACAGAGAAAGTTTTAGATCGAGTTTTAGAGATGCCATAATGGTAAATTGCTGTGTTTGTTGCACGAATTCCAGCCTGTAAGGACATCGTGTCCATCATTTTCCTTCTAGGAAAAACAAGGCTTTTCGTTTTTGGATGCGTTTTGTGCAGGTGAAGAGAGCAGACTTCACTGCCGCGTCTGTCACCACACAATCGGTCGTTTGTAACGCACATTTCACTCCGGAGAATTATAGACCTGGAGATTTTTTGCATCACAGACAGATGGTTTAATTAATACGGCTTTGAAAATATTGCATTATGCTGTCTTGCTCTGCGGTGTTTCCAGTGTTAAGTATTTACACAGCTCAATGCTATCCTGCATGCTGGCTGCAAACTGCGGAATGGATTTCCTGAGGGGGGTCTCGGTGTCTCATTGAGCCGCGCCTCCGTTCAGAAAATCCATTCCACAGTTTGCAGCCAGCTAGCAGACTGGCCGGCGGGAATTACTTTTGGAGTCATTTCAGCAGAATATCGGATATCTCCGCAGGTTGGATCGGGAAAACCCGTTACATGAATTACACTGGTAACTGTCCCGATACCGATACTGGATCGGATCGGCCCCATCCCTACCTGTGGGCTATCATAGGCATGCTCGTCAACATCGGGGAACTCGGTTTCTTCATTCACATCCATTGTAACCTGAGCTTGAACTTGACCAGACTCCCTCACCCATCGTCACTTCCGGTTAGTGCTTTATAAACGCGGAAGTCATTTAATTACAATTTATCTCAAAATATCGTCAATGGCTAAATATATATTACTCAAGTTCAGAAAATCTAGTTGTTTTATCATCAACCTACACTATGCTATATAGGGGTGTCCAACCTGCATGTTGCTCTTTAAGAAAGGTCGACTGAGCAGGTGAGCCTACTTGAAACATACCGCAAATAATATTAAAGCAGCAAGATTTGACCTAAAGTTACTCTGTGACATTTGTGATGGTGACAATTTACTGCGGTTTATTACTGCGGATATTATCTCTGCACTGCCATCTATGGTTTCGGAGAAAAGTGCAATGTGTGACATGTCAAGTAAAAACCAGTGTAGTTCTTTGCAGCTTACATGGAAAAAGCTAAAACCGAGAGGCCTTTTCACTCAGATATCAATCACAAATAGGGAAGAAAAGACTATTGCGACTTCCTTTTTATGCCGACATTAACCAATTTTACCGATAAAACATGATACATAATAGTTAATTAAAAATGGCCTCTTCGCTCTCTTTAGGTTTCCATCCCTTTTGTTTTTCCTGATGGTCTGTGTGACTGACAGTTTTAAAATACAGTCAAATCTGTGATCTTATGCTGGGGAAAGGCAAGATTCTGATTGGTTAATGCCCTTAAAACAACATATTTCATTGGCACACAACAGATGTCCGTATGGCAACATGATTGTATTCTCACATATGACATGAGTGACAAATTTTGGCTATGTGTGTGGTAGGTTTGGCTCATCTGCTTTCTCTCTCTCTCTCTCTCTGTCTCTCTCTCTCTCTCTCTCTCTCTCTCTCTCTCTCTCTCTCTCTCTCTCTCTCTCTCTCTCTCCTTCTCTCCTTCTCTCCTTCTGATTTAAATGAGGCACTGTTTCAATGTTAGCTCGGAGCCATTGAGCCAAAGACATATTGCCATCAAACACTGCCATCACTGGCCTGTCACCCCCTGTCTGTCAACTGTTACTTAGCAACAGCAGAACACGAGAGAGAGGCTAATTTGAGCCATCCTGAATCCATCTGCTTCTGATTTTAGCTGAAAAAATTTACTTCCACCCCAGTCAGTGGTCATGGTCATCGTAGAGATGTGCTGAGGAGCGTTAACATGCCCATGAACAGAGATGAGTTTTTTAAGGCTGTGGTAAAGGTTTAAACAGTTTAACAGAGAGTAAAACAAGACAGAGACACATTTGAGACAGGAAGGATCAGATAACGAGAATAAATGCACAGTATAGAGGGGGTGTTAAGCGAGATAAAAGGAGAAAACAAAAAAGGAACGGATGATAATTAGAGAAAATTGACTTTGGAAATTCGCCCAATGAGGGAGATCTATCGGTTTTACTATGCAAAGAGAAGAACAGGAAAATAATTGCACATGCATTTGCGAAAAAAAGGAGACAACAGCAAAAAATAAAAAGGGGGGGGTTCTATTTTACCAAAGAGCTCCATTTTCTTTCCTCCAGCAGGCTCGCAGTGTGGATGAATGCCAGAGAATCTGCCCCATGGGCCCGGCAGTCTGTCGCTCTGCTCCAGATAGTGAGAGAAGGGAGCCGTGCTAAACTACACTGATCTACACTGCCCTACGCTGCTCTAAACAACTCCACGCCGCTCCTCACTGCTTTACATCTTTCTGTACCACGGAACACCAATCAAAAATGGTCTGTATATCACTCTACACCGCTCCTCTAAACCTATATTTCTGTCTGTAGCTCTATGCACTACTGCTCTAAATCAATCCATACAGCTCTGTGCTCCTCTATGTACAACTGTACATGTGGCTCGTCTGGCTGGAGAGGCCTGGATTATTGAGATGTCGTGTCCAGGGAAATTAGACACTTTTTGGGGCCTAATCCCCTTTTAAGATGTTGGTCATGCTGTTCATGCAATCTATGAACATTTCAAGAACGTGTTAAAGGGATAGATCACCAAAATAATGAAAATGCTGTCATCATTTAATCATGCTCATGGCACTTCAAATCTGTTTTTTTTTGGAGTACAAAATTGATTATTTTGTGAATTATATGACTTGTGTACTATATTCCAAGTCTTCTTTTCAAACTTTTTCGATCCCAAATGTGAGCAGCTATATATTTTCATGTGTAAAAAAACTAAATAAAACTATACATGTCCATTGAATAAAAGAAATGTAATTAATGTTATTAATCTCATGAATTCCAAACAGTATCTAGTAGTGTTGGGTCCAAGTCTTGTCAAGTCGAGCCCAAGTACTTATTCAATTTGAGTAGGAGACGTTTGATTTCTTATATGCCATAATATGCCTCCTTAATTTTATGTTGTTACTTACTGTCCGAGTCCATGCCCACCCGAGCCCGTCCAAGTACCCCCACTCTAGTATATAGAATAAAATGGTGGTATTCATATTTGGTTATTTTTTTCATTATTTTTCTATTTATTATTATTTATTTTTATTTATTTAAAAAAAAATATATATATATATATATATAATGTAAAGAAATACATATTATTAGTATATCATTTTATAATTTTCTTTATTATTATTATTATGAACCATTATTTATTATTATTAATAATAATAACAATAATACCAATTTGCAAGCCATTTTTAGTCTTGCAACCCTCTGAAAACCCCTATTCTAAACACACACAAGAATCAATTAAGTTTGTGTTCAGTTTATTGTGAATTCAGGATTTTTCATTTTTTTGTGAACCATTCTTTTAAAAAGATGTCTGTTGTTCCATCAACAGACCATAGTAATGCTATTATGGTTCCTTAAACTTGAAAGTTTGCAGTTTTATCATCTCACTATCTATGCACTGGTGGTTCTTCTAACACACCTTAATGTGTATGGTGGAATATAGGTAGGCTGTTACTAAGCGATCAGGGTTTTGACGGGTGGGGTCCTCAGGAGGTGGCAGTGTTGTTTGATAACTTCAGTCATTCCACTCAGCCTCAGGGCGACAAACCGCCAGAGATATGAATCGCTGAGCGCAGGGTTAATATCATGTCTGCTTTAGATTATGAAGACATCCAGAGGCACAAACGAAGAGATCCGCTGTGAAGGAAATTAGAGATTGACACATGACAATGACCTTACAGGCCATGCTGCGATATCATTGCATCTTCAGTCGGTATGGTAGGACATGGATTATGATTATGCTTGACGGAGTCTTTGATTTACTCTCTCTCTAAATATATTCCCGTCTCTCTCTTTATTTCCGTCTCTCTTGCTCTCTACTAATCACACAGGTGACACTCTGATAAAATTCAGCTCACAGTGCTGGAGGCAACACATACGTCATACGTCTGAGATTTTGTTTGTTGCTGGGGTAGATTCTCACTGCTAAATACATCTCTTTGTTACCTCATAAATCAACTCCCTTGTGACTTGCTGTAAGTTAATTAACATGAATGAATACGTCAAGTACAAGTATTCACAGACTCAATTATGCAGATAATACCTCTACAAAAAAAACTTAAATCCACAAGGAATCTGGAGAGAACTTTATAACTCATTATAGGATTGTGCCGTCTGTCTCAATTGTCTATATTTTTGTATGTTGCATACACACTTTGAAGAAAAGTTTCTATAAAGAAACTTAAAGGGTTCTGTCAGGCTCTTCATAGAAGCTTAGGTTCCCATTATGAGATCATTTGATGGACTTGGTTTTGATTAATGAATTCGGTTTTAATAATTTTTTATTTTAATTAAATGTTATGAATTAAACAGCTCGTAAACATACTTTATCACTAGAAAAAAAAAACTGTTAAAAATGAAAGTATTGTGCAATCATTTAAGACATTTTTCCTCGTACAGAAACGTATTGGCATGAAAGGGTCTTTAAAACTGAGTCAAGATCCCTATAGGGTTCTATATAAAACCCTATTGAGTGTAGCCTTATAAATGTTCATATCTCTACACATATTTGTTTACTTTTTATTATCAATTATTAGTAATTTCAATGGAAGGAATAGTTCACCCAAAAGTGAAAATTAATTTTCACATTCCTGAGAGAAGTGGTGAATGAATCGTTGTTTTGAGTCTGAACTACTCCCCCGTTCAGTTCTTACATTCAAATCACTGACTCAGAAGACTTGACTCACTGACTCAATATGATTTGAAAGTAATATGAACCACTTTTGGTCATACTTGTATGGTGCTTGTTTGTCTGTTTTGAAGCTCCCCATTCAATTGCATGGGGGGAAAAAAGAGCGACAAGTGCATTATTCAAAATGTCTGGAAGCCGTTCAGGTTTTGGAATGACATGAGGGTGAGAAAAATGACAGAATTTTCATTTTTGGGTGAACTTCCTTTACGCCACACTCTTTTATGACTGAACGGAAAGTAAAAAGGATAGGAGTGTTCAATCAAACAAGGAATGAGAGAATGACTAGCTGTCCAGTGCCACATTTTTGGTTCTCCAGTATTGTGCTGGTTTCAGATTGCTGCGTTTAATCATGTCTGCGGATCCATTTGATATCAAAGCTGCACCCTCAGGCTTCCCGGAGCGCCATGGAGTCCAAATGTTTTCCTTTTATCCCACCCCATATCCTGTCACCTGAAATGGCTTCTTTCATGTGTGAAAACAGAATGAGAGAGCAGAGTCTCCCGGGAGACCAGCCATTGTGACATCACTGTCTCCTGGTATTGGCAGCTGATGTGGCATCCATGTACACCTGTCAATCAAAGAGAGCGGGTGCAGATGTGCCGCACAAATGCAGAAACTCCATTCGCATTAAAAATGAGAGAGAGAGAGGGAGTGAGTAACTGTGTGTGACTGCACTGTGAAAAAGATCCAGTAAATCATGCCGAAAGGATTTACTTGACTAGTTATTTTAAAGTTCTAACAACTTGCAATTAAATAATTATGTAAAGGAATTTAACAAAAAAAGCCATCAAAATGTTATCTTAGTATTTATACTTTAACCCTGTAAAGCCTGATATATGAATAGTCCTGTGTATGTCAATAGTATGAGGTCATATAGAAGATAATGGAGCTCATACTCAAGAATTAAAAAAGCTTTAAAAAAAACTATGCAAATATGGTGCAGTTGCGGATATGGTCAAAAAGTATGCAATTCTTTAGTAAATGCTATGTAAATCAGTGAGATTTTTTAAAACACTATCAGACTACTTACATAAAATGCATATAAATATCAGTTGTCACTATATTCACCAATCATAACTCAAGATGACGTTTAAATGCTTAGCTTTATGTTCAAAGCTCTGTATTTTTTATTGTGGGGGACAAAACATTTAATGCAATGCAATACAATGTTGACTGGGAGATGTACAACTCATTTTATTGAAAAAATAGTTTTTTTTAAAGGGCACCTATTATGCAAAATTCACTTTTACATGGTGTTTGAACATAAATGTGTGTTGGCAGTGTATGAGCAAAGCCACCCTAGAATGATAAAAATCCACCCAGTGTTTTTTTTTACAATCTCAATAAATCATTAGCACTGTCTCAGAACGAGCTGTTCTAAGATTCGGTGCAATGTGACGTAGAATTGCGCAAGCCCCACCGACGTGGTTTGATTGACACTGTGGTTTTGGCATAGACCCGGCCCTCTGTGATCTGTACACCATCCTCCATTTTTTCAACGACAGCCGGTGTTCTGACCGTTTTATGTCACGTATTATTTTTTGCAACAACAATTTTGCAACTTCTACCGACTGTTTATTGCCATAGAATGCAAGTTACGCCCTCATCCAAAGGCATGGCAGGGATATGCAGCTCATTTACATTTAAGGTGGTACACACCAAAACGGCTCTTTTTAAAACAGGCCCCAAAAATGACATTTTCAAATGGTTATAATAAATTAACTTTGGGGTATTTTGTGCTGAAACTTCACAAATACATTATGGGGACGCCCGAGACCAATATTACATCTTGTAAAAAGGGGCATAATAGGTGCCCTTTAATGATGTTTTGATATAACCGAAAATTTTCACAGCAAAAAAATACGTGTACCTGAAGGAGGATGTTTTTAGAATTATACTAAAAGGCCCTATGAACTACCAATCAGACAACAGACGGCATGTAGTAGATTGTGAACACCAGGTAAAGGTTTTAGTATTTAGAAGCTAAAGGTTTGAAGACATAAAGGTTTGATAATGTAGAGGCAATGATAAGATATGATTTGGTAGGCTTTATAGCAGGGGTTCTCAACTGTGGCCCTTGATGTCCACTTTCCTGGAGTTTTGCTCCAGCCCAAATCAAACACACCTGAACAAGCTAATCGAGGTCTTCAGGATTACTAGAAAATTACAGGCAGGAGTGTTTGATCAAGGTTGGAGCTAAACTCTGCAGGAAAGTGCACATCAAGGGCCACAGTTGAGAACCCCTGCTTTGTATGCTTAAAGTGTGCAAAGTGTATATGTTTATTTTGTGTATTTACTACAAAAAAAAAGGCATTCCAGAAATGGACAAGATAATAATCTTAAACTTTACTTTAAAAAAAGAAAATAGCCAAAGGGAAATTAAAGGGGCAAGGCATGTTTATAGCAGACAGTGATGTTTCATAGACCCGATTAGCAAGGACGAACATAATTTAATCAAGACAAAAATAATGTATCCAACGTTTTAAGCGAGCAGCAGTAGACATTGGCGATTTACCCTCTTGTCAGAACAGGGCAAATATACTCACACATTGTCAGCTCCGCATCTCATTTACTCAGTACAAATGACTGGAAAAGACATCCAGGCATCCCCAGGGGGATGCCAACACTAAGTGGCATCTCTGGACGGCCACACCTCACTGAAGGACTTCGATGTGCTGTCTGATTGGAGTTAAGGTGAAGCGTCACTGGGCCTGAGCTCACCTGGGGGCATGGAGGCAGTTACGGAGTGCGGAAAGAGCACCACTCATTATGCAGTGGCAAACATGCTGTCACTCATTTCCCGTTCCCCACACACTCAGCTGTTGCGTGTTACTTCTCCTTCACTTCTTCTCCCTCGTTACTTGACCTTTTGAGTGCACATGAGGGAGAGAGAGAGAAGCCCGCTGCGTAGCCGGCCGTGCAGCTGTGGAGAGCACGACAAAACTCAACTGGATTCAGAGAGAGAGAGAGAGAGAGAGAGAGAGAGAGAGAGAAAATAAGACGTTTATGAAGGTTAAAGAGAGATTCCTTCACCTGTGTAAACAGTGTTTATTTATACATCAAAGTAATGAAAGTAATGTACTGCAAGTGATATTGCTGCTGCTACAACAAAACAACAAAAACAATAATTATAATTATTATCATTAATAGTATATATTAAAGATATTCAAATAGATATATAAAATATATTTTAATTGTTTTATTTATTTATAATTTTATTCGATTATAATTAAAATATATACATAAAAAATATTTTATCAATTACTCTGACACATTAAAACAGTGGTGCATGCTGCTACTGCAACTAAATACATTATTAGTATTAAATAATCTAACAAAAATAGATGAATCCCACTGCTAAATTCTCAGGGGCCATTTACACAACACCGTTTTCAACTAAAAATGGAAAACTTTTTATGCATTTTGGCCGTTCATTTACAAAACACAGGGGTCAAGTCAAGTGTATTTATATAGCGCTTTTCACAATATAAATTGCATCAAAGCAGCTTCACAGTATCAATCAAATAACAATGTTTGTTTCTTAGTGGAAAAAACATTCACGTTTGGTAGGGCTGATCAATGGTATTAATGCTTGGTTAATTAATTTGAATATCCCCAAAGGAACCGAAAAACTCCATCAAGTGACCTACTGGTGTCCTAAAACTCCATCAGGTGACTTAATGGAGAGAAAAAAAACCTTGGGAGAACCCAGGCTCAGTCAGGGGCCAGTTCTCCTCTGGCGTTTATGAACTAGAGGCCGGATTTACAGTAACTGTAATTTGAAACATAATTTTGTTTTATTTTATCACTTCGGAGTGGGTACGCGAACCGGAATCACAACATTTTATCTGTAGAGTGGGAAAGGGATCGTCCATAGGGAGAAGCTAGTTGGTACTTCAGCACTGCGTTGTCATTGGGTCCAGGCAAAGCTCCTAGTCATATCTGGATACGGCCTGTATCCGGTAGGCTGCGGGAAAACCTCGGGATAAACAAAGACACTAAAATTAGCGTAGATGCCATTCTTCTTATGATGTAACGAGTACATCAGGATTTAAGGGAAGTGTTCCCAGTTCCGGCTGACCTAATCTATGCAGCCTAACATTGAACTATAGAAGTCTATAATATATTATGTGTATGCTAGGTCAAAGAGATGTGTTTTTAGTCTAGCTTTGAACTGACAGAGTGTGTCTGCTTCCCGGGCAATGGTAGGAAGACTGTTCCAAAGTTTTGGTGCTAAATAGGAAAAGGATCTACCGCCAGCAGTCGATTTTGATATTCTAGGTATTATCAACTGGCCCGAATTTTGAGATCGCAATAGACGTGAAGGACTATAATGCGTTAAGAGCTCGCTCAAGTACTGCGGAGCTAAACCATTTAGTGCTTTGTAAGTAATCAACAATATTTTAAAATGTATACGATGTTTAATAGGCAGCCAATGCAGTGTTGACAGAACCGGGTTAATATGGTCATATTTCCTGGTTCTAGTAAGAACTCGAGCTGCAGCGTTTTTGACCAGCTGTAGTTTACTTATTAAGCGTGCAGGGCAACCACCCAGTAGAGCATTACAATAATCTAGTCTTGATGTCATGAAAGCATGAACTAATTGTTCTGCATTTGTTAATGAGAGCATATGTCGTAATTTATATATATATTTAAGATGGAAAAATGCGGTTTTACAGATACATTTACTAGACACGTGACTTTCAAATGAAAGATTGCTATCAAAGAGCACACCCAGGTTCCTAACCGACGACGAAGACTTAATAGAGCAGCCATCAAGTGTTAGACAGTATTCTCGCATGTACAGAGTGAACAGCAGCGGTCCTAGTACTGAGCCTTGTGGTACGCCATACTGAACTTGTGATCGATAAGACATCTCTTCATTTACTGCTACAAACTGATAACGGTCAGATAAGTAGGATTTAAACCATGCTAGTGCAATTCCACTAATGCCAACATAGTTTTCTAGTCTATTTAAAAGAATGTTGTGGTCAATTGTGTCAAATGCAGCACTAAGATCAAGTAACACTAATAGAGAGCTCCAACCACGATCAGATAAAAGTAAATCATTTGTAACTCTGAGAGCTGTCTCAGTACTATGGTGCGGTCTAAATCCTGACTGAAAATCCTCACAGATATCATTTCTTTCAAGAAAGGAACACAGTTGTGAGGATACCGCTTTTTCTAATATCTTTGACAGAAAAGGCAGATTTGAGATCGGCCTGTAATTGACTAATTCTGAAGGATCAAGTTGCGTTTTTTTAACCAGCGGTTTTATCATAGCCAGCTTAAAGGTTTTTGGTACCTATCCTAGAGACAAAGACGAATTAATGATATTAAGAAGAGGATCTATGATCTCTGGAAGCATCTCTTTCACTAGCTTATTCGGAATAGGGTCTAACATACAAGTTGTCGATTTAGATGAATTAACGAGTTTGCAGAATTCTTCCTCTCCTATAGCAACAAATGAATAAAATTTTTCCTCAGGGAGACTACAATGCACTCCCTGATGCGATACTGTAGTAGACGGTTGCATAGTTATAATTTTATCCTTGATATTATCAATCTTATAAGTGAAGAAGTTCATAAAGTCATTACTGTGTTGCCCGGAAACTTCTGTGCTTGAAGCTTTCTTTTTCGTTAGTTTAGCTACTGTTTCAAATAAATACCTAGGATTATGTTTATTTTCTTCTAAAAGGGTTGAAAAATAAGCAGATCTAGCAACTTTTAAGGCCTCTCTGTAAGCAATCGAGCTCTCTTTCCATGAAATCCGAAATACCTCTAGTTTTGTTTTCTTCCAGTTTCGCTCCATTTTTCTGGCTGCTCTCTTAAGGGCCTGAGTGTGCTCGTTGTACCACGGCGTTGGACTATTTTCTTTAATCTTCTTTAAGCGCAATGGAGCAACTGCGTCTAAAGTGCTGGAAAAGAGAGAGTTAAAAGTTTCTGTTGCAATATCAAGTTCTTCTAAGCTATCCGGGATGCTGAGATGATGAAACTGATTAGGAAGATTATTGATAAAGCAATCTTTAGTGGCAGAAGTTATAGGTCTAACATATTTATAACACGGAGTCGGCTTTGCAGCCTTGGCTAAATGTAATTTACATAAGACTAGATAATGGTCTGAGATGTCATCGCTCTGCTGCAGAATTTCAACGGCATCAACATCTATTCCATGTGATAATATTAGATCTAGAGTATGATTACGACAATGAGTGGGTTCTGACACGTGTTGTCTAACTCCAATTGAGTTTACGATGTCTTTAAGTGCCAATCCCAATGCATCTTTTTCATTATCTACATGTATATTAAAATCACCAACAATTAGTGCTTTATCGTTAGCCAATACTAATTCTGATAGAAAGTCCGCAAATTCTTTGATAAAATCTTTATGGTGCCCTGGTGGCCTGTATAGAGTAGCCAGCAGAAATCTCAAACGTGATTTATCGTTTACACTATATATTTTTACATTAAGCACCAACACTTCAAAAGAAGTATATTTAAAAATAGATTTCTTAGTGGTTTTGAAAATATTACTATAAATTACAGCAACACCTCCCCCTTTGCGTTTTAGACGAGGTTCATGTTTATAACAGTAATCTTGTGGGGTGGACTCATTTAAAGTAATGTAATCGTTTGGTTTTAGCCAGGTTTCTGTCAAACGCAGCACATCTAGATTATAATCTGAAATCATATCATTAACTATGAGCGATTTTGAAGGGATCAAATATTCAGCAACCCAAGCTTTATCATTTGCTCATCTGTATTATATCTGTTTTTTAATTGTTTAATTGTTGAACATCTAAATTGATGAGTCTGAAAACGCAAACTTTTGAAAACGGGTTTCAAAGTGCAAATTTTTGAAAACAATATCGTTATCATCTCTGTGAAAACTACAAAAACGTGAATTTGTGAAAACAATAACATCATGCACATGCGTATTACATGTCTAGAGTCTATAGGTACATAGTTATTCTTTACATAATTTAAAGAATTATGTAATTCTTTACAGAGTGATTTCGTCAACTACTGACCTGGCATGCGTAATACAGTTTTTAAGTTATTTTAGCAGACCCGTGAATGAGGATTGTTTTTTGACGTTGCCGTCTGTCGAAAAACGCATTGTATTAGTTTAATACAAAGTTTCAGTCATGCAATCTTTATCGCCGTTGTTTTCAAACAGGAAGTCAAATACACCCACATTTAAAAAAAAAAAGTAACAACCTACTTCAGTGGATCAACAATCAAGTACAATTCACCTGTACATACTGTACTTCCGATGAAAGACAAACAGACTATAGAGAACTAGCCTCCTAGTCTCTCTTATATCCAATTATCCCTAATTTACCCAACTAAATTATAATAAAATAAATGCATATTTAAAAAACATTGATATAAAAATAAAATCATCCACAGACAAAACCTCAGAAGTGAATTTTAAAGCAGTTACATGTGTTGTCATTTACTAAATAAGAACTACAGCTACCGGGGGTTTTGTCTTTGTTGTTTTGTTCAACATCTGAGAAATTCACCACTGATGTTATCTCAGTAGCACGGCCTTTGTTGTCCACCAGTATACAGCTGTGGGTGGAGCTGATCGTAAACCTCTCTATGGCCACTGCAAGCACTGGTTTTAAGGGGAGAAACAGAAGAGACGCCCCTCCTTTCTCTTCCCCCAAACTTTAAAATCCTTTTTCCTCTCCTCTGCTCTCCACCTCCCACGTGGAGGAGGGCAGACCTGCTGTAACTCTTCCAGTCTCCTGCCTGTCTCTGCCATCTGCTGCAGTCTGTCCCAGCTCAGTCTGACAGCCATGTTTGAGACAGAGACTTCACCAGCACGTCCATCCATCAGGATCTGACCACACACACAGGTACAAGCACACACTCACACAAGCGCACAGGCACACACTTTCCGTCTCACACACGCGCACGATGGCAGGCAGAGGAAGAAATCTGCCATGAAACTTAATCAGCGAGGGTCATGTCGGGGAGTGAGGAACAGATTAAATTAGCATAGTATTAGATATGGAAAATGATTTCTGTCAAAACCATCCTTACCACAATTATAATATGTTAATTACGTATTTCATTAAGAGGGTTGATTATGGCCCTGAGATGAAATCATGCGAGTAGTGGCACCTGGAGGACATTGAATCTCTCTTTTTCTGTTCATCCTACACTCTTTCTTCTCCAATCAGTCATTCCCATTCCGTCCCTCTTTACTCCTTTTAACACACCATCACATTTTCATTTCATCTCCTGATTGTCATTTATTTATTCTCTAATTATTTTAACGGGCCTCAATAACTGCACAGGGCAAAATGTTCAATGACACAAAAGGCCTCAAACACAAATGGCCAATCACATCAAGCAATTTGAACGCCACTGGCGATGGTACTAACACAACTACATTTTTCATTAGAGTGACAATCACACAACAGTGTAGCTTTTCGTTAATGTGCAGTTTGATTGGATGGTCATTTCATATTTTCCCTGTCCAGTTCTTTATATAGTTTATCCAGTTATGAATCATATATATTATAAGTAAAATATTATAGAAAATTATACAATAAATAATAATACAAATACATAATTATAATAAAATTATATACACAACATAAAATATTAAATTTATTAACGTGCAATATTTCTTTAAAAAATGATTTAATGTTCATTATTATTATTATAGAATATATTTTATTAACTACAATAATATAAAACATTTTATAAACATTTTCGTGTGAAAACTTTTTAAATATAACAATGCTATAGAATATAAATGTCTAATTTAAAATTTAACTACATAGTAAAAGTAAAATAAACTGTTTCTTGCTTTATGAATTTTCTATTTCACATTCCAATAAACATTTTATTTTTATTTTTACTTTTATTTTTATTCTAGTAAAAAAAAAAAAAAGTACCTCAATTATTGCCATGAAAATAGCCTCAGCTGCTGACATGGCATTAAAAGCTATACTTGTATTTTTAAAACAATTTTATCGCTTTGTACCCAGGCTACTTTTTCTTAGTAACATACTAAACCTAACTACTTTTTTAAATGGGTACCGTGACTACAGTACATCAACTTTAACTACTTATAGCTTGTAATTGCTTGTACAGTTTCAAAGTAGCTTTCCCAAAAGAAAAGACAGTAAAATGGCAAACACACCGACACACAAACACACGGGTTGGCTCCAGGTTAACCTGAATTGAGTGTAAGACTCTAGTGTTCTCAGCCCCTGGTCTCTCCAAATCACACATCAAAGGCTGCATTTGTACAGCAACCCGCTTGGGAGGCTTGAGCCTGGGCTGTTTGGACTCGGTGTTACCCAGCATCTGTGTGTCTCCGGGGAGGCATTACCCTCTACATTATCCTAGCCTTGTTCCAGTACAGAATTACAGAACGGTCCCAGAGACACACGCATACAAACACACACGCGCACACACACACACATACACGCACAGAAAGCTAAAAGTGAGAAAGAGAGATAGACTGACAGATGGAGAGAGAAAGGGAAAGTCTGAATGTTTGTGTCTAGCATCAGGGCATTCGAGGTGGCGAGAACAACCCAAGATCCAAATACCGTGTTAAATAGAACACGTGCTACCGAATTGATGACCTGTAAATATCCCGTTTTTTAAAACAAGATGTCCTCTTGAAAGCGCTCGGGAACGGGCTGTGAGCTGAGTGAGATGGTGTAACACGGCGAGAATGCTTCTGAGGACAGCCAACAGTAGAAATACTTTAAATAAAATGGGATTTACTCCCCTATGTTGCAAACTACCATTGAGATGTTTGAAGTGTATTTACAAATAACAGGCGTGCATATCAAGCTAGTTTAGAGATTCATGTCCTGAATCCCAATAACAGAGGCAGATTCTCACATCCACACATATTCCACTGAGCAAAGCAGATCTGAGCACTTCACAGCACTTTGATGTGCACTCACAGATATGCTCCGCTGAATGGGTGCACTTTATACATTTCAAAGCTCCAGCCCTTCATGGCAAATATTTTGAGGAGGGAGAGAGATCACACCGCAAGCCGTCTTAAGTTATCAGAAGGCGTTTGAATTAGCTCTGAATATTCCATTAGGGCTTTTAAACAAACTGCTTAACCAACTAAGGAGTCTTTTAGTTGTTGGCCCTCATCAGAAAGGGTGAACATACAGGGAAACCTATCAGGAGGGAAGAACTTGATTCTTGGAAAATATACAGTCAGTCACACATATGATTGACACGAAAATTACATTAACAAATAATAACATTTTATATGAATTTAGTATGCAATACATAAAAGTATTCATATCATAATACCTAGAACAGAATGCAAGCGGCCTCTTGATAATTTTGAAATAATATATAATAATATTATTGACATATGTATATATTTCATAGAAAATGTTGTCATTTATTGTTTTAATAATTTATTGACTATACTGTAATAATTTATGAACATTGAAATAATATATGAACAAAAAATACTTAGCCTATATATTTCTATAATGTATTATACACACATATTCATAGAAAATTGTATTATTTGTAACTGATTGACTGTACAGTTTAGTTCCAAATATTGAAATAATATATTGACAAAAAACAAACAAATATTTCTAGTTTATTATACACAGAGATTCATAGAAAATTTAATTTGTTTCAATAATTTATTTTCAAGGATTTGTAACTGTCTACTGCATGTAATTCCAAAATATTGAAATAACATAATATTGACAAAAATATACATATATATTTCTATAATGTATTATACACGCATATTCATAGAAAATGTTCTTATTTGTTGTTTTAACCATTTATTTTTAATGATTTGTAACTGACTGAATTATTATCTGTGGTAACAAATATTTATCCAAAGACATAATGGACTACAAAGCGCATTATGAATTTCATATAATCTATTTTCAAATAGTCTAATTTGGGCTTGATTTACATTACAGTGCTCTTGTAATTCTAATAAAATGCATGTATCCTAATTAATGTGTGATTATTTTGTGAAGCAGATAATTACTGTTACTCTAATTAAATCACAAACTTTGATTTAACTAACTTTTTGGCTTTTTAAATAACAAACCTCATCCTGCTTGTTATGTCACAGTTAAGGCAAAGTCTCTGGTGACCTTCTCTACAGCCACAGATGTGGATGAACTCGAGGGTCTTGGTTCAAAATGAGGTCAGGGGTCATGGAGAGGTCCTCATATGACCCCTCAGGCCAGCAGGGCTTCTGTCTGTTGATTATGTGTGAAAGGAGAAACAGGTTGGACCCTGAAGCAAAAATGTACACACCAAATTATACAAGCCACACAAATGTGACATGAAAGACTGCATTATTTACTGCTTTCTATCAGATTAAAAATGAGTTTGAAATTCAAGGTGGAGCTTTCACTGTGTAATGACAAAATATGACAAAAGCAAAATAAAATGACGTGGGTGTAAATTTCTATATAAATGTATATATATTGATGGTGCTTTTGCATCCTTCTTGAAGCATGAAAGCATAAATGACATGTGAGGACCGCAACAAAACAAAGGCTGAACATTTTGAATATTGTGTAAATGAGTTGAGCTGTGCTAATGTTGATGCTGTTCAGCTTTTTTGGCAGGACAAGGTTAATTGAAGCTGTGATGCAGAAATGATCGTTCTGAAACAAGCAGCACAGCAAGGCCTCGCTGAACGCCACGGCATTGATAAAGACGATATATTGTGTGACTATGTGGGCGCAGATGTGTTTGTGTGGACAACACTATGTCTCAGCATGTGTTCCTTAGCTTGCACACAACACGCAGTATTCATGAAGATGATCGAGGGGGTCGGAAAACAGATATTTTAATCACTGTTGCCCTGACGCGAGCGGCAAATGTTGTAATCGGTACAATGACGGTGTAATCTGCATGTGTGTTTACCGTCGAAACAGCAATGCGTGAGCCACAGGAGCTGCCGAAAATTCTCTGTAACGCCACCTACTCAAATTATGGAGCAGGAACATATTTGCCAGGGCGATGTGTTAGTGGGCTGGTGAGCTCAGTTTTGATTTCTCACTATTCTAAATTTTCACAGAGCGATTATGAGCCGTACTTAGTTCGCCGACACCAAATAAAGCAGGTTGCTTTTTATGTCTTATGTCATCTATCAAAACAGAGTCTTTTTCCTCAGGTAACAGAAAAAAACCCCTCAACTTTTATGAAAAGACATCAATGACTTTATTTTAAATGAATGAAAGCCAAAGGTGTGGGAGTCAACGCCACGGCCACTGTGTGTGTTTGTTAGTGTGTGTGAGTCAGGTCTGGCTCATGCCTGGCTGCACAATGACCGATGTGAGGCTGTGTGTGTGTAGGGTGTTTTTGTGCGTCTGTGCGCCCCCCCAACACAGTGAACGCTGGCAAACAGCTAAAAGCTTCAGCAGTGAGTGCCATATGTGAACAGAACTAAGCCAAAGCAGGGGAGCCATATGCACTTCGACTGCTTTTTTTAGCTAATTATCCCAAAATGTCTGTTTTATAGAACAAATCCGTGAGTTACACTGCAATTACCACTTAATGAGCACTCACATACAGAAAATTTAGAAATATCTACAAACAACACATAAAGATGCTGGCAGAAGTTTTTTTTTGGGGGGGGGGGGGGGGGGGGAATGAATGTATTCATTCTTTGTTTTTGGGTTAAATGAGTAAATCAGATTTCTAAAAGAGTGTTAATAATTGCAAAGATGCACAGGATGTAACACTGAAATAAATGTGAAAGACTGAAATAGTCATTTCTTTTAAAACGTATTCCAATATCGTTTATTTACAATTTTGACAAAATCAGTTTTTACAGAGAGAGAGAGAGAGAGAGAGAGTGTGTGTGTGTGTTTGTGTGTGTGTGTTCCTGATTAATCAGCTATTCTGGCACTTTATTTTCTCTGTCTGGCTGAAATAATATGATTTTATTCACAAATAGCGTATGTGTTTAATGATATCATTTAATTATTTATATAATACAATAAATTGCCTGAGACATCAGATCCAGCTTGTTGTATTTCTGGCATCAGTTTTGTTTTTTTTTAATCATATTTTGTCTATAACATATGCATGCACTTATTTTCTATAAAATATTTAAAATTCATGTATAAAAAAGAAATAAAAAAAGAAATATTTTGAGGTTTATTTTCGGAAACTGTCACATATGGTGTCACAATGAAACCTATGAAAGTTTGTTTTCACAACAGAATAAAATATTAAAAAGGTAATTGTGACTTTCTCACAATTGAGAGTTTACATCTCGCAATTCTGACATTATCTCAGAATTGTGTGTTCCAATTTCGATACAACATCTAAAACTACCAGCCTATAAATTTAAAACATCATTAAAGACAAGTAACAGTAGTTGTCAGGTAGAGACATTGAATAAAAAAATAAAATGTAAAATAACACAAATGTCACTTTAAGACCTAATCCACGGATCCATTACATTGATACACATCTTTATCTACTGTTTACGTTCACTTAAGCCATGACAAACTATGTAGGATACTTGTTTGACATTTGTTAGTGAATGTGTGTGTGCTCAATTCACTATTAGACGTATGAGACGCAACTTTCTGGGCCCGGATGTGACTAAACTTTCCACACAGCGCGTGAGTAACTTGAGTTCTCTTTTGGGTCTTCTTGCACTAGAACTTTTTTATTTAAATTGCCAAGGCTTAAACTCTTGTGATGATTCAGCACTGTCCCATCAACTGTCCCGAGTGTCGTTCACCTTTGTTTATGTTCTCACAATCAAGTTATGTTCATAATATGTTCATAAAAATATTACCGGCCAACTGGCGATTGACACCATTTCATATAGTCACCAACGGCAATTTTTCCTCACATTTGGCACTTGGCGAGTGTTAATTTTAGGCGCTGGATATATCCCTTGTGATAACTTCCCTGTGTTATAGCCTTTCTCTATATTGTTTGCTGATGTTTTTTTATGGTCTTACAGTATGAACAACCGCGGTGTACCTAATATATTTTTGTGTAGTGTCTGTCCTAATGTACCTCTCTGGTGACTGGGAAAAAGAAAAGCACCTGCAGTGTTGTTTTCCCCTTGTGTCCTGCCCTCAGTGTCAGAGACAGCAGAGATACAGTATAGAGAGACCTCATCAAGCTCTAAGGGCCTCCGATGGAGTAATGGGACGGTCTCTCTTCTGCTGTGTGTGTGTGTGTGTGTGTGTGTGTGTGTGTGTGTGTGTGTGAGAGAGAGAGAGAGAGAGAGAGAGAGAGAGAGAACCTGCCACATGTGCTGTAGTGCTGCATTACAGCCGCACTGTGGATATGAGCCTCCTGGTGGAGCTCCGCCTGAGGGCCTACAGGTGGGTCAATCCATCAGTGGGCCGGAGGGGGAGGTGCTGCAGGGAGAGAAAGTTCAGCTTCGGCCAATCAGAAACAGAGGCATTAGGATCAACGCTATCCATTAAAGAGCACACTGACCTTCCAGTCACACTGCAACCTCAGTGTGTGTGTGTTTGTGTGTGTGTGTGTGTGTGTTTCCAAGGGAATAAATTTTGATCTTTTAATTATGCTCTGTCCTCAGTTCAGCCTCACCTACATATCAGATTTTGTGGATGATTAAATAATTTCCATTTTTGTGAGTGCAAGGGGTCCGTGGGAATTTATCTCGTGCAGATTTCACATCGTCACGCTGCTGTCCTCAGATCACCCAGAAGATTTTTGGAACATTGTTTTTCACATATTTAGACATAAAAATTCCTGCTCAAGCCACGTAGCTCTTGACGTCATCTCTATGGGTTTCTCTGACACGTTCAGATTTTAGAAAGGAGTCAGAGCCATGGTTTAGCATTAAAGGGATAGTTCACACAACAATGACAATTCTGTCATCATTTACTCACCCTCAAGTCAACGGTTTAATCTCCAGCACTTAAAAGTCAATATTAAGTAACGTTAAATAATAATTTTCATTTGAATAAAACTGGTTAATTTAGAAGCCTTTTTTTTTTAGGTTACTTGACAAAAATAATTACATTGTGTACTTTTTTGGGACAGATCTAATATTTAAAACATTGAATATTTTACACAATTTGAAGTAGATTTTTAATTTGAAAGAAATTAATACTTTTATTCAACAAAGAAGCATTAAACTGATCAAAAGGTACAGCAAAAATAATGTTATAATAAAACAATAGAATGTTACAAAATATTTCTATTTTTAAATAAATGCTTTTCCTTTAAACTGTCTATTTACCCCCCCCAAAAAAAAAAAATCTGGAAAAGAAATGTATTAAGCAGCACAACTGTTTTTAACATTGATAATAATAAGAAATGTTACTTGAGCAGCAAATCGGAATATTCAAATGATTTCTACACTGTAAAAAAAATGATTGTGATTTTAACAGTAAAAGACTGTTAATTGGATAACAGAAAGTTTCCTTACTATATACAGTAAATAACTGATAGATCTAAATGGTACATTTAATGTAATTTTACTGTAAAATACCGTTAAATTTACAGTTTTTGAAAGTGAAAAACAACAACTCGTATAATTTACAGTAAAAACCCCGTAAAATGACATTCCCACAATTCCAAGTCTTATGTATTTTTGTTGAAATAACTATGTTTCTTCATAGTTTTCTTAGTTTTTTCTAACATTATGGGTTTATGTAACATTTAATGTTGTTAAATTAATGTTAATTGCATTTTTAAAATTTCATGTGTGTTACCATGATGGGGTTTAATGTTTGTGTGAAGGACACTGTGCAGCTTCTATATATTAGTATTAACTTTCATGTAAAAGAGTTGCTTATAATAAGCTTTCATTGATCATGTGACTCATCGCTACTGTGGTTGTTGGTTGTCAGTGTATTACAATGGTGCAAAACAGATATTAATACATCAATAGGTCGGTAATTAACATTATATCAGATAATGAAATACGGTTTATTACTGTAAATTTTAAGTTAAGTCTGTAAAAACTAATAACGTTGCTTCCGTATTTTTGACGGGAAAACTCTGGTAACCACAGCTGCCGTTTTTTTACCATAAGAACTACGGTTTATTTTTTACAGTGTATTTTTACTGTATTTTTTTTCATGTATTTTTAACAAATGTCCTCTTAGGTTGATGGTGTTTTCCCCAGCATTTATATAACTGTTGGTTTATAAAAGAGAAAAGGAAAATAATAAAATCTTAACAAATAGTTGTTTTCAGTTGTTTTTCAGAAATATATACAGTGTACACACACATACATATATACACACACATATATATTGTATATATATATATATGTGTGTGTGTGTGTATATATATATATATATATATATATATATATATATATATATATATATATATATATATATATATATATATATATATATATATATAGAGAGAGAGAGAGAGAGAGAGAGAGAGAGAGAGAGAGAGAGAGAGAGAGAGAGAGAGAGAGAGAGAGAGAGAGAGAGAGAGAGAGAGAGAGAGAGTTTGGATTATTGCATTATAAATGAATATTGCATGTACAGTAAGTCTGAAGAGTTTATACAAAAAAGAAAGCTATAATGAGAGTCCGCTGATAATCGGTTTCATTGTAAACCCCTTTTACTAGCAGATGTGGTGTGGTCTATGTGAGCTTTCAATAGTGAAACAACTGCTTTAGTCATGCTGCAGGCCAGTGCCACCCCTCCTAACACACACACACACACACACACACCCTCTCCAGCTCGCATGTCCTTAACAATCTGAAGAGCCTTTTGACAGCTGCAATTAAGCATGTTAATTAGAGGCACAGCACAAAGAATAATATTTACTGTGATTGGGTGTCCTTCGACGCCTCGCCAAATCAGATCCGAGGGAGCTCATTGTCTACAAATGCAGCCCCCCCTTCCCTCCCCTCCAACCCCCCCGTCCCACCCTCGTATTGTACATGACACCTTACAGCCACTGCGTCTTATTTCTTTTGCAATATGGCAAAGCTTAAGATGGGAAAAGTGCTTTTAAGGCATGCAAGGATTAACCGTCTCTTGTGAAATACTAAGGCATCTCTGAGAGCGGGCGAATATCTGAGGAACCATTTCCTCTTGCTTTTGTAAGCTGAACTTTACATCAAAGTGCTTGATTAATTACTGATAAGGGACTAATAAAATATTAATGCATTTTGTAATTAATGGGACCTCAGAGCCGCATGTCCTACCACCCCCAGCTAAATGTCTTTTGGAAAATAAGTTGTATTCCTTTTTTTTTGTCTCGCAGCTGTCTAACGCCTCTGCATTTTCTTTATATCTTTTTTTTTTGTTAATGGAAATGATTCATAATTAAACGTTTATCCAGGAGGATCATAAACAAAGTGAAATGTATATTTCCCTGGAATAAAAGAAACAAGACATGTTCTTTTTTTTTGTTCAGTGGCTTTGAAAGTATTGAGTCTGGAGGGCCTGAACTGATGGTCACGCCATTTCTTTTTCATTTGCTGGGGCTGAGGGCTAATGGACAGAATTTTATAAGCCTCCATACTGCATCTCACCACTGCTAACCTCATTTCAAGTGTTGTCAATAATGTCCTTGTGCTTCATTAAGAGACAATGACAACCATCCTCTTTAAAAAGGAGGATTTTGACTTTGAAAAACTGTGTCTCAAAATGTGGGTTAGGCTTCAAATAACACGCCGCATATTAAAATTATCACCCTACGTGATCCTCGTCATTCTGCGTTCCTAATGAAAAGATTTTTCTGCTCATATGGAATATGGACACCCACTGAATGAAACTAAATTGTCTCACCAGAATCACATATTCAGTGGATTTGTCTCGAATCAAACTAATTATGCTTTATTATACAGTAATTGTGATATGTAAAAAAAGTTGAAGTAAATTCCATCAAATCAATCTGACCCCTCTAAATAATAAAATATTGCTGCGTTAAAATGGGTCTGATGCATATTCGTATTTGCTTATCAGCAAACCATTTTTTATTTCAGATTTTAGTATTATTGTATATACTATGAAGGTTTTTATTAATGTTTTTTAATTAGCTTTTATTTTTTCAGTTGTTATTTTAATTTTTGTTTTCTAATTTAAGTGCATATGTCATTTTTAATAGTGTCTTTATTACTATTTAGGTTTAATTTATTTTAGTTTTAGTTTTTACTTATTTCCAGTAAGAAACTTTAGTGCTTTAAATCAAAATGATTGCAGTTTTTGTTTTCAGTATTTTAGCTTTTAGTTAACAATAACCGTGGACATACCCTTTGTCTGTTTTGTTTACTTACTTTTAGTTTGTTTTTGTTTTGTTTTGTGTTTTACTTTGTATTTTGTTTTTGCTTTGCTTTTTTATATCTTTAATAAATCAGACAAGATTCCGCTTTTCATTTTGAAACATCTTAATGCTAAAGATGAGTTTTAGCATCTAATATAATATTAAAACATCTCAACAAACAACTCACTGTCTTTTCCTATTTAGCTCACTAAACTTAACCTACTCTGTGGATCAGACTCTATGCAAAACCAACCATCATTCCCCATTCTCCTTCCTGAAGTGCATCAAAAGCATTGCGCAATAAAAACTATACACATTTGTTTCGTTGACACGAAGCAATCCACAAATATCAATATACACAAAACCCTGTATAAAAATGCATGATACGGATCAATTTTGCTGAGATTAGAAATCTGAAATGTACAAGTGACAAATGACAGAGAGGTTTTATCGGAACGGAGCGAAGCAGACGTGCTCGCCGTAGTCTCTCGCTGCTCTTATCTGGAATTGAGGGTGTGTTTTAAGCATAGCCTCATTACTGTCTGATGGGTTCAGTGACAAAGCTAATACAAAGCTTTTTCATACAGACCAAACGCATCCCTGTGAAATTAGGCCCCGGTGCAAATCGTGCAAATGTGTGTGTGTGTATCACAGAGACAGAGACAGAGAGATTGAGAACGTGCACTTGTGAGTGTGTATCTGCGTGCATTCGTGTGTGTGCATGTGCTGGTGTGTTGCAATATGATAAATGTGTTCCACCCCATAATCTATGTGTTTCAAAATATGATGTATGTGAGTATGAACTTTGAATTATTTCCTAAACAGAGGGCCATAAATCTTGTAACTTTGGTGAAGAGTGTGCGTTCTCTCTCTCTTTCTCTCTCTCTCTTTATATGAATAATGCAGTCGAGACTGGCCAGCTGCTTAGAGTTACAGAGTGAGACTGACTGCTGATGGGAAACAAACGGCTCTTTCCTGCTCTAAAGGTGGGGAAAAAAATATACGTACACTGGGTGGCAGATCAGACTGTCTGAGATGTTTTGCTTTCACCCAGCACCAAGGTCACGTCAGGCAGCAATCCTTTAACACAATGAGCGTGTGAGAGTGTGCACGTGACCTTGGGACTGACGTAG
Organism: Meda fulgida; assembly: GCA_030578275.1. Lineage (NCBI taxonomy): Eukaryota > Metazoa > Chordata > Actinopteri > Cypriniformes > Leuciscidae > Meda > Meda fulgida. The sequence continues at coordinate 24,070,386 of CM060634.1, read as the reverse complement.
GTGTATTTATGTGCGGTAACCCACCCTAAATGACAGAAAGCCATGTAAGCAGACCTGGCCCGGATACACCTGATGTAGAGAGGCTGTTATGGGGCAAATATGGGCGCATGTATACATTGTGGAGAATGAAATCCCAAAATACATTGCAAAGAGCTTGGTAAAAGAAAATGTATCAACGAAAGAGTTTAGTATAAGTTAAAACAATTAAACTATTTTATACAGTGCTGTGTGTTTTATGCTTATTTGAGTTCCATATCTTCTAATTCAAATCAATCATGTGGCACACAGAGTTGCTGCTAAATCGGTCATTTTTTAGACTATACAGCTCAACAATGGTAACAAACATGCACAAAATGCAATATTATAGTACAAATATAAACCTGTTTCCACATGCTTTTATATTCCTAGAGAGTGATTAGATCATCCTTAGGTTACCGTTTATTTTGATGGCCTGCTTTAGACATTCTTCTAAGTAACTTTGCAACTGTATGCCAACTAACTCTCATTAGAGTATAGCAACCCAAAGTTGCTTTGATTTGACCCCAAACCTGATTTGCTAATCAGCATTGCCATAATACATAATAAATGTGATTTTCTTCCTGATATTTTTGAGTTTCGACGCAAGTAATATGCAACGTGTTGTCACATGGAGTATTCAAAAACAAGTTAAATAGATAAATATACACTATGATCCAGTAGGATTTTTTAAAAGAACTTAGTACTTTTATTTAGTAAAGATGCATTCATTAATAAAAAAAATTTTGACAGGAAAAAAAACAAAAAAAAACAAATGCAGTTCTTTTGATCTTTCTATTCATCAAAAAATCCTGAAAAGTTGTATCATAGATGGTTTCCACAAATATATTAAGCAGCAAAAGTGTTTTTAACATTAATAACCATAAGAAATGTTACTTGTGATTTTTGAAGGATCATGTGACAATGAAAACCGGAGTAATTATGCTGGAAATTCAGCTTTGCCATCAGAGATTTAAAAATATTAAAGTAGAAAACAATTATTTTAAACTGTAATAATACTTCACAATATTATAGATTTTACTGTATTTTTAATTAAATAAATGCAGCCTTGGTGAGAAGAGGGACTTCTTTTAAAAACATTTTTTAAAAAAATCTTACCAACCCCAAGCTTTTGAATAGTAGTGTATATAGAAATATATACCAATTTATTTATATATATTTAAACAGTCATCTTCATTTCATTCCAACCCCACATATTAAGATTGACAGTGAATAAAGTAGTTATTTTTGACCTGCTCCTCACTCATTTTTGGAATTTGACGGTATAAATCACCATCCACTTTCCTTGTATGGAAAAGAGCAGTTTGGGCAACTTCTCCATTTGTGTTCCACAGAAGACAATATGATATAAGGAGATGTAAATAACGACTGAATTTTCACTTTTGGGTGAACTATTCCTTTAATCTCTCTCTCGCCGCACACAGCGAGAGTCTGAACAGTCCTGTGACCCGTTTTGTTTGCACATAACAGTGTGATAACTGTCAATTGAGATAAATATTTAGGTTAAGCATATTTCAGTGGAACCAGAGGAGGGGTTGCATTAAAGGTTTGGGCCAGATCTAGCGAAAGCATCTTCAGGACACCCTTAAAACCAAATAAAGCCACTTTAGCATGGCGGGGAGTGTTTAACACCTCCCTTATGCAATATTAAACGTACGTGTGTGTTGATTTAAAATGAGTCTGGGAGTGAATGAGGGCGAGTGTGTGTGCGTGTGTGATCAAACCAGGACGCTCCTGACTTCGCCCTTGTCAACATTCTCTCCTGTCCACCATCATTCATCCCCCCCCCCCCAGACTGAACCCAAAGAGACCAGCGCAGGCCAGTGCAACTCAGCACATTCCTCCCTCATGAATTTTAATTAAACACGCTGCCTTCCTTTCACTCACTCCCCAAAATAAATGGTTGGAAAATATAAGACATCTGCCCGGGATATATCATTTACATTTCTCTGACGATAAATCACCGGCCGCTGTTTCAGATATCAATTAGATGAGTTGCATTGATTGAATAAATTCAAACTGTCTCGGGCGGCCAGGATGTATGAGGGAGGCCTGCGAGGGGTGTGGCTGTCTTTCCACGGAGGGGAGAGAAACTCTGTGTTTGATCTGATTAAGTACTTTTAAATCACATGCACACTCACACACTCACCGATAGATTGGGTTGGATATTTTTTACAACGGTCACAGCTGTTTCCATCCAATCAGAGGCATTAGAGGCACTTTCCTGTCAGATCTGGTTTGAAAAGAATCAGAACATCACGCCAATATTTCAGTGGGACCTGTCAAAAGACTCAAATGTTTAATTGAATAAAATACATTACACGATTTAAAAAAAAATTGTCAATATTTGCAAGAACCCAAATGAAGATTAAATCAAGAAAAGCATTTAATAGACGTTATAGAAGTGCCTTTATAAGTCAGTGTATATTGTTTTGTGCGTGACTACATTCGTTAACTTGTTCAAAAACACTGCCATACAAACATTTGGATGTTTTTTGAAAGTAGTATCTTAAGTTCTCCAAGGCTGCATTTATTAGATTAAAAATACAAAATATATAAGTAATATTGTGAAATATTAATCTAAAATAACTTTTCTATTTATAAAGACTTTAAAATGTAATTTATTCCTGTGATGGAAAAACTTAATTTTAAGCTTCACAATAGTTACATTTTGCACTGACCGAAATTGAATAATGAAAGAAATTTGAGGAGAGAGAAAGTGTAACGAACACACAAAAGCATTAGGTCCCAGGTGCGGGAGTTTATTAACAGACTTGGTAAGGAACAGGTACAAATGCAGACAATAACACAAGAGCGTGGCTAGCGGGTTACAAGATATCAAGTATTTGGCAGGCTGGATGCCGGATAATAACCGGTGAGTTTCCTAGAAAAGTATCATGCAGGCGGAATAGTGGTGGCAACCGTGAGTATATTGTGCGAACAAGGCAACGAAGAGTATTGTAAAAACATACAGTCTTAGAACAGGATACAGTCACTTAGCTCTTGTTCCAGCTCATCGACTGACAAGACGGAGATCAAACCACAACAGGGGAAGTCCAACGTGACAGTAGGGAGTATAAAATTCAGGAGATACTCTGATCTCCTGGTAAGGATCAAACTTAAACACTGGATTATCTTCTACACAGGCAGCTTCATAAAAGGCCCAACTCAAAACAGTCACATTAATAGGTGAACAAAGGAGTCTCTAAAGGAGTGTCACTTAGGGCACGTTTAGACAACAACGATATGCTTAAAATGGAGAAATTATTCCTTTGAGTTTTCCACAGATGACACCATTGTCAAAACAACCCCCATTCACACGGATCAGTGAAAACGACTAAAAGCGCTGTATTCTGTTGCCAGGCCATTAGATGGCGATGGAACACTGTAGCTTGAACACAGAAAACGCCTAGGCGCTATGTCATCGTTTTCACAGATCCGCTTTTTTATTGTTTACACGGAGACCGTTTTCAAAAACTTGCACTTTGAACCCTGTGTTCAAAAGTTTGTGTTTTCGGGCACCCAAAACGCTGTTGTCATGTGGCCAAAAGGTTGAAAATGGTGTCGTGTAGACAGCCCCTTAGCTTGACTCCAAACTGAAGTTCTTTTCACATTCACCCATTAATCAAGTTCACATGGAGTAGATCAGATAATTGTCCAACAAAAGGTTCCCAAAGCACTTTAACAAGATAGGTAAACATAAATACAGGTAAGGACAGTCAATGACCAAGTAGTCCGAATAACATACACAAAGGCCAGACAAAGACCGACTGGCTGAGCTGAGCTTTTATACAAGTCCAAACAACCATAATTAGCAGCAGGTGTGTCCAATCAAAACTCGGGTAAGTGACAAGCTGCGTCCCAATTCAAAGGCTGCATCTTTCGAAGGGTACATTCAAAGGCCGAGTGCGTCACCGCAGCACGCTGAAGGCTGTCCAAATTCGAAGGCTCCTTCAAATGCGGCCTCCAAATGCGTCCTTCGTTTCCCGTGAAATGAAGGATACAACAGATGGATCCTTAGAGGCCTTGCCTACCACAGAATTTATTGCGTGCCAGTGACGACAGGATTTTTTTTTAAGGGAAATTGCCAAATTACACTTTTAAACATAAGTATTGAGTTTTAAAGCAGAACTCGGCAACTTCTAGACTTCTTTGGCTGATTCCTCTAGGCTGATTTTCACTTTTGTTGTCGCATTTTTTCCCCACGAGCTCCCCCTACAGCTGTGGGGCGTATATTTTCCAACACTGTCGTAAAAAACTCGCTTGCGGCACCCTTCTCCCTGTTTCTTTTACTGTCTATAGTTCTAACGCTGCTCACATGCATTTGTTATTATTGGAGCCGGCCAACTTACTTGCGGAGCTATGTCTACCGAGGTGGGAAAAACATCATACGCATTATCATAGAACATTGACATGTACATTTTTTATCCTGTTATCAACTATAAAACGTAACAGGGGTTGTGTGGATAAAGCTAGCAAATGTTACAGCTTATTATTATCATAATTAGGCTATAGCCTAACTTACCTTCAATGGAACTGTGATTTCAAAGTTTAGTTTATAACGTTAATCGTGCAGACAGTGCTCAAGTTGTATTCTTTTATAAAGTAGAATAAATAAATTATAGGTTACAATGACTGTGTTTTACCTGTTATTATTGAAGAAATTGTAGATCATAAAGGAGTTAGTCGATCTAAGTATAAAACATTTATGACACTCAGTGAATGCACGACCAATTCTTGAGCGGTCCCTGGCACGGTCAAAACGTTTTTTCCTCTCTTTCACCTCCTCCGCCGATAACCGTCTCTTCTCTCTTTTCGCTGGAACATGTGCATTATCCATCGTCGCTTGTATTACTCAGGTTATTACCATAGACAGGGTTATTACTTCTAGCTAGTATTGAGGTGAGCGTGTGTGCGTGTGCGTGTGTGTGTGTGTTGAATTGCCGTAAAGCAGTTCGTGTTTCGCACTCGGTCTCGTTCTAGTCTCGCTTCTCACTAGACTTCCGATTTTTATTTTGCCGGGACTGTAGTTACCATAGACATAATATAGATAGTCGCCCTATCGACCGCTACTGCCTATTGACGCGGACGAGCTGTGGGTTCGCCATCTTAGACCGGTCAACCGCTCCGCTCAGTGTAATCTGTTTGGCAGGTTCAATTAACTGTCAGCGCATTTAATTAATCATATCTCACTGAATACCGAACTGATTTTCATGCGGGTTTTTTGCTGCAAAGGTCATACACGTAGCTACGATACAGGACACATTGAATATTTTACCCACAAAATACAAACAATAGTACGCTAATGTTAAATGTTACATCTTACTTGTGAAAAGTAATCCCCGAGTGATGGTCCGCCGATTTGAGAAGGAATATGCTGCAGAGTCCTCTGGCATCTACTGCTGCAATGCAACGCAAATAGGAGTAGCCTATGACCGGTTTAAGATGGCGGCCGCATTTCTTGCGCCACCGCGGCCAATAGGGTGTCTAGTCTCTATATGATGTCTATGGTAGTTACCATGTTGCAAGGTTGGTTTTACGCCTGGGAACGCTGGGGGGAGCTGGTAAAGTCACCAATATCACCAGAACAGGTTGTTTAACCATCCAAATGATTTCCAGACAGCTTTATTAAGTTAAAAAAGTTACCAAGTTCTGCTTAACTTAGGCCTACTCAAATATCTAATGGTAAAAATGTAAAAAAGTTAATAAAAATGTAGCGGATCAAATGTTGACATATCTTACTAAGATGCGATTATATATAGTTTATGCACTTTGTTTTATACAGAAATGGACATATACATGGTGAATATATTTGGACAGTTTGTGAACCCTGTTTTGTTTAATGTAAATTTTAAATAAGTCCAGTAAAAACGTTACTGCCACATCAACAGCAGCTGTCACACTTGATAGGCGACAAGAACAGTCCTCAGTAGGCTGGACCGTCCCATTTAACAACGCTCAGTCTGACCTTCACGGCCTTCGAAGGATGCAGTCTTTGAATTGGGAGTGGGACACAGCAACAGTGAGAGCAATCCTGAGTGCACATGTGACAAAAAGAAAAAGAATGAGACCAGGATGTGACACAGTCCAGACTGTAAACCTGCATCCATGGGATTACTAAAAGAAGGGTCCAAAACATACACCATCCACCATGCCAAACGCAAGTAAAAATTGGCTTGATTGAGTAAATAAATAAAACTCTTCAATTGGCTGGTAACTTTATTAGAAAGTGCAACATAATACGCTCTCTAACTGTAAGAAGGATTATCTGACTTTAGCTGTAGAAAGTTACAGGAGCTATTCAATCAAAGACTAACTTCCTACAGCTAAAGTCAGATTGTTCTTTAGTAGACAGTATGTCTTTGATTGAATAGCTCCTTTAACTTCCTACAGCTAAAGTCAGATTGTTCTTTAGTAGACAGTATAAGGAGCTATTCATTCAAAGACTGTCTACTAAAGAACACATTTGTCCCACGTCTTCTAACTTTTGCCTCAGTGGAAATTCACCATATAAGTTCATCAAGCGTGCCGAAAGGTTTTCTTTCCCTTCAGAACTCCATGTGGCAACACATATGCTGAACATTCCTTGCAACCAACACAAAGCTTTAAGGAACAAAATCACAATGTATTGTGACATTTTTGGTTTCATGTTTTGCGGCAAGACTCAAATCAGAGCGAATTTGATCTAAATATTTACTAGGAATAAAAATTTATGCAAGATGTGTTTTTATGATTGGTTGAAGCTTTACATTTGACTGTAATATTGCATGTTGTGTATGTGTGTTACTATTGGTGAGCTGTATAGTCCCAGAAGTGAAGTGCTGGAACCATTCATTATTGCAATAGCTGCTTTTATTATGTTGCTTGTTATTGTTCGCTGTCTCTGTGTAACTTTGTAGCGAGACATAAAGCCATCTGAAATAATACAATTTGTAACAAAATATATACACTATATTCAAAAGGGATCAGCAAATATGTGTTAAATTGATCAAACGGTACAGTGAAGACATTTATAACATAACAAAGAGACTATAATATTCAAGATGCACATGAATATATAATATACATCATATTCAAATAGACGCAGTTCGTTTCAACTTTCTATACAAATAAACCTAAAAAAGTATCTTAGTTTCCACAAAAATATTAAGCAGAACGACCACTGATAATAATAAGAGAAAGAAGAAGAGCAGGAGGAGGAGGAGGAGAAGGAAAAGGAAAAGGAAAAGGAAAAGGAAAAGGAAAAGGAAAAGGAAAAGAAATGTTTCTTGAGCAGCAAATCAGCATATTTGAATGATATTTGAAAGGATCATGTGACACTGAAGACTGGAGTAAGGATGCTGAAAATTCAGCTTTGCCATCACAGGAATAAATTACATTTTAGAAAAGAAAATAGAAAATTTATTTTAAATTGTTATAATATCTTACATTATTACTGTTTATAACAGTTTTTTTTATCAAATTAATATAGTCTTGGTGAGCATAAGAAACTTTCAAAAACATTAAAAAAGTTTTTTTTTAAAGCTTCAAAACGGTAGTATAATTATGTACCAAATAATGCAAACTGCAGTCTTGTGGCTTAACAATATTAACCGCTGGTACATTTTTTTCAATTCACCCACCATTAGCTGGTGAAGCAAAAATGTCACTTCTCTATCACTGCCCAAAGAAGATTAGTTTTAGTTTGTTTCCCAGGAAAAACAAAATGAAGGCTTTGTACAAGGTGTTATCAATCCATTTAGCTCCACTGGGGTCAGGATTCAGTCCTGATTCCACCTCATCTCGTGTTATCAGGACAGAGGGGACTGTGGAGGTAACAGCCAGGTGCTTTTTGCCTTACATCTGATGGAACGACAGAAGTCACTACTCCATCTTGGACTAATTGAGTCTCTCTGACACTGTAATCTGAACAACTCTCACCCCAGACAAACACGTGTGCTAATTAATAGAGGCTTCATTAGGATACAAAGAATAAAGTAGAAAGAGGACAGCACTGAATGAGATCCCTTAAGTGATTAACAAACAGGGCACAAGCACAAGCTGTGATACCCATCACTTCCTAAATAGGACACAAGACAACTGATAAGTTTAGGACTTTGGTCAAATTCATGCGGCATTATATACTAAAGTTAGATTAGAGATATTCCTACATGATGTCAGACCAGGTGGCACGACACTCAGAAAAAAAACATGTGTAAGACGTATGTAACGACAAAATTCCATTTGTTTCACATTTGTTCAGTTAAACAGAGAGAATATAATTTACCATGTTTAGTACATCTATTCTAAATATTACGAACTTTATATTTATGAATATTTATGAACTTTAATTTATTGGGGAATTATAATTGCTTAAAATTGAATTTTTGGATGTCATACATGGATTGTGCAACATTCAGAATTGAATTGAGAATGCCTTTTAAATTCCCATTCAGTTCCTTGATTTGAATTGGATGCTGAATTCCAGAACGCAAGGAAGTCGAATTTAAATGGACTGAATTTCAAAGAAATCCATATAACTTCCTGTGGGATGTAATGAATTTAATTTAAATTCCCACTCATTCATTAAACTGAAGCTTATCTTAATTTGTGAGGAGTTCAAATGGTGTTCTATTTCACTTTTACGGGTTGGATGAAACCCAGCATTAGCATTTGTTTTAAGATTCTGAGAGGATTTCATTTCTAGTAAAAGCATATCAATTTGCAAGTCGTCAGTCATATTGATTCGGTTGGCATATCTTGTTGAGCTCTCAGGTATCACAACAGCAACTCGCCGTAGACGCCCCGTTAACCAGTCTGTAAGCCTTTTTCAAGAGGATCCAGTAAGACTTAAACAGGTCAGTTTCCCGCGACAGCTGTGTCCAAGGCTTGATTTAAAACGGTCACTTTAGAATGGAACACATACTGACAGTGTCTGCTTAAACCCTGAGAGCACCTGGCAGGAAAGCGGCAGCAAATAAACCTTTTCCCTTTAAAATGTAAACGCCATCATGTCAGCTGAGGTGGCGCAGTTTTCCTCACAATAAAAAGTGATTTATTCAGTGTTGGGTGGCTGTCAGCGTGTTTCTCCAGGCCTTCGGCGACTCTAATTTATACTTAAATTGCCTCCGAGGAGATACGGTGGAACAAGCTGAGAGACTAGGGGTGTCTGACTGCACCCCCGTTGACTCGTCTGCCCGAGCCCCCGGCCACGCCCCACCCATTTGCCCCTGCCCTCTGCCTGTCTCAGAGGTGAAGAGCTGGAAGAAGGCGTCGTAATGGTCTCATCTCCTAATGCCATTACCATCACTCTGAGGTTAAAGAGATCACTCCCAGGATCAATGACGAGCAGAAGACGCCAGCAGACACCAGTCACAGAGTGCCGAATTAATGCTTTGCCTCCTAATTGATCGAAAAGTGTTGCCAGAAGGTTCAAAAGGTATTAAAAAAATGACTGTTTTGCTAATTTACAGGCGCTGTCAACCGGAGAGAACGAAGGGAGTGGAATGGTGGTGTCTGGGTAATGGGCTAAGGGCAGACTTACGTAGCATGCTAACAGCACACTGTTGACTAAATGGCTGCTTTTCTGTGTACAGGTCATGAGTCTGTAATTTATGACTTCAATTTTGAAGATTTCTTCTCCTCTCTAGATATGGTTTGTTTTAATGACTCACGGAGGCTGCTACGAAATGCATAAACTTTCACCCTGCACTTTTTTAAGAGGTAAAGCACCTTTATAGTGGAAGAGAAGTTTGGAAATGCTAACAAGTAATTTTGGATCTTTTTAGAAGACATGAATGACATTTCCACTAATTTGCAAATACAGTAATAAACAAATCATTTTTAAAATGTAGTAAAAAACCCAGCACAACAGTTTTTAACATTGATAGTAATAAGAAATGTTTTTTTGGGCACCAAATCAGCATATTCAAGTGATTTCTGATGGATCATGTGACACTGAAGACTGGAGTAATGGCTGAAAATTCAGTTGTCATCACAGGAATAAATTACATTTTAAAACATATAACAGTATAAAACATTAATTTTAAATTGTAATAATGCAGCCTGGATGAGTTTAAGTGACTCCTTTCAAAAATATCTGAACCCAAACGTTTGAACAGTAACATATCTTTTCTTAAAATAAATAAACAAACAAATAAATAAATAAATGTTTTGCTGTATACATGTTCTGATTGTTCACCAACTAAACCAGAATAAACCAGCCAGGACCAGCATGGTAATTCATGCATTTTGTGCTGCCATCACTGTCATACCAATCATGCAGATATCTTCATCTTCTTTTATTGTTATTTTTTTTATTATTTTTTTTCCCATTTCTAACACTATATAGCATAACCACAGCCCTGGGGGAGAGAGAAATAAAGGGAGACAGATAGACTGGGGGTATTTCTGCTCTTTTCCATTAGCTCATGTTCTTATCCTGCTCCACAGCTGACTGATCAGCAATCAACACCAGTTTGTTTCAATCAGCCACTGCAGCCCTACCTGCTAATTTACTCTATGGCCCGTTAGAGGAAAATTTGTGTGCTTGTGAGTGTGACAGAAGAGAGACAGGAAGACAGCAGGATCCTGGGATGATCTCTCATTAGTGGATTCATTACCTAAAAGGCACCTGGATTTAGTGCCCCTGCACCCAATTTGTGATCTCCTAAATCTATAAAATGTGTTTAAAAAAAAAAAAAAGTACTTTAAACTACCTGGAATTAACTAGTTGATTAACTAACAAAAATCAGAGACATTTTAAAGGGAGAAAACAGACTTATAAAAATAAATTGGAGAAATCATAACACCGTTAGTTCTACCTTACATCTAAGAGCCAATCATCTCCTTCTTAAAGGTATCAGCTGTCGGTTTACTCTTGAATGCACAATTAGCTGGACCAGCCTAAAAAATATAACGCCTCATACGTCATTGCACTATTTCAACATCATTGCACACGCGCAGTCCTTTTCGTTTCCATTTTCAATCCGATCAAGTTTTTACATGTTTTCTCGATCAGATTAGAAAAGGAATAAACCAGCACTTTCAATCAGATCGAAATTTCATTCGGATCGAACTCAAACAGATAAATTAAGGTGTTTACATGAAGGCTTTTCAATCTGATTAAGCCTTCAATCCGATTACTAACCGATTATTTGGTTGCATGTAAATGAAGCCACTAATGAGCCGAAACATTATGACCAGTCACAGGTGAAGCAAATATAGTTGATCATCTCCTAACAAGGCCACATATTAAGGTCTGTGTAGATTAAATGATGAGAAAACAATTCTCATAATCACTGTGTTGGATGCAGGAATAAAGGTCTGGGCAACTTTGACAAGGACCAAATTGTTATGGCAAGGCGACTGGGCCAGAATATTTCTAAAACGGCAAGGCTTATAGGTTTTTCCCAGTCAGCAGTGGTGAGAATTTCCCAACAGTGGTCCAAGGCGGGACAAACCACAAACCAGCGACAGGGTGTTGGGTGCCCAAGGCTCATTGATGAACGAGGGCAACGAAGGCCATCCCGTATGATCAGAGCCAACAGAAGGTCTACTGTGGCAGAAGTCACACGAAATTTTAATGATGGCCATGGGAGGAATGTATCACAACACACAATGCATTACACTCTGCTGTATATGGAGCTGTGTGTAGCCTCAGACCAATCAGAGTGTCTGTCCCCTGTCCACCGTTGAAAGTGCCTAAAATGGCCAAGCAAGTGTCGAAACTGGACACTGAAACAGTGGAAGAAGGTTGCATGGTCCGATGAGTCATTTTCTTTTGCATCACATGGACTGCCGTGTACATGTGCGCCATTTCTCTGGGAAAGTGATGGGAAATTGATGCACTGGGAAGACGACAAGCCGGTGGAGGAATTTGACACATGCCACCCACCTAAACATTCTTGCAGACCAGGTACACCCCTTGGCAATGGTGTTCCCTGGTAGAAGTGGCCTCTTTTAGCGGGATAATGCACCCTGCCACACTGCACACATTGTTCAGGAATGGTTTGAGGAACATGATGAAGAGTTCAAGGTGTTGTCCTGGCTACAAATTCACCAGATCTCAATCCAATTGAGCATCTGTGGAATGTGCTGGACAAAAAAGTTCAATCCACGGCGGATCCGCCTCGCAACCTACAGGACTTGAAGTATCTGCTGCTAACATCAGATACCACAGGACACCTTTAGGGGTCTTGTAGAGTCCATGCCTCGGTGGGTCGGCACTATTATGGCAGCACGTGGAGGACAACAGCCTATTAGGCATGTGGTCACAAGTTTTGTAAATAAAGTTAAATGCAATGTTATTAACCAGGATGAGACAATTTTGCACCTGATAAATGCTCCATTTGCAGAAATCTGACAGTTATACATTTACATTGGGATATTGTCCCTTCAGTAGCTTCTATGCAGTTAGCTATTAAAAAAAAAAGTAGGTAGACGGCAATTATGAATTACAATCAGCTTGACAAAAGTGTTCAAGCAGCTTCCCCAAAACAATTTGGGTGTTTCAAAACAGCAAATCTCTCTTCTTCCTTCCTTAAATTCCCCATTTAGTCAGATAATGTCATGTTGAGAGACAGATGTGGATGGGGTTGGCTTGTATTTAGCCATGCCCTTACGCAACTGCCGCATGCCGAGCCAAGATGGAGGATGTACAGCATATTCAGATACATTAACAACCTTGTTACCACTGATAAAGGCCTCACATGGCCTGGAATCTTCTCTCAGGCAAGACAAATCTATAAATAGAGTATACACTACATGTGTGAGTGAGAAAGATTAGCTTTCAACGCGTCTGATTTATATAGAGCCGGGGCAATCCCTTACAGTGAGGGTACAGCAGTCATCTCTTCATGTCTGTAATTCCCAGCATTGCCTGTGCGTGAAAGCCTCTGATACTCTTTTAGCCCCAAGGTGTAATGTTTGATAATATAACTACTGCTTCTGTCAAAGCGTTTTCTGTGCAAATACATTACAGGCGCCTGGGACTCTAAACATTTACATTAAAGAGCAGAGAATGAGGAAGGAGCGAAGAAAGAAGAGTGGAAAAAATATGCATTGATTAAAAGCCCGAGATAGTCCATCCAATACCGCCCAAAGAACATCAGTTATTTTGCATTCTGACAAGCCGATTGATAACTTATACGCGCGAAGCAGGAATGACAAATGCAGATGGAAAGTGGCTTTGACAAAAACGATAACAGCATCAGTCTCCGGGGGCCACGGAGGTACGCATGCGAGCTGTTTAAAATATTTAATCATTTTATGAAGGCTGCAAGATGTTGTTTGACCCTGGAGGGAGCGTGAATGTCACATGGATCAGAAAACTGCAGAGACTTTGAAGTGAGACAAGGAAGGGAGCAGTTCCCGTAATGACTCCTACTTGATGTATTGTAATTTTCACATGTTATTCTGTCTCTGTGTCTGGAGGATAAGTAGAATCATCTAATCCTGAACAAGATGGGAAGAGAGAGAGAGAGAGAGAGAGAGAGAGAGAAATCTGGGTGTTTGTGAAGACTGAAACGTTATCAGATCCGTGAATCAGGCCTACAAAATGTTTTGCTTGTCTGTTTTTCATCTCTGGACAGAAAGCAATAAAAGTGGTGTGTAAAACACCTCAGGGCCGAGGCTGTCGGTGTCAAAGGTATCAAGATTTTTAGCATGTTAGCTTATTTTGCTGCTTACAGCCATGTTCGTTCTTCAGACCTCTCAAAGTGTCATTGATCCGAGTTGTTGTCCTTTATGACAGTTCAGTTTGTCTAGCGTGCGTGAGCTTTAATGCTATAGCTCTTATTGCAGTTTTGTCAACAGTACATTTACATTTATTCCTTTGGTGTACGCTTTTATCCAAATTGACTTACAGTGCATTTTAGGTAGGCATTTTATCAGTATTCCCTGGGACAAAATCAAATTAACAAGGTGTTTATATTCCTTAAAAAAAAAGTATAATAAAATATGATTTAAAAATATGTATATAAATAAATTAAATGTACATTAAAATGTATACATTTAAAATATACACAAACACAGACATTAATAATAAAACATACAAAAAAATGTAAAAGACTGAAGGTATAATATATAGTCAACCAAAATTTATTCAGACACCTTCAACATTTCTCACATTATCACAGTTTATTCGCTATAGTTTAGAAAATGGTTATGAAATATGACAAGAACTCAGTTAGCAAGTTATCAAATCAAATATTTCACTGGTTTTTGCCATCCTTCTGTTAGACTGTCTCACAAATGAATTAGGTCGAATATCTGTCAGCTTTTAAATTTAAGTAAACAATTAGATAATACCAATTTAGTTCAACCAATTACCAAGCATAAATTAAGTATAGCGTCCTGCACCCTCTATAAGCAATATCAAAAATTATATTTGGTGTCTGAATAATTTTTGGTTTGACTGTATATATATATGTATATAAATACTACATATATACTTACAGTAATTGCAATAATCACACATATTGTGAAGGAAAAGAACACCAGGTTAATGGGTTTGACTGTATAAAATAGATATTAATGATATTACAGTCACGACTGCAAGTGTGATTTTGCTTTTACCAAAGTTAAGTATGCAAAATATTATATTATGTAACTTACATTTTACACACAAAGACACAATCCCTTGAGTGAATGATTTACTTACTCATAATGACAGTCTGTTTTTTCTTTATTGAATAATTCAGTGTTTTTTAATAAATCAGTTGAATGAATGGTTCAAAGACTTACTCATAAAGACAGTCACTCGTTTCGTTACTGAATGAATCAGCATTTTTTGAACGAATCATAAATGATTTGATGACTTGCTGTTGTTTTGCGCCTAAATTACATTACATAATCAGCGTACTTTTTTCAAGTAACTAGTAAAATAACGGATTACTTTTAAATATACAAAAAATCTCAATTACCTTTTTCAAATAATAATGCAAGTTACTTTGTTTTCCCATTTATTAACTAAATTACGAAATTGTTTACTTTTCTAGGGAGTCACATATGTAACACATCAGCTTACTTTTAAGTCATTTTCACTGATCACCTACTTGTTTATCGATGTAACCTGCAGAAAGTTATTAAAATGATATGCATGATATTAAATACATAATATTTATTAAAAAGATTTTATATTTAAAAACAAAAACTAATTCCAACCTCAATAGAGCATGTTTTTTTTCCATACAGACATTTTGTAGCCTCTTAAATAGGCAAAAGGGTCAATGTCCTCTCAACATGATTCAGATCAAATAGTCATATTTTAGCTGTTGCAAAGAAGTGTTTTCTCTATCCTCCTTAGAGTAAATTTGTAAGATCATCTCACCATTTGGCCATAAATAATCCATGATGGTAATTTTTGTCGAGCAAAATTTGTCTGGTTGAACATTAGCTAATTGGCTTGGCAACATAAACTGTTTCACAGATGAATGGAAATTTCTAGTCTTTAAGTGAACACATGTTTACTCTCGTCTCCCCCTCTTATTCCAGACTTATTCTCAAGTAATTTTACAAACACACATCATTGCAAACTTCATTAGATATGTGTGTTCAAAGCCCCGCAGTGCAAAAACATGCAAGCTCTGAGAGAATAAGTAGTTCTTCCCCTTCCTAGTCGGTCCCGGTCAGTGTGGGGTTTTTGCAGTTTGTCCAAGGACTCGCTAGTCTCTGTCCATATGGCTTTTCCACATTCCTGTCAGCAGGGTGCTGCTCATATCAAAGAGTTTCAATCCCATGTCCAGCCAGGGGCCTGTCCTACTCTGATCATCAACTCTCAATATGCTAGCAAATTAGTCCAACAACATCCGCTATTGCAATCGGCTTACGCTAAATCTGATGTCTGAGAAGCCAACTCTAACAATTAAGAGACATTTGTTAATGAAGAAGATTAAAGGGTGATATTAAAGATTTAGAAAGAAGAAAGAGAACGAGCATTCTGACGTTTCTGAGAGTCGACTGAGGAACGAGTGCACTGTCTTTGCGAGACATATTAGATATACGTTCCACTGAATACGCAGTTTATTAAGACAAAATGAGAATGACCTACGAGAGACGGAGGGCTGAAAATGAGAACAGGCTAGGATATGTTCGACATCAATGCTTGAAAAAAAAAAGAAAAAAAAAAAAGAGCGATTTCCATTTTAATGTGTCGATGGTCGTGTCCTGAGGACGACTGGAAGACCTACCATGGGCTATCATTCAGGAACAATCTCCTGCGCTGCTACGCCATGTAAATCATTGCACAGGGCTTAAGGATATCTGCAAATAAAGGCTATCAAAAGAGATTGATAACAGCTAATGTAGCCCTCAGGAATCAAGAGACAAGTCATATGCTATATTTCCTGGCCTCAGGGCCGGGCTATTATTGTACACCCATGCTGCGTATGGAAAAGGCTCAATGCAATTCAACATCCACTTCATTCTCAGTGCAATGTGTTGGTCCAGGCTGTCATAATTGATGTACATTTTCTATAAATGCCTTTGGACTACGGTAAAGTGGGGGATGTGTGTTGGGTTTCAAAAGCAGTATTTTTCAGCACTAAAGTCACACAGAGCCGGATTGCATGCGTGCCCACTGATGCCACACATCCTCTTGAAATGGATAGCAGACATGCCCACATAATTAAATGCATCAGATAAGCTGGGCTATTATGGTAATTAGGAGATGTTATTACTGTGGATGTTGATATGAGATTTGCCTTTAGGCCTGAGTTACCCCTCTCACCCCTCCCCCCAACCCCACCCATGCCCCCCAAATGTGATACACAGACCCGCCCTTTGACCCACTTACAGACACTCACAAACTGACAGCACATTCTGATCATTCACATTCATTATTGATTGACTGTGTATGTTAAAAAGTGAGAAAGTTTTTAAATGTTAAAATATATTTTCTTATATCTAAGTTTGTTTAATATACAGTAACCAAAAGATTGAGTTTGGAAGCACATTTTTGCCTCAGATTAAGAGAAATAAAAAGGTAATTGTTGGTCATTATGAGACAATTAAATCATCTCCCAAATGTGAATTTTAAATATTTTAATATGAATGTGTTTCCATGATATCAACTTTATAACGTGCCGTTAGTGTTGTTGTTGTTAACTAAAACTAAAATTGAAATTAATGAAATAAAATATAAATATTAGCACCACGACTGGCTAAGGATGAGGTGTGGTGAGCCGAAGTGGATCTAAAATAGCAGCATTACTTTATTTAACAAAACAAAATAGTAGAATCCAACAAGTCCAATAGTACACATCCCAGTGTAATCCAAAACAAAGCGTAGGCAATGCAACAGTGCACGATACACAAACACCAGACAATGAAGGAAAGAAACTGAAGGAATTATTTACACAGGAACTAAATGAGTAACAGGTGTAAGTAATCAATGAAACTGAGTAAATATGACAAGAACGAAAACAGAAAGAAAACACAGGAAATGGCGAATATCAAACTAAAAGTCCATGAAAATGAAACAGGATCAACAGACACAACAGATCGTGACAATTAGATTTTTGACAACAAAAATTTGAAATGTTGCAACTACTGAGAAAAATAAGTTTAAAATGAATGAAACTAAAACAAATAAAAATAATTGAAAGCTAAATAGGAATCTTAAAAATGACATCCACCCACCCCCCAAAAATTCTAACAATTTTACAGTTAAAATTAAAACTGAAAATATAACAAATATAAAAAAATACTCAAAATATTAATAAATACTATAATAGAACATTCAGTAAATAATACTGATTTGCTATGTGACTTTATATATCACAATTGCAGCTTCTTATTTATTATTTTAAAGGTTCTCTAAATTATTTACAAAATTGTTTTTTTTTTTTTTTTTGACTTTTAGGTAGAAACAGGCTTCCACATGGGAGAGACTACCTGTTGGTTAACCAATGAATGATGGGAAGAGGATTTTCACATTTTGTTTGGTGTCACAAGTGGCACGTGCAGCTTTAAAAACATTAATATATTAAAATGCAAAACTTTTACTGTTTTTAGCTTTGTGAATTAATGACTAGAATGCTGTAGTTGTATTTGTTTGCAGTTATAGGGCTGAATGCTACTTTATTTTACATTTGCCAAAGTTTTTACATCCCACCCCCCCCAAACCCCCATCCCACAGAACTATAACAAATCAGTCCATATGTTAGTTAGCGGCGTTTGCTATGGCACCATCTCCCCTGCATTCTATAAATACCCTGTACTATCTGTGTGCCAGCGTCCCTCCCCTTGTCGCTCGAAAAGGAAGTGCTGTTCTGTCCACCAAGCCTTGCACTGTGTGCCACTTTGCCTTTCCCTGCGAGTCCTGGCTGCTCTCCCGCCTCACCCACTGTGCCCTTCAAAATGCCAACCCTCTCTCACACCTGCAACGCTGTCACACTGGCACTCGTCAGTCCTTGCAGTCGCCCAGAAGCACCATGCCCAATAAAACTGAGAGGTACGTGATCCACTGTGATTTTCAAGCTAAAACACAATTTTTTTATTATGATTTTATCAATATTAATTTATATTAATATAAATTATATATGCTCTAATATTATTTGTAAAACATATATATATATTTATATTTTCAGATATTTCAGAAACTGCTGATATACTGTGATTTTCACGCACAACCATCTCGAGGGTTTACAGAGAATGGTCCGAAAAAGGGAAAATATCCAGTCAGTGCACGCCAAAATTGGACAATAGAAGATGGGTAAAGTCTCGATTTCTGCAGCAACTTTCAGATGTTCAGGACAGAATTTGGATTAAACAACATGAAAACATGGATCCAGCTTGCCTTGTATCAACGGTTCAGGCTGCTGCTGGTGTAATGGTGTGGATATTTTCTTGGCATACTTTGAGCCCCTTATTAACAATTGAGCATCGTTTAAGTCTGAGTATTGTTGCCCACCATGTCCATCCCTTCATGGCCACAGTGTACCCATCTTCTGATGGCTACTCCCAGCAGGATAACACACCATGTCACAGAGCTCAAGTCATCTCACACTGGTTTCTTGGAAATGACAATGAGTTCACTATACTCAACCAGCCTCAATCTAATAGAGCACCTTTGAGAGGTGATGGAACAGGAGATTCGCATTATGAATGCGCAGCTGACAAATCTGCAGCAACTGCTTGATCATGTCAATATGGACCAAAATCTCTGGAATGTTTCCAGCACCTTGTTGAAACTACTGTATGCCATGAAGAATTAAGCCAGTTCTAAAGGCAAAAGAGGGTCCTAGCAAGATGTACATAATAAAGGTCTACCTATAGCTTTATTATAATATATAATTTATCATTTGATTTATTTATTTAGTTTTACTTCTTACAGATTTTACTTCTGTAATATGTTCTGACATATTTAATAGTGAAATTAGAACCAGGCAATAAAGTAAATTTTGGAAAAAAAAAAACCATTACATTTTAACCAAAGATAACACACTTGTTTTTCATTGTTCACAATAGGACCAATAATGTGTAGGAAGTAAATATCATTTTATCATTTTAATTTCATGCTGACTTTGAAAATGTTAATGGCATAAAACAGACAAACACCATGACTCCATATCCAGAGAGCTTTTAAGTCGTCTGTGAATGATTCACTGAAACAAACATCCAGGTAAAACCTAAAACTGTTATGTTGAATGGCAAGTGGTAAATGCATGTGACATCGGAAGACTATAAGCTCCTTATTGTTAATTCCAGCCTGGGCTCATATTGTTCATTATCATTATTCGACCAGCTGAGAAAAATGGCAAACAGTAAAAACAGAGGGCTGATAGGAGGAGAGGGGAGAAATAAATAATTATATAACCAACAGGAGACGTAAAGATATCGTATGGGTAGCAAAAAGCGAGAGACAAAGCATGAATGAAAATTGATTTCTGAGTTTTGTTTGTTTCAATAAAGGCAGCATTACCTCAAAGCTCCGTCTTCAGAAAGACTTCTCAGAACAAAATGTGCTATTAAGACAATAATAGGATTATTATTCCTGTTTGTTTGTTATGGTGGATCAACTAAATCAGGGTTAAAAGAGAGGAGATTAACTCGGCCTTGTTATCGTCGCTTCATGAAATTAGCACCAGACGCAAGACTCATCTGCATATTCATTTATTGTTGTGAGAATCTATCCCTTTAATTAGACATTGAGACGAGATAGGCATTTGTTTGATAAACATACAGTGACAAGCACATATCTGAGCCTTGACTACTAGCAAACTTTTTTTCATATTTTCTTATTGCATTAAAAAGTGTTAACCACCTATATGAAATGCCGAGAGAAAGAAGTGGGAGGTGATTTCTTTTTAAGTTGCATCAAAGTTGAAAAGCAGACGGCATGTAGCGGAATGTGAGCCAGACGCGAGTGTGTGTGTGTGTGTGTCTGTCTGCACGCATATGCTCATGCAAAACTACTAAGGTACTGTGCCTATATTTGTGTTTACACGCCATGGAATGCAGCTACCTGCGTGCATTTCTGCGAAGTTTGCTCTAAACGAGCAATTAAACAGTCAAATGAAATTGTCATTTGATTTTAATTACCGTGTACAAATTGAGACAGCCCTTGAAGTCAGCTGTGTTTCTTTCCATTTCTGATGATATGTTGTTCAATGTGAGAGGATAATAAGACAGGCTGTTAATTAAAATCCCTCGTTATTGTCAGACGGAGTGACTAAACATTGTCTATACCTACTCTGAGTAAAGCTGTTGACACAATATCACGCAGACTAAATGCATTAAATCACACCTGCGGTAATTAGAAGCACTCCACTCATTCACAGCTTAATACATCTGACCTGAGATCAGATTCCTGCTTCTCAAACGCTAATCAGGGCAATACAGGTCACACTGTTTACAAAACACATGTTGATGATTATTAGCCAAAACAAAAGGGATTCAAATAGAAGATATTGAAACATCTGTTTCAGGCTGTCAGGTAAGCCAGATGTGAATTGAATATTAATAATCGATACCATAGAAAAAAAACATAGAATCATATTGAAATCGTGCACTATTTAGGGGTGAATAAGGTACAAACATTTCTCTTCGAGGGCACTGTGAAGTTGTACCCCTAAAGATAACATTTTTGCACTTTTTTCCCCTGAGAGTGTACCTTAAAATCTTAAAGGGTTAGTTCACCCTAAAACTAAAGAAATTAAGTTAATATTTACTCAGCCTGGTGTTCTTCTAATGTCGTAAGCCCTTCTTTCTTTTATGGACTACAAAATGAGATTTTTTTTTTTAAATGTCCCACTCACGTTCATCATCAAAGCATCAAGATTAAAAAAAAAAAAAAAAAGATGCAAAAGTTTCTAAGAATGATCCCATGCGACACGTGCCATACATCCCAAGTTTTCAGGGGGTATAAGATAGGGTTTAGTGAAAAACAAACCAAAATTTGATATATTATTTAACGACATTCTTGTGCATGTATATTCGTGAAACAAAAACATTAAAATACATTAAATACAACACAAATCCCCCCCAAAAAAGTTTGCACTTTCTTCACTGAGACCAATATCACCAGACCAGAACTCTGTTTGTCTGATGATAATCAGATTGACAGATGTGAATGCGATAACTTCTTGTTAAGCCGAACACAACCGATAAATTCAAGATTTCTCACAAATTGTGTGCTTTTTCTTGGCTAGTTTGAGTGAATTGCAGCGCAGATTCTCACGAATGTGCCTCTTCAGCAGCCGTGCAGAGAAGACCAACAACCAAGTCAAGAATTTTGCTAAATAACATATTCAATTTATTTTATGGCCCATAAAAGAAAGGGCATACGACATTAGAACAACACCAGGGTGAGTAAATGTCTTCATTTTCTGAATTTCCCTTTAATAAATCAGTAACATTTTACACTGTCTCATTTGTGAACATTAGTTAATGTATTTACCAACATGAACTAACAATGAGGAATACATTTGTTACAGTATTTATTAATCTCTCTTAATGTTAGTTAATAAAAATTCAACTGTTCATTGTTTGTTCATGTTAGATCAAAGTTCGTTAACTAATGTTCGTTAACTAACAACATATGTATATAAATGTTCAAATTTAGCTTTAACTAAGATTCATAAATGCTGTAGAATTATTGTTCATTCTTCATGTTAACTAAAGTAGTTAACTAATGTGAACAAATGAAACCTTATTGTAAAGTGTTATCAATAAAATCAATATGGGATCTCCTTTAAAACCGCTGTCACACCTTGCGTTCTGTTAACTTCCATTAAAGAAGTCATTCACCCAAAAATTACTAAATAAAATCCCATCATTTTTTTTTCTGAAGAACACAAAAGATATTTAGCAAAATGTCTCAGTGTTTTTATATCCATTCAATAAAAGCCATTGCAGTCCAAACAACATCTTTTGTATTCCTAGAAATTTAAAAAAGTCACACGTTTGAACTGCGACAAACAATTTTAAAATGATGACAAACATGGAAGTTTGGTGAACTCTGACTGGCTAATTCATATAACACAAAGATACTGTATGTGAGCAATATAGGATCAACACCACAGACTGACCTCTTAAAACTTAAAAGCTGTTGGAGAGAGTGGTTCAGATAGTAGCGCACCTGCCCAAGACATGTGTATTAGCTGCTGGCTCAAGGGGACCAGAGAAAGGTTCTGGACCTCTGTAAGTCATGTCCCAATCTCCTTCTCACATCTCTCTTGTGCCTTCCTGTTTCTCCACATGTTTCTGTAAGAAAACAAATGAAAAAGAAAATGAAAACCTATACAGTTTGCAGGTATAGAGGTATACATAACGATCCTGGTTTTGTGTTTTGTGAGGACTTTTATGTTGAGATGTATTCTGAGTTCCCATTGTTTCCGTGCTTCCTTCCTGTGTTTGGTTCCTGTTTCCCTTGTTGTCTTGCCTGCCTTGTTTGTCACCATAGTTACCCTCATTAGTTCCCATGACTACTAATCACTGACACTTGTCCCTCATCAGCCCCTTGTTAACCGGTCTATTTAATCCTCAGTTGTTGTTTGTCGGTCATTGATCCTGTATGTGTGTCCCTGTTCTGCCTTTGCTGTGTGATTTATACTCTTGTTCTTGGATTCTTCTATTCTGCATTTGTGTTTCTCTAATAAACTTGTGCTTGCATCTGGATTCTCGCTCTCTTTCTCATACCTGCTCACATGTTACAATACTGTATGTGAAAATCAGTCTGAATACACAGCATTCATCAAACATTAGTTGAAAAATGACCTACTGCATTCACTAAGATTCGGTAGCGCACAAATGGCCACTTTACGAGTTCAGTAGAGTTAATGAAAAAGAATAAAGTGGCAGAAAACTGAGACAAACTGTTCTCAAACATCTCAAATAATCTTTGAGTCAAAGGACCAAATGCAGTAAATATAGGATATAAATATGCAGGAAAATATTCATATTACACACTTGCCAGAAAACATGTCTGCCATTGTGGTAATAAACTTGTTTTCCCTTTAAGTTTTTTTTATTCCCCATTGACACATTTGTAAGCATGAAATGCTAATGTTTTAAGCATAAAATCAATTCCTTTTGATCAGTTTTTTTCAAAAAGAAATATCATAAATGATCATCTTCTCAAGTAAATGTACCTTGATTTAAGAAAGTTTAGATATTTGTACTGAAATATAGTGTGTAATAGCCCCTGCCCCTAAGGAAAGCTGCACGTGTCAAATGCATGAAGTGTCCAACATTCCACACTTTGTTTTTAATCGGTCAATCATCGTAAGTGCATCATCCAGATATTTCAAGTGCACTTCTTGTGGGACTTTTCAGCATGATTACACTTCTCTCAATATTTATATTATAAAAGGGTATACATTAGTGCATAAGTATGCACCTTTTGATTACCAAAAGCAAACTATAAGAGCAATTTGTTAGCAATATTCTCATTACATATTCTAATAACCCTTACATTTATTTTCTAAGCACGAGACGCCGGAGAGGTGTGCGTCTACAACCAAAGGATTCAAATTTAGCCCTGAAAACTATTTATAAAATGAAGAGTCCTCTTAGCAAGCCTCTAGTGTGTGCAGCACTACATTAGATTTGGCTTGTTTTATTCCCACTGCTTTACTGCCGTTCTCTCTGTAATGTAATGACCACTTTAGGCTCATTTTGGGATAGGGCTCTGTTCACATGGCTGCACAGAACGAGTTGGTGCAGCATCCCCCCTTCCTTCCACCTGCTCCCCAGAGAGAAAAATCACACGCAGACAATCTCACACAACACTCGGCAGACAGAGCGCTGGAACATCAGAAGATGGACAAGATGCCATGCTGTACGTCTTTCTCCCTCCCTCTCTCTCTCTCTCTCTCTCTCTCTCTCTCTCTCTCTCTCTCTCTCTCTCTCTCTCTCACTCTCTCTCTCTCGTTACATGCTGTGCCCTGGTGCTGTTGAATGTCTGTCCATCACACAGATCAAAAAGCTGCTCCCCTGCCCTACAGCTTCATGGGCAGACTGCTCAAATTAACCCTGTCACTGCTGGGGTTAACAACACAGGAATCTTCTCCCACCTCAGTTAAAATTCATGACACAAACTCATAGGCGAAATATTTCCAGCACTTTGGCTAATGCTAATTACCAGCAATAGTCACTTGCTAACATGTTTAAGCAACAACGGTGTAACAGAACAACCTTTGTAACTCATCTACAGTCATGACATGTGGTCCTCAGCTCCCTCATAAGACATCATTTTCAGATTTTACTAAGCCACCTGTGGTAAATTTGGATTGTAAATCTTTATGGTTTGAATGATGCTTTGAATAATTTATACACAGATCGGATACCAATGAGGGTGAGGTCATGTGATCATCACCTGGTCTGGGTTCTCCTGCAGCATCTTTGTTCTGCTTAAGAAGGCAATTATGATTATGACGAAGAGAGAGTTCAAATGCAGCTGCCTTGCCTAGCTAAAAATAAAAATAAAAAGACTGTCTTGCAGACCGGTTTCTGAGGCACATAACATCATGTCTAATGAACTACATACAATTTAAGTGAATTTTAGACAAAACCAAGCAAATGTTTAATGACTCAATGTTTCTTTTCTGCAAAAATACTAAACTTAATTTAAAAGAAAAGAAAATGTCAGTAAGATTTTTTTAATTAACTTATTCAGCAAGGATGCATTGAATTGATCAAAAGTGACACATTAAACTGAACAAAAGTGACAGTAATTTTTTTTTTATTCAAATTTATTTAAATCTATTAATATACAGTATAACTAATCAATTACTATATGTACATCCATTATTTTATTATTTAAATGCTGCTCCTTTGCTACTTTCTGTCCACCAAAAAATTCTGAGAAAAAATGGATCACGCTTTTTACAAAAATATTAAGCAACATGAATGTTTCTTGAGCTGCAAAACAAAATATTAGAATGATTTCTGGAGGATCGTGTGACACTGAAGACTTTGTCTTCACATGAATAAATTACATTCTAAAATACATTAAAACAGAAACAGTTCTTTTAAATTAAAACATTTCACAATATTACTATTTTACTGTATTTTTTATCAAATAAATGCAGCCCTGGTGTGCATGAGAGACTTCTTTCAAAGTCTTTTAAAGTCTTACCGAGCCCAAACTTTTGAATATAAAATATTAATAAAATAGTTATTTTATATTATAATAATATTTCACAATATTGCCATTTATCCAACTTAACCACTGAATTATCCTCTAAACATGATATTCATTCAGTGTGGCAATTTCATGTACCCTACTTTTTTTATGAATTTATTGCTATTTGTTTCTGTGTGGGAGAGTTTTGCAGTTTACTTGAGAGAGTTTTACAGTTCTTTGAGGGTCAAAATTAAAAATGTGCTACACACATTTACAATACATTGCAAAACTTACTCAAACAGAAACACGTGTAGCATACAATTCAGAAATTCGTTGACGCTCAGATTTCTGCACGAGACATCTGTAGGAACAAAACACTCCTCTAAACTCCCTGCGCCTCGGTACGTCTGTATCACTCTGGGTGGCACATGGCTCTTCTGACATGTTTGATTTGCTGCCTTCCAACACAGCAGTGTGTGTATAAATAACAAAAGTGACTCTCCCGGCAGTGCTGCATGGGGAGGAAGGTGAGGATTGCCAGTCCTCGGCTCATCTCCCAACTGTCTCACCACTGGCAGTTCTGATCACAGAGTGATGACAGCCTATGATTGTCAAAATACGTGTCACTGACTGGCAGCCCCAGCTTTGGCATGTGCTGAAGCTCAATTTTCCCTTTCTTTTTTTATTTTGTCATCTCCCTTTCTGCTTTCTCCGCATTCCGTTTGGTTAACACCAGCCGGATGTGGAAGAAGAAACATACGCAGGTGGGAATTAACTTGGTGTGTGTGTGGAAGAAGTCGCACTCAGTGTCACATGTTCTGGTTGGTGTGTGTGTGTGTGTGTGTGTACGTGTGTGAGGTGACAGGGAACAGCATGGGGACGTGTCAGCCCCAGAGTAGAGACCGTGGTGTCTGAGACAGCTTTCAGATCTAGATCTACCTCTCCAAACTCCAGAGAGCGACGAGAGTGCATGATTGACAACTTGCCTTGTGGTTGTTGTTTTTCAAAGATTGTCAATAGAAACAGTAGAAGACCACAAAGAGGTATGAAAGAGGCCTCAAAAATGAACATTTTTTCATCATTTAAGGCCCGGTCACACCAAGAATGATAATAAAGATAACTATAACAATTAGCCACCACACCAATGCACGATAATGTTCTGTTTATTATAAGCACGTGCTGATGTTCTGTACTGAGCTGATTTAAAGGCCCACTGAAGTGCCTTGGAATGCGCAGCTTTGTATGATGCGTTGACATAATTTCCACAGAAACAGGAACATATTGAATGGCCCCTCCCCCTTTTAGCGTTATAGCGTTTAGTTTACCTCACAGACTGCAAGTTGTACTTGACACCATGGAAGCGAATCCTAGCACTGATGATACATTGTATTTAACAGTAGAGGTGTAAATAAATTCTAGCCATTTCATTCTTAACCAATGTACAGTTGGAAAACGGAATAAAACGAGCAACCGAACACACATCTCCAACCCATATTGCTCTGTGACGTGTCAACGGTCGCTTTGGCCGGGGGTATTTATAGCATAGAGGGACGCTTTCGATTCTAAAGATCATTTGATTGGACAGAAGATGTGATGAGAAGCTGAAGTCTGTGGGGATGTCATAAAAATCCGTGATCCATTTTAGCGGAAGTGAGATGCATTCATTGTCTTGAAAAATAATACCGAATACTTGAAACAACAATACCGTTCCCCTGCGCCATTGTCATTGTAGTTGTGGTGTGGACTCAATTTAGAATGTTTATTTATATATATATCTTATTTTTTATCGTTACAGTTATTGTCCTTTTGGAAAAAAAAATATTTTCAATGCAGTTACAATGAACATGGACTGAAGCATTCAAAAATCTTCAAAAAGATCACAAAAACACCATCCGCTTGCTTAGCCGTGACGTATCTAAAACTGCTTTCTAGTAAGAGTACTATTTCAACAGCCAGTTTTGAGGACTATTCATTAATAGCTAAGCTTTTAAAAACTCGTGGTGTACACTACAAAGTCTGCGCTCATGGTGTCCCCAATATTTTAACGATTCATAAACTGTGAATCACTGTCTGGCCAACTAAGATTTCACTATGGAGATAAAGGTTAGAATAGAATAAGTAGCACCGTCCGTCAGTATGACTCATGCGATCGATATAAAAATGATCAATATGACTCATGTATTGTATTCCAAGTCTTCTGAAGCCACACAGTAGCTTTGTTTGATGAAATTTATTATAACCTGAAAATCTTGACATCCACACTGGCTCTCAAATGAGTCTTTCCAATAAATCAGTTGATTGAGTTCACAAAAAACTGCCTGAATGATTTGTTAATGAATCGAGTACAACTCACTGACTCAAAGATTTACAGACTTACTGAAACTTTGACTTTAAATTTGATTCTCACACAAAACTATGATTTGGCTTGACGCAATTATTGCACCTTTTGGTTCTACAGAAAGTGATGCAGGTTTGGAATGACATGAGGCTGAATAAATGATGACAGAATTATCATATTTTGGTGATTTTTTTCCTTTAAAGACGACATATCAGCTAACTCTGCTGTTGTGCCTGAATAATTATTTATGTGCATTTCTCCTCATTTTTCTACACACAGTAAGCTTCAACAATTATTATTTTGAGTTACAATGAATTAGGAATCGTTATGTGCTTCACAGTAGGTGCAAACCCTCAGGAGACCGCATGCTGAAAAAATCAAAGATAAGACATGTCTTGTAATCGGCCGCCATAGCGTGTTGCAGCTGATAGTCTGTCCCATGAGAATCTCGCGAGGGAGATACATTTGATAGGTTGCGTGATAAATAAACAAACCAAAACATCGCTACTTCCCAAGGTTCGTGTCAAGTCCCACTGACTTGTGTTGCTTGGCAAGGCATGCTTTTAGCGGAGATGATTAGGAAGTTTGAAGTGACAGCCACCCGATCTATCTGCTCTTCAACTTTCCTATTTATATAGCCATTCATATTCATGAAGGATGAAGCGCCAGTGCATTTAACGTTATTGCAAAGATGAACTTCACCCTGGCTGGCAGCTGACGGGGAGAGATTACTCTGGCCGACTGACAGTCAAGTGGCAGGCTAGCGTGCTAAATCAGAGCACGGACAGCGTCCATGAAAGCGAGGCTCATCTACAGACTTGTAAAAACGCCTCTTCACTTCACTTTGGGCATTAAGTGGATTGTTTGCCAGATAATACATCTCATACAGAAGTATACACCCGAGTAGGCCTGTTAAAGTAGCGGAGAGAGACGCGCAGCCCGATACCCCTTTAATGGGCTTTGCTGCTTGACGTGCACAGTGTACTGCGGTAAAACTTGCGATGATGGTAATGTTCTTACGTGTGTTAAGCTTGAGTGTGTGTGAGAAATGTACTCTTCACAAGCAAGAAGGCAGTTAACCTTTAAACAGATGGATAATTCCAAACAGCACTGTAAAATTAATAGACTCTAAACATTGCCGCTCAAAGCAGCCAGCCATGTCATCCCGAGCATTCATACATCATTCCAAGCAAGCATCTGTCTGTGACAGTTATGGGACGTGTGCTTTTGAGGAATAAAAATGGCTAACGGTGAAAATGTTTATGAATCTCAAGTACATGCCGGGCATACCTGAGTGTGAATAAGGCCATCACGGCACTGAGCGATGCACCGTTCATGACGGCCTAAATGTGGATTCATGCTACCCATCGAGATTTGCTACTTACTAGCGCATGTTCTCACAGTTTTTTTTTATATAAGGTAAATTTTCATGTGTTATAATGTAATTTCCCTTTAAAAAATGCTAACTACCATGTGCATATTTGTACGGCCAGCCAGCTGAACAAGAATAACTGTATTTGATGATAATTTTTACTTTTCAAACCGTTTTAAAAATAAAAACAGTACAGTAGCCTATACAGTAGCTACTCATAACGTATAATTTTATTATAATTGTATTTCATATAATATACAATAATGTAGCCTAATTTTTACTTGTTATATCAAATGTGATAATTGCTAGTTCGTTTAAAATATCAAAATATGCTCCCCATACACTTACCCTGTTTTAAATGAAATAACGATGTCATAATATTGTGAGATTTTCATCAATATGGATAAACAGAGAATGAATCGGCATTCTCTGTGATCGATTAGCGCCACGGTAGCATTTTTCGACAAGGCAGCACAATCCGTCAGAACACCGGGAAGAAGTTTCAAAGCAAAGCACATGGATGACTCTGTGGGGGGGGGAAGAGGCCGATTCCTTAGCCAGAAATTAAAAAAGGTTCATATGCATACAAAAACACACTTATGTCACATTTTGCATTAGATACAAATATCAAAACAAGTGGCATCAGCAATCGGTTTGCAATTCACTAGAAAGAACCAGCTCATAAGCCTCGTTCGCTCAGGAATCAGACTTCATTGGTCGATCAATGTCTGTGATTCACTAAAAAGAACAGGCTCAGGTATGTGTCATGAATCGGTTTGTGCGCTTCACGTTTTTGCTTCACAAAATTAGCCTACTGGCGCATGGGAATTCACTGGTCCAAAGCTTCTTTTTATGAACTGTTTTGATTTAAGCCTCTAAAGCACAGCGTTGCCCTAAGCCAACGGAAAGTTTTCTTAAGCCACATGTTCAGTACATGTTTATTTAATGTTTTAAACCAATTAGAATGGTCAAAAAAGTATCAAAGAACAGTCCAATAAGGTGTGGGTAACTATCATGGAGCATTTGAAAGCAGGGCTTCCTTTTCTAAAACATGGTCACAGGAGCAGATGGTGTGAGAAGAAGGTAACATTATTTGCTTTAGTAATCTTATTTAAAATGACTGTACAGTACATAAAAATGTGTGTGTAAGAAGGTGTAGAGATGCCTTTTGTCTGGTTTTATGAAGGTTTTTTTTTATTCTGCATGTTCAGAAAATCAGTTTTTCTTTTCCTTGCCCCAGGGCAACATTGCAAAAAGGGATACTTTCCAAGGATGTCTTTGCTGACAATGTGACAAACGTTATCACTTATTATTACATGTATTACTGCACAATAAGCTCTAAATAGTTAAATAAGATTTGTGATATTGTATTGCTCTCTAAGCATTATCTTATGATATGTGAATTAATAATTTTCTCTCTGATTCTTTACCATTGTTGCACAAAGTTGCCTTAGAAGGAAAAATATTTTTGGGTGGGGTCATTTATTTGTTATCAATAAAATGTTCCAAAATGAACCAATAAATTATGTGGAATAATTTTTATCATGTACTATCAAAATGTGTGAAGTAGATGAATGAACGTGCTATAATTCTTTAAAATAAATGCCACTTAGTTTAATATTTACTGATGCTTTTTTGTGTTTTTAAAAGAGAAAATACTCTCAGCCATGATCCAAAATTTAGTGCCAATCATTCCCTTAAAGCTGTTATCCCAGCAAAGAGAAATTACTTCCCATGATTTTAAAATTAAGCGTTCAACAAGCACACACGGGTGTAGTCTTCGAATGTCCACATTCTTTTGCCCATATAATAGAGTTCAAATTAATAGGATACTGAAAAACATAGCTGGCGACATTGAACATCCACGGAGGAGAATTATCTTAAGCACCATAAACCTTTATGATTATACCAAGCTGATGTGAGCTGCCTAAAGCATCCCTTCTATCCCAGCTTGTGCAAGTAAATTCCACTCAGCACCACTAGCGTAACATTAGCCCATTCCCTGTGAAGCTAACTACCGTTTAACAGATGGACTCCATACACTGCGTCAAACACAACCCCGGGCCAATTTAGTAAGTTAAAGTAATCAATGAGCTCCGTTGGCCCAATATGCAGGATTTCCCCATCGGTTCGGCCTTGTCAACCACACTGCGGTCAGAGCAGGACCCCCAGCTGCCCCAATAAGCCCCTCGGCCTGCCTAATCTTGTTATTACAGCTAAGATAAGGATTAACGCCTCTGCAGGGGAGGCAGCCGCCAATATGACCTCTGATATGCATAATGCATGGATGGACTGATGGATGAGGCCTGTGAAATACCTACAGAGCAGTACAGCTGCATATATTAGCACTGAGCTGGAAAACAGGAATAGTATCTTTGACCTTTGATCAATTGTGCATAGATGCAAGTTGAAAGGTAATGTACTGTTCGTAAAAGCAGGACTCTGGTTTCTTGCGAAGACATGACTCAAGTACAATTGAGTTTGATTGTCGGTAATAGAATTATGGATCACTCATTATGGGTCCCAATCGTGTACTGGAGTGGTTGCTTTTCTGCCTCAATTCTCATCGAGCTTCCACCAGGGGGTCAAGGTTTTGTTGGTTAGCAACGCTCTGTTAGCCCCTTGGTTGATAGCGTAACTAAACCTCCCTTATGAAAAATACGTTTATTCAAGTATGCTATTATTAGTATACTTCTTTTAAACTAAAAATAAGAAAGTATATTTTCAGTCTTAATATAGTTAAAATTGCACTTAAGTATACTTGACTCATACTGACTGAAAAGTCTATGTATATTTGGCCTATACTTGTACTCAACCTTTTGATCAAGATAAAAGTATAATTATAATTATATATTCTAAGTATACTTGGCTTGTAGTTGTGTTTACACTTTTGATTGAGTAGCCTATTAAATACTTTTTTCACATAGTTTTACATACTGTCTTATAAACTGACAATGTTTTAAAATGTTGATTTGTAAAGAAAACGTTCCTAATTCTGAGTATGTACATAGGAATTGACTTCACATCTACTTAACTCTTTTCATTTAAAATTCCCACATTCAAGTGTTGATAAAAAAGGATGCATGAAGCTAGAATAAAAATGCATTTAAAATGGAAAGAGTTGAATTAATATATCAAGTATAACAAATTAATACCTAAATAGGAACATAGTTGTCACACTCTCACACCACATGGACTCACTCTTCCTTAGTTAGTTTGTTGTCATGGGTACATTAGTTTCAGCTGTCAATCATCTCATTATCCTCTCACTATTTAAGTTCAGTTCTGTTTGTGTGTCTTTGTCTGGTCATGTCTATTCATAGTTGTGTTTGGATGTATCTCGTTGGATTTACCTGTTGGAATTATTTTGGATTTACTTTATCATGTGACAGAAGACCAGACCTAAGAAAGAATAGCGGTGTGTTTATTGAAGCATTTTTTGTTTGATTTTCTTTGAGTACTAGTTTTTTGGGTTTCCTTCTGCAATATGGACCACTTTGCAGCAGTCAAACTGCTATGCCTTGAGCAGAAGGACCACTCCCTCGAGGAACACGTGGAGGAATTCCTCAGCCTCATGCCAGCTACAAGTTTCCCGGATAACTGCCTCTGCAGCTTCCAGCCTAAACACCGCCACCAGAGAATAGCTGTCCGGGAAAGGCCTTCGAGGGAGCTTCACCAGATACATAGAGTGGATGCTGATGTCATGTGATTCGCCGCTCACAGACCGAGCGAGGGACTTTTCCATGACGTTCGAGCCAACAAGGGTGACCGAGCAGGACTTCACCACAGAACCTGAGCAACGCGTGGCTGACCAGGTGTGTGAGCCGGCAGCTTCATCCATTGCTGATGGAGTGCTAGTGGAATATAAGCACTCCTCCTGGTCGACCGTCTACCTCCAGAACCTCTTCCTGTGTCTTCTGCCTGTTTTGCTAACCCTTTGCCATCGCCTCCGCCTCATCCTCTTTGCCTCCTTGTCGCCAGGGTGCGAAGGAGGGGGCGTTCTGTCACACTCTCAAACCACATGGACTCTTGTTTTCAATCAGTACGTTCTTCCTTGGTTAGTTTGTTGTCATGGGCACTCATTAGTTTTAGCTGTGCACCTGTCAATCATCTCGTTATCTCCTCACTATTTAAGTTCTGTTTGTGTCTTTGTCTGGTCTCGTCTATTCGTAGTTGTGTTTGGATGTACCTCGTTGGATTTACCTGTTGGAATTAAAGCCTGTTATCATCTTTGTGTTATTCGTGTGTTTAGTCTTTCCCACACAACACGTGACAATAATAGTATACTTAAAGTGAAAAGAATAATATATAAACAGAAAACTGTAAGTATGATGTTATGTTCACTTAAAGAAAACTCACAAGTATACTTGCAGTAAAAAAATAGTTAATGAGTATACTTCAAAGCGTACTTTAAAAAGTAGATCTGTTTACTTGTAGAATAGTTGCACTGTTATATTTAAAGTATACTTTTACACACTAAAAAGTGGACCAAGTTAGTCCCCAAGTAGTATTAAAACCGTGCACTTACAAGTATACTTCTAGTACATAGATATTAGTATACTTACTACATAAAGTATACTTAAAAATACACTTGAATTTTATCTAAGTATACTTAATAAAATTAACTTTCCAATAAGTCAGTATACTTATGAATGAAGGATACTTATTTTTTGTAAGGGCTGTCAGCAAAAACACATCTTTCCCCATTGATGGCCATTCATAATTTCCCATGTATTCTGATGAAAAATGTTGAATAACCTGTCACTCACATGAGATCACAGCAATAGCAAACCACAATGATTTAATCAATTCTCGGTGAACAAAATCAAGTCCCTCCCTACAGTTTTTCTTGTTTGAGAAGCTTGTTTCACTTGGATATACATCACAATAAAAAAAAAAGAAAGACTATTGCAACTTCTGCATCATACACTGTAAAAAATGAATCATGGGTCTTGTAGTTTTCTTTAAAAAAATTAAGGTGATAATTTAAAATATTGTGTATATTTTAAGAAAATTGTGGTTCAGCATTGTATAGAAAATACTGAGAACATTTCACATATATATATACATATATATATATGTATTTCACACTTTAAGGAAACATACACAGTTTTGCTTGAATTGAGGAACCGATTAAGCTGATAAAATGAAGGAAAAAAGGCTACCTATTTCTTTTCAGATAATTAGCTCAATTATGCAGTTTTAATTAGAAACACCATTGTTAGTTCCCAGGATGCTTTGCACATGGCTGGAAATGTAGAGTAAATATTGAAATTAAGTAAATTAAGTTTTTGAGTAAAGGGAAACACCTGTTAATGTTTAATGTTCAGTCATGATTGACATTTGAAAGAGTTTCTATTATTTTGAAGTTTTGACTGTTATCATTGTGCAGAAGAGTATGGGCTTATGGTTAGGTTGTGAATAACTGCATGTATTGATACTCTGAAGCATATTGCTTTGTTCATTGAGCAATAACTGTGCTATAATGATAATGTAGTAACAAGTTTGTTTCTGTGCTGAGCAGCATACAGTCTTTTAATTGTACAATATAACTTAAAGTTAAATTTAAATAGGTTATTTCCATCCACTCTAATTCACACACCTTTAAGGGGTAACTTAAAATAAAAAAGCATATTTCACTAAAAATATTAAATTCATTGTGTCATAGACTAAACCATTTAGGAGATTTTACATTATTTATTCAGGTAGATTCCATGAAAGAAATCAAGCCTTAACTACTCAAAAATATCATGTGTAATATTGTTACCATATATATTTTTAAGTAGACAGCTACAGTGTACCTACTTTTAATTAAAATATACACTAAATATATTATAAAACTTTTGCTGTTCTAAAAGTGCTGTTGTTTGGTCCGACAGCGTTGATACAATGGTGGGTATTTTACAGTGACTCATTCAGCATTTTACACCAGTAGGTGGCGACAAGTGACATTTTTTATGAACGAGTCATCAGATATTCATTCCATGAATTCAAAACATTGAGTCATTCATAAAACAAAAACAAGTGAGTGTCAGTAAATCACTCATTTATGCAGTTCCGAATTCAGCAACTGATCTTTCAAGAATTAAACAATTGGCTGTTTTTATGAGTGAGACATTGAGTCATTCATGCAGTCACTGTTTAATTCACTATTTAGTTAGCAGAGAAAAATATCCCAAGTAACTAGAAATATTGCGTATATAATGTAAGTGACTAAATATTAGTTTATTTTATATTGTATGAGAAAACGTGTTAATTATACTATGTAAAAATTTAATAATTGGCTTTTATGTTGTTACTTTAATGAAGCCACAGCAAATTATTAAAATATTACCAGGAAAATATTGACTTTGTATTAAGTTTATCTTTTCTCTACACTTTATTATAAGATTAATTTTACATATATAAACCTAAAGAGAAACATTTTAAATCCAATTGAAAGCACTTTTCACTACAAATATCTTTGCAGAGCAGTTTAACATTTAACTTTGACAGCCCTAAGGCATTGTTATTTTTCTCTCTCTCAAACTTTCCACGGAATCCTGAGGACTCTCTTCCGGCCCTCATTTGAAAAACCCTCATATCATAAATGTTTTACCAGTGTTTATTTCAGAGAGTTCATAACATTTTTCATCCACAGCCTTTATTGTGATACCTCAGGATAGCTGGAGAAGCACTTGTGCGTTTGTTTGTTTTTTTGGTGGCATCAGCCAATCAGCACTGTCATGATGTCACTTTTTTAGCTCAAGTGACAACAACCTGGCATCAGAACTGAGCAAAGATGGATGACTTCAAATCACTTACCGAGCAAGTGCTGTAAAGATGATTGGGAATGCTAATGGTTAGATTTTTATTAACATGGCATTATAGACTTTCATGGTTCCCATTAACCCTAACTTTAGGATTTCTCATTTAGTGTGGCATTTAAAAAAGTAGCATATTTGAAAACAATGTCAGTATATAAAAAATAAGGGAAGAAAGAAAAGAATCAGCTGTGGTTGACATTCGAAACTCTGACTTGTCAGATGGTGAACTATGTTCAAGCCGTGTTAGAAGAAGAAACGCACAGGTTTTTTTTCCTGTGGAAAAGGAGAAGCAGAAATAAGGAAGACCACTACAGCTCTCTGGATACATTGCTTCCCCTCTCTGTCTCTCCTTGCCTCCCCCCCCCCCCCGCCACCCCACCCCACCCCGGTGTCCCCTGTTCTCCGTGGACCACTGACAGCATGCCTGCACAGAAATGCGGCGTTACCTTCAAATTATGCAGGAGCGACTCGTGCTCGTCCGTGGGTTGGCTGCACGCCGCTCGACATGTGTCAGAGCCGCCACGTCTCCGCTGAGCTAATGATGCTACACCGGACAGCCCACTGTCCTTTTGAGCGTGCATGTGTGTGAGCCCAGACGTGACATCGTCAGTAGAGACCCTCCATCTGATTAAAACAAAACAAAACCAAACCAAACCAGAAAAAGCAGGAGGGGAAAAACACAGCACAGACGCGTGTCAGGTTAAGCTGGCGATGCTGGACATGCTCGCGTTGTTTGTAAAGGTGGGAAGGTGGCTGGTGTGGAACACAGTTTTGAGTGTCTGACGTGCAGGGGGGGGGGGGGGGGGGCACTGGACATCTTTTAAGGCAGGACATGTGTAAACTTTTCTGGATTTTGTCCAAAAAACAAAAGAAGACTGGACTGAATACAGGACTTTTTTTAAGTCACCATGAAATTAAAATTGACAATTCTTATTTTTTAATGGAATATTGCAGTACTTAAAAATTATTCATCCGAGCACATCATTATTATAATTTTTATTTATTTATGTGCCTTCGTAATCATAAGCCAGCACCAGCATTTTTGATAATTTTCACAAAACTCTCATGACCCCAGAATATTTTGTTGTATGAATATCTGAACAAACAATACATCAAAAGAAAGAACAGAGAGCATCTGCTTTTAAACAAAACAAACAAAATCATTTTATTCTAGTTCATATAGTGGTATTTTATCAACACTTGAACGTAGGTAAGTTTAAATAAAAAATCTATATTTTGAACAAAAAGGTGAGAATTGTGTTTGCGTCAAAGGAAACGTCTGGATCAGATTCAGATAGTCAAAACCTAGATGGAGTAGAACGCTTTAAAGTCCTATTGGGTTTGACATTTCATTCGGTAACATTGAATTTTGATGATCAGGCTAGCTTTCATAAGCGTAAGCAATGCTGCCATCACTTGATTCTGCTTCTTCTTCGCCTGTGTTTTGAACCATAAATGCTGTAGACTTTCAAAAGATGCATAATAGGCTCTATGCACGAAAGCTGCTGACATATGTCCGGTAGAATCTCAGCCAGCTTCTTTACTTCCGCATAGCGCGTTCTATAGCGAAGTGTACTAGCGGCAAAACTTTAATAAAATTCATTTTCTCAGAAACGGAGACAACGATTTTAGAAACTTATTCGCGAGTCGGATTTCGCATGATATAAGAGAATACTCACCCTCAAAGTTGTCGATGTAGCTCAAAATATATCATATAAAGCCCTTCTCTTTGTTATTCTTATGTGTGACAGAAAACTGCCTCACAATATTGTTAACATCATTCACGTTAACCACGGGAAGTTATTGTAAACAGCGAGTGTAATTTGCCATTATCTCCACCTAATGCAAAAAAACGGCTTCCGACGCAGCACCGGATGTAACTGGGCGGGCTGAGACAAGACGCGGAAGCGATCGTGCGTAGAGCCTATAGCGCCCCCTACAGTGTAACAGGGAAAACATGGATTATTTAGAGGACAATTCCGTCAATGGTGGGGAAGCGTTGTGTCATAAATGACAGAAAACTCCGTCTGCGTTTCCATTACCCTTCAAAGTGCGCAAATTGAAATTGCGAATTGAAAATACGCCCAATGGAAATACATCAATTTCGCAAAAACACCCATTCATCGCAAAAAAGTTTTTACGCTCGCATGAGGTGGTTTTTCAGGCAATTCGCTAATTATATTCCGCAAAACTGCAAAACTAAAATTTCCGCAAAACTGCAAAACTAAAATTTCGCAAAACTGCAATGGAAACAGTTTTTGCGCATTTACAGGTCACCAGAATATGAGACAGAGATCTTTATTAAATTCATTCAAATCAATTCAAATTTTGCGCAAATCTGTAATGGAAACATGGAAAACCTGTCACTCACATGAGTTCTGGAACAGTCAAAGCCGGTGAGTCTGTGAACACTCGAGAGCATGTTGATGCGTCTTGCAACCTTATGTATGAATATACAGGCTATATCTGCAAAAGACTTCCACATATGATTTTGCTATAAATACAACAAGAAGAAGGTGTTAGAGATAACACAACATTTAAACATTACCATAGTTTTAAAACATGTAATACTGAGTTTATGCATATAAAAACAACAAATCAACACATTCTCACCTGTGAAAGGTTATCCCATTTCTTCAGGAATTGAAATCTGGGGTTTTTTTGTGTGTAGCCACTAGCCACAGTTGGTTACAGTTTACAATTTTCACACATTCTGCTTTGGCCAAATTAGCTAACAGCTAAATTTGGACAATAGCCTAACTAACAAAAAGTAACCACTACTAACTTTACATTTTAAAGCATTTCCAGCAACAAGCTAATTTTCTAACAATTAGCTTAGAAATGAGAAACTCTAGATGTCAACCTATATTCATGATTTAGTCAATTGGTTTGTTTAGACAATTCAATTATGCACCAAATAAAAAAAATATTTATAATGTTTTTATTTTATTTTATTTTATTTAGTGTAAATTGATCTGTTTAATGCTGTCACCCAAATCGAGTTTATTCAAAATGGCTGTTTAGAGAAAGACAAATAGACCACATCACCATTTAGAAGTTTGGGGTCGGTAAGCAAAATATAGTAAAATAAAATAATTTTAAAATTTAAATAATTTTTTTTCTATTTTTAATATAATTAAAAATGTAATTTTATCCTGTAATAGTAAAGCTGAATTTTCAGCAGCCATTACTCCTGTCTAATATGATAGTTTTGTGAAGTTGGAAAGTACCTTCGCACATTGAAAACGAAGTAGATATTGTACAGTTAATTTTGCTAAATCAAAGGTGCAAACATGACAAGTCATTTCAGAAATAGTATTACCCATCTGTCATTTGTCTTTCGTTTGTTGTTGATGAATACTGTGTGGTAAAGTAAAGAGAAGAAACACTTTACACTTTTTGTACCTGTACAGTGCAAAGATAAACAAATGCGTTCAGCCAGTCTAAAGCCTTTGAGAGGAAACTCAGCTGAATCTAAAAAAAACAATCACAGAAATGCAACAACAAAGTCAGTTACTTTCTCTCAGCTGCTCGGGCCGTCAGGGAATAAGAATACACATTTTTCACCAACGAATAATAGCACGGAAGCAGATTTGTGCTCATTAATTCACACAGATCTTTCTCGTTCCCTGCCTTCTTTTTCTCACTCACTCGCTGACTTTTCCCTTCATCAATTTAATCTGAAATTGCATACAAATCCCACCGCAACATTTGCAGAAGCTTGTGTCTCACAAAGCAGTCTAGCAAAGATTCAAAATTCAATCATTCACTGTTGAGTGAATGGCAAAAATTACTCCCTGCTGCATATAGACATCTTAATAGTAGGTCATAAATTGAAAGAATTTTTCAAGATTTTTAAATATAAACTCTACAACAGAATAAAAACATTCAAAATGAGGGCTTTTCACACTTTAAATAGTTAGCCCTGGGTCATTATAAACCCCAGGTAAACTGAATCCTGGGTTATCTTGCTGCACGTTTCACACTGCTCATAATTTACCCGGGGTTAACAATTAATCATAGGTATTCATAAACTAACGTTTAACATGGTACACTCCTCAACCCTGGATTAATATTCTTATTTGCAAATTTGCTGTGTCAGTGTCAGTGTGTTTACATAAAAGCTCTAGCATTGCGCATCCTCGTATTGCCGACTGTACTATCGCGTTTACTGTATAGATACTTCGGACTAAAAATGTAAGAATGAAATGGTCTCTTCTTTGCTCAAAATGTGTGTTTTCTGTCAGCATTTGACATTTTTCCTTTCAAACGCTGAATTTACTGTTTATATACAATGTGCTGTGACTGTCCAAAGCATGTGAATACGAGGCACGCTATTGGTAGTCCAAAGCTAAGCGTCTAGCTTTAACATTCTAACACTGAATCATTTCATACTGTACAAATTTGGGACTGCAATACGGGGTTAACACTGCAAAAGTGGGGCCAACATAACCCCAGGTAAAAAGCAGTGCTAATCCTGCTTCTAAATTACAAGTGTGAAATGTTCCTTTACCCGGGGTTAAAAGCGGTGTGTAAAGCCCTATAATCACTATGATAAATACTATTTAAAGGTAGGGTAGGCAATTTCGGAGTGGCTAGCAATAATTTTGGAGTGGCTCCAAAGAAAGCCTCCTCCAAAACACTTGAACGTGCACAGCAGAGTCTGCAAAGTGTCACAAGACGAGAGATGGCATTAAACTATTTCATGTCTCAAAACACATAACATTACAATAATAATGCATGTAAACAACTTACAGAGCTCTTACTTGTACCACCTGACTGCTGCAGATTCACTTCAGCGTTGATACTGTTGACATAGAAATGCATAAATCCGAGTCTGAGGACGTGAACAGCTCTGGGTAGAACGTCACAGGTTACCATCTTGTAATTGTGGTTAGAATATGGTGTGAATGCAGCATAAGCTCGTTGTTTTGGTACCTATGTTGACAGGCAGGTAGGACATCCTATCATTGCATTTGGACCGAATGCAATGATTGGACTTGAACTTATTTGGTGCTGAAACTTACACAAAAGATATATGCACACGTTTTAATATTTAGACCACTTCTATTATTGATTGCTATCAGGATGTGAAGAGAATTTCAACCAGTATAACAAAAAGTGTTTAACAAAACAAATTGCCTACCCTACCTTTAAGGTCTTAATTATGTTATTTCCCTATTATTTTTCAATATTCCCTATATGAGAGAAAAACATGACAAACTCCATTACATATGTAATGAGTCATTATAAAATATTTTAAAGGGGTGGTATAATGCCCTTTTCACAAGATGTAAAATACATGTCTGATGTCCTCAGAGTGTGTATGTGAAGTTTTAGCTCAAAACACCCACAGATATTTTTATATAGCATGTTAAATGTTCACTTTTTGAGGGTGAGCAGAAACGCACCGTTTTTGTGTCTGTCCCTTTAAATGCAAATGAGCTGTTGCTCCCGGCACAGAGGGCGGAGCTACAACAACTTGTTTTCCTTTTACCTCACACAGACATGCACTGAAATTTTCAAAAACTTTTAGCCTTTTATGTTCAAACCGGAAAGATGGATAGAATCAAGAAGAGGTGACAATATGTAGACAACATTTCTGAATGGTTAGATGATGAATTTATGTAGTTTATGTGTAATTATCTTCTAGTCATTGATTAGCATATTCTGTTTTGATAATCTATAAATCGTGTTCTGGGGGTGGGGTTAATGTACATTTTAGGGTTTGTGATGTCACTATCCCGGGAGGAATGTTGTGTAGTCCCTACCAGCCGTTTGTTGTAGTCCTTA
Organism: Meda fulgida; assembly: GCA_030578275.1. Classification (NCBI taxonomy): domain Eukaryota; kingdom Metazoa; phylum Chordata; class Actinopteri; order Cypriniformes; family Leuciscidae; genus Meda; species Meda fulgida. Next base: position 24,028,492 of record CM060634.1, on the reverse strand, counting down.
AAAAAAGATTTCTTTAAAAGAAAATATCTCCCTTTGCTTTGAACTTTATTCGTCGTAAGCATCGTAAGCAACTTTGCAGATGTTGTTTATGCTCAAACAGCAACATTACACACCAACTAAAGTTAGAAAAGTGAAATCATAATCAACCACCCCTTTAATACAATTTTATATAAATAATTTCAATACAATTAAATACCATTCTAAGGTGGTGTCAATATTAACTGAAAATACTTACCTCTTACCTCGAACTATAACCAATAAAGTATAACATTAAATGAAAATCTTTCACACAAACATTAAACCATGTAACACCAATGAGATATTCAAATGAACTTTTTTAAAAATCTGCTTAAAATCAAATTACCAACTTTTTCAACAATAAAGGTGTAGGAAAACAGAATTTGAACAGCATTTTCTTACTCTGAACATTGGGAAATTATTGAAAAACAAAAACACATACAAGTATATGCATTGATCATTTGTAAAAGTAGTAAAAGTAATGAAGGAGACAAGGGCCACTTGACAAATGTGAAAAAAAAAGCATAGACCCCTTTTGCCAACAATTACATCACAGCGCTAGCTGGAGGCAAAACAAACGGCTACATAATTAGGAGCTTAAATTATTATTCTTATTATTATTATATGTCATCTTGTTGTGTTGTTGGGTGCAAGAATCAATGAAAAATGAATATGCTGTATCTGGAATTTTTATTTCTAGAAAATATTCACATCATTAAAATTGCACCGTAATGGCACTCTTTACATTGTCGTCTTCTTGGCGCTGGCTACGCAGAACTGCGTATCGTACCACACAATTCTGGTACATGACCATTCAGAACATAGTTATAGGCATCTAAAGATGTATATGCCCTCAGTTTCTCTTTACGCTCGGTTTCTCTATCGGATAGGTGTACAAGTCAGGCCACTCACCCGGAGGTAGCGTTAACGTTAATTCTGTCAGGTCATCCATCCATTGAGTGAGCGTGTACGGGGCAGCTAATCTGGTTCCGTCCGTTAAAATTAACTTTTGCAAATAACAATCACGGCCCTGGACAGTGAGTGACCTTGCACATTAAGATAAAATCGGATTTTCTCCAGTCATTGTTAAAAAACAATCAAACAAAACTTGCAAACTAACGTTAGGGAAGGCCAGAGGGATCGTTCTGCCACCACATAAGCTCCGCCCACAAAAAAACTTCAACATGTTTACTAACTGAAAAGGGGTCTATTGGAGTAAATGTAATTAACAAGTATCTTTTTGGCTACTGTGTAGTTTTACTGAGTATCAAATATGTTGGCAACTTTTACTCTCTACTTGACTACATTTTTGAAGAAGTAAATGTACTTTTTACAAATACATTTGTGATGAGTAATGCAATTACACATTACATTTTGCATGGCACCTAACTTTTTCTGCAGCAGTTTGTTTCTGTGGAGGTCCAATGTTGAGCTGACCTTTAAAGATGGTGCGGAAAACTAGTCAGTACGTCTACCTTTGTTTGTTTTGCTATGCGTGTAGTGTAAATGCAGATATTGGATAGGGGCTCTTTTAAAAGAAGATGCAAGCTGGTCAAAAAAAAAAAATCAGATAGTCAACAAATAGGAATTGGGCATCAAGACCTGCAGTGTAAATGCGGCCTTAATGAAATTATTTCTTTTTTTATCTAAATGTCTTTTCTCAGGTATCCAGTGTTTTATCTACAGTTTGCATGTGTTGAAATCGTGTGTCTGAATAAGCTGAACTTATTCTTCTTCCCATCATACCCAACTTGGTGTATCCTGTGCAACATTGGACTTGACTCTTAACCTCTACATAAAGAAGCCAGAGAACTTGTGGGCGGGTTTCAGCTTGGATTACGGTGCCACTCCTCACCGCTTTGCATTCGAATGCAATACAGTGACTGAGCGGATTGGGCTGAAATGTAGCTGGTCGTCTTAGCTGTGTGTGAGTGATGAGCAGTAGAATAGACAGGCTGTCACAGCACACCTGTAGGCCTGGCAGCCGAGTCCATCACCGGGCTGAGCCTTCACAGAGATTAAAAACACTGCATCCATTAGGCCCTGTGTCAGCTGTCATTATTCTATAAAGAAGTGATTTTGTCACATCTCCATTCTTCAGGCCGCTATCCACACGCAGATGAATAAGCAGGACGTTCCATCTCCAAACACGGCTCACTTTTGACAGGAACACAACCATTTGTGATGCCGTCTTCCCAACACTTCACACATCCGTTGGGAAGGAAGCATCAAATAAGTCTTAATGCAATGATCCCGCAGTCCATCACCTGATGGCACTCAAAGTTTTCCAGCCATATTTATTCTCGGAAATGTACGTTTTGTCCTAGAGCTGCCAATCAAATGGGCTTACAATTTATTCTGTCGTGTGCATTTATCTGACAGCCCTTTGTTTTGTACAGTGTTCAACTGTGATTCAATTTTACACATTCTGCCTTGTAGTTTGACAGCTGTCGTTTGACAGGAACACAGGCCTCATTGCGGACAGCTTAAGAATAACAAATTCAGTCTGGAAATGCACAGGGTGTCAAATGAGTTTTTAAAGGCTTAAAACATTTAAAATTTATGGAGGAACACTTTAAGGTGTCACTGTTGGTGCATTTCAAACTGCATGTGTTTTTAAAGTTGTGTATTTGACACAAGGAAACCAGGCTTTGGGGTGAAGGTGAACGTAATAATGAAAATTCTGTCGTCATTTATTCGCTCTCATGTCGTCTGTTTCAAGTTTCATCTGTAGAAGACAAAAGAAGCCGTTTAGCAGAAGGGGTTTTAAAATGAATGGTGACAGTTACCAAAAATTACAAAAAGCACCAGCGGGAACATTCTGCTAAACATCTCCTTTTTTGTTCTAGAGAGACTGAATGTCATATGGATTTGGAATGACATCGTGAGTAAATGATGCCCTTTTTTTTTAAGATACCAATGATTGTTTTCGGCCAAACAATCTGTCCATTAGGATTAATGTTGGCTTGGTTGAAAGTTTTCTTTTTCAATTTAAATACAAAAATACTGTCATTCACAGACCACAATGTGTCATTTTCCAGATTTCATTATTTTCCATCTTTTTCCTTTCAGGAGAAAGTGTGCAATTTTTATAGGGAAAGTTTAAATTACCTGATGTCTTGCCACTTTGCCTTTTGAAAACGACAAATTGTAACCAGTTAAAATTCATCATAGTCCCACTATCAATGAATTCTTTTGTGTGGCATCATATTTATGCTTCACCGTCTGTCTGTGAGAAATAAACAGACTGAGATAATTTATTTCCTGTTTGTTTGAAGTGAAATAACAAAACATGAGACAAGGTTAAGCTGATGAATTCATTGTTGCATCAGTGATGACACTGATGTTTGACATGTGCACAGACTTTCAAAATTCTGCTCTCCTTCAACCCTTCGTCCTGTTTCGATACGAAACATCGTAGTATTTTAGACTGGTGACAGCACAAATGAAAGTGGAGATCTGACGTCTAAAAACAACATATTTGTTAGATTAATCAATCTTTTTGTTTATTAATCAATAATCACCTTTTATCTAATAATTTTATCCCAAATGCATTCTTTCACAAACAGAAATGTACCATCAGGATTCATAGAAAGAAAGTACTTGCCAGCGACATGTACAAACAGATAAAACATGAAAAATGTGTTTGGTACTTCTTGCACACAAAGTTGCAAGGCATTCAAAACCTTAATCTTCAACGTTGTCTCACCTTTGTGTTTGCACTTTCATTCAACTGGAGCTTTAAGACACAAATGTATGCTGTGAAAGCTTTTGTTTCTCATAACGTGAAATCTGCGCATAGGTAGCAAGTCAATTCTTTGAGAGAAACCTGGCACAACCCCTTTATCTTCATGTGCGTTGGGACCCCAAGATGTGGAAGGAAATGGAAGGCTTAATTTTATAATACACTTAAATCTGCTCCATACTCAAAAGGTTTGATTTCAATAACAATAATGCTTTCAGACTATTATATTAAGGATATTTCAAGATGTGGAAAAGTTATGCCAAAACCATGATTTGAATAAATTAATAGTTTTAAATCTACTCCAGAACATACTCAATGCCTAAGCCTGCTTCCTTAATGTGTAAAAATAATTCTCTGGATGACAAAGTTGACTTTACAAAAGTAGTAGGACACTCTTGGATTTATATGGCTTAATATTTCTGATAGTTTTCACAGATATGCTGCATTCCGAATAAAAATGAAAACGAATTACAGTAATTGAGGAAAGCAAAACTAGCAGATGGAGGCTCAGAATATTCAGTATGGGACTACTGGGAAATCAAAACATGCCAATTTGAGTGAGAGGATACTCTCAAATAGGGCAACTAACAAGGGGTTTGATACTGCAACTCCCCAAAGCGGCTTCAAATGGAGATTGAGATTATTGTGCAAACACTGCATATTTCAGTCCTTTCCCCTTCTTGTTTCGTTTCCCCTCAAGCCCCCTGTGTCCACACGTATAATCACTCAGTAATTGAGCTGAAAAGAGTAAATCTTTGATTCCCACTAGAAATTGGGCATTTATTTCTAAGTCTGAAAACCCCGTGAAATGCTTGGAGAGTGCTTGTGTGAACTGGAAAAAATGCAAATCTGCTTAAACTGTGTCTATCTGCCGATGTTTCACTCCGCTCTGCAGGTACTCACAATGTCGCAGTTGTCATGATTGCTGTAATTTACATAGAATACGTACAGGGACTGCTCTAAGATCCTCTGGGGAAAAAAAGAGAGGAAGAGCTGGATCAATGCTACAGAATGGGTCCTGAGAAGCCAGATATACAGGCTTTACTGGAAAAGCGTTAAATCCACAAGTTCTTTGCCCATTTTGGCTCCAGTGAGAGTTTCCTGTTTACTGGTAGGTTTTGTGTCTGGAAACATCTCTCATTTACATACAGCACAGAAAAGGTGCTGCATTCAAAGAATAACAAAAGCAAACACAGACAATGAACTTCAGAATATTTCAACTCTGAAGAAAGCTAAAAAAAAAGTCTACAAAGTGGACTTAATTTCAAGTTAATTGCTGATTGTAGGAAAATAGAAAAACACATGAATGACCAAATGGAGAACGACATTAATCAAGAAATGCTTCAGCTTTTATTTTACAATTAAGGGACAAAAACATTTTTTTCCTTTTTTAATTAAGGGAATTGATGGGACTTTTCACAATGGCATGATAAAACATTGAAATGTACTGTATTTCATGTTTTGCATTGCTTGGTTCCCTCTTATACACCATGCATCAACAGCGATGCAACTCCTTCAGTCAATTCATATTTACCACATCAGAGAACTTAGTTCAACTAAAGAATGAATCGTGGTTCTACAGCACATATACTGCATATACATCTCTGTACATATTTCCTTTTTGTTTACTATATATAAAATGACAATATAAAAGAATGCACACCATACAAACAATGTTGAGCTGCGGCAATTGGCAAGATATGATGATGGAAATTTACACATCTTCGCTGTTCATTTAAATATATGTGCTGTATATAAGATTTCAATTAAGTCTTTACAGGTTGAAACCAAAGCGAAACCATAGAAAGAGGATAGTGGTACCAAAGCATACATTTCAAATTGCTACTGTATAAAATGATACTTAACAAAAAAAAAATATTAAAAACAAAGAAATGCCTTTGAAAAACCAAAGTTTATCATCATAGGCAGCCTGTCAAAATCTTCAATATCCTTCAAGGTTTAGAAGACTCAACAAAATCTACAATTCATTGTTTTCACTTCAAAGGGTTGCAGTTTGATTTATGTTAAGCCAATATCTGAAAATCTGAGCTCAAATTAACAAAATAGCTCTGTCTCATTTTATACATATTCTCATAACATTCAACACCACAGAGTGCTTTAATGAAGTTAGTCTTTTTTGATGTATAGTAAGTGTACAACGCAACTCATTCTATTCAGAAGTTCTTTTGCCATTTTGTTTTAGACCATGCCCATGGATACCATGTTTGTTTCATTCCCAATTCAACAGAGTACAAATTGTAAATTCTGTTTGAATATGAAGTCACTCAGAGAAAATAAAGTTAAAAAAAACATGCACATAACCGACACATATCAGATAAATACAGTACAAAGCAAGAGATAGAAATCAAGAGACTGAAAAACGAGGAAAAAAAACAAACAAAAACTAAATAGATCATGGTCCAATCAGGCAGTTTCAAGACAGAATTTGGACTGATTTTGAGGGCTCAGTTCAGGCGCAGAGCAGTACAGTGATGTAGTGCAATGATTCTCAATCCAGTCACTTCACTGCCACCAGCCGGCTTTCCTTAGGCTTTTTCTAACTTTTCCAGCTCAGTAACAAAGATCAGATGGTCCTCCGGTGACTTTCCGTGCGTTTTGCTGAGGTGCAGTTTCACTGCGTGCTTGCTGACAAAAGTCCTATTGCACAGTTTACACTGAAATATGGAATTAGAGTCCTCCTCAGTTAAGCCAAGGGCACTAAATGTCTTGTCTGTGATCATTTTTGTGACTGCTTGTTGGTCTCTTATGAGGTCTATTGATAATTTTGAGAGGTCTTTCAAGCTAAAGCCCAAGTGGGACTCTAAGTGGTTAATGTATGCTGAGGGAGTTCTGAACTGGGAGGCACAGTCACTACACAGGAACAGTGGCTGGCCCGAGTCTATGTTCTTCAGAAACTTGGTTCCACCTGTCCGCCTGAGTTGGTACTTGACGTTTGCCAACCAGTGGGAGATGGTGGTCATGGAGAGACCTGTAAACTTACAAATATGTACACGCTCCTGAGGACCTAGGTCTGTAATTATGTACTTTCCATCAGGGGTTTCTCGAAGACTGGACGCAAACTGAGCCTGAAGAATCAACAGATGCTGAGGGTTCCAGTTTGATTGCCTACCTTTTCTCTTCTGAATGGGTGAAAGATCCTCCAGCCCATCCTCAAAAGCACAGCCATCTGCATCTGACTTTTCGGATATAGAGGAAGGGGTTGACGACTTTGGCGTCAGGCGACCCGTGAGGTTCTTCACCATGTCAGAGATGTCCATTAGAGCATTCTCCCGAAGAGGAGATGAGACTGATTCAGTCAACGGTGACAAGATGGGTCGGGTGCTGTTTGTGATGCTGCTGTTGCTGATAACAGTGGATGAACAATTGTTTGTGTGGCCATTGCCACTTTTGGATTTCGTCAAGTCCATGGGTTGATCATCATTATTGTCATAATATCTGTTGATGGACTCGACTTGCTTGACCTGAGCTGGATTGTACATGGGCTTTTCCATCATGTTGTTGCTGATCTTGTACAGCATTGCTAGTGGGTCAAGGAGTGGACTGACTGTTTTGGAGGCCTTACCCAAATGAGTGTTCATGATAGACTGCAATGCACTGAGAGGGTTGACTAAAGGCTGTTCTGGTGAGTGGTCAGTGATGATTCCTAAATTATCGCAACCATTGCTGACTTGTGTTTTGAGGACATCCGTTCCGTTCTTTACAAGATTATCTGCATGGCTTTCCTTGTATTCTCCTTCCCGAACCAGAACGTGGTCTAGGTCTTTATCTACCATTCCATTCTTTGTTGGCTTGCAAAGGTCACCTGATCTTGGCAGGTCATTTCGGTCTTTGAGCGCCGGAGAGGGTAATTCAGCAGTGAGATGTTTGGAAACACGTTCAATTGATTTTTCATCCCGGTCTTTCTTTGAAGGGATTTTTCCTGTTACTTTCTCCACTAACTCTTCCATTGCTAGGACGTTGCTTTTATGGTTTGGAGGTGGTGATGGGCTGCTTGGAGAATGGATTAGAGTGCTAGAGTCAGAGGTCAACGATTTCAAGCTGCTGGCGTTAAATGTTGGTTGAATCTGGACACTCTGGACAGCGGGTATAGATGATTTCAAAGACCCGTGGAGCTGGTAAGCGGCATGAATGCTGGGATATCCACCCCAAGTGGGCGTACCGGTCTGAGCCTTACTGATTGCACTGGAGACTGTATTTTCTAATGACTTGAGTATATCTAGTCCACCTTTAGGAGACTCTTCAAGATCCTCTTCTCTTAGATATTTGTAATGGTTGTGTTTTTCCATTTTTTCCACCTTCTCAACAGGATCCTCTTTCTCTTGCTTGATTTTTTTCTCCTCAGGTTCCTCCCATTTGTCCTCTTCTAGCTCCTTTCTTTCATCCATGGTGGATGGGTGTATTGGTGAATCAGGTTGGGACTTGATAGTGGGAGCTGGTAGACGTGTTGTTGTGGGTGGAAGAGGAATGGATTGGATTTTCTCTTCCACGACAGGGTCAAACACCAATTGTTTTCCTTTTTTAGAGGCGGAGTTTGTGACTTTGAGAAAATGTCCCGTCACCATCATATGGGCTGTCAACTGTTGCAAGGTGTCATGGGAACTCCCACACTCCATACACTTAAGAATTTGAGCTTTTCGGGCCTCAAACTGCCAGGTATAACTTGCACCATTTTGGTAGCCATAACGGTTATTAGCTGTGACATATGGGTTGGAAATCTTTTGATCTTTGGCGGGTGCAGTCTCTGCCAATGGAATGCCAGGGGTGCTGGAGATTGACTCAGGTGAGCAAGGAGACAACAGGTCTTGGAACGCTCTCTTTTTGGTGGAGTGGACCAGCTTTGAGGCAAGAGCTGGCATTGGTTCTTTGAGAGGCACTTTCTGGTAATGTTTAGTTTTTATCATGTGGACACTCAAGTCCTGTAGGGATTCAAACGAGTGGCCACAATACATGCATTTCAGAACTTTCTGAGCATCTTCTTTGCCCTCCATCTCCATTAAGGATCGCTTCCGTGGCTTGGACCATTTCTTGCCCCTGTCCTCCTCTTTGTCCTTGTTATCATCACGGTAATGGCCTGTTTCGTTCATGTGCACTGTGAGACCTACAAGTGTGTCGTAGGCTGCACTACAGTCCTTGCATCTGAACTTGCTGGCACCCGTAAACACAGGCCCGTACAGCTTATTGTTTTGCCGGTACAGCTGCACTGTGCTGAAGAGACTTGGTTCAGGCATGAGGTGGTAGGGTGTATGCTGTAAGGTTTTAGCAAGTGCTGCTTGATGCCAGTCATATGCAACACCCCCACTGTTAGCACCATTGATGTTTCCATTGTTGGCATTGCTTAATGTGGTGGATTTTGTAGAATTGCTGCTCGGCGTCACATTTGCCTTTGTGCTAGCACTAGCATTGCTGCTGCTGCTAGCTCCGCTGCTTGTAATATTACTTGCATGGCTGTTCACAATGCTGTTGTTCCCCTTGTGGCTGCTTGGAGTACTGTTAGTGCTACTAGCACTAACCTGCTTGCTTTTCATGATGTCCTTTGTAATACTCGACCAGGAAGCATCTGAAATCAGGTTTGCATAGACGGCTTTCATCTGCGCCAGGCTGTCCTGCAATGATAGTCCAGCATCTGTCTCCAAGTCTTCAACCTCCTCTTTATCCTGGCCCTCTTTAGAGGAGGTGCTTTTGAAGTCAGCCAGGTGATCGCTGGTGTCGCTGAGGGGCGAGGCGTACCCAGCATCTGGGTTGGTGCCATTGCTGAGTGGAGAATTCTGGTAGCTTAGCTGTTCACGCCCATCATCTTCTTCATTGCACAGGTACTCTGCGTCCTGACCGTCTAAGGAGAGCCCGTCGTCCTGCAGGTGCTCCTCATCGATCTTAGCTGCCTTAAGCTCATCTTCCGGCACGTAGGCTGAGAAAACAAAACAGGGGGGGGGGGGGGGGGGAGATGATAAGTAAAGAGCCCCCAAAATGTGCATCTTTAACATGGATTGTTGAATAAGTAAACTCACTTTTACATTTTTGTTACTTCAAATGAATTAGGTGTGGAAAAATGTATAATTGAATGTGCGCGTGTGTGTGCATGCCTACATGATGATCCTAAAGAGATTTTTTTTGTCAATAGTCCTGGCAGAGGACGCAGGTTTGCAATTATAAAGTGGCAAACATCCATATCTTGACTATGATAGATAGCCCCCTTCACTGCTGAGACTAACAAAGCTATCCTGTGTAACAGCTCAGCAAGGGTAAAGAGGGCAGAGGAGAGTCCTCTAAAGAAAAAATTAGGTATCTGGATTTTTTTTTATCTTTAACACAGAATAACATACTGAAAAGAAACATGGCAATATCATGGATTTATGCATGGAATAAAAACTGTATACTATTATGAATATTGTAATGAAAGCAAAATATATAATTTCAAAAGGTAAACAAGACATTTACATACAATACTACAAAATTACCCCAACCCCCACCCCTTTGTTTACAAAAAAATTATTCTTAAATATTAACCCCATATAGACTACTCTCTCTTGCTATTTCTTGTCATCCTTTCCCCTGTAGTTAGAGGGCACAGACTTTGTGTGACATTGATCCAGTTCTCTAATGCACTAGCCAAGCTAGACTCCTCTGAGTGTGAGATTGCGTCTAAGTTATTGCCAGGGATGCAGCTCGGGGTGCAGCTTGCCTCAATGCTGTTGGCAGAGGCGATGGAAGTTCTTGCAGCGAGTCATGCTAAAATGCAAGTGGAAATGGCATGTCATGTTGTCATGGTCCATGCTGTACTAACTCTCAGGGAGTCAAGAGTGTGTGCAGCCACAGTGGAAAAAGAGAGTGAAAAAAGACGAGGATACATAACCATCTTTAGTGCACCTTCCTTATAGTGACAAATATATTATATTTCAGCAATATTTTAGCATTGACTGATAACCATGTCTGCTTGGGATTTTGCTAATTTTGGATCTAATCTGCTAATTTTGGATTTCATGTTTATATGTTTATTTGTACTTTATTGTCCACCCTGGCCTCTAAACATTGGCATCAATGTCTTCCTCCCTTGTCGATATTTTGACCAAAAGGATAAGAACCAGTTAATGCATTGATTTTTAGTGAAAACAGCATCAGGCCACGAGTGCATGTTTCAGAAATACACATTCATGCTTATTTGTGAAAACACAGCTATTTTTGCTCTGCGTATCACAGCTAACAGCACATGTGTATTACAGCACATTTATTTCTAAAGGTAAAAAGAGGATACTGAAAAATGTTGCCTACTCCGAACACTAGAAAATGCTTATTTTCCTCAGCTAAATGTGTGGTAATAAGATGTACTGTCAGATGTATTACATAAGGGGAAAGGAACAGAACAATAATGTTCACAAATGTAAGGTTTCATGTTTCAGCCACAAAAAGCTCCTTCACTCTATTGTGTGCCGACAGAGCTATGACAGAAAAAAAACGGAGTGATAGCCCACTGTCGGCACCCACAGCTGCAAGACAAAAAGAGCGAGAGAGGGAGAGAGAGAATGCTACTCGTTTAATTCGCTTAATGAAAAGAGAATAAAGGTCTATGAGACCAAGTGCTTAATGAGGAGCGGTAGGATTAAATTCCTGTTTCATCAGCTGGCTTCGATCTGCAGTGGGAGATAAACAAAATGAGCTCTCCGTCATCGAAACACATCAAAGTACCTCTTTCGAGCGTGCTTGTGTGTGTGTGCAGGCATCTTCACAGCATGTCCAGCTACAAAAAAAGCCTCCTGTTTACTTTGTGAGTGGTATTGTTACTATCAGCCATTTTGAACACAACAAGAAGAAAAGCCACAACAACAGCCTGCACAACTATGAAGGCAATGGGAAGAGACAGAGCAGGAAAAGAGGGGAGCAGTAGAGGAGATGGGAGTAAAGAGAAGAAAAAGAGACAGGCAGCGCTTGAAGAGTTGTTCCTTTATCTCAGCGAGCCACCAGGAGATGTCTGTCCGAGATGCCAAGATCCGTCTCGGTGGTTGAAGCAGATGTGCTGTCAGCTTCAAACGGCGTGCAGCTGAGCACACGTAATCAGAACGGACTCCGTACCTGATGTTTGTAAGGTGCCATTTACAGCTGCGTGGAGGAAGCTGTAGGGGCGTGAACAGCTGGGAACGTGGCGTATGTGGTGTTCCGTTACTGTTATATTCTTAAACGACGCCTTCTGATCCGGAGGAATCACTGATTCCACCTCAAGCTCTCCGACGGATTTCAATCCGTCAATTCCTCTGAGAAATCAAGTAAGCAGCGTAAAGTGAAAGGGATTTGGTGAAATAAACATTACGAACTGTCAAATAAATCACTTATCCAAATATCGCTTGAAAAAGAAATGTTCACGCCGCAACACGGTTCAGTGGATTGAAGCCCTGATAATTCCCTCAAGTCACTGCAGCATTTAAGACAGCTTATCACGTTAAAACAAAGAGAGAAGTTTTTCATCTTTGCTGTAATTACAGAGAGAGTGATAGAGGGGCAGAGAGAGAGAGAGAGAGAAAAGTGAGACGGGGGGCGAAGAAGAAAGCCAGAACGAGAGGGCTTTTTTCGCAAAGAGATGGGCAGAACCTGACACTAAATCGAGCGCGTCTTCTCAGCCCCTGACACCGTGTGGCATCTGACAGGCATGCGCATTGGCATGTCACTGTCCTCGCATCAAGCCGTCAAACACGACTTGGCAATTTTTTGCCATCTGCGTCAAAAAAAAAGGAACCCGCCAGACGACGGCAACGACAGCTCACACTTAATAACCCAATCAGAAGTTTGACTGCTGACATCTCTTATCGGGGGCCTGCTTTTAAACATCACGCCGAACAATAAGAGAGGGATTAAGAGGAGAGGAGGGGGGGAGGGGCTTGTTGTGTTTGTCAGTCAAAAATAAGCCTGCATTGTACTGTCGGGAGAAAACGACACAGATAAGTTGTTAAGAATACACACAATTAAGCGAATCAATAGTTTCTATAAAAAGAAGATGCTTTTGATGCGGAGAACGAGAAAGAGTTTGATTTACTGAGTGAAGCAGGCACTTTCCACGGATACCATACAAAACAAGGCTTGAAACTCTTTCCATTTTGTTTTCTATGAGGTTTAAAATCTTATGCATGCATTTACATACACACACGCAAACAATTAATTTACAATTATTTAGATATAAATTATAAATGTACGTGTCTATTTACATTTACACACACAAAAATAATGCATACATACACACACACACACCTCATCCACACAGTCTATTGAATACGGGAAAAAGTACGTTTTTTAGCTCTGTAAGACACCAGCTCTGTTTCAGCAAATCATTTCAAACTATGACAAGAATGATCCCATCTAATTAATATTTATGAGCCAAGCAGGCTGATAAAATGTAGATTGTGCACCCCTCCCACCCCAAACAGTTTTAAGATCGGTCTTATGCCCATGTGCTTGCGTGTGTTCTTTCAAACACAACACACTAGAATGGAGACTCAAGAACAAAGGTGTGTATGTTCTTGAGTGCCCACCAACATCTAAAACGATCAGTCAGAGCACCAGGGCCTTGTGCTGTGCATGTATGAGGTGTGCGATATGTGAGGTGTGTGTGTGTGTATGTGTGTTGTGCAGGAGAGCGTGGCCATCTGTGTCCAGAGAGGAGCTGTCACTGTGGCTGCTGAGATCTCACTGATTTTAGACAGGTGACACAGCAATGGGACATGAGCAGGGCATACACACACATACTCACACGAGCAGAGCTCACCGTCTCAGCCAACAAAGATCAGCCGCAGCAGAGTGAACCTTCTTGCTATAGACACCCATGACACCACACATACAAACACAGCCAGTGCCAGCTCTTAGAAACACCACCCACATACGAGCACTCGAGCGTTAAGATTCACATACAGTTGCCCAACAAACAGCAGAGAATTAGCAAGCCGTGACTCTAGACAAGATTGAATTGTTTCTACAAGCGAAACTCTGAAAATGCACACTACACCTCAATTTATTTTTATTTTTTTTAGAGTTGAAATAACAGGAAAAGAGAGGAAGATTCGAACCAACATTTCCCAGATGCGCCCCAGAGCACAATGCTAACCACTAAATGAGAACTGGCTCCCAGACTGAGTCTGGTTTCTACCATGGTTTTTTTCTCGATTTCTATTTCTGAGAACCAGACTTGAACCGAATTGAGCTGGATGATCAAACTTTTGCAGAGCTGCTTCATAGCTGAATCAACTTGGCTTCGTATTTTACGAATTTTGCAACATACAAGGTTATTGAATTGAATCGACACTGAACTCACTATTGACTTCTGTTGAGCTGATTATAGTTCAATTGATCCTTTTTCAAAATTGATTGACTTTACAGAGATATTGAACTGAACTGATTTGAGCTGAAAAATTGCACCTTTTCTTTTTAGAGCTGCTTTACAGCAGAATTTGAATGTCTTATATTTGATGACTTTTGCATTACTGTTATTTTCCTGTTTAGTACTGTAAAGCTGCTTTTAAAATCTGTATAGAGTAAAGTACTTATGTTGCCTTAAAACATTGGCTATAGAGGCAGCTTGCAAGGTTTTGGAACAGAGAGATTTTGGCGGCCAAAAACATCTGCTGTTCTTCAAAAACCCATCCTTTCGGCAGCTTCCAAGCAGTCCGCTTGACAAAACCAGGTCTGTCTGATTGGGCTGGCTGGTGCACTTGAGAAGTGTCAGGCCTAAGTGTTCAAACTTGAAGAGGTGAACAAGAATGCTCGCAGACAAGAGCGCAGATGCCGATGGCCTCTCCTTCCTCGACTGTCACTGCGCAGCCCACCGTCGCCTCCTCTCCCCCGCCTCCTCCTCCTTATTTATTTATTTTATCGAGGAGGAGAGGGGGCAATCACTACAGTCATTTGCACTACTAATGTCCAATTCTGCCTTCCCTCAGTCGGCTGATTTAGCCGGTCAGAGTGGTTTTGGAGTGTGCAGAGGAAAGCCGCGCCGTTTACCCGACATTTTAATGGGAAAACTGGCAAGTCTTATTTGGCTGGCCGATGTGGTTTGTCACTGGGTCTCCATTACATGCCACTCAACTTTGATGCCTTTGGACAGGGCTGATCAAACCATGTCTTTTGACCTACGCAGCACGCTGAAGGCAGACAGGGAGAGAGAAAGAGAAAAGGAGAAGGGGGAGGGGGGCAGGACACTGAAGGCTGTAAATAAAATGACATTATTATTTCCTCTGTCCTATCATGTAGAAAAGCCAATTATGGTAATGCTCTGCATGTCAGTGAGAATGCAGCAATCTCTCTCTCTTTCCCTCTCCCCCTTTTCCAGGGCAGTTAAAACAAGGCTTCGGTAGCATGATGCTGTCTGCCCCAGTCCACTTATGGCCTGCTGCAATCTGGCAGGGCTGTCTGCGGAACTGGCAACGGAAACTGCGCGGTTTCTAGAAATGAATGCAAAGTGTGTGTGTGTGTGTTACAACATATCACAACTACTGGGTGAAAAAAAAACTGTTTACCAAAGTAGACAATATGCTATGTAGCGATTTGTGGTTTCTCAGACAAGTTAAAAGTCCAAAATGAACATTTCATTAATGCGATGTAAATTGAAAAAAAATGTAAATAAATAAACAGATAAATAAAATATATTTCTTACCAGTGATGAAACGGCATATTACATATATTTACCACAATAGTGTTTTCTCTTACATATCTACACAGGTCAATACATACCTGCATCCTACATTTCTAATATATTCCTTGGATGGCATAATGCAGAAATTATTGCACATTAGTGACAAACTATGGAGGTCATTATGCAACTTACATCCTCATACAGGTTTCTAATATTATTCTTTGGTGGCATAATGCAAAAATTATTCAACAAAATAAAACATTTTAGGCATCTTAAGACTTCTAATAGTAAATTATTAACTGAGATAAAGGTCAGGAGTCACGACAGATGTTTTCATTGGTTAGGGAGTTGAATCACTCACATCACTTCTTCAGTGAAGGTCAGACTATCATTTTTACAATTCAATTTAAACCATGTATTATGTTGCCGTTCCATGTAAGTAACTTTGTTTTAATTCATCTTCGATGCCAATTCTTACTCCCCTTTATCGCTTGGCAGTTGTTCATTTTGGACTCTGCCTGTAAACCCTTTTTGCATTCACTTTCTTCATTCCGTTTATTCAGAACTGTGAATAATGATCGTTGTTTCTATTCTGTGGACACAAGTTGATTGATGGCTGCTGTTCAAAGTAATAAGGGCACCGTGGAGATGGACAGGTTTCTGAGGGGGCTTTGGCTTGTAGATCTGACCCACACCCTCCCTCTCTCTCCCTCTAGCCCAATGTGAACCTACGAGAGGAGAAAAGCCTTCACATTTTTCACCATCTTCCACACAATCGTTCTCTTTGAGGACTTCCTTTGTGCTCTGTCTCTGGGCTTTTTTTGGCCCTTTTCTCAGCGAGACACATCTAACTTTATTACAGACTAAACAAAAGAAGGCTTTGAAGTGCAGACGGGCGTTTTACACGGACCCTGCCCACCTCTCCGTATCCGCTGACAGTGATTTGTGCTCCTGCGGACACTCTAGAGTAGGCTCTCTGAATTAATATCTGCTTTGCCTCTTTAAGCATCTCTTGTAAAAGGCTGGCCCAGCCCCCTCCCACCATCCTCCGTGTGGAATAGGCGACCATATGGCGGAATAGCTTCAGGCCCCTGAAGAACTGGTGTGGCATTCCATTCTGCGCTCCAAATTCATCTTTTTGCTTTAGATGCTTCTGGACGAGTATGGATGGAGATATACAAGTAGGGCAACAGACCGCTCCATTAAAAATATTGAGAATTACATTACATAATCAGATAACTGTGCACTGATGACAACTATTATTTTAATGACTGATATACATGTCATTACTTCAGATTACATTAAATTCCCAGATAAATACCAATTTGTTTTTTTTAGTTATTTATATCTATAAGGTACATTTAATGCTTGGAATTTCAATATTTTAGAACACTTGGGCATGAAGTATATTCAAAAAAGAATATTGAAGAATAAAAACACTAAAAATAATAAAATCAAACTTTACTAATGCTTTCTATATCCCTTTCTATTTAAAAAAATTGGTTTTGTTAAGTAAATGAACAAACTAAAATACTATCTGTAAATGCTTTCACCTCACCTTGCACTGACACTATATCACCACTCACACGCTAACACACACAGACGCGCACACACACACACACACACACACACACACACACACACACACTCCAATGTCAAGTCCATACTTATGCAAAGTGCGGCCTACTTTGTCATTTAATTTTTAAAAACCCTAAGGTCGTATAACACACTTTCCCTGTCATTTGCAAGTACATTAACTCGGTGGCCATGCGACAGCCAAATTATGCTAATGGGCTGCTAAAATGGGTCATATAGACAGTGCGTTTTACATTAGCTTCAAACAATAGGGAGGGAAGAGCAAAGCAGAGGTGACAGCAGCACCGGGGGAGTGAGACGGGGTCTGTCTCCTTTAGGCACCGTTACGTCCTCATTCAGAGCAGCCTGTGAATGGACATCTCACGGCTACACAAACCACAACATGGCGCTCACGTCCTGTCATCCCCAAAGACTGCTGAACGGCGATATCAAAATGCTTGCTGAATAATGAAAGGGCTCAATTAACGAATTACTAACAGCAATTTACTTTACTTAGGTAATACACCCTGCAAGAGTATGCAGAGGTCAGACTTATTTTATGGAGAGGAAGCGCAAGTGCAAAGCTAACGTTCGCTCAGCTATTTAAATATAACATGAATAGCTGTGCTGCTTGTAGAAAAAAAAGGAAGAGAAACAAGCAGTTTACGTTTATTTAACACTTGACCCTTAACTCAAGATAAAACAAAATTACAACTGCCTGAAAAAGTAGCATAAACTAGCACATATGCTACTATAACACCTCCGCTAGGCCAGAGATATAACGAAAAAAAAAAAAAGTTCCTCACTTTAGTTAAAGCAATCCAAGTAGATAAAAATGTCAAACACACACACACAAAAAAACACTTAAAATGCAATAAAAATTCAGCACACCAAGGCTCATCTGAGTCTGATGAAGAGCCTGTGTGCTCGAAATGTTACCTGTGTGCGAGTCCATTATTACATTTTTGGAGCCTTGGTGTGCCATTTTTTTTTATTTTATTTTTTTATTATTTCCTTTGTCAAGCACTTTGGTGATGTGTGTGCTTTGGTCCCATTTTTGCAAAGAACAAAATGTGGGAACTGAATGAAAAATCTTTGGTTATAAAAAAAAAATCGTCTTTTATTACTGGATATTTGTCAAGATAAAAAGGTTGAAACTTTTTCAAACCATTTCATGTGTGCCAAAGCATTTATCACATCTACAAAAATAATTTTAAATTGACTTCCTCAAAAAAATTAATTTTTCAAATAATAACCTATTTGGTATTTAGACCTTATAAAGCTACTCATAGATTAAAAACAAAAAACATTCATATTCACAAGAAATAAGACATAACATGTCAGACATGCACAGTAATATCTTCCCGATTGTATCACTAACCATATTGTTGTGGAAGTTAGAACATTGTTTAAATAAAAATAAAAATTACATTTAATTAAAGTGCTAAAAAAGCCCAAAATAATGAAATTACATTTATGAATTCCCAAAAACAAGGAAGAAGCAATTAAACACGAAAGATGAACAAAAAAAAGTTAAGCTACTCTAATATATTCTTTTCCCCTCACTTTAAATTCATCCTAGGGGTCAGAAAAGTTCCCCTAAGTGAAGAATCATCCCAAGATGATTCCAGTCTGACTTAAGCAGCTGTGCTGCGTGTTATTGCGCGAGTTCCACACAGTAAATTACGGAGAGCCGGGTAAACAAGTGCATGTTAGCTAATTAAACAGCACTCATGATTGCTGAGTAATTGAAGGTGCCTCAATCTTCACCTGAATACTTCCACAAATAATTACCTTCTTGTAATTAGCGTTGTTCATAGAGTGTTTGCGTGCGAGACGCATCTGATACACACGTGTGTTTCAGATGGAATTTAAGGAAGATATATCAAATATTTGAGTGGCTTGGAAAATTAATGAAATTGAGGTCAATTAATGTTTGTAAACAGACATTTTGTTTTATTGTAAATATATTTCCTTCATGGACTAAGGTGAAAGGCTACGCTAGAAGTCAGACGAGAGAAGAGCGAATATAACAGGCCTGATTTCCAAGGGTTCTGCTTGATCCTGAAATCTGAGGGGTGAGAAGAAAAAAAAAAACCTGCATGTGCATCGCAATCAATAATGACTTCAATAAGTGATTTTCCAACCTTCCATGAAGCTGTCTCTAATAATCTCCCCAGCTGTAAAATAAACACAAATATTTCATACTGTTTGTTTATCCTCAATCTCCTGCTGCTTGTTCCTGCATTGCAGTGCTTTTTTTTCCTGTTTATATTTTCTTGCTTTGTCTGTCTTTTTTTCCTAATCCAGGTTTGGTCCTAGAGGTTGGCGAGCCGTCGTGCCCGTCAGGCGCAGTCAATAAATCACCTTTTGCCGTTGTCATAGAGGAGCAGCCCAGCCGTGAGACAATGGCCATTATATCCTAAGCACTGCAGTCTCATCCCCATCTGGCCCTTTATGGGGGAAACCACTCTTTCAGTTGAGAGAGAGAAAAAAAAAAAAACGCTTATGTTCGGTCATGCAGGTTCAAAAACTTCACTAATCCTGAGCTAAACCTGAAGGTTTGGAGTCCAAACACACGGCGTCTGTATTTTGCACCCCCCCATGCCGTGCCCTTGCCGAGAAACAGATAACACGCCATCCACCCTGGTGCTCAGAGACACAACAATGTCAGAACAGACAGAGAACCTCCATGTGGAGGGAGCTATGAAGGAAATGGAGAGAAAGAGAAAGACAGAGCAAGAAAACGAGGATGAAGGAAAGAATTTTTTTTTTTTGTCTCTTTAAATCCCCCAGCACAGTCTCTCCACTAGGCCATCACCTGAGCTGAGTACCTGACAGAAAACTCGCCAGCCCAAACACACACAGCAGCTGCTCACATTGCCTAGCAACTACCAGTTGATAGATGATCCTAAATATGGATAATTACCATAAATCAGGCTGCTCGGAAAGAGAAAAGATGAAAAACAGTAGAGCGTACCTGCAGTACGAATGCTGTCCGACCCTCATAAACATGCTGCGGTCTTTCTCGGCTCTTCCCTCATACTCTTCCTCCCTCATTCCTGTCAGACCGCTGAGAGCTTTGGTTCTAAAAGACAACTTTACCCCTTGAAGGCCTCAGACATCAACACCAATCACCGTTGAAGAAACATGAGCATCTAAACAAACTTTACATTGGAGCCAAGTGTTTTGCGACACACTGAGTTCTCATGTCAGTAATTTGAATTTAAATCTCACTTGTGATGTTTCTAACCCTGATGTTAGAAACATCATGTTTCTATGATGTTAATATATATATTTAGCAGGAATGCGATACACGTTTTTGTTGGTGTTGTGCCATTTATCATGAGCTAAAGACTTCCTGTCAAATCTGTGACTGAAATGCAGCTGTTTGGTGAGAGGTGGGTTGTTTGTTATCTAATCTGGAGTGAATCAGAGGAAAACCAGCCGTGAAGCAAGGCTCCGTTCAGCACCTGGGAGTGCGGCGAGGAGAGCGTCCAGCAATCGCTCAGTGTGATAGGTTCCTAACTCTGAGGAGTAAAATATGACTGCAGCAAAGTACAAACAGGGTTTGATAGCAGATCATAGATTAAGGTCTAAACCATAACAAAAGTGATTGCGATGAGAGAACTGTCGAAAAAGTTTCTTGAAAGAGGACACTTCTGATGAATGGTCGTAATCAACATGTGACTACAGAAAATAATTCACGTTTTCAAAAAAAAAAAAAAAAACAACCCTACAGGCTGAATCCCGGGAAGCAGGACAAAGAAAACAGTGAATTTGGGAGGGAAAAGAAGATGGTCAGCTGAAAGAAAGACAGAAAGAAATAAAATAGAGCAATAAAGAGGAATAGAATGGCAAGACGTCACACAGAGGGACAAGAAAAAGTGAAAAGGACAAAAAGCACCTCCTCTCTCAGGCCGTGACCTCACCAGTTCAGTCTAGCTGAGTCTGGTTGCACAATTACCCATCAATCAAATGTGCCAGTGCCTTCATCCCACCCCTCAGCTAATGCACACATACATTCCCAGAGCCTGACCCTTCCCTGACCGGGAAACCCTGCACATGCGAGAGACAAATATGGGCACCAGCCATTCGGCGGACATCCCCGGACGCACACGTATACATACAGCGAAACCACAGAGAGTCTATAGGATACAGGCAAATTTGGGCAGTTAATGTTTATTGGAGAGCTCCTTCACACAAATAACACTCTGAAACATTGCCTTTCAACATCCTGCAATGCTATACGAGTTAAAAACATTATTCCTGATTTCCTTTTTTATATGATCTGTGATGGAAGCCCCTGAGGGTCAGCTCACTGTAAACTTTAGCAGCTCTCTGAAGACCAGACTGTTACAACTAGATATCAGGTTGCGCTCCAAAGAGCATCTCTACACTGGGGAAAAAAGGGGCCGGCGTCATAAATAATCCTCCATACCGTCCCATAAAACAGACGGCTCTGCTCTTCTCTCTACAGTCTACCCTTCACTCCCTAAACGACTAAAAAAAAAAAAGTGTCTGATGTCATCCGTATTGGCTTGCTTGTTCGATTCATGCCTGCTCCAAGAGGAGATTGTTGGTGTTGCGTTTGCCCTTGGTCTGCTCGGGGGCAACTGTTGGCTCAATGACATCAGTGAGGTAGGAAAAAAAACAGATGAGCCAGAGGTAATGTCACAGTATTTGTTGTGCCAAAATGCTACAAAAATATTATTTTAAATAAAATAGTTAATGCCAATAATAGCTCAACTGGCAGAGAGCATGGAGCTAGCAATGACAAGGTTACTGGCTTTGATTACCAGGGAACAAAGATACTGTTTAAATGATAATCTTTAAAGCATTGTAAATCACTTTTAAAAATAATAAATATAAATAAATAAACTATAAATAATAATAATAATAATAATACAATTATTCGAAATTTGAACCCACATTGCCCACATGAGCACCATGGCTTAATGCATCAGAGCACATGCAATATCTGCTGCAACTGCTCTATATTGTGAACATTTCACAATAAGAAAGTTATGTCTTATAGAATATCCCACCTTCCTAACGAGAGATGAAAGATAACTAGATAAAAGCAGCAAGGAAAACATTTTGCTGTATCTAACAATAAGCCTCACGTCAGCGTAGACACATTGAGAGACTGAAGCTGAGGGATGGAAAATGATAAATTTGTTGCTTGGTGTCCCAAACACTCTTCTCTGACCCTGGGCCCAGCCACACAAAGAGCTGGAGACTCTTTCTTTTTTCCAGAAGCTTCTGTGACGGGCGTGAAAGTGGGCTGAGAAAAGAGCAGAGTGTATGGAGGGTCCTGAGAGGAGCACTAAATCACGCAGAGGCCCACATCACACACAATCAATAAAAACACATCAGAGAAAGAGAGAGAGAGAGAGAGAGAGAGAGAGAGAGAGAGAGAGAGAGAGAGAAAAAAGTGCAAAAAGCTCATCGCTCAACACAACATGATATTCCCAGGCAGAAGCGAAAGCATAGCAAAACTCGCTAAACCTTCCAGAAACAAACGACCTCTCCTTCCGCTCACACACACACAATTAAACTTTCTCAGCCTTCCAATTGCCCTCTAACAATACGCCTCCCCCCCCCCCCATCTCCGCTCTCTTGTTCTTCCCCTGCACCTAAATAATATTCACCATGATAAATGATGCCATAACTCCGATATCCACAATCAATCTGGCCTTTAAAGACACATCCATCTTGTGTAATGTTGATGGGGGACTCAGTCAAACGGAGAGACGTGACTGCTTTGCTGACCTGAGAATGGTGGGGGGGGGGGGGGGACTAGCGGCCCCACTGACTGATGCCTGTCAGCTCACATCTGGCTGCAAAAATAAATTAGGCTTATGAAGACAAATGAAAAGGCCTGTCCCGCCACCACGAGGGAGGGAGGGAGGGGAAAGTGAGGAGAAGTGGAGGGGAGAGAGAAAAGAGAATTTGTGAAAGGAAGAGCAGCAACCTGCTGAGAGAGAGAATTCCTCCTAAAGGGAAGATGACGCCGTACGGCACCACGTACAAATGCAGATTTTTATTCATTTAATCTTGTTCTTTCCATCTTTTATTCATGATTTTCATATCCTTAAGAAACGAGCTTACAAAGGACCTGCGAATAAAGTATCTGAACAAACTAATTAGTTCTAACTAATTCGGAATGGAATGAAGATTCGTACTCTGTCTGGACAGATGGGAAAGAGGGAATGGAATCAGCCATATTC
This sequence comes from Meda fulgida, assembly GCA_030578275.1. Taxonomy (NCBI): domain Eukaryota; kingdom Metazoa; phylum Chordata; class Actinopteri; order Cypriniformes; family Leuciscidae; genus Meda; species Meda fulgida. The sequence goes on along the minus strand of CM060634.1, from coordinate 24,005,295 downwards.
CTTTTTGCACTATGACAATGTATAATGTAAAAGATTTGCACAGAGTAAAAGAGTCACATTCAAAGCAAAAGAATTATACTCAAGAGAACAGTGGTCATCGGAGTATGAATCTTTTGCTCAGACCACGATTCTTACTCTCAACACACAAATCATTTGCTCAGAGCAGAAACTTCATACCGAGGGTAGGGCACATCACACACGGCTCAATGTCAACTCTAAACAAGTTTCACATTTAGAGCAAAAAAAGGAACCTTGATTAAGAATCTTTTGCTCAGAGCACAATTTTTTTTATTTGTCTAAGCAAATTATTCGTGCTCTGAGGAAAAAAGTTTGCATGAATAGTTTGCTCTGAGCAGAAGATTCTTAGAGAGCGAGCCAGATTCAACTTAAAGCAGAAGATTCATACTTGAAACAAGATTGGTACTAGGAGTACAATTATTTTCTTTAGAGCAAAAATCTTTTGCACAGAGCAAAAGATTCGTACAGAGCACTCTTCAGATAGATTCAAATTCACATTACCCACATAAGCAACATGGCTCGATGTATCAAAATATTCACACTCAAGAGGAGAAGACTGGAGCTCTAAGTACAAACTTTTGATCAGAGTATGAATCATCTGTCCAGAGCAGATTTGTACTGAGAGAGTAGACTTCGCATCACCTACATAATCTCTATTTGCCAACTGCCATTACTCCACTTTGTTGTTTTATGGATCTTTACATTTAATAATAAGGATGTTATGCATCTCATTCAGAGCATATGATTGGCAAAAAGATTCATGCTCAGAACAAAGATCTGTACAGAGTCTCATACTTCGTAAACAAACTCGCAAACAGGATCTTTCCTTCGACGTTCTCTCTGGGTGGGGAATGCGAAAATTCCCATGACAGTCTCTGCGTCATTAAATGTTTACAGCGCGAGGATCATTACACACCACATATTCAGAGCTCGTTTAAGGGGTCTAAGGTCGGCCGCGCAGTACTGGAACCTGGAGCTCGAGTCTGTGGAATTCATCTATTCCCGCCCCTCAGAGTGAGAGACAGAAAGCACATTTTGAGTGATGGTTGAATGTGCCCTGTAGAGTAGTACACAGCAGTGTGAACTATATTTGACCCCTCTCCTTCCCGCTCTCTCTCCTTCTCAGCTGGTGCAAGTAGACTTAAGAATGAAGTTTGCTCGAAATGATGAATGGATTCCAGCAGAGCAACGCTCGCGCAATATAGGATATCTGAGATGTTCAGCTTCATTACGCCGGGTTTAATCACTTCAAATACACATGATTCCGTAATTAACGCAGGAATTATGCGGTTGAAGAGTAACTACTGCAAAACAGCTTTTGGGAAGAATAGTACACAGTAAAAACTTTGAAACGAGAGCAAGAGAGAACGGGAAAAAGAAAAGCAAGTTGGTGTGTAGATGACAGAAATATTACAGACCCATTTTTTGGCAACAGGCGAGCAGCGAAAAGGTGGGAGGGAATTGTGTGTGAGAGAGTGAAAGAACGAGAGAGATGGATTGTGTGTGTGTGTGTGTGTTGTGGATAAGGGGGAATGAACTCTCCCAGGCTTTGTCATATGAGTTTTCCCAAGCTCTGGCCCCTTTGATAAATGACACATGTCATTCTGTCAGAGTGTGACAGTCCAGCTGGGAGGGCCTCTGATGTATGGCCGCACTGCAAAAGGAAATCAAGCTTTTCTGGCATGGACACAGACCATGCCCTTTATATAAGGTCCCTGCTTTCCTACATGCCTGTTTTTTCTTCTCCCATTCTTTTCTCTTTTTTTAACGTGAAAAGAGAGCCTTTTATGAGCAAGGACATATAGCTGAATTTGTAGATTGATTTAAGGTTTGCGGTGGGGGAATAACAAACCCAGGTCAGATGGATTATGGGTAAAAGGCTTTAATTCCACAGCTCTGGGTTTTCTCTTTACCTGAGAGGAAACAAACAGACACAATATCACTACTAGTACTACTACTAAGAAACAACCGATCTGTACTTGGAGACAGACACACGCATGATAAAAACATCAAATGGAAATGTGTCTATTCTAGTCTTCGTTGACAAAAACCAAACATCAGAGGAAGTACTAGAGAAATACTCCAATCAGCTTCATTGTCTTTACAGCTGTGACCTAAATTTAGTGTGAGAAAAGAGGATACCGTGCAAAGGAAGACAGAGAGAGTAAGGGAGGGAGGGAGAGAGGTTTCATTTTGTATTTTGTTAGTTGATAGTTAGCAGGAAAAGCTCAAGGATGGACGTAGGCGAGCCACACAAAAATCATTTGCACAGACTAATGTTTTTGCAAGGCCAAAATTAATTTGATGACAATTATTTCATTTTCAACGCTGATTTTGACAGGCAATCGGGATATTAAATGGTTTTAAACATGGTGAAATTATTCTGTTACTGGTGGCTGAACACATAAATTAGACAAAACATCCAATGAGCACACACAAGGGGCGGAGCTTATGTAGAACTTTTAAACAACACTAAATTCTGCTGAAATACAATTACAACAACAAAACATCTTTATCTGCAATCCTGAACTTTATACAGCCGGTAGATTACAATCAACAGACACCTTTAAAAGAAAAACTTCTGACATATTTTAGTGACAGGAACAGACAGACACGTTTTAGCTCTTACACCACAATAACAGCACCGAGGCAATAAATCTGCCACCGGGCTCAAAAAACACCTCACACGCACTCACGCCGTGAGACTGACACTAGACAAACAGGCAGTGAGACAAAAAACAGAACAGCAGCGATGAATTTGTGGAGAAATCGGCACCTGGACAACAGTTTAGGGAAAAACATACACAGACACACGCAGTCAAACGGACCAACGAGGGCGTGGTATCGCTTTCCTGACCACCTGGGGGCCGTGAACTGTGGATGACCCCACGTTTGATTTGTGAAGGGTTAAAAGGAGGAGGGAATGGGAGAATGGTGTGGCTAAATGAGAGGAGAGTATCATTAACCAATGAGTGATGGGTTTTAGACAGTGCTGGCCCCTCCTCCCCACACTATCTGTCTCACAACATTGTCCTAACATTCAGCCTGAGAGCTGCTATTCATTTAAACATCAAAACGCCACCATTTTGAATGCAAATGGATGGAAACATCACACTCACTCAACCTAAAAAGTAGCTCTGGTTCCTCGCCGTCTGGTACTGAAAACCAACTAAGTACAAGGTACAGTGATTTTTTTTAAGGGGGCATATCAAGGGAAACTTTAACTTTCCCTCCTTTGTCTATATAGTATGCAAAACTCTTTAAAAAAAGGTATACTGTAACTGATGTTGCGTGGACAAGGAAGGTAGTAACTAAGTAGAAAAAAACCCCAGGTAATTCAGAAATCAATTTGATTTGATATCACAACTACTGATGTATGACTGATGACACAGCAATGACAATTCAGAAACTTGGCCTATCCTAATGATTAAAAGTGAAAAATGAGCAAAGAGGTTAGAGCAGTTTTTCCCAACCCTGCTCCTGGAGGCACACCAACAGTGCACATTTTGGATGTCTCCCTTATCTGACCCATATATTTCTGGTTTTGGAGTCTTTACTAATGAGCTGATTCAGGTGTTATTGATTAGGAAGAGTTGTAAAAATGTGTAGCTGGTGTGCCTCCAGGAACAGGGTTGGGAAACACTGGGTTAGACAATAATAACAGAGGTCAATTACATACACTATTATTCAAATGTTTAATACTTTCATTCAGCAAGGATGCATTAAATTGATATAAAGTTACAGTAAAGATTTCTATTTCAAATAAATGCTGTTCTTTTGAACTCTGTCAAAGAATCCTAAAAAAAAAAAAACAGTTTTCAACATTGACGATAATAAGAAAGGCTTCTTGAGCACCAAATCAGCATTTTTTTTTTCTGAAGGATCATGTGACACTGAAGACTGTAGAGTAATGATTGCTGAAAATTCAGCTTTGCCATGACAGGAATAAATTAAATTTTAATACGATAGAAAATTAGTTTACACTTTAATAATATTTCACAATATTACTGTTTTAGTGTAGCCTATATTTAAAAGTAAATTATTATTTAATAATTAAATATTATTTATAAAATTATTTATCAATTAAATGCAGCCTTGGTGAGCATATGTGACTTTAAAAATCGTACCGTGACTTTAAAAATCATTTTTAACTGAAACCTACACACGTTATACGTTATATATATATATATATATATATATATATATATATATATATATATATATATATATACATATATACATACACACACACACACACACACTTCACAAGTGACAAAACTAAAGGTTTGTTTAGACACTTGTTATGTGAACACACAAAAAATATGGACATGATTAGAAAAGGTTAAATGGTCCTGAAAAAAAAGTAAAAAATTAGTGCATTAGAAATGAATGAGATTAATTTCATTTTGGTACTGCAGCCAAACCAAATCTTATTGATAGCTTATTTTTGTGCATTTTTCATTAAAAAAAAATTACTTCTATCATTTATTTTGGTTTCACTTTAACTTTTTTTCACTTTTTCACGTATGTTTTTTTTAAAGAGACCAAACTTAATTCTGTGCTCCAAGGCATTCAAGATTTACGACAGTTTAAGTTGGACATTTCATTTTCAGGTCTATGCTCAAAAAGGTTAACAGGTAATAAATGGATCATACCTGTTCCATAAATATAATTTTGCATCATTAAATCCCCTAAAACTACAAAATATGAAATAAATAATTTTCGAACTAAAATATAGTGCATTCATTTCATATGAGAAAAAAAAGAAGTATTTTTTGACAGCCACTCAGGCAGCACTCTGCACTACTAGACAAAACTAGACCTAATAGGACCCTCTACAGTTTTCCAGAGCACCCACTTTGTGCAGCAGCTAGATACACACACCCCTCCCCGTGTGCAGTATTGATGGACGATACTTGAAACAGAGGTATATTTACATGAAAGAAACGACACCTCAGTATTTATGACACGTCCTTGCTGAGGCTCGTCACACGGCGGCTGCTCTGACGGCTCTAAGTAGGGCTGGATTGCACTGCCATAACCAATTTAACATGGAGAAGGTGCGCTAGTGAAGAAGAGCTACACACACACACACACACACACGCACACACACACGCGCGCACACACACGCACACACACACACGCGCACACGCACACACGCAGCAACATATGTCAACACTATGTTTTAGCAGAACATGGAAACGGCTTGTCTCCTATTGTCGGTCAATGAAAAAAATTCCCTGGCACATTTCTTATGCTTTTACTAAATATGATTGACACATCGTAATGTTTTGGTTTAGAACCAGTTTCGGCTTGAGACACAGAGTTTGTGAGCCGACACGTCACGACTTTCAATCTATAGTAAGATCTAGAATGTCTATTGTTGATTTAATTCTTACAGAGATAGTTTGTCTTGCTTTTAGAAAGCTCAGATCTGTTAATGGAAGCGCAAATGTTTGCGTTCCTTGTTTTGAATCACCTGACTTTTCTTCTTTAGAGCACATCTGTTCATCTCAAGTTCCCAAGCTCACAGACTTTAGGGGCCGAGCAGAACAAGTCAATGATCAATGATGCGTCCCTCAGTTAAAGTTCCACCAACCGTATGGCTTTCAGTCAGCTGGACAAGGTTAATAGTTGATCCTCATGTGTGTCACAGCCTCTGTGTGAGAGTGTGTGCACACGCTGAAGTCTGAAGTAACTGGGAAGCATATGGCTTTTTAAAGAAAGAGGTGGGCAGTAGAGAAGAGGGCAAAAACAGAAAGGGGAGGGGAGGTGGGGGGTGGAGACAGATTTGAAGGGGACGCCCCCCACTGATTTCTCAGACAGAAGATTCAGAGCAAAGCTTAGCACTATGATTGACACTGTCTGGGAGAGTCCGTCTCCAAACAAGCTTTAGGCCTCTTAGAACATGTGGCATTTGAATATGATTGTCCAAATCACTATAAATACCTATAAAGTTGAGTCTGGGAGACTAGTCACGACATGTTCGCCCGTCTATTAAAGGATATGAGGAGGATTTGAATACAGTTCAAGTCCCTCAAGGCTTCTGTGCATGAATGAATAGAAAACCAGACGTTATTTTAGTCGCATAAGTTATTTTAAAACTGATATAGGCTAAACTCTGCATGTATTTATCAAAGATCCTGACAAATGAATGCTAGTGATTCATACTTTAGAAGATGATTCTAAGACTAAATATATAAATCAAAGATTGAAAATAAAATGATATACAGTGAGAAGGATCTGTCCTGTATGTAAAAAAAAAGAAACTGTACCATATTTGCTATATACTTCCCATAGATGCCTTATAAGCACCATAAAACTGGAGACAAAAAAGGAAACATGATATTCATTACTTTCCAATGTCCTATTGGTTAAATAAAACACTTCTCCACACAGGGAAAAAATAAATACAGCCACTTTGGAGGACCTACCAGCTACTGTCTATGTGTGCAGGCAGGCTTTTATCAATGAAGCTAATAAAAGTGACCCTCAGCAGGATATGAGGGTGACACGCAGCTCTTTACCTAGCTTTAGGGGTGATGGACTGCAAATGTGGTCTTAAACACACCACGAAAAACGAGCAATGAAAGTGTCAGGGTAAAAATACTGAAAATCAAGGCATTTTGTGCGACCATTCGAAGACGTCTCGTAAAAAAAGGGAGCCAAATCTTTATGAGTGCGATCCGGAGCAGTGCATTATGGGGCTCAATGAGAGTGTCAACACAAGCTGGAGGCTTATCTTTATCCACTCATTGTGTGTCCAGTGGCTTAGCGCTCATAGAGGAGAATCGTAACTTCTCTGATCTAGAGTGGAGGGAGAGGGATCTCCATTCTTACATCGGCACATCAGGGGAACCCAGGGATTAGGTTCTCTTTTTAGTTTCTGTAGGTCAAAGGTCGCACTCGAGCAGACACAAATCCCATTCTCTAGCCTAAAGAACATAATCCACCACTACGTATTCGTGAGAGGACGATTTCAGACTTGAGAGTTTGTTGTACTCACCTCGACCTAGCACATAAGCAAGCTTTGTTTTCACAGGTGACACGATAACCCAGTTACCTTACAGCTTGTGAAAGTACAGTATTTACAGGAATAGTTCACCCAAAAATAAATACTCTGACATAATTTACTCAGCTCCAAAGCCATATGACTTTCTTTTTTTCTATGGAAAAGAAAAAGGTTTTGAAGACTGCTAATCAATCTTTTCCAATTAATTACAATAAATGATGGCAATTTAAAATGTATTTTATTTTCATATATTTTAAAATCCAGTTTATTCTTATATTTTTTTGTTGACACTTTTTTTTAGGATACTTTGATGAATAGAAGGATCAAAAGAACAGCATTTATTTTGAAACGGAAATCTTTAGTGACACCATAAACACTATCTGTAATTTCTGATCAATTTAATGTGTCGGAATAAAAAAACTAAAAAACCATTGACCCCAAACCTTTGAACAGAAGTATATCAATTAAAAGCTTGAAAGCTTCAGTTCCTTTTCATTGTAACTATATGGAAAAAGGGCATAGAAACCTATTTTTCATTTCAGGTTCTACAGAAGAACAAAAGTAAGTTTGGAATGACCCGAGTGAGAGTAAATGACAGAATGTTAATTTTTTGGTTGAAATAACCCTTTAACAACTAATCAATCCAACAAAACAAAACAAAAATCAGATCTCGCACTGCCACACTTGTTGCAGAGACATGAAGACACCTACAAAGCTCTTGACAATGGCTTTAAAGTTGACAATTAAATAACCGCAGGCATGAAAATAAATGTAGCGAAGGTTCGGTGCTCCTTCACACAGACATTACCCAGAAGCCCTCTATCTGGTCAGCCATAACTCTTGGTAACCAGAAGCACCTTCTACAGCAAAGGGCCATTCATTTAGCTGAAACAGACCACAACACCGCACTAATACTCTTGCCTTTTACAAGCCCCTCTCTCACACACACATACTCAAACCCTATCAGCGTTCATCCAGGGCCAGCCTGAAATGGGGCTGTATTTCAACCCCCACAGAGGTGTTGTACAGGTTTGTGTGTGTGCATGTGAGGCCTAAGAGGGGCCTGTCTCTGTAACGGCCACGAGTGATGGAAGGCCAAACAGGGCCACTAAGACTGTGCACTAAGATTGTTCTAGACCTCGGGGCCTCTGAGGAAACATATATCCACCTGGCAACAGGGCAGCATGCTATGAATGCGTGTGTGAGTGTGTGTGTTCACGTGTGTGGGCAGATCTAATCAAGGGCTAATAACAGCACAGAAGTCGTCGTTGGCCCTCGTAAATCAATGTGCAAAATAATTGCTAATACACTGGTTATCGATTAGCGTTGGGGCGACTCATTTTCGGAGGCTATGGCTACGAACTAACAAAGTGACAAGGGTAAAGTGTTATTTCTCTGCTGCGCAGACAGCTGGGCTGCGCAGAGGACTGAGGCAGGCAGTAATTCTTAATTGACACCTGTCAGGATAATGACTGCAGTCCCAGCTGCTGCGGGAGAATTTCTCCCCACTCCTGTTCATCTGTCAGCTCTAATACCTTTCTGAGCACCACTCCTTTCTTCTATCGCTCGCTCCCTTTTTATTTTTACTTCCCCCTCCCCACTTTCTGCATTTTTGAACATAACAGTTTACCCACTAAACCCTCGGTTTCCTGTTCGCAGTATTCTTCCCATAGCCCTGTCTTGACTAACCGAGTTAAACGTGCAATTTTTAATGTAAATTACATATGCGAGTAATTTTATATAACTATATAAAATACTATACTAGTATTATACTATACTATTTTATAATTATATATGTATGGGTGTAACTATACACTTGTGTCATGATTCGATACTGAACTCACGATACTTATCAAGATATTTCAAGAGTTTTTTTTTTATTATTAAAATATTATTTATTGTTATTATATTATTATTATCAGGACTTACAAATTACTCCGTAAACTTTCTTTTTTTTTTCTCACGCAGTACTCACGCTTTTAATACAGGCATTCGTTGGATCTGACAAGCTACATGTGCACAGACTCCCGGTCCTCGCTATGTCCCGCCTCTCCCGCTATTAATGCTCTATACATGTAAGAATAAACCATCAAAAACTCTTTGAATAATAATTCTACTAAAAATAAATGTGATATGGTGATTTAAATTAGGGCTGGGACGGTTACCGGATTACCGCGGTCACGTGACCCCTACCGCGGGTCTGAGCTCGTCACCATCATAACCGCAAAAAAAAGAAAAAAAATAAATAAAAAAAATAAATCTTCATCACTGCATTTGTCCCCACAACTTTTTGCCAGGGTTGATTGTGTCCCCACCACTTTTGTCACAAAAAATAATGCACAAAAAAAACGTGTCCCTGCTTGATATACAACCACTAATAAACAATCGGTTTTGATGAGGGGGGAAAAAAACTATACTACTTAGTGCGGATTAGAACCCAGAACCTCTGACACGGAGGCAGGGATACGGTGACCAGAAAGGGGGAAATCCCACGCCCCACCACCCCCCCCCCCCCCCCCCCCCCCCCCCCGGCAAATCGCACCCTGTGTGCGCTTGTGTGCACGCGGAATGTACCATTTTCACTTTCGCAGAAAAAATCCATACAGCCCCAGTCCTAATTTAAATGATGTTTGCACTTTACATCACTTTGGTTTAAGAAAATAATGCAAAAAATAAATAGAATTTTTATTTTCATGTCTCTTTCATGTCTTTAGCAGGTCTTTTGTGTTCATGCAGGCAGGATATTTTGAGTTGAGAATACAGTGGTTGATGATGGGAGGAGGAACAGCGAGTCCCAGGACGTGACTTCCCTGAGTTTGAGGGGGCTTCATGACTGTTTACTTAAAATCATCAAAGAGCTTCCTTTCGTTTCATGCTCATCTGTCAAAATGAATGTTACTAAATATGAACGCATGACCGCAAGGCTTCAACCTTAGTACGCTTGGCCGTCAGTGATAAAATGATGTCAACCATTGAAATTTTACATTAAATATCTATAAAAATATGCAACTAATCAGACAATGTCACAAACAGCATACTCCTGTTGAGACGCCACACGCTCCTCAGATCCTACAACACAAACATCAAAGCTCAATCTCCTGCTGGCCCGTTATAAACATCGGCACGGATCTGTTGGCCGAGCTGTTTGTGTTTTATCTGATGAGGATGTATAAGGCGCACCATGAGGAAAACGGCAAACTGGGATGAGAAAACTCTGCCGAGCCTCTAAAAACACCCCATCCTTCCTGTGAGCCAGGAAAAAAAGCAAGGTAAAGCAGCAACAGATGAGTGCAGGGCAGGACAGAGAGAAGGCAGACGTGGTCTCCCCTGGGTACAAGTTGACCTCCGTGTACTCCTCAAGCTTGGAGACTCCCGTTGCTGGGTCATGACTTGAGCTTTTCTCTCTTTTGTCTTTCTTCCCCCTCCCTCTCATCTTTCTGACTCACTGTGGACTAAATTAGCTGAGAAATGAAACATGGGGGATCAAAACAGACAGGACGAGAAAGAAAGAGAGAGAGAGAGAGAAAGAGTAAGAAAAAACACAGCTGGCCCTTTTGATAGTTTTAAGTTCCCATAATGCTACAGTACCTCTAATCCAAACCTCCTCTGGTGACACCCTAGCTTTTTGTGGTCCTCTGTGTGCTCATTTTTCAGCAACTATCAGCAGACACACAAACACAAGTCTGGAAGTATTCTTAATTTTAGACTTTACGAAACTTGAGGAAACCAGATAACTCCCAAATGTGTCGAAGCTCATTAAAACCGCAGAGTGGTGTTTACCGCAGACTGTGTGTACCGTCACACTTGGCTCATACAAAGTCTCAACATATTTTCATTTTGATCCACTCTTCCCATAAAACCTGTCATCGATCTTCATTAATCAAACTCAACCTCCACGATCTCGGACAAGGGGAACGGCAAGCTCGGGACTCAGAATAACTGGATACGCTTTGATTTCCTATAGGCCACTGGCTTGATCCCCAAATGCAAATTAAACTATTAGTTGTAAGTGGTGGGTCCCAACATGAATATTGACTAAACGGGTCAATGTCACCTGTTAATGACACGAGAGCGGATGAGTCTACCCTCCAGCGAAGCCAACACAAGGTGAGCCCAGATGTCACGCTGCATTCTCACGTCTTTTGGGAAGATTAATTTTCTTTGCTAGCACAAAAATAGGCATTAAAGGAGGAGAGACAGATAAAACATGACGTCTAAATATCCCCCTATAGATTTATTTCTATAATTTGCTAAACAAATGGTGGCAGTCAACTCCTATCTTTTAATACAAATACATCACAAATTGAGAAATGATAATCCAGTATATTTCACATATCTCACCAGGTATGAAAATGAATATGAAGAGGCACCAGGCTGTTTAACAGACTACAACAAAACCTCTACATCTTTAATGCAACATAATAAATCTTTGTTAGAGAATAAAAGGTATTAACCTCATACTCGTTCTACAAAAAACACATAAATCACAACTGAGTTGTAACAGCACTGCACATTATATATCTGTTAATGCAGGATGATTTGTATGTAATGTTGCACTGAGAGACTTAAGCAAAGTGAGCCGCTCAACAGCACTCAAATTCTGACAGTATTTTCATATTTCGAGAGCATTGTGGTGCGATTATTGTCAGCAGGAGTACGGTGTGTCAGTACACTCAGAGCTTGAACGGTAGTGCGACCAATGACACAGAACAGTGGTACGTCCATCAACATGGAGACGGAATGATGGCGTGTTAGCAAAGCACCAGGCCCGATTGGCTAAGGCAGGGGCATTCTGATTGGCTGCCTCAAATGCTTTCTGGGCCCAGCGGTGCGGTTAAGAGCCTGGATTACTGAGGTCATTAGGCAGCATTGCCACGGTGACGTGATTAGTCAGGTAGCAAAGTCCATTTGTCACCTGCACCAGAAAATTGAGTTAATTCAGCACTACAGGCTAAAGGGACTGTATAATATCAACTTGATTACATCAAGGCAGCTGCAGACCTGACACTTCGCTGAATTTGTCAGCTTTAATCGTTAGAGCCTGTCACAAATCCATCAGGAGCTCAGATAATTAGGGTTCCTCCCTAATGAAGCCAGCAGAGGAACCTTTACCTTTATGTTGGATAATTAAGAAGCCTCTGGTGCTGAGGACAGAATGCGTTTTAATGACTCCCTGTGCTGGTTCCTTCCTCCTCGCGTTTTATTCTTCTTCTTTTGAGGGTGTTTGTGTGCACTTTTTTTGTTTGCTTGTTTTCAATTTGAATCTTGTCTCAAATGTTTGTCTAAAAGGAATTCAATTTAATTGTCATGCTTACATTTAGAAAAAGAAAAAAAAAGTAAAAAAGGGCAGATGTAAAATCAAATAAAGTTCAACTGAAGGAAAAGTAAAAGCAGCAAAAATATTGCAAACCACCTCACGGCAATGTTTACACCACAGCTATCCAGAGGACGGAGGTGCGTGGAATGGATGCAAACCGAGCGGGTCTCTGTCTGCGTGGGAGGTTGTGAAAACACAAAACCAAATGAAACCTGGAGCAGCGGAGAGATACCGCATTCATCGCCGAGTCCTCCCCTGGCTCGTCTCCTCTCTGCTAGAGCTCAAACTCACAGACACAGTCTGTGCTCTACGTGGGAGGCCCGTGTCTGTTTCAGAGAAAAGCCAGCAAATAAATACAAATGACTGCAGCAGCCCAACACAGAGAGGGCCACTCCGATCCCACTGCACCAAAACGACCTAAGCCCACAGCCGACGCATGTAAATCACTCAGAGCAATCAATGGCAATGATAGCAACCAAATCGAGGCAAACTCATCCGTTTAAAGAGGTGGAGCATAACAGAGAAGTGGAGCGGCAGTAGAAAGTGCTTTTAGTGCACAGCGCAAAATTTAGAACAAATAATCAGACGGCTCGAGTGATTTAGAAGTTTAAGTAAAAACAAATCACCTTGTGACGCTAAGCGGCTTTTCTTTTTATACCCTCAATCAATAATTCCTAACATTATATTTTGATGGAGAGGGGGAAAAGTGTCAGGCTCTGGGAAAAACGGAAACAATGTGCCTGCCAACTTTTGAATGACCATTAAAGCAAATGATGAACATGCCTGTCAGAATAGAGAAAATTAAATCAATATTCAGCAGAGGTGGAGGGGGCTGATGGCTTGTTTTTGTGGAGGAGCTGCCAGGTCAGATTACCAGGCGCCATCTCACCTCTGTGAGCTTTCGAACTCCCCACGTCAGTCTCGCCATACAGCCAGGGAGACGAAATAATCCCTTAAAAATGTCATTTCCCTCCACTGAGCAGAAAGATAAACGTAAAAAAAAAACGAAGGAACAATAAATGTTAGTCAGTTGAAACGAATGAAACGTCAGCTATGTATCGCACTTGTTAGCCCTTAAAAAGTCGACCTCGGTTACAGCAGTGTGTCTGGTATGTCGGCTGTTCCCTCATCAGTCAAATATCAGGGCCTAATTCTGGAGATCAGTAACTCTGCTGATGCTTGAACTTGAAAGAGAGCCTTCATTCAGTAGAGAATGGACACGTTAGTCACAGAGATTAAACGGGAGAAGAAGAAAAACGAAGGAACAGGGGAAAAAAAGAAAATGCCAAAAGGACAAAGTGGAACTCCCTTAGTAAAATACAACAAAATGGTTTAAAACATAATGGCTAGTTTGTTTTGAATCGGCCCAAAATGAAATCCAACAGCGTTCATAACAAATCAGAGATCCGCTCTCTTGATCTTCATAGAAGATTCATTAAAAACAGAAATCAACTCTGTCTTGTAACATCAAAGAGCACAGGTACATTTCACATAAATAAATTGAGCTAAGAGGAAAACAGATCTTAGTGCAGAGGCCTTGCTCAGTGACATCTATCAGGGAAGAGATGTTCTCTCTGCTACATTTTGTGCTCTCGACACGCCCCAGCAATCCCTTATCCCCCTCTTCTCTCCCTTTCTTTGAATGACGAAAAAAAAGTAGTGTATAACCCTGCCGAAAACTTCTTTCCTTTCTCTATTTTCCCGCACGACGGGGGCAAAAGTTGTCCTTTGAGTGGCTGCGGCCGCACGGCGCATGCGTGTTTCCATGGTGAATGATTTACTGATGTTTATCAGGAATGAATAGATCAAAGGCGGCCACATGACAGGCGATCAATCAAGCATCAAATCAAGGATGGCAATCCGCATCTAAATAGAGGAACTGGAGCACTTTGAAACTACATTTTTACTCGACTACATAGGCCACGGTTGAGTGGGAAGTTTTAATTTGGCAAAACTTTAAAAAAAAAAAACGACGCAGGCTTTTTTAAATAAATGAATGCATTCTGATGAAACTACCGGTGCTTTTAACATTATTTAAAAGTTAAAGACTAATATAAAACGAAACAAAAAGTTTAAAAAAAAAATGCAGTCATTATTTTGATTAAGCATTTCAAACCCACACAATAACGAAGTGTGAGTGATTGTATGTCTTTCTCCCACCCAATACCTACTAATATTAGTAAACAAAACATGCAAGTACCGCTTACCTGAAGATCGCCTCGGCGCTTGCTGCTTTCTCCGCGGCATGCTGTCGTCCCACCCTCCACTTGACTTCTCATACAGAAACAAAATGCCAGTGACGGGGGACAAGAATTAATTTAAAAAAATCGAATACAAATCATGTATTAACGCGTTCCTCTTCTCTTCGGAGTCTGTCTTTTTATTCCACCTCTTTAAAGTCACTTTGAGCCGATGCAAAGTCTTAGAGGGGTCAATAGGTCTTGAGAGGTTGTAGTTTTTTTTACAGACTAAAATGTCTGTAAAAATAAAAAATGAAGGTGTATCTGGCTGACAAGTTTAATAATTAGCTATATAGCATGATTGCCAAGAGCTCAAGATAGATCTCCCGTCCATGTCTAACGGCGCATAAACACAGAAAAAACGCTTCCTTAGGTTCTCCTTGGATTATGGCAATAGTTTGTAGCAAAACGGAAGAAACTTCCAGTTATGGAGAGCCCGTCCAACTGTATTTCCGTCCTCTCGATCGGTGGAAAGCCTAAAACCGGGACAAAACCAAGGGAAAAGACAGGCAGACAGGAGACAGTTAATGTCAGTCACAAATGGGGCTCGAGCTCAGTGCGCATTTTCAACGGACTAAATTCCCCACGCGCGCAGTGAAGAGTCTCTGCTCGTGCTCCTCCCGATATTCACCAAACACACTGTCCGTCCATGCTCAAGGAAACATGTGGACAGTTGATTCGGGCGAGCGTGACGCGTTTACTACAGAGCGATATATAAACAAAAAACACACTCTCTCGCAACGAACTAATTATTCTTTTTTTTTTTTTTTTTTAAACAAAAACTCCAGGGAGCGAAACGGCGTTGGTCTCGCGGCTCTTCGCTGAAATGTGTATCGCGCGTTCAGGATGCGTGAGCGGTTCAGACAGTCTCAACTGATAGACAGACACATCGAGTTGCCTTTCCTGCCTCTCTCTCTATACTCCACCCCTCCGGAGCGTCACTCTGACAGTGAAAACCCACCTGTCAATCTTTTTAATTGTTCTGTTTTTCCCTCCCCACAAAACAGGATCGTTTGAAAGACAACGAACTGCCTTTTTGGAGAAGACATCACTTGTTTGTATGTTGTCCATTCAAACTAATACACATAGAATACGGTTTTATAAAAAAATGTAAAAAAAAAAAAAAATATATATATATATATATATATATATATATATAGTGCTTTTCAAAAATGAACTATGATTGTAGGCTACTACAGTTTTCCCAGCACTGTTCTCGGCGTTATCGTGAAAATAAGTTTCACGTCACGCGCAAACATTAACGCATAAAGCAGGTGTGTCCGCTGTAAACATTTCATTTTATTTGGTCTGACATTTTAGCACAGTTTTTCATGCACGTAAGAACATTTCTTTGACCCTTTCACTGTCTTTTATTCTTTTTGCCAGTTTTCTTCATCTGTCTCGATTTGCCGAACTATTCCAGACGTCCAAGCGCTAAAAGGAAATTATTTGCGACCTTTTTCCATCCCAGTAAAAAAAGGACAGTTGGAAGTTACAGATTGATTCGTTACACCTTACTAGGAAGTGAACACTTTGCACGGGAAGGGGAGGGACTCCTGGAACAAGTTGAGTATGACCGTAACAAGCCTCTCTACAACGCTTACACATTACTTATTCATCAAAACATCCACAAATTAAATAACCAGGCCACGGTGTTAGACATTTCGGATCCTATCAGGTTAAGAACCGTAAAAAAAAGTCCACAGCATATCTGCTCTTCGGTACTTTGTTGACACAGTGTAGGCTACTACCTGGCACCCCCCAAAATCACACTTAAATCTCAACTTTGTTTTTGTCTTTAAACCAGCGTTGACGCAATGTCCACTCTTTCTGTAAGTTGGCGAGTGGGTGGGTGTGTTTTTAAATCGCTCGGAAGGGGAACGCGAGAAATCCGAGTGAATTTTTTGAAGTGGCCTTAGATCTCTCCGGTCGCCTGATGTTTCAAACGGATTTTGAATGTTCTTCGACCACCGCGCGGGGATTCTGCTGCGATTTTAGCGGATAATTCAGCCTGTGGACCGATGCGAGAGGTTCGCCTTGCACACCGCATACCGGTGAGTGTACACATTTGTTATTATAGAGTAAATGTATGAATAAGCCAGGCTAGGATATTATACATCACCACCGCCGAAGCGTTATATCTCTGTACGCGACGTTTAAATCGTGTTCTTACCTTTGACGGTGCTGCGCATCCTTGAGCTATTGCCAGTTGCAATATAACTGTTCATTTATGCTGTACGCCTGTCGGTAGGGGGTAATAATGTGAAAATATGTCCAAGTTCCGCCCCAACATCTGTCCATCTATCCATCCTCGCGACTGCCTCGATCAGCCTGTCGCTGTTGATGGCTCTTACGTCACCAATCTTCCATCAGAAACTCATCGGGCTCAAAGAAGCCAAGATTCCTCCCGCTGTAGGGCAGAAGCATCGCTGGGCAAAAACGCGTCGGTTGTCCGAGATTATTGCGTGTTAACAACATGCATCTCTCTGGCTCAGTGCAAGACAAAGGTACAATGATAATTGTACTAATTATTAGTAATTACTAATTAGCTAATAATTTTCTAACAGTTGACTTAATTTTACCTTTTATAATACTGTATTTGTATAATAATAATAATTATTACTATTATTACTTATTATTATTGATTTATCTTATTCTTATTATTGCTACCGTGAAAAATATCCATGCTGATCATGCTGGGTTCCTCCAAACCCAAACTAGAGTGTGTCTTGGCATAGTGAATTACCCAGCTGTGCTCATTCTATGTTGATGAACTGAAATAATTTTAGATAATTAGATGTACAAACAGTTACAGTATTTTCAATTGATGTGTTATTTATGAATTAAATTGTTATTGCATCTTTTTCCATCCCGTGAAAAATAAGTTCAACTATTTATTTATGCACTTTGTATTTTATTAACATGTGCCAGAAGATTTTGGTATAGTGAACATTAGTGTTGGCAGATCGGCATATGCTTGAGTGTGTGCATGTGTGTGTGTGTGTGTTTATTGTGTGTTTTGGGAGTAGTTATCTATATATAATGTATACATGATTGTGTGTATATATCATCTTATTCAGTGTAGGACATTTTATTCTTTTGTAAAAGGCCATGCCTGAAGGAATGCCACGCAAGCATAAGCGTAAATCTCAAGATGCAATGCCAACGCACTTTGAACAGTTCGTGTGTAGTCTGAACTCTGTCATTTTCAGCCTTGTAGTGCTGGTTAAAGCTCATACAATAGGAGAAGTGTTCATTTTTGCCTTTCCTACACAAATTCTGTGGTTCTCTTATTAAATTAATGACTGGAAATGATTGGAAAACATGAGCATTAAAGCATAAGTGAGTAACACATGAGCTGTGTAAAAAATAAAATATGTATGTTCTCACCCACTATACAGTGGTAAGAAATATTTATACATTTTTTATTTATTAACTTAATGTATTTTAAGAGAGCAGCATCAGACTGATTATAGATGTTATGCCTTTTATTGTGTTATAGTGTTTTAAACTGATTCTCTATCACTGCTTTTATGCGTTTATACTTTATAAAAACTGGAGCAAATGGATTTGGTTCATCTCTCTTATGTTAAATAACCTCAGATTTCTACGCATTTCAGTCTAATCTGCTATTTACTTTAGCAGGCCCTATTTGCATTAAAATGCCAGGACATGCTATAATGCACATTATATGTTGAATAAATTCTTCATGTCTCAATATTATGCCGTCTGCTTAAGGGATCGCAGACGGATGGTACAAGACTGGAACTGAAAAACCGAGGGAGATTCGAGGTGATCGTTTTTGATGTAATTTTTTTTTATTTTTATATGTAGCATGTCACATCACATCAACAAATTATGATCCAAATTGCCCGCACGCTACAAGAGGCGGGATGCCGTCATATGTGTCCAAAGATCTGTATGGTGAGATCTGAAGGTTTATAAACAAAAACATAGCTAGCTGTCACTGATGTATTTTTGAGTAGAGGAACTCTATAGACTGTCACAATGACAAAAAAGGTATATTTTCTTATTTAAAAAAAGGACTTGATCATACATTTGTCATGTGTGTTGGAAATGCACGTACTTACTAATTCTTGACTGTGGTTTTCAACGGTAATGTAAATAGTCTGTGGAGAAACATAATAGAACATTTACAAGCAATCATACAATTCTCCTAAAACTTTTAACACATTATGCAAATATGTGTGTCAAGTGATCTTTTTTTAATAATCATGTATTTCACAAAATCAGCAGGCAAGATCAATACCAATTACAGGATACAGCATTATTTTTCAGCAGCGTATCTCCCCCATGGGGTTATAGAAATAGCTTTGTTTTGTGAATCTTGCGAGAAAGTACCCTAACCCCGCATGTGACTCAGATGTATTGATTATGCTTCCAAAATGTTCTTGTCTTGCAGGTGTTGCTCCAGTTCTTCAAAAAGGACTTGTCTTGCAGTCCACAGGTCAGAGGTCAGCAACACTTGCATATTTAAATGTGTTCCTGTCTATTATTTTTTTAATATATATATATATTTTTTTGTAAAGCTGTTCACAATTGCACATGAAGCCATCCAGCTATTAAAGGCGATGATCACTTGGGTATTAACGTCAGTACTGCTAAAATTATAAGTGTGCACTTAAACAAGGCAACCCGAATAGTGGTAATAATACTCCAGAACGGCTCAGTGGTGTAACCTTACGTCTGCGATTATGATCAAAGCCATTTACATGCCAACACTGCAATTATGTTTATTAAAACTAATGTTGCTACATCTCTACAATCACTTTTAAGTTGAAATATATACAGTATTACAATTACAGTTCTGTATCGCCGGAACAGTGTTATTGCCACTGATTCTTGAGCTTTTGTAGTACTGCTATTATTATTGTTTTACATTTTAATGTGTTAAGCCAGTACATATATTTGTGTTTTTCACTGTTTACGTAATTACTGTGTTTCTTAAGCTAATTCTTATTCTAATGTTTGAAATAAAATACAATTTGCTGATTCATTAATTTGCTGTTTTTCTTATTTATATAATCATGCAAATAAAGGACTATGGACAAAGTTATGGTGTCTTTTGTTATCATTTGAAGTCTTTTTAAATTATTAATAGGATGATTGCATGTGTAAAAAAGAAAGTAATAGTAAAAAAAGCGAGTGAGCAAGTTTTTTTTATTACTCAAGTCAAAAATCTATTTTATCACAATTATTCATTCATAGGGATTTTTTTTCTTTTGTCATAAAAGCAGGAGACACTTCTCACACTGACGAGATTTTTGATAAAACTATTTTATGCCATATAAAAACTTTCAGCTTCAATCAACGACTGGGTCAAATGAATTTTGTATAGTCATTGACAGGCGAAAGCTAAGAATTTATAATACAAAAAATAATAAAGAGAAGGCTTTTACTGGGAAGAATATCTTGAAACCCATCAGATAAGGCAGGGTAATTAAAATGTCACCTTTCTCTGGAGGAAGGAGGCCCATCACACAGCTTTACGCAACTCATTACTTTTCTACTTTCAACTAAATGCTGATCACAAAACTTCTTTGACTTGAGAATCTGACATGTGGTGGAATCCCTCTATTTTAGTCCTTTTATTCCCTTCAAATAATAAAGAAAAGGTTGTTTTATAGCATGATTGTTAATTCATAACAAAAAAGACTTTATTAGTGCAACACATGAGATGTGATTTTTGTTGTTATTGTTTGATTCATTGTTAACAACGTGATTGAAATGCAGGTCCAGATGCTGTCAAAACAGATTTTATATATGATTAGTTGCACAATAGACATTTTCAATTAAAACAATCCTGAATACTGGATGTTTTATTTAGATATTTGCATGTATGCAACAAGTCATGCTTATGACAATCAGTGACCGAGACGGTTTAGGAATCAGTTTGTATTTGCCTATCTGGATCTTTCAGGTTTCTTCAACCAGATTTTAATTCTCTGTGTGACTGTATCTGGTTATTACCTCATAAACGTCTCTTCCTGCTCCACTGCACCTCCACGTTCAGGAGGGGCTTCCATTCCTCGATCCTTCCCACCAAACCCCGTTTCAGCAGGAGTTAAGTGACACATTTCACATTTCAAAATACCATCCTCCAACATGAGTCCCGCTGCCTGCCATACCACCTCTTTTGTTTTCTTTGACACATGCGGTCTTCTTCCAATTAGCATTTTTCAGCCATTAAAGAGGAGAGAGGAGTGCTGAAATGTTTTCCTGTTTCATTAGACTGCACCTCTTTGATTGGTTGCAGAGGGAAATGTTCTGTAAAAACATCATTTTCCGCAGAAGCTCGGAAAGAGAGTGGCCAGAAAACGCGGTGCAGATAAAACTCCTGGAGTCATATTTAAGCATACAGGATTACTGGAAACGTCTCTCTCAGCGTTTTATTGACTGGATGAATTTAAAAAGTGAAAGAAACAGTGCAAAGATCGAGATGAGACACGAGTGATTTATGTTCCTTTTTAAAAAGGATATTTCCCCTCTTTCTAGATCTTGTCATTAAATATATAGCAGCGCAGTTCTGTCCGTTTTTATTTATCTGTTAGTTTGTTTGTTATCTCCCCAGGTCTTATTTTCACGCAGGAAAAGGCGAAGATGGTGAACTATTTCGAAACATTTGATTCTTTCACTTCTGAACCATAATTATTAAGATGTAACCATTATAGATCAAAGATATGCATGAGACGCCTTTGATAATGTATGGTTTTTAAGAGAAACAAAATAGGATTTTTTTTTTCTGCTTCAGTCAAACTCATAGCCTGAGGGTTTCAGTTAGAGAGAGATCTCTCCTCTATATACTGATGCAACAAAGACAAAAACAGCCCCCTAAAGCTGCTCGGAGTGCTCTACTTCTGACGCTTAGTGGAAATGTGTTTGTTATTATAAAAGATCTAAAAGCATTAATAAGACCAACAAGAGATGTTTTCCTCTTTTCTCCATTGACCAGCTAAAATATCCTGCATGATGCCAAACATGGTGCAATCGAGAACACTCAAATAATTGAGTGGGGTTTTTTATTTCTTTTTCACTGAAAATACATGGGGGAAATTATCCTTAGAGTCTTAGTAAAATGATATGATAAATATAACCAGAAAAAAAATCTTGCCTAGCCAACGCAGATCACATCTCACAGCCCAAACCTGCCATTTCTGTTTATTTTAGCAGATATGGCTGCCTATCAAAACACAATTCAGTAGTCAGGAGGTGTTTATATAGGGGTTTTGGTTTATGTAACACTGAGGAGGCTCCATACACACCATTTCAGTCTACCCGTCTTCCACACTGAACGTCCCTTCGCTCTCTTTGCCAGAAATAGGTTGATTCAAACAAACGGCCCTATAGTCTCGCTGCCTTTGATCCGGGTGTTGAACCAGGCCAGGTTTTCCGGCCCTACGTTTGTCACTCCACACCCTGGCAGGATCCTGAACGCCGACCCTGTCTTTCCAAAAGCCTCGGCTAGCTCTGGCTGGCCTCTGCAGCGGGAGCGACTGATGACGCCAGACTCAAGGCTATATCAGCAAATCAGACGTATACGGCCCTGCTCCACCCCAAACTACCCTGCAAACAGTCACGCGTACCACTTCGTTCTCAATGAGAGGTTTTTTTTGTTTTTGTTCCTCAAACACTGGCCAGTTTTCCCGTTTTTTTTTCTCTTTCTTCGAGGTCTCATCAACTGGATTTCTCCATTCATTCCTGCTTACAAGCAATTAAGCAAATGCAGATTCTTGTAACCCTCTGTACATATGAGCAGTGAAGGCTTTGAAAATTAATCTGCTTTGTTTATACATTTAGTTATATTTGTTATGTTATATTTTATATTTTGATGTATTCATTTAGATGTATTCATCCATTCATAACACTTTACAATAAGGTTTATTAGTTAATGTATTAACTAACATGAATTAACAATGAGCAATACATTTGTTACAGTGTTTATTAATCTTTGTTAATGTTAGTTCATAAAAATACACCTGTTCGTTGTTTGTTCATATTAGTTCACAGTGCATTAACTAATGTGAACAACCTTACAATACAACCTTAGATTTTAATAATGTATTAGTAAATGTTGAAATTAATATGAACTAAGATTAATAAATGCTCTAGACGTATTGTTCATTCTTAGTTCATGTTAACTAATTAACCTTATTGTATAGTGTTACCTATTCATGTTGTATATGTACATTAAACAAACAAATCTATCTATCTATCTATCTATCTATCTATCTATCTATCTATCTATCTATCTATCTATCTATCTATCTATCATTTATTTTGATTGATTGATTTGTTTAAATGTACTTTATATTTAGTTAAAAAGAAAAAAAGGCTCATATACACAAACTTCTGACCTAAATGCTCCATCTTATTAAACTAATTAATCACAGTAGCCTAATCACAGTGACAAGGTTGGCTGGGTGACATTCTCCAAAATCTACATTTTGATTTTTTTTCCCAGTCAGTCCCACATGATCTCCTTCGCTCTCTGTTGCCCCATTCATTCAAATATTTTCTCAAGGTTAACAGGTAGAAAATGTTTTGAGTGTGTCGGGCTGCTTTAAGTCGAGGGTGTGGTGGGCAAAGGAGGCGTCTCTCTGGGCTGCATTAATCAGAGAGAATGACAAAACCATATCTGTGACGACAACCACGGCTCAGCTGTCCGACATCGGCGGTAACGGAGGAGGATAACTTTATTAATCAACATCTCTTGATTAATTGCTATAAAGTGTCATCCATAAATTTTCCTTCGATTTAATAATTCTTGAGGAAGACTTAACAATCTCCCTCGTGATTTGAGTTTTATTGAGGGCTGTACCGAGCGAGGTGCGCTGACATAAATAGCATCTCAGTGGCCAGTCTCCTCCTCACTGACAGATATGAAATACAATTATCAGTGTGATCTGTTTAAAAATTCATCATCAGCCTACTGTCTACAGAGGAAACACACTCGCTCGCTCTCAATCTCCTGCTTTCTCTCTGTCTCTTATTCATGTACACATACGCACACGCTCTACAGTGTATATGTAGAGGGGTCATAACTGATAAGCTGTTCTATCCATTTAAAATTTCATTGTTTTTTCTCTCCCTCCAGCTCGTTAAGTTATTTTAACTGTGGATATTGTATTATGTGCTCTGGTGCGCCCCCCCCCCTTTATATTAAAACATAAATCACTGGATAATCAATCAGTAAATGACAATGCTGAGGCAAATCGCTGCTATCATTGTTCCCACACAGAATATCATTAATATGACTCTTATCAGAGATGAAACAGCCAAACACACTCGAAACGACTCCACATATGGCGCACAATCCATTTTTTAAAGTGACCTCATCCTAACTACGTTTTTAAACCCTTTTCATGTCATGCTTCAAATACATACTTAGGGGCTGTTCAAACAGGACGTGTTCTTGAGTTCAACAGCTGCAGAAGAATGGTTCTGAAGGTAGCCACCTTGACGTTTATTTTACTCTTTTTAACTTGGGACGCAAATTCTGAAAAAGAAAGAATGGTTAAGAATATACCAAATAGATAAATGAGCATATATTGAAGCTAATTTATATAGATTTTCTGATTCCATTTGTTTCTGATTCACAAGCTCTCAATTGAAATCCAAACAATTTGGACGTATTTCAATAATGTGCACTTCTGCTTACATATGAAACAAATTCTGGGAACCTTTAAATATACATAACAAAATATTAACATTAACGATATAACACACACACACGTAACATTCCCTGTAAAAAATTGTAAATGTACCATTCTCCACCCATAGTTCGGCACACACTTGCATCACGTTTAATCTCAAATCTGAAAACGCATATATTTAATATGGATTGTTGAAAATAACAGTGCAAAGAGAGTTCCGCTAATGTATGTTTCTGTCAATGGATACACATTCTGGCTTCCCAATACATTACAACAGTGATGATAAAAAAAAACATGGACAAAACAGTCACTATTTGTAAGCTTTGTTTAATGTGCCGTATGCTCGAACATGACCAGTCATTTACGCCGTCATCATCCGGGTGTTGATAGCACGCGAGCGCTGGTAAAAGATGATCAGCATGTCGCAAACTGTGACTAAACTCACTTGCACGTGTTTTTAAGCCTTGTCAATTTAATCATTCAAGAGCAAGAAAACGAGAATGATAACTTGCGCGCGCTGTGAAAAGATTTGTGTGCTCATCCGGACTGCACACACGGAAAGCCGCGTCTCAGACAGCCGCAAATTCACACAAAAATTATGTCAACATGCCTGTCTTGGTGAGTAATGTTAATCAAACAACAAAAGACGGGAAAATCACTCCCCAGCAAGCAATTTTGCGTTTAAAAGACGTCTAGTAGCCGTCCAAACACAGCCCTGACATCTAGGCTAAAAAAGGCGAAATTTGGGCTGTCAGTGAAAATTTAATAGATGTCTAACCATAGCCTAAGAATAGACTGGCCATCAATTAGAAAACATTGTCAAAGAAATAAAACCAAACACCTTGAACTCACTGTTGACTTTACTTACATGATGAAATATCATTCAAGGTTATTTTGGCTAGAAGTGTGTTACTCAAAGCTGGACTTTATCGGGTCTATAGTTAACAGAGTCATTGAAATGATGGCTATTGCTTGCTGGGTCACTGCTCTTGACTGAATAGCTTTCGTAACTTTATAATGATTCATCTTTAATTTATACAGTGAAATATGCATTTCAAATATGCAAATAATTTATAAGTAAATATGTTACTTTACGTTTGATTACTTTATTCAATTT
The DNA here is from genome assembly GCA_030578275.1 of Meda fulgida. Taxonomy (NCBI): domain Eukaryota; kingdom Metazoa; phylum Chordata; class Actinopteri; order Cypriniformes; family Leuciscidae; genus Meda; species Meda fulgida. The sequence continues at coordinate 23,979,917 of CM060634.1, read as the reverse complement.
TCGTAACTGAAAATTTCAAGTTTTCCTTAAAACTCACCTTTGATCACCAAAATGACATATTTAAAAGTTTTTTCCTTGGAAAAAAGGTCCTGCCTTGATATAGTTTAAATGTAACTCTACACCCTTGCTTCATTTAGTATATACGGTTCTATGAATATGCAAATTAGCCCCGCCTCCACTCACTCACGCCAGCCCAGACATCCACTCGTTGACGGTCACACGTTGACCTGATTGGTTACAAAGTAGTTCGTGACGTCAGAAACACCAGCGATTTCAAACCACGTTTTTGAGACTGTCTTTGGTTCGCTGCAGTTTTATGGAGAAAAAACTCCATGGATGGAGTTGAGCAATGATGTTGACTTATGAATTTGCACATGGTTTGTCTTAAACCATATTAAAAACAGCACATTGACATATACACAACATAAAAAGCTTGATTTTCAGGGGGACTTTAATTTAGTGCATTACAAAAATATTAATTTAAAGAATTAACTTAATGGCCTAAGCTATGCCATTCAATTGTGTACTATTTATCCAATATATATATATATATATATATATATATATATTGTATAAATATATATATATATATTTATTTTTATAAATTTGTGTGCGTGTCCATATATATATATATATATTTATATATATATATATATATATATATATATATATATATATATATATAAAAAATGGACACACACAAATTTATAAAATAAATATAATATACATATTAATATTAGGCCTACATTTATAATATATAATATTATTTCTAATGTCTTTTATTAAAATACAATTTTATATATTTAAGAAGTTGTTTTTGGATGATTCATCAAAATAACTCATAAGACTCATTTGTTCCTGAATCAGACTACACTGGTCACACTGTATTGTGCCGGTTCATAAGAGTCATTTCTTCCTGAACCAGATTTCACTGTCTGTTAAACACAACATACAGTGTAAGGTAATACTTGGGATTTTAAGAATCAACGTTTCAAATGAAAATCTGTATTTTCCAAACTTGGATCGCCAGTCTTGCTATTTACATTTGCGCTTCAAACAAAAACAACTTCTGCAGATGTTCGCAAAATACAGAAGTGCAGCAGGGACACCCAACTTATGTCTTTAATTAAAGCTTTGGGCCGTTACATCTCCATTGTCCCGCGGATTCCTTCAACACAGCTGTACGGCAAAGACAGTGCCGTCCTCATCAGACTGCTGGTTGCCAATTAAGCAGTGAAAGGGACTCGGCGTCCACACCCACCTCAGCTGGCAGCGGCCCAATTTACAACCGGCGTGTCACCACGCGTCTGTAAGTGGGCTGATCTACACGTGTCATGGCTGAAGTTTGCAGTCTGCCGAGACCGTGGATGGACAGGTAGTGCCAACCCCACCTCAGCCAGCCCTCCTCCTCCTCGTCCTCCCCTCTCTCTCTCTCTCTCTCTCCCTCTTCCTCTGCTGATCAAGGACACTCCTATCAGCATGAACGCAGAGAGAGGCCATCCATCAGGGCAGATGGGTAATAGAAACACTGTGTGACAATGGTCATCAGCGTCGAAAACAACAGCCTATAAACATCCAGTGACACGCGCTCCGGAGTAGGAGGTGGTGGAGCGGGGGTGGTAAAACCAGGAATTGAGACAGGGAGAGAGAGACAGCATGAAAGATTACGGAAGGAGAGATGGAGAAATGATTTAGAAACAGAGGGAAGGTAACAGAAACGCATTTGTGTGTGCCAGCGCATCTCAAAGTCCAACACAAATAAAGCCAAGGTCCGTCATCATGCCATGACTGTTTATTCCGCAAACGAGTCAGAGAGTAACAAATTGACAGAAGTGATTAAATGGCGAACTAGATGACGAAGAGAAGAAGGGAGGCGATCACACGGCAGATCTTAGGCCTTTGCTAAAACAACCCGTTTTGTCCTCTTTCAAAGGTCTTGTTTTTGACTTTTGCCGCTCAAGCGCTTTTATTTATTTACCTCGGTATATATTTATTTAATTCTCCCATTTGCCAAAGACTAATTAGAGGAGCAGAGACGTTTCGAAATGGGAAGCCTGCCTCACATGGTGGGATTTTTTTTATCTTCCTCTTTTCTAATTTTTTTGTCAGCTTTTTTCTCTCCCCCATCAGTTTAATTAGCCAACATTTGTCTCAGTTTTCCTGAGCAGCGTTTGTTTATCCTAGTGTCACGCCTGACATTGGCCAATTAGTGCAGTGAAATTGTTTAGCCTCAATAGCACAAGCAGTGGAAAACACTCCCAAGATGTTTGCTGCGAGCTCACGGGGAGATTCAGAGAGAAATTTGGGGAAAGCGAAAAAGGGATGTCAGAGTATTTAGGTTGATTATGAAGAATCATGACCGCATGAGGGTTTTGATTATGAGTAATTTTTAGGAAGATGTTATTGGTTGCTTGACAGCAGTGAAATATGGATAGAGTTTAGGCAGAAAGTCCTTTTTTTAATATAATAATACATGATTTTTTTAAATTGCTAAATATTTTCAAAATTATTTGTTCATCATCTTTCTTTTTGTGATATCAGTAATGGCTAATATCGACTTACCACCATTTTGATGCAAAAACAATAACTTGTAGTAATGGTAATGATATTTTAGTGGAAACTTTGGTTAGCATGGTGAATTTTTGTAAGTGTAGGTTGTACTTGGCTATACTGAAAATAACAAATTGGCTTATGTAGAAAACAAAGCATCAAACATACATTCTCATATTCAACGTTCCATTCAGTACCACTATTCGAGGGCTTCAGATGCTCTCCAGGAAGACACCGCAAACACAAAGACATGCAGATGCTGTAGGGTACTTTAATATGATATGCCTACACTATTAATACTCTCTTTAGGTCTTTCAAAGCTATTTTGGTCCTGAAATTGGAATATTTATTTTGTGTTGGTGCTCCATTCTGACTGATGTGCTCGACATGACATTCTGCAGGTTTGATTTTATGGATATGAAGTGTTAATACATCCCCCGTTGGATAAGTCATTTTGACTCATTCTTGCATGCACACGCGTGTCGGAAAGAGTGAATCTACGTGCCTGAAAGAAAGAGAGAGAGAGAGAGAGAGAGAGAGAGAGAGAGAGAGAGAGAGAGAGAGCGATTGACTCGGCACACCGCCTGCCCTCACACAACAATTACCGCAGTCAAGGCCCACTGCAAAGATAAATTAATGTCTCCTCACAAGACAAAAGATTTTCTGTTCACTAAAACACAGGAACTATCATGTAGCAGTACGTGTTTAGAGTATGTTTACCATTTAAAAAGACTCATGGAAATACCTTGTTTAACCTAAGAAGCTCAGATAAGACTAAATAAAAAGACGTTATTGTGTCTTTTTGAGGGGGCAACAGTGGTGGTCCTGGCTCACCCTGTTCACATGAAGAAGTACAACATGACGAGAGGAAAATAAAAACTTTTAATTACTTTGTGTATGTGTCAAGGGGTACATTTACACAAAACACTGAAAATTGTTGTGTATATTAAAAAAGATATATTTAATGAATATATATATATATATATATATATATATATATAGATAGAGAGAGAGAGAGAGAGAGAGAGAGAGAGTTAGGTAACATTTAAAAATATAGGCTACATATACTCACACCAGTCACTTTATTAGGGACAGCTCATCAGAATGGGGAAAAAGGTGATTTAAGGCGAGACACTACAGGTGAATAGGGTAAACATTTTAACTTACAGATATCACCATGAAACTTTACCAGTTGATAACTCGCCTAAATAGGAGAAAAAAATGTATTGCAAGTTTTCTGTAATTTTATGTTTAAATATTCCAATATGGCTACATCTAATTAAACATGCGTTAATTTGCATATATTTTGAAGTGACGAATCTGACCATTGAAAAAAACAAGGTTCAAAATTATTTTTGCATTTTGTTGATATATTCAATGAAAAGACATTATCAGAGGGGATTATGAATATCTCCTTTTGTTACCCTGTAAATCAGAAAATACTGCCAATAGCCTTAAAATTTTTTTATTTCCGCCCTATTTTTAAACATAAAATGTCATATAAGTCAGGCCAAGAATTATATATCAACAAATCCCTCTGAACAAACCTTCACAATATAGTTAGGAATACGGCTGTAAAGTTTGGTGTATGTAGGTGCTACAGAGGTGGAAAATCGTCACTAGGAGTGTGAGAAAAAACTCATTTTGAGAAAACGGACTTTAAAGATTTTTATGGCAAAATTCCACTAATTTCTATTGAAAGCCATGAATTACAGACAAAATATGCTTTAGGTCCAAGTAAAATCCATGTAACACACTGTTTAACATCCAAAACTCATTATCGCTTCATCCATCACTGATCATAACATCCAAAACAACACATCAACAGTCCATCACACAGGTGAATATGTCTCTGCCTGAGGGACTCGCAACCACTTTAGGATCCCACAATTACAGATTTGTTTAGTATTATATAGTAATTATATTATACAAAAACTGAAATGTGTTGTATAATGTAATTGTTTTGTATATACAGTGTGTAAAGTATAGTATATGTGATGTATGTATATAATGTCAGAGCGCGTCACGTGACGATTCTGAATAAATCACGTTGTCAGAAATTGGCATCAGCCAATGAGATTGCGCATTTCGAGTTAAATCGCCTGTTTTACTTTCATGCTTAGTGTCTGATAAACAGGAAATGACCATATTTGGATCTGACAGTGTTGTGCAGGAGAGAGAGAGTTTTCTAACAGTGTGTGTGATGACGGTGCAGACAGCGATCGCGGAACAGTGGGATGATTTAGAACGTCAACTTTTGAGGAATTTAGGCGAAATCTACACACGCAAACAGACAAAGTGTAGTAAAATAAAGACCTAAATGTGTATTTTGGACTTTTTTTTCAGCACAATTCTGAAAGAAGACAAATTGAAGACAAATATCCCAAAATCTCAAAATTGACCAGTGAAAAAAAACAAACAATTTGCCTGCCGTGTCTCGCCTTAAGTGGCTTTGAACATGGCATGGGTGTTGGTGCCAGAATGGCTGGTCTGAGTATTTCAGAAAGTGCTGATCTACTCGGATTTTCATGCACAACCATATCAAGGGTTTACAGAGAATGGTCCGAAAAAGAGAAAATATACAGCGAGTGGCAGTTCTGTGGGTGAAAATTCCTTGTTGATGCCAGAGGTCAAAGGAGAATGACCAGACTGGATTGAGCTGATAGAAAGGCAACTGTAACTCAAATAACCACTTGTTACAACCGAGGTCTGCAGAAGAGCATTTCTGAACGCACACGTCGAACCTTGAAGCAGATGGACTACAGCAGCAGAAGACCCCACTAGAAGACACTCCTTTCAGCTAAGAACAGGAAACTGAGGCTATAATTCGCATTGGCTCACCAAAATTGGACAATAGAAGATTGTAAAAACGTTGCCTGGTCTGATGAGTCTCGATTTCTGCTGCAACATATATATGGTCGGGTCAGAAAAATATGAAAGCCAATATGATGGCTTATATCCATCCTGCCTTGTATCAACGGTTCAGGGGGGATGTTTTCTTGGCACACTTTGAGCCCCTTAGTACCAACTGAGCATTGTTTAAACGCCAGAGTTTATCTGAGTATTAAAGCTGACCATGTCCATCCCTTTATGAACAGTGTACCCGTCTTCTGATGGCTACTTCCAGCAGGTTAAGGTGTCATGTCACGAAGCTCAAATCATCTCACACTGGTTTCTTGAACATGACAATGAGTTCACTATACTCAACCAGCCTCCACAGTCACCAGTCACAATCTAATAGAGCACCTTTGGGATGTGATGGAACAGGAGATTCACATCATGAATGTGTAGCTGACAAATCTGCAGAAAATGCGTGATGCTATCATGTCAATACGGACCAAAATCTCTGAGAAAAGATTCTAGCATCTTGTTGCATCTATGCCATGAAGAATTAAGGCAGTTCTGAAGGCAAAAGAGGGTCAAACCTAGTACTAGCAAGGTGTACCTAATAAAGTGCCCTGTGAGTATATACTGTATGTGTACTAAAAAAACAAAATATACTTTATATTTAAATTTTATACAAATACACACATAAAAATATATACATTTCAGTTTATATTAAAATACTGTATATCATTTATGTGTCCAGTAGTTTTTTCCTGCATGATTTTGCCTGTTTTTCTTTGCATGTGACCAAGATATAATCACATCCTATTTATGCAGCCTTCTCTTTAGTCTATTATAAGGTTTGTTATAGTTGTTATTGCTGCATCTAACCATTCCTCAACTATGCCATTTCTGATTGTGTGTATATATAGGGCCCTTCGTATTACATCGGCCTGAAATAGATATATAATGCAAGAGGTGAGAACGTCTTCGATGTATCGAGTTGGCAAGGGGGCTTTGAGTTAAGACGTTAAGATATGTCGAGTAGTTCACACTACACAGAGCACAGATTCAATTTAGCACTTCCTCCGCGCCACCAGAAACCACGCGCAAGCGTTTCAAACCACAGACTCCCAAACAGCGGCCGACACTTCCTCTCCAGCCTGCAGTCTATCTTATCTATCTTCTCATCTGTATCATCCTCGTCGGACTGGAACAAAGACAAGCGGCATCGCTGAAGTGGCACTGACAGCTTTGCAGGGGAAGAGTGAGGCTGCTCTGTGGGGAGAACTGGGAAAGTGTGCAGCCTGTGGCAGAAGGGAGACGCCAGCGTATCTTTCTTGCCGCCCTCAGCCTTTAGCTCCGGGCTCCCACTCGGAATCACACACGCTCATGTCACCCTAAGGCAGCAGTCTCAAACACTTAAACTCAAACCCAAAGGTGTTTATTGAACTCTACTGTTCAGCCCAGTGTCTCCCTCATTCAATCCCAGCAACTGGCAGTCTGACTGCTGGTTCGGTTGGTGAGGTCTAATTATGTGTAGACACACTGATATGTTATATGTAGTGCTCACACACACATAGCCACAAATAGACAAACACATAAGGAGCACATGTTCCTAGAGCTAGTGAGCTGTCGTGCTGTATGGTGCCTACATGGGCAGCTGCATTCTGAAACAAACTAATTAGGAACACAATACATAAGCAGTGTCACATGAATAGCACTCCCCATAACAATTTTCAATGGAGTTCTCCATTAGCATTAAGAGTTGCTGTTTTCTTGAGTTTTTCACGAAATTTAAATGTAAAGTATAATTTTGTTTTTTAGTTATGCATAAGTGAGAATATATATACTCACAGGCCACTTTATTAGGTACACTTTGGTACTGGGTGCTGGAACAAGGTGCTGGAAGCATTTCTCAGAGATTTGGTCCATATTGACAGGATAGCATCACGCAGTTGCTGCAGATTTGTCAGCTTCACATACAGTCAAAAAAATTATTCAGACATAATTTTTGATATTTTTTTACTAGTGGGTGCAGGACACAGTTGTAAGTAATGTATGTATGTGATACCCTTGTATGTAAGTGATAACAGCAAGGTGTCTGAATAAATTTTGGTTTGACTGTACATGATGTGAATCTCCCATTCCATCACATCCCAAAGGTGCTCTATCGGATTGAGATCTGGTGACCGTGGAGGTCATTTGAGTATAATGAACTCATTGTCATGTTCAAGAAACCAGTTTGGAACTTGAGTTGCAATACTTAGGAAAATTCTGACTGTTGACATTTTTAAAGATCAACTTAAAAAATGTTTTTAACTTGCATTTGTTTGTTGACGTTTATTTGTTTTACTTATTTTATTAGCACAAACATTAGAGCATAGTGCTAGCAACACCAAGGTCATGGGTTTGATCCCAAGGGAATGCCTGAAGTGATATAGTTTATATTTTAAATGCAATTGGCACTTTAGAGGTCATTTACACGACACTGTTTTCAACTGAAAACTTTTATGCGTTTTGCCTGTTTATTTAGCCAACACAACAACGGTGTTATTGGGGTCTGAAAACGCAAACCTTTTAAAACGGGATTCAAAGTGCAAGTTTTTGAAAACTATACTGTTATCGTCTCTGTGTGAACTACAAAAAAAGAGAATAAGGCGTGTAGTGTTTCTTTATGGCCAATGCCAACTACTGGACTGGCATGCATAATAAAGTGTTTTTAGCCCATTTTAATAGCCCCATGTTCACAGGGATCATTTTGACAACATTGCCGTCTGTACGGGAAAAGCGCAAAGGAAAAACATTTCCATTAGTAGTGCATTGTTGTTTTGTAAACGTACCCTAAATGTTGTTTAGAATGTTGCTAAGCTAACAGTAACATACTTGAGCAAAAACATATATAGCTCACACAAATATTGGATAAAATAACTAATTAATAATTTTAAAATATTAAGTAAATAATTAAATTATTTATATACAATAACTGTAGTGTTAAGTGTTAACTAAAACTATTAAAATGTCTCTGTAATGGAAACAAAGATTTAATGAAATAAAATATAAATATTACATGGAAAAACAAACACAAATAAAAAAAATTGAGTTTAAGTTGAAGTACTAAAATAAATATAAACTTGCTAAAAGTAAAAACTTAATAAAAGTAAAAGTCAGAAATTCTGTCCATAAAAATTAGGGGCAGAACCGGTTGGGCAAACTCCCATGAACCCTCCAGCACACTGGAGATGGTATAGAGCTGCTCCAATGTTCCACGACCGGGATGAAAACCGCACTGTTCCTCCTGAATCAGAGGTTCTACTTTCGGCCGAATTCTCCTCTCCAGTACCCTGGCATAGACTTTCCCGGGGAGGCTGAGAAGTGTGAGTGTGACACCCTGAGAAGGGACCACCACCAGCCCAAAGGTACTGTCCCCGACCGCCACACGATGTTGCTGAGGCGTGTCAGCCAAGACAGCCCCACAACATCCAGAGACTTGAGGTACTCAGGGCGGATCTCATACCTCCCCCCGGTGCCTTGCCACCGAGGAGCTTCTTCACTTACCTCGGTGACTACCTCGGTGAGCCCAAGGGAGGGCGGCCCCACATCGCTCCTTCGGACTGGGGGGAGGCCAGGCCGCCAGGCACTTGCATACGAGCCCCAACCCCGGGCCTGGCTCCAGGGTAAGGCCCCAACTGCGCCATGCCCGGTGACGTCACACTCCTCGTTTTTAATTCTAGCATAAACGGTTCATGAACCGCTCTTAGTCTGACCCGTCACCTAGGACCTGTTTGCCCCTCCTTGAACTGCCACCTTACCGTGGTGGAGGGGTTTGAATACCTGAACAATCTTAGGAGCTATGTTGTCCGGGGCTATATGCCCCTGGTAGGGTCTTCCAAAGCAAAAGTAAAAGTCGAATAAAATAAATTAAAGTAAAATAGAAATAGAAATATATAAAAAATGAATAGAAATGACAAAAGTATATAATAAAATTACTAAAATGAAAATGAAAACTGAAAATATAAAAACAAAAGCTATTTCAAATATTAATAATACTATAATGGTATATAAATGATGCTAAAGAAACTAAAATTTTCTTTTGCTTTTACTTTATTTTTTAACGAAAAACATTCTGGGATTGTCTTCTCTCTGAAAGATAGAAACATAGAATTTGTCCAAAATGTGGTATCGTAAGCAGCTCACTAGGTTGTACATCCATATATTGGACCACATGCACATATCTTGAAATACACACAGAAACGCACATGTATATATATTTACAGAAACAAAAGCACACATACACACACTCCCACTCACAGACAGACACCGCAGAAGAGTGGATTTCACAGCCATGGCAGCAGATGCTGCCGCACATGTGTCAATGTGCAGAAATGTTAGATATTAAAATCTTGTGACTCTCCGGGGGATCAGAGGGTAAAATTTTCTCACCGTTTCATTAGGATGGTGAGATTGTAATTGTTGTGGTTTACCTGACACAAGTTTGGTGGCATATGTGTGTATTTGTGTGTTCTCATGTTCACACAATCACAGTTTTGAAGGAGGGGGTTGGGGTAGGGCGATGATGGCAGGCCTACGGAGGAGGAGGAGTGGGAGGGAACAGGGCTCAGACGGATCACCGCACCCGTGCCGGGGTTTGAGTCGGCAGCGGGCAGATGGACCGCTGACACTGGCACAAGGAGAAAGTATAAAGTCGAGTAGACAGGAGGAAAAAAACGAGGGAGTCAAAAAATACATCATCATCATCCTCGCTGACACTCTGTTGGTCTTGACCTTAACAGGCTGGAGTGTTGTCAGACGCAGGCAGCAAGGCCTGATGGGAGAGTCAGGCATGTCTGTGGGCGCAGGGCTTCATTCGGCTGTAGGGGCTGCGCTGCATCTAAACTGCTCGGCACTAAACACATCTCTGCTCATGCACAAATAACAATCCAACCACAGCTGAGCCATCTTATTAAATATTTTAGAGGAGTGTGATCACACTGTCTCCACATTTATTGAGTTTTCATTGAATATTTGACACTTTCTGAAGTTTTTAACCTGTAGTATCCCGGTTACATGAGGTAAAATATTTTTTCCTCCACAGTAAAAATGTTTTGCCAACCAATCTGAAATTGTTCTATTGTTTTTGAAAACCTAGATTTAGAGTTGCAAAACCTAGATTGCGCTTTGCCAAAGAGCACATTTTCAACCAGTTTGTACACTGTACAACACGGACATAGATTAAACAACATGTAGACAGTCTCTGACGCTGTGATCTCATATGGCATACATAGGATTTCTCAATCTTGCATCTTATTGAGTCACCCAACAACAAGTGTTGTGTGTACTCATTCCTCAGATGACACCCGGACGCTCAAATCCCACAGGAGACGGGTCGAGCTCTGATCTACACCAAACCTCATCTGATCACAATACAGACCTTCCATTCCTTTGCTGGACATCATAATTTCACACATACACACACCACGTTGTATATCACACATTGTCTGCAGACATTAATTTGAGCCCTCCCATATTATATCTGGGTCATATTTTACACTTTCCTCATTTGGAAGATCATTTAACGATTGTGCTTTTCATTTAAGTGCCCTACTCTGCATCTTGAGGAAGTTCCCTATGAGGAGAGAAACCATTAAAGGTGTATTATAAAAATATTATTGACCTTTGAGAAGCGACACTAGACCAGACTCGGACTGTGTTTTAAGACTCAATGCCTGTTCCTTAGATTATCAACATATGCCAGTCTTAATAAATGTTCTGTCACTTTATTAAAAAATTTAAGTACAACAGTATAATTTTTACGATCCCATAAAGGTGAAGGTAGCACATAGTAATTTTTTCATGCACGGTGAACTTTTGAAGCACTCTGCAATAGGTTACGTAATTAATTTCTGCTTAGAGTGAACTACTGACCATATATTTTAGCTTTTTACCTGCACTCTTTGTAGTACAACCTTTTATCAGACCTTTCTTTAGTCTTCTGAGTGTCACTCTGTGTGGGTGCATGCATAGAGCTATTTTTAACAAAAAAAAGTTCACAAATTTCGTAAATTTCAATTAACAGTTGGGGGGGACAATAAACAAAATTTCTCAAGAGCAATTTTTGAAGGGGGCACAAATAATACAGCCAAAATTGTACTTGTAAGAATATGTGTACAGTGGCAAACAACACAAAGCGATAGTTGTTAAAGCGATAGTTGTTAAAATATGAGTTAGGTTCATAGGTTCACTACAAGGCCATATTATAATTATTAAATTATCTTGCGTCCACCACATAGTATTTTGGGTTTCGTCTGGGACAGAGGACGTCTCTTACATAGATATTCAAAAGCAGCAAGCCCACTGATCTGCCACTTAACATCATATTGAGCATAACGACTCGGTTACTAACGTAACCTCGGTTCCCTGAGAGGAGGGAACGTGTATTGCGTAAGTAGCTTACGCTATTGGAAAACTCCTTTTCTCGAGAAATATTGAAGTCTTTATGTAAAACGCATTGCAGCTGCACAGCATACAGCAGTGAGCGAGGCAGCTCAGTCACTGGCTGTGCTGCGGCAACTGCACGAACCTATGACGGGGCGACTCTGAACACGCTTCCAATGAGCGTGCTTTGAGCCCGCCAAGATGGGCGTGGCCAAGGGTATATATTGGGCGCCCCATTGTCTGAGTTCTTTAGGTTCAATCGACTGAAGCGAACTGACAAGCACGGCAGCTTACGCAATACTCGTTCCCTCCTCTTAGGGAACCGAGGTTACGTTAGTAACCGAGTCGTTCCCTTTCGAGAGGTCTCTCCTATTGCGTAAGTATCTTACGCTATGGGAACACCATGTAAAACGCTGTGCGTGCTGACTTCGCTCTATTATAGCCAGAGGCAGATGCCTGAGCCTTTAAGCAAAGTAATTATCCAACGAGCCGTCCAATGGGCGTCCAGTGGAAAAACACACAAGCACATTTTATGTACTGATATTCATAAAACACCCTCTAAATCAGTCAGAGACGGACACTATAAGGGAGGAGATAATGCTCAGCATATACACACTCCAGCCTATACATATTTAGACCGACAGTATGTTGGAATGCAATGAGGGGACCTGTAGGTTATACAACCTGATAAATGTTGACGGTGAGGCCCAGCCTGCTGCCGCACAAATATCTTGAATGGGTATCCCACTCGACCACGCCCACGAGGAGGCCATGCCTCTCGTAGAGTGAGCTCTGATGCCCAAGGGGCACTGAAGGCCCTTGGTTTTATAAGCCAGCGCTATAGCATCAACTATCCAGCGCGATATTCTCTGCTTTGAAACAGCGAGACCTTTGGTGCGGTCGCCAAAGCATACAAATAATTGCTTTGTCTGTCTGAACAGGGCAGAACGTTCCAAATATACTCTGAGCGCCCTGACTGGGCAGAGTAAATTAGCGTCGCTTTCGTCTGCTGGAGACGATAGCGCGGCCAGAGATATCACCTGTGCTCTGAAGGGTGTAGAGAGCACCTTAGGAATATACCCGTGTTTTGGTCTAAGGACAACTCTGCTGTCGTTAGGTCCAAATTCCAGGCAGGCAGCGCTTGATGACAGTGCGTGCAGGTCGCCCACTCTCTTGACTGAGGAGAGAGCCAGCAAGAGAGCAGTTTTGAGCGAGAGCTGTTTAAGGTGCACAGTCCGTAGAGGTTCGAACGGGGCACTCTTGAGTGCGTCCAGGACCTTGGCCAGGTCCCAGATCGGCACTGGGGGGGGGGGGGGGGGGGGGCGTGGGGGATTTATCCTCCTGGCGCCTCTCAGGAAACGAACAACTAGGTAGTTTTTCCCTAGTGTGTGTCCTTCCACAGGATCGTGTGACGCCGCTATGGCAGCCACATATACTTTGAGCTGGAGGGGGTGCGGCCTGCCTCCAACAGCTCTTGTAAGAAAGCGAGTACCCTCGGTATCTCGCATGTCTCAGGATTCAAGTTTCTGGTTTTACACCAGTCACTGAACACCTTCCATTTCTGGGCATATAAGCGCCTCGTAGAGGGTGCTCGCGCCTCAGTGATGGTTCTCAACACTCCACTGGGGAGGTTCCCGGGAACCCGTTGAGGGGCCATGCATGGAGGGCCCACAGATCGGGGCGGGGATGGAGGATCATCCCGTTGGCCTGCCTGAGGAGGTCTAGCCTCAGCGGAATCGGCCATGGGGAAGATTGCATCATCTGCATCAGTTCTGGAAACCACGTCTGGTTCTTCGAGTGCAGGGAGCTCGACCTGAGTCCACCTTGGCGATTTATATATGAGACTACCGTCATGTTGTCCGTTCGGACCGTCCTGCTCGTCTTTCAGGTACGGAAGCAGGGCTCTGAGAGCCAAAGCGACCGCTTTCAATTCCAGACAGTTTATATGTAGGCGTTTCTCCGGGTTTGACCACAAGCCGGAGACAGGCCTGCCCTCGTAAAGGGCCCCCCAACCTATTTTGGAGGCATCTGTCGTGATCATTTTTCTCCTTGTGTTCACGCCCAAACTCACACTGGACTGATACCAGTCGACAGCTTTCCAGGGCATCAGGGCTTTTATGCAGCCGTGATTCGCTCTGATTAAAAAATGTCCCGAGCGCCACGCGTGAGTGGGGACACGGCTTTTGAGCCAGCGTTGGGGAGGACGCATGTGCAACAATCCTAGCTGGAGTATAGCTGATGCCGGGTCCATGAGACCGAGCATCCTTTGAAATCGCTTTAGGGGGCGCGTGCGCCCACTCTGAACGATGTTGCAAGGCGCCGAATAGTGAGCCCGTGCTCTGATGAGAGCCGCGCCGTCATCTGCACTGAGTCTAGCACTATTCCTAGAAAATTAATATTCCGGCTGGGAGATAGCATGCTCTTTGCAAAATTGATTCTTAGACCCAGGCAGTCTAGATGGCTGGTAATCCAAGACCTGTGTGTCATTAACTGACTCTCTGATTGTGCTAGGACTAGCCAATCGTCGAGATAATTCAGTATTCGCACTCCCCGCTGTCTCAGGGGGGAAAGTGCTGCATCCATACATTTCGTGAATGTACGGGGTGCCAGTGATAGGCCGAATGGTAGTACTGTGTACTGGTATGACTGTCCCTCGAAAGCAAATCTCAGAAATGGCCTGTGATGAGGCGCTATCGGAATGTGAAAGTAAGCGTCTTTCAGATCCACTGATAGAAACCAATCCCCCGGGCGAACTTGCGCGAGCATATTTTTGGTTGTTAACATTCTGAACGAGCGAATCATTAAAGCTTTGTTCAGATTTCTGAGATCTAGGATGGGGCGCAGACCACCATCCTTCTTCGGGACGAGAAAATAGCAGCTGTAAAAACCCGCCTCGCTCATAGAGGGAGGAACAGTTTCTATAGCACCCTTCTCTATCAGTTTGAGCACTTCGGTGCGTAGAACACGTGAAACATCTTTTCTCACTTTCGTCTCGACCACCGCTGAGAAGCGGGGTGGTCTGCGAGCGATTTGAAGTGTTTTATCATGTTCAAAACCCATTTCGGCATGTCGGGGATTTTCCCCAAGCTTTCGCTCGCACAGATATGGCCTGAATGCTAGCTGGGGGCGTGTCGCAGTGACGTATGGCTCCCGCCGGCGAACCGCTCCGTGCTAACTGAGCTAACAGCTCTCAGAGGCGCGGGCGCGCGCTGAGCAACTTTGTTGAGTGCCGAGTGCAGGGGTGCGTGTGAGATTACAGGCACGCTCACCATATCTGTAATGCTCACAATGTGGGCTGGAGAAATGTTCAAGACTGTATGGACAGTGCTTATGGGTGGGGGTGCATAAACTGTGGTAGGCACACGCACCACTTTCATAAAACTGCCCGCTCGTGGCAAAAATACATCGGTTAATCATGATCTTTTTTTTTTGTCATGACTAATTTATTAATGACTTGGTAACATCTTTATTAAAGAGAAAATAATCACTTCATCCAAGTGCATAAAATAGCTTTGACAGCCTATTTACTGGAGTTCCACAATTACTGAAGAATTTTGTTCTCTCCCACTGCACTTGTGCGTATAGGTGAGGTAAGGGTTGCCAGGTTTTCACAACAAAACCCAATTGCTACTCAATACTAGCCCAATCGCGTTTCGGGGATAAAATCCGAAATCGCATTCCGGGGGGTTAATAATAAATATTGCGTTATTGGTGTCGCTTCAACCCGCAGACTTGAAAAACAACCCACGGCAATAGTGTAAAAGTAGCCCAATGTCTACAGGGAAAACAGCACACTTTGCAACTCGGAAAAGCAGGTGGTGGACCAAAGCACTGTGAGGCAGGAGAGGGGCCCCGTTTTTTTTTTTTGCCCCCGTTTGCATTTGTATTGTTTTACTACACAATTATTTGAAGTATATCATTCTATTATTTACAACACACAGCATGGATTTTAATGATATTTTTAGGGGGAAACAACCCTCAGATGTCCTGACCCCCCTAAATCCCCACGATTTCTGCTTTGGAGACAAAATTGTTCCCAGAAGTTAGATATTGTCGGAAAAGCTAAAACACAAAAAGCTAAGAAACAGTATTTCTAAGCTACAAGCTAGCAGACTTTTTTTATTTTTATTTATTGAAAAAGTAGTTTGCAACACGGTTACTAATAATTAGCAAGCTACACTAATGCTATGTTAGCCTGGTTTTCATTTGTACAGAGAGTCTGGCCACTCTCCATTGACAAGCATTAACTTCCTTGAAGGTGGGTACTCTGTTGAAGTTAAAAACTATTGCATCTGCCCAGAGCCACTCTGGATCTGCCATAAACAATCGCTTACGTTTGGTCGTGACGTATGACGACTCAAACTAGCGCACAACCTCAACGTCATCGTTCTCAGCCACTCCCTCTGTTAGCTGTTTGGACCGGTAAAAAATTGACCGGAGAAGACCCACGAATATACCGCACACCCAGACGTAGTACTGAAGGAAAATGAAAATTGAGCGGAAGTACGTAGGAGCGCGGAGCCAGGCAAATGCTATGTAGGATGGCAACATGTTTTTAAATATATACACTATTTGAACTTTTGTTCAATAAGGATACATTCCATTTCTACTTAAAAAGAAATGCTGTTTTTTACCTTCTATTCATCAAAGTATCCTGAAAAAATGCATTACAATTTCAGAATAGTATTAGAAGCACAATTGTTTTCAACACTTATAATAATAAGAAATGTTTCTTGAGCAGCAAATCAGCATATAAGAATGATATCTGAAGGATCATGTGACACTGAAGAATTCAGAAAAACAGGAATGAATAATATTTTAATTTAAAACAGCTATTTGAAATTGAAATTGTAATAATATTTTACATGATTACCGTTTTTGCTGTATTATGGTCAAATTATGCAGCCTTGGTGAGCATAAGAAATGTCTATCAAAAACAAAAAATATCTTACCAACCTACCAAAAGTAGTGTAACCATTACCTTTCTGTTATCAGAGCAGTTATTATCTGTCACACACACACACACACACACACACACACGCACACACACACACACACACACACACACACACACACACACACACACACACACACACACACACACACACACACACACACACACACACACACACACACACACACACACACACACACACACAAGATCATCTTAAAGGGATAATCCACCCAAATAATAAAATCCTGTTGTTATTTACTCACCCCATGTCATTCCACATATATATATATATATTTTTTATCCATACAATAGATGTCAATGGGCTCCACAGTTGTTTGGTTTCCAACAAACTTCAATTAAAAGTAGTAATATACACCTGCAAGAAAATGTGACAAAAAACAAACAAACAGATATGTGCATTTTGTCACACAACACCAATATTCTGGTTGGAACAAGTAGCTTGTTACTAGAAAAGCTTCACTGGAAACAGCCAAACTAATGTCACACTACTAAAAAAACAGTCTAGTTAAATTCTACAGGTTACTCCCAACACTGGTCCTAGAGCACACATTTTCAAACAATCTCAGGCTAAACCTACACTTACCTCTAAAAAATTATACCTGATCCCAAATGTATACTTTTACGTGTGGGATACCTTTTACCGGTGAAAAATGCCTTGTATGTTAAGCATACTTTCATCAAAATTCCGGCCAGTTGATAATACCTAGAATATCAAAATCGACTGCTGGTGCTAGATCCTTTTCCTATTTAGTACCAAAACTTTGGAACAGTCTTCCTACCATTGTCCGGGAAGCAGATACACTCTGTCAGTTCAAATGTAGACTAAAAACACATCTCTTTGACCTAGCATACACATAACACATTATAAACTTCTATAATTCAATGTTAGGCTGCACAGATTAGGTCAGCCGGAACCGGGAACAAAAATCCTGATGTACTTGTTACATCATAAGAAGGATGGCGTCTACGCTAATATTAGTCTCTCTGTTTATCCAGAAGTTTACCGCAGTCTGCCGGATCCAGGCTATATCCAGATCTGATGAAGGACACGACGACAACGCAGTCCTGAAGTGTTAACTGGTCTCTCCCCTGTGAAGGCCTCCTTCCCTTCCCTTTACCTCTGTACAGATAAAGCGTTGTTGGGATAATTCCGGGTTCACGTGGCTACACGGAAGCGATAAATAATTATTTATTGTACATTTTTAAGGCCAAACAAGTAGTTTGTTGAGGGTTGGTTTGTAAAAGACTACATGCCTGCGCACATATATATTCAAACGCGCATACCCATAGACTAAACATGTGATGCGGATGTGCATGCCATCGGCGTTTTCGCGGGTTTTGCGTTTTTGAGGTTTGCGCAGAGATAACCTTTTTTTTTTTTTTTTCATTTTCAAGGCTTGCACCTTGGAATCTATTTCAGGGTTTGCATTCTTGAGCCACCAGGCACTGTTTTGTGCGGATGGGCGGGCCGGAGCGCATTGAGTGTTTTTTGTTAGAACAGTGTCATGTTAGCGGCCCCTAAGTTAATAACTAATGATCTTTGCAACAGAAGTGAATCAATCAATCAAAACTAACTTTAGCTGGACAATAACTTTATTCTAGAGCTGCTGTAAAGCCAAAACAATCTCTGTTACTGTAATTTCCTATTATCACTTTACATCTTCTTTGAAACAATCTATATTGTTAAAAGCACTATATAAATGAAGGTGACTTGACATGACATACTTGGCCAATAAAAACTGATAGATTGATAGATTGATGTTGAATTGCACAGAGGCTATTTTGTTTTCCCTCTATGCCAACAATTTATTCGATTTGCAAGTATCATATGTGTGAACTGATTGCTAAGACCTTTATATATTATAATGACCACGGCATTTAAAGCTGCTTATGATGGCATTAAGACATTGAATCAAATAACTTTAGGTCTTAAAACATGCTCTCAAAGCTCATAATCTCAATAAAAGACTCATAAACAATGGCTGTGTCTGAAAAATTAGGCGGCTTATTGCCTCACTGCCCTATCAGGCAATGATTTTGTAGGCAGCGTTTGTGCACAAAGGTACCTCACGAAACTGATTTCGGACTTCTGAAGCTGCATAATGGTTTAATGATCTACAGAAAAATAGAGCGAGCTTTGGTGTAAACTAAGCAAATATTTAATTACTACAATAGTAATTCCTCGCTAGAAATGACATCATAAGAAAAACGTTGGTCAAAAACATAAATTTACACACAAACTGACCAACCGCAACTTTCAGATGTCATCTTTATTTTATAGCTTAACTGTCACATGTAAGTGACTGTTACACTGTAGTGAAGGATACATCTACACTGTCTTCAAAGATTGATCAGATAAGGGTATTTCAGGAGACAGGAAGTGAAGCATTAGATTTGTACAAGCCTTGATGCTTTCCAACCTTGTAATGCATCCTCCGAAGGCAGCATTTTAAGCTTTCGGACGCAGCCAATGATTGGTGCAAGAACCAGAACAAATGTACATTTAGTTGAACTTTTAACAAATTGTGAAATTATTTATTTGATGATTTCAAATGATTAGACATGTTTTTTGTTTTTTTTAAAGAAAAGATTACATTTTATTTAACCATTAAAACAAAATTCAGTAAGAAAAAAGAAACAGATTTCAAAGGGCCCAACAGTCTTTTGGTGATGGAGGGCTATTGGAGGAGTGTTCCTGTACATCAATTTGGACAATTATAGCATCTGCTAAATGACGAATAACCATATCCATTGGCTTCCTCAGTCCCTGCCCAGCTTCATATAGTTCTGTAACAATGTTTCAGATCCTCCCTCTTTCTATCATCCCTTCTCCCAATATGCTAAACAAAATCCTTAAACACATTTACCGTTCATGCTCCCCATGTAGTTCAGCTGAGCATCTGTATCTAATCATTTTGTCCACACGGAGCCTAAACGAGAGAGAAACAGCGGGGCGATCAAAGGCAGTGCACCGCACGATAGAGTGAGATCAGGTCGATTTTTTTTCACCAATAGGAAACAGGGAACCCAGGGCGCGGTTGCTTTTAGAGCCCGCCTTTATAGTGCAAAAAAGACAGTGAATAAGAGAGAGAGAGAGAGGTAAGTGTAGTATGAGTTAGATCCTGTTCTCCATGGCAACGTGTGGAGGGAGATAGTAAGTGGATGCAAGAGAGGGTGTAATGAGAGGTCATCCACAGGCCAGAGAAAGGCCACGGGGACAAGAGGTTGAGGATTCCCCTCCCCAACATGTCTCCCAGTCGTCCCTACGTATTTCATACACTTTTTCTCCATCTCTTTGATCCCACTTCTAACAGTTGGTGGGTATATCTAGCTCTGACATTCCTGGCCATGCCTGCTTCTGTGTTGAACCTTAGTAAATTCTCTCGACTCCTAAAGCGAAACATTTAGGAGTCAAGTGGATTTATTAGTTGACAAAATCGCTAGATAAAGAAAGTTGTTTAGAAGCGTTTCAGTTCAGTGGGTACATAGCTTCTTCTCCTTTTAACAATTTAGTACATAAACTACATGATTTGAGTTACACTACCAGTGTAAGTTTGGGGTCAAGTTTGGGGTCAGTTAAGGGATTTATTCTTGTGATCATTACTCTAGTCTTCAGTCACATGATCCTTCAGAAATCATTCTAAAATGCAGAATCGGTGCTTAAGAAACACTTTTTATTATCAATGTTGAAAACAGCTGCTTTAGATATTTTCATGGAAACCATTTTTTTCAGTATTATTTGATGAAAATAAAATAGAAATAACAGCATTTATTTGAAATACGAATCTTTTTTTAAAATTACACTTGCCTTGGTGAATAAAAGCATTAATTTTATTAACCAAAAACATTTTATAAACTAGGATGTTTTTCTACATGTATTATGTATAGGCTATATATTTGTTGCAGTCACTCTTTTTTGTAAAAAAATATTTCTGCCTATTAAAAAAAACAAACAGTAAAATGTTGTGAAGAGTATGGTTCCAATGTTACCAAACAATGTTTCTGTTACAGTAAATTCAACCTTACAAATTGACATAATAATCATAATATTTAATAAATAATTAATCCGTTTTTAATTACACACTGTCATATGAAATACGTAACTGAAAACTGATTTGGGGTTCAGTAAGGGAGTTGGCTGTAAATTAAGGAAAGGTTCTGAACGATTCACTGACTAGGTTTGGAGAATCTTTTTGACTGACTCCTTAAAATGAACCAGCATCATTATTTTCCGTGAATCAGACATCATGACTCATGCTGAGTTTGTTGTTCGGTGTGCAAGACACAATGGCTCACACTCTAACAAGATGATATCTGATGAAACTGTTTATATGGGCATTCACAAAGTTGTCTCAACTAACTAGACTATATTATTGCCACACATTTTTATAGTATTTGTCACAGCCCTGGATTGTACATCAAAATGCAACTTCTCTTTCGATCTCTCTTGCTGTAACAGTTCATCGCAACTGAAAATAGAGTCAATCTGTCACAAGCTAAAAGAGAGCCCCACATTGGCACCAGCGGAGGACTTCAAAGGCAGGCCACTCAAGTAAGAACCCCAGAAAGAGTCTACATTAATCTAGGATGCTTCTCTTAGCTGAGCATCTTGAAAGAGATTACATTAACTCCAGGTGCAGGTTCTCTTCAGTTTGCATAAAGTTGTGTTACTGTTTCTTTAAATACACAATTATTTGGTGATAACTATAATAATAATTACTGTAATAATTGTTATTTAGTCAAAATAATAATGTGAAGAAGAATGTCGAAGAAAGGCTCTTCTGAGGTCAAGTAACCAATTTGCATGTCTCTTATTTTACTCTATGGAAGCTTGTTTCTGCCACAGAATAAAAGATAGCAAAGGTAATTGCGACTTTTTATCTCACAATTCTGACTTTATAACACGCAATTGTGAGATATAAAGTCATAATTGCCTATTAAAAAGTCATAATTGAGATATAAACTCGCAATTATGAGGAAAAATAATGAATACAACAAGAAAGTGCTTACTGTATATTTGTTACGAAACAGACACTCCAAACAGGAAGATTGAGATGATTGAATTGAGAAGATTGAATTCAGTTTATTGATAGTCAGTAAGAAGCAGGGATTGGAACTGTAGTGGATGAATAGCAATGAAGGATGTGGAACCGGAGATACTGACTGTCCTTGAAGATGATGGAGGAAGCCATGGAAGATGAAGCACACACTGGTGTTGGGAGAGAGGTGAGTATATACAGGCACGATGATCGAGACGAAGAGGACGATGAACTGAGCAACTTTGACTGAAATAACAACTCGTTACAACCGAGGTATGCAGCAAAGCATTTGTGAAGCCACAACACGCACAACCTTGAGGCGGATGGACTACAACAGCAGAAAACCCCACCGGGTACCACTCATCACCACTACAAATAGGAAAAAGAGGCTACAATTTGGAAGAGCTCACCAAAATTGGACAGTTGAAGACTGGAAAAATGTTGCCAGGTCTGATGAGTCTCAATTTCTGTTGACACATTCAGATGGTAGAGTCAGAATTTGGCGTAAACAGAATAAGAACATGGATCCATCACCACTGTGCAGGCTGGTGGTGGTGTAATGGTGTGGGGGATGTTTTCTTGGCACACTTTAGGCCCCTTAGTGCCAATTGGCCATCGTTTAAATGCCAAGGCCTATCTGAGCATTGTTTCTGACCATGTCCATCCCTTTATGGCCACCATGTACCCATCCTCTGATGGCTACTTCCAGCAGGATAATGCACCATGTCACACAGCTCGATTCATTTCAAATTGGTTTCTTGAACATGACAATGAGTTCACTGTACTAAAATGGCCCCCACAGTCACCAGATCTCAACCCAATAGAGCATCTTTGGGATGTGGTGGAACGGGAGCTTCGTGCCCTGGATGTGCATCCCACAAATCTCCATCAACTGCAAGATGCTATGCTATCAATATGGACCAACATTTCTAAAGAATGCTTTCAGCACCTTGATGAATAAATACCAGGTAGAATTAAGGCAGTTCTGAAGGCGAAAGGGGGTCAAACACAGTATGTATGGTGCTCCTAATAATCCTTTAGGTGAGTGTATATCTTCAGGGATTCCATAGTACCGGAATACATGATTGAAGAGGAGCTCTACAGTAGTCATTGCTGTGGGTAAACTTTTTAGGGGAATCAAACGGGAGGATTTAGAGAATCTGTCAACAATTACGAATATGCAGGTATTACCATCAGATGGAGGTAGGTCTGTGGCGAAATCTACTCCCAGGTGTGACCAGGGCCGTTGAGGAACGGGCAACGGAAGAGCTTGCCGAATGGAAGGTGGCAAGGACTCTGAGATGGCGCAGTCATGACATCCTTGTATAAACCTTCTCACATCCCTGGCCGCGTTCGGCCACCAGAAGCGATCTTGTAGCAGTGAGAGGGTGCGGTTGGCCCCGAGATTGCATGTGCCTAGTGAGTGAGATTGGTGCGTTGAGGCCTGGGGACATAGGTGCGGTCGGGAGGACACCCCGGAAGAGATGGCTCGGAGACACTGGAGGAGAGTTGTTGATCGAGGGACCACTGGATTGGGCACGAGAAGATCTATTGAGGCAAGATGGGCTCAGGTTCTTCGGTCTTCTCTTCGAGAGTATGGATACGGGATAGAGCATATGCTTTGCAATTGTTAGTACCAGGATGATAGGATATTGTGAAATGGAAATAGGTGAAAAATAAAGCCCATCTTGCCTGTCTGGGGTTGAGTCGTTTGGCTTTACTGAGGTATTGGGAGATTTTTGTGGTCGATAAGTACTGTGAAACTTTTCTTAGCCCCCTCCAACCAGTGTTCCCACTCCTCTAATGCAAGCTTAATTGCCAGTAGCTCTCGGTTACCGATGTCGTAATTCATCTCCGCCGGGGATAATTTCTTGGAGAAGAAGACGCATGGGTGGAGACGAGATGGATTCCCCTGCTGCTGAGAGAGTGGTTGAGGCGTCAACTTCAACCATGAACGGTTTATTGGAGCCTGTGTGGACTAGCAGCGGCGCATTGGTGAATTAATTCTTGAGGCTCTGGAAAGCTTGAGTGGCGGCTGGTGTCCAGGACAGAGACTTGGGCTTGTTCCTGAGGAGATTGGTTAGAGGGGAGGTGATGGCACTGTAGTTGTGAATGAACCGGCGATAGAAATGTGAAAATCCAAGAAAACGCTGATGTTTTTTGATGGTTGAAGGAATTGGCCAAGTTCGAACAGCTTCCACCTTCCTCTCGTCCATCTGGATGCCGTGTTCACTAATGTTGTAGCCGAGAAATTGGGTGGTGAACTGATGGAAAGAGCACTTCTCGGCTTTAAGGAAGAGCTGATGTTCACAGAGGCGTTTAAGGACCTTGACAACGCTATGGCGATGTTCTGCCAGGCACTGGAATTATATCAGAATGTCATCGATGTAGACATTCACAGTACGATGGAGGAATTCCCGGAGCACCTCGTGCATAAAGTCCTGGAATACGGAGAGAAAGTTTACCAGGCCATACGGCATGACCAAATACTCATAATGTCCAGTTGGGGTCACAAAGGCAGTCTTCCACTCGTCCCCCTCACGGTTGCTCCACAAAGTTGTTCCAGGGCTGCTGGGACTAGAGGAAGAGGGTATCTGAACTGTTATCTTGCTGAGGGCACGGTAATCGATGCAGGGCCGCAAGCCTCCGTCCTCTAAGCAAAAAAAAAAAAACTCGAAGCAGCAGGGGAGATGGAAGGGCGGATGTAACCTTGCTGGAAGGCCTCTTCCACTTAACCCTCCATGGCCCTCTGCTCAGGTAGTGATAGTGGATAGATTTTACCGTGGGGCACTGGCGCATACGTAAAAGGTCGATAGCACAGTTCCATGGCCGGTGTGGTGGCAATGATGAAGCCCATTTAGGACAGAAGACATCACTAAAGGGGTCGTAACAGGTCGGAATGTCCATAGACTGCTGTTCCAAAGGACTCTCAATGGAAGTTGAGTTGATTTTAATGGGAATCACCGGAAGATGTAGGAAGCATCTGGGAAAGCAGCTATCACCCCACTTCAGGATTTCTCCCGTTACCCAGGAGATGGTGGGATTGTGGTGCACGAACCACGGACGCCCTAGGATGATACCAGCGGTTGAATTCTGCAGAACCTGTAGAGTGATAGATTCAGAGTGAAGTAGTCCAACTTGCAGGTGGAGAGGTCCCACAGAGAAACGGACGTTCTTTTTATTGAAAGGTTTGCCAATTAATCGAGTGAACCTGGTAGTGGGTTTCAGTGGGCCTTTTCTGGAGGTTGAGCTGGCGGCAGAGGGAGTCAGAAGGGAAGTTTCCTGCTGACCCAGAGTCAAGGAGGACGTGTACTGGAATGGAGATGTGGGAAGTGGTAAGGACGATTTCAGTGGTGAGTGGTTTTATATTGACCATGGAGGAATGGATAACACTCACCATAGGTCGTGGTGGACGGACAGGACACGCTGAAATGATGTGTCCACCAGCGCCGCATTACAGGCACAGACCCTGAGTCAGCCTCCTCTGTCGCTCCATGAGTGTTAGGCAGGTGTTATCACCCTTGCATGAGGACTGGTTCTGAATTGCTGGTATTCTCTGGTTGGCGGGGTAGAAAATGTGACGGCTGGCCATGTAGATCTTCCATGCAGGGCTGCATACGACGATCGGTGCAGATGGCAAGCTGCATAAACCATTCAATACCCATGGAATCGTCGTATGCAGCGAGTTGCAGTCGGAGACGCAGATTAAGTCCCTGACGATAGGTGGTGAGGAGCGAGCGCTCATTCCATCCACTGGCGGCCGCTAGAGTCCGGAACCTGATGGTGTAATCTGAGACGGAATCTTTCTCTTGACGAATATGATATAACTGCTCACTGATGGTAGAATCGCCATCTGGAATTCCAAAAGCTTCACGGAAGTAAGTGGTGAAGTTACTCACAGACTGTGTAGTGGTGGCATTCTGATTCCAGAGGATTCGGGCCCAATTGAGCGCTCGCCCCGTCAGCAAGAAAATAATAAACACCACCTTAGATCTCTCAGTGGGGAAGCGGGATGACTGCATCTCCATGGCCAGCGAACACTGAAGAAGGAATCCATCGTAATCCACCGCCAAGCGAGAGTAGGGCGCCGGGTTGGCCATGGGACTGAAGGCCACTGGAGGTGAAGGAGAGGCAGTGATGGATAGTGCAGAAGTGGTCATGGAGAGTGTCCGTTTGAGCGCATCCACAAGATCCTGAAATGGATTGGGAGAACTCATCTCGGAGGTGTTGGTCTGGTCTTCTGTAACGAAACAGACACTCCAAACAGGAAGATTGAGATGAGTAACCAGTTTATTGAAATTCAGTAAGAAGCAGGGATAAGAACTGTAGTGGATGAATAACAATGAAGGATGTGGAACCGGAGATACTGACTGGCCTTGAAGATGATTGAGGAGCCGTGGAAGATGAAGCACACACTGGTGTTGGGAGAGAGGTGAGTATATACAGGCACGATGATCGAGACAAAGAGGATGACGAACTGGGAGACACAGGACACTAGGAGACTAGGAGACTAGGAGACTTGGAGACTAGGAGACTTGGAGACTTGGAGACTAGGAGACTAGGAGACTAGGAGACTAGGAGACTAGGAGACTAGGAGACTAGGAGACTAGGAGACTAGGAGACTTGGAGACTTGGAGACTTGGAGACTAGGAGACTAGGAGACTAGGAGACAGTAGGTAAGAGTTGACGCTTTGAGTCCTACTCATTTAAGAGACCAGACAAAGTGTCAGAGTGAGGTGTGTGCCCATAAGTGTTTGTGGTGATGGGCAAATGGCGTGCAGATGCTGGTGATTAATATTCAGGTGATAGCGATCTCAGTGATTGGGTGGAGGTGGAGCCTGGCTGATCCCTGACAATATTAGAGAGTACTGTAATGACAAATAGTGGTGAGAGAAGATGAAGATAAAGTAAACTGAAGACAGAGAGAGAGAGAGAGAGAGAGAGAGTGAGTGGAGAAGGAGAAGGAGGAGGAGAAACACAGCCGAAGTGATATTTTGGCATATAATTGTTATTCATGAAAATATTTTAACATGTCATAAGTACTTGCTAAATCTGGTTCCTCAGATTCCACTGACAGATAGCTTTATCAGTTTCACTGGTGTCACCCCAATGTGTGATCTCTGCTGAGGCTCAGAGCTGAACTGAATAACTGCTAACAGGATCTCTCAGCCTTTAAACTGGTAGGAGGCAGATCTTGTTGGACAAACAGCGCTGAGAGAACAAATGTCGGCAGTATCTAAACGAAGAAGCTAATGAACGCAAGAGGGGATTTAACAAACACGTTAACGAATGAGGAGAGAGAGACGGAAGGTGTAATCAGTAAAAAGTGACTCGCATTCTCTTTTGTGTGTGAAAATGCGAAACCATTTTAATCTGCTTCCTGTGATAATTGGTTTCTGATGCGCCATTTATCTTTATCTCCTCTTCTCCCTCTTTTTTCTCCTTCTCTCTGTCTTGCTGACATGGTTAAGTCTCCATCCCCAAGGTATTTTAATTAGTGTAACGAGATCCAATTTGACAAATCTCAAGATGTGATGAAAACAAAAATTGTTTAGTCTTGATAGCTTGTTACATACCTGACAATTTTCTTTTGTCGTCGAGTGGTGAGGTTCTAAAAGTGACACTTTCTGTTGTGTTCGTATGTTCAGTGCTTGTGTTTCCTAGAAATAAGTGAGAGCTGCAGTTTTGTATTCAATCATAACAATATTTGATATACACCCAAATGTATCAATCTGTGTCCCATTTTAAGTGTGCATATCACAGAGATTTATTCAACATAAATCTTAACATTAAAAACAAACACATTTTTTTTGCAGGCCTGCATTAAGCTGAACCAATGAGCTTTAAAAATGAACACAAAGGTCCTGCTATAATGATGACATGTTCTGTCATACTGCCGAACTTTTATGAATTTTGAAGCCTACATGCAGCTTCCAGAAGTAAAAAGCTAAAGGTAGGCTATAAACGAACTACACCATGGTCCCACGACTTCAACATCACTATGAGTCTGACGACTCTTTTTTTTTTTTTCTAATGCCACTTTTCCACTGCATGGTACAGTACGGCTCGGTTCGGTGCAGCACGCTTTTTGCTTTTCCACTGCATGGTACCGTACGGCTCGCTTCTGTACGGTTCACTTTGTGGCGCTTTTCCACTGCATGGGACGGTACGGTACGGCTCGCTTTAAATGGTACCACCTCTGCTGAGGTTCCAAGCGTACCGTACCAATACTAAAATGTGACGTTAAAACACTGCAGATCACTAATTGGTCAGACAGAATCGTCACTACCAGAGTCATTGTTTTTGCGACACGAGACACCAACACGCTAGATTTAAACAGCCAGTAACAGCCACCGCTGTAGCACCTGTTTTTAAACTAGGATGATGTTATGGAAGAGGCGGCGCAACTATAACGATCAGTCAATAATCCCGCCCACTTTGAAGCGGTACTAACTGCAGTGGAAAAGCAAACTGAGCTAAAGCGAACCGAGCCGTGCCGTGGCAAGCCAAGTGGTACCACGCAGTGGAAAAGTGAAGCGAGCCGAACCATTCCGTGCCGAGTCGAACCATACCGAGCCGTACCATGCAGTGGAAAAGCGCCATAAAACACATTCTCCTAAAAAGTTTGAGTTAGAATAGTTTATAAGAGCACAATTATAAGCATAATGAGGCTGTAAAAGCGGACTGAGTTTATCTGTTCAGCGTGATAACGTTTAATGTCCCCAACAGCCTCTGTAGTCCCATTTAGCCACTTGTTAGTAACCACCTTTTTCAAGTCATGTAACAGCTTCAAAACACCACAAATGGGGAAATACTGATGTATTTTATGTCGTAGAATAAAGCGTGAAATTATCTTGAGGATTATCTTTGGGAGGCGATGCTTGAAACTGGTGGTGGTGGAGGTTTAGACGTTCCAGGCTTATAATAATAATATTAATAATAATAATAATAATAATGAACAAACAAGCAAAGATGACACACAAGTATATTCAAGCTAAAGACAGAATATCTTAGTTCAGCGAAGCACAGCAAAACCAACTTTAGTCACGTATCGAAAAGAAATAAAGCAACCCTGGCATCTGTTTTCAGGCCTTCCCGCACCTTAGGGTCTCCCTCCAACGCTGGAAAGCAGCTCCGATAGTAATGCGGATCCTACGCCTTGCCTCGTAACCCTTCTTATTAAAGTTATATTCCGCTGGCCTTATCCTCTTTTGTATTTTCTCTGCCATCTATCTCTTTCTATATTCATTCGGCTATGTCTGTCTTGACTGAGCTCTCTCTGCTCCCCCATGGCCAAGAGTGTACACGCCCCTTACTGCTGATTGGCTACAAGTGTGTTTTGGTGCTCGGTCCGATCCACTTTTCAACAGCGTTTTTCAAAAATCGCTTATTGCACCTTTAATCTGTCAATTATATAAAAAAGTGATTTATTTATTTTTAATTCAATTATAATTAAATTGATAATGTATTCCTACATTTTAGGGGGCACATATAGTTCTCTATAGCAGTGGATCTCAACCTATTTGAATGCAAGGCCGCTCCTTGTCAGCAACTATCTTTGAAACAGATCAAATATTTTAAGCTGTTTTTTTTTTCTTTGGAATAACATGTACTGTGACAATAAAAATGTGTATTAGAAAAGTACATTTTAATTCACTTTAATTAAATTTCAGCAATTAATTTTAGACACATGCTCAAATAAAGACTTCGGGAATCTGAGAGCCAGGGAAAGTGGAGACGTCTCTCAGCCTGCAGTGTCTCTTTTTGATGTGTCGCCAACAAACCGTCCCTGACAGCCTCCAGCCCCACTGGCCATTGTTCCCCCTGATTAATTGAGATGCGCAAACATTGACAGAACTCATTTACTGTTTTGGAGAGGTGTGTTCCTATCCGCATTACACAAATTGTTACAACAATACAAACACACTTGTGAATGCACACTCACACACGCAGAAACACAGGCCGCACCGTTCATGCTTGATGCACTGATTGCTTTTTAAACAGAGAACCTGTTTGAGGCATTTATGTGGATGCTGAAACACGATTTGAGATTGATTAGATTTAAAGAGTGTCAGGCTTTGAAAAGAGCTTCCGTTGCTTTTTGGATTGACAAGTTGTGCTTTGTGCATGGCACTCTGAAGAACAACAGTGCAGCTAAAGCAGAATTTAGATTATTACCACCTCAAACCTCAGGAAAACTGGATTCTTAAAGGATTATTTCATAAACAAAAATGAAAATTCTGTCATGAAATTCTCATCCACATGTTGTTTCAAACCCACATTACTTTTTCCTCAGTGGAACACAATAGAAAAAATCTTGAGCAACTTACTGGTTGTTCTATTTCTGTGCAGTTACAATGAGTGGGGTGGCCTGGAAATTTCAAGTTTAAAAAAGAACACAAGAACACCATAAAAATAACGTAAAAGTAGTCCCTTGCCTATATATATATATATATATATATATATATATACATATATATATATATATATATATATATATACATATATATATATATACATATATATATACATATATATATACATATATATATATATATATATATATATATATATATATATATATATATATATATATATATATATATATATATGTATACAGGTGTATATATATGTATATATATATATATATATATATACACAGGTCCTTCTCTAAAAATTAGTTTATTGTGATAGTTAATTATTTTCCATAATGTAATGATAAAAATTAAACTTTCATATATTTTAGATTCATTGCATACCAACTGAAATATTTCAGGTCTTTTACTGTTTTAATACTGATGATTTTGGCATACAGCTCATGAAAACCCAAAATTCCTATCTCAAAAAATTAGCATATCATGAAAAGGTTCTCTAAACGAGCTATTAACCTAATCATCTGAATCAACTAATTAACTCCAAACACCTGCAAAAGATTCCTGAGGCTTTTAAAAACTCCCAGCCTGTTTCATTACTCAAAACCACAATCACGGGTAAGGCTGCCGACCTGACTGCTGTCCATAAGGCCATCATTGACACCCTCAAGCAAGAGGGTAAGACACAGAAAGAAATTTCTGAACAAATAGGCTGTTACCAGAGTGCTGTATCAAGGAACCTCAGTGGGAAGTCTGTGGGAAGGAAAAAGTGTGTCAAAAAACGCTGCACAACGAGAAGAGGTGACCGGACCCTGAGGAAGATTGTAGAGAAGGGCCGATTCCAGACCTTGAGGGACCTGCGGAAGCAGTGGACTGAGTCTGGAGTAGAAACATCCAAAGCCACCGTGCAAAGGCGTGTGCAGGAAATGGGCTACAGGTGCCGCATTCCCCAGGTCAAGCCAATTTTGAACCAGAAACAGCGGCAGAAGCGCCTGACCTGGGCTACAGAGAAGCAGCACTGGACTGTTGCTCAGTGGTCCAAAGAACTTTTTTTCGGATGAAAGCAAATTTTGCATGTCATTCGGAAGTCAAGGTGCCAGAGTCTGGAGGAAGACTGGGGAGAAGGAAATGCCAAAATGCCTGAAGTCCAGTGTCAAGTACCCACAGTCAGTGATGGTCTGGGGTGCCATGTCAGCTGCTGGTGTTGGTACACTGTGCTTTATCAAGGGCAGGGTCAATGCAGCTAGCTATCAGGAGATTTTGGAGCATGTCATGCTTCCACCAGCTGAAAAGCTTTATGGAGATGAAGATTTCATTTTTCAGCACGACCTGGCACCTGCTCACAGTGCCAAAACCACTGGTAAATGGTTTACTCACAATGGTATTACTGTGCTCAATTGCCCTGCCAACTCTCCTGACCTGAACCCCGTAGAGAATCTGTGGGATATTGTGAAGAGAAAGTTGAGAGACACAAGACCCAAAACTCTGGATGAGCTTAAGGCAGCTATCGAAGCATCCTGGGCCTCCATAACACCTCAGCAGTGCCACAGGCTGATTTCCTCCATGCCACGGCGCATTCAAGCATTCATTTCTGCAAAAGGATTCCCGACCAAGTATTGAGTGCATAACTGAACATAATTATTTGAAGGTTGACTTTTTTTTTTTTGCATTTAAAAACACTTCTTTTATTGGTCGGATGAAATATGCTAATTTTGAGATAGGAATTTTGGGTTTTCATGAGCTGTATGCCAAAATCAGCAGTATTAAAAAAATAAAAGACCTGAAATATTTCAGTTGGTGTGCAATGAATCTAAAATATATGAAAGTTAAATTTTATCATTACATTATGGAAAAATAATGAACTTTATCACAATATGCTAATTTTTTGAGAAGGACCTGTGTGTATCTATATTCCAAATCATCTGAAGCCATCTGACACTTGTGTGCAATAAAAAAAAAAGTTAGTCACTAATAGTCTATCACTCCGGTGAGCTATTACCTGCTGTGTCTAGATCATTGAGCTGAACTCAAGAACCAGATCAGAGCAATTTGTGAAAGAATTATATAATGAATCAGCTGATTCTTCGAAAAGATCCAACTAATTCATTGGACATTGCCACTTTTTTCATGAACTCTCATGAATGTGCCATGGGAAACAAGGGTGGCTATTGACATTTTTTGTGGATAATGATTGAAAGGTCTATCTTTTCATTGCACAAAGTTATCATATGGCTTTGAAGTATGGCTCACAGTTCATGTTAATCTCTTTTATGATATTTTCATTGTTCTCATTCACTTTCATAACATGGAAAAAAGTTTAATGTTTGTGCTAAAAAGAAAGAAATTCATACAGATTTAGAAATGAGGTGAGTAAATAATGATAGTTTTTATTTTTAGACGAACTATCCCTTTAACTAGAGAATTCAAAATGTGGGAATATGTAGGAATTTGGAAACTTTGACCGACATTAGTATCTTTGATTCCAACTTCCAAGAAGAGTACAACACACTAATATTGTACCAGAAACAGTCACTTATTATCATTATCCACAGCAATCCCTCTCTCCTTTTAGTCCTCTCTCTGCCCTCTTTCTCACCCCTCATTTCTGTGTTATGGCTGAAGCAGGTCCACAACCCCTTCAGCACATTTCTTTAAAAGAAACAAAGACCTCCATGCCATTCTTTTCCGTTCTACCCCTTACTACATCTCTCTCTCCCTCTTCTCTCTCTCTTTTTTACCCCCCATCTCTGCTTCGGCTGCTGTCATACTCTTCTCATTAATTCCAACCTGTCATCCGGTCGCCTGGCTGTATCTCCCTGCCAGGTGACAGCTTTCCAATGACTGACAAAGGCTCTTTAGGTGATACAGAAGATCTTTCGCAGAGTGAGTTTTGTAAAGTGCCCCTCAAATGTCACTTTTTTCCCCTCAGAGCTTGAAGCTGAGGTGAGGGCCCTCACTCGTGTGTTCAGCAGGCCAGAACAGTAAACAGAACTGAGGCCTTTTACACCAGGCTGAGGGACGGAGCTCAATCAAAGCTCCTCTCTGCTCTCATGGGCCACATCTCTTCCAGGAAAGGTCCACTGAAAGAGCTGCTTTTGATTTAAATTACGGCAGTACACTGTCAATACAACAGTTACTTGCAACTAATCTGGACATGCAGCATTCCAAGTGTGCTGATATATATTTTATAACATTTGGATCTGAATCCAAAACATCAGATATGAATACAGTATATACACATTAAACAATACAGTCGCATGTTTTGTACCTGAATAAATCAGTGTTTTTCAAAGAACGAGTTGAATGAATTATATAAATGACACACTCAAAAAAAGTCACTTGTTTTGTTCCTAAATGAAACAGTGTTTTTGAATGAATAAACAATAAACAATAATACTCAAAGACAGATATAAACAATCCAAAGTGACATTTATTGAACAGATGGATGAATGGCAGAGTTCAGATGAGTAAATGGCACATAAACAGTTACTGAGGGAATGCTGGTGAATCAAATATGAAGTCCACTCCTAGGTGTGACCAGGGTCGAAAGGGAAGCAGAAGTTTGCCTGATGGTAAGTGGTGAGGGGTCTTTGACAAGGCACACTCCTGACAACCTTGAATAAAGCTTGTCATCCTGTACCATCTCTGGCCAAAAGAAATGTTCTTGTAGTAGCGAGACGGTCTGATTGGTCCAGGGTGGCCAGTGCCCACTGAACAGTGCGTTGACTCGCTATGAGGAAATCTTTGTTAATTTGGCACATAAGTGCATCGGTAGAGCAGGTTCCGTGGCTGTGGCCTCAGCAATTCTCTCATTAAGGGACCACAGTATCTGGCTGACGATGATGTTGGAAGGCAGAATGGGTTTGGGATCTTCGGATTTCATCAGAAGCATAGAAATGTGAAAGAGCATCGGCTTTGGCATCTTTGGTCCCTGGACGATAGGAGATTACAAAATTGAAGCTGGTGAAGAAAAGTACCCATATTGCTTGTTGTGGATTCAGCCATTTTGCATCTTAAAGGTATTCAAGGTTGTGATGGTCAACGAGGACAGTGAAAAGATGACAAGCTCCCTCCAACCCGTGTCTCCACTCTTCAAGTGCTATTTTATGCTATTCAACAACTCACGCTTGCTGATATAATAATTCTGCACCACTGGGGTAAGTTTTTCGGAGAAAAAGGCGCATGGACGGAGACGGGAAGGCTTCTCCTTCCACTCCAGAGGCCAAGGTCTCGAGTTTCACTACGACTGGTTTCTCGGGATCTGGATGAGTGAGGAGGGGAGCCATGATAAAGGCTTGTTTAAGGAGTTGGAAAGACTGGATGGCTTCGGTACTCCAAGGACAGAGTCTTGCGCTCTCCTTTCAGCTGGGATGTGGGTGGAGCTGTGATGGTGCTGTAATTCATTATGAATCGTTGATAGAAGTTGGAGAAACCAAGGTGTGTAGTGCTTTTACCTTCCCCTCGTTCGTCTTGATCCCTTCAACACTAATACTGTATGGTAGCCCATGAACTTGATTGATGACTGAGTCAAAAAAGGTAAAAGGTAAAATTACCTTTAAAAGTGCTGAGGAAGGTGCTGGTGTTGTGAGGACTCTGCAAAGATTATTATACTGAACAAAATTGTAAACACTTTTGTTTTTGCTCCCATTTTTCATGAGCTGAACTCAAAATATCTAAGACTTTTTCTATGTACACAAAAGGCCTATTTCTCTCAAATATTGTTCACAAATCTGTCCAAATCTGTGTTAGTGAGCACTTCCCCTTTGCCAAGATAATCCATCCACCTCACAGGTGTGGCATACCAAGATACTGATTAGACAGCATGATTAATCGACAGGTGTGCCTTAGGCTAGTCACAATAAAAGGCCACTCTAAAATGTGCAGTTTTATCACACAGCACAATGCCACAGATGTCGCAAGTTTTAAGGGAGCGTGCAATTGGCACATCCAGCATCTTCACCTTCAAGATTGTCTGAGATCAGCCACCCGGACAGCTGCAATCGGTTTGCATTACCAAGGAATTTCTGCACAAACTGTCAGAAACCGTCTCAGGGAAGCTCATCTGCAGGCTCGTCATCCTCATCGGGGTCTCAACCTGACTGCAGTTCGTTATCGAAACCGACTTGAGTGGGCAAATGGTCACATTCAATGGCGTCTGGCACTTTGGAGAGGTGTTCTCTTCACGGATGAATCCCGGTTTTCACTGTACAAGGCAGATGGCAGACAGCGTGTATGGCATCATGTGGGTGAGAGGTTTGCTGATGTCAACGTTGTGGATCAAGTGGCCCATGGTGGCGGTGGGGTTATGGTATGGGCAGGCGTATGTTATGGACAATGAAAACAAGTGCATTTTATTGATGGCATTTTTAATGCACAGAGATACCGTGACGAGATCCTGAGGCCCATTGTTGTGCCATTCATCCACGACCATCACCTCATGTTGCAGCATGATAATGCACAGCCCCAGGTTGCAAGGATCTGTACACAATTTCTGGAAGCTGAAAACATCCCAGTTCTTGCATGGCCAGCATACTCACCGAACATGTCACCCATTGAGCATTTTTGGGATGCTCTGGATCGCCGTATACGACAGGATGTTCCAGGTCCTGGCAATATCCAGCAACTTCGCACAGCCATTGAAGAGGAGTGGACCAACATTCCACAGGCCACAATCAACAACCTGATCAACTCTATGCGTAGGAGATGTGTTGCACTGCGTGAGGCAAATGGTGGTCACAACAGATATTGACTGGTTTTCGTATTTTCCCCCAATACAATAAAACTGCAAATTTTGAGTGGCTTTTTATTGTGGCCAGCCTAAGGCACACCCTTGCAATAATCATGCTGTCTAATCAGCATCTTGATATGTCACACCTGTGAGGTGGATAGATTATCTCGGCAAAGGAGAAGTGCTCACTAACACAGATTTGTGAACGATATTTGAGAGAAATAGGCCTTTTGTGTACATAGAAAAAGTCTTAGATTCAGCTCATGAAAAATGGGGGCGAAAACAAAAGTTTTACATTCATAATTTTGTTTAGTGTATATTATTATATTTAGTAATCCACAGATCTCAGGCACAAAGACGAAGGGAATCGTCAGAGAGATGAAGTATACACAGGGGAATCGACACGAGATAAACAGGGCTTACTACCTGAACTACCATGGTAAGTAGAGCAGGTAAGAAGTCTGTTTCCACATTCAAGGCCAGACGATGAATGAGAGGTGTCCGCTTTAGTACTGGTGCTGACTGCTGCGGGGATGAGGAACAGGTGACGGTGATTAGAACTTGAAAGAGAGTGAACGCTGTGTGGGTGTAAATGAAGAGCCAGGCATGACCGTGACACTGATTCATATGACTCAGTCATAAAAAAAAGCACTTGTTGTGTTCCTGATTATATTACAGTGGCTACAGTGAATGATTCAATGACTCATACATATATAGTAACGTGATTAATTTCTGAATGAATCGGTTGAATGAATGATTCAGGGATGTTCATATTCAATGATTCAATGGCATAATGATGCAACATTCAGAAAGATTCACAGCAGCTATTTATTTAATCAGAAGAGACATATTGTTCAGATATGTTTTATAAATATCTTTCTCAAAACAAAAATCAAAAATATCATTAACATTTCACAACTCCCATCAGTTATGAAAATACATAGCACATATTGCAAAGTACTTCTAGCTTTCACAGTCTCTTCATTCTTCATATTAAATATGATGTCTGGGTTGACCAAAGTCCAAAGTCTCTAAGCAGAAATACAAAGCAAATAAAAATGACCCCACACACACAGACAGGACCTCAAATATTGCCCTAATTTACATCCAGGCAAATATTAAAACAGAACAAGCAAAGACAAAACAAACTATTCAGTATGAATTCAAAAAAGGTGGAAAGGTCCTAAAAGCGTTCAGAGAATCATACAATAACATGTAGCCACAGGAGGGAACTATGAGAAGTTCATAAATAAAACTTCAAAGCCATTGGTAATTGTCATCCCTTGCAATGGCGCTGTGTTGTTTTTTCATCTCTCTCATCAGCGGTGCTCCCACCAGTCTCCACTTTGTTCTGGTTGTCGGCGTGTGGAATAATGGGCGAGTCGCATGTGTACGTTTATCTAATTAACATGTGACACACACTGAGAGTCAAATGAAAGGCACGGCCGGGGATCGCCGGTGAGCTGGAGAAGAAAAGCCACCTCCCACCGAAGTCGCAGTTGGACTAAAGTCGCAGTTTGTTAACAGATCTCTACCTTTGTTTGTGCCAGGATTCGTTTGTTATAATTGTGGAGAGAAGATGGAGGGAGGAGGAGATGACAGAATTTAAGCTTTCTGTCTGTTCTGAGTCTTTGGGGTATAAATTGTGTTCATTTGGCCCTCCATTAACAGATTGTTCCTCTTTTTCTAGTTAGGTCACTTTTCTCAGATGTTGTGTGTGGTTCAAACTCCAATAGCTACAACAACCTTAAAGGGGAAGTGTATAATTTATTCACTGTAAAAATATATGCCTTCTTCATCCGTACTACCTATCTTAAGCCACTCATAGGTTCCTTGAAAAGTATAAAAACCGTGGCATCAAAACATTTACGTTTATTCAAATATGGCCAAAAAACAGTTCTGATGCCACAAAGTTTTTGCCAAGCAAAGCTCAGCCAATGGTATGAGTTTGGGAATGGAAAACTGGGAAAACTTTCTGAAAACAGTTGTTATTTTTGTAATTGTACTCGTGTACTCGAAATTAAGACACTTACAAGTTCAATAACACTGGTCAACCTCAATGGTCAACATTGAGGGTTATCATTATTAAACTGACCCCCCAACAAATTAACAAATTGTCCTTATTGCTAAACCTCAACAACTGCCCCTTTAAAAGTTAGCATATTTGAAGAGGTGAACGCCAAAGAGGACAAGCTTCTCAAAAGTGAATGAAAGAGGGAAAAAAGTGTGTGGGGGGGGGGGGGGGGGGGTTGAGTCAAACCCGAAGGGAGATGCTGATTTAAACAAGTAAATCTTGGCTTGTCTATTTTCAGCAGATGCAAAGAGAGAGAGAGAGAGAGGGAGAAAGAGAGAGAGTATCAGACGAGTGAGTTTATCAGCATGGCACCTGCTCTGGTACATTCTTGATGAAGCAAAGGTTGTCTTCATTAAGGGCATTAATATTCATGACGCATGGTAATTTTGACACAGAAAAGGTCTCCGTAACCTTTTCTTGTGTGAGAATTTTTTACTTCTCAAGAAAATTACAGTCCGGCAATGACTTAATTAATGCTTGCTTTCTGGGCTGCAGTTTGAGGGCCTGTCAGTTTGGTGCTGCCCAGGCTGTCAAGCAGGCACAAGGCTGGGGAGGAGAGACAGATTGAGAGAAGGAGGGAGAGATGCAGACTACACTCAGAACAAGACCTGGTTTTCTCTCTTTCTATCTAGGCTTTCACATTTGCTGGGAGGTTTTCAGTGTTTGCATTTTACATTCACCCATGACCTTGCGCTGTAGCCGAAACAGTTAACTGCAACCTTTCGTCACCTTCTATACAATCAAACTTCCCATCCTTGCCTTGCATTTTCCATTCAGCTGTTTATTCCATCAAACTTCATAATTAAAACCCTGAATGAATGCAGGATGAGTGTGACTGTGATGCATAGAAGAGAAAACACATCTTTGAACCTAAATCTCCCTCCCTCTGTCTTGCTCGCTCGTGCCACACATGATGTTTTTGCTGGCAAATCGCAACCGTTTTCGCCCACCAACATCAGACTGTAAAAAATGTGAACATAAGGTAGCATTTCCTTTATCATGTCTCATAAAAATAGCAATTTGCTGAAGCTCTTGTAGCACAATATGGAAGGCGGTGTGGCTTGCTGATAATGTTGAGATGACAGATTGTCCTATACTGGGAGGTTTCCGTTGAATCTGTTGGCTGGCGTAATAAATTGTGTGGAATGAGAGAGGCAGAAACAGAGAAAGAAGGCTAACGAGGGGTGGGGAGAAGAAGAAAGCGCTCTTTCACGCCAAAACAACCCCTTTAGTCAACAATGAAAACTGAGCTAGCAGTGTAATTACATACAAAAAGAATCTGCTTGTAATTAGGTTGTTATGGCCTCATTGCTAGCAGAACCGCTTTCCTCAGATGCTACTGCCATTCATGGTCAGACAGCAAGGGTCTCTGTAGGTCCCTAAAAAACAACTAGCACCTCTCAAACTTCTTCTCAATCACCTGTTTCTCAGAATAGTGGTGGGCTAAACAGTATCTCTGAGAACAACAAGAAAGGCTTGATAAGAGGCTTGATTACGCGCTAAGTGCTTGAAGGAGGGGGATGCTCAAATACATCTCAAGGACAGAAATAATTAGCTTACAGGGAGACAATTTCTGACAGAACCTGACTAGAACATCCTAAAAGAACCCAGCACATTGCTGACACAATATGGTAAACAAGGCTCTAACTTTCCCAGCACTATGAAGCAGAACACTGCTTACATACAGTATACATAAAGCCACACCAAAACCACTAGGACAACATAACAACAGATTTAAATGACTAGTATTACTGGGTAAAAAAAAAAAAACTGATTCAATATTGATTGAAAATACCAAGATCGATCTTTTACTCTATATGCCAGTCATAATCCACAGTACGGATAGAAAAGAGTATTTAAAAAAATAATGGCAAGAAAACCTCTTTTTTACCCAACAGTAGGCTAGAGTGTAGACAGATTCACTCTTATGAACCAATTCTTTTGTTGTGAATCAGAGCCATATAACGCAACCAGTGTAGACTTATTCACATATATATGACTCTTGTGAACCAATTCTTTTTTTAGTTAATCAAGGCATAAAGTGCAAGTAGACTGATTCATGAATAAATGTCTCCAGGAATCCTTTACGGAATGAACGCAATCAACATCACAATTTTTTGTCACAGTTATCTGGACTTATTCATCTTTCACTTTCATGGACTTTCAGTTTGTTTTCATTCATTACACGTGTTCCTTCGTTTGATTTTCCCGCCACTCATTAGTTGTCATGGACACTCATCAGATCATCACACCTGTTCGTCATCTCATTATCAATGTGTATTTAAGTTCCTCACCTTCACTGTGTTTCTGTTGTTGTTGTTGTTTGTGTGTGCATGTCACACACACTGTTACTTTCTCTTCGTCATTGTGGATCACCTGAGTTTGTTTTCATTAAATAACCATTTTGTTTATAGAAACCCTTTTGAACTCTTCTTCGTCTTTATCTCCATCCTTGTGAGAATAATACATATAATCTTATAAATAAACAGTATATATGTTAAGTTTTTTTATTTGTTTATTTTTTACCAAGACTACAGCTCATGTGAATTTGTTCTAGAACATTACACATGATTTCAAATCAGTACTAGCACACCCATAGGATCCCTAACAGGAATTGCTACACCAAACTCTCGAAAGAAAAGTCATTAGCAAAACTCCTTCTGAGATGCTGAGAATATTTTTCTGCTTTTCCTCGCACATATGCACAGTAATAATACTTTCCCAGCAGCAAACATCCTCTACCACAGCTCATTTCCTGTAAACACACAATGCAATGCAGGAATTCATTACGAACAAACCTACAGACGTTGCCAGCTTCCGCTATTGCGTGTACGTATTTATGTGTTGGAGAAAGAGAAAGAGTGAGGGAGGGAGAGAGAGAACATTGTCACACATCTCTTGTCAGAGACAAAGAAAATATAAATATGTAAATTGTATTGTCACAGACATTGCAGATGATTAGGTGTACAGTGTTCTTAAAGAGAGGAGTCCTCAGTGCCTTCTGCGGTCCTGTCACAGACTGAAGCGCCTGCTTTGATCACTCGCATCGCTCAAAGTGAAATCTGTCTCTATGACTTACAGTGCTGAGGGAAGAATTAATGATTTCTGCAGATGGAGGGAGACTGAGTTCTGCTCTGTGTCGGTTGTGGGCTGTGATGGGGTTTTGGGGGAAAAGGATCATGGGAAGAGACCAGATGCTCTTTGGAGTAGGCCATCCCAAATGGTGCATTTGAGGTCTTGCAATGGCCGTTTGTCATTTTGGGTCTATAAAGGGTCCTCACGAGCCCCCCACTGTTCCGGGGTTCACAGCAGATTACTACCTAATAGTCATTACGTAACAAATAGGTGGACTCAGTGGAGGAGCGCAAGGCCTTAGGTCCTGTCCCAAATGACA
Organism: Meda fulgida; assembly: GCA_030578275.1. Classification (NCBI taxonomy): domain Eukaryota; kingdom Metazoa; phylum Chordata; class Actinopteri; order Cypriniformes; family Leuciscidae; genus Meda; species Meda fulgida. The sequence continues at coordinate 23,938,524 of CM060634.1, read as the reverse complement.
CATTTCATGTGCACTTGTGGTCTTGTGGACTTACAATGGCCTTCGTGTGTGTGGCAGTTAAGTCCCCAAGACCATAGGGTGTCCCATTTGTCATTTTATGTTTCAGATGGGTGCTCGTGAGCACCCCCTCTGCGGCCAATATGCGCCCTTTTGCAGACCCTGTAAGCTCCGCAGCAGATTTCTACCCGACAGTCAAAGTGACATTACGTCACGAAAGTGTGAACATGTAGGAAGATCGCAAGGCTTGGGTTCCAGTTGGGAAAGGAGAACCATAGTCTCTTTTGGACAAAGTCTACGAGCCCGTAGTTCACTTTAGGCTTCTCTAAATTATCTGATTACTGATTGGCTGATTTATCTATACATACACTACCCTTCAAAAGTGTGTATTTATTTGATCAAAAACAGATTTTGTGAAACAAAAACTATATTGTAAAATGTAATTTATTCCTGTAATGACAAAGCTGAATTTTCAGCATATTCAGTGTCAAAAAATCCTTCAGAAATCATTCTAATATGCTGATTATTATTTCAAGATTCTTTGATGAAGTTCAAAGTTCAAAACAACAGCATTTATTTATATAGAAGTATTTTGTAACATTATAAATGTCTTTACTGAAACTTTGATAAATTCAATGTATCCTTTCTGAATAAAAGTATTAATTTTACTGACTCCAAACTTTCGAACAGTAGTGCATAATTTAGTTCAAAAACATGTACAAAGTACAGTACTCATCATACAGAACAATGTTATATACAAAACAGCAACTGTTGATTTGTTCTTTATTTACTATCACATGACCATGGCGGGTAAAGGCCAAGGCTTTCTTTTCTCTGTTTTCATGTAATGTTGCTATAGTACAGGAACATAAGTTAAGCTCAGCCTGCAGCATTTGTGGCGTTACAGCTCAAATAACACACGTTTTAACAGAAGAATTAATGTAATTGCTTTTATATAAAGAAAAGAAAAAAAAGTGGCCTCATTCACCTCCATTGTAAGTGATTCAGGTTTGGCAACAGTCAAAGTCTCTCTCTCTCTCTCTCTCTCTCTCTCTCTCTTTCTGTCTGGCCAGTACGGTCCAGTGGCTACATGAAGCTTTGTCCCCAGACCTCTTTATCACAGTCTGTCGTGACCAGAACAAAAAGGCTAATTTTCGGAACAATAGTACCTCCTTCAAATTTGCACGTCAGTAATATATCTAGGCTGTAAAAAGCAGCTTGAGACAGTTCAGATTCACGGCCATGTGTCAGGAGCACCCGAATTCATCTTGCCTGATTCATTAAACGAGAACAGAGGCCTTAATAGAAATCCGATGGATAGACAACTCTCCTAAAACTTCCTTTCTCTCTGTATTATGCAGCATTAGAAATGATGATTAATTTCAGTGAATTGGTTCATTCAAACAATTAATTTAAATAAACCAGTTACAGATATACTTAACTGATTTTCTTTCTCAGAAGTCACTTCATGACATCAAAGTCTCTGTTGGCAATTTTTGCAACATATTAGTTAAACGTTGCTTTTCACCAGTATGTATTACAGGTTTTACAAGATTTCGAGATTAGGGCTCAACACAGATGTTTACATTCATTAAAGCTGCAGTCCGTAGTTTTCCCTCTTTGTTACCATCTCTGTTCGAAATCTGCAATTGCAGTTATTCCGGAATTATCAACTTTACGTGGGTTGTGCTTCAGTAAGGCACTGCGCGGATGAATCCAATGTTTTGAGGAGAATGCGCGGCTGTCAGTCACCGCACTGGTGTGGATACTGGCATTCAGAATCACAGATTTTACTTTTTGGAAGTAATTCTTATGTTGGTTTTTTCACCGGAAAATGTCATCTGAACAAGTATTGCAGTAAATCACGCTGATTAAATCTAACGATGGCTTATCATATCTCGCCAAACCGTGCAAATTATACTTTGTTCTCAAATTAATGTTAACAACATCAGCATTGCGAGACAACATTTAATGCCTTTATTATATTAATAAGATATTTATCCTTGTTTTCGCATGGGCCCGGTTGCAGTCTCTTTTTTCTGTAGCCACTCCGAAGTTCAAAGTCTTTTGCAGTTTATAACGGGTGAATCTACAGTTGTCACTGGTGATTGTCGTTTGAACCTTTCTGGATCCTCCATCAAATTAATACGTTTAATTATATCAAGTGCTGTGAGAAAAGTCTATAAATCTCCACCTCCAACATCCTAACACGCAATATAGCCTACTAGCCGAGACACCTTCTTTAAGTGTACAGGTGTGACGTAATGACGCAAAGACATGCTTGAATTTCCCGCGGAAATCCACCAGTACCACTGGAATTAAAAACATTACAAGCTTACCGTTTTGAATCGAGCTAAGGCAAGCAGATAGTTTTTAACACTGGCTGGATATGTATTTAATACATTTTAACCCAAAAAAGTTACTGACTGGAGCTTTAAAGACCTAGCCGCAGTGATAGGAATAAGGGCGTTATATTTTCAGTAACGAGTAATCAAACGAATTACTGTTTCCCTCCTTACAACGTTACCGTTACTGTTACCGACAATAAAATGTGGCGTTACTATAATTGAACTCACGGAAGCGGTTTTCATCTGAGTAGGTTTTCTCAGCCATAGGACCTACAAAGTTTTTTCTCTGGTGTGTGTGTGTGTGCTCTTGTTTTTGTGATTTGTGAGGACACAAATGTGTATAATGACATGGGTATTACACTGGTATTACAACTTGAACGTGATTTATGTGGACATTTCCTGAGTCCTCATATTTCAAATGGCTTTAAAAACATACTAAGCAGTGTTTTATTAAAAATGTAGAGAATGACTAGTAAATAGAGAATGTCTCCTGTGATGGGTAGGTTTAGGGGTAGGGCAGTGTAAGGGGGTAGAATATACAGTTTGTCCAGTATAAAAACCATTACGCCTATGGAATGTCCTCACAAATCACAAAAACACAGCTGTGTGTGTGTGTGTGTTCATGAGGCGCCGGACTGGACAAAAAAAAACGCCTAGAATTTGGCTCAAATAACCTCTGATGATGACGTTCTCTGTAGGTTATAAAAATAAAACCCAAAATATTATATTTTATTGTTATTATTTATTTTTGGTACATTGTTCAGTATTATATTGAGAGCACTTCTTGTTAAACTGTTTACTTTTGTGAGGAAGAAAATACTTTTTTGGTACATTTCTTATGAAGCATAATTTATTTCTAGACTTATTTTTTGGCCAGTTGTGGTCTGTGCAATAAATATTAAAAGTTCTAAACCATCTATTGTGTTTTATTGTTCCACTATAGTAATGATACTATTTACAATAATATATTGGATATATATGTGTCTCTTAGCCTGGCATGCCAGACCTACATCACGATGTTAGGTCTGGGAACTCACCATTGACAGGGCTCAATACGAGGGGCGGGATAAATGGTTGTCTTTCAAATTCCCTCTGCACTGCATCTTTTATACATTACTTTTTTTTAAATGACTCAAGTGCCGTTCTTTGTTCTTGTTTTAAAGAACAAATCCTCCAGAGTCGCGGCCAAAGCCGAATCGAAAGACAGCTGTTCGCCAGCAGCAGCAGCCATACTTTGTTTTCAAGTAGCAGTGAACCGTCGCAACTCTGTCGTCATTATGTTAAGCCCGCCCACCGACTCTATACATGATGTGATTGACCTGACTAGAGTTTGGTTTTTCCAGCTCGAAATTCAACGGAGAGTTGCTAGACTACAATGGCTGCAAAATAAATTTTGCTGCCGCTAGGGGGAGTCTAGATTTCTAGGCTATGTGTCTCTCACATTGTCTCACAGCAACATTAAAATAGTGTAGATTAGTGCAAAATGTTTTATAATAATAATTTATTCTATTTAGTGTCCATTTCATTCATTTAACATTTAATATTGGGGGCATTGAGTTATTTGACATATTTGAAAAAATAAATAAAAAGTAACTCAATAGTTACTTTCCCTGGTAATTAGTTACTTTGATAATGATGTCATTCAGTTACTAACTCGGTTACAATTTGTGAGAAGTAACTAGTTGTCACGGTCTGTAGTGGGCAGAAGAAGACTCAAAGTCAAAAGGCTCTAAATCAGACAGTTTTACTTAAATAACTCACAGGTACAGACAGGCAGGCAGGATGACGGGCAGGATAACACACACGTTGAATACAACTAACAACCGACAAGGACAGACTGAACAGGAAGGAACTAAATACAGACACTAATGAACAGAAACCAGGTGACACAAATGAAGGTGATTAACTACCCACAGGTGACAACGATGATGACAGGCAGGTGCGAAAACATGAGGGATACCGGGAAGTGTAGTGAAGAGGCGGAGACAAGACAGACTGTGACATTACACCCCCCTCCCGGTAGGCGCGTCCTCGTGCCGTAGAAGGACAAACAGCAGAGGGAGAGAGGGCCCAGGGCGGATCAGAGGTAGAGTCCTGGTTGAGGAGGTTGGAGGCGGAGACCGGGGATCCACCGACCCTGAAGGCGTTGGTGGCAGGCAGATCCTCGGCGACTCCACCTCCTCAAGTGTGGATATAGGAGCAGAGGGGCTACCAGGTAGTGGTGGAGGAAAGGTAGAGAGGCAGATGGGAGGAGGTGGGAGAGGGAGGCTGGATGGGAATTCAGGCTCTGGGCTGGACGGAACCAGCGGTGAATAAGTCTCTGGACTGGACAGGACCAGCGGTGAAGGCTTGGAAGGGCTGGACAGGACCAGCGGTGAAGGCTCGGCAGGGCTGGACGGGACCAGCGGTGAAGGCTCGGCAGGGCTGGACGGGAACAGCGGTGAAGGCCCTGCAATCTTGGTTGGTGACAAGGGCTCGGGCAAGACGTGGAGATCAAGGTCAAGACTGCCATGACGACCTCTTGGGGCTGGCTGTGTCCCGGATTGAGGCCCAACACTCTCCAGACACCGGATGACAGTCGATCTCCAGCCCAGTCCGGTGGTGTCTGGGAGGTCTATACGCTGGTTGAAATTGGCCTACGAACAAAGTATATAGTCTCTCATCGTTGATGTCGCTGTGGGCAGCAAGACGGCAAAAGCCTAGAGAAAATGTTAGGAGATCTTGGCTCTCCTGGGCCAGGACGATAATTTTCACTCCGTCGTCCATTTAGGGCGGTCCGTTGTTCTGTCCCGGTATGTAGTGGGCAGAAGAAGACTCAAAGTCAAAAGGCTCCAAATCATACAGTTTTACTTAAATAACTCACAGGTACAGATACGGGTCAGGATGACGGGCAGGATAACACCCACGTTGAATACAACTAACAACCAACAAGGACAGACTGAACAGGAAGGAACTAAATACAGACACTAATGAACAGAAACCGGGTGACACAAATGAAGGTGATTACGCACAGATGACAACGATGATGACAGGCAGGTGCGAAAACATGAGGGATGCTGGGAAGTGTAGTGAAGAGGTGGAGACAAGACAGACTGTGACACTAGTAACTATAACTAATTACTTTTTTAAAGTAACATGCCAAACACTGCCTAACCGACTCATCAAGACTCAGCATTTTGACATAATTTTGTGTATTTGTCAGTTCAAGCACAATAAGACGTACATACACTGTAATTTTGCACACAGAAAGGGTTAGGACTGAATGTGAGTACTGAATGGAGTTCTCTTTTCGTGTCTTATTGTCATTTAATTATTTAAAAAACCTTTGAATGTTTAAACTGGCAAAACTATGCCATAATCTGTACTGATCGGGATATATTTTAAAGATAAATATAGTTTAACCACTTTAAATAGCTTGTAGCTTGCTGAGCTAGTTTTAGATTAGCTTTGTCAACAGTATTCATTACATCTATCACACACACTGACATTGCATACTCGTACAATTTCGACCATGACCCATTTTAGCACATTTTTCATGTACCACTGACATACAACAAGCAGCTCCGCAGACCTGAGTCAGACCTTAATATAACATTGACTGTGAAATCGTGTTGTGAAGGATTCCCTAAGACTCTTTCATTTTCATTCTCTCCTTTTGATTCTTTCACTAGCGCTTCCTTTTGTTTCCGCAGCTGGACCACTTGAACCTTTCTGGTCTCCTCCCAGCATTCTCTCTCACTCTCTCTTCTTTGTCTTCCTCAGCCCTCTCTTTTATGTATGTATCTATCTATAGTCCGGCAGATGCAAGCCCCATTTGTACTTCCCCTGACACTCCTGCAGGGGCTTTGCTTAGGGATGCGGGAGCCACAGCCAATCCTGGGTGCAGCTCATGGATCAACCTGACACTTGGTCAGCATCAGCAGATTATGAGCTATAGGAGCCTGACAGTGCTGTATTGTTCTCCCATCTAAATATGAACAATACGGTCCGACCAGTGCGCCACTGACAGCTTATTCCCTCTTATCACTCCTGTGGTGTGGCGGGACATGATCGGCTGGGCCTCTCTCTCTCTCTCTCTCTCTCTCTCTCTCTCTCTCTCTCTGTAGACACACACACACGCACACACACACACACACACACACACACAGAAGCTCACCTGTGGTTTGCTCAAGCAAGGCCAAACCAGTATACGGTACTATACAAGGTATAGTACATGTTTTTTTGTGTGTGTGTGTTATATATATGTATATGTATTGTCTATTCATTTTTTATATTTGTATTTAATGTTTATTCCTAGAAAATACAAAATGAACACAAATTTAAAAATGTATTTAGAGATTAAATATTTAGATATTTACATGATTGTAAAAAAACAAAAAAAAAACAGGGCAACAGGATTAAAAAAAAAATACCTGCCTGTTTTGGGTTCTTTTTTTTGTACCCTCAAATATCAACTGCACGTCTTATTAAACAGAACTGAACACTTGCAAACAAAAGAACAAAGACACTGACATTTATAAAGATATAAGAATTTACATATATTGCAGGACAACCTCTATCTAGCCAAAGTGGGACACATCTATTAATCTGTTCATTATTCTAGTGAAGATGTCATAGCTCCATACTGGTTTATAATGTGTGTCTACATGCGCTAATCACTAGCATCAGAGATTAAAATCACATGCTATGTCATCCATTTATTTAAATTCGGTTCAGAAAGAACCGTGACAAATGCGTCTAAACTTCAATTATTCTTTCCTACTGTCCAGAGAGGGCTCTCTTCGGCATTCCATATCATTCACAGAGATAAAACGTGAAATAATTGAGAGATATTGTTAAGTGCTAATCCCTGGTGTCAAGTTTATACATGCTATCAGTTAACAGATTTTTTTTCAGACAGACTTAAGTCATTTGAGGACAATGAGCTACAATGTATGTACCTTCAAAAAACAAAAACAAAAAAAGATCATGAGGAATTGACTAAATTGAGACATGCGTTTGGACAAAAAACTGTTGGTAAGAACAGCTAAATAGGAAAGTTATTATTTTAACATTTATATAATGAATGTTAAAATGTAATTTATTAATTGAAATACAAGTATTAATTTCTTAACAAAATACTTTTTAAAGGTAGTGTACATTTAAGTGCAATAGGTTTGGGAATCGAGCGTGTCTCTACCCTCAACTGAATTTTAAACGTCCCACCCAGAACACAGGCCACGGTCCATCACGGCAGGCACGTGTCAGCCATTTTGACTTACAGGCTACCATTACGCGGCTCAAAATGAACAAGCAGTTTCACAGGCGCTTATGTCTCTGGCCTTCATCTCAGAGCAGTAATCCACTCCGCGCAGCCCACATGGTGTCAGGGGCGGGTGGCCCTCCTCAGAGAGGGGGAATTTGTGCACCATGCCACTCTATGGTAGTACATTCTACTGCGATGGTTATCAGTCGCTATCTGCAGCAGTGTGTTTGTGTGCAGTAGACAGGGGAGAGGCTCTTAAGGGCTAAATGAATCCTGATTCCCCTGATATTTCTCTCCCGCTGGGGACTTCCTCTCCCAGCCTGCCACTGACGATGTGTGATGCGTTCCTCAGGGAGAGAGTGGTAATAAGCAAGGAACACACAGCTCCTTGACTGATGCCGCTACTGCTGCGCCGTCGACGCTAACGTACGCACAAAGTCTCAAACACGCATATGTGCTAATAGACACCTATCAGCGCATGCACACAAACATCTGCACGTGCACAGATATGTACTGTGATACATATGCATTAAACTTTTAAATGTGAGGAAACCTAACTGAGAGTCTTGGATGCTTGGTGGATAAGAATCTACAAATCCATGAGAAATAAAAAATAAAAATGTCTTATAAATCTTATAAATGTTTCTTCAAGATGGAAAAAAGAGGGTTAATTTAACCAAAAATGAAAAGTTTGTCATCAATTACTCACTTTCATGTTGTTAAACCCATAAGACTTTCATTCATCTTTGGAAAACAAATGAAGACCTTTTTAATAAAATATGAGAGATTTCTGTCCCTCCATTGAAAGTCTATTCACCCAAAACTCTGACGCTTCAAAGTGTTTTCATAAAGAGATTGTAAAAGAAAGCCATATGATTCAAGCGGTTTAATCCAAGTCTTCTGAAGAGACACGATCACTTTATATGATGAACAGACTTAATTTAGGCTTTTATTCACATAAACATTTCATCAGCAAACGCACATAGAGCACTCCAATTTGGTAAACAGAAGCTCAAGCATGCTTGAGTGAGTATGTGATGACAGAAATTTCATTTTTAGGTGAAATATCCTCTTAAAGTCTCTCTCGTGTGCATGGGTGTAAATTTCTTCAAACAGTTAGGGGGGACAATAAAAATTTCTCAAGAGCAATTTTTGAAGGGGACACAAATAATAAAGAAGTTTTTCTTTTCTCTGTCATTTTATCTGGCCAACAACACAAAGCTATAGTTGTTTAAATATGAGTCAGGTTCATAGGTTCACCACGCGGCATATTATAATATTTAAATTACATTGTGTCCTCCACATAGTATTTTAGGTTTCGTCTGGGACAGAGGACGTCTCTTACATAGATATTCAATCTGCCACTTAACATCATATTGAGCAAAACCCAACACAACTAGATCTACAATATTAACCTAACATTCACCTAATGTTCACACATAGGCCATATTGCTGTGTTAGTTGTAGTGGGTGACTTACAATCCAACAAGCTCCTGTATTAAACAAGCTACCAAACAAAATAGGTAACGTTATGTCGCTAACATATGGTGGTCTCATGGAAAAATACATTGTTATCATAATGTTTTTTGTCATGACTAATTTATTAATGACTCAGCATCTGTACAGAAAAGAATCACTTCATTTGATGATTAAAATGAATAAAATAGCGAGTTTCACAACTACTGTCAGATGAGGTGGGTCCTGACTCCCCTGTGATTTCCGTCTATGCTCATGTGTTTCCAAAAGTATATTATTTCTGTGAAAAATGTCTCACTGTTTCTTTTTTTTCCTTTTTTTTGGTCCATACAATTGAGGTCGTTGGTGACCTAAACTGATTGGATACCAAAATTCTTAAAAATATCTTCTTTTATGATCCTCAGAAGAAAGACAGGTCTGGAAAAACATGAAGGGGTGAGAAAAGGATGACAGAATATAAAAAGTATATTATGTATCCTCTAGAGTTTTAGAAGAGATCTCAACAATGTCTCAAACTGTTTTAACATTCTGCAATCAGTCTCGCCATTGATGGAAAATTCCGTCATTTATGAGACAACGGGTGGTTCTCAATACTCAAATTGATTTCTCGTTTTATCGCTCCCCCATCCTCCAGGCAGTGACCCGGAAACCGATGAGCTATGAGCGAGGAAACATAGGTGTATCCTTTGCAGAATTCTTCCTTGTCGAGAAACCTGAAGCACGTATATACAGGTCCTTCTCAAAAAATTAGCATATTGTGATAAAGTTCATTATTTTCCATAATGTAATGATAAAAATTTAACTTTCATATATTTTAGATTCATTGCACACCAACTGAAATATTTCAGGTGTTTTATTGTTTTAATACTGATGATTTTGGCATACAGCTCTTGAAAACCCAAAATTCATGTCTCAAAAAATTAGCATATTTCATCTGACCAATAAAAGAAGTTTTTAATACAAAAAAAAAAGTCAACCTTCAAATAATTATGTTTAGTTATGCACTCAATACTTGGTTGGGAATCCTTTTGCAGAAATGACTGCTTCAATGCGGCGTGGCATGGAGGCAATCAGCCTGTGGCACTGCTGAGGTGTTATGGAGGCCCAGGATGCTTCGATAGCGGCCTTAAGCTCATCCAGAGTGTTGGGTCTTGCGTCTCTCAACTTTCTCTTCACAATATCCCACAGATTCTCTATGGGGTTCAGGTCAGGAGAGTTGGCAGCCCAATTGAGCACAGTAATACCATGGTCAGTAAACCATTTACCAGTGGTTTTGGCACTGTGAGCAGGTGCCAGGTCGTGCTGAAAAATGAAATCTTCATCTCCATAAAGCTTTTCAGCAGGTGGAAGCATGAAGTGCTCCAAAATCTCCTGATAGCTAGCTGCATTGACCCTGCCCTTGATAAAACAGTGGACCAACACCAGCAGCTGACATGGCACCCCAGACCATCACTGACTATGGGTACTTGACACTGGACTTCAGGCATTTTGGCATTTCCTTCTCCCCAAGTCTTCCTCCAGACTCTGGCACCTTGATTTCCGAATGACATGCAACCACTGAGCAACAGTCCAGTGCTGCTTCTCTGTAGCCCGGGTCAGGCGCTTCTGCCGCTGTTTCTGGTTCAAAAGTGGCTTGACCTGGGGAATGCGGCACCTGTAGCCCATTTCCTGCACACGCCTGTGCACGGTGGCTCTGGATGTTTCTACTCCAGACTCAGTCCACTGCTTCCGCGGGTCCCCCAAGGTCTGGAATCGGTCCTTCTCCACAATCTTCCTCAGGGTCCGGTCACCTCTTCTCGTTGTGCAGCGTTTTTTGCCACACTTTTTCCTTCCCACAGACTTCCCACTGAGGTTCCTTGATACAGCACTCTGGGAACAGCCTATTTGTTCAGAAATTTCTTTCTGTGTCTCACCCTCTTGCTTGAAGGTGTCATTGATGGCCTTCTGGACAGCAGTCAGGTCGGCAGTCTTACCCATGATTGCGGTTTTGAGTAATGAAACAGGCTGGGAGTTTTTAAAAGCCTCAGGAATCTTTTGGAGGTGTTTAGAGTTAATTAGTTGATTCAGATGATTAGGTTAATAGCTTGTTTAGAGAACCTTTTCATGATATGCTAATTTTTTGAGACAGGAATTTTGGGTTTTCATGAGCTGTATGCCAAAATCATCAGTATTAAAACAATAAAACACCTGAAATACTTCAGTTGGTGTGCAATGAATCTAAAATATATGAAAGTTTATTTTTTTATCATTACATTATAGAAAATAATGAACTTTATCACAATATGCTATTTTTTTGAGAAGACCTGTATTCTCCTCCCCCTTCACATGTCACAATAATTTTAATTTATGCTTTACATTCGCTGTTTAAATAAACCATATATCACACATATTTCAACAGGGCATCTTGCCTTATTTTTATTATTTATGAATTTATTAAATAACCAAACTTCTACAACATAAGGGAAGATCCCTCGATCGTAGCTGATGACGTTGTGAAGTGATGGGAGGAAAGGAAACTTCCCCGCCATTGACGGAAATTTCCGGCTTTCCATGTTTTCAATGTTATATGGTAGGAGGCGCTATTACGCATCTAACGTTACCGTCGACCCAGGATGAGCTATAGGACTGTGCAAGCTTTGGGGGTGTTGATGGACTCAATCTACTCCATCTTTATTTTAATCATCATTATGAAACACATTCAGACGTAGTCTTTGACAAAAATGAGATGTTCTCAGCTTTTTGCTCAAAATTTTCTCAAACACAATCAAGTATTGATAAAAAAAAATGCATTAAGCTATAAAACTGTTGATGTTGTTTAAAAGCAGAGGGTCTGCTCTTTCTTTTGATAAATTGCATATTCAGATATTCATACAAAATATTCTGGAGGCCATGAAATTTTCTTAAAAAAGATTATAAAAAATGCTTGCGGTGACTTGTAATATATATATATATATATATATATTTTTACGCTGGCAGGGAGTAAAAAACAAACCTCATCAAATATTTCCAAGATCAAATGATCTAAGTGATACTATAAGTAAAGCTTTTATGTGATGATTTTAGGAAAAGGCTGTCAAATTTTTTTTTTTTTTTTTTTTTTTTTTTTTTTATAAAAATATAGCATAAAAGGAGCAACAAAGGATGATTTTTAGGATCTGTGTGATGATAGCTGTCATGTGGACTGGGTTCCTGTGGACATCTTCATAACAATGAAGTTGCTTGGTTCTAATTTTATTTCTCCTATAGAATTTGAAGAGCATATCTGATAGACACTCAAGAAAAGTTGATATGAACAATATGATACACACTGAATATGATACACACTGAATATGAAAAGTTGATATGAAGAATTAAATGAAACATTTGGAAAAAGCCTACTATACTATTTCTGCCATATAGTAAAATTGGCTTTTGAATCGCTCAAAATTTGGGCCTGGTTTCACAGACAGGACTTAGATTAAGCCATGGCCTAGCTTTTATAAACATGCCTTAGAAAAAAACATTAATGTTGTGCATCTTGAGACAAAACAAAGGCACTGACATTTTTTAAGATACATCAGTGCAAGTTGCTTTCAGTTAAAACATCTTAAACATGCATTTTAGTCCAGGACTAGGCTTAAGCCTAGAAACCGGTTGATGTTTTAAAGTCTGCTAAACTAGAGTAACATTTGAGCAATAAAACTTTCTTCTGGGTGTGGAGATATCTTTATTTAAGTGTGTGTTTGACTGTGTTTGAGGGGAGGGCTTGAGATGTCAGAAAATAAAGTCAAATGTGCCATTTTGCGGATTACTTTAATCAGTGAGAAGAGAGAGTTGGAGTGAGTGAGAGTGCTGTCAGTCAGTAACATGGAACTGAACGTATGAATGTACAGATTTCCACAAGCTGCTCCCTACTACCCAATTAATCAGGCACAATATTCCGACGTTAAGTTAAATATGTTGATTGTAACCTTGCTGAGGAAAATGAAAGTGTTTCTCTGGAGGAGAAGGGCATGGTTTGAAGCTCAGGGAGTATGTGATGTGTGTGTGTGTGTGTGTGTGTGTGTGTGTGTGTGTGTGTGTGTGTGTGTGTGTGCGTGCGTGTGTTCCGCACAAAGGTTTGACAAAAAGGTTTGTGTGTCAAGGTCAGAACGGTCATATGTGTCCTCTCCCCACTCTCTCCTCCACTCCACACACCTGAATCAGAGCTGACACCAGAAAAAATGCTCATAGTCTGCAACACACACACACACACACACACACACACACACACACACACACACACACACACACACACACACACACACACACACACACACACACACACACACACACACACACACTGAGAATCTCCCCCTTGCTATCTCTCACACATTCATACACACATGAGGGATGCATATCACATTGTTAATAGATTGTCTATGACAAGTGTTTCTACGTCTCAAATGATTTTGTATAGCAGTCATTTGTCATGTTTTCAAGCGATAGCTTTAAACAAGCGTTTTCAGAGAGCTAAAGCGTTTGTCAGGGTAAATTATTATCTATGCATTTAATACAATTTACACTAAAGCAATAAGCTATGAGAGGCTGTGTGTTATAGTGATTTTAACACAGGCTATAGTCACTTTTAACCTACTTTACCGTGGTAAAAGATGAAGATAAAAGATGCTAATGTTAAATAAATAGTTACGTATATGGATATAATTTAAAATGTATCACAGTCTAATGTGACATTTTAATGTTATCAGTATTGCTACGATAAGTAAGACGGGCCTCTATAAATTTTAATCTGATAAATTACAACAAATTTATTATGGACACCACAATATTTCTAATTGACGTATTGTTAAACAAAAATAAAATAAAATGTTTACTTTTAGATTGTTTTATTTTCATTCATCATAATTTTTTATGTTTCAAGTCTTGCAAAATGTAAATTGATATTTAAATTTGATCAGTAAAATACTGATTTAAAAATATTAGAAACAATTATCTGTATAATTACTAGTTATCTGTATAATATTATAAATTATGTTTATAAATAAAGGATTTAATATCAGTTATCAATGGAATATTTATTATCTGTCATCTACTGAATAAAATATAAATAGTTACCCGCTGACTGTAAAATCATAAATAATTATTATCGGTTAATGGTATTAGTCAGAATGTTCATATCAGTGCATCCCTAAGCTCATCCAATCAGTCAGAACTATCCATTTTACATAATCTATCATGAAACAAATACCATGTAACGTAGCACACCTGATGCTTTCCCTATAAATGAATGTCTCTGGTCGTGAGTTCACAGACTATCCAGCCCAACAACACCTCCAAGCGCATCCTCTCCCACCAATTACAGTCCACCCCCCGCCCCCCCCGTCCACCCGATCTGCGACGTTATACGTCTGAACTCCTGTAACCTCTATTCTTCCCCCATCTCTCCTCAGTCTTTCGTTTGATCCAGCAGTTTAATAACCTCAAGTGCTGTCAGGGGTGGTTTTTGAAAAATGGCTCCCATAAAACATAACAGCCTCAATCAGGCAGTGGAGATTCACCCAGCTCCGACTATCTCCCAGTGTCCCCCTGTCCCCAGTCCCCGCCTTAATGAATTAGTGCTGAAATATGCAATGGCACCCCAGTCATTAGCACAAACGTGCATCTGTGATTTAATATCATTTTTTTTCCAATGTTTGCGGTGGAGATGGTCGCGGCTGACTGGCATGTTGAAATATTTTAACACTATTAGACAATGGGATAAGACCAGCCTGTTGCTCCCTAGTATATCAGTGGTAAGTCCCCCCCTGATTTACTAAGCATTAACATTTTGCCGAGCCTTGGAAGAAGAAAAAAAACTCACTGATTTATATAAGTACGCACCCTCGCCTTCCTTTTTTCTTTATTTCTAGCCGAAGAAGGTGATGACATTTTGAAAATAAATACTACGCTAATTAAATACTCGATGGCAGAGCAGCGTGTGGTTGATGGACTGCCGTAATGTAGAGTTGAGTGGAGTGACGAAGGGCTCTGTGTTGTCGTGGAACGTGGCTGCCACTGGTTTTCTTTGATGCTGGGATACATATGAATGTGAAAAGTGTTGTTTTCCTCCCAGATAGAATACTGCCCTTCAGAAGTTTGAGGTCTGTAAGATTATTAAATTTTTTTGAAAGTAGTATCTTATGCTCACCAAAGTTGCAATTATTTGATTAAAAATGCAGTAAAAACAGTATTATTGTGAAGTATTATTGCCATTTAAAATTACTGTTTTTATTTTAAAATATTTTAAAATGTAATATATTCCTGTGATGGCAAAGCTGAATTTTCTGCATCATTACTCCACTCTTTAGTGTCACATGATCATTTAGAAACCATTCGAATATGACGCTTAAGAAACATTTCTTTCTACTATTATCAGTGCTGAAAACAGTCGTTCTGCTTAATAAACCGTGACACATTTTTTGAGGAATCTTTGACAGAACAGCATTAATGCGTAATAGAAATCTTTTCTAATCTTTTTAATGTCTTTACTGTGAATTTCGATCAATTTAATGCATCCTTTGCTGAATAAACTAATTGATTTCTTTCACCAAAAAAAGAACGGTATTTTCTTCACCGTAAACATTTTGTGAGGATTAAATGAAGAGGCTATCTATTAAATTATGTCCTCTCAGCAAAGTTAGTGTTGCTGACAAGTTTAGTAACTAAGTTCTGTCTGTAGATACAGATGAACTAATGTGACGCTCAACAGACTGCCAAAGTTTGATAAAAGCCCTTAAAAATAAATTAAAAAAGAACAAAAATAATCAACATGCTGTAAGAATAGAATTTCTTGCGAGTGAATTAGCACCTTCATTTTTGTGTCAAAAATTAATTGTATCCTTTTGTAGATTTCCCAATGAGATATTAAAATGGGATGTAAAGTAGAGGGGGTGGGGACCACTGATTGTGCTTATTGATGCATTCAGAACACTGTGTGGGACCTGGGGACGCTACACCACACTGGCTCTAAAGATGGCAGCTTATCTGCCTCACCATTTAAAAGTCTTTAATCAAAATCTACAAGCGGAAATGTGCCGTACAGACAGCATGAGCTCCCTCATTCCAATGCACCATGGGGTTCAGTTTAACGGAATAAAAAGAAGAAAAAGTAAACCTTCCAAGAATTCATTGACTTGTTTCTGCATGGATGTTACCCAGGCATTGCATAAGGAATGGCATGAGCTGGAAATCAACTGTAACTGTATTTATATTGTGCATGAAAGCAGTTCAGAAAAGTAATCACAGTTACTCCACATGTATATGAAGAACATACTCACTTTACTCTAAAGCATTGGTTCTCAAAGTTAAGGGGTGCACCATGATTTAATAGACTTCACTTCCTCATACTCAAATCTGAAAACCAAGTTTGTGTGCAGTTTCTATCTTTTCTGCACTTTTCTAATGTTGAGACATTCTTACGTGTAACATTAATCCACCAGATTTGAACGACGGACTTTCACTAAATGATGACTCAAATATTTTTTCAAATATTAGCAAAAACACCAATAATAGTAAAATAAATTAGTAATGCGGGTTTGGAATGACATCCCTTAACATAGATATGTTTTTTTAGGTATCTACATACTTTTAGTCATGTAAAGTAAGTCACAAGTTAATTTGAGTGCTTGTTGAGCAATAATTTGAAAAGAGAACTCCGTTTTTGGCCATTAAATGTGTCATTGAAAAAAAATAATATTAAATACCCATGGTAAAACACATTTTATAAAAATGTATACCAAGCAAGACAAACTGAACCATCCTGTCATTTATGGGCCACCTTTCTCTCTCTCTCTCTGTACCTCTTCACACTTTTTGCAATATTTACACTTTAAAAAAGAAAACACAGGTAGAGCGGGGAAACACAGACTTATCTCAGGCCACTTCTAGAGCTTCATTTTCAGAATGTCAAGCAATTTGTTTAAAGGCTCAAGTCACGAGTCAAGAGACACCGGCAAGAAAAAAAAAAAAAAAAAAAACACGCGTTAATAAAAATTCATAGAATCTGCTCAGCCACAGAAATGGATGGCGACTGAGGGGTCACATTGCATCTGTGGTGGGAAGGTCAGAGGTTGCGTACAGTTCTAAAACAAGACAGTGTGTTTTCATGCATCATATAACCGATAAAGATTTTCGGTGTCGAGCCAGACCGGCGGGGAGGAGGGGGACACGTGCAGGGGCCTGGTGTCCACCGTCATGTGTTAATTCTGTCAAGACGTCCTCCCTCTCTCCCTCTCGCCTATGTCACACACTTCATCTTCAGCGCTCGTCCGCTGCAACGGTCTGTGTTATGACACACATGTAAAATGTTCTCTTTTGTAACAAACGCACTACATGCTAAACGCGGCACGTCACACAGTTTTTTCTTGATCCTTTATTCCTCCATAATGCGATTATTCTACACAAATGGTGGGGATTTGATTCAGGCCAAAAGCATCGCAGGGCCCTGGCGCTTGGGGCTAGTATTCATCAAGTGTAGAAATTATGTATTGAATGTGTTCTTGTTTATGACATCACTCAGCAGGATGAAATAGAAGCAGAGATTGGTTGCAGTGATTACCGTAAGCTGCCAGTGTTTTCATTACAAACAGCAGACGATTTCTAATAAAAAGATTAGAGGTGTATGGCGTCTTCAGAATCATGTCATGAAAGTGAATTTATCATGACCCGGACACTAGTGACCCCATTTTCCACAGCTGTAAAATAGATATACGGTACATTTCATTTTTATATTCTTTTAAAAATGGCCCAGAGAACTGACTGCCATTACAGCGGTAATGCGCTCAGTTAGGAAAAGAATCCAGGGACAAAAAGTTTCTGCCCGTTTGATTTTAATAACTGATAGTTCAGTGCTTGTTACTTAATTTAAATACTGAAAGCAATCATAATGAAAACATGACTGTGGTACTTGGCGCCATTTAATGTGATTTGTGCCCTTTATTGTATGCCATTTTGGTTAAAAAGTGTCTACTATGAACATGTCCAGGTCACCCCTGAATCAAAAGGAAAAAGAAAAGTTTATATTAATAAATTACACTACAGCTCAAGACGTTTTGGGGTTAGCAAGATTTTTAATAAATTAATACTTTTGATAAGAAAGGATTCATTAAATTGATCAAGTTAAAGATGTTTACACTGATACAAAAAATATATATATTTTGTTTACAACAAAGAATGGCTGCGGCTGGAGAATTTAGATGTGTAGATTCAGCCATCGCGTCTGTTATAGAAGATGTAGACAACGCATTCATTTTAAAAGAGGAACAGAGAACCGCGATCAAGGCATTTGTCGATTGGAAAGATGTTTTTGCCTTCCTTCCTACGGGATTTGGCAAAAGTTTAATTTATCAGCTGGCCCCGATGGTCACTAAGAAGTTGGGTCGCAATGAAAACCCTGTGGTCATTGTCGTTTCTGCTTTGGTCGCACTCATGGAGGAGGTGGAGTGCGGACGTGGTGGAGTGCAGACGACGAGGTGGACATAACCAGCGGTCATTGCCAGCTCCTTTTCTGAAGCCCAGAATCCTCAACATCTGTCATTTACTCCGTTGCTCTGATTGGTTGTAGGTCTATCCAATTGAGTGCAGAGGCATTTTTTTTTTCCTGGTTCGGTTGAAACGCCCCATAATCACAGCCCAATGGAGCAGTATCAGACTCACATTCTGACTAGAATATGAGTATGACGACGTCAGGCTAGCTATTCTCAATACAAAACAAGAAAAAAACATGTAATAAATATTCTTTTATTTATATCAATGTATTAATGGCAAATAGTTGTTGTTTTTGTTGTTTTGTACATGATACACAATGCAGAAAATCTTAATGGTCCTAGAAAACATACCAAAATGCTAATGTAAATTCTACATGGATGTGTGTGTTAGTTCCCTGGCATACACATTGTTGAGAAATGAAGATAAAAGTATAAATAGACAACAAAAACACATTTCCCAACCCCATTCATTTGAACTGATATCTCTGAGTAACAAATACTGCCACTGGTTCTGCTAATCGACAGCTTAAGGTTTCTGATTCCTGATGTAAAATCTGATCTTAGCATCTCACTGTTTTCCTACATTCAATTGGGACAATTATGGAAAGTGGAGCATATCTGTGCTTTAAGGTGCACATATTCACCCCACAGTACAGCCAGGGGCCTTTTAAAACACTCTTTGAGTTTTTGTATGCTATCTCTATAGCTATGTTTCTTCTGCTCAGCCCTCATTTAACATCTTATATCTTATCTATTTACTTATCTGGTGCTTCAGTCTGCTCAAAAGAAACAAATGATTTGAAAACCACTGAGGGGAAGATTATGGTAAACCTCGAATTTGTTTTGCTTGGAAAGAAAGCCTCCGCAAGGTTCCGCTCAATTTCGACAATACACGATTGTTATGGTAGCATAATGCTAATTGGCTATGGATATAGAAAGGGAAAATACAGATTTTTTTGTCCCCTAAGAGCTGAGCAGTCATGCTGCGCGTATCTACAAAATAACTTAAACTGGTGTCTGATGGTGAATATGAGGGAAACGGTAAAAGCTGATTGTTAAAGAGAGCGCTTTATAGAGATGCCATCTTTAGTTCAGAAGGAGAGGCACAGTAGCATTTGCCTTGAAGCTCAGACAACAGCTGAAATCTCCTTCCTGAAAGACTGCAACATCAAACAACTTCTCAGCGCACATCTGTCTCTGCCATCCAGCTACTGCCAGCGTTTGAGAACTCTGTCTTACTAGAGCGTATTAACGTTACCAATCTACACTACCATTCACAAGTTTGGACACTGCTATACCACTTGTAAATCATTGATAAAGTCATCAGAACTATTAAGTAATGACCAAAACATGCTAAACAAATCCAAATAAAATAAATTACATTAAGGCTGAACTTTGAACTTCCTATTGATCAAAGAATCCTTAAAAATGTTTCACAGTCTCCAGAAAAATATTAAGCAGCACAACAGTTTGTAACAATGATACAAAAAAAGAAATGTTTCTTGAGCACGAAATCAGCATGTTAGAATGATTTCTGAAGGATCATGTGAAAATGAAATTCAGCTTTGCCATCACAGGGATAAATTACAATTTAAAAGAAAAAAAGTTTGATCATATTTGTGTAACATGTATGTTATGTTTTGGCTTAGTTTCATTATGTTTTGGTTCTGTTTTCCCTGTTCTGGGATGTGTTTCCTAAAAGCATCGTTACCCAACTATGGTCGCAAGTTCCGGCGTTATCAGCATAGTTCAACGAATCGTGTTTCCCGAAAACATAGTTCTAACGAACTTTCGCAAACAGCATCGCAAAGTTGTGTGGTTGGAATGACAGCCCTCGACCTGTGGTTACAGGCATAGTTTCTTGTTTGCATGACATAATAAGTGGACTTAATAAATCCTTATCTTGAGCCAAAAAAGCAAGCTGACCTTCAGTGCAATCTGTGTCTTTTATTTAGAATACATACAAATGTAATTTACGTCTTTTACTTTGTCAAGAGTTTTAAAGCATCGTTTTTGAAGAGTGGGCATGTGCGAACGTGCTCTACTAAGAACGAGCCTATGATTGAATCTGAAAATAAAGCAAAATAAAGCAAAAATAACTAAGAAATAGTCCTCAGATGCCATGTCCTTAATTTATAGCAAAACGTCTTTTATTAATTCGATCTCAAACAGATTCATTAAAAGAAGTTATTACTCCAACAGGTGCGTGACATCATTAACCAACGTGGCTGAACAACCAATATGCGACAATATGGTTTTGGGTTGTGACTAGCTAGTTGGTTTCTTTACTGATACATCGTACTATGGTAGTTAAGCACAGCGTTACATTGCTGTACGGGAAACGCACGTTCCTGTTTCTGTTCAGTTGATTACTCTCCCTCCTTTTCCTTTGTTTCATTGTTTCCTGGTGGAATTTACTACTAAAGACTCCTTTTGTTATTCTTTGTGATCGTGCGCTTACTACACCCTACACACTGCCTGACATTTATATATATATAATTAAATGAGTGGCTGTGAATGTGGAAATTCAGTCAAGATCTTAAAAGGAGGCAGAATGAGAGTGATAAAAAAAGAAACAGGATTTCTGTTTTCTCCACAACCCCGCCTGCTGATTTACGAGTGGACACCACACTATTGTTTACTGTTAATTGCTATTAAATTATACCATAGTTCCATGCAAGATGACATTTCGCCTCAAGTAGATATACTGCTGGCAACACTTCTACCCAGCATGAATTCAAATAACAGCACGACCAGTAAATTTGAATGTAAATACATCCATGTATGAGGGATAAAAAATGAGATCAAACCATCATCTGCTGGATGTGACAGACACAGGTAAGATCATCAAGGAGGACGCCGGGCTGATGAGGAGACGAGACCTGACGAAAACAATGGCCCTGGACAGCATCACAATAGCTTCATTAGAAGGGTTAACGTTATCAAGGCTTGGGGGGAATGAGTGGAAATATCAAACCCTGCTTAATATGGAACCTTCTGGAAGACACGGCTGCCATAAGGTTCCATCATTGTGACGGCGAGGTGATTATGTTTGGTAATCTGATGCTCGTTAAGACGTAGACGCTGACATCATGTGATGGAGGAGAGGGGTATCAGGGGGAAAATAAAGGAAAGAAGGGGCACCTACTGATAATACACACAAAGGCTTAGTGAGAAGTTAGTAGTTCAAATCTCAGTTCTGGCAAACAGCTTAGATTCATTACTTTTCACACAATGATTTGACAGTACACTCACAATTATATAAAATCCTGGCATTTACTCACCCTCATATTGTCCCAAACCTGTATGACTTACTTTTGGTAGTTAAACACAAATTAATATAAAAAAATATTTTAGTCTTAAAAGTGTTTTTCCCCCTTAATCTTGCATTCTGCATAGTAAAAAAGTCATACAGGTTTGGAACAACATGAGGGTGAGTAAATGTGTATTTACATTTTTGAGTGGACTATCCCTTTAAGATCTGAGCACAGCACTAAACACGTAGCTGGTCCAGTGGTGACAAATACAACCAAAGTATTCAAAATTACCATTAGTACTAAAACTTTAACATGGTGCAATTTCATCCTTTCTTTTTTTTACTTTACTTTGATGACACTCAAGTGTGACCGTCTACCATAAATCTTCATTTACTGTATTTTTTAATGCAAACTTTTACACACTATAATGTTCTGTAATTTATATAGAAATCAATTTCATAGGAAATGTTTAACTAAATAAAGTAATAATTTGCACTTTCAATTAGCAGATTTTCTTTTGTGATATTACATGTTTGGCTCAACAAATATAAAATATCACATATTTGAACATATTAAATGTGTCTTAAATTGATACACTACCATTCAACGATGCCCAAAACTACAAAACTACTGAGCTAGGATACATTTCTACCACATTTGATAAATATACTCAAGCATCATTTCTGCAAAGGAAGTAAAAACTTTTTTCTTTTTTTACATTTACACAAATCTATATGGACTGTGCAGGTAAAACCAGTCTCAGATTAAGTCACTACTAAACAACCCAGAAGTCTCATGAACAGGTCATGATCAGCCATTCTGAGAACACGTCCATGCATAGTATTTAGTGCCTGCAGTCATGTTATTGTAGCCATATAGGAGTGTCTCTCTCCATTAGAACTGTTAAAGAACTTCAGCCGCACTCGAGAGCCTGATGCAAAATAGTGAGGATCGATGGGCTGGATCAATCGCCTCCCTGGTGGCAGAGTTTTAAGTGCCGGGGCCCGTGCTTGTACATCCGCATCAGGAGACCTGTCATGCTGTACTTACAATCAATTAAAGAAATTAGCCTTCTCACCCCCAGCCCTCCCCCTGCTCTTCTCCACACACATGCTGACGGACAGGGGAGCAGAGACACCTCTCCCTCAACAGCTGGCTCTAAATGACATCAGTGTGGGAGAAACATCTGGAGCGACACCTGCCAGCTCTACCTCGGCAGTCGTTTGCGTGGAGAGGAGAGGATGAAAAAATCCGCTCAGCACTCTGTGAACAGGATATGTGCAGTCAGACGAGAGAAATTCATTCTGTTAAAGTGAAGGTGAATGACTCGATGACAGAATATTGATGGATATGAAAACATCTGTGCGTGAGGAGTGTCATCCTGTTGCTATGTTAAATATGGAATTTTACATAAGTTTACATTTTAGAAAAGTTTATGCTCGTGCATAAGCTTAAAGTCCCCATGAATTCAAAAAGAACAATTCAATTTTTTAATACATGGAATATTGCAGTATTTATTATAAATGTATCTGTGCAAATCATATTTTTGTAATTCATGTGCCCTCTTAATCTTGAATCAAAATAACTTGGAGCAAGTTCACAGCAATAGCAAAGACAACGATCCAATTAATTCTGGATGGATAAAATCAAGTCCCTTTCAACATTTTTTAGGAGGTTGCTAATACAATGCTAAATCAGATAAATGTACAATAACAATTTTAGGAAAAAATAACATTACGATGTCTAGAAATCAATTTAAATAGTAATTTAATTTGATAAAACATTGGGTTTAATTTGTCTTTTAATGAGATGCGTAATGGTCTGGTGTTAGAACTTTTGCCAAGCGTGTCAGAGGTTATAGGTTCTAATCCGCACTCTTATTATTATTTTTTTTCCCATCAAAACCGAATATGTTCATCAGTGGTTAGCAGGGACACATTTGTGTGCACTTTGTTTTATGATTTCACTGGAATGAAAAGAGACTCTCCGCAACGGAATAAAGAGATTCACCAAGTGAAGAGGTGAAGAGTGGTAGGAGGAATTGAAAGTGGAGGCCCAATTTATACCATGTGGTTTCTGTGTTACCATGTTAAAAGTGAAACATCCCTAAGATGCATTGAGATCAAATCACTAGAATTTATTTGGAGGTGTTCTGGGAGAAATTCCGATATTTAATTATACATTTTCATTATTAGCATTTAGATAGGCAATTAATATGTAAGAATGATAGGAAAATAGACAGAACAATAGATAGAATGATAGAACCTTAGAACAATAAAACGACAGACAGACAGACAGATAGACAGACAGATAGACAGACAGGTAGACAGACAGGTAGACAGACAGATAGATAGACAGACAGACAGACAGACAGACAGACAGAAAGACAGACAAATTTGGTTTACTTAAAAAAACTTACAAATTAATTCAA
Source organism: Meda fulgida (assembly GCA_030578275.1). Taxonomy (NCBI): domain Eukaryota; kingdom Metazoa; phylum Chordata; class Actinopteri; order Cypriniformes; family Leuciscidae; genus Meda; species Meda fulgida. The sequence continues at coordinate 23,914,267 of CM060634.1, read as the reverse complement.
TGCTTTTACATCTACAACACACATTCTATATAAGAATACCTAACATCTGGAGGTACTGCAGTTGTTGAAAACCCTGCCCACTGTAACCTCAGACCACTCCCCTCAGCACACAGTCCAGATCAGCTGTAATCGCTCTGTATGAACAGGCAGGAAAACGCGTCTGTGTTTTCAAGGTTTGAAGGTGACATGGATAAGTAGATAAAGCTTCAGACTGAGTATTCAGGCCACTGGTGAAGCATCCCAAGAGCCCTTCAACCCTCTCTGTATCCTTCCCACCACCCCCTTTCTCTCTCAGAAGGGGTGGAGGCTTCCTCCCCCTCCCACTCTCACCCAACGGCAGGGGAACGACCCGCAAGGTCGGAACCCTCGGTGGACGTGCCCGAGTCTCAGAAGGAACCTTATTCTAATTTCAGCGCTATTCCGTTCCACTCTGGCCCATGTAATAAATCTTGTTTGGTGACAAAACGTCCAATTAAGAAGGAATTGACACAAAAAGAAAGGTGTGTGAGGGAAGTGTGAAAAAAATACAAGAAGGAATGCTGCCTCAAGGACAAAGTCTGCCGCTAATGAATGTCAGTGGCATAATGATCGGAGTGATTGGGAAATAAGTTATCAGTTTGTGATAGAGAACGGATGGTACATTTATTAGGAACTTAAAAGCTAGAACTCTTTAAATATGAGGTGATGTTACAAAGCTAAACTCAACTGTTAAACCAAATGACATCTTTAGAAATGATGAAATCTTCACTATATGTGATACTAAACACAACCAGTATTTCCATTGAAATACTATGAGATATTCTGTTGTATTTTTACATATTCAGGTTACAGAGCTCAGACTGCTAGGATACGTCCTTTATCTGTACTGACTGCAAAATTGCAAAGTCAAGGAAATTGCGTCTATAGAGGTATTAAGTCCCGACCTAAGTTTGGAGATCAAACCAGAAAGTTAATAATTCGATAAAAAAATGACAAATTCCACGATGTGAGCTTACATGCTTCACCAAATCAGACAATTGTTATAGTCCCTATTAGCACACTTACATTTTTAAAGCACACAAAATTTACATTTGAAGTGTGATTAAGTTATATTTTAGAACAAAATGTGACTGTATCTTCAAGTAAACCACAAGCCTTATGTGGTTTACTAAAACTAAAATGTATACATTGAGTTTTGGGTGAAAAAACCCCCAGAAATGCTCTTGACAGGTTAGACGAGATTCAACCCAATAGCTGATTGTGTTTCACACAATTGTTACATCATGCCATCAAGCAGAGTAAATTCTCTGATGAACAGAATACAACATTATAGTAAAATCCACTAATTAGCGATGGAAGCTCTAATCAGTCACTTGTTACTTAAGCAGACACTATTTGTCTAAAACAACTTGCAGCACACTAATTGCAGGGCCAGTCTCCATGGAGCCACATGGGGTTAAGTGCTGTGCTCAAGGGCATAATGCTGATAGAACAGGGCTGTAATCTCAAGTCAATTCTCCAGTTCCTGGGTCACCCCTATTTCAGACTAAACCTGCAAGCCCAGTTCCATGACCTTCAGGCTATCAACACCCCTCATATCAAACTTTTAGATCATTTTTTACACATTTTATCATTAAAGGAATATTGTAGGCAAATACAAATCTAATATCTTGAAGAGAAAATAATGAAAACACCAGTTCTGTTAAAGTTTTTGTATTCGCTTTGGTACTATTTGCATAAGTAAGGTGAACATTTTCAAAACTCTTAGTAAAAAAAAAATCAAAACTGATCACACTTGTAACACTATTCATTCTTTCATTACTGTTTACACATTTTAGTCTACATAATCACTATTTCAAACACAAAATTATTATATGTAATGAGAACATTTGGTTTAATCACTGAAACACAACAGTATGATCTTATTTCAATTTAGAACTTTTAACAACCAATTCATTCAACAGCAAAAAATGCAAGATAAATGTTTCAAATCACCCTTGTTGCTGAAATAATTAGAGTAATACAGGCTACAGTTGGCACGTTAGAAAATACACTTACATTAACTTATGTAACATAAACCTCAATGTTTGCAATAGTATCTATCTAGTGTGTTATCTGGAAATTGCAAACAATTTCTATAGAAACTGTCTATAGAATCTACAGAAATCTATAGGTGCTCCAAATGATTAATCATTAGGTTGAGTTGGATTAAATAATAGAAAAATGTATTCAACTGAATGAGAAGGAAATCAAAAGTTTGATAGTAAGAGCTTTTTGAAAGGCAGTTGCTGTGAATGAAATGTTTATATAGATGAAACACGTATTTTTTGTTGTGAAAATTATACTTTGTGATTTTGTGTATTGTACTAACACAATTGAAAATATGCTAAAATGTTTGGGGGAAAATGCACTTTTGATGATCTGTTGTGATATTAGTCCTAAGGGTTTTGAGAATGTACACCTTACTTGTGAAAATAGTACCAAAGCAAATAAAAAAAAAACTGTAATTCATCGATTATCCCATACTAAACTCACATTATGATGCAATACTTCTAGTAACACATAAAAAAAACATTCTTGTTGAATGGGTTAATGTATTTATTTATTTATTTTTTCAAACATGAATATTTTCACATCCGAACTTATCTGTAGACATCTTCTAACCTCAAGTGCTAAAGATGCCACTGCCTGGTGTTATACCTTGAACGGATGTTTCATGCATGTTTCATGAGAGGTGAAACTCTGGTCTGTGTATATGAAACAAGATATATTTCCCTATATTTTCCCAATGACATCAAAGCTCTTTAAAGTACACCGTAGCACTTATTGTGTCAATAAATGGTGTAGATATTGAAGGATTGTTTTCTCAATCCTACTGATTGTTCATCTCTCCATGAAGCCACCATAAAATACTTCTGTGTTTTTAATATTCATACGTTCTATCGCTGTATTTTACTTTATTTTATTATAAAATTAAAATCAAGATGCTTTCAAAAGAAATTTTCTCCAAGAAATTATAATCAGCACTACAAGCATCACCAAACAATTTCCTGCACATTTCAACCCATTGGTTGGAAAAACTGACAGTCCAGCCCCAAACTCACCCCATTGGTTGTTGCGCTGTGTTGCACAAACAAACAGAGCAGTGTTTGTTTCAGTGAAATCAACACTATAATGGCCTACATATAGTTTTCTCTCACTGGAATACAGAAAGTATTTCAAGATATTTAATAATATTTTAAAATATTATTATTTTGAACATTTAATAACAGTTACATGTTCAAACGTTTATGGTCAATAGTATTTTTATTTTTTTTACTTGCTACTTTTATACAGCAAGGACACATTAACTTAATCAAAAACAAAAACAAAACAAAACAAAACAAAAATCACGGTTTCCACAAAAATATTAAGCAGCACAACTGTTTTCAACATTGAAAAAAATAAGAAATGTTTCTAGAGCAGCAAATCAACATATTAGAATGAAATCTAAAGGATCGTGTAACACTGAAGACTTTTTTTATCAAATAAATTACATTTACATACATCAAAATAGAAAACAGTAATTTAAAATGGTAATCATATTTCAAAATATTACTCTTTTTATTTTATGTTTACTGAAATAAAGAGATTTTTTCAAAAACATTAAAAAAATTACAGAATCCAAACTTTTGAACGGTGGTGATTGTGATAGTTTTAATAATAATAATAATACTATAAATATTATAATTAATAATTTATTAAAAACAATTAACTTCCCCTTTAAGTAAGATACTAGAACATATGGAGTCTCATGTACATAAAAAAAAAGACATTCAGCATGAAAACAATTATCTTGGCTCGTTTGAAGCACTTAATTCAACTCACATGTTGCTGTGCTACAGGAAGCAGAGGCACAAGTTTTGAAAAGCAAATGAGTTAAACTAAATATTTCCCTCAGAGTCAAAACAATCAGTTATCACCAGATCAATGCACATCACTGAAGCCAGAACGGTGAGATCCAAACTCCTTCCCCTCACCGTGGCATCACTCCCATGTTGTCACCGTGACGACGCTCCCCCATGGTAACAAATGGAGCCATCACTGAGGCTCAGAGGAGGCTGGTGCTCCCTCCCATTTACAAACTCCTTCATCAAATCCCACCGGGCCCTGCGTTGATTACTCCCGCAATTAGCAGTGTCAACTCCGCGATATGGATTAAGTGGTCAGGTTTGGGTCTGGGAGCTAATTAGTCGTCTCCCTCTCTTTATGATTTGTTGATTAATTATGAATATTTAGTTAGGAAAGGGGATGTTAATTATTAATCAAAATTAAATTATCTGGTGTAATTAACCACAAAGTTTCCATTTTTTTAGCCGTCACAGGGCGTGCGTCTGCTTGTTGGATGTGAATAGGACATGGGGGGGGGGGGGGGTTATTACATGCAGCGAACGGTAAAGGTTAACACAATGTTTACATTGCATCTGGGACGCATCACGGTGAGAATTTTCGGAATGTTGCATTGAGCTAATGGGGTAACATTTGGGCGAAATGTGACGGTTTCATCAATCTTTCCATATGTCAATGTATCCGTCTAGCTAGCCATTCGTCAATCATGCTTGTTCCTGTAGTGTAAACAGACCTGGTTAACCCAGCTGAAGCAGGACTCCATTCTTTGTCTCTGGACTGGAACAGTGAGGCGAAGGGAATCCAGTGATGAAAACCGCTATATTCATTTTAAATGGGTGACAAAAATACACACACAAGCTAGTGAGCTGCCTTCTAAAGCAGCATACTAACTGAAAAGATATCCCAAAAGTGACATATGTTCCACGTGTGAGAAACTAGAGTTGAAGTTATAATCTTGCTAAGCTAATGGCATAACATTCTACTAAGAATACATAGCAAATATATAGTGTAAATATATGAAAGACATATTTCTCTCATGTTTTCACTTAGCCCATTGAGATGCATTCTGGGATCACCTTTTTGAAGGACACACGTGAAGCTGCCTTTGTATCGTACAGAAAGTTGCGCATTGATTTTAATGCAGACAACTTGACACTTTATTTACATCCTACAGACAAACTTTAGCAAAAACTTGTTTTATATTATTTTTATTAATAATAATTTATTAAAAATGTTAACTATTTTATGCTGTTTAGTGTTCAGTGAATAATAAGTATATTCAAGTAATAATATACTTTTATATACTATAGCAGTTATTTTAGTATCGCCGAGATACTATAATTTTTTTGTCATATTTTGAATATATTAGTATTTTCCATTTCACTTTTAATTAAAGGTTCAACAAGGTGTTATTAACTAGAAGGCAGGCAGGAGTAACAGAGTGTACGAGAGCATAACACAAACACGTACAACAACCGACAACCAAAGACTGAAAACAGTAGAACTAAATACACTGAGATAATGCAACGATAATGAACAGGAATGATGATAGATGAGTGAGTGCAGGTGTGAGCCAGGAGGGATTATGGGGAATGTAGTGCGAGGTGACTGGTCTGGTGACTGAGGATTGTGACGCACATATATTAATGCTGTCAAAATTAGCACATTAACGCATGCAAATAATTTTTTCAGTTTAACGTGTTCAAAATATTTAACGCAATTAACGCAGCATCTGTTTTTTCTGTCATCCTTTGGCTGCGCCACAGTACATGATCACGCTATCATTCATTCAAGTGCTATTAAACCTTTCAAGCGTGACAAGATGCAAAAAAAAGTTCTCTTTCGCGGTTTACAGACCAAAACACAAAAAATGATGGCCAAATTCCTGTTTTGTTGAGTATCATCTTAAAGCAACACTAAGTAGGATTTTTTACCTTCAAAAAATGTTTCCAAAATCGTTTCAGTGGTTCATCAAGTCGTGACATGGTGAAATGCACTTATGCCACCGCTTTGCGGTCCTTTATCTGGTATGTCCACGCTATGTAAGATTGCCAGATCAGGTCGCGTTTCTGTAGTTCTAATTAGACAAGAAAACGTCAAATTTCACTTGCTTTACGGCAAGCGTTACAATTGCCGATAGGTGGAGTGTATTTGACAGTAGATAAACAGCGAGCGTGCGCGTGCGACAGTAGGATGCGGTAGGCTAAATTATTTACGACAGCCGTATTGGACAATTCCGCTTCCAACCTGCAGGGCGACCGCAGAGGAAAAGTTCCTTGGTGTTGCTTTAAGCACAGTCTGAAATGAGTTGAAATGAACGCAAAGAGTTGTGAGAAAAAATGATGAGTCAGATCCAGGACATGCGAGTCATGTCTTAAAAGTGACAGCAGCCTTTTAAACCTGCTGCTGTCTGTCATAAATGTTAATCAAAGAACAAAAGACAAAAAATAAATCAATCCCTGCACTGACTGAATAACGTGTGTAACTTTAATAAGGATTAATCTATATTTCATTTATAATTCATGCACAGAAGACTTTGAAGTGTTTGCTAACTTTATTTTATTTAATTTCTGTATATTTCCTTCCTGTTAGATACCTGAAAATCTTAAAGCACTTTTTGCAAGGTTAAAATCAACAAATGGGTTGAAAAACAACTAAACAATAACTTTTTTGTGCATTTAAACAGGGCAGGTAAAAATATGAACTGTCCCGCCAGGGAAAAAAAAACGTAGAGTTGATATGATATATTAAAGGCAAAGCTACATGTAACATTTATTACAATGGATTTATGTGAAGATTGTTTTAAGTTCACTTAAATTAAATGTTGTTATATTTTTTAAAGACAATTAAATGTTAAAATCGATAGCTTTTAATTATATTGTAATGTTGTATTGCTAAAATTGAGGGGGGATCTATCATCAATACCAGTATTGACATCTTCATTCATAGTGCTTAGTAAAAAAGATGTCATTAAACAAATAACTACAATATACTGTCTTTATGTTTTTTCTACATGAAGATTAAATGTGAAAGTATACAACATAAAAATATATTAAAAACTTTAATGCAGCTCTCTGTGAACAATTACAAGCATTGATTTTAGGTGTGATTAATTACAGAAAAATGTGTGATTAATTAGTTCCTTACATGCAATTCTGCAATCTTAGGAGGCAGTGAAAACGCCAACCTTTTGAAACAGGGTCTTTCCTGTCAGGAGCTTAACTGTGATGCCTTAAAATATTGCCTATGGAGGCAGCTCACAAAGTTGTGAAACACAGGCAGGCTCATCACAGTGTCCCCAGCCATCTCCTTTTATTTACATTACCTATGAATCAACGCTCCAATGATTATCTTCTGTTTACCTAGATGGAGCAATACGGCGATATTTATCGCTGCACCGTGGCTAAATATAGCCATGTAGCCACGGCACCCAGCGACACTGTGGGAGGTTCTGTTCAACTGTTGGTCTTTAAGCTGACAAGAGGCAGAATTCCTGATGAATGCTTCTTTTCATCTGTGTGGCTGTGTGTATTTGACTGAGTAAATATTTAGCCACATTGGACTTGGCTGCTGATTCTACCCAGATGGACGGATTGATGCCTCAGTGGCAAGGCTTGCCAAAGACAATCCAGAGACCTTATGTAAGTACCGCCCGGCTCTGCAGAGCAGATTGAGGGCTGAGGTGACTAACCGCTATTTACAACTGATCTGGAATAATTTGCTTTAACTGTACATCATCTCCAACCATAATGACTAATGCTACATTGCTAATTCAGGAGGCCAGATTATCAGTCGTAACGTAAGAGGTTGTGGGCTGCGAGCTGAGGTATTGTGGTCATTGAATTGCCTTAATGCTGGATGACACCACATACGACTCGATAACGAAACCATTCTGTCTGTAAGCTCAGTATAAATCTTATCTCCAGCAAACCTGGTTTGTTTTTGTCTAGAAGGACAATTCCTTAATGATTGAACAAATAGCTAAACATCATATTCATCGTTTCGCATAAACGGCCACATTTCCTTTCATATTTATATCAATTTATTATAATGGCAAACATATTTGGATGCACAGAGAGGGTCAATGACTGGAGACATCAGCACTTGTTATCAATTCACCCTTTTAAATGCATTTCTTCATACATTTCTCACCTTTAATTTTCCATCGGGGACTGTGACAAGATCGGGAAGATAATCGGATTTATCATAATCACCAAAAGCTATGCATGACGCAGCCAATTTACATGAAATAAATATAAGCTGGGATAAGTCCTGCCTCTGAGCTGTGCTTCACGATATCACGACTGCAGGTAAATTTGAATGACAGAGCATAAAGACCAGAAACAAAAAGAGAGAAAGAAAGAGAGGAGACAGAGAGAGATAGATAAAAGTGTGTGCAAATATCGTTCATTACTTACTGGATCATAAATAGGGGAAACCGAGGGCAACATTTTTACATTTCTCTTTATAACGCAAATAAATATTTTGACTAAACATTTACAATGAGATTCAAAAGCCTGAGACCACTTTTTTTATTCAGAGAATTGGCTCAATTTAAATCAAGAAATGCTATGATATAAAGAAAAAATACATACATTTCAATATTATTTCTGTCACAAATCCAATAAGCATATTTGTGAGATATTCTTAGATAATAAAATGATCTACATGGCAGATATGCACTACCATTCAATTAATACTTTTATTGAGCAAGGACACATTCAATTGATCAAAAGAGATCAAATAAATGCTTTTCTTTTGAATTTTCTATTCATCAAAGAATCCTAAAAAAGGATTCTATTCAGCAAGGACACATTAAATTGATCGAAAGTGATCAAATAAATTCTGTTCTTTTGAACGTTCTATTCATCAAAGAATCCTGAAAAAGTATCACAGTTTCCAGAAAAAAAATTAAGCAGCACAACAGTTTGCAACATTGACAATAAGAAATGTTTCTTGAGCACCAAATCAGCATATTAAAACGATTTCTGAAGGATCATGCGACACTGAAGACTGGATTAATGATGCTGAAAATTTAGCTTTGCCATCATATGAATAAATTACATTTAAAAAATATATTGTAATGAAAAAAATATTTTTAATTGTAAAAATTAGGACTTAATGTAACAGTGTGTAAACATAAACATTAACACACGAACAATAACCGACACGGGACAGAACTCAACGGGAGGATATATATATACAGGGTAAACGAGGGAACTAACTAGACACAGGTGGATGAAGGTTAACTAATCAAGGATAAACAAGAAAGTGCAGACAAGACAGAACATGATAGTGACAGATACATTATATATAAAGGCCTCAAAACTTGGAGTTGATATCTCGAAATCAAACTGGTTGAACTGCCATCACTCTTGCTTGTTTGTGGGGAAAAAAATAATTGTGATTCCTTTCAAAATACATTAACTTATATTTGAAACTTTGACAGGGCTGTGAGGTCATTTGCCTCATCATGGAGTCATCAAAAACTCAGTGTTTCCCTTTCATCAGATAAAATCAACTCCCTCCTGTGCAAAGCCAATATTTATAAGCCACTGTCCCTAGAACATGCCAGAACTTGAGTTCCTCTTTGTGCCTGTGCAGGGATACGTCTGATTCGCACTGTGAAAAACGGAGGCTGAATAACGAGCGCGGTCTCTAAAACCGATTAAAGGCTGGAGCCATTTTGTCTTCTCTCTTTTGCTTTTCGCTAATTACACAGAAGCTTCAAAAGAAATTATACACATCATGACTGACCCCAAAGTGACGGCTATAGAGGCGTGCTGTACTATTGGTCTGTTGTGAAATGACAGTATTATATTAGAATTAGAGTCCAGTCGTGATTTCTCACAAAGTTCTATTGTGTTTAATATAATCGTTGCAGAAACATACAAATGACAGACCCTCGGTATCATTGTTTCATGATCAAAATGAAATTACTACGGTGTCTTCGGCACGGCTCTTCAAGGCTTCTTTTGTTTCCCTGCCCTGTTTCAGCCGCATTGATTTCCTACAGGCCTGAATTAGCATTCGTCTTTCTCTCCCTCTCATTAATCAATTTACACACTCTCTCTTTCTCTAATTGCTGGCCGATGCTGGTTATTAAAAGCCCTTTCAGAATACTCCACGGATAAGCCCAGCACAAATCCCCACTCCACTGCAGCAAACGCTTTTTCTTTTTCCGCCGCTGTCGAGCGGTCTTCTGTTATTCCTAAAACGTAGGCAATATGTTTGGAGAATTGTAATGCTCAGCCCACAATTGTCCATAATGAGGTGTAGGTGAATGTTGTAAGTGGCAAAGCCCTGAGGAAATACGATCTAGTCATATTTTGAAATTGCAGGGGCTGAATGAATTACACTGAGACGGTGGATACAGGAAATTAAGAAAAATGCGACAAATCTTTTGCGACCCTGCCAAAGTTTTGTGCCTTCAAATCTGCGCTAGTGCTTACATGTGTCATGGAAACAGTAAATAAGTGAACAGATCATTGCAGACTGTTCTAAATTGACAGTTTTGACCTTTTCCAGCTTGATGCCCTCTCATAACACTGAAGATTTCTAGATTTGCATGTCCTGAAGGAAATACCAGAGCTTTCAACACAGCAAAAGAATCATTTGAAATTTGTAAGCGTAGGCTTGGCTATAAATCAAGTGCATTAAGTTTTTAGTCAGCTGCTCACAAACTTCAACACCTATTAATTTCAATAAAGAGCCTACTTTTTCGACCATGAACACACTATACATTGGCATTGACCTTTGTCCTGGGATTTACTAAAAACAACAAACAACTTAGCCAAGAAGGAAAAACTTTCATGGTATCTAATCACTTAAACTTGTAAAGAGCCGCTAATCATCAGTTATGCCAGTTCTTTCTTCAGCATTCGATTGTGATATAGTTTCTCAGCTTCGGTGGCCTTATGGGATAGCAAAGTATGTTTGCATACTATATCATGAAGTTTTCAGACATTCTACTCTTCAAACACATGATACAGTCACCGACCATGTAGGCTATAAATGGTAAATATACGCAGGGAAGACAAGACCACAGACCAACAGTGACAAGATCAGAATGCAAATAGACATAAGAAAGAACTGATGAAGTCATCGCTGCCAGTTGCATTATGAGTGCTGAACATTCTATGAATGTAAGTCATTATAGAGTGCATTAGTGCCTGCCCACTTTTTCAGCTCCATTGGTTCCAGAACTATTTTTTCCATTCATTTTTTTCCCCAAAAAGTTTTCGTTAAAGTGTTAAAAGCCATGAAAAAAGCCAACCAGCTACAAGGTGAATCACTACATTAAAAAGTTTTATTTGAAGCAAAAACAAAATATATATATTTGAAAATCGTGAAAAAGAAAAAGGTACAACCCTGCGTACTTAACGGCTTTAATGAAGGAAAGAACTACAATCCCATGAAGCAATGCAAACAATAATCAACCGAACGATTATGTAATTTGCAGTGCTTCATGGGAGTGGGAGTTTCCTGCAAGCTCTTTTGGCACAATTTGCTTCTCTTTAATGGTGGAATTTTCTGTAGAACAGCATTATAGGTAATGTAGGTTTTTACTGATTGTTTTAAAAATAAGATGAAATTATGCGGGGTGACGGCTTCAACAGCAGCATATTCCATCAATTAAGAGCTCACAGTAGGCCTGTCTTTAATGGTTTATAAGTTATTGTTAAAAATCGACTTCCCTATGGAGAAAATGAATTCAGTTTTTAACTGCTGAACTCTACTATACCACAGTTAGTTCCGGTACTCTAATCTGATTAGCTTCAGTTTCTTTTGTAACCATTTTCATTGGGGAAGAATATATTAACTAATGATGTAAGTTACTTGATATTACCTTCTTAACTCAAACTCTTAAAAGTCTAATGTGTTGACTTCACCAAAATATTTTAGAACAGGTTATTTGGTTTTATATATTTGTAACTAACAGGATCTGTTGACATACCGGGCTGATGCAGGAAACCAGGCTGTTGTCGTCCTGCAGAAAGAAGCAACAGAACCTGCCCTCCCACCCCACCCTACCCGCTTCATCTCCTTCTACAGCTGTCGGAACGAGAGAAATGTGTCATACTAAAGGGCCATTTTCTCCATGTGATCGAATCAAATCAGTCATAAATCTATTTGTTATTGACGAGGTAAAGAACACTTGCAGCCTCTGGCACAATGCACAAGCTCTCTATCTCTCTCCCTCTCACTCTTTCTATCTCTCTCTGTCTTTCTTTCTCTCAGTACATCACTCTGTGCTGTGCTGAAGGCTAAAAACCAGAGTTATGTTCCTATAACAAAATATTTTCCAGAGGTCTAACAACTCATGATGTCCTGACTGCCCAAGTAATGGAAGTAAATGAATCTATAAATAATCCCTCTTTCTGACAACAAATTGAACTACCCACAATTCCCTCTTTCCTCCAAACACGCACGCACACACAACAACAGCATACTGCTACTGTCAACCGCTCCGCAACACATGCACGGAAAAGGCCAAGAGATTGGGGCAAACTTTTAAATAAACCACACTGTTTTACTAAAAATGTGTCACGAGAGAGCGTGAATATATTGGCCCTAATCAGGCAAAATGGGTGATTCATTGGTTAATTTCAGCAACTGGGGCTATACATTATTCCAGGCCTGCCATGGCTAATTTCTGCCTTTACAGATGGCGAGGATGACAAATGGAACGTCCGACCGGCTACAAGTGAAAAAGCTCCATCATGCTCTCTCTCCCACTTGAGTTTTACTCACACTAATGATGTATACTAGCCTGCAACTACACTTGACCTGCGGATTATGTGGCAATGGAGGAAAAAATAAATGTTTACCCAGAGGTTTTTGAGGGGAAAAACAGGAGAAAGAGAAAGCAGGCATATATTGGGAGAGAAAAAAAATCTGAATAGCTGTCAAGGATAGGAGTTTAATCTTGTAAAGGAGAGTGTGACCAAGGCTGACGTATTCTTTGAATATAGCCATGAAGCTTGTGCATATAACTTCTTCTGAAAGTAAAAATGGGAGTAAATCCTTAAAAAAAAGGAGAAAAATGTGTTAACAAATAAATTTGTACTACAATTATAAGTATTTGTACACATACAAACTAGTAAATAAACAATGAATGAATTATATATATATATATATATATATATATATATATATATATAAAATTGTTACATTTGTACCTACTTTTTACTTAAAATATGGTGTTATATAAATATGGTGTGAAATACATATTCTAAAATAAAATAATTATATAATAGTAAATAATTAAATATTACAATATTTTATTTTAATTAAATATTTTGTATTACAAAGCAATATAAAAAACTGATACAAATGATTTAAAATCATAAATTTATATTTTATACATATATACACATACAAAATAAAACCAAATGTACACACTGTAAATTATTTCTAAAAATAATTAAGTTAAAAAAAATCGGAAAAAGAGGCAGCTTGATTTAGCCAAAAATGATCACAATGCCATGATACAGCAGTGTGATCTTGACACTACAGCCAAGGCCTCTTACAGGTCCCTCTGCAATGCATCGTGGGCCGCGTCCCCCTCCTGGCTTGCTTCAGCCGAGCTCTGAAATATCATATCAAATCAATGCGGACAGAGGCAGTGAGGCGCCAGAGCCATGACCGCTGCGAGGTCAGCATGGCCAAAAACAGACATAACAAATGCAAATGCTAAACAGGGCTAAAGGTGAAGAATCGGCGCGTCTCCTGAGTCCTGATGGAGTGACGCGAAACGGAGCTGTTCTGAGAAACGAGTGCAGGATAAATGTGCTATCAGCCGTGCTAATGGTGCTCGGGACGCAGATATCCGAGACCGGCACCCAACTTTGAGCTTCTCAGAGACTGACCAATCAATCCATCCAGCATGTCAAACAGAGAACAGTGACCGTATCATACATCATCTCTTGATGGTTTCATCTATAAATACAAGGTGAACTTTTAAGATTCAGAACATTGGTTTAGTTGGTGGGATATACCAAAGTTAGCACAAATCAATTCTGTTCTGGGAATATGACACAGCTTTTGCAGTAAAATGTAGCAATTCAACATTCATTTGCCACTCAGTTTCATAAATTGGATCTGGTCTGCATGCATAGACATGCAAATGAGTAAAAGAAATCTTACTTATACAGCTACATTTTTCTTTTTGCAAAATGACCCCAACATCAGTCACAGACCTCACATGTTACCGATGCACACTGTTCTGATGAATACAGTTACAATTTCTAAAAAGGAAAGATGATTGGCCTTCAAACAAATTGATTTAATGACAGAAGAAAAGGAGCGCGTGCACTGACCTTTGTGACCTCTGATAGAACAGCTAGTGCTGTATGAAGACAAGCACAAGTAGACATCCCTGAGTGCTTCGCTGCATTTAAATACCAACACTAATGAGGCTCAAAACCAACCCTGATTGGTGGGGACAGAATGAGATGTGAAATTAACCTGTGTTGCAGAAAGGGGAAAACAAGCTATTTAAGAATTATAATGGAATCAGAGACTGAGAATGGCTATTTTTTTCCATACTTTTTTTTAATTAATTAATTGGAATTTAGATACATTTTGTTAAAGGTTAAGTATAATTTCTAGACAAATAGCAAAATCAATTAAAATGTAATTATTTATTTTTAATTTCCGAAAACTGCCCTTGTCTGCCATTAGTCAAAAAACAGAGCCCATAAAAACATTGGCATAAAAATGTATTTTCCCCTTTGAAAAATGAATAATAAAAAATATAAATTAAATTAAAAACTTTTGAAACTACTTTTGAAAGAAAAGAAAAACAGCTAGTTCCGAAAAAAGGGTAAAAAATTCATGAAGTTCCAAAGTCCCTTTGAATCCAATTGTAAATCTTGGAATTTTTTTTTTTTTTTTTGTCATTTTAACCAGGAAATAAAAGTTTAAGATATTTATTTTAAAAAAAGATCACTCACTGTATTACAAAACATGCACTATCAAATATTTACTTTTTAATTGTAAACCATTCATCCATTAAATTGTTTTTTTATATAAAAAGTTTTTTTAAAAGTAGAACATTCAGTACAATAGAAAATTCAATAAAAATTAACCAAACTGTTATGCTGATAAACTAGTAGTCTTAGATAAAACATTTCCCATTTGAAAAGTGAATTAAAAATATTTAAAAACAATTAAATAATGACTTTATGAACTACATTTTAATTATTCTACAAAATTAATTATCAAAAAATGAAGAACAAATTTCACTGCTTGTCATTAAAAAGATATCATAAAACACTGTCTAATAGAAAATAATACAAATTTGAAAAGCGAATTTAAAAATATTTTAAATAATTTAATACATTTTTGTGCAAATACCTCTCAAACTCCATCCTTATACTAACTCAAACTTAACCACAATCGCTCTTATTTCACCCCCTCTCTCTCTCTCTCTCTCCAAAAGGATGCAGAAAGGAGTGAGGGATAAACAGGAGAAGAGAGGCAGAGAGAGTATCAGGTGTGAGCTCCTGCTCGGCTGGCCCCAGGTACTGTTCTCTCGCCGCGGGGCCAGCTATTATTATTAACATCATTTGTCTGTATCATTCGCCCGGCACCTTTGCTTTCAGCCGGCGCTATGAAGACGACATGTTAATAAACGAGTACAGCCGCCACTCTGCCATCCGACCTGCTCCTCATCCGCCGTCCCCAGCCTACTCTCTCCCCCTTCCCTTCCCCACATCCCCAAAAGGGACGGAATGCCGATTTGTTTTCCAGCAGCCTCCCCCACTCCATTGTTGTTTGCACTAAAGGGGACAAATTCAATTCATTTTTATGACAAGGATGCACTGATACAGGAAGAAAGAGGGAGAGGAGGAGCAGGAGGGGTGGATGAAGAAAGAGACTGCCCAGGAGGGAACACAAAAAAGTTGCTGAATTTGAGGTATAACATAAAAAGACAAGGAAAGAAAGGTGGGAGGGGGGTGGGGGGTTGGAGGAAGATGGATAAACTCGTTGCGTTTCTTAGATGCGGATTGATGTGGTGGGCTGATAACGTGGTCTCAGCGGACATGGTCATCTGGAGATGTGGAGGAAAAAGCTGTCTGTGTTAAAACAAACATCCTCGGAAGGAGGAGGTTTTTAGCCAGAGAAACAAATACATCAATATCGCTTCAGAGAAAAAAGAAAAGAAAAAAAAAACAATAAAAAGAACTAAAAACAATCATTGTTGCAATAATAGAAAACGGCACTAACTATCTGAACTGTAATAGCCCTTCTGTCTGATCCACAGCTGGTGTGGTCTGTATGTTCTGACCTCCATGAGCTCTTTCGATCTGTCCAGGTGCTCTGCGCTTCTGCTTTTGACCCACAGCCAGATTCTGTCCAACTCAGCACAGCCTGACAAGTCCATTAAGATACTGGGGATCTAAGCCTGGTACATTATATTATCATTTCCTCTATAAGCGCAGGGACTGAATCCGCTTCAAACTTCTTAAAGCGTTACAAGTAGTTTAACTAAAAATAAAAAAAAATTCATCGCTTATACATTCACCTGGCTCCGCACGCGCACCTCTCCCCAAACGGACGAGGAGTTTATATTTTACATGCTCACCGTTGTACTATTCTTTAAAACGAGAGTGGGCAACTCGGAGTAATTGTTCTCTAGTCTAAACCATCAGGAAGCAGCGGTGAGAAGAAGTTAGTTACGCGTGATAATGTTAGTTTTTATTACACTTCACCAAACCCACGCTAAAAAAGAACCAACGAATCGAGTAAAACCCAGTAAAACTTGAGATTATTACTTGTGACATTAGAACAAAATATTTGGATATGAGAACATGTAAACATAAAACTAAATTAAACAACAATCTCAAAACACAAATGAAGATATTTTAAATGACATCTGATCTATTTCTGTCCCTCCATTGACAGTCCACGCAACTACCACTTTAAAAAAAAGTTTAGACCAACTTTTCTGAAGAAACCGGTTCGCTTTATATGATGAACAGATTGAATTTAGGGTTTTATTCAAATAAACAGTTTTTTTTAAAACATAAAAAAATGGGGGAACACTTTACTTCGATATTCCACTTTAGACATTCTACAAACTAGACTGTCTGTTTAGTATCTGCTAACACTTTATTTTGATGGTCCCCCGTGTAACTTTGCAACTACATGTCAACTTATTCTACTAACCCTAACCTGACAGTCTACTGATACTCCAATGACAGTTAATTGACATGTTGTTGCAAAGTTATTTATATTTAGTAGAATGTCTAAAATAGACTATTGAAAGTGTAACCAAAACTCTTAGCAACTCCATACCTTTAAACGGTAGTGTAAAACGTTTATAGTTTATAGCGCATCGGTCAAAACCATGTATCTAAATGTACTAATAGCACTGCAATCGTATTGAAACTCCATTGATATTGACACTTCTTTCCATGTTACTTAGTTTCTCCAGTTTGTTCAGTCCCAAACACAACATATGCATTTTATGTACAGTAAGTCATTTTGGTAAGAAAGCATATGCTAAGACAATAAATGGAAATGTATGTATTGGGCCATACCAATCGGGTGTCTGATTGTAAGTGCATACACGCTCTTGTCAAAGTAGAACTAAACTAGTTATTGTTTTTGCTCCCAATTTGTCAGATATACAGTAGACACATTTCTAAATCAGTTAAACATACAGAATGAGAAAGTAAACTCCATTATCTTGTTCTGCATCCTTCTTGTAGAGTAAGACACTCTGAGTGAAAAAAAGAGTATAAAAAGGTAATAGAAAAGAATCAATGTTGCCACAGAGCTAACATCAGTTATTTTTTCACCGCTGTACAAATGAATCTGCATTCAACCGGAAATATGCCACAGTAGAATTAAGTTATAAAAATACTGTATATTACAAAATGGTAAACAATAAACTAATGTGAACTGAATGTGTTTTTTCTAGCATAGCCAGTCGGACAAGGTAATATAAGCAACAGAAATTAATATTCCAGCTCTGTGCTTGCTCAAAATGACAAAAGAATTAGGGGTTAATTTAAATGTATGTCTTAAGCTCAGTTGTCCATGGTTTTAAATTCCCAACTTGTCACTTTCTTATGTTTTAAAACTTTTCATTCTTTCACAAAGAGCAAGCGAGAGTGCGCGCGCGCGAGCGAGAGAGAGAGAGAGAGAGAGAGAGAGAGAGAGAGAGAGAGAGAGAGAGAGAGAAATAATAAAAAGCTGGTGAATCCCCATGAAGCTCTCTATGTGAACTGTCACATTAATAACCCTATGCTGGTATTCAAATTTTCTGTCGAAAGCTAAAGAAAGATTGAGTGCCCTGCTGTTGCGCAGCCAAGATTGAAGACATGTCTCATTGACATTGTTAAAAGTTTATGAAAATATATGAATCCTCAAATGCCATTGGCTCCACCGCTCCCAACTCTGCCCACTTCTATAAGAAATCGGTCTTTTAATCAAAATGATTGAATACCGCAAGGTTGAACTCAGGAATATGAATAAAAGTGGATATGGAGGAGGTGGAGAGGGAGGGATTGGTAACATGGTGCACTCGCATTTAAAGAGGAGCGTCCAATGTCTTATTGCGGGGTACAACAGGGTACAACACTCAACCCCTCTTTATTTCAAACTAATCGTTTAGTGTATCATCCATTCGCTGCATTGTGGGATTTAAAGAGTAAAATACAGAAGAGACCGCAGCTGCGGTCTTGTGTCCTATTTTCAGACCCAAGAGAGACAAAATAAATGCTAAATGCTTATGCTGGCATTTCTCTTTCACAGAGAAGTGGATCTGATCAGCGGACAGACAACGAAATACCCGGTCGATCTGCTATTTTCCTCTGTGCACTGAATCAAAGCAAAACCGCTGAGGCCTGTGTGTACGTTTAGCCTAAACTGGCATATGGCATATGGCATATTGATGAGGGTTCAGATGTACCCGGGTGCTACTTTTCCCTTCAGTGTCATCTCAGGGAGGTGAACAGGCAGAAAGGCCTCAAACGCCAGCACCGTGGCTCAACGTCTGTCAGCCGCAGCCAGATAACCAGGCGTGAAACATGCGGGCAGAACAGGCTAATGGAAACTCTGATTCCCACTGGAGCATCGGATCAAAACACAGCTTCTAAACCTTTACCAGGAATCATTGTCGTCAAGTATTCGGCTTACAGCAGCAGCCTCTTATTTGTTTGTCAAACACTGAACAGCAGCTGCCGAGGAATCTGAAAGGATGAAACTGGGAAGAAAATGCTTCAGATACTTAAAAATGACACAACAAAGTCATTGATACTACACACCATAACACCAAACACTATGAAGAAGGGATAGTGCACTTATTGTGAAAAAACAGACTGAAACTTCTGTTGTTATTCAAAGAAAATCTTCAAACCTCTCACATTTGGTCAATTACTTCAAAATTGGTTAGCTGCATCAGCACACCAGTTTTATATGTGATTTCATTTTCTTTGAAAGTTATCATATGACTTCAAAAGACTTGCAAATTAATATGACGCAAACAAAAAAGTTTGATAGCCCTTATTCACTATCTTGAAAAGGAGTTTTTTTCATGCTTGAAGACTGTTTCTTTAGAAACTCTTAAAACATGCCTTTCATAAGTGACTTCACCTCATGGATGCATTTAACCTTTGGGCTTTTAATGTGAATATGACACAGTATGGGATATTTTGAAGGAATCCCAATTTGTGCACATTCACATACTGTACAAACATAGCAGACGTTAGAACCTGAATGCTATTTCCCATCTCAGGTGCATGTAATAATGACCAGGGGCAAGGGGAAAAGGGGAATATGGTCTCGTGGAGGTATATAAATGAAAGGAGGGAAGGGGAAAAGAGTGATTGAGCACCTTGTGTTTGAGCAAGCTGTCCCGTCTGTTCGGCCCTACCTCTCCACTCCATCATTGCCGTGGACGGATCTCGACCAACCACAAGAGAGAAAAGAAGAATAGAGAAAGACTTACAATACCAAAATATAAAGGATTTGTACAGGATAGTCCACTGAGCTGCATACAGGATCCAAATTTACTTGTCAAGTGCAAGTAAAAACATATGGAACTGCAAAACAATAGAAGAGGCCGGGACAAGTAGCCACATTCTCAGGGCAGGATTTTCCTCTTTTTTTCTTTCAAATGTTGCTCAAGTCATGGCTAAAAAATATTGAATATTTCCACCAATATGGCCAGGGAAAAAAAGACATAGCTCTTCACCACACTATATGGGGCAAGTTGCCACAATGGACCCTGACATTTAACAATGTTAAAGCCTGTTAAAGCCTTTTTAGATCCATTTAAACAGTGAGGTCACACTATTTTTTTACTTTAGACATTCTAAAAACTATAAGTTACTTTGCAACTACAAGTCATTAGAGTATTAGTAGACAGTCTGCTTAGTATCTGCTAACGATCAATTTTGAAGGTCCCTAAACAGACAATCTTCTAAGTAACTTTGCAACATGTCAACTTGTTCTAGTAACCCAAGCCCTAACACTAACCTAACAGTCTACGTATACTCTAATGAGAGTTAGTTGACATGTAGTTGCAAAAAGTTAGTAGAATGTCTAAAGTGGACACTGAAATAAAGTGTAACCTAAAATAATTTTGAAACAAAATAAATTCATACAAATCCACTGCCAGAGAAAGGACACATTTGTGTATTTGGAATTCTGACAGAATACCTTACAGTACTGAAATATAGTCCTTTTGACAACTTCCCTGTGTGACAACAGACCCGGTCTAACCAAGATGGTTTCCCAAATTAAACTGGAAATGCAACTTTTAATGATTTCTGCAGTCTCAAAATTATCCAACCCCCTGAATAGAATCCCTCATAACAGAACAAATCTACAAAACAGGTGTTGTCTCATGCGCACCTGATGCAACTAATTAAAGGCTTCATTAGTTGCACCAGGTGTGCTTGAGCTAGAACACATGAAATATCAGAACTGGCTAGGTTTGTTGACATAAACTGTTGTCACGTTTGACTGCATGTTAGAAAATATGGCTGAGTCAAGAATGGTCCAAAAGTTAAGAGAAGATATCATAACCGCTCACAAACAAGGAATAGGATACAAAAAGATAGTGAAGGCACAACATGTTCCTAGAGACATCGTTGGAAGCATAGTTTGCAATTTCAAAGTAAAAGGAACAGTGGTTACACTACCTGGACCCGGCAGAAAAAGGAAGCTATCAACGGCTGCAACCAGATTTCTGAGAAGGCAGGTTCAGAAAAGCACTTGAGTGACTGAAAAAGACCTGCAGCAACACTTGGTGGCAACAGGCACTGAGGTTTCAGCTAGCACAGTAAGGTGCGCACCAAAACCATGCCAGAACTCCAAGATGTACACCACTACTACTACCCAAAAGCAAATGACAAGTCGGCTCCAATTTGCTCAAAATCATATAATTAAGCCAAAAAGGTTTTGGGATTCTATTCTGTGGAGCGATGAAACAAAACTGGAACTTTTCGACCCTAATCAGCAGTATGTCTGGAGGAAGAAGAATGAAGCATATGCTGAAAAGAACCCTCTGCCTACAGTTAAGCATGGTGGTAGCATGGTGATGCTCTGGGGCTGCTTTGCATCCTCTGGCGCTGAAAGCCTGCAGTGTGTGGAAGGCTAGATGGATTCATTGAAGTATTAGGGAAATCCTAGGAGAAAACCTCATGCCATCAGTGAGAAAGCTGAACAGGACCTTCCAACGGGACAATGATACCAGGCATACGATTCTACAGTGGCCATCACAGTCATCTGACTTAAACCCCATAGAACATCTCTGATGAGATTTGAAAAAGGCGATTGTTGCATGCGAACCCAAGAATATTACTGAACTGGAGGCCATTGCTCAAGAGGAATGGGCTAAGATTCCTCAGAAACGCTGCCAGAAGCTGTGGTGTCTCGTTTTCAGATCATAACAGAAGGGTGATCTACTAAGTACTAAAGATGCTTAAAAAAAATGCTAAAAATACATTCATTACAATATTTTAGAATGATTTACACCATGCATCAGTTACGTCCTACTTGAAGTGTCACCCATCCTTGCGAGGCGCTTCATGTCCTCGGACATTGTTTTGATTGGGAGTAGTCCCTTTTGAAACGTGTCTCTGAATCTTTCAGGGCCGTCAAATTTTAAAACATATCTTCAAACCCGCAATAGAACCCATCAGTAATTGAGGTGATAAATCTATTTTTTCCGTCATCACTGTCTCTCGCTCCATGTCTTTTGAGTGTGTCGCTGATGAGTGGTAAATTGGAAATTATTCAGAGAGGTAACAGCACTCTTAGATGCAGTTCCATTATAGTCTGTCAGTCACGGGAGACAGATAAATTACTCACATGTCAATCTACCCATCAAACAGCAGACAGGGGATTGTTGGATTGATCAATGGAGGAGAAAAAAATCCACTGTAATTCCTCTCTGTGTGACGGCATGAATAAATCAGAGGTCTTTTATTTTTTGCTGTGCATTTACTCCTACCTGAAAATAATACTGCTCAAATGCTCAAAGGACAAAGAATAATTGTGGATCAAACCAGGGTGGGACAAAGCATCACATGAAATCAGAGAGATCAAAAACACAATTAAAAACTCTTTTGGTTGGGCTGTTGAGACCTGATGAGGTATTTGCTGTGATGTTGGAGTTTTCCATTGGCTTTTAATGGGAGCAAGGTTGTGTTCGATGCTGTTTAATGGTAGAGGAGAGAGGAAACACCTCTCGTGTTCAATAGCAAATTAATTGCTACGATTAGTCATCGGTAGACTTCTCGAATGCAGTCCTTTGGAGAGCTGGATTCAGCCACTCAAATCCTCTCATTGTAATAGGCTGTCTGCTTGAATAATTGATTGGAACAAATGTGAACTGGATGAGAAAGTCTAAGTGTCCTCCATCATACAAACACACACACACACACACACACACACACACAGAGAGAACTATAATGCAAGTTCAAGCATTAATGTATAAAGTTTTTGAACATAATAATAATAATAATTTAACAGTAAAACATTTAAAAATTACTTTTTTTAAAATATCAAAAGTAAAAGTACAAACATAGAGAAGCCTTTATATTTTAGGATGTGGGTCCCTCAGAAATTAATCATTAACATATTTGTATGATATTTGCATCAAAAAGTTTGAAAACCCCTGGTATTGACATTAAACTTCCCTTTAACCCTCTGAGGTCGGCTATCGCGCGGGCGCGATAGTCTTGCTTTTTTTTCTTATCAGTGCAAAAGAAACTCAAAATACTCTGTTGATTTTGATCTTACATATAAGTGTTAGACATCATTCGATCCTGTTAAGTGTCTATTATTTTTCTGTATACTCACAATAAAAACAAATTGTTGTGCTTTTTGTCAAATAAAGAAAAACAAACATGATGCGAGTTTTGCCTTCTCTCTGTCAGTGCAGTCCATTCTGAATCGCGTCCGAAAATTAACTATAACTCCGCAAATACTTGTCATACAGGCACAAGAGATTTTTCTTTATGAAGCGTGAATTCTCTTCTTTTCAATGAAGTAATTTATATAAAAAACTAATATTCTCAGTTTATGTAATCTGTATGAAAAGAGAGTATGTCAGTATTTTTTCCCCCCAGCTCATTACACTTAATTACGCGTTAATCTGACACGCCCACGGAGGACGCGCGCTATTCAAACGCAAATGATCTGAGGCAAGCCATGCAAACGGTTAACGCCCACATCAGCTGGATAAAACATCCAGTTTAATAAGAATCTTGTAGGCTACTTACCTCGTCTTGCTGCGCTGTTATCTTAATAATCCTGGAAAAGTTAGCTCAGAAGTGCTCAGAATAAGGACCGCGGATTCAGCTGATGAAGTAAGTTATTTATTCTTAAGTGCTTTGTTCTAATCGCGTTATTGTATAGTGTACGTAAACTGCACAAAGACTGTTTAAATAAGAATTGCCTGTCTGTGTGTGAATGAATGAATGGCACAGACGCGCGCGCGATGTTACTACAACTGTCCATCGCATCTGTGCCGTTCATTCACTCTCGCTCCTACATTAGCAAACGTTATTTTTACATGAACACATCCATACTATATAGCCTACTGAGATTTCTTCTAATCGCGATATAGTGTCTGTAATGACAACATTTCGTTCACTAGTTTTGGATAGTTTATAAAGTTTTATAAAATAGACATCAAATAAGCTTTTGTTAGACAGTTTCTGCTCATATGTTAAATATATACTGCTAGTAGGCTATGTTTTGTCACAAATAAACTAATCAACTGTTATAGTGTTTGTTCTAATGCAAGCTATATCAAAATAATGAATCCTTAACTTTGAAATACCTATGATAATAAAATGTGTTGGCCTACTTTAAAAAATAATACTTTATAAGACATATATGGAAAAATAAAATTTTCTTTTCAAGATGTTTTGAACCAATTCTGTAGAATGGCCCATATAGCCTATTTGACCAGGATTTGTTTCCAGGTGTGACTATAAATATGCTTTTGGCTTTCATTTATGTTTTGATTGTGTATATATATATATATATATATATATATATGTGTGTGTGTGTGTGACACCCCTGAGTGAAAGGGTCATTAGTATGCAGTCTGCTCATTAGTATGCAGTCTGCTCAGGTGAGAACTGCCTAATTATTCATGAGGGGGTTGGGCCGTTCACGCCCATCTGCATATTGACTTCCCAAACAAAAAAATGTTTTTCACAATTTAAAACAATCTATTGTTTTATGTGAATGATAATGCAGGATGATTTTCAGATCATTTTGATATTTAGTATGTGTTTTGTGGCCTTAAACTTTAAAGCTTTATTTTTTAGTTTTTCAATAACCACGCATAAACAATATTCTCTAAAAAATTAAAACATGTACATTTATGATGCTCACATATTATGGTAGCCCTGTTTGTGCTATATAGAGTGAATTTACACCTTTGCCATTAACATGTTTATAAATAACTGAAAAAAACACAAATGTAAGGGCATGTCAGAACATCCCAATGGCCCCAAAAACACCTCAGACCCCAGAGGGTTAATAACTGGCGCATAACCACCACAGATTCAAAATGAACTGAAAATATTTTTACACTTCTCATAAAAAAATATCTCTTTTTCTCTAACGTTGTTGTTCTTTACCATTGCTTTGGCATCTGTCATTCAAACTAAAATCATCAGGATGTAGCTTAATGTGTTTATCAAAACGCGAAAGACTGTGATTTAATAAAATAACTCTGTTGTCTGTGACACAATTTACACAAGAATCCTGTGGGGAAACGCTGTATACTGAATAAACAGTCTCAAAAATGCAGCTTAAAATAGATTAAGAAAATAGAAAATTAGTACAAAACACATTAGCTATTGATGTTCTTAAAAAAATATGCTATCACCATGAAGATTGACTCCTTTACATTTTTAATGATCTAGCTATGCAATCCAGTTTTCTGAAAACAACAATCCTGATTTTAAACAATTGATATGTAACAAACTCCAAATGTCGTGGCCCAGCAGAAGGGAGCATAAAAAAGCATTATGTGACTGCATGAAGGTCATAGCAGGTCACGGCAGAGACCTTCAATGCTGCTTTGCAGTTTCTGCACAGTTCAAAGGAAGAATAGAGGTTTTATTAGCATATTTTTCTTTGTTTAACTCAGGTTTGCTGAAAATGTCTACCTTAGGCAGGTAGTATCTCTAGAGTCTAGCGATTCAGAGAAGAAAGATCAAATATTTGGCTATATGATGCAGAGGAACATGACTATGCAGTCTCTTTTTTTTATAAACATTCTACAATGCTAATATGGTCTTATGTAAAACATAATCTTAATGTGATTAACTGACCACCCATCAACCTTCAATGCATTCAGTGCACAAATACTCACACAAACACACACGCTGCCCATGTCCCGGGGTTCTCACGTGAACTTCAACACCACTGCGTGCCGGGGGGAGGATTTAAAATTCATGAGCAGTGATTTTAATGTTTTCTTTGCTACAGGCAAGTAAAAGAAACAATTAGCGTAGCATTGGCGCTAAGGTCCAGCAAAATCAATAGTCCCTGATAGTATTGTAAGCCTATTGACCAAATCCTGCGGTTCACCCCGACCCTGTGCTGCAACAGACACCCTTACAGGGGATTAAGCATTTCTGCCAGTGCGAATGGAGAAGGGGAGCTGTGCATAGTTAAACAGCCTTCAGGAACGATAGCAATCAGAGAGCTGCTAGCTGAGGTAGACTGACACTGAGCATTGACTTGATGTGAGAGCATTTCAGGAGATGAAGGCGCCTCAAGGGTATACTGTAGTATAATACTGTGCTAAAAAAAAAAAAGAAAACTAGACACAATGCATCAGCCAAGTGATTATATAGACAGGCTATTTAAAAAATGACAGACAGAAATCATGAACGCATCCTGTGTGCGGCCCCAAAATCTTTTGAACTCAATAAAATAATCAAGTTCAATCACACACACACAAAACGCACTCGCACACAAATTCTTGAAACAAGTTGCAAGATGCTGTAGTTTCTGACACCTTTGAGACTTATTGATACTTTGTACAGTTCTAGAGGGTGTACAGAATGTGGCAGATGGACTCATGCCAGAGGAACTGGTTCTGTGGGCGGCAGCATCCAGTCAATGGATCGGCGTGAGCTTTGAAATAAACCTGGTGTGCTCTCAGAGGTAATGTAGCCTGGGTCTAAACAGATGTTCTGGAAACAGAACGAGAGAGCAGGCGAACAGGTGTCACACCCACCTGAATGTGTACAACAAACTGACCCTGACGCCCACTCCTGTAAAACACTTTACCCTACAAACACACGGATTTGCATCCAAACATACAAAAGCTTTTGCTCCAAACCTAGCAAACTGTCTCACTGCCTTCTAAGCTTCTTGTTTTGGAAAGCTCTCAGACAGCAACTATGCATGACAGTGCTTCGTACTGAAGACTGACTTTGCATGTTGCTAAGCTAATGCACGATATTCTAATAAGCATAAAACTGCTTAGCACAAATAAAAATGTCATTACTGATAATCAATATTAATGACAAAGAATTATTTTTAATAATGTAATCTTCTGTAGTGTCTTCTGCTATTTTGATTTAGTATACATGCAATGCTGTCATAGAATTTGGCCAAAATAAGGTTGAACCTCCCTGGCAGTTCGTCAAAATGATGTCCGATGCCTGACAGGATGACCTTGAAGAATAATGGACAGGATTTTATGATAGAAGGATTAGTTTAAGGGCCTCCTCAAATATTTGATCTTTGTGACTCCTATGTTGTTATGCAGCTACGGCCTTCATTTCCTAGTGCAAGGAAGGGGATGTTTCATATCTTAAGGTTGACTGAACTGGGGGTATTTTGCATTACATTTATTATATATTTATGTGGCAAGCAGGACGGGGCAGAGAAACGCGAGAATGGTGCGAGGACTAGCAATCGCACCACATGCGCGCCACATTGGTCTCGAGTGTCTCACGGAGGAGCTCCGGATTGATAAACGGAGAAGCGACGACAGTAAAGGACAAGAGAGGACCAGTGCCCGGTTGCATAAAGCACCTTAAAGGGTTAGTTCGCCCATTTAAGACATGAAGTTGTATGCAATCCTTACCAGCACTATAGTGCATACACACTGACCCACTCTGTTGCCACCCCCCTGGTCAGAGTTCTGGCCGCTGGAAGTTTTTCAATAAAGTACTCCCGGTTATTTTCCACAAAAATGTGCGTTTTTACGTGAAAAAATTATTTGCGTTTCAAAGCTTGATTAATTTACCACACAAAAAGCACGCCGTTCAAAATTCATACCTCAGTTTTAATCGGCGCTATTTTCTATCCATTTCTATCAATCCGCGCTGCTGTCAACATCAACAGTGCGCACGTTCCGATCAGCTGTTGATAGCGCGACTTGCTGACAACATGTCTGACTGCGAAACTTCTGATGATGAAACCAATTTTAGCACAATGTCAGACGGATCAGATGATGAAAGTAATTTTAGCACAACGACAAAGGGATACCTTTATGAAACGGAGTATACCGATGCCGAACTTCAGCAGATGTGCATAAAGCCAATTGTGTGTGTGTTCAATCGAAAAGTTTTCTCAGCAAATTGTACCAATATACCTATTATATATATAGCTTATTTACCGTACAGTTTAGACATGGGATCATAAAGTTACTAAATAGAGCTTACCCATGGTACTGGTACAGCAAAACTCTTTAATTTTCCTTTTCCTCCTTGGTTGGAGATGTAATCGTCTTCGCTGAAGTGAGCACTACACACACGAAAATTCTTTATTCTGGATATTTTAGCTCCCGCAGAGTAGCCCATGGCAGCCAGCCAAAGCTGTCTCATAGTTATATTCGAAACAGGAAAACGATGAAAACTGAACTTTGATCCCGGCACATCCTTGTGGTCACAGCCTGGGAATTTACAAGTTTGCACCATTGTTAATATAATACTTTTTACCTCGTTGTCAATCGATTGTGTAAACACTATGGAACAGCTGATCGGAACGTGCGCACTGTTGACGTTGACAGCAGCGCGGATTGATAGAAATGGATTGAAAATAGTGCTGATTAAAACTGAAGTATGAATTTTGACCGGCGTGCTTTTTGTGTGGTAAATTAATCAAGCTTTGAAACGCAAATAATTTTTTCACGTAAAAACGCACAGTTTAGTGGCCCCGGAAAATAACCGGGAGTACTTTACTGAAACACTTCCAGCGGCCAGAACTCTGACCAGGGGGGTGACAACAGAGTGGGTCAGTGTGTATGCACTATAGTGCTGGTAAGGATTGCATACAACTTCATGTCTTAAATGGGCGAACTAACCCTTTAAGTGTAATTTTCCCTTAAGGTCACCCTTATGTTTCCCTTAAACCTAAGGGTGTTGCAGAAGAGTACCCTTAAGTGTTACTTAACGTTTTTTAAGTGAAACATCATAAACACTTAGAATTTACCTTAAATGCTGTTTTTTTCACTTAAGTAATCGTTAAGTGTTGCATAAAACCTAATGGTAATTTCCCTAACTATAACTTAAGGTTTGGAAATCGTAACCTTAAGAGTAACGCGGACAAAAATAAGACGACATGGCTGAATTTATGGAACCAGCTGAAGATCATAGGGAATAGGGAGAACCCTTTGGACCAATTTAGCGATGAAAAATTGTTGCAAGAATACCGATTAGATCGACGCGCAATATTTGACATCGCTATCAACTGTCATTATATGAGACTCGCATGTAAACTATCACAACGTTAAGAGAGTGTGTGGCCGACCCGTGCAGAAAAAGATTCACAGGAGAACGAGCTGACTCTGTGTTTTAAAAGGAATCATGACAGAAGAAAACAGGTATGCTATGGAAATATACTCAGCTGTATTTCGAGACAAAGAGCCAGAAGTGCATTCACAAAACCTAAAAAAATGCATGAGACGGTGAACAACACAAACTGCCGCCACTTTCGGAGCTAACGCGGTGTTGCGTGATAGCGTCAGAGGACTGACGCGTGATATTCCGACATGTTAGTGTTTTCCGTATCTATGGCAACAACAGACTTTTATGACGTGAATCCAGGATCGCTGTCGTGAAACACTTAAATGTTTCCCTTACCTAAGAGAACCGTTTAAGAGATTATATGCAACACCCTTAAGTTATTCTCTTAGGTAAGGGTAAATCACCCCTTAAGTATCATACTTAAGGGAAAAACTTAAGGTGCTTTATGCAACCGGGCACAGGCCTGGGACATTTACGTGGAGTTTTGTTTATGTGTGTGCGGCAGATGTTCGTGGGGGGGGGGGGGGGGGGGGTGCTGCTTTACTTTAGTTTTGTGTTTGTTTATTTCATAATTAAATGTGTTGAACGTTCGCCGGTTTCCGCATTCTTCCCTGAACTAACCAACTAGTCCACTCCATGTGTGCTCCAGTCCCATTTTTGTTTGATGCACATATTTTGTACATTTGGCTTGCCCACAAAAAAAACTATTTATATATATATAACTATAATATATATATATATATATATATATATATACAGTTTATATACAGTCAAACTAAAATGTATTTAGACACCTTTCTCACATTATCAAAGTTTATTCGCTACAGTTTAGAAAATGGTAAAAAAAATATGACAAGAACTCAGAGCTATCAAATCAGTTGATATTTCACTGGTTTTGGCCAACCTTCTGTTAGACTGTCTCACAAATTAATTAGGTACAATACCTGTCAGCTGTTAAATTTAGATAATTTAGAAGTTCATAATTAAATAATACCGATTTAGGTCAACCAATTTCCAAGCATTGCTTAATTTTGTTCAGTCTGTGGTGTAAAAAAGTTGCATTAGCAATTAAAGAAAAAACATTTAAGCAAAACATGGTCAGGTCAAAGTGTCTGAATAATTTTTGGTCCCAAATTTTTAATCAGTTTTACTGGTAGTCCATATATATATATATATATATATATATATATATATATACATATATGTGTGTATGTGTGTGTGTGTGTGTGTGTGTGTGTGTGTGTGTGTGTGTGTGTGTGTGTATATACACAATCAAACCAAACATTATTGTTCACGGTTCCCACCTTCTTCTTAACTGAACTAACAAACCTCTCTACAATTTTATAAAAAAAAAAAAAGATATAAAAAAAAGGTCTTTTTTTTTTCTTTTTTGTGAGCAAAGCAAATGGGTACAAAATGCAATCAAACAAACAACACATCAAACAAAAACTGGACTGGAGCACACATGGATGGAGTGGACTAGCATATTTTTTAGAATTCTTTATTAAAGATTAATTAAAGATGCTGTTATGGCACAATTTACCCCCCGCTTATGCCCCCCGTGCTTGTTTGGACTGCAACGTCTTAGACAGAACTTGACATCAGATGCCATTATTGCAAGCTACACTTACACAGAGCCATCAGACAATATAAAGGCAAACTGCCAATTTAGATTTGTCTAGTGCTCTTTTGCTGTGATTTCAGAGAAAAACCCCATGAGGCTTGCACTTGAGCATCACAAGACTCACTCAGTGGCCTCAACAAACCAGGAAGACACACTAGATGCCTGTGAGTGCAATACATTATGAATGCAGCTGCAACGCATCTCAACAAAGACATAATCTATTATGTAAATGGGCATTCTGTATGTCTGAGTTAAGTGGCTCTGAGCGTGACAGTTCTGTCGTGGCAGGCCCGTTTTATTGTTTTATTGTTGACTCATGGCATTCTTATTTTCTGCGTTATTGTCAAAGGATTGATTAGATGTGTGTTTAGTTTTTGCTTGCATTTATATACAGTTATTATAAGTATAATAAATAAGAATTATTTAGCATAGAAAATATGATTTTCCTGTTCATTTGAAATGAAAGCATTCAATCGTCTATGTAGATATATTACAAGATTCAATGCAAAACTCCCTTCCAGTGCATTCAGTAAACTAAGCCACGTAAAAACAAGCCATTATTTTAAATATAGGCTATATATATATATATATATATATATATATATATATATATATATATATATACGATATGTATATATATATGAATGCTTTTTTCCCACAGCGTTCTATACAAAACATTTTTTAACTACAACACTCATTTAAACTAAATAGTACAAATACCATATTTTGGATTCATATTTAGAATCAAGTGCCCCAGATTGAATGACCATGATAATATATTAGTAAATGGAGGTTCACTAGGCATAAAAAAGGTTATTTACACATAGAAGTCTTTAAGGTATCAGCACTTTTTGTTGCAAAATGTTTATTTTTTGGTGCAAATATAAACCCTTTACTGGCAATAGGTGTATTTTACCGAAGTGTAAGACACGTCTACAATAAATAAGAATAATTGCTGTGCGGCATTACCAGCAAACAGTTGAACCACTAAGCCAGCTGGGAATACAAGAGCTTGAAAGTCACCCCACAAAACAAGATCCTTGTCCTTCCTACATACTGAATTCTCAATATCATCACAGAGCACCACTTCAGGGGTGATAGATTCTCTGTCTTTCTGTCACTCCGTCTTTTTTCTCTTTTACCGATAATAATCCATAATGCAACCCAGATACAGTACAAGCCTCCTGCATTATTCAGAGAAAGTTTCTCCTTTGATTTATGTTCTCTGTGTCTCTCTCTCCTTCTCTCTCTCTCTCTCTGAATCCCTTCATTCTTTAAGTCCCTCTATGTCGTCATGCAGCAGTTGCAGATAATGCAGTTGTGGAATGAGAAGATGAGAATACAGGTGCAGTGTGTGTGTGTGTGTGTGTGTGTGTGTGTGTGTGTGTGTGTGTGTGTGTGTGCGTGTGATGTCGTCTCATACTGAATAATTATAGCAGCTCGGCCCAGGCAAATCCTCCCCAGAAGGTAGTGCGTCTGCGAGCCTTCCACCTGCCATGCACTAAACGCCGCCCCATCCATCAAACACCCACTTGACAAATACATTCCATAATAGAAGTTTATTTTTATGGGGAGGCCGAATCACAGACCTTCCCATGCATACAAAAACGTGTCAGAATTATTTATGAGAGCTGCTGAGATGCACAATATGTCATATCAAAGTCTGGATTCGCTCCTCCGCCCCACATGCCCCTGTCAATACCCACACAGGCTATCAATAATGTGAAACAGCACAGAGATAAGCCCCCCGAACACAGGGTCACTCCAAAAGGGGAAGACGGCCTCCACGGATGCCACACACACACACGCGTACGCACATAAACAAGTTCAGACAAAAGCAGAAATGCACAAACTGCCGCACACACATGTGAGAATCAAAACGTCCTCTGGCTGACGTTGCCCATTTCTAGGGCCCTAGGAAATTAAGTTAAATTTAACTCAATTCAGATTTTATTTTTCTGGATCTGGAATTTTCTTGAATGGTTTAATCAAATGTTAATAATCAAAAACAACGTCTAATTAATTGATTTCATAAAACTTTAATAATGTGATAATTTTAACAGGGACAGTGGCCTGTGAAAAGTTGTATGTCCTGTGTTGTTTTAACTGTTCAGGATCCTGTGTTTTATGATTTAATAAAAAAATAATTTGGGCAAAGTGCTGCAAAATTGAGGTTTACTGTTTAAAACATGGATGAAAAACTGTGATATTCCTAAAAAAATAATCTTTAAATGATCTGTTATTTTTACTTTGAGAAGTACAGTAAATTGTACTGTACAATAGCAATATATTCCTGTCACAATTTCTTCAAGATAAACTTTTATTTTGGTGGGTTGCAGTGTAGACCTTTGAGTTTCTGTGTAAAGTTATCAAAGTGAAATGGTGGTGAAGTGACTCTCAGAGCAGCCCTGGAGATGAAGTACGTTAAGTGTCCTACTATGGTGAGTCAACAGACTTTGAAAACACCACGAGCATGCTTGAGAACGTGTAGAAGACAGACTGTGCCGCTTATTCACGCAAAAAAATGCAGAAAATATAGACTTCATATTTAAATTACAGTCATTTTGCGCGTTAATATTCACAGACACTAGTCCATATTGCAATTTGATTAAGTGTACAGCCCTACTTTTGATATATTCATCCAAATTCTGTGACATTCCGCATTATATAGTAAATTCCATTTGTTTCAAAATTCCAATCCCTATTACCACAGTGTGTACAACCCAGTCACATGAAAATCATAGGGCATTTTATAGCTTACACAATGTGCAACACTGCGCACTAAAGGACAATAAATAAGCTAGCAACACATTTCAACTAAAAAGGGCCCTAAATAAGCAGAGTCCTTGCTCGAAGCATTTACCCTCAAAGAGTATCAGTACTTTATAGCGGGGCTGTATGCATGACAAAATCAATCCCGTCTCTCATGACGGCCCTGTGACATTGGGCGGCAAAGAACCTTCTGAAAGTCCATTGGAATTCAATAACATTGACAATTCCGTGATCTTGAAGGTGTCAGAGCCAATACTGTCTCCAAGTCAGAGTCTGAAACGCTTCTCAAGCCCAAGTGTAATCACCTGTTTCATGTGATTTAACTCGCCGCCGCCCGTTTGAACGGCTCCCAATGCGGTACGCAATAGGTACAGGAGCTTTATCAGACAGAGTCACTAAGCAAACCCCCGCTTCCTTCTTTTTAAAATCCTCTTTTCTGTTCCTTGATCCATTATCACGCCGTTTCACATTACTTTCTGCCTCTCCGTTCGTTTCCCTCCCTCCTTTTCCCTGAGCATGCTGGGATCAGTGGGGGGACAGCAGAGTCGTCGGCTTGTTTGCACACTGCTGTGTTGGCATGGTAAACGATAGCTGACTAAACATGCTTGTTAAGCTAGTCGTTTTTGTGTAGGAAATCCCTCTCTCCCCTTATTACACGACAGAACGCAAATTCATACATTGTGTTAAAAGGTAGCTGTCTATCGTCCCCCGGTTATCCATGATGGTTACTTCTTTTTTCACTGGAAAAAAATGGAGGGGGGCAGGGTTTGAAAAAGAGCTTGTGCATGCACCATCTTTCATGAAGCAAGCTGATGTATTGTTCTAGAGAGATAGCAGCAAGTATAAATGATTACATGTAGCTGGCCTGGGCTTTGTAATAAAAAGGAGGATTATCAATTCACAGGTTTTTGGGCAGATAGCGTTGCACCAGCTACAACGTGATCGCAATCAGGACTTCGAGTCACATCTGTATTCCCCTGCACATCCAGAGCTGGAGGGAGACGAAAGAAAGAAAGAAAGAAAGAAAGAAAGAAAGAAAGAAAGAAAGAAAGAAAGAAAGAAAGAAAGAAAGAAAGAAAGAAAGAAAGAAAGAAAGAAAGAAAGAAAGAAAGAAAGAAAGAAAGAAAGAAAGAAAGAAAGAAAGAAAGAAAGAAAGATTTAAAAAATAAACTATTATTGTTTATCTATTTTTTAACAATACATCTGAAAACAATTAAGAACTGTTTTTGTTCTGATGCAAATTAAAGACTAGCCTATAACATCTACTGTGCTTCAATTCATTTCACACCTGGAAATGTGTAAATTGCTTGTTTTATGTTCAGCTCCTCAAATGCATCTTTACCTCATGTTTACCTCAATACCACAATATTACTGAGGAAACTATATCAATTTTCATGCAGATCAACAACAATATGCCCTGTTAATCTCTCTTTGGTCAATAAAAAAAGAATAATTTTTGGACCTCGATTTAAACTATATACTCAGAAACTAAACCTAAACAC
The DNA here is from genome assembly GCA_030578275.1 of Meda fulgida. Taxonomy (NCBI): domain Eukaryota; kingdom Metazoa; phylum Chordata; class Actinopteri; order Cypriniformes; family Leuciscidae; genus Meda; species Meda fulgida. The sequence continues at coordinate 23,879,246 of CM060634.1, read as the reverse complement.
AACAAAACCCTCAAAAAGAATTAAGGGCAAATAAAAATGTATAAATTTGAGTCATATTAAAAGACATAATCAAACTACTGAACATGGAATACATAAACAAATGATGCTATATCATTCTTTGTGATTTTTCCTGGTACCATGCCATTTTAGTGGATGAAGTCAGGCTTCAAGTCCACACAGGTGTCCTATAGCAGAGTAACAACCGGTCACATTTATCATGGACATGATCGACTAAAGTTTCACAACCAGAAAGTCATCTTGAACAGTTTATCTATCGTTTAATCATTTAATACCTAAAAAAATCTGTCAAATGTTTTGCCAAGTGTTCTTGTGCAATCTTTCTTCTAACTAAATTCCACTTTGCTTGACATTTTGTTCCCTAATACAATGGCATTCAAACGTCTTGAAGAATGCGTAAGAGTCTAAATACTTTTCAGTGGCCACTTTATTAAACCAAATGCTTTTCAGGACCTAAAAAATTCTCCCTGTGATTTTAATCTCTTCTGTACCATCAAGGGCTCCCGGCAGAGGCCCCTATTCCATATTCACCTCCACAATGCTGAATTTAGTGGGACGCCGAGCAGAACAGCACAGTGCCTCCTCCTCATCAGGCCTCTCGCTCTGTGCACCGCAGCAGAACGAATTACGGATAAAGACTGGAAGTGACGCCTGTCTGTGCGTTTGAAATCATACTCCCCTCTCTGACAGGGAGGAACCTTTGGCTTCATTTGTCTGCAGGAAGGGCCGCTACCTGAGTTTATCATGCAGTCACACAGCAGGAAGGCAAAAAAGAGGGGATATGGGGAAGGGAATAGAATAGAATGGAGGTGGAAAAGAGGAGAGTAATGGAGGAATGCAAAATGCGGGCGATGAGAAAGACAGAATTGAAGGGAGTGATTGGGGAGGCCTCACTGACAGGCCCCCAGCAGGACTGGGGGCGGCATGTTAAACTGGGTGATGACTGATGTGATGGCTCATCTATCTTCTTTCAGAGACAGTGAACTGTCCGCCTACAAGCCCACCCGACAAAAAAAGCTACACCTATATCATTATGCACACACACATAGACTATCCACATGTTAAATGATGACAGACATTCCAGATATACAGTGAGGAAAATAAGTATTTGAACACCGTGCTATTTTGCAAGTTCTCCCACTTAGAAATCATGGAGGGGTCTGAAATTGTCATCGTAGGTGCATGTCCACTGTGAGAGACATAATCTAAAAAAAAAAATTAATAATCCAGAAATCACAATGTATGATTTTTTTAACTATTTATTTGTATGATACAGCTGCAAATAAGTATTTGAACACCTGAGAAAATCAATCTTAATATTTGGTACAGTAGCCTTTGTTTGCAATTACAGAGGTCAAACGTTTCCTGTAGTTTTCCTGTAGATTTTGGCCCACTCCTCCACACAGATCTTCTCTAGATCAGTCAGATTTCTGGGCTGTCGCTGAGAAACACAGAGTTTGAGCTCCCTCCAAAGATTCTCTATTGGGTTTAGGTCTGGAGACTGGCTAGGCCACGCCAGAACCTTGATATGCTTCTTACAGAGCCACTCCTTGGTTATCCTGGCTGTGTGCTTCGGGTCATTGTCATGTTGGAAGACCCAGCCTCGACCCATCTTTAATGCTCTAACTGAGGGAAGGAGGTTGTTCCCCAAAATCTCGCAATACATGGCCCCGGTCATCCTCTCCTTAATACAGTGCAGTCGCCCTGTCCCATGTGCAGAAAAACACCCCCATAGCATGATGCTACCACCCCCATGCTTCACAGTAGGGATGGTGTTCTTGGGATGGTACTCCTCATTCTTCTTCCTCCAAACACGGCGAGTGGAATTATGACCAAAAAGTTCTATTTTGGTCTCATCTGACCACATGACTTTCTCCCATGACTCCTCTGGATCATCCAAATGGTCATTGGCAAACTTAAGATGGGACTTGACATGTGCTGGTTTAAGCAGGGGAACCTTCTGTGCCATGCATGATTTCAAACTATGACGTCTTGGTGTATTACCAACAGTAACCTTGGAAACGGTGGTCTCAGCTCTTTTCAGGTCATTGACCAGCTCCTCCCGTGTAGTTCTGGGCTGATTTCTCACCTTTCTTAGGATCATTGAGACCCCACAAGGTGAGATCTAGCATGGAGCCCCAGTCCGCGGGAGATTGACAGTCATGTTTAGCTTCTTCCATTTTCTAATGAATGCTCCAACAGTGGACCTTTTTTCACCAAGCTGCTTGGCAATTTCCCCGTAGCCCTTTCCAGCCTTGTGGAGGTGTACAATTTTGTCTCTAGTGTCTTTGGACAGCTCTTTGGTCTTGGCCATGTTAGTAGTTGGATTCTTACTGATTGTATGGGGTGGACAGGTGTCTTTATGCAGCTAACGACCTCAAACAGGTGCATCTAATTTAGGCTAATAAATGGAGTGGAGGTGGACATTTTAAAGGTAGACTGACAGGTCTTTGTGGGTCAGAATTCTAGCTGATAGACAGGTGTTCAAATACTTATTTGCAGCTGTATCATACAAATAAATAGTTAAAAAATCATATATTTCTGGATATTTTTTTTTTAGATTATGTCTCTCACAGTGGACATGCAATGACAATTTCAGACCCCTCCATGATTTCTAAGTGGGCAAAATAGCACGGTGTTCAAATACTTATTTTCCTCACTGTATCTCATTTTTGGGCAAGGGCATATCAGTCAAGATCAATCAGTACTTTATTTTATTTTGAATTCACTTAGTCACTCAAGTACTATAAACAGAAGTAGCCAAAAAGTCCCCAAAATAACGAAATAAATAGATAAAAAAAATTGTTGTCCCCTCTATCTCAATAAAAAGTGGGAAAAAAATTTTTTATAGACCTTATGCGCTAAAAAAACAAGTGCACAGCCATCTTTAGAAATTTGTCTTTGAACTTCCGTTTTATACAGGTAGCTCTGTATATTTCTATGGCATCGCTGTTGAAGATAATTAGCTGGTGAAGTGGATTTACTTATTAACGTAGTTAATGAGCACTGTAATGTTTGAAGTGAATGTCATGACAAATGTCAGCAGACCGGGAAGATTTAAAAACGAGTGGTTCATTCATAAAACGGTAAGATCTTACCTTCATGCTGTGGAAATATAAACCGGAAGACAGAACACCGCATCGCTGAAAAGGGTCTATATAAGGCCTATAAATCTCATTTTATGTATTAATTGACCCTTCGCAAGGCCCGTCACCCCAGTTACTGTTGCTAAGTCTGACAAGCCATGGCGCTCTCACGCCACACATCATGCTCTCACGCGGAGCAAAGAGGACACTGACAACACGTCGACAGACAAGACAGAGCAGGTTACTTTTGATATGAAAGAAGTCTCAGATTATAAGTTGTAATTTTTTAAGAAATTCAAACAATAAATACCAGTTTTGTGTCTTTTTATTGTGTGGTGACAGTTCGATGTAGAGCCTCATTTCAAGTGGCACGTGAGCCAATCATCTTTTTTTTCCTTTTTTTTTTTTTTTAAATATCAGTTTTACAATTAATAGAAAAAGCCAAAGGCTCCACAAATGAAAAAATTAATAAATAAAAAATAAATTAAATGGTTGTCTTCTCTCCATCAATAAAACGTGGAATTTTTATTGTATAATTTTTTTTAAAGGGATAAGAAAGCAAGTCAGTAAATTTTGTTCAATTTTTTAAAATAATTGTTTAATTTTGGGGGAATTTGGACATAATTTATTTAATTTAAAAAACACTTAATTGTATGACCAATAGAAATAGCCAAACAATATATATAAACAAATAAATAAATAAATAATTTGTTGTCTCCTCTATAAATAAAAAGTATAAATAAATAATAAAATTATATATATATATATATATATATATATATATATATATATATATATATATATATATATATTTTTTTTTTTTTTTTTTTTTTTTTTTTTTTTTTTAAATCACTTTGAAGACAAAATATTTTTGGGGACAAAGACAGTAAACAGGTCTGAAGCACATGTGCTAACCACTGCTTCAAGACTCCAACACCCAGACATTTTCTTGAAACACAGAATTCACAGATAAACCAGCTGTAGAAAAGGCGGGAAACAAGATCCACATTTAGCTTCCACCGATACATTCATCAGAACTGTTTAGTCTAAACTGCCAAAATGATGGTTCTGTCTATCATCACACACCCTGTAGTTTGGAGTTAACGGCATGGTGAGCGAACGTCTTCATGTAGGTACGGGGAGAAAATAATATAATGAAAGAACTGGCAGACACTACCTTTGCTCTTTTTTCTTTCTGTCCGTTCTGTCTTTTTATTCCGGTCTGACTCGGTTACAGAATCACCCATTATTACGCAGGATCTCTGAGCCCCGCGATGAATGAGCTACATTCAAACTCACACATGCGTGAAAAAGGCCCCTTCCACCGTAGTTTAATCTAATGTTGTAATCCACACACACACACACACACACACACACACACACACACACAACGCTGCTATTCTCCTCTTTGATCAAATGTCAGAGAGCTGTGTGTTTTAAAATCGTGTGTGAGAGAAACTCCTGGTAGTTGTTGTTCTAAAAATGTTCTATTTTTAAACATTTACCTCCAGTAAACTCTTTCTCTGTGTCATATACACATTTACCCACAAGTCATATGTCACTTTAAGGAATGTAAACCCTCCTTTAGTGATTGTTTTTGTTCTTGCATCATGGAAAAACAATGCTAAATGTCAATAATAAAATGCAACTAACCATATAGTTATAGTTAGGACAGCTAAATAAATAGGCTTAACTTCTAAAAGGGAGGAGTAAATGTCACACACATATACATTTACAGTATATTTTTATCTTTCTGTCTATATTACAGTAGGTGGTGAAAAGTGTTGTTAAGATTTGTTCATTCAGTTTCGCTCAAAAACCCCGATTAATTTAATTGGTGATACAAAAGAACTGTCAATATTGAGTCTAAAATGTTACTTAAAATTAACTTGTTTATTGAACTGTTCAGTAAAAACAATATCAATATATTGGATATATATACACATATCTATACATACATATATATATATATGCGCACGCATGTGTGTGTGTGTGTGTGTGTTAAATTACAATACATAATACATTAATATGTAAAATGTAAAACAAAATATACAAATACAGATGATAATATTAATGAATTTCAATCTTTGATTAAAAGGACATTACTACTTACAGCATGCTAAACAATTTTAGACACCATTTGACATTTAATGTCAAATCTTGGTGCAATAGAAAGCATTAAAACACAGCAAACAAAAAATACACACAAAAAAAACCCTCAAGCAGGCCATACGTTTTAATGCATACGAATTAATATAAAGCTAGCTGACTGACAGGGGCAAAATGCCCTTCCAATATCCCCAGTATATGTGATCAATGCCTTACAAGACACTCTCAGTTCATATAGTTCATTAACCACCAGTGCAAGCTGATCATTTGTGCATGTGCGTATGCATGTGTCTGAACATGTGTAGCTGCTCTGAGGCTCATGGCTGGTGTCAGACAGGGTCTGAAGAGGGTTTGGACTGTGAGAGGACGTAGAGATGTTACGTCTCGGTGAGGGGGGATATTGCATTGTTGTTGAATTATGCATGGCCCCTGGAAGCGCGGGCCGACGCCTGGCCGTTGTCTTATGAGAGCTGACGGAGTGTCACTTTACATCATCAACGCCCCGGTACCGGAGCCTGGGACGGGCCGCCTGCCCGCCTCACGCGCAGATGAGAGGAGACGAGGCCCTGCCTGGCTGCCATGCCGAACAATGGTCTACCGTCAGTGGCACTCTCATTGACAGAATGATCTGGAAAGACACCAGCCATCCCACCAGTCTTAATGATGTCTCAACCCCCACCCCTTCCTGCCGAGACAACAAAAATACACAGGACAAGCAAAAAAACAATGCTGGAAAACAACGTTGTGTAATGTCGAACAATGGCATGTTCCGCTATGTGTCTCTGTGGCGGATATGTAGCGCCTTCACGTTGAATGAATTAAGCTAAGATGAAACACTTTCGTGAACTGTTTTGACAAATAAGGTGACACCTCGGGTGAGAAGTTTTCAAAGTGACAGACAGCGATATTCATCCTGCAATAAACCTCAAAGAACAACGACTTCAGTCTGCGATTAATGACTTTAATGCGAACCGCTTCGGTTAATGACTGTGACACCGTTATATCTGGAAATTCAGCAGATAGTGCAGGTTTGGAGCAATCTTTAAGGAAAAGTTAAAGAGAACCGTGGGCGTAGACGTATTAACACGCTCATCTGCTCGGCATCCGTCAGCCGCGGTATCCGCTCACCTGAGTGATTGACAGGGCAAGGACGGGAACACGCACAGCCAATTCTGACTTGTTCTGCTTGTACAGATGTTGATTACAGGGCCGTTTCCACACGCGGTTTTGATTTCCCAGCATTTTATTAGGAAAGAATCGTGTCCCCAAGGCCCCCAAAATCTTGTCCTACAGATGGTTCATTTAATAGGCAACAACACTTCCTGATAAAGGTACATTCACACACACACACAACTGTCATTTGCAACACGTCCTTATTGGAAACAGCTGCTCATTTTCACAAGCTTTCTGACGGCCACTGTTATAGACATTGTACATATTTTTTGAGGCTCTATTGTGTTATTTGGAGTGTTATTTCATGTTAATTTGTGTGGTTGATTACATTTGTGAATGCTGATTCTTAATCAATCTTCCTTTGTGTATTTAAGCTAACCGCTAACATAATAATATCCCGACAGAAATGGACAGATTTTGGTTTTTCAAGCCTTTTTCTCTTCACCTAGCCATACGGATAATTCTACAAACCGTGAATAAAACACCAACAATCTACCACCAGCAGGAACTTTAAAACTTTATGTACCCTGCAATCTCGGTGCTCCCCGAAGAGCAACACGGCAGCAGCATGGCGGTGTGAAGCTTTGGCAGACTCTGTGTTTTCAGAAACAGACGTAAAAGTGTTTTCCAGCTCCGTTTTCGCTGACTTAATGGCCCCTGATAAATCAGTCAAAACCCAGGCCTGCGTCATTAAACGTAGCATGAGCCGGCTACAGAACAAAAACAAACATGCCAGCCAGGGCGAGAGACATTTAAACGCCTTTAAACGGCCCTCAGGGGCACCAGGGGGCAGAGCAAATAGCTAAACCTCAGTCCTTGCCACACACGCTAATGCCGACCTCCACAGGAAAGAGCAGGAGATGGGTCAATTTTCACAACATGGACTCTGTCCTTCCCCTCTGAGGACAGACCTCAGACCTCAGCCTCTCAGAGGTGGAAGTGCTTCGCCCGGATCTCAATGAATGAGAGTATATGTGTCATTAAAAAGTGAGAGAGAGAGAGAGAGAGAGAGAGAGAGAAAGTCAGACCACAATGACTATGATTTTGACATGATGGTTACTATTTAATATTTCTTATTGTGCTCTAGTCAAATTTTTCAGATGGGGAATAAAACTGGCCCATAATGCAGGCCAGACGTTGTATAGAGTAATACATAAAACGCATTACCATTCTGATACATCGACTTGTAGACAACCCTATATAATTTGCTCTTCCTCTCCTGAATATTTTTGTGGTTCAAGCATATATGGCTGATTTAAACCAAATTTTCCACATGCCATAGTGTAGCGTTTAAGACAGTTGACTGAGTGGATCAGGTAGTCCGAGCTGATGCGATTGAGTGGAGATGGGATTAATTTACATATTCATGGCTCTGTGTTTACTAATTCAAGCAAGGCAGTAGAGTTACATTCAAGCTATTTTAAGGGATGAAGAAACTATTTTCACAGAAAAAAAAAAGATTAAATATATAATTTTAATGTTCAAATATAAGTTTGAAGGGATAAAAATAACTGTGAGGGGACTTTAAGGGTACGTTTACACAACACCGTTTTCAAATAAAAACGGAAAACTTTTTATGCGCTTTGGTCGTTAATTTACATGACAACTGCGTTTTTGGGGGCTGAAAACACAATCTTTTTGAAAAGAGCAAGTTTTTGAAAACGAAGCCTTTATCGTCTCCATGTAAACAACATAAACGTGGATTTGTGAAAACAGTGACGTCATGTGCATGCGTGTTACATGTTAACACGTGTTTCTTGACAAAGTGAGTGTTTCTTGACAAAGTGAGTGTTTCTTGACAAAGTGACATCACCAACTACTGGCCTGGCATGCATAATCCAGCCTTTTTACATTTTCGCAGATCCGTGTGAACGGGGATCGTACGTACATTGTTGTCATGTAAACATACCCTAAGACCATGAGTATTTGAGAAATCAGTCAAGTGTATCTGACTGAAAATGTAGATTATAAGTTGTAAATACATAAAAACTTAATAATAACAATAATTATAATACTTCCACTGTAGCTTTAGAGTAATCGCCACAGATATTGTAGCCTATAAATGTGAGTGGAATGGATAAAAGAACAACTGGTATGACCAGTGTTACACAAAGTAACAGATAAATAACAGGGTACCCCCAGGATCCTCCAACTTAAATTCAAGGCTTTTTAAGACCTTTTTAATACCATTTCAAATGAAATTCAATGCCAACTTCGTACCCATTCCGACAGAAGTATGAGGGGAAAATGTCAAATCTGTATACATTTTAAACCCTAGAAAATAATGATGTACAAGGAGGTTACATGAATGAAATATATATTGAAATATATATCAGTCATATTTAATACATACGCAACAGCATTGTAGCGCGCACGTGTGTGTAGGCCAGTGTTAATTTTGGCAGCCAGTTTTGATTTAGTCTTAGTCTTCAGACGAAAATGCTTATTGGTCTTAATCACATTTGAGCCATCCTGTTTTTTATAGTTGTAGTTGACGAAAAGTCTTAGCATTTTTTGTCAACTTTTAGTCAAACTGCAGTTACTTTACTTTTGGTAAAAACTAAATAAGACCTTTGTAACGAAATCCAAGACTTTGTATACTAAATTCAAGGCTTTTAAGGCCTGAATTTGAGATGATCAAATTCAAGACTTTTTCAAGCCTTTTAAGACCCGCGGGTACCCTGAAATAAGATGTCTTCAGTTCCATTGCTTTCACATACAGCTATGTTCAGTTCTGAGCAAAGGATTGAGAGAAAGGACAGAGCCCATCATCCCAGAAAGTGCCTCAGCTTTTCCATGATTACACAGAAGAGAGTAAAGACAGCCTGAACAATATGCCAGTTTCTCCTGCCTGATCCTGTGCTGAGAACTTTGACACCAAACAGCCTCAAATTAAAAGTGAAGCCGCTGAGTGGATGTGCTCGGCCGTCTCCCCTGGTTTCACTAAACACTTATGATATTACTCACAGAAATTACATAAATGTTGCCAAATGTGAGAAAAAGATCTTAAAGGGATAGTTCACACATAAATGAAAATTGTCATCTTTAGTCACTCTGTCATTGCAAATTCACAACGTACTTTTTCCATAGACCACAAAAGATGATGTTAGGCCGGATGTTTACGCTGCTCCTTTATAAAAAAAAAAATTATAAAAAAAAAAAAATATATATATATATATATATATATATATATATATATATATATATATATATATAATAAATAAAATAATACAAACAAAAAATAACATAAAATATAAAATAAAGTATAAAATAAAATATAATAAATAAAATAAGTACACAATCCATTTAAACTACTTGTCATTTTTGTAGCCTGAGAACTTCTAGTCCCTATTTACTTTCAAACGGCTACATGAACATTACAGTTGAGACACCAAACATCTTTTTGTGTTTCGCAGAAGTAGTTCATAATTTACTCACACATGGATTATTCCAAAGTTCCAGGATTTTTTATTGCTTTAAATAAGTCCCTTGTGTGTTTCACTCTTATTCTATTTGCTCCCAAATTCATCAACAGGAACTCTGCATTTTTTTTTCAATTCTTTAGAACAACTGGGTTATGTATAAGCATACAAGTGAACAAAAACATCTGAAAGACTTCATGGCGAATATAAAGGTGGTGAGGAAAAAGTTTTGAAAACAGCCGTCTTTAAATGTGCTAGTCTTGGCACAGGCAGACCAGGCCTGCACAGGTCTGGACAGCATCAATCATAACCTGCTTTGAGTTCCCTCATTATGCCTTCCCTACATACACAGCTCACAGACACAAGGGAGAGGATTTGTTTTTGTGAGTGTGCGCGCGAGAGGGAATAAAGGACAGAAAGAAACAGATGGAGAAGCACAACATGATAAGGAAGCGATATACAGAAGTATTACCTGCGAAAGGTTAATGGTGACCATCGTTGCTTCCTGCACTTTGACATTTTGTGAAATGCATCTATTTAGTGCTTAAAATGTTTCTAAACATCGCGCAGCAGCACAAAAGATCAACTCTTGACATAAGGCAGATTTTTTTTTTGAAGCGACGCAGTTTGGTAACTGCCAACTGATGTATCTATACCACAAAGCAAAGTCTACAGCCAAGTGAAAAAAAGTAAAAAAGTTGAGTAAGTGTTCTTGCTGTAACAAGAACCTGATCAAGCTTCAAATCTAACAGAAGATCCGCCCTTTTTGTAAAAGAGCCATTTATGTAGTGCAATCACCGCTAGAATGTTTATTCAACTCCTACCACTGAAAGTTCAATTACATTGCAACTTACCTAAATGTTTTCTTGCTGAAATATTGAACAGATCCCAGACCATGGTGGGGACAAGGGGGTGGTGCGTCTAATCCAGCAATATATGGGCTAATTCAACAGCTCAATATCCAGGAAAACCTTTAGGAAACCTGAAAATTTTGAAAAAAAGTGTCAGTATCAAATGTCTTTAATATACTGCCAATTTATTGTGGCTTATTTACATTTTTGAGAAGAACATGCTACAAGCAACAACAACAAAAAATCTCCCAATGCATTTTTACTGTATGTTCTTTTGTTTCTGTGCAATTAGGATGATGCATAACCTACTGAATGTAAATAGTAATGTGAAGAAAATGCTGGAATTATCCAACCTCTCAATTAATTCCTGTATGTGTACACAAACCCCTGTGCCCTGCGGTCCGCCTGTGTAAAATGACCCTCATTTGGGCTCTGTGTTTGGAGACTGCAGTAATCAATCAAACATGATTAGGTTAAATGACATAAGAAGGCGATGCTTGAGCTGGGCCGTGTGGCGACTTTCCTCCGTGCCATGGTTACCAACCTCCTCCATAATTAAGAATGTGTCTATTGTGCCCCAAAGCTGTGCAATTAAGACAAGCATTTAAGGAGCCGAACCTTTCTAATAAATGCTTGCTCATAATGACAATGCAACCGCAAGTCCTGGATTACAGTGCTTTAGAACCCCAAAGAACTCTGGTAGGAACTGTGGCCTAGCAGTTAAAGCTGTTAAAAAGTAAAAAATGTATTGTGTAAAACTGAGTATAACTACAAAAACATTCTATTAATTTCTATGACATTTCCAGCCTTGGAAATCACAATTGTAAACTCGCTGATATTTCCAGGCTTTCCGTGACTGTAGAAGCCCTAAGGATTTGGTTAATGAATAAAAGAAAAAGAGTTTCGGAGAAGACTGTTTGTGTGGACAAAGAGTGGAAGTGTCAGAATTCCCTCACACACAGTTACCATCCTCAGAATCTGCCCTTCTGACACACACCCATACACACAAATAAATAAATACATACATGCACACACAGAAAGGAGCAAAAATGTGAGTAGGGAAAATAAATAATGACAAGGATGAAGAGTAGAAGGAAACAACGAGGAGTGAAGTAGATACAGAAAAAGAGAGAGACGGGCCAGAGTTCAGAGAATTGAGGAGGCGAGTTGTCGTCAGTATGACTGAGTTTGTGAGTGAGACAGAGCTGTTCTCCGCGTTTGCTGCCGTGATGGAGGGTGATATAGATTAATGAGCGGGCTGAAGGTTCCCGCACACAACCGTCAGCAAAGCGACGGCCTTCATAGAGTCACAGCAGCGATGCGCGGCACACAAACACCCCGTAAGTGACTGCAGTGCTACAGCACAGTCTTTACAACACAGAGGCCTGGACTCTGCTGCTGTTGCAATGCTGTGAAACTATAGCATCAATCTTGAAGGATCCGATGGGTATTACATCACATGCTAACAGGAGCTCTAAAATCCGACTGGATGAGTTGTTGTGATTTTACACCTGTGACTGCACATTAGTTGCATTTTACATTATGCAATGTTGCTTGGCAACCATAAGCGGCCAACAGTAAGGCTAATGAACTATATTATTAAATGGAAGAAATGTTTGTTAGTGGTTCTACATGCTAGTGGCAAGTTTTGCACTAGCAAGCATAAATTTAATTTTCTTCAGAAATCCTAGCTATCTATCTAGACTGGAAAAAAATGGTGTAGTATTTTATTTAGAAAGCATTTTTTTACTCAGAAAATGTGAATACATTTCTTTTGAAAGACTAAAAGTATTTTTGGTAACACTATTTTAGGGTGACAGTTACAGTACATGTTTTATAAAATACTATACTAACAACAGCAAATAATGCATAATTACAAGTAACTAACTCTAACCCATAGTAAGTACAGTTAATAGTTATTACTAAGTATTTATTTGTGTAATTACACTGTAACTGTCACCTCAAAATAAAGGGTTATACTTTACTTTAAGGTGTCCTTGTTACAGTATAATTATACATTTAAGTACTGAGTAATATTAATTAACCACATGTACTTACTATAGGGTTAGGATTACGTTTGGTTTAGGGTTAGATGCATTTAATTATGCATAATTTATAGTAATTACTATAGAAGGTGCATGTAACGTGTAACAAGGACACTAAAATAAAGTTACCAAAAAAAGTGCAAACCTATGTCCTTGTAAAATGTAAAACAATCTTTCATCTTAAAAAATGTATAGTCTTAAAAACTCCTAAAATCTTTTTTTACAGTGTAGTTCCGATTATTAATATATTAATAATATATGTAATTATTTAACACTGCTGTCTATTCTCACATAACTGAAGTTGACATTTTATAAAAGCAATAAGTAACTCAAAAGAATAGATCACTGAAAAATTCAAATAAACGTCAGTGGGTCCAATGTTGTTTTAATTTGGATACCACTGGCTTTTAAATGTATGGACAAAAAAGTTAAAGCATTCTCCAGAAAAACTTCTTTCGTGTTCCACAGAAGAGAAAAAGATGGGGTTTGGAACGAGATGAGGGTGAGCAAATAATGATAATATTTTAATTTAAAGTTTAAGTATCCCTTTAGGTTATTCACAACAGTGGTTAAGAAGTTGTGGGGCCTACAAACTCCCTAACCGTGGTAAAATCACTACAACTAACAATATTGTGTGACTGATTGCTTTAATTTATCATGTTAAAGTAAAAATGACTTCGAGGACTGTATTATATTGAAAAACTGTAGACCTGTAGGCCCTGGTTAGAGTCTCGCCTCCTGATCTGATCAGCTTCAGTTGGAGTGTCAGAGCCGGTTAGTGAAATCCCATGGATCAGATCAATATCACGCTGGTTAAGAGAAGGGAGAGGCTCTTAGTGGCTGTCATTTTCAGGCCTGTGGGTTGTGTGTTTGTCAGTGTCAAATCACCAGCTCTGCTACATCTGCCCCTACAGGGCCAAACACAATCACAGCAAAAACATCTTAAAATAAGCATTGGACAATATTCCTTTTAAAAGTAAAGTGTTACGATATTGCGTTATTGGTTATAAAAAGAACATTTTTACACTACATTGGTACAGTACATGTTATGGAATACACGTAAAGTTACAGCTCACTGAGACTCCAGAGTGGAAGCACTAAGCTTGGCTTGTAGGCATTATTTATTTAGAATGCAATGGTGGACAAGCAACCAACATAGTATATAACAAAGACTAATGAAATCATGCATTTGCTAATTTTTATTGCAGCACTAATGCATTTATGTCACATTTTTTACAAAATGCCAAAAATCTCAGGTGGGATGAAACAAAAAAGCTCTCTGTACGTCACTGATAAGAATGATACACATACCCTAACTTAAGTATGCTTAGACATTTAAAGGGAAATAAAAAATGATTAGTGTAAATCTATGTATATAAATATATTATTTTGCCAATACACACACACACACACTCAAAATCAAAACAAAAACACATTTTCTGTACTTCCTGTAAGTCATGAGAGCAAACGGATGAAATATGAATGGCACTTTCATTTCCAAACGATATCTTGTATCTAACAAAGATAAACTTAATAACATCTAATAATAGTTCATTTTATGTGTTACTCTATAAAAAATAACCAATGTCTTCTATGTAGGATGGAAACATTCAAGATTATTGCCCTGCATGTGGTCCGCCGCCAGACCGCTCTCAACCGTATTGTGTTTACAAGCTCTTTTGATGATTAGCGCCTCTGTTTACAGTGCTCGGGTTTTATGTGTGCTGTCTTGTAAAACAACATGAGTGGCTGAAGCCCTGGCTCATTTATTAACACATCCCCAATGACAACAGTCATCCATGTCACATTCGCTTCAGTTGAAACAACTCCCATTTCTGCTTTTAATTAGCGTATAGCATGCTATACCGGCCCTGCTAATGTTTAGAGCATGGGTGAACATGGCTGTGCTTAAGAAAGCATTTACCAGGGCTCATCATCGTTATTGCGCATTGATAATTAATGTATAATGAATAAAAAAAAATTACCCCCTTGGTTATGAATGCTGGTTTACTGGGGAAGGTGCAAAAACAGTTTGATCAATGTCTTATTTTATGTAAACATATTAAATTTTGCTCTACTACAAACTAAGGTAATATGAAAAGAATATTGAGAGGCCACAGTGACAGTGTTTGCCGTGGGCACAACAAGATTTCTCAGTTTAGAACTGGAGAGGTCATAAAATCCACCATGCGAGAGGACAGAATTGTCTTCCTGTTGGACTAAAGGGTAAAACAGTTATTCCACGAAACGGGTGCTATTTGTTTCCCTCATAAACGTGTAAAAAAAAAAAAAAAACTTGGTAAAGGATCAGTAATGAATAGCTGATGCCAATTTTTGTACTTTTTTTTTTTTTACCAAAAATCCAATTTATTGTATTCTTTTCTTGAAAATTCCTCCTTGCTGTATCATGTTAATACATGTTTGAATATAATATGATTAAATAGATTTATGTTTAATTTATTTATTTTTTTAAATATAATTATACTAACCTCATAGTTATATCCAAGCCAGCATATTTTAACATTTGAAATGCAATTTATTAACACTTAGTGCTGGGCAATGATTAATCGCGATTAATCGCATCCAAAATAAAAGTTTGTGTGTGTACATGTGTGTGTGTAATATTTTGTATATACAAATACACACACGTGGATGTATATATTTAAGAAAATGTGTTATTTATATAAAAAATATGTATATATAATATAAATTATGTATAAATATATGAACTGAAAATAAATATTTCTTAAATATATAAGCACACAGACGAAGACAAAGACCCAAAACATTTGTTAACTTTATCTCCTGTTTACAATAAAAGATTTTTAGAATGCAGACCTTTTTTGCATTTTTAAATATATACATATGTGTGTATTTTATATGTACAAAATAATTATACACAGTACACACACATATTATGTAAACCCAAACTTTTATTTTGGATGCGATTAATCGTTGCCCAGCACTATTGTCTGATAGAATGCTTGAGATCGTACCAAAAATGGCTTTTAAAAACACCTTCTCGAACTGGAAAAGCGCCTGTTTCGCAGAATGACCCAGAAGACATAATTGCTCCGAGTCTCGCTCTGATGGAAGAACTCATGAAAAGACAATTGTCATCACTATTTTATCTTGAAAAAAAGCTGAGCCATCAGTAATATTGAAGATCCTGAATTAATATGATATTCCTCTCACCCCCAATCATAATTTCCCCACCTATCATTCCGGTGTTCCGAGTCCATTTCCCAGTGTCTGGGAGTTGAGTCTTTCATCCCAGGTGGAGGTTTAATTCACGAAGAGATGAGAAATATTAAAACGGAGCGGGCGTCTTCCTGTCAGTCAGCCCTCTGCCTCGCCCGAGAGCTCCGTGCCGAGGCACTGACGGGAGGCAGTCCATTTGATCTGCGGCTTTCAAAGGAAGAGAGCAAAGAGTGGCCATCAGAAATCATTTATTTCTCCACAGGAGACTCACGGATTCTGTGACAGCCACCAATCATATGTGGCTTAATTCAATATCTGCTCTGTTAATCTTTTTCTTTACCATATCGCTCCGATCCCTCGGATGAGCTTTTGTCTGCGTGAGCAAAAACTTTGGAAACAGCAATTGAAGTTTGTGTCAGAGAGCTGGTGGATGTTGATCTATGCCTTTGACATACAGGCCCATTCTGTGTGGTTCAGTGCATTTAAAGGGCAGTCATAGTCTCTTATTGTCAGCTATAAGGGCTCAGAAAACTGTGAGATTGTAAAAATCAGAATGTAAATAAAATAAAATAAAATGACTAGGTTTGTGGTTAGGTTAAGCAGTTAGCCCCTGCTGGTAGATGCCAGAACTACATCATCATGAGAGCAGAAGTTTCTCCATTGATGGGCAAAATGTTTCTAGTCTCCGTTGCACACATCAATTAACAAAAATACACTCAAACTCAATTGAAAACCAAAGTGGCTTTGCAGCTGCAAATCGATTTCAGTGTGAACACACCTCTTGTATTGCCATAACATGCTTCCAAGAAAATACAGTACAAAAACTGTACAGTTCAATTATTATACCAGTTATTATACCATTC
The DNA here is from genome assembly GCA_030578275.1 of Meda fulgida. Classification (NCBI taxonomy): domain Eukaryota; kingdom Metazoa; phylum Chordata; class Actinopteri; order Cypriniformes; family Leuciscidae; genus Meda; species Meda fulgida. The sequence continues at coordinate 23,862,478 of CM060634.1, read as the reverse complement.
CTAACCAGGTACAATGCGATAAGGTTTACCAGCAAGTTTTTGCAGTCTCGCAAAATGCTTTTTGTTAGGAACTTTTTTTCTGTTTACCAAAGAAAAATAGTAACAGTAATAGAAACATGTATGTTAGACCCTATACTGACTAAGCTATTGATCCTCTTCTTAATATCATTAATTCATCTTTGTCATTAGGATGTGTACCAAAAATGTTTAAGCTGGCTATGATTAAACCGCTTGTTAAAAAAAAACGCAACTTGATCCTACAGAATTAGTGAATTACAGGCCGCTTTCGAATCTGCCTTTTCTGTCAAAGATACTAGAAAAGGCATTATCCTCACAACTGTGTTCCTTTTTAGACAGAAATGATATCTGCAAGGATTTTCAATCAAGATTTAGACCGTACCATAGCACTGAGACAGCTCTCATTAGAGTCACAAATGATTTGCTCTTATCATCCGATCGTGGTTGTATCTTTCTATTAGTGTTACTCGATCTTACTGCTGCATTTGATACTATTGACCACAACATTCTTTTAAATAAGACTCGAGAAATATATTGGCATTAGTTGAATTACATTAGCATGGTTTAAATGATACTTATCTGACCGTTATCAGTTTGTAGCAGTAAATGAAAATATGTCTTATCGATCAAAAGTTCAGTATGGCGTACCACAAGGCTCAGTGCTGGGAACCTTTGCTGTTCACTCTGTACATGCTACCCTTAGTAGATATCATTAGGAAGCATGGCATTAGTTTTCACTGTTATGCTTATAATACTCAGCTCTATATTTCTTCACGACCTGACGAAATTGACTAATTCACAAAATTAACGGAATGCATAGCTGATATAAAAAACTGGATGACTACTAACTTTTAATTCTGAAAAAACAGATTCTAATTATTGGACAAAAAAAATTCCTCAAGTAATAACCTAGAATGCTGTCTAACACTTGATGGCTGCTCTGTCAAGTCTTTGTCGTCGGTTAGGAACCTGGGTGTGCTCTTTGATATCAATCTTTCATTTGAAAGTCACATGTCTAGTATCTGTAAAACCGCATATTTCCATCTCAAATATATATCTAAATCATGTCATATACTCTCAATGACAAATCCGGAACAATTAGTTAATGTGTTCATGACATCAAGGCTAGATTATTGTACTGCTATTATGGGTGGTTGCCCAGCACGCTAAATACAGCTGATACAAACTACAGCTGGTCCAAAACACAGCAGCTCGAGTTCTTAACAGAACCAGGAGGTAGGACCATAGCAGCCAGGTTCTGTCAACACTGCATTGGCTCCCTATTAAACATTGTATACATTTTTAAATATTGCTGATTACTTACAGAGCACTAAATGGTTTAGCTCCCCAGTACTTGAGCGAGCTCTTAACGCATTATAGTCCTTCAAGTCTATTGCGATCTCAAAATTACGGCCAGTTGATAATACCTAGAATATCAAAATCGACTACTGGCGGTAGATCCTTTTCCTATTTAGTACCAAAACTTTGGTCTTCATAACATTTTCTGGGAAGCAGACACACTCTGTCAGTTCAAATCTAGACTATAAACACATCTCTTTGACCTAGCATACATGTAACACATTATAGACTTCTATAATTCAATATTAGGCTGCATAGATTAGGTCAGTCGGAAACCAGGAACACTTCCCATAAATCCTAATGTAATTGTTACATCATAAGAAGGATGGCGTTTACGCTAATATTAGTCTCTCTGTTTATCCCGAGGTTTACCGCAGTCCGCCGGATCCAGGCCGTATCCAAATCTGATGAAGGACCTGTGCCCGGACACGACGACAACGCAGTCGTGAAGTGTCAACTGGTCTCTAACCTGTGAAGGCCTCCTTCCCTTCCCTTTATCTCTGTACAGATAAAACGTTGTCGGGATAATTCCGGGTTCACGTGGCTATGTGGAAGCGATAAATAATTATTTATTATAAACTTTTAAGGCCAGACAAGTAGTTTGTTGAGGGTTGGTTTGTAAAGAAGGACTACATGCCTGCGCACATACATATTCAAACGCGCATATCTACAGACTAAACACGTGATGCGCATGTACACGCCGTCTGCGTTTTTCGTGGGTTTGCGTTTTTGAGGTTTGCGCAGAGATAACCTTTTTTTTCTTTTTTTTTTTTTTTTTTCTCAAGGCTTGCACCTTGGAATCTATTTCAGGGTTTGCTTTCTTGAGCCACCAGGCACTGTTTTGTGCGAATGAGCGGGCCGGAGCGCATTGAGTGTTTTCTGTTAGAACGGTGTCGTGTTAGCGGCCCCATTAGTTAATAACTAATGATCTTTGCAACGGAAGTGAATCAATCAATCAAAACTAACTTTAGCTGGACAATACCTTTATTCTAGAGCTGCTGTAAAGCCAAAACAATCTCTGTTACTGTAATTTCCTATTATCACTGTAAAGCTGCTTTGAAACAATCTATATTGTTAAAAGTGCTATATAAATGAAGGTGACTTGACTTGAATAGAAACTATTTAGAATATAATTCACAGAGCTTTGGACAATTCAGAATAGACAATACATTTTACACTTCAATTTGGTTCCTAAATTTTAATTGAATTTTGAAGTAGAAAACAGGATGCAGAATAACAATTTAAGTTTGAATGTAAGTAGAATTAAAATAAATTGAAGTGACTTAATAGAACTGACAGAAAAATAGAAAAGCCAAGTTTGTCAAGACAAATGTTGAATGTTGGCTTGACAAATCCTTGTTTTTTGTTACACTGAAAGTTTATGGGGCTGCTAGATGAAAACGTACCATTTATACATTCGTATTTAGATATTTCATCATTTAATACATTTAACTTTGCATTTTGAATGGCATTAAAATAGCTTTCCCTCCCTCTTGCAGTGACATCTCTTCTATTCTCTGATAACGTGTTTACTTGCATGAGGGCGTGACAACCTGTCACTCGCATGAGATCACAGCAATAGAAAACCAGCCAATCAATTCCCGATGGAAAAAATCAAGTCCCACCATATTTTTTTTCTTGATCGAAATCCTACATCACAATAGGGAACAAAGGCTATCGCAACTTTCACCCTATGCCGACTTTAATTACAAAAAGGAAGCAAATTATTCCATTCTGAATTTGATACACTGATAATTTTTCATAAAATAACACATAAATCAATAAGGGGAAATTATTAAAGGACTAATTTATAATGACGGTATATGACAAAGACAATTTATTACCATCCCACCAAAAAAAAAAATAGCTCACACGGCAAAAACCAGAGATAAAGTTGACAAAAGAAATCTTCTCAATAGACAACCCAACGTGAAACAAAACAGACATCATAATAGTTACCTTAGCGAGGGCTGCCTTGTCTCATTACTGCGTTACAAACAGTGACATCTCTATCAAGCCTTCTTCCATTTCCAGTTGACTGCCTGGGAGGTAGAAGGATCTCGGCTCCAACATCAGCAATTAAAGGCTGATCACCAAATCACCTTGGTTTCCATTCAGGAGGGCTTAATTAGCTCACTGTACTGTTTTCTCCTTCCTCACAAAGAATCAACATGCTGCCTGCCTCAAGTGTGGTTTTTGACTCCGCTTAAGAGCCGCCATATTGTTCGAGTGTTAGATGTCGCTAATTGCTGGCAATGAAAAGCTTGCAAGCCTAAGAGGCTTCATAAAATGAATTATAAAATGCGATGACACTCACACATCTTTCTACAGGAAGCGAGCCTATATTAATTGTCTTCAGAAGCTCTATATACAGATGTCTCATTTTATAGAGACATAACTGCAGAGAGAAAGAGTTCTTCTGCCAGGCTATATGCTGGATGAACTGTCCTTTGCAGGAGGAGGGATTGTCTCAGGGGATCTAGTGTTGTAGTTTAGCCTGCTGAGAGACAGGCTACAGACCTGAATCATAGTCGTGCTCTGGGTTGCAATTATAGCAGAAGAAGAAAGGAACAGAGAAAAATGAAGGTGTCTTCGAGCATAGCTGCTATTAGAGTGGCCCAGCGGACCAGCAGATAACACAAACAGGCACATACACATACAAATCTAAACACACCAATGCAAACTCTCCTCGGGACACACACACACATGGACACAAAGAAACACACAACTGTTGGCCCAAGGCATGTTTTGTATTGTGTTCTCATTCTCTATGATAAATGAAGCCGAGGCAATTCATAAGAAAGCAAAGAATAAATGATCACTCTCTCTTATCACCTTGCCAGCCACAATAAAGCTTCCCACCCCAACTATAGTTCAAACGGATGAAAGCGGAATTAGTTTTGTTTTCGCTACGCTCATCACGGGCTGTTGTTTGGGTCTGCAAGCTGGCAGAAAGTTGTGCAACTGAGAGCGTAACTAGACACTTGACAAGTACGTTACTTTCTAAACTGCCACTTACATTATTGGATTACTTCAGTTCACTTTGCATCATTACATTTTAATAACACTTTAGACATTTTTGTGTTACTTTTTGAAAGTACTTAAATTAAATAAATTAATAGTAATAATAACAATAATAAAATAAAGTATAAATTATTATTAATCCTTTTTCATTATTTAATTATTTTTAAATAATATTGTATTTTTTCATTTTATAATAATATAATTTATATTTTATATATTATTCATTATTTATTATTATTTATTATATTTTCATTTTATTATTATCTATTATATTACTACTAATAATAACTATTCCTTTATATTAAGCTAGGATTTGAGAGATTATTTTAATATAAAAAAATATATAATCTTTGTGTGACAAGCAACACTATCGATTCCACAATTTGGTTTTAAAAAAATGCTGAGATGCTGCCATGTGTAAAACAATTCAGGAAATAATTTAAAATCAGTCTGGAAATGCTTAAAATTTGAAAATACTGTAGCTGCTAAGCTCCCGGGCGGTCTAATATTCAACACATTTATAGGTTGTCATGTTGCATTTCAAGACGCTGATTTAACAAAATTCCATCAACATTCTTTCAGTGTCGTCATTTAACCTTGTCATAAATTTCAATTCAAACTTTATAGTTTAACAGTGTTTCTACCCTCCAGCCCAAAGACTATCATTTGAATCCATGCGTTTCCATTAACTATCAGTTAGTGGGAGCACACTTGTGTCTTCATTAAGGTTCAGTAGTTACTAGGCTCATTGTTAAAGTTAACAGGCTCCCTTGACGCAACTGCCTTATAAACAGGTGCTCCCTCAGGCCTGCTTAAAATCGGAGAATGATAATGGCTTTGAGAGTTGGGAGACGTAATTGAAGCAAGTTTATCCCATAAGAGTTAAGGGAACCATATCCAAAATAACTCCGTTCCTGAAGGACACACAAACACAGTGGGGAGAAGAAAAATATCCAGTGCGACACTATTGTGATTAACTGAAGCAAAACAGCACAATCAATGGCTGAATTTTACTAGCAGCTGAGCGTTCGCTGACTACGTGAAATAAAAGCAGTGCCAAGACAATGACATCATTCATTCAAAGACAAAAGTAGTAAAAGCAGCAAAACACACATATTTATGCATTGCATTATAGATCAAATATGGATCAACCTACAGGACTTGAACTATCTACTGAAAATGTCTTGGTGCCAGATACCACAGAACAGAACACAGGGTCTTGTAGAGTCTAATGCCGCATTCCAGGCAACCTGTAACTCGTGTTTCTCCAATCTTATACCCGTGAAAGTGCACTGGAACGGCAGTTAAACCCGTGACTTCCCACCCGTGAACTCGTACTAGATTGATGTACTCCCAGTTACGAGCTCTGACGTCACATAGCCCGCAAAACCATACAAAACAACAATGGCAGCCCCTACGGATGCAGTGTTTCTGCAGGTGGTACACGGTGAGAATACACTTTAGGACAATATAACGTTGCAGTCAAATTAATAATAATATAATAATAATACACACGATTATGTATTACAATGTTATGTGTCTGAAACAATAAGTATGTCGTGAAAGTGTATTGCCGCATGGAAATGTTAAGGTGACGTAAACCTGAACTTGACAGCATTGATCATGCTTATGAAAAAAAAAGTAACGTACAATTTCTCAGCATAGCGAAATTGGCATACAATGTTTAGGTGGTTTGTTTACATTGCTACCACAATTCCTTGCGCTCAGGTAGTTTGGCGTGACTGGCCTGGAACGCTACAAAGTCGTAAATCGTGGTTTGAAGTCGTGATTTACGTGCACAAAAACCTGTCTGGAATGCAGCATAAGCCTCGGTGGTTGATGCCGTTTTGGCAGCATGAGGACCAAAAGTATAGTAAGCAGGTGGTCATAATGTTTTGGCTCATTGGTAATGTATAGGGTACAACGGGGCAAAAGGCTCCACGAGGTAAAAGGCTCCTTTGATTTTATTTTTGTCCAAACCACTAGATGGCACAAAAACCTGTTGCAGCACTTTCCAAAACATCCGCTTTTCAAGATGCACGTGGAAATTTGGCCGATTCTTGACGCGATCGCGGGCAGCAGCGCAAAGTTGCTTCTGTGCTAATTTTATTTAATATTTGATCGATAATAAATCAGCATTTTAGAATGATTTCTGAAGGATCATGTGACTCTGAAGACTGGAGTAATGGCTAATGAAAATTCAGCTTTGCATCACAGAAATAAATGATAATTTAAATTATATTAAATAGAAAACCATTATATTAAATTATAATAATATTTCACAATATTAATGTTTTTATGTATTTCTGATCAAATAAATGCAGGCTTGAGCATAAGAGACTTCCTTCAAAATCATAAAAAAATTGTAATGTTTAAAAACTTTTGAACGGTACAGTAGGGTTTAGTTTAGATTTGTTAATAGTATTCATAATTAACTTCATATAAAAACAAGAGATGTCTATGGAAAGATCTAATTTAGATAGCCAATTAAAAGTGTTTGTAATTACAACTTTATGAGTCTCCAGTCCTTGCGATGAGCATTGACACGCAAGTGTTTCACTCTGTAAATAACATAATTGTCATTTTTTATAAACCGAGAATGTAAACGTTGCTGCATGTCAGTTGCATATCAGGGTGAAGGCACTAAAAATTTTAATTTGTTTAGCTAAGTTACCAAGCCATGACTGGTCTTTAAGCATGCAATGAAGATTAGTTACTGTCTTTTTAACTGATGACAGAAAAAGAAACAAAAATTACATTTGAAACGCTTTTGAATTGGCTTTCCTCTTTTCTTTCTTTGGATGGAATTGCAGCCGCTAATTAGAGTTGAAAAAGTGTGTTTCTGAGTTTGAAAAATCAGTGAAGTGAAGAGAGGGAGACACAAGGAGGCCATTTGCATTTCTCTCTGCCTCACCAGCGTGTCACAACAAGGTCAGCAGTGGGCTCTGTCACTAAGCCGATGATTAAAACATTCTAAACAAACGTTTTTTTTTGTTTTTACCAAACTTTTCTAAAAAGGGATAAAATGACTCCTTGCATATTCTTTTCCCAGAACTTAACTAAAATGTCCATTCGCCCCTGAGTAAATGGTTTTAAATGAGTCGACTTTAGCAACTAGTTTGAAATTACACAGTATGGGTACAGAGTTCATAAACATTCAATGAAGAAAAGCATGTTAATTATCCATGCAAAATTCATGTATATTTAAACACAAGTTACCATAAGCCTGCACAAAATATCAAAGGAATGAAAGAAAATGAGGAGGAATAAGACGGGAGAGTGAAAAAGAAAAAGGAGACACTAATAAACTAAAAAGTCACTTCAGCAGAAACTTCACCGTGAGTGTCAATATCATATAAAATATCACTAGTTTTCTGAATATCTTAAGACTGACAAGAGCATTTTGGGTCACAGGAAACCCCTTGTTTGTACAGTCAAAACAATATTATTCTGGCTCAGCTGATTGAATTGCTGATTGGTCTGTTTAAATGAGATTAAAATGAATGCAAGCAGATTAATGAGAATGCTGGTCACATGATCAGGCTGTCTGGTGCCCATGTCAAATTTCCCCACATGGACCAAGCCCAACCAGCTGGGGCCCCACACAGCCTTGGGCTAACAAAATGTTAATTGGGCTTCAAATATGCTATTTTATTTGCCACGATCTGTATATATCATTTACCATCAGTGGAGAAACAAAAGCCTCTTTGACCCAGGCGTTCGGGCCAGCTGATTGGATGAGACCAGTGCTGTTTTCACAGTTTCCTAAGACATAATTTTTATTCATTCATTCACAAGCCACTTGACACATCAATTAGAGACAATAATCACATAATAATCTTAATGATTTTAAAATTAAAATGCCGCCTGCGTTGGAATGAAAAACGGCAAAGGAAGTGGCATGGCCATTGAAGTGTGTTAAAAAAACACACAAATTTACATCTAAACGTGAGCTCAGAGACCCGGTGAAGCAGAATCGCAAAGCAATTAAATAAAACCCAACGTTCAGTAAATATAACAGTAGCTGAGACTCTAAAATGTATCACAACAACCATAATGAGGGGGAAAAACATTTTATTTTGTATTTGACATCTAATATTATCTTGATTTTATTTCTATGTCTCGTAATAGGAAAAGGCTTACATGCCCTGATATTTTGAATGTACATGCATTTGAGAACCGTTTTTTACTCAAAGCATCAATTCAAGGCTGGCCTTTAACTTTCTTCTATTGTTCTCACAGCCTATTCAAAGAAAGTATTTTGTAAACAGTTTTGTTATTATTGTGTCACGGATTTAACAGCAACAAAAAAACAATTAAAAGGTATTCAAATTACAACATATTTAAAATATGCTTTGATGTGTATATTATTACATTACAACATGGTCAAACAGTGAAATATCCTAACTTTTCATGACTAACTGGTTAAAATACATTCTTTTTCAAATATATTTGTGTGCTAAAAAAAAAACTTTAAATGCTGCATCAAAAAATAGTGGTGAAAATACAACAATATAACCTATTTTGCCTAAAATAATAACCAATGGCTTCCTAAAGTCATGTTTAAAGGTGAAACAAAATAATACATAATGACTATCAATGCCTGGGTCTCTGACAGTTAAAAGTGGCTTCATTGCCAATAAAAACTATCCGATCCATTTGTTTAACATTAAAATACTAACGTTTGGCATTTGAATGGGGCGAACGGGTTTTAAGGCTCGAGGCAGGAGCGCTCTGAAGACAAAGCGCAGATAAATGTGTCTGATATTATCCAACGTTTTCAGAGAGGGATTGATCTGTCTATGCTCCAGGACTTACCGGACCTCACTCTAAACTTAAGCTCAATTGTACTGGAGCAAAAATATTGTGTGACGTCCATCAGGCTGACAGTAATGCACCGAAATGGCCCATAAACAGCTCCAAGTTTCCATCTCCCTACGACAACCTATAGGGATTATTGCTGTACATTAAGACTTAAAAATGCGTGGCGAATTCCATTAATCCATCTCATTGCATAAAATTTCCATTTGATTTCCGATGTGGAATTTTAGATGAACAGGAGAGAGCCGAGAAACCCTCATTACTTCATATTCAATCAATCAGTCAGCTGCAAAAGCATCACAGCAAGCGTCTGAGCACACAGTGAGGGGCTTCAGTCTGATTATGGAGATGGACGTCGGATCATTAGAACAATGGCTGCGTGCGTGTTTGTCCGTGGTCATTCCTGAGGATGTCATCGCTTCATTATTATTGACATGCTGCATTACTTAGCAGCTACGAGTGTCCCTCTGACAGGCCTAATGCTCATAAACTATGCCTGAGTGGACCACCCCAAGATCAGAAAAATGTTAACGGGTGTAAACATTGACATCGGCTGGCTTTTTAATTCTGAGTGCACGCACATCTGTGAATGTGTGTGTGCGTGCGCACGCTCCATTGTGCAGCCAGATGAATCCCGGACCACCATATCATGCTAGATGATGCCCATTTAAATCTATTTTCCAACTAGCCATTCGGAAATTGAATTTGAAAGTTGTAAATGTGGCAATTTACTAAATATCCCGAAATGATCTATCAACAAAGAACTGAGATGCTATAAAGTGCTAGGAGGTGATAATGGATAGCAGAGGGCAAAATGGCATCCGCGTGGGCTACGATTCACCTTGCCGCGTCTCCTCTTGATTTTTTGTCATCAAGCCCTTTCTTTATCAGCGGTTTCAAATGCGATTGTCACACTAGAGGGATCTCAAAAAGAGGAAGTGCCACACCGGTCAAAGTTTTTCAATTTCACTGCCAATTTCCTGCGTAATTACAGCTGCTTTTGATGGTCTTTTAACGGCATGGACCTGATTCTGCCTCTCAGCGGTGGGCTATAGGATGATCACACATACACACACATTGCCATCAGCTCCTGTAGTGGCCCCCCAGGTGGGGGTCAATGAGCTAGTGCTAATGTTGCACTGCAGTGAGGTAGCAGGCAAGATGGCCGCTGGGATATGCTAACTGAGATGGGCCAACACTGATTGTCCTGTGCTTCAAATGCTCTGAAACAGCATTTACCAAGCTTTTTTGGCTTATGCACCCCCACGGGCCCATCAGTAAGACTCAAGTATCCCTTTCAGTAATACTTTAGAATCCACATTACAAGATTACGGAGAAGACAAGCAAAGAAATCAACCTCCTTTCTATCTAAAATTACTGTATCACATTTAAAATATACTTTGATGTGTATAATTATTACAGTATCTGAATTGTCAAATAGTGACATTTCTTGACTTTTCATGACTATATCCTTACTGGTGGAAATACTTTATTTTTCAGTACATTTATGTTCTTTTGTTGTAAATTTAAAACTTTCACTAAATAGTATAGTGCTGCACAATGAAAGGGTAAAAATATTTATCCTGAATATCATCCTCGATACTAATTTATTTGTGAACAAAATCCAGATTACAGAGAAGCAAAGAAATATACCTTTACATATCTATCTATCTATCTATCAATGTAAAATGTAAGTGTTAGTATTAACGGGTCAAAAAAAGATATGTCTTTAGCCATTTCTTAAAGACTCAGCTGCTCGGGTTGAGTTCCTGTTCAGCAGGGAACAGTCCAGGTAAAGGTCTGTGGAAGTGATTTTGTGCCTCTTTGGGATGGGCTCCACAAGGCGCACTTCACTTGCAGAACACAAGCTTCTGGAGGCCACTTGAGTCTGAAGTAGTGAGTTTAGGTATGGGGGTGCAGACCCAGTGGTTGTTCTGTAGCCAAACATCAGTGCCTTGAATTTGATGTGAGCAGATATATAACATAAAATAATATGTCTTCATATATAAAAATAAAAAAAACATTAACCTTGTGAAAAGAAAACAAGTTTATATTACGATATTATTGCTTTTATGTTGTTGCTATGCTATAAAGCAATTATTTAAATATCATCTTAAAAATATTGCAGTAATATTTTTCCACTATTTCTTTTTTATTTACACAATAATAAAAGTAACTTAATGTCAGATATATAAACGTAAAAAAAACACAGATTTTGTTTTTATTATATTTGTTTCTTACGGTTTCTTACAAACTATCAATTCTGCCAACAGATAAAATAATTGTGATTAATCTCATGAGTCATCCCAGAAAGGCAGAATGAAACCATAAAAATATAATAGTATTTTTTTAATAATTTATCTATTTTTTGGGACTATAAAATAACTTTTTTTTTTACAGATAAAATAATTAAGATTTATTTTTAAAACATTTACAACATATAATAATATATAGTAATAATCACAGTCCTATAAAATTTATTCCCCATTCCTTCTGGACACCAGTTCGCAAACCTCTGAAAAGATCAGAGGGGAACATAAAGGTCAAATATATTGGGCAACTTATTAGGATCCAACTGTTTTCCTAGTTGTGCAAAAGCTAACCAAACAATGAACGGCCTCCAATTTCAACTCTGCAAAACTACACCAAGAATATTCTATGGACACATCTGCTGATGCTGAAATTAATCTCAGATGTTCCTGGAGTAGTTAAACTTTATATGACAGTCCTAAATCATTGTATTACCCCAAATCCTACTTAGCACACCAAACACATGATTCTCTTAGAGGAGGGGGACGGCACGTGATTTACCTGCATCCAGCTGCTGTTTGCAGGGGACGACATGTGGACAGAGGTCAAACAGGAAGTTGCTTTACCCCGAAGACAGGCAGGAAACAGATGAGAGGTCACAGATCATTAAAACATATCTATCAAGCCTTTCGTGGTTACTAATTCTCCCAGTCAAATGTTGCCATGTAAATATGTCAAATGGGAATGAAATTACCACCGCGCTTTATTGACTGTGATAAAATCTGAAAAGCGCCACTGAACATAATTACATACTTGTCAGAGCCATAAAAATTAGCTTTATTATCAATGGAATGGTTTTGTACAACTTCATTCCTGTTCGATGCCTTCCAGATGGGGCTGCTTTACGCACTTGAACAGTTTTTATGCAGATCTCAACTTTTTTTTAAACTCCCTCTTTTTCACTATCTCATGCATCTGTCTATGCAATGAAGAGAGGGAGGGCGAGAGAGGTTGAGGCTGAATGCTACATTAGTTCAGTTAAATGGGTTTTTACATGCTAAAATACTTGCACTGTATTTGTACATTTAAATGCTGCATGGCTATACTCACGTTTAAAAAAAAACATTTGTTATTCTACTTTTATCATATATTTGACCTGATATACTTCTCAGTTCATGCAATCTTAGAGCTTAAACGGTAAAAGAAAAAGATATGAAATCAATGTGGATAATTTTTTTGTTTTGTTTTTTTTACATCTAGGTTTGGCTAGTTAGTTTTGACAGTTAGCCCCTGCTGGTAGATGCTGTAACTACACCATTATGCAGGCAAAAAGCATGTTTCTACCATTCAAATGTAGAAAAGAAATTAAAGGGTTAGTTCACTAGTTCTTATGGAAGCTTAAACATGCTGCGTAACACATCAGAATGAACCTCATTTGTTCTCGCACATCAAGCAAGCATGCTTGAGCTTCCGTTTATCATATCTGATGTGCGTGTTGATGAATGTTTATGTGAATAAAAGCCTAAATTCAGTCTGTTCATCATATAAAGCAGTGTTATTCAAATGGAGGACTTGGTTCAATCCAGACCGCGGGACAAAATAGCACCATTTTACCGTTACTACAGAGCAGCGTGTCAACACAACGGAGCGGTTCACGCCACAAGCACTCAGGATTGTTTATGGTAATGATCTTTCCGAGCTATATCTATAATATTTTTATCTAGAGCCAAAAGTGCTTCATTCAAGCCATTTCCACTCCGTGCGAGTTCCTTCTCTCTCTCTCTCTCCCTTGCTAAAAACGTTGCAGACAACGCGATTATTTTAACAACAGTAGCAGAAACACGGTGAGCAGCAAAATAGATACTTTCGCTAAAACACTGCAGAAAACGAGAATGCATCTGATACAAATTGTATCTGTCATACAGATGACTCTGACCGTTTAACTAAACCAGGTTTGAGACAATATACTTTTCTTAAAAGGTAAACCATGCACTCCCAGTATGTTTTCTCAGTCCCAAGACCTTCTATGTGCCATACACAAAGGTGTCTAAATGTAAAATAAAAAAATACCCTGTTAAAACATCTGATCCAACCTTTTTGTATTAATATCCAGATGGGTGAAATATTTACTCTTTTAGTAAATTTTGGTAAAAATTCTTAGACATCATTGTTTTGGCTCTCTTGGCCCAAGATTCGCATCTTTGATGACTATTTTGAGTGTTTAGGATTTTTTGTTTTTCATTTACAAAGTACTATAGCTGCCTCGATGGAAATGTATAACTTTTCCAAAAAACGTATTGTCCAGACCTCGGCTGGGAAGGAAATATAGAGACCGGACCTCTTGGAAATGAATGCTCTAGCGTAAAGTTCTGCCAGGAAGACTCAATCTTACGTCACGCATTACTTTCTTGTCCATCCAATCACTATCTAATACTTGGAGTATAAAAGATTGTTACTTACACATGTTTGAGTTCGCAGAAGACGCAAACATTCACCTCCAACCTCCCCACCACCACCAGGATGGTCCCTGTCCATACCTCCCCGGGGGTCGGCTGCGCCCCACCTTCATCTTCAGGCAGGATATGCAGTGTCCGCTACTCTCCAAAATATGAACAACGGACGGGGCCTGCGCCAAAGAACTTTAGCATCCAATTTTTTGTTTTCATTTTCTGGTCTATTTATTAATGAATGTCATTGTGATATAATCTCTCCTTCTGAGCCTTTTTGGTAGAACTTTAATTGAATACCCCTGATATAAAGTGATCGTGTCTCTTCAGAAAATTTTGATTAAACCGCTCAATTCATATGGATTACTTTTACGATCTCTTTTTGAAGCATCAAAGTGGTTCCGTACAGTTGCATAGACTGTCAATGGAGGGACAGAAATCTCAGATTTCATTAAATTATCTTCATTTGTGTTTCGAAGATGAACAAATGTCTTAAAGCAGGTGTGCCCAATCCTGCGACTGGTAATCTACCTTCCTGCAAAGTTCAGCTCCCATCTTGATCAAACAACTAAACCAGATCATTAAGATCTTCAGCAGCACTTGATCATTACAGATAGGTGTGTTGGATCAGGCTCCAGGAACAGGATTGTGCAACACTGTTTTATAGGTTTGGAAGGACATGAGGGTGAGTAAATAATGAAATAATTTTCCTTTTTGGGTGAACTAACCATTTAACATTTCTTCCTCCATCATATAATTTGATTAAACTAATTGAAAATTATAGTTTTCTCCCTGAGGAGAAATAATAAATAAAGCGATAAACTGACAATTATGTTTAAAATTGTAACAATTCCTAGCCTGGTTGACACCAGACCCTTCTTCTCAGTTGTCATTTCTTTCAATTGCAGCCTTGTTTTTTGTCATAGTTAATCCTTATTTGTTTCCAAGACAATTAATTACCCACACCTGTTCCTCATTAGCCCCTTGTTATGCTGTGTATATATATACCCCTGTGTTTCAGTAGTCTGTTGTTAGTCATTAGCCCCTTTCATACAGAATTCCCAGTAAATTAACCTAAAATTACCTGAATGACTTAACTGGTAAATACACAAATATGCTGTTCAGACAAGCAACGTATTTCTGGCTTTTCACCGATAAGAGACCATTCACACATAAGCACCAAAACCCTGGTAAATTCTGTGATGTCAGTCATCTGAAATTATCTCTACACAGTATGCCGTTGACTTCATCCGCCCGAATAAGGAAAAGCACTTTAGTCTCACTATCTGTTCAATTTGACAACATTTTTTGCAGCCTGAGTGACAGGCATAAGGGGATGATCAAACAGAACATGTTTTTGCTCTTAAAACCATGAGACGCGCATAATATTATCCCACTGCAGAGCCGTAGCACTGATGAATTAAAAAGAAGGTTGGGTCTCGAGCGCAACACGTTGTAAAGGCTGCACGACGTGATGCAACAGTCAAAGATGTCCATCTAGTGTATATTTACATCGAAAAACTATTAAAAAGCAGCTGAGCTTACTGTTAACAGCGCAGATTAATCAAGTCATCTCCATAAGAATGATAGGCCCAACCTAAGCTTCTTACGTCAGCGTGTTCTGACTTTCCATGTGCTCATACTGGTAATCTTCATTCTGCATTCACAAACAGCATCATACCGGTAATTTACTGGTATATTACAACTCCCCTTACTGTTATATTGTCAGAACCGATTTACCTGTATTTTCACACATGATCTCATCATACCGTAGCCTGGATGCCAGCCCGAACCCCGGCCACAAAATTTTTAGGTCGGGAAGTCCGTTGAGGAGCTATTATGCCCGAACAAAAAATAGTTCGGGCCAATCAAATTGTCAGAGTGGGCTTTATAAGATGATGGACAGATGAGCAACGATAACGTAACGATTCACGTCATCAAAGAGCGCTTGGGTTGAATTCATGGCTGCCGCTGGATAATTAAGTTGTGTATATTCCGCTATTGCGTGTGTAATAGAAAATATAGACAGCGTATTTATTATAAAAGAGTAAGAGAAAACCGCGATCAAGGCATTTGTTGATGGGAAAGATGTTTTTGCTGTCCTTCCTACGGGATTCGGAAAAAGTTGAATCTATCAGCTGGCCCCGACGGTCGCTAAGAAGATGGAGCGCAATGAAGTAAGTACTCCGGGGCGCAATGAAGTAAGTACTCCGGGGCGCAATGAAGTAAGTACTCCGTGTATCCTTAAATTCTTTTTACAACGCCGGCAAAGATCATTTACACTCATCTTCTTTTACTTCTTCCAGCAGTTGAGTTCTGTTGACAACTATGCTTCCCTCAACATGGCTCTGATTGGTTCAAGGTCTATCCATTTGAGAGCAGAGGCATTTTATTTCCTGGTTCGGTTGACACACTCCCCATAATCACAGCCCAATGGAGCAGTATCAGACTCACATTCTAACTAGAATCTGAGTATGACGACATCAGGCTAATCATACCGGTAATTTACAGGTAATTTACCAGTAAAGACTCTATGTGCATGTTTGTAAGGGTGTTGTATTCTCTTACCCTTTCTGATTATCTTGTTTTCGTTCCTTGTTTTGCATTTTGCTCCAGCTCCCTGTTTGGTTTATTTTTATTTGTGTTTTTTGAATACATTTTTACTGCACCACCTTTTACTGCATTCCTCTTCCCTGCCCCTATGTAACAAAAATAATGTCCTCTAACTGTAGACAAAAACTCTGTACATAATAGCATTAGCAATAGCATTCCACATTAAAGGGGTCACTCAGTCGTTGAGGCTGCCATTTTGAGATCACGTGACCAGCCGTGTCTTAAATTGTGCCAAAGTTAATAAAAACAAATTTCTGTAACACTTTACAATAAGGTTCTGTTTGTTAACATTAGTTAACATGAACAATGAAAACACTTATAAAGCATTTTAATTCCAACATTTACTAATAAATGTTTTAAATCAAAAGTTGCATCTGTATTTTTATTAAAGCCCCCATGCATAAATAATTGTATTCCTTAAAACTTATCTTTGATCACCAAAATGACATAATGACGTAATTTCCTGTGAACATTTTTTATTCATGCCTTAAAATAGCTTGAATGTAACTCTACACCCTTGCTGCTTCATTTAGTATACGCAGAACCATGAATATGCAAATTAGCCCCGCGTCCACTTACTCACACCAGCTCAGAGATTCACTTGGTCAACTTTACTGTAGTAAACGCTGCACAATAGCAAGTGGAAATACTGGTTTAATTCAACCATATATGTTTGAACCAGAAACTGATTCAGATCCAGTGGAAGAGTGAATTATACAGGCTCGTCTACAAGTCAATTTATCAGAATGGTAATGCGTTTTATGTATTACACTCTACAATGTCGGACACATAACGGTAATTAATATGATTAGCCTTTTGCTTGACTACGTTATCAAACAGCTAATAATGTGTTGCTAATGTTACACAAACCATGTTCCCGTTCACCATCTCAGAGTCAGACAGCTGCCTTCTAAAAATCATTATCCTTAGAAACGCTTTGAACTTCGAACTTAATGTAAAGTTACCCAAATTTAGACGATTTCCTCAAACTTTTCTTAGAACTCTTAAATAATTTCTAGAGAATGTTAACTTGTTATATTATACAACATCAGACAGCTTTCCATCAAACTGTGACAGGAAAAGAAGTCAGATATATTATTAGCAGTAAAAGAAGTCCTAATATAACACATAATGTGCAAATCACAGTCTGGTTTATGTTTCAGGCCAGTGAAACATAAAAAGCATCATAAATGCTCACATGTTGAGGGACCAATGTATGTCATCCATCCAAGTCTCACATTCACACACACCAGAGTCCCAGCACACGCGCTGAGAGACGTTGAAACATCCCGTCCCATCTGTGTGCACTGTTACTCCTCTGCACCAACAGTTTTACCTCCATCATTTATTCATACTTTAATTATTATTTGTTGCTGTTGTTCCTGTTCCTCAAGCCCCATTATCATATCAATTATCGTCACTGTCTCGGGCCTACTCATGTCACATCTACATCAGGCCCATAATGCACCTCTCTCAGGCTCTGAATTATTGAGGTAACAAGTCTCAGCAGAAGGAGAGGAATTCATTTTTAAAACAGACACCTATGCTTAATGGCAGCGCTCAGTGAGTCCTGAAAATGAGGCGAGTGGCAGAGGACCCTCAACACACACTCTCAGAGGAACTAGTTTTAGGAGATCTGTGGATGACTAGCGAATATTTTAGGATAATACAAGATACTCTGCTGAAAAATTAATCTCCATGATGGTCCAATCTGGTTTATGCTGGTTTAGAAGCACTATATCCATTGACTTAATTTTCTTTCTAAAGAAAAATACATGTTATTATATACATACATTTATTTTGTCTAGCATTTTTATTTATTTTTAAGTTGAGCAGAATTATATTTTATGCACGACCATTGAAAAGTTTGGAGTCGTTAAGATTCTTGAATGTTTTTGAAAGAATTCTTATATACCCTCCACGGACGGACAGACAGATAGATAGTATACCTACAGTAAAATAAATATAAATATAAAAATATTTATTCTATCTTTCTAGGGAATGAATATCTTTGATTAAGTTGCTACAGAACTTTTTCTCCATGAAACACAAAAGGAGTTAATTATCAAAATGTCAAAAGTGCATAGTGATTAGAGCTTAGATCGGGCCCAAAAAACCAAGCCCGACCCGACCCTACCAAAGGCCTGTGCACGATGTGTCCGAGCCTGGCCCGGCCCGACATATTAACTGTAATTATGAGCCCGAGCCCGAGCCCCTTATAACCAGGGGCAACGCCAGATCATTTTTTTAACGCAGGTGCTGAATGGGTGCTAGGGATACGTAATTATATATATATATTATATATTATATAAATACTATTAATAAATGTGCAAAAACTGGCCACTTAATATTTAATATTCAATTATTTTAATAATCACAATGAAAGTTTTAATTTTATTAAATTGAACAAGCACAACATTCAGCATTCAATCAATTATTCTTAAAGATTCCTTAATATTAATAATATTATTTCGACATATGTGTGCGTGCAACAAGCAAGATGTCCATTTGTAAATTCGGTGACAAGCGTGCCGAGAATTGATTTCATTTACGATGAGACGCGCTCCAGTTCACGTGCTATGGTGACCGCGGCTCGCCGGCACCTCCATGTCATGATTATGTTGTCTGCTATATTTGCTTCTTATTTATTAAATCCAGGCAATTGGTTAATGAAAAATGTATTAATATTAAGATAAAATTTATACAAAACGAAAATTTACTTTAAAGAAAGGCTATGGAAGTAAAATAATGCCAAATGTTTTTTGAAACAAAAAGCCTATTGAATTGCACTACTTGAAAAAAATATGCATTGCATTATATGCTTGCATTTTAATGCATTGTATTTTTAGGACTTGCATTTTTTTATTGGCTCAAATTCGACATGGTTGAATATTTAAGCTGTGAATATTTCAATTCAAAACTTTTCAAACACATTTTCATTATTAAAAAATTAAATAATCCATATTCACCTTTCATATTTCACTCCCAAAATATTCAAACTGTTTAAAAATACAACCTATAATATTCAACAGGTAATTTTCGGTCCATTTTATTTTGCTTTACAAATTCGCTTCAACAAATTCAGTGGTTCAAATTCGACAGTAAATTCAACATTGACATCCAGAAACTGCAGGAAAAGCAGTGGATTACCGAGCGTAATCTCCATCTGCTGTAAATCTAGCTCACCAGCAGGGGGTGCAAGCGCGTGTTGTTGACGAAGACCGAGCAACAGTTAGAGCAAGCCATTCATTCATAAAAACTCATTTATAGAAATGTAAGTGTATTTGTGATATCTTTCTCTACCGTGAACGAGATTATAATGTTATTCCCCTGATGCTGATGTACAGATCAAATATTAGGCCTACATTTGAGGTAGACATATTTCTCTTGGTTGTTTAGTAGCCTTAACTTTATATCTTTATATATGCTGCAGTACTAGGGTTTCCGATTGCTGGACATATAAAACGCGTAACGTAGCTTGACTAATACAGTGATGTAAAAGACCAAACTCGCAGCTTATTGAGAAGGCTGTAGGCTACTATGGCTATAGGCAAGCAGATGGACTCAGAATATGAAATTTACGCGCAAAGTTTCACACTAAGCGTTTCCCAGTGATATACTGGCATAGTTGGCTTGACATTGGACATTCGCAAATTTAGGGACCGTCTGTAAAGTTACACATTGGTACACACGTTTCTAACTTCAATAGCATTGGGAGAGAATGACTTACAGAAAAGTGGTAGGTGTCAGGCATGATGCACACCCTTTTATATTTTTGATATGTATTCAAATAAATTAGTTTGCTACTGAAGTTAGAAACGTGTGTAATGTTTTGTGTAACTTTAGAGACGGTCCCTACATGCGAATGTCCAATGTCAAGCCAACTTTATGCCAGTAGGATATGCATAGGCACAATTTGCGGGCAATTAATATATTAAAATACATATATACTAGAGTTGTCACTATACCAAAATTCCAGTAGTCGGTACCAATACCAGTCAAATTTCACGGTTCTCTTTACCAATTTTTGTACCACAGCAAATACTTTTGGAACTAGTTTAATATGTAACTATTTGAAAATAAAAAAGGTAAATTAATTTAAATGAGTTTATCATTTATGATGATAATAATTATAAATAAATAATACATTTAAACATCATGCAGCCTTGTTTCTAAGTAAACATTATCCGCTTCTCCTTCGTCGGCCAAACGGTTCAAAGAACGGTAAGGAACGGTTGCAGTTATATTTCCACTTGAGCTTGGTTGGGCACGGCACGATCACAAACCATCCACGACCTGGAATTCTGCTGAACTGTGCTGGTAGAATGTGTGTAGTGATGTTGCCACTCAAAATTGGTCACTCGTCTGTTACGTTGGTTAAATCACTGACAATATTTGCAGTTTCTGATTGAAATGCACATTTAAATACAATTATAAATCCAGAAACTTTGCAGTTTACTGAGCAGCATGAAAAATAAAACTGATATTCACAGTGTATATGGGTTATAAACAGACAGCTGGCATTGTCACATTTTTAAAATATCTGACCATTTAAAGACCACTAAATATTTTGCCATTTTTGGCTTGGCCCTTTTTCTTTTTTGCCCATGAGTGTATGTATAAACAAAAACGTCTTACAGTTACACCTTGTGTCATGTTACATCTTATCTGGTGAAGGACACTAGCACCCAACACACAAGACATGATGCTGACCATCTATGCTAGTTTATGCTAGTCTGTTCATCAGGGTATACCCAACACACACACACACAGCCAATAAGATAAATAGTTTTGAAGCGACTTCAGCTGGACACAATCTGTTCTGCTTCCAGAACTTAACTGCACTACGCGCTGCTTGAGTTGATGCGTTCATGTCCCAGAACAATACGCTGTTGTGTTGCAGCCGTTCGCTACGATTTCTGAGGCCTGCAGCCAGTCCGCACGGCAGCTGTTTCTGTTCAGGAAAGTGGCTGTTCCAGGCTGCTTGAGTCCACCGGGGACCCTTAAATCCAGTGTGCACACCTCTTATCCATTTCCTGTTAAAGACTCCTTAGTGGATTAGTCTGCCTCTGCTGCAATCACAAGACTAGCTCTACACTGATGCCACAGATGAAGGAGGCCATTTTTAGAGCACAGGATGCTGTTTCACACCATCACACGCACAATTGTCTATCTAATCTTTTGACCGCGTTCTTTTTGAGGATGGGCTCGTGTGAATCCACTCTCCTTCACTCGTCCATTACGGTTCGGTCACATTGTCTCCACTGCCCCCATTTACACAGAGGCGCTACAAGACCCCTTGTCTGAAAATCTATACACTATTGATCTACGGCCAGTCGCCACAATTATTCCTGTGAAGGAAACACTGACAATAAATTACATGAGTGCAGGCTTTTCAGCTGCAGTTCGATAGCGTGGCCATCGCTGTCTGCTTCGTTGTCCAGGTGGGCTCAGAGAAAGAGGGGCCACTTACAGACCTTCTTACACAAACTACTCTGCAATGACTATATTTATACAACAGAACTTTGGATCTATAGACACTTTACCCTTTTTTTAAATATAAGTAAGCACAATAAGTTTGCTTTTTAACACACAATGCTATTCAAAACCCATTTTACATCCATAATGTGCCATATCTTGTAATAAAACAGGATATTAAATGGAAGAAAAAAAAATGCAGCGTGAATCCAACTTTTATTGGAAGGCTTGTTTGTTAATTTTGTCTTTCACGGCTGAAAAAGAGCAATTTGTTAGTATTTCTGTCACTAGCTTATAGCCCACAGTCCTTCACTAACGACTATTCTGACATGCTGAGAGATCTTCTGATGTGGAAAAAATATTATCTATGTAAAGCTTTTAAGAGCCCTCAAAAACTACACACTCTAAATGAAATATTTTCTATGCAAAAAAAATGTATAAAATCTGTCAGCAACTTTTACTATCAGCAACTTTTAGGGTGTACTCACACTAGGCACGGTTTACTTGTATTTACAATACAACTTTTTGTTTTGAAGGAAACAGGAGGAAAAGCGATTTCGCCTAATAGATTTACCAGTTATGCCGCGCCGCGATTTACTTAATTGTGCTGCACGTATCAGAAGATTATTACGGAGTTTGGACTTTGATGGAGGAATTTGCAGATTTACTTGCAAACTACAATTCCTGTTCATCAATAAGGTGAGAATCAGACCCATTATAAACCTAAATATACTCAATTTAATTAAATGAATTGAAAAGTGTAGTATCCAAGTAGTAATAGAAGATGTTTTTATTTTGCAATGATGACAGGAGTGCGCAGCTGTTCCGTGCTCCAGCGGGGTTAGCAATAGCACTACATGCGTGACGTGCCCGAGACCAACGGAACCGTGCTCTGGTCCACCTCTTCCAAGCGGGCCAGGGACGGTTAAACGAACCAGGCACGGTACGGAGCGATCACACTAGTCAAACGAACCAGACTTTGGAGGTCAAACGCGCTCGGGCACGGTTCAGATCGCCTAGTGTAAGTACACCCTTAAATGGCCGTCCATAGAGAAACATGTAATTTGGAAACAGGTGCAGTTACAACAAATACCAGCAGAGGATATATAATATACAGTACTGTTCAAATGTGTGGGGTCAGTAAGATTTTTTATAGAAGAAATAAACACTTTTATTCAGAGAATGCATTACATTGATCAAAAGTGATGGTAAAGACATTTATGTTACAAAATGTTTCTATTTCAAATAAATAGTAAAATGCATCATGGTTTCTTCTACTAAACCTTTAATGCACAGGATTGTGCATTATTAAAGTTAATAGTTTACATTTTGACTCACCTCAACTGTGTATATCAATAGAAATTTAAGCTTTAGCTTAAGTTCTGTCAGGAAGACTCAATCAGTGCGTCATGTATTACCTCATTCCTATCCAATCAGGTGTTAACAGTCACAGTATAAAAGATTGGTACTTACACTCGTCTGAGTTCGCAGATGCTGACGCTGCCATTCACCTCCATCCTCCCCAACCACCACCAAGATGGTACCTTCCCCTCCATCCTCCCCATCACCACCACCAGGATGGTCCCTTCCTTACCTCCAGGGGGTCGGCTGCGCCCCCACCTTCATCTCAGGCGGGACATGAAGATTCGGCTAACCTCGCTTTGCTCGCTAAGGACGGGGCCTACGCCAAAGAACTCATAAATTTATGCTTGCTGGGCTGTCAATAAATGTATACAGCTTTTCAATTTATCTCCCGAGTCTTTCTGGTAGAACTGGATTTGAATGGGATAGATGGCCCAAATGAAGATTGTGACAGTGCCACCTACTGCTACGACGCCGATGAGTAGATTGTCTTCTAAGAATAGTTTAAAATCACAATCCAGGTAAAAATAAATGCTCTACGTGTTAACAACCTAATCACAAAAAAGGCCCACTATTATAGGTAAACCTCCATTTCAAAGGCAGCATGAGACCGACTGTCATATTTCAGTCTTTTATTTTGAGTTTCTCTCTCTTGTTTTTGTTTTTTGTTTTTCTTTTACCCCCAACCCCCCTGAGGAGAGCACATGTGAGTCTAATTGCTACTCTCATTAGTTCTGTTTTCACAGAAAAAATATGGGGGACAATTAATTTTATCACTTAATTTTGTCACAGAATCGCTGCCCGGCTGTATTGATGCGCTCGCCATTTTGAGCCTCATTTTTCAAGAAAATTAATTGACAAAGTGTGAAAAATGTATCAACATATCAGTAGATTAAGCGACAAATTGAAGCAATGAGGAAATCAATTGTGGAGCTGTGGACAGGAAGCAATCCCACGGTGCTGAGTGGAGCTGCGAGCTCGCCGTGAGACTGACTGTTCGCTGCATCTCATTCATTTATTCAGCTCAAACTACCATTAATCAGAATGAGTTACAAATGACCCTCACAGTTCACAGCAGGTGCACACACACACCATACACAACTGCGTGCACGAACATGAGCATGTACACACACACACACACACACATCATGTATAAATACACTCAAGCGCTCAACCTCTTTCTGTCACACACACGCACACACTTACGCACACTGAACCTCTCTAGTGCACAAAAATATACCACACACATAATGCACATAAACAAGCCCTCAACTTATCTCTGTCACTAACGCGCATGCAGATACACTCAAAATGACTAAAACAGCCTCCTTGGGGTTATAAAAAACAAACCTGATCTAATTATGCTCTGATTTATGTTAATTCACTGTAAAAAAAGATTAATAAGAAACAAAAAATGGTACACTATACACACAAAGGAAATGTCATATATCAGTCACTATGTAATTTTTAGGGCTGTCAATTTAACAGTAATTTAGTGTGATTATTTTTAAAAAATAACAACAAAGGAAATAAAAGCAATACGGAAATTGTGTAGGAAAGTAATCTTAAAATCATGTCACTAATAGATAAGTATAGATATATGTAAATAATTGCTAACTACAATGTCATTTAAAGTCAACATGAAATCAAAATGGGCAGTTCTAATTTTTTATGGAATATTTCAGTATTTATTATAAATGATTGATTTGCCTGAATTAGTCATCAAATAAACCTATGATAAATAGATAAATCATTGCACACATTTACAGCGAATATGTTTCATTTGTAGAAAGCCTATAAAGGTGGCTGATGAATATTTATAACCTTATTCGATATTTTGACTAAAGGACCTGTGAGATAGAAGCTTCTCACGTCACTGATGACAGATTGGAGATACAGGATGCTTTAGTGTACACACAAAGGAGGGGAAAAAAAGCACAGGAACTAAGAAACTGAGGAAGATGATGGCATGATGATGGCAACTAGTGTGGAGAAAGAACCAGTCATGTCAAAGCAGATGCTCCTATTACTACAGTAATGCCTCAGTCAGTGCAGCTGTTGTATCCTCCACTGGAAACTGTAATAGCAGCTAATCGCACGAGAGGAGAAGAGAGGAATTCATTTTACCCAGAACTGCTTTTTATGCTCAGGCAAATTGTTGACACTTTACACACACTGTGATTGAGGAAATCTTCTATCTCTAAATACACATGCAGATGCCTGTACATCACACACATTAAATACACGCTCCGTATTTATTAGTGTATACAACACAAGCGCACTGTACTGGATCTGGAAAGAGATTCCACCCCCTCTTTTCCACAGAACGGCCGTTCAGCGATGGCGAATGATGGAAAACAAAACAAATGAAAGTAAAAAGCCTAATTATGGCACGTCTGCCTGGTATTGCATCACTGCTCAGACGGATTTACGGAAGCATTTATTACACAGGAGCATTAGAGCTCTTTCACACACAAGTCATCTTCTCTCTGCTCAGATTTGCATTAATCAAGGACAGCAGCTCGGCGATATTGATCACTTATTTTATACATTTTAACATTAAGAACAATTTTAATTCTAATTTTGCTTTTCATTTTGTTTGATTGTTTTCAATTTGTGGCCTACAGACAGATCTAAACTGACTCTATTTACTATATTAATAAATGTTCCTGGGTTTATTGTGCACAACTTAGCAGTCCGTATTTTGGGCGCTGGTTAAGGGGGTTTTACACTGAGGTCTGGGGGCACCCAGAAGTCCACAAGGGGATGACAGGGGACAAAAGATTTTTACTTCAATAAAAGCCCATTTATTTCTCAAAAATGGTTGGCACACACAAGCACCCAGGGCTGGACTGGGACAACAACAAAAAAAATCGGCCCTGGCATTTTGGCCCAGACCTGCCCACTATATAAGATCATAAACCGATTTTTGCACGCCCTTGAATATGCCAACTCCTATTAAAACCACTAATGCCATGTTACGAGTGAGTAGGAATGAGTAAGAGTTAACAGATGAAATAACTACTATTGTAAAAGACAATTGAACTATACTCCACAGTGATGAATCCTAAAACAAAGCTATAAGCTGCAGTGGCATAGCAATACCAGTGTTTCCCACAGGATTTTTGGTAAATCTGTGGTGAGTGGATTTTTTTCCCTCTATGGGTCCTCTATATTCAGTGTGCGAATTGAACAAATAGAAGCTCAAAACTCTTTTAGTTGTAATATTGTGTCTGTCTACATTACAGAACTACATGATAATAGTTATAATATTAATTAATCCCATGACAGTAATAGACATATATTGTAAAACAAATGCACTGAAAAATAAAAGAAACTTTCATAATTAGTTTAAATAATTAGATAAACATATGATCTTTTGTTTTTTGACGGACACTGCATCAAGCTTTTATTTTGGCGGAAAACATGGTTTACAAACGAGTCTCATTACAATTCTAGAAAAATGCATAATCATCAAATATGCAGATGTGGAAATGATGCATAACTGGGAAATGGGTTCTAGTTCTGCTTCACGCTATTTCTCTGCACATTCCTTGCGTTTCTTCTTCATCTCTCTGACTATTGGGGGGGGATTAAGGATGTGATTGGGCCAGCCCAGTGTCAATCAAGAAAAGAACCAATGGGCCGCTGATCTACGCATTTCCTGGGCCGGTGTGTGAGACAGAAAAAAACCTACGCTGACTTTTTTGTCCAATGCATTACACCGGCACAAAGATCCCAGCGGCGCCTAAACAAAACTAAACGAATGGGCCGCCGATTTATGAGTTATATGGAGCGTTCAGACAAAAAAAAAGGCTTTTTTCCAAGCATGAAATGTATAGGCCCAAAAAGCACGTCGGCCCACTGGGAAAGTGCCCGGTCTGCTCGATGGCCAGTCCAACCCTGCAAGCACCGTCTCACTTTACTAACAGGATTAGTTTCTCCATATAATGGACTTCAATGTACCCCAAACGTTTGAAGGTCCATGAACAAATCTTTTTTCGAGTCATTTCGTTCATTCAACGAACGAAATGAACGAAATGACTCGAAAAAAGATTCGTTCATTTTGATGACCGAGTTCGAACAGGAGAGTCACGAACGCGCATCACAGAACAGAGCAAGGTGAGCATTTGTGCCTATAAAACTTAAACTTTTTTATTTATTTTAGAAATGACTGATCGTTTCGCTACATAAGACCCTTATTCATCGTCTGGTATCCTTTAAAGCCCTTTGAAGCTTCACTGAAACGGTCATTTGGACCTTGAACCGTTTGGGGTACATTGAAGTCCATTAAATGGAGAAAAAACCTGGAATATTTTCATCAAAAACATTAATTTCTTTTCGACTGAAGAAAGAAAGACATGGACATCTTGGATGACATGGGGGTGAGTAAATTATCAGCAAACGTTTTTTTAAAAGTGAACTAATCCTTTAACATACAAATAATTTTTAAGAACATGACCAATACTGATGAATTAACCGTACAAGATAAGGCTATTAAATAGCAGTCCCAAACTATTTTTTGTTAATACAATTAGGTTAGTTGGGTTGTGCCACAACAGTACAAAAATACAGAAAATAACAGAAAGTGAAAAAAGTGTTATTTTGGGTTAAGGTTGCGGAAACTACAGTTGCCATAGTCAACACAATACATTAACTGTTAATAAATCATATGGACACTGATCGTGATTAATAGAATGAAATTCCTTTCTTTATACAAATCCTTCCCAGCTGACACACGATGTACCGGTACGTCTTTTTTTTTTTTTTTCATGACTTACTAACTAACTACGACATTACATACTCATAATTGTATTTGCTCTTTATAGTGAAGTGATATATAGCGTGCGCGTTTGTATTTTTGCTCGCAATTGAAGAGTGCGCACTAGAGGTCTTCAGGGGGCCACTTGGATCTGAAAATTCGAAGTCCGACCCGAGACCCGAGGGGGTTCGGGTTCAAAATATCGATGAGTGCCTTGGACATGGGTTGGGTTCGGTATTAGTGGGCTCGGGTCTTGGGTAATTTAAATCTGTTTGTAAATCTGCTTTTCTGAATGGACCCGAGAAGACCCAAATTCTTTTTAACAATGTCAGGCATTTAACAAAATTTAATATTTAAAACAATTCTATGATTATCTCACTTTTTCTAATTTCCCTCTGAATCTGCACTTCTATGTGCAATGGACTGTACGCACAGTTGCTTCTGCATTTAGACTTCACATTTTTGCCTACTGTTTTAACGAGTGCCATCAACATGGATTTTAGACTCACTGCTTGGAAGATCATAAGTAAATAAAATAAATGAAAGTAATGGAGCAGCGACCAAATCAGTCAGGATTCCTGACTTTCCTTTCCTGATTGAAGGTCTGCAGGCTGTGCACACGTCAATGCCGCTTACGTTCAGGTCCAGTCAGGTTCGAAAATAAATGCCGTCGGGTCAGACTCGAGTCTAATTTTATCAGGTCGTCTCGGGTAGGGTTTTTCTTTTGAAAATGTTTTATTTATGCACGTCAGTCTCAGGTAAGAAGTGAATGGGGTTGATTCGGGTCGGGTACATCTTTTAGGACCCGAGAAAAGTCTGACAGGACAGGAAGTTTGTTTTTCAAAAGGTGAGAGACTTATTATTTAGCAATAAGTTACGAAAATAACATTAGAAAAATTACACTGACATATTGCCAGACAACATCTCATCTGCCAGCAGATACTGAATCAGGACAACGTGTTTTATCTCAGGAACTCTTTACTTAAACTGGGTCTGACAGAAGAGTCAAAAGCTTTCACGCACGTCTTTCAAAATAAAAGTCTCGCATCAGAAAAAAACATTTAGAATTATGTTTTTGTTGTTGTTTCTATGACTAAACACTAGAGGTCGACCGATTAATCGGTTGGACGATTAATCGGACGATTTTTGGCATTTTTAACATAATCGGCATCGCCCAATATCCAAGTATATCAAGCCGATTATTAGGCAGGCGCATCTGTGGGCAGCCTAGTGTTGTCGTGGAACACGTGTTTGACGCACGCTGCCGCTAGAGTCATTTTCCAGCAGAGTGAGCAGACCTCATCCAGTGCCTAAGGAGCTAACGGTAAGGATTCAATTCTTATAACTCCTTTATATTTACTTAAAAACTTTTGATATGTTACTGCCAACTTCGAGAAAAACCTGAATAAGCGACATGACATTCGGCTACTTTGGATCATAGTTGAAGCTGCATTATCACAGAAGAGTTGCTATCATGTCACAATAAGTAAGCAATAATTTTGCAATTACAGAGTGAATCTGAGACTTTTATTTGTTCTGTTTGTGTGTCTTATATTTGAGAGGGTTGTCACTCAATGCAGAGAAATAAGTAATAAAAAAAAGAGACCAACGCACTATAGGCTAGTGACAGTCTGGCTTTGCTTTGCTAGCGGGTAACGTTAGCTACAGACAGACCCGGTGCTAATACGGCACTGGAACCTTAACAACCTTTATCTACCGCACCGAATATCAACGCGGATTTCTTTGCTTCAGTTCGGTGCTACTGTTATGCCAGTGCTTCTCTTGGATGCTCAGAAAATGGACGTTAGAATAACAGAAACATCGCTTCGCTGCACGTGACGCTAGTCAGCACTCAGCAGCGAACTTTAACATACCGTTAGTTAGTAGCTGGATTAAACATGGTTAAAATTCTGGCCAAACAGTGTAAAGTGTGACTGTATTTCACTGTAAACTAAAAGGTCCAACAGCGGGATGCTGTTGTCTGAAGAACAACAGACGGACAGTGCGTTGTGGTGCATTTTAAAGTTTTTGTAAAATATCATTTTCCCATCTGGTGGTTGTTTTTGTCATTCAACAGCAATTTACTAGTGAAATACATTATTGTTATAAGTTAAATAAAATAAAATATAATAAATCTTATATATAAAAATTATTAAATCATTTAAAGTTTTTTTTTCTCCCTTTTTGTGATAATTAGGTTATGTCCATTTGTCTTTGTCCGTCAACAAACAAAACAAACCAAAAATACATGTTTCAGGAAATTTTTTGAGAGGATAGAAAGAGGATAGAAACGTTTTTAGCCTTATATTACTTAGAATGCACTGAATTATTAGCTGAATTATGAAACTTAATTTATAAGTGCAGATTGTTTATTGTTGAAGTGTTCAATAAATGTTTTTGTTGAGAAAGTTTGTCTGTCTATGTTTAGTAAATATTATTTCTTTTACATTTTATCTTTGAAATAGAGGTTAAAAACCAAGCACATATCGGCCAAATATCAGCCAAAATAAATCGGCAGCATTAATCGGTCGTCGGCCGACCCGGATTTCAAAAGATCGGTATCGGCGTGAAAAAAACCATATCGGTCGACCTCTATCCGCGACCCACTGAAAACGGTCTTGCGACCCAGAAACACTGTTCCAGAAAATATTTGAATAATATTTCATAGCATAATGGCAAAAAAATTAATATAAATACTATACACTTCCCTTCAAAAGTTTTTTTTAATGTTTTTAAAAGACGTCCATTATGCTCACCAATGCTGCATTTATTTGATCAAAAATACAGTACAAATAACAATATTGTGAACTATTAAAAAAAAATTATTTAAAAAAAAAACTCTGACTGACCCCAAACTTTTGAAAAGTAATGTACAGCCTACACAATTAAATTAAAAGTCAAAGCCCTTTAACAGTTAGACAGCACTGAGCGAATGAAATGGGATTACAGCAGAAGTAGGATTTATAGCAGTAAGGCAGCAGAAACTGAGAAAGCAAATGTAGGACCACCTGAGGGTTTATTCTCACCTTTCCGAGAGGTTAGAGGAGACAGTTTTGGTGTGACAGAGAGAGAAATAAAGCAGGAGAATGGAAAAGTGCGTGGGAGAGCAGGCGGGCGGTTGGGCCGATTGCAGGGGCTCCAGGACTGTCATGTCTGTATAAACAGGCATTGATTTTTCTGTCCACTGCAGCCACCTTCACCATTTATTCTCTGGCTTTGTGGTGGGACCCAGAGGGGCCGAGAAACTCTGTTACAGTCCACGTGCCCCTGAGGCAAATGTGAGAATAGATTTCACCTGTAAAAGAGGCAAAGCTTCGCTTATCTGGGCCAGGGGTCTTGTCACAGCCTAACGCTAAATGAAAAGCTTCACACAAACCTCGCTGCAGAGGTGCTAACCTTTCACCGCATCCCCTGGTGGCCTGGACTTAAAAGCCCAGACATGGGACTGTCAGATGAGACAGCTCATCAACATGACTCGCCTCCCCCTCAATAGATGCTAAGGTGGCAGATGATTTTTTTTTAAAGTCCAAGAACACAAAAATGTCGTCTAATACTATAAATTCTTTGCATGTCCTTCCAAACTCAGGATAATAAGACTCAAATATCAGAGAAACCACTCATTTCTTGATCCAAAAACAAGCCATGAAATCCATGACTAAAGAGTTTTCTTCTAACTCAAGGCATTTGAAGAGATCCTGATAAAGAGACCGGGCCGACATGTGACGTTCACATTGAAAGTCTAGAAACAAAGCCCTAAATCCAGGGATAACCACTTCTACATGCTGACCACTGTCCAGGGTTTCTTCAAAACCCACCCTTAATCCCTTTCCACTAAATTAATAAGGCTTGATCAATAATTGAACCTCTGAGCAATTCTACCTTAAACGAAAAGCAAAGGTAAATTAGAACATCACCAGTGTCCCAATAAATCCACAATCCTGCATTACACATAATATATACCATCATTTACATGAAGTTAGAAAAAAAAGTGTTTGTGAATTAGCAGACTCTCAGTGGCAGTAAAGGCATGTTCACAGCAAAGACGATAACTAGAACTATAAAGTTTTAATAATCGTATAAATTCTATAAGAATAGTGAAGTCTATACCACAGCTATAATGATAAAGACTTTAAGAATTTAAAGCATTTTAAACCGGCACACAACATAACTGTAAAAAGAAGGTATTGTCCATTGGTGTGGACATTAATATAGTTACACAGTTGATGGACCCCATTGACTTCCATAGTATTTTTTTTCCTACTATGGAAGTCAGTGGTGTCCATCCACTGTCTGGTTACCGACATTCTTCAAAAAGAAAATTCATACAGGTTTGAAACAACTTGAGGGTGAGTAAATGATGTCAGAATTTTCATTTTTAAGTGAACTATTCTTTTAATCCATTCTTGCTAAGTATAAAAAATGTACTGACGCCAAGATTTTGAACAGTAATGTACAGACTGTTGTTAAATTCATATTTCACCCCAAAATTAAAATTATGTAATCATTTACTCATTTACTGAATTTACATGATATAGTGGTGAATTTCTGTGATATATTGCAGCAGTGATATCCTATTTGTGAACAAATCAGAGATGGATCTTTTCAACAAACCAGTTGATCCAGTAAACAAAACCTGTCTGAATGAATTGTTCACAAATAGGACTGATTGATCCAGTAACAACTTGAGTCATAAACGTCATTAAAAAGATCCTCTCAAGACTCAAAAGAATGATTCATTTCCATAAAAAAAAAATAAAAAAAAATCACAACTTCTCTCAGGAACACACCAAATACATCTAGGGTAGATTTTTTTTTGTGTTTAACAGATTCAATATCCATCTGTTGCCCATTTAAAGATTTTAAATTAAAGAAATTAGCTTAAAATGTAAAAAATCTGCCTCCTGTTTTCTGAAGAAAACAGAAAAGCATACAAGTTTGGAAAGACTGGAGGGTGAGTAAATGATGACTTTTTGGGTGAACTGTCTCTTTAAATCTATAGTGAAGGGTGGTAAGTGTATTCTAAACACAGCTGAGATTAGCCAGGAGCCTGAATCCCTGCATCGGAAGGATGATACAGGGACAGAAAGAGAGGGAAGGAGAGAAGGAGTGAACGAGGGAGGACAGAGGACATACGCAGTGTGTCAGTAGCTGTCAGAAGAGTGAAGTGTGTGAAGAGTGTGATTTAAAAGGCACGATGAGGCAGCTGGCAGTTCAGCCCCCCTGCAGGCCCAGAACATCTTCTCTCACACACACACGCACACACAGAAGAGAGAGAGGCAGGAAGAGAGAAACCACACCACGGCACAGTGCTGTCACTCTACCTGAAAGCGTCTGACACAGACTTGTGCTATTTTCCACTGCGGTATCACAGCATGATAGGACTCTGAGAGATCTGGTGTGAAACCCAGATGCTGCTCACCTTAACCCTCAAAGCTAATCTAAATTAAAAAATTCCTCTAACCTTAAAATCCCCAGGGCTTCGCAAGTTACAGTCAAATTAACTGCAGTAGATGTAAGGACGTCTATTAGCCCAAACTCATTCAAGAATATCTGAATTAAGCTAATCTAAAACAAGAACTAGTCTAGACTGTGCCTTAACAAATATGTAAAACTCAGTGGAGTTCATGGCCTCAAACTCAGGAAGTATTAGAAATCTACATTATATCTGGTCGACTTTGCTTTTTCTGTCGAAGAACCAGAAACAGGCCAGCTGACTGACTTATCAAACACTCAAACACAGTTTATCATTTCTATCCACTATTAAGTGAGAGAAAATGGGAAATCAGCAATACCATATTAGAAAACAACCATACAGCTGTAGTGTGTAGCTGTTATATACAGAGCGCACGAAGAAGAAGTATCCAACAAACACATCTTTATTAAATCCACCAGAGAGAAACACAGGAGATCGAACCATTTTACATGAACAAGATCAGACAAAAAACTGAACAAAACAGAGAGTATCTATACACAGACTAAATAAGGGAGCTGAACAGAATGATTAACTAATGAGTTACCAAAGAAAACAAACTACGAACTCAGTAACTAAACACAGAGATTAGGTCCACATACAATGATAGGGAACAGGAGCAGAACCTAACCAAAACACAATGAACAAAACAAAGTCCTGACAACAGCAGTGTTAACTAAAACCATTTGAAATCATTTTCAATAATTGGAATAAAGTTGGAACAAAAAGTAGAAATATTAATTAACATTTCAACATTAAAAAAAATAATTTCATAAATTTACTGCAGCTAACAGAAATAAAATAAATTGAAGAACTAAACATTACTAAAAACTAAAACTGAAAATATAAAATTAAAAGCTAATTAAACAAAATCTAATTATTCAAAATATTAATAATTACTGCATAAATAATGCTGCCATACAGAAAGAAAACAGGAAAAATTTGCGAAATGCTACGAGGCTAATTTATGATAAAAATCTCATAACTTCATAACTTTTCTCACAACTTGCTAAATAAAGCAAAGGAAGTCTGATATCTAGCTCAAGTTGAGACAAAGTCGCATAGGTGAGATATATAGGGCCAGATTTACTAACAGATAAATTTAGCGCTGAAAAGGCGTGGACAGGGTTATTTCTGCGGCTGACCTTATTGCATATGCATTTGTAGGAGTTTCCCTTTCATACGCAAAATTTATAGGAGTATTTAAATGAATCATGCAAGGTGATCTATAAGGTTTGCGCTAGTCAATTTAATGGTATTTGCGACATTATTTAACGTCCAAAAAAGCATGTCTTAAACCAGACGCTAATTTGAACTGCTCTTGGTAGATTGTGTTGGTCATTATGGAAATGATCCAGCTGTGTCTGTGTTCTTTAATTTGCACGTAGATCACACGCAGAACTTTCCACTTCCATCTGAGCTTTTTTGGAATTGCGCTCTCACGCTAATTTGGCCTGTTTAGTCAATTTGGTCTATAGTCGCAATTATGAGGAAAAAAACATTAAAAAAAACAATGCCTGTTTCA
Organism: Meda fulgida; assembly: GCA_030578275.1. Classification (NCBI taxonomy): domain Eukaryota; kingdom Metazoa; phylum Chordata; class Actinopteri; order Cypriniformes; family Leuciscidae; genus Meda; species Meda fulgida. The sequence continues at coordinate 23,827,349 of CM060634.1, read as the reverse complement.
AAACAAGTTTGAAATGATGACAAATCAAGTTGCAATGTGAGGTATAAAGGCCTGGTTTCACAGACAGGGCTTAGATTAAGCTAGGAGTAGGCCTAAGTTAAATTAGGACATTTAATTAGCTTTCTTAGACCTGAAAACATTAGAAAAAAAACATTAGTTCTAAGAAAACATTACCAGAGTGCATCTTGTGCAAAAAACAATGGCACTGACATATTTTCAGTCTGGTACTAAGCTTAAGCCTTTTGTCTGTGAAACCGGGCAAAAGTAACACGCAATAAGTCACAATTACTTTTTCTTTTTTTTCTTCTTTTTTTTTACCATACTGACAACCAAGTCCCATAAACTCAGACTATCTATCAAATATTGGTGCCACAATCACCAGACTAAATCAATAAAAAAATCTACATCTCCAACCACTTGAAGACAAGCTATTACATTTTAAACTAGCCAGAAAAAAATGCAAACATTGTGCATTCAAGCCACTAAGGTTGTCATGGTACCAAATTTTCAGTAGTCAGTACCAATACCAGTTCAATTTTGTGTTTGGTACCAATTTCTGTATAAAAGCAAAAACTGTTGAATTAAGTACTTTGAATTAAGTAAAGTCAAACAAACAGACCATAGTCAATTAAAAGTCCACTGTGGCGAACAGTACGGCCGAGGGACGTGAGAGAACGGCGCGAGGCCGGTGGTGCGATTGCTAATGAGCAACACCTGTGAGGCACACCGGTCTCGCATCTCTCACGGAGGAGCGGAAGCATAAAGGAGGAGCGACGACGTTGATGATCGAGAGAGGAACAGGCCTGTATTTTAGTTGTGTTTTGTTTTTGTATTTTATTTTAGTTATATTTATTTTCGGTAGCCAGCAGTCGTCCGCGAGGGGCTGCTGGCGGTATTTTCGTTGTTTGTTTTATTTTAAATAAATTCTATTTTGATTGTTCGCCGGTTCCCGCCTCCTTCTTCCCTGAACATTGTTACACTGGTGCCGAAACCCGGGAAGAGGGAGGAACGCGCTGTCAGAGAGTCCTCGCCGGTGTGGGGAATCCGCGGTGCCATCGAGCATGGTGCGCGAGTCGCCGCCGCTCGCCGTGGGCCGGAGCCTGCTGCCATCCGCCGAGAGAGGGGAGGAGCAGGGAGCGGGGGACTCGCGGCCACGGACGCTCGAGGCGGGGCGCTGGAGTGAGTTGCCGGTGGGACGGTCGAGCTCGCTGCCGGCCGCCTGAGTATTGGAGGGGCGGCTGCCATGCGGGAGGGAGAGGAGGAGTCGCCGCCGCTCGCCGTGGGCCGGAGCCTGCTGCCGTCCACCAGTGAAGGGGAGGAGCAGGGAGCGGGGGACTCCTCCCGTCTGCCCAAGGCACCCGAGGAGCCGTCGCCGTCCACCGGGCGGCGGAGGAGCGTCGAGCCGTCCACCGAGGGCTACCCAGCGTCACCGCCAGGCACCGCGGAGGAGAGCGCACAGCTGGTGGGGGACCAGATGGCAGCGCGTTGTGGGAACCGGACCAATTTTTTTTTTTTTTCCTCTCTCCCCTCTCTCGATCTGTCGCTCCTCATGCTTCCGTCTCCGTTTCCCTCGGTTTGTCTGTCCATACTCCCCAGGGATCGCCGCCGCCGGGGGGGGAGTAGGCACAGGCTCGTGGGTACCCCCCGGCCTGTGAGGGGCGATGGGGGTATGTGGCGAACAGTACGGCCGAGGGACGTGAGAGAACGGCGCGAGGCCGGTGGTGCGATTGCTAATGAGCAACACCTGTGAGGCACACCGGTCTCGCATCTCTCACGGAGGAGCGGAAGCATAAAGGAGGAGCGACGACGTTGATGATCGAGAGAGGAACAGGCCTGTATTTTAGTTGTGTTTTGTTTTTGTATTTTATTTTAGTTATATTTATTTTCGGTAGCCAGCAGTCGTCCGCGAGGGGCTGCTGGCGGTATTTTCGTTGTTTGTTTTATTTTAAATAAATTCTATTTTGATTGTTCGCCGGTTCCCGCCTCCTTCTTCCCTGAACATTGTTACATCCACATCGCGAAAAACCTAATGAACACATCTTGAAATTAAATGTCACAATTAAACCCAAAGGGTCCGCAACTTGTTAACCATTTAAATTTTATTCTAAGACTGTGGATTGAATTCACACTCAAAAAAGTTTCCTGAAACGCCCCAAATCTTAAAAACCTTAATTTCAGACCTGTTGTCACATCACAGCAGGGTGAGATTGGACAGGTAGAGGATGAGCAAGGCTCGAGAACACAAAGCAAACCTCCGTCAGATACGGTGGTTGAGTTGGGATGTGAACGACTGAGGTGAGTTTCCCTGAAGAGCTGAGTGAGATCTTTAATAACAGTGTTGAGGTGGGAACTCGAGTTAACATCGCTGGCATGCGCTCCCCGACCGAGCGCAAAATGATAGCACGGTTTGAAAAGTACTTATTAGCTAAACTGGGTAACAAAAGCAGTGAAAGATATAATCACATCTCGTTTGCCTGCCGACATCTCTTCACTCAGACCAGCTCTGGGTGATGTGACAGCCCACGGTACTCAATTAATAACTGGCTAAAGTATTTATTGAGAATCTTAAAGTGACAGTGACAATCTTGGACTTCATATTAATGTCTACTGTACAGTAGAAACACTATTTGCAGGAGTATTTATCACAATCAAAAGTCCAATAATAACAGGGTTAATATTTACCTGGTCATGTGATCTCAACATGGTGACCAACATGAGGGTAGACCACCTTTATGTAGAATAATGAAACTTTTTCTAAGCCTTTCTCTAAATTTGACTGGAGTTCCATCACACGTGAATTTACATCATTTATTCCTATTTGTCAAATGTACAAATTATCGATTGAGTCAAACTTTTGGTTACACTTTATAAGGTCCCATTAGTTAATGCATTAACTAACACGTACTAAAAATGAACAATACATTAGTTAACTTACAGCATTTATTAATCTTTGTTAATAATGTTAGTTCATAAACACAACTGTTCATTGCAAGTTAACATTAGCTCAGGTCCATTAAATAATATGGTAACACTTTACAATGTCACATTTGTTAACATTAGTTAATGCATTAGTGAACATGAACTATGAGAAATATGTTTATTGCATTTATTAACCTTTGCTAATGTTAGTTATTAAAAATACAATTCTTCAATGTTTGTTCACAGTGCATTAACTACTGTTATGCTATTGTTAATGCATTGTTTGTTTAATTGTATGTTTTATTGGATCTTACTCTTGTGAAGCGCTTTGAGATGCTATTTTTAAAGGCACTATAGAAAATAAAGTTTATTATTATTTTTATTACACAGCTCTGTGGATTACTTGATTACTTTGGTAAGTGAAGTCAGTGCTATACACTTGTAAGGAATGGTCTTTCTTTGTGGAAGTTTTGCGTTTGGTGAGCTAATAAAATATTGAAACTTAAATCAATATTTTGTGAACAATTATTTAATTATGTCATCCGGGTATAGCAGACTCGCTTGTTTCATTCAAATGCAGCTGCTGCCATTTTGCAATGATTGTTTTGTACACTCTAATGGATTATAAGATAACAATCAGGTAAGATTCTTCAATTTCATCTTAAATCAATATCTGTTATCCCCATAATTATTTATGTAACTAAATGCAGTGAAATAAGTTGTATGACTGTACCGTATCCCTTAAATGTTCGTCTAGTTTTAACTTGAGTGTGCTAGTAACTGCTTTCTTCGTGAAAGCTTTGCGTTTAAAGACCTAATCAAATATTTCTACTCAAGTGAATATTTTGTGTCTAATTATTTACTTTTGTGGCAAGACGTCGTGTAATAAGCGGGATAATGTACGTCCAGACGGTTATCGCAGAATAAACCCCTTCAGGGGGATGTACATTATCCCTTACTTAACGGATCCAACTTTTGATTTTAATAATGTACTAGTAAATGTAGAAATTAACAGCAACTAAGATTAATAAATGCTGTAAAGGTATTGTTTCTCGTTAGTTAATGTTAACTTTAAAGTAGTTAACTAATGTTAATAAGTGAAACCTTATTGTAAAGTGTTACCAATAATATTAACAGATACAACTTTAGATTTAATGTATAAGTAAATGCAGAAATTAACATTAACTAAGATTAATAAATGCTTTAGAAATATTTTTCATGGTTAGTTCATGTTAACTAATGTTGTCAACTAATGCCAACAAATGGAACCTTATTGTGAAGTGCTTCCAACTTTTTTAATCACATTTAACACACATACTAAAAGAATAAATGAGAATAAGTATGGCGGTGCTATTTTGTGTAAATATTATGCTTAACAGTACTGTTTTATGAGTTAAATAAGAAATTGTTTGTCCTGCATGCCAATGTTTTCCTATAATTCCCCAAATTATTAAAAATCGCTCTCTTTATTCACAAACAACAAGTAAGATGAGTTGTAATAGATTTAAGATCAGATATCATCGTTTAATCCTGTATGTCTGATATCAGTCATCTTATGAATACTTATGCCTGCCTTGTCTCGGGGGTAAGGAATAAGACGAAGAAAACATTGTTGCTGTACAAACTCTCGTTTATCATCTAAAAACACAGTTTATTGTTGTTTTTATTGCCGTTTTCCAAGTACAGAAGCTAATAAGACCTGCACATCAAGGAAATTAACAGTTGTGGCCTGGATTTTAACTATGCCAGAGGGAAACAAGTGATTTAAAGTACAGAGGAAACTCATTTGGTTTCATTTGGGGGGGGTTAGTGTTTTTTTATAGATTTGTTTTGTTTCCTTTTTAGCATTTTCTTAAAGGAAGATGCTAAGAGATACCTTTGACAACAGAAACTTGTCGGACTTTCTTCTACAGCTGTACCTGATCATCAGTTAAATACTGAGGGATATCGCGGTGATCTTGCTTGATGCTTGGCACAGTATTTCACTTAAAGGGCCGATAAACACTAAAGAAAGCTTCAATGTTCAAAACCACAGACAACACCTCTTGAAAATGACTATGGCAAATACTATCAGAACAATCAGTATGAATCATATGAATGAGCTCAGACCAGACAGAGACTGTTGCTGTCAGAGCAGCCGTCAGAACAGGGATCAGACAGGGGTAAAGGGTTGAGCTAGAAGTCACGTCGATCGTAAACGAATTAGGGACTGTTTAGTAAAATATTTTCAAGGAGTTAACATTTGGATAACGGCTTCAAGAGAATAAGGCCATGGCCGTTATTCCCTCTATAAGTGGATTTGAACACATGCCACAATTTATGGCCACAAAATAATTGCTAATCCAGAGCAAAAACTGGAGAAAAAAGAAAGGTAGAAAAGGACATGCTCCTTAAGAGTCCACGTGAGTTTGTGAGGTGGTGATATTTACAGATACATTATTTTATTGCAAAGTAACAAGAAAGAAAAATTATTATTTTTAAAATATGAATATAATAGAGTAAATTTGAAAACAGAAAACATTTAAGTCATATTGAAATATTATAGATTCTGTTTCTTGGTGATTAATTAAATATGCAAATTTGAATATTATTCAATGTTTTCCTTCAACAGTTATGCTGAAATGCTAATTTGTGATGATAAATTTAGCAAATTGGTATTACATTCTAATGAAATAAGCACCAATTAAATACTGTTGTTGAAATGCTGAAATGTTGTTGAAATGCTAACATTTATGTGATATTAAATTTCTAATTTAATGCAAAATAAACTAATTTACTACATTTATTTTTTTTTCATTGTTTTTCCTATTTGTGAACTTTTTTCTATTATAAAAATGACAAACAAAATACAATTCATAAAAATATAGTTATATAACAATTATATAACAAACAGTGTAATTTAGCATGTTTTGAACAAGATTCCAATTCCCAAAAAGAAAAAGTGGAAACAGAAGGAAAAGTGGAATAACACCAAAACATTTTCTTAAATATAAGCAGTGTTCAAAAATTGTTGCTCACATAAACCAAAGAACATCGCCATGCTCCGCCCTCCATTTCCCATATCCATATCTATCTTTCTCTCTCTCTCTCCCATTACAGGTCACGTAATTCAATGATCACCTGAGATCACCTACTGGTCATGAATCTCAGCCAGTGGTGTAACATGAAAAATTGTATTAATATATGAAACTTATTATACAGTCCAAAACAGTACGCTGATAAATGGCATGGTTGTGGGCTGACAATGATTGCATTTAATCCAATGCCCGGATGTTATTTTTCTTTCGTTTTCTTTTTCATTTTAGTTCACTGCTTAAGTGTACAGAGAAAAACTCTGAAAGGAAGAAGAAAAACACAATTTACCACTATGTCCTAAGGTCAATGCAGTAGTCATAGCAGCAGTTACCATGGTCACACTTTTTTCTAGGTGAAAAGGAGAGAGAGAAAGAAAGAAAGAAAGAAAGAAAGAAAGAAAGAAAGAAAGAAAGAAAGAAAGAAAGAAAGAAAGAAAGAAAGAAAGAAAGAAAGAAAGAAAGAAAGAAAGAAAAAAAGAAAGAAAGAAAGGATTAAATATTCCTGCTCCATGCTCTGTAGATACTAATTGCACCCTGCAACACAAGTGCAGTAAATAATGAAATTTTAATTTCTGCTCTCTAGATTGCCATCCCCTCATGTGTAGAGTCATGTTTCAAAGAAATGTATTATAGCCCAAGGAGTGTGAGCAGGGGGGTGGAGTGGGGGTCCACATAAAGAGTGAGTGTGTGTGTGTTTGTATGTTTGTAATTGCAGGGTGTGCGAGTTAACCGCGGTCGTGTAAGCCTATTATAGGAGTTCCCGTGTGTCCACTCGAATGTGCACGCTTCTGAGTGTGTGTATGTGTATGTGTGTGTGTGTGTGTGTGTGTGTGTGTGTGTGTGTGTGTGTGTGTGTGTGTGTGTGTGTGTGTGTGTGTGCGCGCGCGCTAGGGCACTTGAGTAAAAAAAAAAAAAAAAAGAGACAGCCTAAAATCCATGAGGTTTACTTTGAAAAGATGGCAGGCCATTCAGATAATGTATCGTAACTAATGTCTCCCTGCTAAGGATGACTGGGCCGAGCAGGCTTCAGTTCTGGCACATTCCACTGGATTCCGGCAGGCGCTCCACAGTCACGCTGGGCTGGGGTGAATCAGAGCGCCGTGATTCACCGCAGCTCCATTTCTCACACACAACCAATGCATCTGACGCGAACAAGAGTGAAGTTTGTTGGACGAAGTAGACAAAGCAGGAAAAAAAGTAGTGGAGGAAAGAAAAAAGAAATGTTACTAAATATAGGGAGATTTGAGAGACAGTTCTTTGAAATAATGGCACTGTGTGCTATACATGCATCTTTAGTAAATGTGGTCAAAATACAGTGGCCAAAAATACACTTTTGGACACTTAAGTCACACTTAAAGATTTTACGAACGCCTGGTGTCACTGCTTTAGAAAATATCAATCAGTGGGAAAAACAGAAAAAAAAAGATTTATAAGTATCATATTGATCTATTTAGAATTTAGAATTAGCTTTGTGAAACATTTTACAAACTCTTTTTGTCCTACAGTGTGTATATACACATATATATATATATTTTATATTAATAAATGCCAGTGTATATATATATTATATATCGGTAAATGCCACTTATACATATATATTGTATATAATATTTGCACAAATGCATACATTTTTTTTAAGTGTACATTTTGATGCCACTGTAAATGTAGTTCAATTCTTTTAATAAAAAAAATAAAAACAACTTTTTATGTTATGTTATTCTGTGAAACACCATTACAAATATACAGCTGAAAAATCGTATTAGTTTGAATTGCTTTATAACTCACAACAGATTTAAGCTCCAGGCGTGTTTTGGATCATGCAAAAACTTCACCTTTAAGATTAAAGGCAGTCGTGAGATTGTTACGCAGCTTTTCGTTGGTTATTTGCGGTTACTTCCCTTTTGTTTCACTTGATTGTGTGCGGAATAATAACCGATGTGCCCTGTGGCTGATCTTCTCTTTTCTCTCCTTTCATCTGCTTTTTGGGCCCTTGCAACATTTACGACGAACTACCATTCATCTCCATCTAACAGCCAACCAAATAAAATAAATCACAAATTTCCTCAAATATAACAATATTTGTATTGGGGGGTTATAATTAATGAGCCCAGCTGCACTAATTAAAACCCATCTGAGCTCCATTCATCTTGGTCAATGCGGCTGATCGTTTTTCAGGCTGGGCACCACGCCTTTCTCCGGGCCGCCTCGTCCTTGGACTCATTTTTCAGGTGATTTGAAAACTATTGTTGGTTTATTGGTGTTGAGAAAAAAACTGCCCAGGCGCAATTAATAACCAACAAACAAAAGAGCATCATCATGTGAATTAACTGTTGTTTTCCGCTGTTTACTATACTAAAGATGCTGAATGTAGACGTGGCCTAAAATTAATGATATCGAACAGTCTTATAATTGGCATGGAGTCATTAAAACCTAATCTGTCATCTGCGTGAAAATAAACAAAAAAAGTATTACTGGAAGTACTAACTCATTTTTAGTAGCCAAATGTGCCGTTGATTTGAGAAGACAACTTTACTGCATTTCAGATGGTGTTTTACACTCACATGCCTTGACATCTAATATATAAAACTATGTTAACTTGGCACTGAAATCTAAAATATTAATTATAAAATTGTCATCTACAACAAGGCTATTTAGTTAGTTTTATCAGCATGACTGAATATTAAAACTGTTCTACAACTCGATGGATGGATGGATAATAGCTGTGATCACTTGTACAAACTTATTATCCATGCATTTCACAAACAGCAAAATACGGGCCTGATTTTTCCGACTGTATGCAGAAAAAAAGCAGTGATATCACTGAATCCTCTTAGCATGTAACAGACAGACAAGAATGTACCAGGGGAAGGTCTCGGTGTCAGCACAGAATCTTCAATGAGTTCTTGTTCCACTCACCCTCAGCAGGAGAAGCCTCTCAAAAGTAGGACATCAGAGGGAAAAAATATGCTCACACATAACTGCTAATTCATAAAACCTGATGTGTTCTTTCCTCTGGTGTTGCAAGGTGTTTCAAAATAATGAATGAGAGTGTGCGTAAGTGGAACAAACTAATTTTTGCCTCTCCTTTTTTTAAACTTTTCTTCACTGAATAAACTGTACAGAAAATTCCTGGTATACAAACTGTTTGTCAAACTGCATTTTCTAGTTAGTGATGTGTCCAGTACTTGAGCTAATTTATCTAAACTTATTCGCGTAGTTAACCAGCAATTAAAAAACTGCTGATTCTAACAAAACATTCTCAATAAGTATTTTAGCCTTTGAAAGCAAAGCAAAGCAAAAAAAAAAAAAAGTCAAACATTATCAACACTTTGCTGACTTTGCTGTCAATTATCTGCGTGTTTAGCCTCATGCTAGGACAAACTAGCAGAGCACTTCCTGTACGATCCCAACTCGTAACTACCCTAAAGACACACTGGAGGCAGGAGCCCCAGTTAACGCCCGGGGAGAATTAATCTCAGCCTCTGTGATATATGACTCACTGCATAAATGGGCAGCGCTTTGTTCAGAGTGTTTATCGAGAGCGGGCTCATTTAATGGCGCTCAATCCACCGACGACATTCTCTCTTAGAATCTCACTTTCAGATAGTGTTTCGCTAGTGTGCTTGGGTCTCAATAGGACATTTAATTACGCTTTAATTAGTACATTAGAACATATTCCCAAAGTCTGATAGCTTATGCAAATGACTTTCAAAGAATTTCAGAGATTTATGGAGGAAAAAATAGAAGGGTGTTTCTTTAACTGTGGAAAAACTATTAAATAAAACACTTTTCACGCTCTCACTAACATCTAACTGAAATTGTGATTTATTTTTTATGAACCAACAACATGTAATTTCAATCACATCTCAGATTATGTATTGTACTGTATTTACTAAAATTCTGTTTGAAAATTTTTTTTTTTTAAATGGCTGATTCTTCCTAAAGCTAATTTCATAGCAAGAATTGTACGTATATTAAATACACAAAATTAAATTAATTTCACACTTTTAACAATAATTGAACAAAATTACAATGTGACTGGGAATGCTTAAAAATATTAATTATAAAAACTACTAAGTATATTTAATACTAAAACACTAATAAAACGTCGAGGTAAAATTGCTGGTTGTTGTGAAAATTTGTTAAAATATCAAATTTTTTTCTAAAAATAAATGATTTATGCTTGTTTCACCTTTTGTTGTGATTTCAAAACTTAGATAAATAAAAATCTTGATACACCAAGTAGCAAAACTAAATGACAAAGCCATGGTAAAAAAAAAGAAGTTTTTATTTGACCTTCAAAAGTTTTAATAAAGTTCAACTCTTAAACCGCAAGAAACACCCAAATACATCCAGAGGCATTAAAAAGTTATCGAAATCCCTACACATATTCAGGTAGATGTATTCAAATCACTTTTAAGTTTATGAAGTACAACGCTACGCCACACTTTCTCTCACTGCATGCAAACTGAGTGAAATAGGAAGTCACATCAGCAACGGTAACATATTGTTTACATTTATCCTGCATTAGCAGCTCTGAAAGAGTCCGTCTCTTCGCTCTATCTGTCTCACTTACACGCGCGGGTCATTTTTTACACTCCAGGTTGATGTTACTGCAGGCTGGAGCTGCATGTGGGGGTCACGCAAACAACGGTAGCTAAGAGGCTTGGGTGACCTGGCCGCACAGGTGTTCAGGAAGAACGCTGTTCACGGCCAGGATTGATGATCTAATCAAGCTGTCACCATGGCGATGAGCAGCTTGTCCGAACGGGAGGGGCGGGAGGCGCATGCTTACTGTTCACCCAAATTGGCCCTGACAGGCTGAATTGGGAAGAGGAATTTTCCCCTAAGTAATGTAGGAAACTAGTCGTACAGGCAACGCAGGAGAGTCGCAGCTTGCCCCCAAGCTTCTCCGCCACACATCCCTCTTTCTCTGTCTTTGAAGAACCGAGAGAAGAAAAACAATATCACAAATAAACGCAGATGTTGGCAGAGCAACACAGGGAATTTTTTTGACAGACTGCCTCACGCTGCCACATTCGAATTGTTACCTTAACGTTGCTATTGTCAAAAAAGTTTGAAATAGACATACTTAATTTGACTCTGTGTGTTTACACTACAGACGATAACCTTCGTTATCTTTCTCTCTCTCTGACATATGCTTTGGAAAGTACATAAAATTATTGAGTAATCATTTGGGTAAAGCCATAAAAATGAAATGTGGTTAATGTTCAAGTAATCTAAGTTTTATGGAGGGCAATTGCTTTAAACTAACAATTTTTAATTATCATTTAATTTCGGCAACGATATTAAGGCAATCCTTCACTTGAAATGCTTTATCTGTGAAATATTTTGGAAAATAAACACAGATGATTATAATACTTTTGAGCATGTGAAGAGGAGAAAAAAGGGAGATAAAGAGAGAGAGAAAAGAGATATGGGGTTGTCAGAACAAAGGAGTTGGAAAGATAAAGATCACATTGCATTTTTAAAAAAAGACAAATTATTAATGATGTCACACTACTGCAAAGAGTTTTATATACACACATTTCTACTCCGAAAAACACCACAACTTAGCTCGGATTACTGTGGTAAACATTTAAGTTACAGCACATTTACTCATTTAAGTATTTCCACCTGTCTGCACACACGCGCGTGACATTTTCAGCGACGTGCATTTGATATGTATCGGGGGCATGAATTCATTGTGTTATTTGTAAAATATACAGACGTTGCTCTTTCGAAGTTTCTCAGATTGTTCTTCTTTTGGAATACGTGATAGGATGAAACAAAGAGGGTGAAAGATCCCATTAATAATTAACGATTCACTCATAACCACAGGGCTGTTATGAAAACATGCTCCTCAGCTTTTTGCATATTATTGCTCCTAAATTCTGCAACTTGACTAATTTTCTTTGCTCCTTCTCTCTTTCTTCATCCCCCCAGTCCCAGCCTTCATATTTTCCCAAACACACAGAGAAACCAAAGGCCTCTTCTTTAAATTACAAACATCCGGCATGTAAATGAGCCGGGCTTGCAGGGGAAGAACTTGTGGGCTCAGCGCTTTAATTTAGTTAATTATATTCGCAGAGTTTGCAGTCGTTTGAGCGCGAGCTGATGAGAGCGAGTGATCGCCCCTCTTTCTTTCAATGCTTAGACTCTAGTAATCAAGGCCATTAAGCTTTAAAAGAGACTTTTAGAAGTGAAGCTGAAATCAACTCCTCCAGGAGCTCAGGGCCAGGGCCAGAGCTGCGTTTCCCCATACCATGTATACGCTGCCCTGTTTTTTTCTTCCTCTTTATAAGTCGCCGTTTTTCAAATAAACCACAATATATGCCATTTAATGCATGTGGCGAAAGCAAAAGAAAATCAAACTGAAAGTTGATCGTCTGCCAAGCATGTGTAAAAGTTTACTACCTAAAACAAATTTTTGTTTTTTCGTGCAAAAGCGAATCGGACGCTGATGTCATAATCATAACAGTGTTACAGTGGTACAAATCACATGTCCGGCGCGCCACAGGCTGCAGTGTGTCACACTTTTGGCCTTGGACATTCTGCCCTGTTTTCTCTTATGTCACATGTGATTTGTGCCATCTTGCATGACAGGTGTGTATGTCCAGGGAGGACACTGACCTGAACGTAGTGGATGTCACCGTCCCTCCCTTGAGCTTCTCACTGCTGCTCATCTGTCCTCACATTTGTTGTACAAATGAACACAACTCAAGGGATATCACTCATCTGTACAAAAACAAGCAAAAATCAAGTCAAAGTATGAAATAAATCTGAAGACTGGAGTAATGATGCTGAAAATTCAGCTCGCAATGACAGGAATAAATAACATTTTTAAATAAATTAAAATAGAAAAATATTAAAATAAATGGTACAAATATTTTACAATACTACTGTTTTACTGTACAGGATAATATAAGAGGTTCCTTTCAAAACCACAAAAATATTTTATTATCAACTACCTACAGTATATGTATGTGTGTGTGGATGACACACTGCATTATTGGTAGTTAATGTTAATATAAGGAAGAACAAAATGTATACTGTGTCTATATATAAACACATATATACACACAGTATATGAACATATATACAAACAGTATATCTCAATTCCCTACCTTGTATTTTTGATCTTATAGAGCCTTGACGTTTTGTATCTTTGAGGTGCCATTTGTACCCACTGCATTCATTCTGGGTGTTTTGAAGGGTGTATTAGTTCAAAAGGCTTATTTTTCTAATGTGAAAATGGAACTAATGATTGTGTGGGGGTCTTTTGACTATTACTTATGAAAACAACGCAGAGTCCATTCCTCTGTTATTATTTGGTCAGTCGAAGGGACCTCTCAAAATTGCACCAAATTATGTCCAATTAAGACAAGGCCGACGCTGTCAATCATGAACAAACTTTCCCCCATCATTACACAGTTTTAGAGACACTGCACTTTCTCACTCGCGCTCTTTTTCTTTGAAGGGAGGAGAGCGCGAATATGATCCTTTGTACCAGATGTGTCACAATGGAGACGACTGGTGTTTCCACCTCTCTTTCCCACTCTCTCTCTCTCTCTGACAAGCTGTCACCTGCTGGCTTTCACAACGTTCCTCCCCGGTGTGGGCCGGAGTGTGCCAAACCCAGCGGCAGGTCAGCGGTGAACACGCGCAGCGCCCCTCCAATGCCGCGCGACGAAATTTGGCAACAAATGTCACAGCGGAGCAAAACAGCTGTTGTCTTCACGACAAGCCAAACCCATTCTGTCTTTTTGAATTATGATAATGCAAAACAGTGTCACCAGAATCACCGGGGACGAGTCTCTATCTCTCTCTCCTCCCATTGAACGCGTGGAGACTCCCTCCTATGTAATCATTTCTTTCCAGCGTCTTTCTGACAAAAACGTCAGAAAGTGTTTCAAGTGTTTCGACTAAAAATACCAGGTGAGGGGGGAAAAAGAGAAAGGATGGCATGATAAACCAGCATCTGTGACATGGCCTCTTCTGTAATCTATCTCCTCTCCTGTGTTTCCGATCGCCGCCCCACGTCCCCAGTCTCTGCTCAAGCCCTCCCAGTATACAGCTCACGCTGGTGTAGTTATCAATCATAGCGACCAAGCGAACACAACACACACACGCACGCCGAGTCAAATTCACCAGTTACAAAAAAAAAACTACGTGCTAATTCATCAAATAGTCCGGTTCAGAAAGATGCTAAATGCACTATAGTGCTAGCGAGCGAGTAAATTAAGCAGTGTCGTTCATTTATGACATAATTTTAAAGCAATATAATACGAGCGGCAAGAGCTTTGTTTCGGCTGTTGCTAGGAGGTAGGCCTACGTTTAGTTCCGAATGAATCAGTGTTTTGAATGAATCGGTTGGGAGAATGAGTCAGAGATTCTCTCACTCAGTCAATGGAAACTTTACGGACTGTGATGACGCGTTTTTACGGTCAGCATCGTAAATCCTCCAAATTTTTATTTAATTATTTTTTTTAAATGTATGTACATTTATAACACTCTACTTTGTATTATATTACCTTTGCATCAAATTATAAAAAAACAAGTTAACGCTGAGTGAGGGTGTTTCTAACACAGTGGCGATGGTAAAATTGACATCTTTCTTTCCTCTGACTGCTATCAATCTTTCCCCACTTTTTTCCTCTTTTTGAAAGTTGTGAAAAGACTATTGTGGAATTTTTCTTTTGCTAATTTTCTTTTCGAGTGCTAAATTCCTGAGTGAATTTTTTTTTTTTTTTTCAAAGATGGTTGAATTAATGATTCAATAAGTGTGTTCGACTTGAAGAAGCACTGCGCAGACCGATTGGTGTATGACATCAAAATACTGTGAGAGCAAATCGAAAGCATACAGAGCTGTCTGCTCTCTAATTGCTCTTGCAGTACTTTGATGTTATGATGATGGTACTTGGGGCAGTCGTGGCCTAATGGTTAGGGTCAGACTGATAACCCGGAGGTTGCAGGTTCGATTCTCAATACCGGCAGGAAATTACTGAGCAAGGCACCTAACCCCCAATTACTCCCCAGGCACCACAGCAAAATGGTTGCCCACTGCTCTGGGTGTGTGTTCACAGCTCACTACTCCTAATGTGTGTGCACTAATTTGGATATGTTAAAGGGGTGGTATAATGCACTTTTCACAAGATGTAAAATAAGTCTTTAATATCCCCAGAGTATGTATGATAAGATTTAGCTCAAAACACCCCACAGATATTTTTATATAGCATGTTAAAATCTTCACTTTTTGAGGGCTGTCCCTTTAAATGCAAATGAGCTGCTGCTCCAAGCACAGAGGGCGAAGCTAACAGCTTGCACTCACACAGACATGCACAGAAAATTTCAAAAACTTTTAGCCTTTTATGTTCAAACTGGAGTCAGACATAGATGGAGAGACTCAAAAAGAAGTGACAACATGTAGACAACATTTCTGAATGGTTACTTGATGAATTTAAGGAGCTTATGTGTAGTTATCTTCTAGTCATTGATTAGCATATTCTGTCTTGATAATCTATAAATCGTGTTCTGGGGAATGTTAGGGTTCGTTATGTCACTAACCCGGGAGGAATGTTGTGTAGTCCCTACCAGCCGTTTGTTGTAGTCCTTAAAAAGCAATTCTTTAAAAGAAAATATCTCCCTTTGCTTTGAACTTTGAGCGTTGTAACTTGGCAGAAGTTGTTTATGCTCAAACAGCAATATCACTCACTAACGTAAGTTAGAAAAGTGAAATCATAATCAACCACCCCTTTAAATGCAGAGGACAAATTCCAAGTACGGTGGCCTTCACATGTCACTTTCATACACCAATCGGTCTGCAGCAGCACTTCAAGTTGAACACACCTAATGACTTGCTCATAAAAGCATTCACTGAATTCAGAACCAAATTCTAGCATACTGCTCTTACTACTTTTACCATATCTTTCTATGGCAAGAGTAGAGAAGTATGCTATGCGTTCCTGAAAGAATCAATGTTTTGTTTTTTGTTTTAAAAAATCGGTTGAATTAATTAATCAGTTGCTAAATTTGGAACCGCATACAAGCATACCACTCAGGACTATTTCTGCCATAGAAAGATATGGTAAAAGTAGTATGAGTGGTATACTAGTAGGCTTTTCTGAATTTAAAAAAACAAAAATGCTGTTCTGGATTCAGCAAATGACTAACTCATAAAGCCAATCACTTGTCGCCACCTACTGGTGTAACGATGTAACCTGCAGAAAGAGTCCCTAAAAATCCCCACCACTTATGTACAGACTGTGCATGCCATCAGCAGGCACAATTTGTTCTTACTGTATCCCCCCATTTTTATCATTCCTGAATGTATGTGCGAAAGACTGAAAAGAGAAAGAGAGACAACTCATCTCTTAACGTTGGTTGAATTTGTTCCACTTAATAAGCCCTCCCCAATGACCTCTCACTAATTAAGAGCCGGCATGTAAGAAATAAGAGCTTTAATTAATGATGAGATAAATTCTGTCTCGAGGACTGTCAGAAAATGATGACACCATGTTTTACAGTTGAAATAGAATTAGACGGGGAGAAAAAAGGCCTGGATCTAGCTTACAGACAGCACTTTCTAATCTGTCAGCCGAGAATGAGAAACCCCAGCAGTAAATAAGAGAGCAGTTCAATGTCAATCAATGTCTGCTCCATTGCTTGCTGCTTGTATACTTGTTTTCACCAAATCATGTTAACACATCCTAACACAGACAGTATGGCTCTGTGCCATATTTGTGTGTACGAGCGTGTTCACGAGCAGAAGAGTAAGAAAGACAGAGGCTTTCAGCGACAGCATCATTAGCTGACGGTTACAGCTCTTGGGAAAATTAATTTTCCAGAACATTTTCCAGCATTTGAGGGAAACGAGAGAAAATATATGACATTTTCCTACATATTGGCATTATTTGACTGAAATACAGCAAGTTTGTTCAAGACTAGTCCAGAGCTAAGGGTTCAGAGTGGATTGAGTGTTAGGCTGGTTCTTGCACGCTAGAGGCTTATTCCATCACTTTCGTAATGATGTACCACATACCCAAACACACACACACACACACACACACACACGCACACACACTCACGGAGACCGATGATGAATTGGCCTCATCTAACTCTGATGACTGTCGGGGAAGCCATGTGGTGCCCAGTGTCTGGCTTCCGAAAAGACTGACACACGCACATTACCACACTTGCAAAAGCATTCATCTTTTCATATGATATTCCCAGCAATCATTTATTTTGCTGGTAATATCATATAGTGTGTTGTTTTAAACAAAAATAAATCTTCTAACATTTACACTTAAAGGGATAGTTCACCCCAAAATGTAAATTCTGTCAGTAATTACTCACCCTCATATTGTTCCAACCCTGTAAGACTTTCGTTCATTTTCGGAACACAAATTAAGATATGTTTGATTAAATCTGAGAGCTGGATCACTCCTCCATAGGCTTCTATGGGATTAAAACTTGCCAGCCCCGAAAAGTTATTAAAGAAATCGTTAAAATAGTCCAAGTGACTACAGTAGCTCAATTTTAAGTTTATCAAGCGACGAGAATACTTTTTGTGCGCAAAAAACAAACAAAAATAACGACTTTATTCAAGTATTCATTTCCTTCTCTCTTGGCCTCGAGATTGTTCACGTAGTATAATTGCGTAGCGCGTCTGTGTTGTACGTCACACGTAGGCTCACTATTGGTCGACCCTGGTCATGTGTGTGATGCGTGTGGCGTTCAACCGAAAGCTCTACGCAATTATACTACGTGAACAATCTCGAGGCCAAGAGAGAAGGAAATGAATACTTGAATAAAGTCGTTATTTCTGTTTGTTTTTTGCGCACAAAAAGTATTCTCGTCGCTTGATAAACTTAAAATTGAGCTACTGTAGTCACTTAGACTATTTTAACGATTTATTTAATAACTTTTCGGGGCTGGCAAGTTTCAATCCCATAGAAGCCTATGGAGGAGTGATTCAGCTCTTAGATTTAATCAAACATATCTTAATTTATGTTCCGAAGATGAACGCAAGTCTTACGGGGTTGGAACAACATGAGGGAGAGTAATTACTGACAGAATTTTCATTTTGGGTGAACTATCCCTTTAATGTCTGGGTCTTTCTTAAGCCCATGTTTTGTATGACTATATGTTTGGGGTCAGTAAGATTTTTTTTTTTTTTTTTAAGAAATGAATACTTTTATTCAAGAAGGATGCATTAATTAAATGTGACAATAAAAACAATTTCTATTTCAAATAAATGCTGTTTTTTTTTAAATTTTCTGTTCATCAAATAATCGTGAAAAAAATGTATTGCGGATTCAACAAAAATATTAACTCTTTACTCTTTTTAACATTCATAATAAAAATATATGTTTCTTGAATACCAAATCTTATTAGAATGATTTCTGAAGGATCATGTGACACTGAAAAATTTGAGTAACGACAGTTGAAAATTCAGCTTTGCCATCATAGCAATAAAATACATTTTAAAATGTATTGGAAAACAGATCATTTAAAGGTCCAGTGTGTAATATTTATGTGGATCTATTGACAGAAATGCAATATAAGATCCATAACTATGTGTTTAGTGGTGTATAAAGACCTTACTTAATGAACCGTTAAGTTTGTATTACCTTAGAATGAGTCATTTATATCTACGTAGGCGCGGGAATCCCCTTCTATGAAGGTTGCCATATTGTGACGTCATGTTTCTACCGTAGCCGACAGCGAACACACAGCGCTACAGAGCGCGTTTCGTCACTACCTTGAAAGAGAAGCCGCAGAAAGCTAGAAGCCAGATAGACACCGTGAGTAGTGACTTTCCCTTGTCAGTGGTGTAAAATATGTAGTTGGATTGTTTCATGTAACTTAGTTAGTCTCCCTCGCTGTGTTATGGCTTTGCTATGTGTTGATAAATGTGCTGGTTGCGTTCGTGAGACAGCCGAGTACTCTTTTCATTGACCGTAAAACAGTATGTTACAGGAATCACCAACCCATCAATCGCGACAAGTCGATCTTGGAAGCATTTTAAGTCGTTCGCGAAGAGTTTTCAAAATCTGAGAAAAAAACCTATTGTATGTAGTAAATGGTGTCTAAGGGATGCAGAGGCGCGCGCTGTTACAATAATGTCATTTTTGCCGCGCGCACCTTTGGGCTCATGCGGACGCGTCGAGTTTAAACAAGGCTTTACGCTTTAACCAGCTCAGCCACAGTAAGCTCATATTAGCCAGGTAAACTTTTACTACCTGTTAGAAAAAAATATAGTTGCATAGTTTCATGTGGTTCTTCTCCCTCGCTGTATTATGGGTTTGCTATGTGGGGAGAAATGTGCTGGTTACGTTTGTGAGACAATCAGCTGATTACTATTATTATATTATATATTAAGACCCTCATCTGACTATGGCTTTGTAAACTTTATGTGGTTTATAATGGACTGTGGTACAGAAACAGTGACAATGTTACACACTCTCGGCTTACTCTGGCTATTCTCTGCTGTCTCAGTCTACGATATGTTTGTCCCGTTTTGGCCACCGTAGCTTCTTCGAAAGGGAGGGGTGAGCAACCGAAACGCTAGATGTCGCTAAAAATCACACACTGCACCTTTAAATTGTAGTAATATTTAACAATATTACAATTTTTACTGCATTTTTTTATTAAATAAATGCATCCTTGATAATCATAAGAGACTTTTTCTTTTTCTTTTATCTTACTGAACTAAAACTTTTGGACAGTATAGCCTATATGTACAATGTGTATTTGAATCTGAAAACTGAATTACTGAGTGAATTATTTGTCTTCTTAAGAAACATCTATCATTCTCTCGTCTTTCTAAATCTCTTACTTTCTTCTTGTGTAAATAATGTTTCTGAATGTTCACACTTTTTCATGCAACAAAATTATATTTTGACCTGAGATATCAAAGCACAAAAAGGACATAAATTCAACCATAAATGTAATACATATGACTTGTGCACCATATTACAAGTCTTTTTAAAATTATATGATAGCTAGGATCGTCAAACCAGGTGCAACATCTTCACACACTATGTTTTAAGCATGTATGCGATTCACTTGGGAACTACAGTGAAGGAAGACTAAATATAACTATTCACACCTATTTACACCAATGCAACAGTGTACACATACAAAACATTGCCTAACCATACTCACAATTTCCAGCAAATTAAATATTTTAGAGCTTGACATAACTCGAAAGATGTATATTCTTTATAAAACTAAGAAATATCTTGATTTTTTGTTGTTTTAGCTTATTTTAATATTTGTTGTATCTTATTTTGAGGCCCCTTGGATGTTTCTTGAGGCCTCTTAGTGAGCCTCCCAGCCCACTGATTGAGAAACATTGATCTAGATGATGCAAAAGTATGAAAATATAAAAATCATTTGGAATTTTTTTAGCTGAATAAAGTTATAATTCCTGAATAAATTATTCATCATCTGATATAAAAAATGTAATAGCATTCTATTAAGACATAGTTAAAAATATATATTTGCAATAATTCTGAGGAGTTTATCGAAATGCATTTATTCAGTTGAAAATCTTTTAGTACATGTTTCTATGCCGAAAAGTCAAATTCAGTGTGAACAGGGGTTTATGAATCACTTTTGCACCTGGATCACGGCTCAATCTCCTTAACCAGGCAAAATCACAGCCCAATTACTAGAGCACCTCAGTTAATCTCGTTGCTTTGATCTAACCGAGGGTAATTTTTTTTTTAATACAACAAATGTAAATTAATGTCTGACACAGGCAATCAACTTAATAATGCATGTTTATCAAACATAGACCATATGGTGCCTTTTATTATTACTCCCAGTCAATTGTCACATTCAGCATGACACTTTCCTTAAAGAAAAAATCATTTTGAAAGGCTCAGAAAGAAAAAACGAGAGCGGGAAGGAAAACAGCCAGGCTCCTTACAGCAGTTTGTTTGCAGATTTGTCCGTATTTAATGTTTCTTTCACTAAACCACGCTCTAAAAAAAAAAAGACAACTCCATTTACTGCCAGGAAAAGCCAAGCTGACAGACGAATGACATTTCTGACAGCAGAGAGACAGGAAGTGAGAAAGAAAGGCAGAGAGAGAGAAGGGGAACAAGGAAGTGAAACGTTATAGGCAGTCACACAGGGAACAACCTCGCAACCTGTCAATCAACGTCCTGTCTCATCAGACGCCGATCAGAAGCTCCTGGCAGGAGAGCTGTCAGTCAAGACGACACACTGTGCTTTATGAATGAAGCCAGCGGAGGCCCGGCAGCCCGTTTAATCACGGATCAAAGCCAATTTACTTTGATGGGACGCTATTGGCTGCGAACGAGGCCTGTAAGATAGAAGATAGAAAAAGGAGAACAGTAGAGTGCTGAGAACGCTGAATCAGACGAGGGAGGAAGACCGAGATGATCTATCGAGTCCCGCTCTGATTTCATTACAGTAAATAGTGGTTTTGGTGTGGAACCACTGAAAGCTGCTGCCTGTGGTGGTAGTGGCTTAAAAAGTGCCCTGGGAGCAGGCCGTAAAGAGGCGTAGATCCGTCCCTGCCACTGGACTCATCGATTGAGGTCTGCGGTGAGGAGAAGGAGGCAGGGAGGAGGAGGTGTAGAGAGGGTGCCAAACCCATTTCTCCTATAGTCTCGTAGAGTCAGACTTTTCAGGCAGGAAGAGACATGTAAAGCGACCAATCATGTTTCATTTAGTTTTTATGTGCCGTTTAGGGGTGGGGTTCTGAAATAGATCATAGAGTGGCAATGAAGTCACAATAGTTATAAAAAAAAAACACCATAAAATACCATTAAATGTGTAAAGGTTTTTAAAAAAAGTAAAATATTAAGTACTGATTATTTCACAGACATAACTCAATAGTTCTATTAAGGGCTTTATAATTGACTTTCTATGATGTAAAATAATCTGGCAACGTTGGTTAGCTGATCTAATTTGTATTATAAGTCTTAAAGGGAAAGTTCACTTAATAATGAACATTCTGTCATTTACTCACCCTCAATTCAAACCATTGGCAAGGCCAGAAATTTTAAAGTGAGTGGAACTCAGTGAAATAGCGTGGACCTCAATGCCTACTGTCTACTTTAAAATAAATTAAAGGGATAGTTCACCCAAAAATTAAAATTCTGTCAGTAATTACTCACCCTCATGTTGTTCCAACCCCGTAAGACTTTCACTCATCTTCGAACACAAATTAAGATATGTTTGATTCAATCTGAGAGCTGGATCACTCCTCCATAGGCTTCTATGGGATTGAAACTTGCCAGCCCAGAAAAGTTATTAAAGACATTGTTAAAATAGTCCAAGTGACTACAGTGGCTCAATCTTAAGTTTATCAAGCGACGAGAATACTTTTTGTGCGCAATAAAACACAAAAAAAATGACTTTATTCAACTATTAATTTCCTTCTCTGTGGGTCTCGAGTGAGTTCACGTAGTGTAACAGCGCAGCGCTTCTGTGTTGTACGTCACACGTAGGCTCACTATTGTGTTGTATGTGACGTACAACACAGAAGCGCTGCGCTGTTACACTACGTGAACTCAATCGAGGCTCACGGAGAAGGAAATTAATAGTTGAACAAAGTCATTATTTTTGTTTGTTTTTTGCGCACAAAAAGTATTCTTTCACTTACGCTTGATTAACTTAAGATTGAGCTACTGTAGTCACTTGGACTATCTAAACGATGTCTTTAATAACTTTTCTGAGTTTCAATCCCTTAGAAGCCTATGGAGGAGTGATCCAGCTCTCAGATTTAATCAAAAATATTTTAATTTGTGTTCCGAAGATTAACGCAAGTCTTACGGGGTTGGAACAACATGAGGGAGAGTAATTACTTACAGAATTTTCATTTTTGGGTGAACTATCCCTTTGAGATGAGTTAAATCTGAATTATTGTCAGCCAACAGTTTCATGAAAACAACAAAATCTATCTATAATTAAAATTAGCAATGAACAGAATAAGATCAATAAAAGAAGATAATAGCCGGAGTGAGAGTAAAGCTAGGCTTCCCGCTTCTCCTGGCCATGATTTGAGACTTGCGTGGAATTGTCTCACTCAAACCACTGCCTGCTGTTGCTTCTGATTACTTTTAAAGGGAACATGTTCTAGGACCAGTTTCCCCATAATAAAAGCATATTGGCGATTTAGTAAAACAATCCATGTGTATCTGTGTTTGCGCTTTGGAGAGCCTCAAAGGTTTCTATTAACAATGTGTTTTTTTGCAGCAATGTAGCCAATCACAGACATGTCTGCTGATTTCTTGAACGCAAGAATCTAAGTTAGAATCCACTCACCACTCAAAGCCAAAGTTTTTGTCTAGTGCCGAGTTCTGCATGCTAGCAAATCCTCTTATTATAACAAAGTCATTATGTAAGTAAGAGATTCGCTGTGAAATTGCGTCATCGCGATGAACTAAAATGACTGACAGCTTTTGATTATAAAGGTACCGCTCTTTGCACACTTTCTAGGTGATACTATATAATCAAATCAGAATTTGAAGAAAACTTGCTTTTCATGCTTGACCAGGGCCCACGTACATACTGCAAAGTTTCGTGAGTGATTTCCACTAAATTCATGTATTTAAATGATTACTTCTGTGATTTTTTTTCTCCTTCCCTACTAAAAATGAATTTGTGTCTCATTTGTTTGGCTGGACCAGCCCTCAATCTGGATGGACCACTGCCACCCTGGCCTTGCCGCTGTTTCAAACAAACATACTTTTGAAGAATATTCATAATGACAAAAAGTACAACAAAGGTATCATAAAAGTAGAAATAACTAATGCATTGTTTTCAAAGTCTTCTAAAGTCATACAGTTTAAATGTCGAAGGAACATATCGAAATTAAATCATTATTCACGGAAAATGTTCTGTCTGTCTGTCCTTCTCTCTATATATACATCAATTTTTTATGCACTTCCTTACAGGCATCTTAAAAAACCATTCCTGTTGCCAAAAAGGAAATAACCCCACTTTATATTTCTCAAGAAGTGCCAAAAGATCATACAAAAATAAAATGAAAATTGTCATGTACAATATTTCAGTTTCTGACACCATGTCAGCAATGAAACCATGTTCAAAACATTCAAACAAATGTTACAACTTCATTAGAAGGCTGAGAATTTAATACAAATGTCTAGTGTTTTGGATATTCAAACAGCCTGAACTTCAATTCAGTCAATATATCCAAACACTGACAAATAAATTTAGCTATTCTTTTTCTAGTTTTGAGAATTAAATTTGCATTGACTGTTTTGATAAACAGAATAGTTGTTTACGTCCCGTTAGACACAAATATCAAAAATAAACACAACAAAGCTGATTTCTGATGTCCCATTCATGTAAGTCCTGTGAATCTTAACTCTGCCTCTCTCTCTTTCTCTCTCTAAATGCACATTCATAAATGTTTGTTCTCCGCCATGCTTTGAAGTGAATTTGTTTCTCTTTAATGATTTTTTTTCTTCTCATGGTGATGGAAACCATGCTGACACCTTCTTTTGCCTCATCAAGCTTCCCAGCACAATTACATGAATTTACTTTCAATAAATTACCATCCTCCCAAACATCACTCAAAGCTGAGACATTCACAAACAATATGCATTATTAATCTAATTGTCACTGTTTATTTGGTTAACTTATAACTGATTTGGACAGCCATGCCTTGATAAAGCATTTAAGAGTTTTGGTTTTCATAAAGAACTCATAAAGAGATGGTACATGTGTATTTGTTGTAGCATGGATTTTTACCAATATAGGGTGGTTATGTACACACAATACTGATACACATTTATGTTCAAACATATGTAAAAGTGAATTTTGCATAATAGATCCCCTTTAAAATTACACTTTTTTAAAAACTTTTAAAAACTTTTTAAACTTGTGTTCAAATCGTATGATTTCATTTATGATTCTATATAGGGGCGGTTTCTTCATTAGGGCGATTGGGCGACGCACCACCAAAGTGTGAATGAAAGGGACTTTTTCAATTACATTCACAATCTCATTCAACCACAGAGTTACGCTAGCCGTCACTGTCTGGATATAGTCCAATCAGCGTCATGTCACGTTCTGTGGAGTACCGCCTCTTTTTGGGCGATTTCACTCTGGCTGAGAAACGCCCAGAGTTCCCATAGACTTGCATTCAAAGATGTTTGTTTTTTTTCAAACTGGAGGCACTTCAATGCATTCTCTATGGGTTCCGGGAGGGCTCACACTAACGTGCTTACATGATCATATGTATCCTTAACTTGTGCAGCGATTGGTGGGAACAAACATACACTATTAAAAATCTTTAAGATTAAGTGACAAATAATATTTGAAAACAATTTTGAATTTGAACAAGAAAAAATGAAACACTTTAATATCTTTATCAAATGTGATTAAAAAATAAAATAAAAAGAGAACGAGAGCGAGAGAGACTGTTGGGACATCTCGCGAGTGGAGGCCAGTTGAACTTGAACAACGTCATGGCGAACGCAGTGTATTAAGCGAGTAATGTGATGTAAGCAGTGTAATAATAGTGAGTATAGAAACAAACAATGAGATTTATTGTAAGAGTCATTATTTTTCATTAATATTAAAGTAGTGAAGTTGCCTTTACATGCTTAAGCTGTTAATTTATTCATTGCATGGGTGGACCTTATCCTTATCAATCATCCAAACATTTGCCCCCCCCCCCCCCCCTTTAAGATTTTGCAGGAGCCGCCACTGATTCTATATGAAAAATGTATAATATAATCTATAATATTAAAATTCTATTATATATATTATATATATTAATTATATTATAGTGTCGGCCAGAGGTGTAAAGACTACCTGAAAACCATACTTGTGTAAAAGTACAGATACCTTACAAAAAAACTGACTGGATGTGCTGGTTTCGGCTGCAGTCATGACCTCATCTCCTAAATCAAACGCCTGCAATTCAGCAACTACCTGGTAATGCACTCGCATTCACGTAAAGTAGCAGTGTTGACAAGTGTGGGTGAATAAAGTCAAAATGCATAAGATATAGTACCTTCAATGCCCTTAGATGGCGATATTGCTTCTTTATAGCAGAAACAAACTGCTGCAGAAAAAGTTAGTTGGCATGCAAAATGTAATGTGTAATTGCATTACTCATCACCAATGTATTGGAGTAAAAAGTACATTTACTTCTTTAAAAATGTAGTCAAGTAGAGAGTAAAAGTTGCCAATATATTTGATACTCAGTAAAACTACAAAGTAGCCAAAAAAGATACTTAGTATCTTAAGTACAGTAACGAATTACATTTACTCCAATACTTTATACCACTGGTTTAGGCCAAGCCTCCGCTGGCTCCGTCAAGTCCCTCAGCGCCCCCTTTGTTGACTCCATTCTGCTACATGGATCTGCCACGTGTCTGCCTTAGAAAAGGGATCGGAGTCTGTCGACCGTTCGGCTCCAACGGGCTCCCTCTGCCCTTCGGCTTCGCCTTTGTCAGTCGTCGCTCTGCCTATACCACGGACTTCCAGGCCTTCAGCTGTGCTTCGTCCCTCCATCCCACCAGCTCCACCTCAGTCCTCTGCCGCCCTGGCTCCACCTCAGACGCTTTGCGCTATGGATCTGTCTCGCCCTCCAGATCCATTGGTGTAGCTTGGTCTCGTTGGCTCTTCTTGCTCCTTCTGGGTCTCCACCTCCATTGAGACGGAGCAGTCCATTGTCCTCCTGGGTCTGCCTGCCAAGTCTCCACCATGGCTCCTCCCACCGCCATCGCCTTTCTGGTTTCTCCAGCCATCATCTCCTGTTTCCTGCCCTTCTTCAGCCACTCATTCACCTCCAAAGCCCCCACTCTCCCTCCTCAGTTGGACTGTTATTGCGGAGAGACTGTTCTCTATTGTTTTTCCTGTTCCCATTTTTCCTGTGTTCCTGGTCGTTATAGTTTCCATAGTTACTCATTAGTTCCCTTTCGTTGTCACTCCGAGTTACGTCGGATGACGACGAATGGGGTTTCGCTTAGAACACCTATCGACTTCGAGTATACAAAAACGAGCCAATGGCAAAGAAATGCCATGGGTCTGCGGAATTTGCATGACGTAACTCCGCCCCACCTCGTGGGTATAAAAGGAGGACGCCGGCAACATGCAGTTATGTTTTCGCTTCGGAGCCAAGAGTATCTCTTCACTCCACAGCCATTTATGACTTCACTCTACGAGACGAGCCATTCTCTCCGGTGTTGGTGTGATGGCGATCTGCAGCGAGTTCACATTGCCTGCTGATCTGTGCAGTGATCTGCCAGTGAGTGTGTTCTCCCCGCTCGCTTCAACATCGCAGAGTTTTTTTCTCCTCTCACAAAAGAGCTCGCACGCGGCACGTCTTTTTAAAGACGGCTCGCCCGTGCATTTAAAAAAAAAAAAAGTGGCGGCAGGTTGGTATCGGACTCTGATGGGCACGAACGCTGTCTAGTGTGTAGGGCTTTTATCATGCTTGTACAGCGCTCGTGGGTGATTCATGTTCTCTCTGGGAACATGATCATCGCGTCATTTAGGTCGAGACTCAATGAACTCGCAAGAGTGAGAGTCCCCTCATCCACACCCCGATCTAGCGCTCCCCCGAGGGGTGCTACTTCGGCTGGTGGCCAGGGTGACCTGAGGGTTATAGTCTGGATCAAGGCGCCGACTATCTGTCCGCGACCCCAGCTCCCTCCTATGTGACGGTGCCCGCTAGTGAACCTCCGATTCCCGCGAGTCGACCTTCGGGTGGCCCGCGAGTTTCGGTTGGAGCTACAGAGGAAGATGCTATGTCTGTTGTAACATCATAAGGTGGGCTTGGTTCTCTTGGAAGTGACGACTCGTCACAGCTGCCACCTTCTGGTGTGTTATGCTGTGCCTGAGTCTGATCCGGAGATGACGGCCATGCTTTCCTGGGACGATTGGTTTTGGGTAAGGCCGCCGACCCGCGTCCACGGCAAACCCCAATATCTTTCCTCCCGGACGTGCATGATGAGATCTCGATGTCCTAAAGGACCCCCGTGTCTTCTCAGGACCGCTCGTTGGTCTCATCCGCTTTTCCGCTGCCCATGGGTACACTGGGGTCCCCCCGGTTGAAGCGCTCTGTTGCGATGCTACTGTGTCCTCAGAGTGCTTCCCGGCGCTATCCTAAGCACCCGTCCGAAGCCTGTAGTTCTTTTCGTCTACACTAATCTGTGGCGAAATCCTATAGTGCCACAGGACAGCCAGCCGCCTCACTGCATCCCATGACCGTTCTGTGGTCTACCTGGCCCAGATGCTCATGGTTATGCATGAGGGCGGGACTGACTCGAGGCTCTTAATGAGCTACCAAGCGCGCCGCCACTGACCTTGCTCTCCGAGCGACGAAGGTGGCCGTGCGCTCTCCGAGTCAGGTGATGTTTACCACTCTGGGGCTGACCGGTCTGATGTGCTGGAGGTCGGCAGATTCGTCTGCTCGACACCCCCACATCCCAGGTCGGCCTCTTCGGCGGTGCGGTTGAGTTCTTCTGCCCAATAGTTCTTAACCGCCCGGGAGCAGATTGAGGTTGTTCTGCCGACGGCCCCGCCGTCCGCTCAGGTCCCTCAGTCTGCCAACCGCCGAAGGCGCCCTCCCACGGTTCCAACCCCGCCCGTTCACCCGGGCTGGCTTGGAAGACCGTGGGGGGATGTCTCAGCCCTCTCCAGCCCCGTCCCCCGCTAGACGCCGGGTTAAGCGGCGCTTTTGAGATGGGCTGCTCAGAGATGGGACTCAGTTCTTTCCAGGAGTTGGTAGCAGGGCCACTCCTTTCCCCGGTGGAGGGCTGGGGAAGAATCCTTATTCAGAAAGAACTGACTCTCTCGTCTCTGAGCACACAGAGTTCTCGGACGACACAGAGCGCCGCCCACCAGCCGTGCTCTCCTCGTCCCCCTCTGTCCCAGAGTCGGTTGACACGGCGTGCCGTCCACGGACCGTTTCGTCCCTGTCCCACTCTGTCGCCAGACCCCTGGCAGAGCAGGCCCCCGTGGAACGCTGGTCCTTCCCTGGCCTCCTCTGTCAGGGCGCAGATGCTAACTGCGCCCCCACACCGGATCGCTATGCCGTCCACGTCCGGGCCAGTTACTCCGCTTCGCTGCCCCTCCGGGGTGACGCCTGTGGTCCGCATGACCCCGCTGGTTCAGTTCTTGGGAGCCTGGCTAGAGCTTCCCAACTGTCCCGCTGGGTCGCCCGCACCTTCAGGTTCGGCTATGCGATTCATTTCGCACGGTCTCCTCCCCGCTACAGGGGAGTCCGCTCCACTTTGGTCGGTGGCAATGCCCCCGATCATGAGAGCAGAGATTGCCACCCTGCTGGCGAAGGGTGCAATCGAGACTGTCCCTCCAGCCGAGATGAGGTCCGGCTTCTCAGCCCTTACTTCATTGTCCCCAAGAAAACCGGTGGATTACGACCAATCCTGGACCTGCGAGTATTGAATCGCTCCCTTCACAGGATGCCGTTCAAAATGCTCACCGCCAAACGCATTTTCGAATGTGTGCGGCCCCAGGATTGGTTTGCAGCGATCGACCTGAAGGACGCCTACTTTCATGTCTCCATTCTCCCTCGACACAGACCGTTCCTCCATTTTGTTTTCGAGGGGCAGGCATACCAGTACGCGGTTCTCCCTTTCGGGCTAGCCCTGTCTCCTCGCGTCTTCACGTAGGTCGTTGAGGCAGCCCTTGTTCCCCTTCGGGTTCACGGGGATCGCATCCTGAACTATCTCGACGACTGGCTGATCCTAGCTCACTCTCGAGACCAGGTTTGTGAACACAGGGACCTGGTTCTCCGGCACCTAGCCCGTCTGGGCCTTCGGGTCAACTGGGAGAAGAGCAAACTTTGCCCCGTGCAGAGGATCTCTTTTCTCGGTATGGACATCGACTCGGTCGCCATGTCCGCGCAGCTTACGAGCGAGCGCGCGCAGTCACTGCTGACTTGTCTAAGACAATTTCAGGGCAAGAGTGCGGTTCCACTGAAACTTTTTCAGAGGCTCCTGGGGCATATGGCATCTGCAGCCGCGGTGACGCCGCTCGGATTGCTTCATATGAGACCGCTTCAGCTTTGGCTTCGCGACCGAGTCCCGAGGTGGGCATGGCAACAAGGCACGCTCCGAGTACCAGTTACTTCGAGCTGCCGTCAGACCTTCACCCCGTGGTTGAACCTCAGTTTTCTCAGGGCTGGTGTCCCCCTGGAACGAGTGTCTCGGCATATTGTTGTCTCAACAGATGCCTCCACCAAGGGGCTGGGGCGCCATGTGCAATGGACGTGCTGCCGCGGGCTCCTGGACAGGACCCCAGCGCCTATGGCATGTCAATTGCCTCGAGTTGCTGGCAGTACGCCTTGCTCTGCACCGCTTCCGAGCGCTGCTCATGGGTCAACACGTACTAGTCCGATCAGACAATACCGCCACAGTAGCGTACATCAACCATCAAGGTGGTCTACGCTCCCGCCGTATGTCGCAACTCGCCCGCCACCTCCTCCTATGGAGTCAGAGGCATCTGAGGTCCCTTCGTGTCATTTACAATCCCGGAGCCCTGAACCGTGCTGCCGACGAGCTGTCACGGCTTCAGCCCCCCCTGGAGAATGGCGACTCCATCCCCAGTCGGTCCAGCTGATTTGGGACCAGTTTGGCGACGCACAGATAGATCTGTTTGCCTCCCGCGACTCGTCCCATTGCGCCCAGTTTTATTCTCTGACCGAGGGCACGCTCGGCACGGATGCGCTGGCGCACAGCTGGCCGCGGGGCCCATAAATATGCGTTTCCCCCAGTGAGCCTTCTTGCGCAGGTCTTGCGCAAGGTCAGGGAGGACGAGGAGCAAGTCCTTCTGGTTGCGCCGTACTGGCCCACCCGGACTTGGTTCTCCGAGCTAGTGCTCCTCGCGACAGCACCTCCTTGGCCAATTCCTCTGAGGAAGGACCTCCTTCTCAGGGACGGGGCACCCTGTGGCACCCTCGTCCCGATCTCTGGAACCTCCTGACGTGTGGCTCCTGGACGGGACGAGGCATGTTTGAGTACCCTACCACCTGCGGTGGTGGCTACCATCACTTCCGCTAGAGCGTCGTCCACTGACACGCCTACGCGTTGAAGTGGAACCTCTTCGTCAATTGGTGCTCTTCTCGCCGAGAAGACCCCCGGAGGTGTTCGATCAGTTTCGTGCTTTCCTTCCTTCAAGATGGGTTGGAGCGAAGGCTGTCTCCCTCCACCCTCAAAGTTTATGTTGCCGCTATTCCCGCTCACCACAACTTAGTGGAAGGTAAGTCAATAGGGTAGCACGACCTGATCGTCAGGTTCCTGAGGGGGGCGAGGAGACTGAATCCTCCTCGCTCTCCTCTCGTTCCCTCTTGGGACCTCTCAGTGGTCTTAAGTGCCCTGCAGAGTGCTCCCTTTGAGCCTCTGCAATCAGTGGAGCTTAAGTTCCTGTCAATGAAGACAGCGCTCCTGATTGCATTGGCCTCTCTCAAGAGGGTCGGGGACCTGCACGCATTCTCCGTTGACGAAGCGTGCCTGGAATTCGGGCCGGCTTACTCACACGTGATCCTGAGACCCCGGCTCGGATATGTGCCCAAGGTTCCTACCACTCCCTTCCGGGACCAGGTGGTGAACCTGCAAGCGCTGCCCTCGGAGGAGGCAGACCCAGCCTTGGCACTGCTCAGTCCAGTACGCGCTCTCCGCGCCTATGTAGACCGGACGCAGTGTTTCAGGACCTCAGACCAGCTCTTTGTCTGTTATGGTGGGAAGCTGAAGGGAAAGGCTCTCTCAAAGCAGAGGTTGTCTCACTGGATAGTGGACACCATTGCTTTGGCTTACCAGCAGCAAGGTCGACCGTGCCCCCTTGGTGTGACCGCTCACTCCACCCGGAGTGTGGCATCCTCCTGGGCGCTGGCGCATGGCGCCTCGCTAGCAGACATCCGCAGAGCTGCAGGCTGGGCGACACCGAACACATTCGCCAGATTCTACAATCTCCGATTGGAGCCAGTGTCCTCTCATGTACTCGCTTCAACTAGCTAGTACCGGACCCGCTCAGGTGTCTTCGCTTGCTCGCCATTCCACTCCGCGGACTGGATACGTGCGATATTCTGCTCAGGTGAGCTTCTCCGAAAGCCCTGAGTTCCTCCAGCACCCCTGATGCTAGCGCCAGTGTCTATTGCCTGGGCGTCGGCTAGGTGCCTCCGTGTGTATGGTCCCTCCCTTGAGCTACCCCCACACGTGTATTTCCACTGTAAGCCTCTCTGAGCATGTGTCTTTCCCTTGGCAAGCCACCTTGCCACCCCTGAGGTTGAAATATTCCACCTGCGGCTGGACACCTCAGAGTTTCTCCATATGTTTCCTTCGGGTCATATGTGTATTTTCAAATGCCCCCCCCACTGGGTTGGTGATATTTGCATATTTCCTCTAAAGCTTGGGATATGCTTCCCAGTGTACCTTGGTATTCCTGTGCTAAATAGGAGTCCTTCGTCCTAAATATCTCGAGGGCTCAGATTTACGCAGGGCACTGGAAGACAGCTGTGAAGGTGGCGTGATTAGACTGGTAACCCCATTCGTCGTCATCCGACGTAACTCGGAGTGACAACGAAAGGGAACGTCTCGGTTACGTATGTAACCCTCGTTCCCTGAGTAGGGAACGGAGACGTTACGTCTTCCTGCCACTTCCGCTGTACCGCGGGGATCGCCTGAGTTCAGTCTTGGCTCCTCAGCGAAGAAACATAACTGCATGTTGCCGGCGTCCTCCTTTTATACCCACGAGGTGGGGCGGAGTTACGTCATGCAAATTCCGCAGACCCATGGCATTTCTTTGCCATTGGCTTGTTTTTGTATACTCGAAGTCGATAGGTGTTCTAAGCGAAACCCCATTCGTCGTCATCCGACGTAACGTCTCCGTTCCCTACTCAGGGAACGAGGGTTACATACGTAACCGAGACGTTCCTCACCTGTTCTTAGTTCTATGTATTTAGGAGTACTCTTAGATTATTCTGTGTATTTAAACCCTTAGTTTCCTGTTTATTGTTACGTGTCATTTTTACGTTTAATGTGGTTGTATTATTCTGTTCTCCTGTTACCATTTGGATTTATTATTAAAGACTGTTTGTTGATATTCTCTTATGCTGGCCACCAATCATGTCAGTTTTAATGATGTTTTATCTTATATACATAAAAAGTGAGTAATTAATGTAAATAATTGAGCTATATATTATATACACAAACACAAACATTTTCCTCTTTTTAATATAGCATTAAAAAACACAGCAGCAGAAAAAAATTGAGCAAAATTAATCATCATCATCATTATCATCATCATCAATGAAGTAAAAAAAAAAATATATATATATATAATAATATTAGAGCTGTGGATGGTGGTGATTATGACTTTATGCTGACTTTAACTTTGGCACTTGACTCACTAAAAAGAAATTACAGCCAGCAAAGCACTTAAGATCTGAATATTCCGCGAGAGCTTCAGCTTTGGCCCTGGTTTCTTCATGAATCTGATATCTGCCTCATATTTCTCTGTTCTGGTGATCATAATGGCTATCTTGGCTCATTGAGGGACATTGTCAGCTATTTCGAACAAATCAAGCACTCGTTTCACTCAGGCAAAAAATGTACTGAAAAGTGACCGAACTGATCATCCTTCATAACGGTAACTTGATAAAGAATGTCAACAGGCACAGGTCTCATTTTATTAGAGGCCGGCATCTTGTTAGCCCATAATGGATCAGAGTTGCTAAATCAACTAAAACCCGTGAGCCTGTTCCAAACCCTGTTTTGTCACGCACACGCACACACACACACACACATACACACACACACACACACACACACACACACTTCTCCATCAGTCACTTTCCAACACTAACAAAACAGGACAAGGTTATAAATATTCAGTGTGTCTTCAGCAGCCTATCCCTTGCCAGGATGATGAGCATGTAGCCTAGAGTAACCAGAGAGAGAGACAGAGCGAGAGACTTCCATTCTGGTGATGAAGACTGACACACTCAAACCGTCAGCTATCCCAAGGCTTCAGGGGAACCTGAGGCACACAACACGCACCCCTCGCGCACACACAAAGTGCACAAACACATTCACAGCTTCCATCGCTCTATCCCATCTCGGCGCAGAAAGAGCGGGCTTGCAAACATTTCTGTTAATTATGTATTACAGCTGTCCTTCATAAACTTAATTACCAGGCGCTGAAAGGCAACGGGGCTCCATTTGCATATGTACATGAAAGAGACATGGCATATGCAAAAATACGATTTAATTAGCATTCTTTGATAGGGCAGCTTGCAAATCAAACTGGCGTGCTGTAAGATTCTCATCGTAAGGCCTGGATTAACTGCGACGTTAGATGGCATGGATGGCATTGCCCGTTGGGAGATGGCAAGTACGAGAGGTAGAAAAAAAGCTGAATGTGGAGTGAGCGGGTAGACTTCAGCTTTCCACGTCCGCTGCCATCGCCGTCACAGCCATTGCTGTGCATCTGATCTAGGACCCTGCCTGCAGGGGCTGGAACAACATCGTTTCGCTACGGTTTTGATGATTGTGTCTTGATTATTGTCATAAAAGGATATTATGGAATGCCACTCACTCTATTTTTTTTAGGAAAATTTAAATCTCGCTAATGTGTCCTCTCTCAGCCTGGGGATGCGAGGGGGTGGGGGGAGGTGGGGGTATCGCGCACAGAGATTATAAAGAGTGGTGGTTGCTGTGCATTAGCACGTTTAACTAACGACATGCTACACTGCGTTAGCACTGAGGCAATAACTGTACACGGTTTGAATTACAGGAAAAACCTCATCGTGTGGCATCACTGGAATTTGTTTGTTTACTTTGCTGGCTCACAATATTTAGTATAGACTAAATGTGTTATAATTCAGCATCCTGTACATGCATGTACGGTAATTAGTGTCTGTGTGCTCAGGCTAGGCATTCAAAGTGCTAGCTCAGCAGTGCTTAAATGTCACAAGTCGTGTGGCTTCTCCAATCCAGGTCGGTATGTTTTTACTTCAAGGTTTAAACACACAAATCTTCTATATGAAACACACATGACATTTCAAACATAAAAACAGCCCAACAAAAAGAAGTTATATCCACATATATATATACACACAATACAGTACAACAGTTTAGGGGAACAGTATTGTGTGTACAGTCTGCATTTTGTTTTGTATATTTACTAAGGCTGCATTTATTTGATCAAAAATACAGTAATCAGAAATATTATGAAATATTATTACAATATAATTTAACTGTTTTCTATTTTAATACATTTTAAAATGTAATTTATTCCTGTGATGGCAAAGCTGAATTTTCAGCAGTCAAGTCAAGTCAAGTCATCTTCATTAATATATCGCTTTTAACAATGTAGATTGTTTCAAAGCAGCTTTACAGAGATAAACATATAATTTAAGGTAACAGAGATTCTTTTGACTTTATAGCGGTTCTTGAATAATGTTATTTTCCAGCTAAAGTTAGTTTTGATTGATTCACTTC
Organism: Meda fulgida; assembly: GCA_030578275.1. Lineage (NCBI taxonomy): Eukaryota > Metazoa > Chordata > Actinopteri > Cypriniformes > Leuciscidae > Meda > Meda fulgida. The sequence goes on along the minus strand of CM060634.1, from coordinate 23,791,873 downwards.
AGTCGAAATGATCATTTGTTATTAAATTAGGTGCCGCTCTGTGATTAACGCTGATTGCGTTCACATGCGCATTAAGAATTGATTCTATAGTTATGTGCGTTTGAATATACAGTATGTGCGCAGGTTTGTAATTCCCAACAAACTATGCCTAAACAAACTACTTGTCTTGCCTATAAATTTGATACAGAATTTAATTTGATCACTTCAGGGTAGGTGCGCGAACCAAATTTCAAAACAACGCTTTATCTGTAGAGTGGTAAAGGGATTCTCCATAGGGAGAGGATAGTTGGCACTTCAGCACTGCATTGTCATCGGGTCCAGGCGAAATTCCTAGTCAGATCTGGATACCGCCTGGATCCGACAGGCTGGGGGAAAACCTCGGGATAAACAAAGACACTACAAATTAGCGTAGATGCCATTCTTCTTATGATGTAACGAGTACATCAGGATTTAAGGGAAGTGTTCTCAGTTCCGGCTGACCTAATCTATGCAGCCTAACATTGAATTATAGAAGTCGATAATGCTAGGTAAAAGAGATGTGTATTTAATCTAGCTTTGAACTGACAGAGTGTGTCTGCTTCCCGGACAATGGTAGGAAGACTGTTCCAAAGTTTTGGTGCTAAAAAGGAAAAGGATCTACCGCCAGCAGTCTTTATAAATACCAGATTTTGATATTCTAGGTATTATTAACTGGCCGGAATATTGAGATCGCGAAAGACGTGAAGGACTATAATGCATTAAGAGCTCATTCAAGTACTGCGGAGCTAAACCATTTAGTGCATAATCTAGCCTTAAGGTCATGAACGCATAAACTAATTGTTCCGCATTTGTCAATGAGAGCATATTGTGTAATTTAGATATATTTTTAAGATGGAAAAATGCAGTTTTACAGATACTAGACATGTGACTTTTAAATGTAAGATTGCTATCAAAGAGCACACCCAGGTTCCTTGCCGATGACGAAGACTTAACAGAGCAGCCATCAAGTGTTAGACAGTATTCTAGGCTATTACGTGTGGAAGTTTTTCTGTCCAATAATTAGAATCTGTTTTTCTTCAGAATTTAGTAGTAGGAAGTTACTAGTCATCCAATTTTTTTTAACAGCTCTGTTAATTCCGTTAATTTTGTGGATTGGCAAGTTTCGTTAGGTTTTAAAGAAATAGGTTTTAAAGAAATATAGAACTGAGTATCATCGGCATAACAGTGAAAACTAATGCCATGTTTCCTAATGGTAGCATCTACAGAGTGAACAGCAGCAGTCCTAGTACTGAGCCTTTTGGTACGCCATACTGTACTTGTGATCGATAAGACATCTCTTAATTTACTGCATAGTTTGCATAGTTATAATTTTGTCCCTGATATTATCAATCTTAAAAGTGAAGAACTTCATAAAGTCATTACTGCTGTGTTGCTTGGAAACTTGTGGACTTGAAGCTTTCTTTTTTGTTAGTTTAGCCACTGTTTCAAATAAATGCCTAGGATTATGTTTATTTTCTTCTAAAAGGGTTGAAAAATAAGCAGATCTAGCAGCTTTTAAGGCCTCTCTGTAAGCAACCGAGCTCTCCTTCCATGAAATCCGAAATACCTCTAGTTTTTTTTCTTCCAGTTGCGCTCCATTTTTCTGTCTGCTCTCTTAAGGCCCTGGGTGTGCTCGTTGTACCACGTTATTGGACTATTTTCCTTAATCTTCTTTAAGCGCAACGGAGCAACTGTGTCTAAAGTGCTGGAATAAAGCAGTCATTACATCTTAAGTGTCACGTGTTCCTTTTAGATCCTTAATCATTCATGCTGATTTAGTGCTAAAGAATAATTTCTTATTATTATCAATTTTGAAAACACTTGAGCTGCTCAATTTTTTTTGTGGGATCTGTGATCATTTTTTTTTCAGGATTCTTTGATAAAAAAAAGGTTTAAAAAACGCATTTATTTGAAATAGAATGTCTTTACTGTCAATCATTTGATCAATCTAATGCATCCTTGCTGAATAAAAGTATACATTTTTTAAAAACAAAAAAATGCTGACTGACCCCAAACTTTTTAATGGTTGTGTGTGTGTGTGTGTGTGTGTGTGTGTGTGTGTGTGTGTGTGTGTGTGTGTGTGTGTGTGTGTGTGTGTGTGTGTGTGTGTGTGTGTGTGTGTGTGTGTGTGTGTGTGTGTGTGTGTGTGTGTGTGTGTGTGTGTGTACAGTATATACAGGTCCTTCTCAAAAAATGAGCATATTGTGATAAAGTTCATTATTTTCCATAATGTAATGATAAAAATTAAACTTGCATATATTTTAGATTCATTGCACACCAACTGAAATATTTCAGGTCTTTTATTGTTGTAATACTGATGATTTTGGCATACAGCTCATGAAAACCCAAAATTCCTATCCCAAAAAATTTGCACATTTCATCCGACCAATAAAAGAATTGTTTTTAATACAAAAAAGTCAACCTTCAAATAATTATGTCCAGTTATGCACTCAATACTTGGTCGGGAATCCTTTTGCAGAAATGACTGCTTCAATGTGGCGTGGCATAGAGGCAATCAGCCTGTGGCACTGCTGAGGTGTTATGGAGGCCCAGGATGCTTCGATAGCGGCCTTAAGCTCATCCAGAGTGTTGGGTCTTGCGTCTCTCAACTTTCTCTTCACAATATCCCACAGAGTCTCTTTGGGGTTCAGGTCAGGAGAGTTGCAGGCCAATTGAGCACAGTAATACCATGGTGAGTAAACCATTTACCAGTGGTTTTGGCACTGTGAGCGGGTGCCAGGTCGTGCTGAAAAATGAAATCTTAATCTCCATAAAGCTTTTCAGCAGGTGGAAGCATGAAGTGCTCCAAAATCTCCTGATAGCTAGCTGTATTGACCCTGCCCTTGATAAAACACAGTGGACCAACACCAGCAGCTGACATGGCACCCCAGACCATCACTGACTGTGGACTTGACACTGGACTTCAGGCATTTTGGCATTTCTTCCTCCTCAGTCTTCCTCCAGACTCTGGCACCTTGATTTCCGAATGACATGCAAAATTTGCTTTCATCCGAAAAAAGTACTTTGGACCACTGAGCAACAGTCCAGTGCTGCTTCTTTGTAGCCCAGGTCAGGCGCTTTTGCCGCTGTTTCTGGTTCAAAAGTGGCTTGACCTGGGGAATGCGGCACCTGTAGCCCATTTCCTGCACACGCCTGTGCACGGTGGCTCTGGTTGTTTCTACTCCAGACTAAGTCCACTGCATCCGCAGGTCCCCCAAGGTCTGGAATCGGTCCTTCTCCACAATCTTCCTCAGAGTCCGGTCACCTCTTCTCGTTGTGCAGCGTTTTTTGCCACACTTTTTCCTTCCCACAGACTTCCCACTGAGGTGCCTTGATACAGCACTCTGGGAACAGTCCAATTTGTTCAGAAATTTCTTTCTGTGTCTTACCCTCTTGCTTGAGGGTGTCAATGATGGCCTTCTGGACAGCAGTCAGGTCGGCAATCTTACACATGATTGCGGTTTTGAGTAATGAAACAGGCTGGGAGTTTTTAAAAGCCTCAGGAATCTTTTGCAGGTGTTTAGTTAATTCAGATGATTAGGTTAATAGCTTGTTTAGAGAACCTTTTCATGATATGCTAATTTTTTGAGATAGGAATTTTGGGTTTTCATGAGCTGTATGCCAAAATCATCAGTATTAAAACAATAAAAGACCTGAAATATTTCAGTTGGTGTGCAATGAATCTAAAATATATGAAAGTTTAATTTGTATCATTACATTATGGAAAATAATGAACTTTATCACAATATGCTAATTTTTTGAGAAGGATCTGTATATATGGACTGAAGTGAGGGCAGGAATACTGGTTTTAGCTTTAGCTTTCTATATTACTATGAAGAATTTTAGAAATGATAAAGCAACAGTATCGTAATATAGGCACTAAATATTCAATTTTAGGCACTTTACTGGTGAGCCAGTACTGTGCAGGATCATTCCAGATCATGATACTTTGGAGAGTGATTTAGGACTGCTCTGACATAAACATATCCAAATTGAAACCTCCTAGCTGGCTCAAGGAAGTCTAAAACTAAGAAATATTTTTCCCCAAATCAACCCAAAACAAAATATACTGATTTTGACAACTAGGGAATTCCTACAACACTTTTAAGTGTTAAATGAAGAAAGAAAATACACGTCATTAAAATCTGTGCTTGGGTCTCTCCAAAGTTGCATCCGCCTGAAATCCTGTGCAAACTAGGTACATAAAACTTTGAACAAGCTGACACTCAAACTACCTTAATTACACTCCACCAAAGCGTAAACACAGATTACCCTCGCCAAGACATGAGGAGCATTTACACTAATAGATGGGCACACCGATGGGACATTTTGCCCCAGAGGAGGGCAGGGATTGTGATGGGGCTGGTAAGGGCTGGCTTCTCTGCCCTTCCCCCTAAGCAGCCCCTCTGCAGCCATTTTGTATGCTAGACTGGGCGGCAGAGAGAGACATGGTCACACTGAGAGCCTCGCCTCATCTGCCTGGCCTAATGATGGCACTCACCTGCTGTTTTACTGCCTCCACGGGAGCTAAATACTACCCCTCAGCTCTCTTTCTCTCTATCAATCTGTATCTATGTATTTTATCGGTCTGTCAGTCTCTCTGTCTTTTTCACAACCTGTCTCTCTCTCTATAGTTCCTTTGACTGCATGTTCATCTTTCTCTCCATCATTCTTCCACACCTCTCTTGTCCTCTCTACACTACTTTCTCGCTTTTCCCACCTCATTGCTTTGATGAACTTTTTATGGTCAGCACCCATAAAGACCTCATCAAAAACCACAAGGGTTCAGACAGTTTAGGGCTAGAGCTAGACCACTAAAAGGCTTCAGAGATGAAAGAGCAGACAGAATGACAGCAATACATCTCCCGGTTGGATGAAAGTGGCTGGTGGAATAACCCAGCACGTCTGTCTGAGGAACAGCAGAGAGAGAGTGGTATAAGTGATAAAAAAGAGGGATGTGTTTTTAATGTGTATGGAGAGATTCAGCTAATGGGAGAAAAAAAATCCTTATATGAGCCTCACATTGCAAAGATTTGGGAATTACACGAATATTTACTGTAAACGCAGGAGTGAATCCTCTAAATAATAGTGTGTGTGCTCTGTTGCTCAGAGAGATGTAACTGTTTTGCTGTAGAACTATTTTTGCTAACGGAGTAACAATAGACAACGAACTGTTGAAATTACTGCCAATATTGTGTCTAAAACTGATAATTTACTCAATATTATTAAAACTTGTTTATTGAACTGTGTGAATGCAATATCATGTATTTTAAAGAGCATTAGAGATGTGTCTCTCTTTTCTGAAAGCGGTGCAGGCATATATCAGTCTTGACTTCACATCAGTCTACACTCCTCCCCCCATAATGGCAAAGTAAAAAAAAAAAAAAGATTTGTGACAACTTTGCAAATTCATTTAAAAGGAAAAACTGAAATAATTACATTGCATAAGTATCCATACCCTAAACTCAGTACTATGTTGAAGTACCTTTAGAGCCTCAAGTCTATTTAGAAATGATATGACACGCTGTGCAAATCTGCATTTGGGGATTTTATGACATTATTCTCTGCAGATCCTCTCAAGCTCTGTCAAGTTGAACAGGGACCGTCGGTGCACAGCCATTTTCAGGTTTCTCCAGAGATGTTTGATTGCGTTCATGTCCAGGCTAGATGGGACACTCAAGGACATTCACAGAGTTGTCCATAAGCCACTCTTGCATAGTCTTAGCTGTGTGCTTAAAGGTCATTGACATTTTGTAAGGTGGACCTTCTGCCCAGTCTGAGGTTCTGAATGCTCTGAACCAGGTTTTCATTAGGATATCTCTAAATTTTGCTGTGTTGAGCTTTCCTTCTCCTGACGAGTCCCCCAGCCCCTGTCACTGAACCTCCAGACATGATGCTTGGAACTGAGGTTCATCAGACCAGAGAACCTTGTTTCTCACAGTGTGAGAGTTCTTTGGGTGATTTTGTTTAGCAAATTCCAATTGGGTTTAGATATTTCTTCTCTGAGGAGAGGCTTTAGTCTGGCCACTTTGCCATAAAGCCCAGATCAATGGAGTAGTGTTGCAGGTATGTTTACCCTTCTAAGTTTCTCCCATCTCCATATATGATCATGGAGCTCAATAAGAGTGACCATCAGCTTTTTGCTCACCACTGTAACAAGGCCCTTCTCCATCAATTGCTCAGTTAGGGTTAGGGTTAGCTCTAGGGAGAGTCCTGGTTGTTCCAAACTTCTCCCATTAAGGATTAAAGAGGCTACAATTTTTGGAGTCTTCCCCAGATCTGTGTCTCGAAACAATCCTGTCTCTGAGCTCTACAGGCAGTTCTTTTGACCTCATGTCTGTCACGTTATGTCTGAGTTTGAGCTGGACTCTTAGGCCCTGATCACACCAAACGTGTTATTCAGGTTTGAAAACGCGAGGCGCACAGCACTGCCCCAGTCACACAGAACGAGCAGTACGCTGCGTTTTTTATGTTGCTAGGCAACCGCAGAAACAGCTGTCCTGTCAGTCAAGTAAACGTCAAATCCGCCTTTTATTAACTTTATTTACTTTCTGTTAACATTGTGGTAATTACGGTTTGTGAAGTCGTTAAGCTGCTGGTAACCCGCGAGAGCACCACAAGTTTATCCTCCATCACTCCATCACTCTCCAGGCATTCAAAGCAACTGTAGCTTTCATCACTACAATGGAAGGCCCGCCTCTCCATTAATTCGATTGGACAGTGGAAAAAAACGTGATGACGTCAGGCGCTTTTTCTGCTTGGAGTTGCTTTTTTTTTCAACTGCAAAAACGAGAGATGCAACAGGCGGTAAAACGCGAGGCGCCTGTGGCGCATAAACAGCGCGCAGAATGCTCACTGCCATAGGAAAACAATTCAAGAAAGGAGCCTCTCACTTCAAAAAACGTCTTTGATGTGATCGGGGCTCTGTTGGACCTTTTATTGAGAGGTGTGTCTTTCCAAGTCATGTCCATTCAATTGAATTTAAAAACATCTCAAATATAATCCATCAAAATTGAAGTGCTCTTAAGCTCAATTTTAAGTGTCCCAGAAAAGTTTATAATACTTATACAATACAACGTAATTATTTCAGTTTTTTGTTTTTTTTAATAAATTTGATAAGTTATCACAAATCTGTTTATGGTGTATGGAGTGAAGACTGATATGGAAAAAAAATTAATTAAAAGCAGTATAAAGGCATAAGGCTGGAATATAAAACTGTGAAAAAATGAAGGGGTATGAATACTTTTGCAAGGCGCTGTGTACATAGCATAAATCTGTAGCACAGGCACCAGCACCATTTTAGTGGGAACAAAAATGTGTGTGTACGTGTGTGTGAGTGTGTGTACAGAATAGGATTAAGTAGTCAGAAGAGTGACAAGCATATTTAGTAACTGTGTATATGTGGCCAGTGAGAGGAAGAAATTGTTAATACATTCATTAGTTGTGGTAAAAAGGATAACCGGGGCAAACAGGGTTTAACGATGACGCAGTGGAGGTTTCACGCTTTCATATTCAGGATCATCCGATTTCGAACGTCTCTTCTACATCACTGCGCAAAGATGACTAAAAAATTCCAGCTACTTCTTCTAGCATGAGTCAGTCATCAAGATCATCTAGGTTGTGAGAAGGAAGCCCAGAGGACCTCCTGAGCAGGTGTTTATGAAGAATGGTGATTTTGATGAGTATAAATTAAAAAAAGGAACTAAAAATAGGCCCTGCACATCAGCAGCAGAGACAGGCTGAAATTATTGCGCGTCCTGAGCGACGGCAACTTTCCTGCTTTCGCTGGAGTCTGTCAGAGCTCAGGAGGCCTTATGGGAAAGAGGCAAGCTTGACAACATGTCAATATCACTTTAGGAATGTCTGTTTGGGAAGCTCTCAGGGATATATCACATGATTCCAGAGCCTCGCTCAGAAAAAGGAGAAGACAGATTTGATAGCCTTGGAAAAGTGTGTACTTGATCTGCGAGGCCGCAAAAAAGACAATTAAAAAAAGAGAAAGTAACAATCCTTTGTTTATCACTGTCAACACATTTACTAGACCAGACACGGCGTCTAAGTTCTCGTATATGCAGAAGGCTGTGGCAGGTTGCGTGATAGGAGAACACTTCTCACTTCTCTTTGTGAATTTATTCAGACAGACAGAGAGAGAGAGTTTACTGCTGCTACACCTCCCTCTTAAATCTGTCACTCACTGTCTCCTCTGTACGTGTCAAGATGATTGAATACAAAGTCTTATTTACGCTGACAACTTCAGCCGCTGCTCAGCCAAGCACAACAAACAGCGCTCTGAAACCCGCAGTCAAAACTAAAAACAGCTCTTGCTGCTGAAGAGAGAGCGCTGCCTCCCTTCCCTTCCCACACACACACACACACACACACACACACACACACACAGAGGAAGTTGAGCATCTCTTGAAGCGCTGATGTTCTCTCATCTCGCGTGAGACCGTCGGACCCAGCGTCTCCGGAAACATGCACGGAAATATACAGAATCTGTGGACCAACATCAGCTCATGGCAGTTCAGACACTTTCAGGGATGTTTTATATGTGACCATTGCTAGTCTCCAGTGTGCAATTTTTACAGTGGCCTTCAGGGACTTTTTAAGAGGAATTTCAACAGGTAATTTTCTGGCCGTGATTTGATAGTTAATCTCACAGTGTAAAATCTTTCAGCACAGCAACTAAACAATAAAGTGTTTTGTGATGTGTACATATAAAATAAAACGATAAATAACTGTATTTGCGGTTTGTCTATGAAGCATGCAAAATGCTCCTAATGGGCAATGCTCTAGCAGACGCTGTTGCTATGTTTACTATCATAGTTTGAAATACAATAGGGGCTTTCGCACCGGAGGAACTAGAACTATTGGCGGAAGTACCCACTTTTTGGCATGTTCGCACCGCAGGAACTAGGAATGATTTTAGTTCTAGGAACTCTTTTTGGAGGAACAAATAGAGTGGTGCAGGTATGATGTCACTTTGTAGGCCAACCAGCAGTTAGCATCACACTGGTTCCCTCGAGAAAAAGCCAATAGGATTTTCCCATGGGCTTTTGGATTATCGCTAAAAACAAGGTCTGTGGTCAACAAAAGCTTATGATACTTACACGGTTTGTCTATCAAGATAATTATCACATATAAACACAACTTTGATGAAGTTTGAAGCTTAAATGCAGTCGCCAGAAGTAAAAAGCTAAAGCTAGGCTATAAACGAACAACATCACGGTCCCACAAATTCAACGTCACCATAACTAAGCTTCCAACAACTTTCAGTTTTTATCTAAAAGTATTTTCCCAGAAAGTTTGAGTTAGAATAGTTTGTAAGAGCACAATTATAAGCATAACGATGCTTTAAAAGTGGACTGAGTTTATCTGTTCAACGTGATGACGTTTACTCTCCTCGTGCTTGTGTTCACCGCAGGCCTTATTTCAGCCATTTAACCAAAACCCCATTCAAAAAACCCATTAAGTATGGGATGATGGAACCGAAGTGCTAAAATGCGAACTCGTTTCAGTATTTTGGCCTACAAACCTGCACCACTCTATTTAGCTCCTACTTTAGAGTTGGGTCTTATGGTGCATTCAAGTCCTCCAGAGAAGTTCGTACTTATGAGGTGCGTTCAAGTCACTTTCGTCGGAGTAAGATGGCGGTGTACTTTCTATTAATTAATTATACAAAAATAGAGCAAGTTTCTTTAACCCTAGTTCTAGAAAATGGAGAACAAATAAATGTGCATCAGGTGTGCTTTGGTTTTTTATGTTTTTAATTAATTACATTACATTACATTGTTACATTATAATGCCATCATATTCATTGCAGGCAATTAGCTTACCTCACTGTAAATAGAAAAGTCTAGCAATATCACTGCTAAATACCTTTAAGTATTGTGGTATTCCGCCATGTTTCTCAGTTACACGCCCCCAACTCATACGGATCGGGGCTTAAAGAGAGTCCCGAGCTCCCCACTGGTATTTATGAATATTGTTCTCATAACTTAAGAATGGAATACACAACACGACTTTTCAAATCTGAACAGATTTTAAAACAGCAGGCATTATACACTTGCCAACTTTATAAATGGTTATTGCCCAGCTTTTCTCTCTGACCATTAATGGGCATCATACACTACATGACTGAGGATCATATACACTACAATACACTGAAAAGAAACACGTGACGCATTCTTCAGTGATTTTTCCGTATGTATAAGAATTTCCATATTTTTCAACCTGGGAGTGAAGTGAGCTGTGTTAACAGATTTTGTGTTTTCTAATTTATTTCATGCATGGCATGCGGAAGCTCGCAGCTCCAGTAGGCTATATCCTTGTATCTCCACACAATCACTCGTCAAGCACCAAGCTAGTGATCCGTGATCTGTTTTTCCTTATTTTTTGTCTTTACCTGATCTCGTAAGTCATCTCCATTTTTTCTCGATCTTTGTGACTTCGCATCGTTGATTTCCATTGTTTGGTCAGCGTATTATGTACAGTATTTATTAGCAATATTATTAGGGGAGTATTCTAGGTTTAATTCTAGTAGGGAAATAATCATTTTGAACTATTTGCAAATAATCATTTAAAATATACACACATGCACTTTGTATGCCTAATAATATGTCAAAAACGCAAAACATTTCTTGGATTGTCACATTCAGTTACGAATTACATGAATCACGTAAATGATACCACATTCCAATTCAAAATGACCATATTTAAATTCAAAATGGCCCTATTTGAAGAAAAAGTTGCGTAGTTTGCATCCCTGGATGTTCCTGTCAGTCATTTAACATTTCTATTGTAAAACAATTGTGAAATATTAAATGTTTCATAATTTCTATCTTACCTCACTCTCTTTCAACAATGAAACGGATGTTTCATGCTGGAATTCATATTCTCCTTCTGTGAACAGTGATCCCCGCCTACTTTGATTTGATTGGCCATCATCTCAATCACTTTGACACTGACTAGCACTGTTAGACTGCTGAGGCAGACTTAACTAAAAATGTAACTTTTAAACCTTTTTGTCATCCTAACATACAGAGCGCTGCGTAACAGATTGCAGGAGAGCAGTGCAAGAATTTCACAATTCAAATATTGGGGGATAATTTTTCCATTTCTAATTACTTGTCCCCATCAATGTCTATGGTGGGTATGGCCCTGCTGTAGCCTGGATGCCAGCCCGAACCCCGCCCACAACATTTTTTGGTCTGTAAGTTCGGTCTGGACTCGATCCATTGAGGAGTAATTATGATCGGTTCAGAAATCGTCGGGCCAATCAAATTACCAGGGCGGGCTTTATACGATGATGGACAGATGATCTGCAGTTACGTAATCATCACGTCATCAAAGAGCGCTTGGTTTGAACTGGTTTACAACAAAGATGACTGCAGCTGGAGAATTGAGATGTATAGATTCCGCTATCGCGTCTGTTGTAAAAGAAATCGACACCGCATTAATTTTAAAAGACGAACAGAGAACTGCAATCAAGGCATTTGTCGATCATAAAGATGTGTTTGCCGTCCTTCCTTGACGTTTGCTTGCTCTGATTGGTTGTAGGTCTATCCAATTGAGTGCAGAGGTTTTTTTTATTGGTTCGGTTAAGACACGCCTCATGATCAAAGCCCTATGGAGCAGTATCAAACTCACATTCTGACTAGAATATGAGTATGATGAAGTCAGGCTAGCCCTGCTGCCCCTGCATATATTAATTTAAAACATAATGTTTTAATAGCCTAAGTTCCAAAAGCTTTCTCAAGATTTAATTGTATACATCAGTTTAGCAGACATCATACAAAGATATTTGACATTCTAAATTTAAAAACAGTTTTTTAAACTTCCTAATTAGGGGGATCAGACCTCCCTCTCACCCTGCCATTCTCTTCCATATGCCCAGTGTATGCTTTGCATGGCAGCACCATCTAGACAGGTGATCTGAACAAACCCACCAAAAACACTGGCCCTGTTACAGATGTGAGCCTTGGCACAGTACAGACACATGTAGAGAGGGGAATTCTCTCCCAACTGCATGTTATTATGGAAATGTATCCTATTCTACAAAACATAGACACTAAAACCTCTTCAGACTGAGTACACCACGATGCCAGAAAACAACAGATATTGGAGTCTTTCCTTTCTGTAGACATCAGGCTCTACAATGCAACACCCAGCCAGACAGTATTCACAGTCAACAGCTGAAACTGTACAGAAGCTTTGCTTTTAGCAAATAAGCAATTATTGCCATTGGAATGATTCTCTCCAGTTAATAGCACTGTATGGTCTAGATTTAAAATGTTTTTAACCCAATAATGTCCAGATTTGTCACAAAGATGTCTTAATTATGTGCACAATAACTAATATAAACAATGTAGCTTAGTGACTGCTGACACATACAGTATCTAACTATAAACTCCAATAGAAACACATACAAAGATTAAAAAAAAGGGGGGTTTTGCCCACACCTTACAAGCTCCAAGGTGCATTTCTGCGTAAACATAAAGAAATGGGAGCATGAATTAAATACCACCACATGAAACATTATTCTGCAAGTTGTCAAAAGCCCTTCCTAGGGGTTTTAAAACATCTTAAGTTAGCCAAAAAAAATTTACAAATGGAAAAATAGCAGTAGAGCCTTTGGCAGCTGTAGTTGCCTGCAGGCTTAAATGGATTGTGTTCTGTCCCACCTTAACCTATCTTGTCCTGTCTTTTCAATAATCTGGAAAAGTTTTACTCCAAAAAGCAGTGTTTATATATGTTATATATAGGCCTAACCAGTTTGTTCCTTCTTTGTGAGCGAAGACTGAATATATGATACTTGGATTACTGTAGACAGAGAATGACAGATCTTATCTTTTTCATTCATTTGAAGAAAAAAAAAGAACACGGTATGGATACAATACAAGACAAGAAAGATAATAAAAAAGAAAGCATATCGCATCAATATTGAACTACTTCTAAATAAGTCTGATAGAGAACCCACTTTTTTATTCTGAGGGGTGCAATTGTCCTCTTGGTGTCCTTTTGGGCCAGAATATGTGAAATACACATTACCATCCTGAGGGAAAACAGAACTGTACAAGATCACAGGGTATTGTGTTTTTTTCTCCACCCCTCAAAAAATTTAGCAACAAAGACCTAAACATTCATAAGCCTTTGACGCAGAAAATCGAATTGAAGAAAAAAAACTCCATTGGGATTAAACTGTGTACATAACTCAGAGCAAAATGGCCCCTCTCCTCTCATAAGAGGAAAGAAAGGGTCAGCATCTACTTCCCCCCACTGCTCCTCTCTTTTCTGCAATTTATTGCCATCTCACTTTTCCTGAAATCATATACAAATCGAAAAGCTTACATATAGAAATGCCCTGTATTGGCAGAGATCTACAGTAATTGTACAGAAATGTATTTATTAGGATTAACCCCTTGAGATTAACCATCTCGTTTTCAAGGGGGGTCCCATTGTCCCATTGTTAGTTATTTCTGTGTGTGTGTCTACACATGAGAAGGAGGAACAGAAGTGTGCGTGTTTGTGTGTACTCTCAAGGATACAAAAGACTACTGTGTTGTTCTACTGTGGTTCTACTACTAGAACCGTAAAAGGAAATCAGTCATCTTGGTTGAGTTTACTGGGGTTTAAGGACATGAAAAGGCGGACAGCTTGCACGTGCAAGGCCTTGAGAAGGATTTTGGAACATTTGGGAAAGTTACAACTTAAGTCAATCAAAAATTTTAGAACCTGAATTCAGTGGCAAACAACAGGAGTATAAAAGACTGATGAGCTGATTGCCTCTTTGGATACTGATACATCACTAAACCCCTGACGCCTAGAAGCCCAAAGCTGAGGACAAGAAACCCAGAGCTGACTACACCTTTGACTCAAAGCGGGATTATTGTACTTTCTACTTTAATGACAAAGTTTTATTTGCCTATACATTTTTGTTTATAAAAAGAAAAGTAGCTAAATTAAAAGAAATTAAAATTGATTACAAAAAATGCCTAATGAGGCTATTATGGTGTTTTGAGACTTTGAATAATATACCACAGAGAAGACGTCTTCTGACAAAATTGTAAGTAATTTAAAATGCTTATAATTTAGGCAAAACTTGACTTACTTAACCCAACCTTAGAAAAATAAATACTAAGGTTACAGGTGTTAAAGCAAGATTCGTTTCCAAAATCTTATCGGTGGTTCATGAAGTCGTAACAGGGTGAAAGGTACTTCTGGATTCGCTTTGCGGTTCTATATCTGCTATAACTACACTATGCAAGTTTGCCAGATCAGGTCTCGTTTCTGTAGTCCGAATATGACATAAGAAAACTACAAATTTGACTTGCTTTACGTCAAGCAGTACAACAGTCATATTTAGTTTTTCTTCGTTTCTGATGTCGCAATACATCATACTTTCATGAAATCATGTAACATACTCTACCTTGTCTGTGGATATCGTTCATTCTAAAGCCAGTGCTGGATAAACAGCGAGTGTGCGTGCGACGGTAGGCTAAAGTATTTACGACAGCAGTAATGGACAATTTCGTTTCCAACCAGTAGGGCGACTGAAGACGAAAAGTTCCATGGTGTTGCTTTAAGATCAAAGTACACAACGCAAATATATATATATATATATATATATATACACTACCGTTCAAAAGTTTGGGGTCGGTAAGATTTTTTATGTTTTTAAAAGAAGTCTCTTCTGCTCACCAAGGCTGCATTTATTTGATTAAAAATACAAAACAAACCCAGTAATATTGTTAAATATTATTTCAATGTAAAACAGCTGTTTTCTATGTGAATTTATTTTAAAATGTAATTTATTCCTGTGATCAAAGCTGAATTTTCAACATCATTACTCCAGTCTTCAGTGTCACATGATCCTTCAGAAATCACTCTAATATGATTATTTGATGCTCAAGAAACATTTATGATTATTATCACAGTTGACAACAGTTGTGCTGCTTCATATTTTTTGTGCAAACAGTGATTAATTTTTTTCAGGATTCTTTGAAAGTTCAAGAGAAAAGCATTTCATTAAAAAATAAATATTTTGCATTATTATAAATGTCTTTACTGTCACTTTATATCAATTTCATGCGTCCTTTCTGAAGAAAAGTATTAATTTCTTTAAAAAAACAAAAAAAAACTAATTGACCCCAAACTTTTGAACGGTAGTGTATTTGTGTATGTATGTAGCGCGACTGTTGTAAATTGTGACAATAAAAATAATTTCTTGAGCACCAAATCAGCATATTAGAATGATTTCTGAAGGATCATCATGTGACACTGAAGACTGGAGTAACGATGCTGAAAATTCAGCTTTGCCATCACAGGAATAAAATAAAATACAAATCTTTTTAGCAGATAGGACAGTGGAGATTGACAGGAAAGGGCAGAACGAGGTCAGCAGAGGACCTTGAGTCAGATTCGAACCCAGGTTGGCTGGAGGCGCAGTTTCTCCATATGTCAGTGTACTAACCACTGGGCTATAAATTACTTTTTAAAATATATTCAAATAGAAAACTTTAAATTGTAATAATATTTAAAAATACAGTATGTATACAGATAAATAAAATGTATGACATTTCAAAAAATCTATACATTGTTACATTTATGTAGGCTCATTTAGAGCCATTGTACACCACAAGTGTGATTTCATAACAAAGCATCAATATGATGGCAGATGTAGTGCTGATAGCACAAATCCTCCCTCAAACCTTCTAAATGAACTGCGAACGTTTAAAGTTAATTTTCGTAAATTCCCAACAACTCATATTAGGCATCGTTTTATTCAGGCTTTACGGTTTGAACGTAAATACGTTGGTATCAGCTCACACCAAATGAACGCAGATGAAAGCCTGAACTGAGAGTCTGAACTTTCATGTCTCCGCTGAGGCTCAGAGGCTCTAACTGCGGGCATTCTCAGAAGGGGTTTAATGTGGTTTGTTTATAGGGGTTGAAGGGTAGCCGTGGCAGGCAGTGACTGGAAGCCCTCACTTGGGACAGGAGAAAAGTCAAGTCCACTCAGACCCGCACTGATTCGATTAAACAACCACTGAGGTCCACTGCTCAGGTTCGCTATCCACATCCAGGGCCGTGGAGGGCCACACAGACCAAGGCCCCAGCAGGGGCCGTCTGTCCATTCAAAAGAGAGAGAGAGGAGAAAAAACATAATTTATTTAGAGTGTTTACTGTTTACTGTTTCTACCGGGCCTTAGAGAGGAAATTAATTTTTTACAATTTTCCCCCCAAGTATAAAAGAGAAGGCTAACTCTAGGGTATTCAGCTTCCAAAATGATGAACAGAATGAGTCTCTTTGATTCTCATCACCTTTATCAATGACAGATATGATTTTCCTTCCTCTCCCAGTGTTATGAATATTTCACCATGAAGGGTCTGTCCATTTACTGTAGGGTGACAGAAGCTAAATGTAGATAGAAGGGTCAGTCAATTCTCTCTGTCTTTTTTAATAAGATCACACATATTAAAGACTCGCTGATAAAAAAAAAATGTTTGTATAGGGCGTATACGTTCCTGCAGCCTAAAGAATGTTCTTGGACTTTTCAATACTGTACTAAGTATATTAAAGAATAAATCTACTATTTAGATCTCTAAGCATTTGCAGATATTGTAGGGTCTGTTATCTGATTTCTGAAGACTGCATTGGTCAAACGTTACTTATGCTAGATGCAGAATTAATTTTTTATTTGTTTTAAATGTTTTAGTCACATACAATGTGCTTACAATTTGTTCAATATTTAATTGTGCCATTGTCATTCATTTTAGACCATTTTACTCTGCCTGAGGAGGCATTTAGTTTTAGTAAATTAAATTGGCATTTGATATGATGCTAATGTGCAAAGTATGAAAATGAGTGTCAGACCAATATTTAACAATTTATCAAAGTTGTATTGACATATTTAAAAACAAAGACATCTACATTAAAAAAGTTCTGCTGCTTATTAAGTACATATTATCATGTATAATGATTTTACTTGTACTGCATTCATTTTAGATCTACAAGTATGATTCACTTAATCAGAAATCATTCTAAAATCGTATGCTGATTTGGTGCTCAAGAAACGTTTCTTTTTAGAACAGTTGAAAACCGCTGCTTTTTTTTGTGGAAACCATGATACAGATAAGATTCCTTGATAAAATAGAAAGTTTAAAAGAACAGAATTTGAAATAGAAATCTTTTGTAGCATTATACATGGCTTTACTGTCACTTTTGATCAATTTAATGTGTCTGAATAAAATAATCCATTTCTTGTGAGCTAATAAACCTGCCAGCAAAGCAATTCGGTATTACTTCTTTTCACAGATAAATCTTCAATATGCTTTCCCTCAAGTTCATTCATTTACTTTTTATTTTTCACTGTTCTTCTATTAAAAACACTGTGTATAGTGTCATAGTAACTGACGACAGGAAGCAAACGCGAGTAAACGATATTTATTAGGAAGTAACAAAGTCCAGAACAGTAAGTCGGGTGGTGAAGTGGTGACGCAGGAACTTCGATGGCCAAATCCAGTGACGTGCAGACAAACGGTGAGACGACAAAACCACGAGGAAGACGAAGAATAGGAACACTAGGCAGGAACACGAACCAGAAGACCAGACAGGAAAACATCAAACAACGATCTGACAAAAATGAGAGAACAGTGGTGAGAATAAGTAGTGGGGTGAGATCGATTGCAGCTGGTGAATTGATGATGGGCAGCTGGAGCGGATCAGGTAATGACACACAGACACGCCTCTTACACACGCCTCTAGCACACGTGCACTCATACAACAACATAAACACAAGACAAGAAGGAACCAGTGAATACGTCTACCGTGACAGTACCCCTCCTCCTAAGAACGCCTCCTGGCGTTCCCAGGCCCCCTTACCTGTTGATTGTAATCATCAATAAGGGAGTGATTCAGGATGTCTCTAGCAGGAACCCAACTTCTCTCCTCCGGACCGTAACCCTCCCAGTCCACCAAGTACTGAAATCCGCGTTCCGTCCGCCTAGAGTCCAGAATACGGTTAACCGAATATGTAGTCTCCCCATCTACGAGTCGCGGTGGGGGAGGAACCGGGACCGGCGGATTAATGTGGGAATGAAATACGGGTTTGATTTTGGATACATGGAACACGGAATGAACCCTCCTGTACGCGGGAGGTAATTTGAGGCGGACTGCCACCGGACTAATGATCTTGGTGACAGTAAACGGGCCAATAAATTTGGGTGCAAGCTTATTAGAGACGGTGCGAAGAGGAATGTTCTTAGTTGAAAGCCACACTTTTTGACCAACGACGTATACGGGAGGCCTTGACCTGTGGCGATCGGCTTTGGCCTTGGTGCGCGCCCCCACCTGGAGTAGAGTCTCACGGGCTCTAGTCCAGGTGCGGTGACACCTCTGAACAAAGGCGTGAGCGGAGGGAACCGCAACCTCGGATTCCAGACTGGGAAAGATAGGTGGCTGGTAACCTACACTACACTCAAACGGAGATAGACCCGTAGCTGACACTGGCAACATGTTGTGTGCGTACTCCACCATAGACAGTTGTTGGCTCCATGAGGAAGGATTCTTGGAAACCAAACATCGCAACGTTCTCTCCAAATCTTGGTTGGCTCTCTCAGTTTGACCATTACTCTGGGGATGAAACCCAGAAGACAGACTAACCGTCGCCCCCAGTAATCTACAAAATTCTCGCCAAAATTTGGACACAAACTGAGGTCCCCTGTCGGAAACCACGTCTAGCGGGAGGCCATGTAACCGAAAGACGTGATCTACGATCGTAACCGCTGTCTCCTTAGCTGAGGGTAATTTGGGTAAGGGAATGAAATGGGCCGCCTTCGAGAATCGGTCCACCACAGTCAAAACTACTGTGTTACCCTGGGAGGGTGGGAGGGCGGTAATAAAATCTAGAGCGATATGGGACCAGGGTCTCGAAGGTACCGACAGCGGCTGGAGTAACCCGTCTGGGGGTCGATTGGAAGACTTACCAGTGGCGCAAACTGAGCAAGCCAAAACAAAATCGTGAATGTCACGAGCCATAAGTGGCCACCAGAATCGTTGCTTGACTAGGAACCCAGTGCGATTAACTCCTGGATGACAAGCTATGATGGAACTGTGACCCCACTGGATAACGTCTGATCGTAATCCCTCCGGCACAAATAACCGATTCGGTGGGCACCCGGGCGGAGGCGTTACCCCTTCTAAGGCCTTCCTGACCTTCGCTTCGATCTCCCATGTGAGTGCTGAAACAAATAGGGTTTCGGGTAAAATACACTCGGGAGTGGACGGGCGTTCGGAAAAATCAAATATACGAGATAGAGAGTCGGGTTTGATGTTCTTGGAACCCGGACGGTGTGATAAGGAAAAATCAAAACGACCGAAAAAAAGTGCCCACCGAGCCTGCCTGGAGTTCAATCTTTTAGCAGTTCTGATATACTCGAGTTTCTTATGATCAGTCCAGACGATAAAAGGTACCCCCGACCCCTCTAACCAGTGGCGCCACTCCTCCAACGCCAGCTTGACTGCCAACAACTCTCTATTACCAATGTCGTAATTTCTTTCGGCTGGAGATAAACGATGGGACAAAAACGCGCAAGGGTGCATCTTGTCGTCTACAGGTGACTGCTGGGATAGCACTGCCCCTACTCCCACCTCTGATGCGTCGACCTCCACCACGAACTGACGTGATGGATCAGGGGTAATGAGAATGGGGGCTGAAACAAAGCGGCCTTTTAGTTTCTTAAACACAGCCTCGGCTGTGTCAGACCACCTGAACGCAGTTCTGGGGGAGGTCAAGGCAGTCAGAGGCGCGACTAGCTGGCTGAAGTTGCGAATGAACCGCCGGTAAAAATTGGCGAACCCCAGAAACCTCTGCAGGGCCTTGCGGGAATCTGGACTTGGCCAATCTACCACAGCCTTAATCCTCTCAGGGTCCATCCGCATTCCCTCAGACGACACGATGTACCCTAGAAAAGGAACAGACTGTGCATGAAATTCGCATTTCTCCGCCTTGACAAAAAGCCCATTCTCTAGCAACCTCTGAAGCACTCGCCGAACGTGTTGCACATGTTCCTGGAGAGACGAGGAAAAAATCAATATGTCATCCAGGTAGACATAAATGAACTGATCGATCATATCTCGCAACACGTCATTGACCAGTGCCTGGAAAACTGCTGGGGAGTTGGACAGCCCAAACGGCATGACCAAGTATTCAAAGTGCCCCCTGGGGGTGTTAAAGGCAGTTTTCCACTCATCCCCCTCCCTAATGCGGACCAAATGATAAGCATTACGTAAGTCCAATTTCGTGAAGATGGATGCTCCCTGCATCCTCTCGAAGGCTGAAGACATCAACGGTAAAGGATAAGTATTCTTTACCGTGATGTTATTCAACCCTCGGTAATCAATGCAAGGTCGAAGAGAACCATCCTTCTTCCCCACAAAAAAGAACCCCGCCCCCGCTGGAGAAGAGGAAGGGCGAATGAACTCGGTTGCCAGAGAATCAGAAATATATTTCTCCATGGCCTCTCTTTCGGGAATCGAAAGTGAATATAACTTGCCCTTAGGCGGAGACGTACCTGGCAGTAAGTCTATTGCACAGTCGTAGGGACGATGCGGAGGAAGAGAAGCAGCGCGAGACTTACTGAACACTTCCTTCAGGTCCAGATACTCCGCGGGCACGTTAGACAGATCCCCTGCTTCCTCCTGAAACATAGAAACAGGTACAGACGTACAAGCAGACATGAGACAAGACTTATGACATTCCTTGCTCCACTCCAGCACAGACTTGTTAATCCAGTCCACTCGGGGGTTATGTCGGATGAGCCATGGATGTCCAAGAACAACAGGTGCCAAGGGTGAGTCCAGAATAAGAAAAGAAATAGTCTCCGTGTGGTTGCCTGAAGTGATGAGAGTGATTTCTTCCGTGGATAATGAAATAGTGGGAAGCTGCTGACCATTGAGTGCGTGAACTGGAATCCGATGAGTGAGGGGTCTGAGAGGGATTTGAAATCTGCGTGCAAAGTTATGGTCCATAAAATTACCTTCTGCCCCCGAATCCAACAGTGCTCGACAATCGTGTTGGTGGACTGACCATCTTAGTCTTACCGAGAGGAGGGTGGAGGTCGATGTGGTCGTAGATGAGGTCTTCCTGGCGGAGATCCCACCCGATAGTAGCCTCAGGTTTACTATCGGGCTTGGCCCTTTTACCAGGCAGCTGTGGGCAAAATGTCCGGCTCCTCCACAATACTGGCAAAGACCCTGGGATCTCCGCCTCTCCCTCTCCTCTCGGGAAAGCCGAGCTCGACCCACCTGCATGGACTCGTGATCGTAAGTCGGGCTGACCACGTCCCTGCCGCTGGATCTTGGACCGTTGAACCCCCCGAGGTTGCGAGTGGACGTCATCCGACGCTCGACTCTGGATAGTCGACTGTCCACCCGCAGAGCCAAGTCGATAAGTCCATTGAGGGTGGTGGGAAGATCCAGGGCGTAGATCTCCTTCTGGACGTGGTCAGCCAACCCATGCAGGAACATATCCCACTGTGCCGTCTCGTCCCATCCACACTCCGCCGCCAAGGTCCGGAATTCGATCGAGTAATCGGAGACGGACTTCTCTCCTTGCCGAAGTTCGGCCAATTCCCTGGCTGCCTCTCTTCCGGAGACCGCCCGGTCAAATACCTGTCTCATCTCGGCGGAGAGTGTCTGGAACGAGGCGCAGCACGGGTGTTGGTTCTCCCACACCGCCGTTCCCCAAAGCGCCGCTCTCCCAGTCAGCAGAGTAAGGACAAACGCCACCTTGGTCTGCTCGTTCTGGAAAGTACGAGGTTGGAGAGCGAAGTGCATGGAACACCGGGTGAGAAATGTTCTGCAGTGAGATGGTTCACCTGAGTACGCTTCTGGAGTGGGTAGTCGAGGTTCAGACTGGGAGGGGCTTCCTGGTGGTACGGGAGGAACGGCTGGTATGGGTGGCACAGTGGGAATCCGTAGGCGCTGGATCTGCTGGGTGAGCTCGGACACCTGCGTCACCAAGACTTGAACTGCTCTGCCCGTATCCCCGATATCCTTCTCCTGTGAATCCATTCTTCGGATACTGTGATGAATAAAATCTTCCAATGAAGAGTGAGAGACGCTCGCTGCTTCCATTCATTGGTCAGATCGTTCTGTCATAGTAACTGACGACAGGAAGCAAACGCGAGTAAACGATATTTATTAGGAAGTAACAAAGTCCAGAACAGTAAGTCGGGTGGTGAAGTGGTGACGCAGGGACTTCGATGGCCAAATCCAGTGACGTGCAGACAAACGGTGAGATGACAAAACCACGAGGAAGACGAAGAACAGGAACACCAGGCAGGAACACGAACCAGAAGACCAGACAGGGAAACATCAAACAACGATCTGACAAAGATGAGAGAACACTGGTGAGAATAAGTAGTGGGGTGAGATCGACTGCAGCTGGTGAATTGATGATGGGCAGCTGGAGCGGATCAGGTAATGACACACAGACACGCCTCTTACACACGCCTCTAGCACACGTGCACTCATACAACAACATAAACACAAGACAAGAAGGAACCAGTGAATACGTCTACCGTGACATATAGTTAATATTTTATCCAACCAAACATAAACTCTTAGAAGATAAAAAATTATGACAAACATTTATTTTCTAATCCAAAGATTCCTATCACAAACAATCAGTTTTGACCACGTTACATTTAAAAAGCAGTGATCAACTAAATACTTCGACCATCTCGTATGAACCAAAGATAGGGTCTAAAATGGGCCAGATACATCCAATCAAGGGTGCTTAAACTCAGCCTAATTTTCTGCAGAGACCCCAAAGCGTTGTTTGATTTAAAATCGAACTCTTTGAGAGTTGTAAGAGGCCGTGAGAGCGCCGGCGCTTCTAAATGACAAGCTGACTGTTAAACCATAAAGCACCACCAATTTAAATTGCAAAACAGGTTGCCAGGTCTCTTCAGAAGCAATCTCTGTGAGCGTTTCGCAAATGTACGAAATAAATATAAAAGGGAGGGATATGTAAATGAGGGTGACGGAGCACTACTTTGAGGCGAGTAGGTAATGCTGCAGCTATTCATCACGGTGGAGAAAGAAAGCACCCGCGTCCGTCCTTAGCATATTCTAATGAAGGCCATCATGCAAATGAGTATGACCTTTTCTGGGCTTTTTTTTATTCAAGTTCACATTCAATGGAGAAATGTGTACATAAGCTAGGCAAGCAAGCGAACGCAGACACGCGCACGCCCGGAATTATATCGAGGCATAACAAATACTCTCCCCTTCTTCAGCCGAAACACCATAATGACTAATTACAGCAATCAATGGGAGTACAAACAGAGCGAGCTACAGCTGTGAGAGAGGCAGGCCTGTCTGGACCGGGCCGAGTGTTTCAGTTCGTCAGGCTTTCGGGAAGTATGTCGACAAGTCAGATATGACAGGGCTGTCTTTCTCAGGCCTTCTTTGGGAAACCCTTGGAAAGACTGTCAAACAAATAAATAAATAAACACACGCCCAACTGCCAGTAGACTGTAATTGACAGTGAGCGAACCGGCCAAGTTACATACCCTTACAATGACTTTGAACTTTTCTGCTTGTAAAGATTAGGCATAAATATTGAAATATTGAAATGAAAGATGCCCCGCTTACATAGATGAAGCAGCAAGATGGAGGAAGAGGTGGGGGGGGGGGGGGGGGTTCGGTATCTCCTGTGCATCAGTAGGCAGACTGGGCCTCCTCTCGGCACAGACAGTTATGGATAGGAAACATTATCAGCCATGGTAATTAAAGGCAAAACTTATACATGCTGGGAGGGTGAAGGGGGGCGTCACACACACCCACCATTTATCACACACTCTGGCTCTGGCAGAGAGCAGATGAGGTGGACCGTTCCACCTCTACAAGCATTTACACGCTTGCGCTGGTCGAACGCTTAGGTTTTTGCCCCGTGATGTGATCCTGAGAAACAGAACTCACTTTAGCATGAAAAACTAGCTGTAAATACAATTAAATGGCAATAGAGAGGAGAGAATGCATTTGGCTTTTGAAGAATTGCATAGCCTAGGAACAGGAAGGAAAAAGCACACGAGATCTCTTTAATAACTCAACTGTTTCTCCTAAGTAGCAAGTAGATTAAAATGAGAGGAAATGGAGATTTTTGCTTAAGTACTTTGCAGATTTTTCTCCTAAGATAGAAAATGGTAATCTTACGTGTTTCTCCTCTGTTTATGAAGAGATCATATTAATGTTGCAAACTCTGAACATATTTACCAAAATAGCAAAACCTAAAATCCAAAGTAATAGATTTTAATTTAATCAGTGGTTTACAGCAAGTTCTTGACATTTCTGGAATCACAAAATGGTTAATAATTGCAATCAATACTTCCTGTTTCTTTTAATTTTAAAAAAGTTTGAAAACAAACAGCTCAAATCAAAAAGGTTAAAGGGATAGTTCACCCAAAAACTTGAACACAAAAGAAAATATTTTTAAGAATGTTGGAAACAGTTGACAGCACCCATTGACTTCCATAGTGGTTTAAGAACCACTGACATAAATTCAATAATTTCTCATAAAAATGATTGTAAGACCAGTTTATCTGGGCATGCCATGTCAAGTCACCTTTGATTGTAAATGCAATTTTTGTTCATTTACATTCAGTAATGAATAATTAAAATAAAAAAAATTACATTTTAAGTGTGCTATAAAAAAGTGTTTTTTATGTTGTATTATATTTGTTTTGTTTTTTTTCTAATACACACAGAGTATGACATATCGTGACTGTTGCAGTGTACATAGAAAGAATTTGTTCACCTTCGGTGTTGTGTAAGGTTGTTTGTGTTTATTTTTATTTCCTGTCGCTGTGCAGGCTCTTTCATTGTATATGACAGTGTAAACAGCTCAATAACCATTTCATTCCGTAGAACGTAGTCTGCTTTAAAATGACTCGGTGTGTATGCTGTTTAAACAAGTATTCTCACCAGTACGCTTGCTGTGCTTCGTGGAGATTTGTCGTGTTTTATAGACTCGATATTGCGATAGTCAGGTGTATGTTTCATTCTTTCAATTTTTATTTTTTAACTTTCCTAAAAAGTTACTGAACAAAACAACAAAAAAACATCTGAGATCTCCATTAAGTTTCCAAGAAGGAAGGTGATGGATCTGGACATTTCTTGTTAGATAATCTTTAACATTTTGATCTTATATTGCTCTTGTATTTTAATCAGGCATGGTTATAATTATCTTACAACCCAACCAATTGTATATATGCAAAAGCCCATTTATCCACTGTATAGCTTTACTACATCACCTGCGAAACCTGCACATTTGTACTCTATGCTGGGACTCTTATGCTATCCTATTCCCACATCTCCTGATCCTCACATTGAACATGCATGAATACTTAACATTCTGTATTACAGATTTTAGGTATGGTTTAATTCTGAAATATAGCCTAATTCGTGTTTTACATCAAATATATTGTACTTTGCTTTAAAAACCTAGCCACAACACAGAAGTTGAGCCTGGACCCACAATCTACAGTCATGGGAGCAGAGTAAAGCATATCTGAGTATGGCGGGGGGAAAGGGCAACCAAGGATCATGATGCCCGGTGTGTATGTGTGTCAGCCTTGAGATGAAGCACCACTCTGGCACACTTCACGTCATTGAGAGCGACATCTCCAGCCTGCCAGGACCAGTCAGCACCAGCACTGTCACAAACACACACACTCACACATGCTCTCTGGGTTTCTCACTCACTCGCTCACACACACGTCTACAGGCGTCCTGCAGATACCGACACTGTGCTGGAACAGCAGGAATCCAGCACATCACATTACCATCAAAACCTGCACTGCAGAGACAGGTCAGTGTCACATACACTTTGGCCAGGAAGAAAGGAAGGGAGAAAGAAAGAAAGAAAGAAAGAAAGAAAGAAAGAAAGAAAGAAAGAAAGAAAGAAAGAAAGAAAGAAAGAAAGAAAGAAAGAAAGAAAGAAAGAAAGAAAGAAAGAAAGAACACAAATAGACAAACAGGAAGAAATAACTAGAAAAGGAAGGAAGGAATACAAGCAGACAGAAAGAAAGCATGGAACACAGATAGACAGACAGGATAAAAGGAATAAAGAAAGAAAGAAAGAAAGAAAGAAAGAAAGAAAGAAAGAAAGAAAGAAAGAAAGAAAGAAAGAAAGAAAGAAAGAAAGAAAGAAAGGAAAGACGAAAGAACACAAAAGCAAAAAGCACAAATCGGGACAAAGGAACGGTAAAACAGAAAAACATTAAATTGAAAGAAGGAGACAGAAAAGGAACACAGACAGACAGGAAGAAAAAACAAGAAATGAACGGACAAGCAGACAGGAAGAAAGAATGGAACACAGACAGACAGACAGGTAAAACAGATAGGTAAAACAAAGACAAACAAACAGGGAAGGAAGGAAGGAAGGAAGGAAGGAAGGAAGGAAGGAAGGAAGGAAGGAAGGAACACAAACAGACAGAAAGAATACAAAAAGAAGAGAAGACAGACAGAAAGGAAAGAATGAAGCAATACATTGCCATTTGAAATGGCTTGAAAGCCCATTTTTCTTTCCTAATGTATTTCCTATTAAAACAGGAAATTGGAGCAGAACTTTTTTTTGTATGGACCCATTTGAAAGTTCTGAATTTGTTTATCTGCAAAACATAATTATATCCACTTATAAGAGTACACAAGCATATTAATGAACTAAAAGTTTGGTTTGGTCTGTGATAATAATCTACAACAAGACAGGAAAACAGGAAGTGACAAGAACACTTTCCAGGCATTAAGGGCTTACGAGGACAGAAGCTGGCATGCAGAACGACATGAGAGGACGAGTGCTGTTGATTGAAGACATCAATGATACCCTGCACATGATCTCACTACATAAAACTTTTACAAGTGAAGGGGCATTTAGGACCCATCACACACATATATGGAAAGTGAGATGGCCAGTACGGAGCGGTAAATAGCAAACTGAAGCAAGAGAACGCGAAAGGAAGAGATGGAGAGACTGATAGGCGCTGATCTTCATGATAAGCACTCCTGACAACTTGTGAGCGGTTTGCTGGTAGGACACTAATTGCCCGTGAAAGGTGACCGGGAGAGAGGCAAAGCAGTTCAGCTCAGATAGGCCTCTCGCCTCGGTCCGACATGATACTCTACGACAGCACACATCCTCGTATCAAAAAACGAACACACACACTTGACACCAACCCATCACTCTCTGCAAAAACGGCGCACTGATACTCCCCTGGCACCCAGAGAAAAAAAGGGAGGGAGGGCGAGAGGCAAGGATACAAGGATGAGAAAGATGAATCGTATTGACAGGTAGCCCACGGTGGTGAGGTTGAAGTTGAAACTAACTGGAAAGAAAAAGAAAGGTGAGACCCATGAACTGAGTGCCATTTGACTGGCCAAGACTGAACCTTTTCCACTCATCTACCCAATGACGTACAAGCCGAAGGCACACACTGCCTTCATGTGAGTTGTGAAGGAACTATGAGTAATGTGAAGAAAGACTCATTGTTAATTAGGGGTGCTTGCTAAGGCACTCTTGCACTGTAAGTCCTATAGTACAAAAGCATTTGACATTAAAAGAAAAAAGAAAATTGAGAATAATGTTTTAAGATTTACTATATAATAAGCCTTTTCCGAGAATAATGTCAAAATTGCAAGAGTAACTATTAATTAGTAATATTTTGAAAATAAAGTCAAATTATGAGAATAAATGTAGTTCTGACAGTTACTCTGACAATAAATTCTAAATTAGAATACGTTATAAATATTCTGAGAATGAAGTCAAAGCATTCTAAAATAACAGTAATATTACTACAGTACTACAGTAGACTGTATAGTCGGAAGGCTGCATTTATTTGATCAGAAATACAGTCATTTTATCACAATTTTACATACAGGTTTTCTATTTTAATATATTTTCAAATAAAATTTATTTCTGTGTAGGCAAAGCAAAATTTTCAATCACATGACCTCTCAGAAACCATTCTAATATGTTGATTTGGTGCTCAATAAACATTTATTACAGTTCAAAAGAACAAGCATTTATTTTAAATATATTTTTTGTAACAATGTAAAAGTCTTTACAGTCCTGAACTTTTTATTCTCAAAATAATACAACTGTAATGTGCTAAATGCCTTTTTAAACATGTTGCTAAAACATTGTTGCACTATAGATATTTGTGGCAGCAAGTATCTTAAGCAAACAGTTCACAACCTAAGCAAGTCAAGTCACCTTCATTTATTTAACGCCTTTTACAATACAGATTGTTTCAAAGCAGCTTTACAGTGATAATAAGAAATTAATTCAACAAATATTGTTTTGGCTTTACAACAGCTCTAGGATAAAATAATTGTATAGCTTAAGTTTTTAATTGATCCATTTGCATTGTAAAAATCATTCATTTACACGTCAATGGCATTTTGGTGGCCTGAGAAAGCAAACTTTGAAATATGATTAATATTTATTAATGTGTTAATATACGCTTACAGCGGGCATAGTTTCGTGAAATTCATTAGGAATTTTTGCAGTTTTGACGGGGTCTCTCAGGTCAGAGCTCTGACAGCATTTAACGTCTGAATGTGAATGAAACATTACGTCTGTATGGTAGCATTTTCCGATTCATCTCCCTGGGCTTGTGAAACAATGCTGTTGAACTGTACCACACATACTGAGCGACAGAGTGAGAGAACTGGCTGTAAAAATATTCCTGGCACCATACATCACCAGCGCAAATTCCATAAGGACAATTTGCAGCTTATGTGGAAAAATAGGTTAGTTATGGAGGTAAGAGAGGTGAAGACAGCAGAAAATAAGGGGGAGAGAAAGAGGGATGGAAGAGGTGAATTTATAACGACCGAAGAGTTTGGCAATAACTCTTGCCGAGAGGCAGCTGTCTGGATGGCGACAGGACTGCTAGTGGACAGTGGCCACAGGAGGATAGCGACGCGTGAAAACCAAAGTAATGGTTAGCCCGTGCGTGTGTCATAGGTAATCAATGCGGGAGGGAAGTACAGGGTTACAGGGAAAATAAAATGGCCTGGTAGAGTTGCATCAGAGCTGACAGCTCTCCAATAAGAAGATGCTTGCTCCTCCCCTCCAACCCATAAGCACGGTCCGATCCCATACAGACCTCCTGGGGCACAGAAAGTGTTAGGCCTTTACTTTCTGACCTTTTGACCTTCATTCATCATCTTTCCTTCTATTCCTTCCTTTTCCTGAATTGTTTTCTTCTTCATTTTCTAGTCTAAATGGACTCTTTACATATATAATTCTCTGAAGCAGAAGTCGTAGTTGGGTAAACTTCTACGGTGATGAATGGAAAATACAACAAATATATAACTTTTGCGCCAACAGCAAAAGAAAAAAATCTACAATAGTGTTTCTATGACTTTCTATACAAAACATATCGAGTCAAGAGTTTGATTATGTTGGTCAGAAAATAGAGAAAGATATCAAATTTGCCATTACTCTCTCAGCTGTTATAATAGAAATACTGTTATATACTTATATAAAAGACTTATAATGCCAAGGTCATATAACACAAAATATACAGATGCAAAAGAAAAAAAATCTGTGAAATGTAGGGTAATAAGTAGCAACATTGTAGGTTTAAAGGATTGTACTTAAATATACAGTTTAAAAAAACTGGTAGCACATTATTTAACAGTCCTGTTCCCGCTGTACATACTATGTACTTGTTAAAATAATTTAAATAACTGGGTAATAACTAGGAACAATCCCTGAACCTAACTATAACCCATGTACATTATATTGACAAGTACTTTCTTAGGAAAGTACACTGTAAGTAAATGTAAGTGCACATACTGCAAAATAAAGTGCAACCAAAAAATCTTAATTACTTCAATATAATGTAATATATACCTTACTGAAGTAGTAATAGCTCTTTTGTATACTTTTGTACCAAAAAGTCCAGGTGGTAATGAGAAAGCCACATGTAGAGTTACAAGCAGCTTTTCCACAAGCTGAGGTAAATTTAAAAGAAAAACCATCAAATGTGTAGTGTCACATAGGGAATTCTGGGAATGTCAATTGACATTTTTTCATTGTAAATTATAAGATGACTTGTGTGCTGGCGCGAGGGTGGCACAACCTGTCACTCAAACAAGGTCAACCAATAGCAAACCACAACAATCCAATCAATTACCAATGGACAAAATCAAGTCCCGCCATACATTTTTTTCTCATTCAAAAAGCCTTTTCACTCTGAAATACTGTACATCACAATAGGGAAGAAAAGACAATCATAACTTCTGTTTCATGCTTACTTTATTCAATTTAACAGGTTTTTACTGTATCCTTTTAGTCTTTTACTGTTAAAATTATGATTTTTTTACAGTGTTATAAATGTACATTGAAAGAATATTCTGTAAAAAAGGTCCATTAACATGCTAATCTAATCTGTCCTGACAAGACACCATACTTCCCTATACTCCTAATGCACTGCAGGCCTCTCAGGGCCATCCTTTGTGGCCAAATCCACCTGGCGCATATGCAACAAAGAATCTTACAGAAGTCACTCTCTTCCCTCTCTCTCTATTGATCTGACTGGTGTGTAGAAGCTGGATCTCTTTACAGTGTGGTGCCAGACTGTTGGAGCCAGAGCTCTGGACGTCTGCTCTCACTAGGACTGATGACGACACCCTGAGGATCCTCTCCACATGGACCTGAAATAATAAAACCCCGCTCGCGCCCTCCATCACACTCTCAGCTGTCGATACATGTGCTGCACACGCTGAAATATGCGAGGACATCATGCCCGCACATGAGGAGACTGTGATGGTATTTATGTCATGTGGCTGGAATACAAAAAGCCTGTTTGTGAATGTCAGTTGCAAAATTGCTTTTTTGATGCTTCAATTTATAAATGAAAACACGTAAGAAGGCCTGAGATCAGTCAGAGGTTGCTCTAACCGATCATGTTATTCATCCCAGAGGGCTAAAATAAATCTGACTGAACAGATGAGACAGCTAATGACTGCAAAAGGGTTTGCCTTTTTTTTTAAATGTAAGAGTTTGCCATAATAATAAGATGATCAGTGTTGGGGAGTTAATAAAATACACTACTAATACTAACTATATTTTTACAGTAGCTCAGAAGCAAATTTATTCAAATAAATTCAAATTTATTTTAACAAGTAATTTTGTTCAGACAGTTCATTTCAGTGAATTGCCACAAAAAAGATCCATTTGAAGATAATTTCTCTGTTGTGTCCCTATGTGAATATATATATATATATATATATATATACACACACACACACACACACACACACACACACACTAACAGGCCACTTTATTAGGTACACCTTGCTTGTACCGGGTTTGACCCTCTTTTGCCTTCAGAACTGCCTTAATTCTTCATGGCATAGATGCAACAAGGTGCTAAAATCATTCCTCCGAGATTTTGGTCCATATTGACATTGTCAGCTGCACATTCATGATGTGAATCTCCCGTTCCATCACATCCCAAAGGTGCTCTATTAGATTGTGACTGGTGACTGTGGAGGCTGGTTGAGTATAGTGAACTCATTTTCATGTTTAAGAAACCAGTGTGAGATGATTTGAGCTTCGTGACATGACACGTTATCCTGCTGGAAGTAGCCATCAGAAGAGCATCCCCCCTGAACCGTTGATACAAGGCAGGATGGATACAAGCTTTCATGTTTTTTTACGCCAAATTCTGACCCGACCATATAAATGTTGCAGCAGAAATCGAGACTCATCAGACCAGACAATGTTTTTACAATCTTCTATTGTCCAATTTTGGTGAGCCATTGCGAATTATAGCCTCAGTTTCCTGTTCTTAGCTGAAAGGAGTGTCTTCTAGTGTGGTCTTCTGCTGCTGTAGTCCATCTGCTTCATAGTTCGACGTGTTGTGCGTTCAGAGATGCTCTTATGCAGACCTCGGTTGTAATAAGTGGTTATTTGAGTTACTGTTACCTTTCTATCAGCTAAAACCAGTCTGCCCATTCTCTCCTTTGTGCTTGCTGTTTAATAATTATTTGAAACTTAGCAAACTGGCAGCTCCAGTAGTAAGATGAAAATATTTATCTTGAACTCTGTCTTGGATTAAACAATTTAATAATCAATTAAAAAGGAATTTATACCTGTATGATATTACCCTGTAGCCACATTGGACCAACAGTTTGGAAAATGGATGGTTGAATTATTCAGCTGCGGGCGCCATGTTCTGGTCAGACGAGGGAATTCATTTTGCAAGCAAATCTCACAGTGCATTATGGGAATTCTCACCGCAAACACAAGTGTACAGCCTATGTACATCGGTTGAACGCTTGTTATTGCGGTGCATTGTGGGATTGAATGAGTGCACTCGATAACGTCCACTATGG
Source organism: Meda fulgida (assembly GCA_030578275.1). Lineage (NCBI taxonomy): Eukaryota > Metazoa > Chordata > Actinopteri > Cypriniformes > Leuciscidae > Meda > Meda fulgida. The sequence continues at coordinate 23,759,439 of CM060634.1, read as the reverse complement.
TTTCGGACACCACTCCAAATGGCTTTCCCTTCAAATAGTGCCCTATTTAAGGGTATAGGGGGTGGTTTCAGACACAGCACTGAGACACTAATTGCACTGAGTTACTGCCATGTTATTTGCTGATCAGATATTTCCGTTAACGAGTTGAACAGGTGTACCTAATAAAGTGGCCAGCGAGTGTAAATAAAGGTTCTTTAACGGCATCTATGGTTCCATGAAAATCAACTTCCATGGAATCTTTCCATTGCACAACAGGTTCTTTATATGGTGGAAAATAGGTTCTTTATATAGTTTTTTAAATTAACTGTACACTGAAAGGTTCATTGGGGAACCAAAAATGGTTCTTCTATGGTATCACTGCGAAAACCCCCTATTGGAACCTTTATTTTTAAGTGCAAGCAACAAATTATATAGAAATCCTCACTTTACAGCATTTTTACACAAGTGCCTAAAACTTTTCACAGTCATGTAGCTTTGCAGGTCGGTTTCTTCAAGCGTCTTGGAAACGTTGCCACAGTTCTTCTGCATTTAAACTGTCTCAGTTTTATCCGTTTCTTTATGTAATCCCAGACAGACTCTCTCCACTATGTGGAGCATACCGACTGTTGTCAGACTCCTTGTGCATACAAAAATCTCACTGGATTATTATAATTAATGGGTCTTAAAACCCATTTTTTGGGTGAAAATACTAGTGCCTAATACTTATGAACAGTACTGTGCAAAAGTTTTAGGCACTAGTATTTTAGTATATATATATATATATATATACACTGTATATATATATAAATGCTTGAAGTATTACTTCATAAAATACCTTATATGATGTTTAGCTTCTAACTTGGCAAGCTACAATTTCTAAGTAGTTTTCCTAACTGGAGATGACTCAAGGATTTTCTAATTGTATCATGTCTAATTTTCATCCATCTGTGAAATGATGGATGAAAAGCCCAGCCATGTTCATATTTAGAGAAAAACTGAACTGCTATTTTCACATATTTTTCTGCTCGACCTTGAGAATAAAGCGCTACAGCTGATCAGTGGTGAACTCAAGCACTTCCTTTCAGAAGTCCTCTCATGACCATATGTGTGCAGTCCCTGCAAACAAACAAAGAAAAAAAATGACAGATCTGCACAGGGAACATTGCCATTTCTCTCCTCGTACGGTGATGTAAAAGATCCTAAGGGATACTAGACCGTTGTCCGTTAACTACCTCTAGGCAATTCATTTCTAAGATGAGCTAAATGGATTGTTTTTGAGCAAATAAATAAAACCGCTTCAAAAACCTCACATTAAAATCAATTTCAAGGTGCTTTATAAATTAATGCGCATTTCATCGCTGACTTACAAAACTAAGAAAAAGAAAGAAAGAATATGTGATTCTTCAGTTTATACAGAAAAACAGTTCAGAAGTGTCAAGTGTCAGAGTAATTAAAAAGAGAACTCTGGACCTCTCCTCGGGTGAGAATCGCTGAAGACATTAAGTTAACAAAAGCACAGGGCAAATAAGAGCCAAGGGAGAAGTGACAGTTATCTGCTAAATTCATAAATGTGGCTTTTTGTATAACGGTAATCATCATCCCTCATGCTGTCATTTTCCATTTTAATTGCTCGCCTCAGTGCTTTGGCTCAGGGAAGCCATTGGAACCCCACGGAGTGCAGTACAGAGCTAGAGAAAAGGAGAGAGAAAAAGAAAGAAAACATACAGGGCCCTGCAATCTGACTGCTCCAGTTTAGGTTACTGCCATGTGAGCGTCTGACAGGTTAATTTTTTGCAATTAGACTCTTCTGAGAGCAAGCGAAACAGGTGAGGTCTTCATCGATGCTTTTTTTCGTGCATAAAAACCAACGGCAAATTAAACTAATGACAAATATTCTCAACGAGAGCTATAAAGTTTGCCCAACAGGCAAGTGGCAATATACAACATATAAGCTTGCATCTTGGACCGCTTTTCTAAACTCATAGCTTTCCTGCCACAGAACATGGACTCCTGATTATAGAGAAAAATGGGTGGGAGGAAGAAGAGCATAGCGAAATGTAAAAGCATAACAGGATAAAAATCAAGTCACGAGGCTAAGCTAACATCGTGAGCAGCCCTTCTCATAGTCGCCATGTCGTATATTTTATAAGACATCAAAAAGAAGCCAGCGAGACTTCTTTAGATTTCATCCTAATCTCATGCTGTTATCTCTTTCCTCTTCGTCCAAAACCAGCTCATATTTCACCCACGGTATCTTGTTATTTCTATAATCTTGTTCCTGCCCATGATAGATTTCTTAGAGCAAAGCATTTATCATGAGGTTCCAGAAATGAACTTAAGTTTTGCTGTGTCTTAAGTGCGAGTTTGTGGGCTGAATTTAAGGGACAGTAATGTCATTGAAAAGTATTGGTGAGTTTTAGAGGTTTCCGCACTGTTGTATTTGGAGGAGATGGGCTGTTAGAAAAGAGGGAGAAATGGAGCTTCAAACTAGGATAAGAAAAACATCACTTCAAACGCTTGGTTCTTCGTGCACAGTCTTTCAATATTACACCATGTTTGAGGAGGCTATTTCCATTAAAGTGCCCCTATTATGTTTTTTTTTTAATATTCCCTTTCATGCAGTGTTTAATATAGCTGTCTGTGAAAGTCTAAAGAGCACAATAAATAAAGTTATTGTCTCAAAACCGCCTAAACGAACCATCTGTAATTTGAATCCCACTGCATTACGGTCACACGTCACTAGATAACACATTTGCATAATGCTATGTTCTACGTTGTCCGCTCGCGAACCATTTGACCCGCCCCTCAATTCGCAAAACGCTTGCTCTTGAAAGATGGGTCGGTACACAAGTTTATTTGGACCAGCTTGCTCCTCAGAATCACAACCTCTAAGTATGATTAATTATTGATGTATATATTTTCTACTGGGTGTTCAAAATACATAGTTTTGTGTTTTATATTGTCTAGGTCTCCGGCTAACCATTTAGCTCACATTATTACTAATCAGCTGTGGGCCCACTGTAACCTAAAACTGCGTCTATTAATGCAGATTGTCTGTCGTGCTTCCTGCTTTGAGTAATGATGAAGATTTGTTTTACAAACTTTAACATCAGTCATTCACATTAGTGCTCGCTAACGTATGCGCCATTATTGATTCAGATCCCGCATGTTCCCGTAATCAATTAGAAATATACATATCAGTTTGTTGATGGACATTCACTTGTTAATGCTGATGGTGAGATATTAAAGGGTTAGTTCACCCAAAAATGAAAATTCTGTCAGTAATTACTCACCCTCCTGTTGTTCCAGCCCCGTAAGACTTTTGTTCATCTTCGGAACACAAATGAAGATATTATTGATTAAATCTGAGAGCTGGATCACTCCTCCATAGGCTTCTTAAGGGATGGAAACTGGCCGGCCCAAAAGTTATGAAAGACATCGTTAAAAGACATCGCTTCTGGTGTTGTACGTCATACGCATCACACACACATGACTAGCATCGGCCAATAGTGAGCCTTCGTGTGACGTACAACACAGAAGCGCTGCGCAGTTCCACTACGTGAAATCTCAAGGCCCACAGGGAAGGAAATGAGTAGTTGAATAAAGTCATTATTTTTGTTTTGTTATTATCGTCGCTTGATAAACTTAAGATTGAGCCACTGTAGTCACTCGGACTATTTTAACGATGTCTTTCATAACTTTTGGCCCGGCCAGTTTCGATCCCTTAAGAAGCCACATTGAAAAATGTGGTGATGTGCAATGTATATTATGAGAAAATTTTATCAACATCATGATGAATTTTAAAAAAGCATAGTGATTAAAACAGTGAAAATTCTCTGTGAAAAGTGAAAATAATTGGCTTTGGTAACTGAAAACTTTTATAACATAACAGTTATAAAAGAATTAGCAAAACGCTGTTTCAAACAGTTCGGTGTGAAGAAAAATGGATAAATATTATTTAGCTTAAGTAACATTTGCTCATTCGGTTAGATGAAAAGCAGCTAAACGGGCGCTAACCATATTAGGATTATTTTGTACAGCATTTATTAATCTAGTGTGTGTGTGTGTGTGTGTGTGTGTGTGTGTGTGTGTGTGTGTGTGTGTGTGTGTGTGTGTGTGTGTGTGTGTGTGTGTGTGTTTACTTTTAACAAGGACATATTAAATTGATCAAATGCTCCAAATCAGCATAGCATGTAAGAATAATTTCTGAAAGATCGTGTGACACTGAAGACTAGAGAAGGCTGATGCTGAAAATTCAACTTTGTATCACAGGAAAATTATATTTTTTGTTTAGATTCTATACATTTCACAATACTACAGTTTTTACTGTATTTGTGATCAAACAAGTACAATTAATCATTGATAATTAATCAAAAAGGTGACGGTAGCTATTTACTTCCATAGTAGGAAAAAAATACTATGGAAGTCAATGGCTACCTTCACCTGTCTGGTTACCAAGATTCTTTCAAATATTTTCTTTTGTGTTCAACAGGAGAAAAAAACTCGTACAGTTTGGAACAACTTGAGGGTTAGTAAGTGATGACAAAATGTTCATTTTTGGGTGAACTATCCCTTTAAATGTAAGCATAAACCCTATTGTAAAGTGTTTCCCAACAAAGCCTAAAATATAATTATTATTGGCCAAAAAAATGCAATCTGTGCCTAAGTGTAGCATATCACAACGCAGGACATCAACTTCCCTAAAGTATTTAAAAACTAAACTAATCTATCCAGCTTTATAGCAGCAATCATTGAATCTATTCTTAATAAGTGAATGTGGGGCCAGTGTCTTATCTCTGTCTCTCCCTCCCTCTCTCTCACTCTCTCTGCTGGAGTGTTTTTATCAGAGGGTCTGTTTTAAATGTTGCTGACAGCTTCTGCCTCCTTCTCAGTGTAATTATAGTCAGAGGAAGGCTGGGGCTGAGGCAGGGCTGGATGTAGCCAGGCCTGTGTAATGGGGATAATTAACTTACCCTCATCACCCCACTTCAAAGGCCTGCTACAGAACGAGAGAGAGAGAGAGAGACAGAGAGAGAGAGAGAGAGAGACAGAGAGAGAGAGAGAGAGAGAGAGAGAGAGAGAGAGAGACAGAGACAGTTAGAGGTGGATTGTATCAGCTGCTGCGATTAGGGCTGGGGGTCTCCTGGCCCCCTGAAGCCCCCTGGTGTCTAGGACCTTAAAAAAGGAAAAACTGATATACTACAAATTAAGGTGCCGCCCATGAGCATACACGAAGTTGACACGGCAGTCAGCATATTCAAAGACACACAACAGCATGAAGGAACAAGTCCCTCCTCTTTTCTTCCTCCTAAGAGGCAGGTAATTGCTGTTGTTAACACCGTCTTTGCTTTTCCTACAGCTGTTTCTAGAGAGAAAAGACCTCTGACAGTGCCGACTTTAAATGCAAATACTTTCCTCGCACTTTCACCCTTACTTCGTACATTTTCACATTACTCAATCTATTACAAACACAGATTAACATAAGGCTTTAGGTACCTTGTGATTGATTAAATCTGATTTCGATTTAAGGAGTCAAGATTCGATTCCACAACGATTCTCATTGCATCTCAGTTTCTCTGCGCAAATCGTTGGCGAGTTAAGTTTGCTCGTAAGATTATGCATAAAAGCCAGAATTAAAATGCCTTCGATGACCCGCCAAATTAAATATAATAAGCAGGTATGATAATATCAGAGGCAGCATTGCAGCTTTTGTTCTGTGTAAATGAAAAGTTAATTTGAGTGACCTGACACCTTTGTTAATCTACAACTGTTCAAAAGTTTTGGGTCAGTACATTTTTTTTCTTTAAAGAAAGTAATACTTTAATTCAGCTAGGACACGTTAAATTGAAATTGATACATTGTTACTAATCATTTCTATTTCAAACAAATGCTGTTCTGTAGAACTGAAAATGAGTAATAAAATGTATCATGGTTTCCACTTAACAGCAAAACTGTTTTCAACATTGATAAAAAGAAAGGAATGACTAAAAATCACAGCAATAAATTACATTTTAAAATATATTACAATAAATAAATAAAAACACATTTAACGCTGAAAACTGGAACAATGGCTGCAGGTTCAACTTTACATTAAAGGAATATTTTTATAATATAAATATTTTCTTCTGAATGATAGTGTACATTTATTTCCTTCAAATATGCATAGCACATTGCATTGTATTTATTTTGTATTAATCGCACGTTTCCTTTTCTACGTGTGCTTTTTAATGCAATCATGTGCAATTAAAAATTTTGATTATGAATATTTGTTGATTTGTTCAGAATCATTAGCGAAAGAATCAGAATGCATCGGAGAAACAATTCCCCCACCCTAATAAACATGCACCTGGTTTATTCTAATATTAAATCAGCTGACATGCTTGAAAAACTATACTAACAAAACTAAACTCACACTAACAAAAATTGTTTTGTTGGAATATTCTATCATACAGTTCATGCACAGACCCGTAAATATAAACACCTATTTTCTGACACTAACTTAACACCTCTCTCTAAACATGCATGTTTGTGTGTGTAGTTACACAAAACCCGGAGGAATCAGAGGTGAAATGTAGACGCTTTGGGCATGAGTGCAATTCTGTACTCTTTGCCACATCTACTGCTCAGTGTAAGGAGAGAAGCAAATGTTCAGTGGAAAAAGAAAAAAGAAACAAGGGGAAAAGCCCTCTACCAGACTGGACTGAAAAATCAAAGGAGGCATCAGACACAAAACCGGAGCCTTGTGAAGGCCTTAATTGCCAGAGGAATAACACTGGCTGAAATGTTATTACAAGCCTGGTGTTGATTTAAGACCCCGGTTATTATGGGCCAGCCTGGGTGGAGGTCTGTGTCTCTGACCCCCCCGGTGCTTTCATATAATGTCACCATGCATTTAAACTGAAAGAACCATGAGACCTTGGTCCTTCCTTATTCTTCTGCACTAAATGAGAGGGGACCATCAATTTGCCACCCCTGTCATGAGACTAACCACCGTGCCACCATTGCCATGCCAACAGATGCTGATTATGACATCACACAAATAGCAGTGACACCAATGGGACTAGTGTCCCAATACGTAAAACAAGCCAGATAGAGGCTACTTTGTCCAAACACATCAATTTTTTCACGAGTTCAACATGTCATTTGGCCATAAAACAATTTTAAAGGTGCAGAGCATACTTTTTCTGAGTTAAAAACATGACCAGCTGAATACTACTTACTTTATTTTATTAACCCTGCTTAAGAAATTAAGAATGGCTGGCTGCAAATAACACAATCAACAGCAATGATAAAAGAAAACTGCATGCATAATATTTATAAATGAATGCCGTTTTAAATAGTTAGACAGAGGCATAAAAACGTCTCAGGTTACATCTGTAACCATAGTTCCCTGAGAAAGGGAACGAGACGATGCGTCAACGACGCTTTGGGAACGCCCCTAGCGTGAATGCGTCTGAGCATCAATGTCAACTAGTCCAATGGAAAGAATGAGCGTCACGGGCGGGTGACCTCATGACCAGGAAGGTATAAAAGCACATTCGGTGCAAGCCGGCATTAGCTTAAAAAATGTCGAAGCAAGCCGATCACAGGGATGCAGGAAGTATGGCAGGGTGACGCATCGTCTCGTTCCCTTTCTCAGGGAACTATGGTTACAGATGTAACCTGAGATGTTCCCTTTCGAGGGAACTCGCGATGCGTCAACAACGCTTTGGGAACGAGAATACCCAAAACGCCAGAATTCCAAGAACCTGAGTGTTAGTCTGTAACTAAGCACCTGAGAACCTGGGGCAGCATCCAGGTCCAGACTGTAAAACCTAACGAATGTGAGCGGTGAGGACCAGCCTGCCGCATCACACACGTCTTGAAGAGAAACTCCAAATAATAAGGCTTTAGAGGCCGCCATACTCCTCGTAGAGTGAGCTCTGACCGCCAAAGGACACGGCTGGTCAGAGTACTCGTATGCAAGTGCAATAGCCTCAACTATCTACTTACTAACCATCTGTTTAGAAGAAGGAAGACCCTTCTTAGGTGATCCAAAGCAAATAAATAACTGGTCGGACTTCCTCATTGAAGAAGTCCGATGAACATAAGTATCCAGTGCTCGCACTGGACACAAGAGGTTCAGCCTTTCCTGGTCCGCAGATGTAAAAGGAGGAGGACAGAAAGCCTGCAGCACAATAGGCCTCGGAATCAAGGTCGGCACCTTAGGGATGTATCCCTGTTTCGGATATAAAAAAGCCTTGACCATCCCCGGTGCAAACTCAAGGCAAGTGGGGGAAACCAAAAAGGCCTGAAGATCTCCAACTCTCTTAAGGGATGATATAGCTAGCAGAAAGATAGTCTTAAAGGTCAGAAATTTCTCTGAAACTGAATCTAAGGGCTCGAACGGAGCCCTAGACAGGCCTTTTAGTACTATTGTCAAATCCCAAGCTGGCACCCTAGTGCGAGTTGCAGGCCTCAGCCTCAATGTGCCACGAAGGAAACGTGAAATCAGGGGGTCTCGACCCAAAGATGTACCCCCCACCAGGGCGTGGTAAGCCGCAATGCCCGCCACATAAACCTTAAGCGTAGAAGGACATAGACCTGACGTAAAGCGCTCCTGCAGGAACTCGAGTACTGTGTTAACAGAACAGTTAACCGGATCCCACTGATGTCGGTGACACCATACAGAAAAAACTCTCCATTTGAGCGCATATAGTTTCCTAGTAGCTGGAGCTCTGGAGCTTAGAATGGTCTCAACAAGCTCAGTTGAGAGACCACTCTCTATGAGCTGGGCCCCCTCAGAGGCCAAACCCACAGGTTCCAAATCTCTGGTCGGGGGTGAAATATTTTGCCCCCGGCCTGAGACAGAAGGTCTCTCCTGATCGGGATCTCCAAGGGAGGACTGTCTAAGAGATGGATCAGGTCCGCAAACCAGATCCGACTCGGCCAGCGTGGTGCTACTAGTAGAAGGCTTATTCCGTACTGGCGAACTCGCTCCAGAACTCCTGGGAGCAGAGCAACAGGGGGAAATGCGTACAGACGTAAACTCGGCCAGGTCTGCACCATAGCATCCAGCCCCAGGGGGGCTGGGAGAACCAAAGTGGACAGTGCGTCGTATGCTGAGACGCAAACAGATCCACCTCTGCCTGGCCGTAAAACTCCCAAATTTTCTCCACCGCCTCGGGGTGGAGTCTCCAGTCCCCCGGCCTCAGCTCCTGCCTCGACAGGATGTCTGCTCCAATATTCTGGTCCCCAGGAATATACACTGCCCTCAGGGAGAGTAACTTCCCCAGAGACCACAGGACGATCTGGTGCGCCAGCTTGCAAAGCGGACGCGAACGCAGACCCCCCTGACGGTTCAGATAAGAGACCACCGACGTGTTGTCTGTACGGACGAACACATGATGACCCCTCAAGTCTGGGAGGAATTGCTTCAGCGCCTTGAAGACAGCCATCATCTCTAGGCAATTTATGTGCCACGAGAGATGGTGACTCTTCCACAGACCCTGAACCGAGCGGCCTTCCATTACCGTTCCCCAACCGGTGAGGGAAGCATCTGTTGAGAGAGTGACTCGATGGCAAAGAGCTCCCAACACCGGACCCTGGGTTAAGAACCAGTGCTTCCTCCATATAACTAAGGCACGAAGGCAACGCCGCGTGACCATGATCAAACGAAGTGGGTTTCCCCTCGGGGAGAACCCTCTGGTCCTGAGCCACCACCGTAACGGCCTCATGTACAGCAGGCCAAAAGGTATCACGTTGGACGCTGCTGCCAAAAGACCCAACAGTTTCTCGAATTGTTTTACAGTGCGTGACTGGCCTAGCTTCAGCTCTTTTGTGGCTGACAGGATAGCAGCTACACGAACGGGCGATAGGGTGGCCCGCATCGTCACTGAATCCCATACCACACCAAGGAAAGGTGTTCTCTGTACTGGAGAAAGCACACTCTTCTTGGTATTGAGCTTCAACCCCAACATCTGCATATGAGCGAGAACGACACCTCGGTGCCGAACCGCCAACTGCTCTGATTCCGCTAGAATCAGCCAGTCGTCGATATAGTACAGAATACGTATGCCCTGCAGCCTGAGCGGGGCTAGAGCTGCATCTACGAATTTCGTGAACGTGTGGGGTGACAGAGCTAGACCGAAAGGAAGTACCCGATACTGGTAATCTTTGCCCCCGAAAGAAAACCTTAGGAACTTCCTGTGCTGAGGGAGGATGGAGACATGGAAGTAAGTGTCCTTCAGATCTATCATGACAAACCAGTCCTCGGATCTGATTTGAGTCACGATCTGTTTGAGTGTCAGCATCTTGAACTTGAGTTTCTGTACTGAACGATTTAACAGACGAAGATCTAAAATGGGACGCAACCCTCCATCTTTTTTCGGAACAATGAAATAACGGCTGTAAAAGCCTGGCTCCCTGTCGGGTGAGTACACCTGCTCTATAGCTTCCTTTGCTAACAGGGCCTTTACTTCTTGCTCCATTACCAGAGCCTGCTCGGGATGCACTACTGTGAGCAACACCCCGTTGTAGCGAGGAGGACGAGAACCGAACTGAATTCTGTATCCTTTTTCTACAATCTGTAGGACCCAACGAGAAATATTTAGCAGTAACTTCCACGCTGCCAGAAAATCTACTAAGGGAACCAGCCTCTCGAGGCTGATCTCTGGTGTTAACGGGACAACCAGTTCCGGAGCCTGAAACATAATGGCAGGAACTACCTGTACTGGTTGCTCTAAAACTCCCTCAGAGGGCGCGAAACCGATGCAGTGCCGCAGCATAGCATCAGCGACTCGCTGGAGACCGCTGCGCCCCGAAGCACCAAGGGTGACGGGGTTGGCAGAACGGTCCCGTGAGGACCCCGAAGTGGAACGGGCACCGTATTCTGAGGTGTACACCGCTCCACTTCGGTCGGGGCTGTCCTCACAGGTCTGAGGCCAGTGACGTCAGGACCTTTTTCTTTGAGTCGAAGTCTTCTTCGCCTGAAGAACGGTCCTCAGATCCGGCTTCGACTTAGAAGACTTCGACTGAGAGTGTTGCGCCTGTTTCCATTGCTTATGTGGAGGTGCATGGGACGAAACACTCTCTTTTTGTTGCGCACGATATGAGGAGCTTGACGGCTGGGGCTCCTCACGCCCAGCAGCCCCAGGGGGCTGGACACGGCGAGGGAGAAACTTTTTAAAAACCTCCGCTTGCTTTTTTGATTCCTGATTTCTCTCGACGACCGCATTGACTGCGTCGCACCAGAAGGCTCAAGCGGAGCATCTAATAAAAAAGCCCGATCTTTTTCTTTTATTTCGGCCAGATTTAACCAAAGATGCCTCTCAGTAGCTACAAGGGCTGCCATAGACCGCCCAATTGCTCAAGTGGTCTCCTTAGTAGCCCTGAGAGACAGATCGGTGGCCCGACGAAGTTCTCGAATTTCGTCAGGACCAACACCCTCGCTTTTATCCAGATCCCCCAGCAGGTCAGCCTGGTAAGCCTGGAGCACTGCCATAGTGTGCAGACATGCTCCAGCCTGACCTGCTGCCGTATATGCTTTGCCCACTAAAACCGAGGTTGCTTTAAGCGGTCTAGTGGGCAAAGCTGAGGCCTTCAGAGACGATGCTGGACCAGGTGACAGATAGCTCGCGAGCGTCTGTTCAGCCTGGGGCATCGCCTCATAACCGTACTCTTTCTTATTTTAGAATATGTATGAGACTGAGGGCTGAAAAGTCGTGACGAGTACTTTTTATCCCATGATCTAGATAACTCATTATGGAGATCGGGGAAAAAGGGAAGGCCTCGTGGTGGAGATGATGTCACTGAAGAAAGGAAACGCTCGTCTAATTTACTTTTGGGACGAGCGCCCCTTTTCTCAGCTGGCCATTCACTATTTAATTTTTCTATAGCCCTAGACATCACATCTACCAGCTCCTCATATGCTGGGGAAATAGTTGGCGAATCTACTTCCCCTGTGTGTGTGCTTGCACTCTCCATACTCATCACATCAACCTCCTCAGAGGAAGAGCAACGAAGTAATGGAGCGGGCTTCCGACACCGGGGAGAGAGCACTGGATCTTCCGGGTAAGGAAGGAGAAAAGGCCCTCGGACCCGTCTCTAACCCCTCCGAAAGATCCTTTTGCGATCCCCAGGAATGCATTTTCCGTGCTGCCTCGGCAGCAGCGGGTCCTGCACCCTGAGGATCGCGAACCTGCCCACTCTCGTCAAAGAGTGACAGGCGAGAGCGGAGCATGCGAAGCGGAAGCAACTCGCAATGTTGGCACTCAGCCCCCTCGAAGGCTGAGACCGCATGCTCCACTCCCAAACAAACTACACAAAGCTTGTGTGTGTCCCCACCCGTTAAATAACGCTGGCAGGGAGAAGCACACTGTTTGAATAGCTGTTTCGCCATAACTCTTTCCAAAATAATTGCAACAGACAACAATAAATAGACAAAGACAGAGTAACATAGATCGCTTGCTGAGACACAGAAGCTAATGCCGACTTGCACCGGATGTGCTTTTATACCTTCCTGGTCATGACGTCACCCGCCCGTGACGCTCATTCTTTCCATTGGACTAGTTGACATTGATGCTCAGACGCATTCACGATGGGGGCGTTCCCAAAGCGTCGTTGACGCATCGCGAGTTCCCTCGAAAGGGAACGAGAAGCACTTTATCAGTCTGGCTCATGAATATTAAGAACCTCAAGTAATATTCGTCAAGCAATAGCCATTTTAGGATTACGGCTATTTTGTCGGGAGTTCAGTTTGTTTGGTCATGAAACTGAAGTCAGTCATAAAAACATTCAACTTCCACTGTCCCGCTAGCGGGACGCCTAAGTTTACTTCACTATTTTACAATTAAATCCTAATTTAATCATGACAAACTATATATCGTTGGAAAGGTCTAAGACTCCTAAACAGATATGTTAGCACTGTTTTTTGTTACAAATTATGTAGGAACAGTAATAGATGAATTTATGACAAGAGTGCACCTCAAAAAGTCTACATCATAACAGGTATTCCAATCAGGTTTTAAGAAAAACCATTCTACAGAAACAGCATTCAATCCTATTTGAGTAATAGAAGATTTTCTGTTAATATTGGTGAGTTTACTTCAAAAGCAGCGCCTCTTACATGTGGGGTTCCTCAAGGTTCTATTCTTGCTCCGATTTTATTCTGCCTTTATATGCTCCCCTTGGGGTCGATTTTTAGGAAACATGACATCTCCTTTCATAGTTATGCTGACGATACCCAAATATATTTGCCCTTGGGACCAAATAACATGGGCGTAGATACTCTGATGGCTTGTATAGCGGAGGTAAAGGCCTGGATGTCCCTAAATTTTCTTCATCTAAATGAAGGTAAAACTGAGGTTATAGTTTTAACCATCTGAAGCTACTAGTTCCCTCTGTTTAAAGTTTGACCTTTTGTCTCCATGTCTGAAACCATTAGTGAAGAATTTGGGCGTGGTTTTCGACAGTGCTCTCAAATTTGATAAACAGATTAATACGGTAGTCAAATCCAGTTTTTTTCATCTCAGAGTCCTAGCTAATGTTAAACCATTTCTTTCTTTGAAGGACCTTAAAAGGGTGATTCATGCTTTTATCTCGACAAGACTCGACTACTGTAATTTTCTGTACCTTGGCATTAACCAAGCAACTCTTAATTGTCTGCAAATGGTGCAGAATGCAGCTGCAAGGCTCCTTACCGGTGTGCGTAAACGGAAGCACATTACCCCAATTCTGAAATCTCTGCATTGGCTGCCAGTCCATTATAGAATTGATTTTAAAGTCTTAATGCTGGTTTTTAAATCTATGAACCTGGCTCCTGTTTACATCTCTGAATTATTGTCCATTCACAATCCTGGAAGGTCTCTTAGGTCATCCAACCAGAGACTGTTAAATGTTTCTCGGGCTAGACTGCAAACAAGAGGAGATCAAGCTTTTTCTGTTGCTGCACCAAAACTTTGGAACAGCCTACCTGTTTTTATTCGAACTGCCACTACACTGCTTGAGTTTAAAGCAAAACTCAAAACCTATCTTTTCTCTTCGGCTTATAATTGTAACTGATTTGTATGGTGTCTGGTTTGTTCTGTGTTCTGTCCTGTAATTTGTTGTACATGGTGCAAAATGTTGTCGATGTCCGACATAGTGTACAGCACCTTGGTCAACAATTGTTGTTTTTAGTGGTGCTATATAAATAAAGTTGAGTTGAGCTGAGTTGAGGAGTTCTGACCTTTGTCACAAAAAGTTGACACACTTTTAATAATTGAAACTTTGGTTTTCATGCTAAAAGTTCACAATAAAACATATAATCAAGTATTTGTCAATAAAAAAAATTAAATAATATTATCCTCTAAAGAGTATATTATATATATATATATATTATCCTCTAAAATATTATATTATATTTTTATCACCTTTTTTTATTACATCACATATTTTAGTAGTTATCATAAATTAGGTATCATTTGAAAGCTTAAGAACTCAGAATTCATCCTGTGAAAACCGTTTTGAAATTGGATGTTGCGTTACCATAGAAATGGTACTCTAAATTATTTTATCAGGCTCCTCCCCTTTTGGGCATCATCATGTTTCATAATTTATGATCAAAACCTTTTCTAATCTTGACAAAACACATATTGTCAGAAAGGTCTGAGTCTCAAGATTCCATATTTTGTGACAGAAGTGATATTTGGACAGATATTTATTAATTTGTTAAGGCAGAATGCACACAATTAAATTCAATGGAATGTAAGTCACCCGGTGGATATTTTTGGTATTACACCTAAACAAAATCTCATGGGAACTTTAATTTTTGTGATATCGACTTCAAATTTGGAACACAACTTGGTTATATGTATGGCTTTGATTTTACAGTAATTAAAATATATATATATATATATATATATATATATATATATATATATATATATATATATATATACATATATATAAAAATATAAAATATATATTTTATATAAAAGAAAAAATATTAAGTACAGTATATTTGAATTACTGTAATTTTTTGACAAATGTTTTATTGAATTTTACAACACATTTAACACACGAACATAACATACACTTAATACAAACATAACTTACTCAAATCCCTCCCCCTCGACATTAACCCTGGCAGTCATAGAAAGAAGAAAAAAAAAAGTAAACATACAGTGCTTTATCTCATACACTCCTGTTCAGCATTAAGCATACTACAACTTCACACATCTATAGCTTCTTCAATATCTCATTTTTTAACAAATCTTAAGAACATCTCCCAAATTTCGTAAAATTCAGAAGACTTCCCCTTGATCACATACGTAAGCTTCTCAAGGGCCAAACTGGATATCATGTTTTTCAGCCAAAGTCCAAGGGAAGGACAACTTGTATTCTTCCAGCAAAGGGCAATTGGAACGCCTGGCTTGTAGTAGGCACAAATCCACCAGTTTTTTCTCTTTGACGGGCAGCAAGCAATTGTCCACATAGACACCCAATACACATATTACCGGACTTAAAGAGATAGGAGTAGTAGTAAATTGAAATACATGCTGAATCACTTTCCTCCAAAACTTTTGTACCTCACCACATTCCCAAACACAATGAAAAAATGTGCCTTGAAAATTATTGCATTTAAACATAAATCAGGAATACTAGGGTTAAATTTGTTTAATCTCACAAGTGTGATATAAGTTCTCATTATCCAATTATATTGTAACAGTCTTAAACGAGTATTTATAGTTTGAGTTTGTGCTTTTAAACATATTGCACCCCATTCATCTAATGAAATGTCTTTATTTAAATCCTGCATACATGCTAGTCTTTTATTTTCAGAATTTTCTTTATGATTCTGTACAAGTGTATTATATATTGGGTAATTCGCCCTTTACTGAAACAAATTACTGTAAATTTAAACTTCCATAACTTTATCATACTTTAATTTTTTGAAGTGCTTTCACTTCAGCAATAATCTGCTGAGTGTTTTCTTTAAAACAAGCCCAAACTATATTAGGTCTATATTCCAAAGCATTCTTGAATTACAACCATTTAAGTTTGAATAGTGCATTTTAATGTCCATTATCAAAAAGGGGGGTGACAGTTAAGGGTAAAGAAGCAGTGCATCATTTTTCAATTGTAAAACAAACAATAAGTAAGTGTATTTCCAAGAAAAGTGCAAAAACTGACATAACATTGATTTACCCAATGGACCCTTCTCACATTTCCAAGGTTCTCAGAAGCAGAAGTTGTCATAGTTGGATTTAGTGGTAATTGGAAACTAGCACAAATATATTTTTTGCATTTCCAATTTGATCCGATATAAAAGATTAAATCTACACAGTGTTTCTAGCATTCCAGGAAAGAAGGATAAAAAATACTGATAGCTTTATTACAGTGGTCAAAAAGAAAAAATATTTCACATCAATTTTCAAAATATAGATCAAATCTAAATAAAAAATCTAGCAAAAAAAAATTGACTTATGATAATGGTTAATAACCAGAGCCGATCCTGACCTCCCTGGGGCCCAAAGCAAAATTCTGTTAAGGGGCCCTCCCATCTGACCCATGAGCCATGTAAACCATTTGTCATTGCCACACTGTCACACCTGACACCCCAGTGCTCCCACTACAATCCTCACTCCTTTAACTAGTACTAATGAAAATATAATTCCTGATTTCAGAAATAGACATTGTTACTAGAAAAAGTAAATTCTTAATATCAAGAATTCACATTTTAAGTAGTACAAATTTTATTATTGATATCAAAAATGCATCCTGAGAATGAATCAAAGCTAAAATGGCTTGCCATAGCATGTGTTTTAAATGATAAATGCAATACTTGATACTTGATGGTTATTATTTACAAAGGGATGTGCATCTATATTAACCAGTATGTCCAGCCAATCAACATTTTAAATGCAATATAGCCTATAAACCAACCGTCAATGTCAATACATTGCTTTTTTTATTGCAGAGTTGTAACTAAACTGACTTGGAGACTAGATAATCATTGTCTTGTTTTAAAAGTATGTGCGCCTATAATGAAGAGTACCATCACGACCATACTGCACTGGTCCCCACAGATGTTTTGCTGGAAAGTGCGCGTTTCATTTTGTGCATACGCATATGAATGCACAATGCGGTTATCTTTTCCGAGCTGCAGTTTATAAACAAACACCTTTGCCCTTTGTCGTTTATCAAATGTATTAAATAGTAGTGTTTCACTCTCACTTTTTTTTGTCAGGCACAAAGTCACAGAACACAGCCCTGGAAGTGGCCGGCATTAGCAAGCAAGACACAGACAGACCAAAAGATGCACTGCCCAGCAGTGTTAGACAGACAGACAGACAGACTAGAGAGAGATGCACATCAACTTAACTTTACTGTTCTTTGCTGACATCAATCTTTGAGAGGAGAGAACACAAGTCTGCCTGATTGCTGTTCCCGCAGTTCACTCTCATGGTGTTTTTTTTTCTCTCTTTTCGTGACCAGAAGAATAGTTCCACTTAATTTTCTCATCGATGTTGTAAACTTTGACTGACACACTTTGACAAAAGGGGGAGGCGGGGCCTTGAGTAATTTGCGGGGCCCTACGTAACTTGCGCAGTGTGCGTATAGGGCTGATCGACTCTGGTAATAACTCTGGAAATGTGTCATTACAGTCTGTGAAGTAGTGTGAGTTGGGGATGGGGTTATCTGGCTTTCTGTCCAATAGCAGAGAGGTAAACTTGTTTGAAAACAATCATTAGTTTTGAAAACTCATTTGATGCCATTAGTGGCACAAAAAGAACACATTTTACTTTTAAATTTCTAAATATGTCTACAATATTTGTATCCTTCTCTTAAGCTCCTTATATTTCCACTCAACTTAATCCCCGAAGAAGAAGAACACAGAGCGGGAAAAGGGGTAGTTTGGCTTACAGAGCGGAAATGGTTGAACAGAGAAGAGGGGTAGACGGAGGAAATAAGGATCAGAGGAAGGGGTAAAAGAGAATAGAGGGAGGGGTATTGCGGTACAGGAGCGGTGTGACGGTAGTGACACTCTGCAAATCGTGTTAGACAAGGCAGGGCTCGGCTGAGCTGCAGCAGTGTGACGTGGGCTGATGCACCATGCCTGCCTGCGTTACTCTCGCCAGTGTGCCTGCATCTGTGCACTCTTTACCACAATGCATCCAGCAGCCAATCACTTCTTCCACTCTAATTAACAGCCATGTAAATCCACACCCCGGCCGTCCAAGTGCACACCGACAGCCCGCGCAGGAGGGGTGCGGGAGAGGTCGAGGCATGGGGGCAGGGTGCCGTCCCAACCAAAACGCCATCTAATCCGAACCTGCGTTTGTATCGGGGCGAGACCTCGACCTTACGGCCCCCCGCCTCTTCCCGTTCTCCTCCCTCCAAAGAGTCTCTCACATTCAGTGTGCCACCAGCTCCAGCCTTCAGCTCCCATCATGCTCATTGCTCTGGAGAAGGTCAGTGGGGTGGCGTCTGATTGGCCGAGATTCAGATATCCATGGCATATGGGAACCGTGACACACCTGAAGTGACAGGGCACGTCCTCTCGGCAGACACTGGGGCAGGAGGGATAAACAGATGAATGCATAAAAAGAGAGAAGAACAGAACACACCCATCAGCCCGATTGCACGTCAACCACTGTTGGGCGGAAACACAGCTGGCCAAGTCATGGTAAGTTGAAGAAACGTTGTCTCAACGCATCTTACCACACCTTCACTCCTCACACAGAACTTATGTGCCACATGTCAACTCTCTGGAGGCTTAAGCCCCTCTGAATGCTTCGCTGTGTGTGTGTGTGTGTGTGTGTGTGTGTGTGTGTGTGTGTGTGTGTGTGTGTGTGTGTGTGTGTGTGTGTGTGTGTGTGTGTGTGTGTGTGTGTGTGTGTGTGTGTGTGCGCGCACCAGAAGAGGGGTAAAGGAGAAGAGCGGAAAACACTTCTGAACAGATGCTTGAGATTTGTTTTTATATTTAAAGTAATGTTACTACTATTCAAAAGTTTGGGGTCAGTAAGATTTTAATTAAAAAAATGAATTCGTATTTTATTTAGAACACAAACTAAATAAAAGCGACTGTTTACGCTGTTAAAAAAAATACATTTGAAATAAATGCTGTTCTTTTGAAACTTTCTATTCATCAAAGAATCCTGAAAAAGTATAAAATTTTCCACAAAAATATTTAGCTCTTAATCAAACCCTTTTCAACATTGATAATAACAAAAAATGATTAAGTGAGTAAAAGCTGCTGAAAATTCAGAAAATTTAAAAAATACACTTTAAATTATATGTTAAAAAAATACTTTTAATCAAATAAATGCAGTCTTGGAGACCATATGAAAGTTCTTTCAAAAAACTATTTTGAACAAAACTCTTACAGACCCCAAACTAATGGTAGTGAATAGGGGTGTAATGATACCCTCATGTCACGATTCAATATGTATACTGAACTCACGATACAATATTATTGCGATACTTCAAGACATATGGTAAAAAGTTAACAAAAAATTCTGTAATTCTGTAAATTGGTGCTGGTAACCCAGTGCACAGGACAATAGAGACATCAAAATAAAAATATTCATTATTCTGAAGCTGAAAATACAGAACTATTTTAGACGAATATGCTTGCACTCTGTCACTGACTAGATATATTTAAAATAATGCAGGCAATTTTTTACTGGTAACATAAGACATTTGGCATTATTAGGAACCGCAAATATTCCCCCATTGCATTATTATACATTAAACTACTATATATAATGTTGAATATAATGTAATGTAGTACTGACACTAAAACTCTGTAAACTTGAATTGTTTCTCACACAGTAATTTTCTTTTTGAGTGAACTACACACAACACAGACCGTCACTATCCAGGATACATATTGTTGCATTTTGTGTTGCGATATAGTGTGACATGATATATTGTTACACCCCTATTAGTATATATAAAGGGGTGTTTCCTACTATGTGAAATTTGTGAATCAGAATAAAAATACACTACCATTCAAAAGTTTGGACACAACTGACTGAATTTCTACTGATCAGGCTTTCAGGCTTATGCAAAAAAAGTCTCATTTAATAATTTTTCATAACAAATTATATTATCAGCACAATAATTACAATGACATTTAGAACTGAAGAATTGACATGAATTTCCAAAAATCTTAGTATATTGTTTTACAGCAGAATTCAAATGCTCAGTATCACAAATGTGCTTACTTACATTTAATTAGTACAAATGTTTTATTATTTAAATAATTTGTCATTTTAAATATTTGTTAAATATATATATATATATATATATATATATATATATATATATATATATATATATATATATATATATATATATATATATATATATATATATATAAAATATTTGACCTTAATATTACATACATTTTGTTTAAAATGTTTAAAAATCCTAAAACCTTTTCAAAGTTTATTTCCAGATTTAAGTGGAATTTTAAAAAGGAAAAGAAAGTAAATTAATTACATTTGCTAAATGACTTAATGTAAATTATTTCGCTGTTGTTGTTTTTTTCATTAACAGCTCCAAACAATGCTAATCACTGGTAGCATACAAACTCTGTAGCTAATGTGAAATCTATTGTGAGACTTCTGGGATACAGCACATAGCATAAACAGTGTTTTCAATAACCATAAACAATGTAACAAATGCCCCAAATGTGCCGAATTGCTTTGACACGTTCAGTCCTTGGTCATTCAGTCCATGAAGCCGATGTCTTGTTTGTTGTGATGAGGTCTTAAATCCCATGGCAACTAATTTGTACACACTGTTGTTATTTCAGTAATAATGAATCAGAACTTGCACTTGTAGAGTTCCCTGAGCTACAAACCATGAACTGCTTTCTTTCATACCCTCTCATGGACAGATTCAAAACTAAGGTATAGTATTACTAATAAAATCAGTTATTTTAGACCTCTTACTGGTTTATGGCCTTATCATTGTGCCAGAATTAACAACAGTTTTTGAATGTGTGCTAAAATCAACCTCAAGCATATTACAAGCCTGACATGCCAGTCCATCAAACCAAATGCATATCAATCTAAAGTTATACAAGAGTGGGGTAAGTTGGGTCAATTCATATATTCTATTAAACTAGGCCTAATTCATGAAAATGCAAGTAATGTGGATCAAAATAAGACTTTAGAACGGAACTGTGCAGGAATAAATCGCTTTCCCTCATATGTTTGTTTACAATGTAAATTGTTCACATAATGACCCAATTTACCCTCTTGACATGACACAGCTTACCCTTAAAGTGGGGATCTTTTGATCACATTTCCACACACCCTGGTTTTAGACTATTTTTTAAATAATTTTCAGACAACTTCAGCGAAAGAGGCATAGTATATGAACAAAAAAAAGACAGCATCCAGACAGCAAGTGTGAAGTTAAATGTGGAGAGGAAGCCGCAGTCACACAGAATGACAGCACCAGCCCTTGAGTTGGAAAACCTGTTCCTGTGCTTTAGATCAAACCAAATCCATCATTTTTCCACGAGAGGAGCGCACAGCATCCGCTCACCCCCCTGCTATGACACACCAGCCACCAGGCAGCTCTATCAGTCCCTGATGTGGACAGACAGCCACAGAAAAAGGCCCTGAAAACACCCCTAGCACACTGTCACTTCTCCCAGCCTCATGTGTTCAACTAGAGCGATATGACGCCTTCTGTCCCTCTGTCTGCTCTCCTTCTCTACTCGTTTTCTCTTTTTCCTTTTCCCTTCACTCAGGCTTCTGGGGTCAACTAGTTCTGCTTTTGCTTCAGGTTTTATTGTATTGATCGAGCCGCAAGTGAACAATGACTGAAGTAAGTGGAGTGTAACTATGCTGATCTAAAAGATGTTGCTTTAATGTTTAAAGTGCTGTCATTCAAAGACATTTGGGTCAGTTTACAGAACGGATGCCATTTGAGATGCTAATTTGCATATGCAAATTTAACAAAGAATAAGATTGTTTCAGCTCCAATTGTGTGTGAATATAGACATTTAAAAACCCCACACAAAAATAAAAAAATCTATATAATGTATTATAAATGACAAATGGAAACCATAAATAAACCACTGAAAACATATACAGTATATGTATAACTAATTATTTAAGTGATTATAAATATATATATATATATATATATATATATATATATATATATATATATATATATATATATAAAATGCTAAATTGTAACAATTATTACAAAATGAATATATAAAAACATAAAATATAAAAATGTTTTATTCATTCATTCATTAAATGTTTAGCTTTATATTTCTATTGAAATAATATTAAACAATAAAATCTTAATGTTGACCTCATTACAATGGTTTAAACTAGCTTGCAATGACAAATTAAACTGTAAAACTGTCAACTCTGTTACTTTTCTAAAGCCCTAATTATATCCAAAATATTTTCAAATGAATTAATTTAGCCTTATGTGGCACAATGAATTCATTTACACTTTAGCAAAATCAGTCTGAAATAATACTCAGAAATGTACATTAAAAACAATTTATCAATCTAGACAATGCAGCAGTTTCCCATAATGCGCCATTTGTGAGTGTGCTTTTGTGTTATTTAATTTATTCTTTGACACAAGGGTTCAAGCACCAACTCATGTAAAACAGCACAAAACAAAACATTTGGTTTCAACACATAGATGCTAGTTTTAAAACCCCAAAGAGCAAAGAACAGGTGAATGCAGAAAAAAAAGCAAATTGTCACATTCTATAAAGTGAGTGTAAAAATGTTGTGCAGCCTGCAACCAACACAGATTCATCACTGACGGCATGAAAAAATACTCTCTTCAGCACATTTTAGGGCACGTGGCATAAAGTGTGTTAAAACAGAAAACTACGCTTGGAAATGCTTGAAAGCGTATTGGATCACTGGCTTCCATTATTACCGTGACTTGCAGAAGTGGCACAAGCAGCTGAAATGAGCTACTTTAATTCTTTCACAAACTCTCTCTCTCTCTCTTTCTTTAGCTTCAGAGATAACAACATTGTTGGAGACAGAAGGAGAAAACTAGGCTACAAAACTCTAAACGAAAGTGTAACAGCATTATCAAAGCACAATCCCACAAAAAAAATCTAAGCAAAAGGAGAGAAAAAAAAACTGTCACGCGTCACGTGTAATCATTTTCAAACAGAACACAAAATTGTTCTCATCTTTTTCCCGAAGCACTGAATGAACGTCACCTAAAACGCAGCAAAAATCACGAAGTGCAAAATATAAAGGCCAATTATGAATAATTACGTCTTTTCATTTCCAACGTGATGAAACAAGTTGATTGCTTTTCAGACAGGTCTGGTCTAGCTCAAAAAAGACAGCACGTCTGCGGCCAGTTAGCATGGCGTACGACAGCGCCGGATCCCTCTCAGTGACGGAAACGGAGCTGTTGGCCATAAATCAAGTTACCATCATATTGGGAGGAAATGACAATATGGCGGGGGAAAACAACTATTCGGTGTGACCCACATTAGAGAGATAAAATAAAATCATGACTACCACTCAGCACAAGCATGTTACATACTGTCTGGCGTAAGACTGATTAAAATGGACAGCGTGGCCAGTCACGTGAAAAGCTTTGTAAAAAAAAAATATCTTGCAATTGCAATACAAAGGTATAATATGATCAATTCAACCAACCTGGACTGTTTTCTGGAGAAACATAGGATCTAGAAAGATCCTGACATTCGTCACATTCTCATCCACCTGACAAAAGAAACCACAGTTTTTTTTTTGTGCTGTCAGGTCAGCCATTATAGGGTATGACAAGGGCAACTGGTCCAGATTGGGCCGATTGGACCTCTGAGAATGTGTGTGGGTGTCTGGTTAAAGTCACAGCCATCTGGGAATAATCTCAGGTATGTGACACACTATGATCGTGACACACAGTGAACCATTTTAATCACATGATAATGATAATGGATTTGATTAACAGAAGCCATTAGAAAATGTATAACATGTTAATTTATTTGCATAATCTAGTTATTATCCTGCATCTTATGTTATTAAATATGGGAATCTATTTTATAATAATGGCAGCAACAGGGACATAAAAATTCAAAAAAGTACATTTGCATTTAAGTGCAATTGCATTTCATTGAGGTATTAGTCTCACGCAGTCAGATTTTAAACTACGCAAAAAGCCTGATACATTTTTGACCAACCATTCCTCATTTAGACAGAAAAACAAAGTGCTCATTATGTCTAATCAGTACCTTGTAAACACAAATTTATTTCTAGAACTGATTAAAAAAAAAATTGCACCTGTGTGCAATATCAAGGGTTGGGGTTCGTAAGAGGATAACAGAGGTAAAAAAAAAAAAAAGCTATATATATAGAAAAAGTAATGATAAATTACGTGTCACATGATCCTTCAGAAATCCCTCTGTGTTGATTTGGTGCTAAAGAAACATGTCTTATTATTATCAATGTGGAAAACAGTTGTGTTGCCTCATTTTATAGAAAACATAATATATATTTTGTATGATTCTTTGATGAATAGAAAGTTCAAAAGAACTAGAAAGTTGAAATATAACTCTTTATAAATGTATTTTTAAAATAAAAAAGTAGAGTGATTAAAATGGTGACAGTGAAAAGTCTCTGTGAAAAGTGAAAAAATTTGCTTTGGTAACTGAAATTTTAAACATAACAGTTATAAAAGAACAGAATAAAAGAACGCTGTTTCAAACATTTCGGTGTGAAGAAAAAAAATGAATATTCATTAGATAAAGTAACATTTTCTCATTCGGTTAGATGAAAAGCAGCTAAACGGGCACTAACCATTTTAGGATTATCGAACAATATTTTTTTCAGCATTTATTAATCTAGGTTCATTTATAAATATGATATTGTTTATTGATATTATTAATTCATGTTAATTATATATATATATATATATATATATATATATATCTTACTGACCTCAAACTTCATAAACAACATGCCTTCATAATATCACACTTACTATTTGTAAATCAGCTTTAAAAAAGTCTAAAAATATATGCTGACTTTATATTTCAAGAAGAGGGGCCTTCAGAAGGGCATCGTCATATTTGGGGGACATACAGTAAGTATCAAAAAGCTTGAAAACCCGTCAAAAAGTCAGTGGACTGTGAGCAGCTATCCAGGTATAAATGTAGAGCGTAATATTTTCAATGTCCCGAATACAATGACTAAGACTTATAGAGGCACTACAGCTGTTGAATATGGCCACACTACTGCTGCTATAAAGTAAACACAACAGACAAACCCGATTTGAATCTGTGAGTTGAGATCATCCCTACAATTAATCAGCAGCACCGCAGCGTCGCTCAGTTCTCTGTGTTCTGTCTGTAAACACACTCACTTACGTTCTCACTTGAGGCATGTAGTGTGATGACATAAACACACACGGCAGTCGGCCCGCACCATCAAACAGCAGGGGAAAGAGCCACAGGACGCAGAGCAAAAAAAAAACAAAAAAACAGGTCAGGAACCCCTCTCACACTGGCAATCATAACAAGAGGCCCTCCACGGTCTCTCAGCATCTGTCTGTCTCCGGCCGCCTCCCCGCAAATGTAGACGTTACAACTAAACTACAGTTCCAATTCACCTGCCTGTTTGATGCTCCGCTCTCACACATGACAACACATTGATTTTACTTCTGCCGCCGCGCCGACGTCCGCCTGAAGAAATCCATTAGGCCGACACTTCTCGTTTCCCGTGACTGACAGGGTGACAGGCCAATGCTTTCCACCCGTGTACATTTGACGGACAGCTCGACACTTAAACAAGCCCTCAAGTTGCTATAATAGTTTAAAACACTTTCAATTACCTGAGTCAAACAAATTCAGCCAGCCATGCGCTTGGCTGCATCTCTGCAGGCTCACTGGTCCCGGAGCCATTCAGAACCTGAGTGAAGAGATATAAAGGGTTGAGCGGGGCCGTACCCACCAGCAGCATTTATATTTACCGCATGAAAATACATATCATATACTGGGAAATGTTGTTTTACATTTTTATAAACTTTACAGTGCCGCACATTTGTCCTGCACTGGTTATTGTGAAGAGTTTATTGATTTAGGATTGTTGTTGTAACTGTATTATACTTTAAAACAATCAAACCATCATACTTTAATGCAAAAGAGGCTGCTTTTGCAGTCTAGGCCGGAGCGAGAGAGAGAGAGAATTGCTTACATTACACCAAAGCAGTGCGAAAATTAAGGTCAGAGACATAAACAGCTCATAATAGTAATGCCACCAAATAATGATGTGCTGCATAATTTAGCCAACAACAAACGATTTCTCTCAAGGAGGCACTTCATATTTTTCTGTTTTCTGTCATTTCATTTCTAAACAAAACTGTGAATGTCCTTAATGACCAAGGTCATCTCCCTGTAGGAATACCGGAGACAGGTTTTTAAGCTGGGTTGCTGGGCTTTCCTGTGTATTTTTATCCTGGCAGAAACTGGTGAAAACGCAGCCTTGTCATAATCATTTAGCCAACAGCTAGCATACTAATAAAACCCTGCGAGGAAATGAATTAAAATAAGTACTTGATTAAGGGGACGTGCGTAGCTGAGGGTTTTTATATTTGGATGCGCAAATATTCATGGATGTGATGGCCGTCCTCTATTTCTTTGACAAAAAGGGTCACCGTCGACTGTCTTGAAGTTGCGTATTTGTACTTTTTTAGACATACTCTCAGAAATAGATTTAAATAGAAAAAAAAAGGTAAAGGAAACCAACTAGCGACGTAATGGAATGTGAATCATTTTTTCAAAAACTTTTTGAGGAACTGCACTCGCAGTCTAATACAAAACAAAACAAACCAAGTTTTTCTTGAACAAAACCATTAGTTCATGCCGTCTACACAATTATACGGGAAATATATTTGCGCTGGACGTAAACAAACTGAATTACGTATTTTCCAAAAAAGATCAAACTAAACTGAAAATGTCCCTGTGCGACTTGCAGACTCTCTCTCTCTCTCTGAACATCTACATCCCTTCATTTAAAAAGAAAAAAAAGAGCGATAGCTTGAGGGAAATGAAGCAGTGAATGTTATAGTGTGCTATGGGCCCTGATGGCCTCAGTAAATGACATGGGCTGCTCAGTGGTGTGTGTTCTCCTCTCCCATCCCTGATGTAATGACCCGTCCACACTAATGCCTCCACAGGGCACTATGAGTACCTCCATCCCCCACCTGCACCTCTATAACTACCCCCCACCTACTGTGTGCAGGAGCGGCTCCCGCCGTCTCTACCGCTGGATGATTTCATTATGAGCAACTTTAAAATTCAGTGCTGAGTGTTTCTCCATAAATTCAAATTATCCCCATTGAAATTATTTGGGGAAAGTTACACTTCTGAATGCAAATATTCCGTTTTATGTTCTCCTTGTCCTCAGGTAAGTGGCATACTGATTTATATACTGTTTCCTGAGGAAAAAAAACACAAGTAACAAGAATGTACAAGTTAGATTGGTGACAAAAAGTGTACTGCTGCTGTATTTGATTTCATTTTGGTCTGTTAATGTAATATATGCGAATGTTGATGTACGATAAGAACAACATGAACTTTTAAAAACGCAGCCGTCTTGTTTTTCTGGCCTCTTATTAATATTCATTAACTGTTATTTATACTTCGTAGCCTAACTGTTTACAACCTAAGCACGCAAAATAGGTATGGGGATCAAAAACCAAATCAGAATCAGATGCCAGTGTAACATTGGCACATATTTTCCCCCACTTTTAAGAGTTCGTCCACCAATAGCTGTCAGCCTGTTCGCCCAGAAATATTAGACGCCAATTATCAAAACAGTGATGTCACACTCTCTTTCATCCTTGACATTTTCAAGCCGAAGAAAAAGGAATATATGAGTGCAGGGGATGTGAAAGAGGGCCAAGGGCTGTAAAAACTAGAGGAAAACATCTTCCAGAGTCCATGTTTCTCACACTCTTTCCCTTCAACTTGCGTGGTACTGTGGTGTAACACTGCACAGATATACAATTATCATTACATTTCATTATATCATTGTGAACATTTTGAAATTTGAGGAGGAAGAGCAATGGCAGGTATAGAGAAATATACCAGATACACTTTCACATATAAGCTTCTTCACTCATACACACAAACACACACTTTGGCTAAATGACAAGTGTAGGCCTAAGCCAATAAGAAATGTTTTAAAATTTAATTAACACCCCTTCTCCTTTATTTTATATGTGCATTTATATACACTGAAAAAAATATATTCCTGTTCAGTAGGTCAGTCTATAACTGTGTGGTGGATTCAGAAAAGTATTCTTAAAACTGATTCAAACCGTTAACTTGTTTTTATGAATGATTTGTTAAAAGAACCGGCTCAAATGAGTCATTTGTTAGGGAATCAGACCTCAGTGATTGTGCTGTATGTTTTTCATTTGCTGAAAAAAAACCAGCTCATAAAAAAGTAATTTGTTCATGAGTCAGACTAGACTGGACACGTTAAACAGTATGTTGTTTATGCATATAGTACAGCAATGAAGACAATTCAGTAGAAAGATGTTTCTTGCTAACATGATTTAGGTGAGGGAAACAGTGCTATAAACATGAACCCCATTCCTAGAACAAAACTTCTCACACTTTTTAAATGAAATAATAATAATAATAAGTGTCCACTATTTAAATATTTTACAATATTATTGTTTTTACTGTATCTTCAATCAAATAAATGCATTCAAATCAAATACATGCAAAAAAGCAACAAAAAAAACATTAAAAAAAATCTTACAAGCCCCAAACCTTTGAACATTAATATAATATCTCATATTTTTGTGTAATATATATATATATATATATATATATATATATATATATATATATATATATATATACACTCACAAACACACACAACAAGGGAGCTGAAGTTGGTGATATTTTGTAGTGCCGAACGGATTTAATTTGTTTTATAATTTTGAATCAATAAGGTTTGCTTGTGATATTGTCGGGGGGAAAATAGTCAAAATGAGACTAATGCACAAAGCACTTTTAATAATTACAGCTCCAGTGATAAACAGAGAAGTACTTTAACAAGATTCATTGGTCTCTGTGAAAAGCCAATTGTCATCAGTATGCACAGTGATAGTGTCATTCTCTTCTCGGCTTGGTCAATATTGCGGGCGCCACACACACACACACT
Source organism: Meda fulgida (assembly GCA_030578275.1). Classification (NCBI taxonomy): domain Eukaryota; kingdom Metazoa; phylum Chordata; class Actinopteri; order Cypriniformes; family Leuciscidae; genus Meda; species Meda fulgida. The sequence continues at coordinate 23,730,292 of CM060634.1, read as the reverse complement.
CGGGGCAAGGTAGAGTAATGTGACTCGCTCACTCCAGGATCGTGTGGGTCACATCCTACAACAACATTGATTTTCCTGATGAGGATCTCGTCTCTGTTTAACCCGACCATGTCAACTTGCTCCTGAACATATCCACACCACCACTGCCATTGATTCCTGCTCTCTGACTCCTCAGCATTTAGGACTTACATTTTGTTTGGGTGGGCCTTTTACATTTGGACGTCTCTCGTGTGCTGGCTTCAAGCGCGTCACCGCTGGCCAAATCACTCGTCTGGGACTGTCGGATGAATTTCCAAATTCATCTCTCGAGAGATTTTAATACATTTCCCTGCTTGTTAAATCACACATATTATTTATGCTTTGAGCCAAGTGTGTGTTTGGAAAATGAAAATCAAATTAACTAATGTAAATTCTCATATCACACATCAATCAATGAGCATTTGCTCTTGAGAGGATTTATTATTCAACAAAATTAAATATGTTTTATGTGGTGTGATGACATGGAAAAATGTAAAATGTACAACACTGAAAGATTGCATTAAGAAAACTATCCCTGGAGAATCACAGCCGGCCGTCCCCTCGAGTCCAGATTTGTGACAGAATCCAGATAAAAACTGCACCCTCTGCTGTTGTGTATATTGCAACTTCACTCTATTCTCCAACAATGAATACGAAGATTACATTTATAGATACATTTATATTTAGATAACAGACACAGTTCTACATCATCTCTATATTACAGGTTGTTGTTTTTTTATTAGTATATTTTACTTTTTTATTCTGTCAATAATGGATTTTTTTATGAAACATTGTAAGGTCGGCCGTGTGACTTCAATGTGACCTTGCTTTATTCTACCGTGACAACACAGGACACCAGATGAAATAATAAAAGGAACAATTATAAATTCCTTCCCCTAAATCTGTCTCTGGATTAAGAGATGAATGAGGAGGAATAATTATGCTTTAATTATTCACGTTTCTCCAAGGCATTTTTCAGACATCCTAAAGCACAAGCTCTTCCATACAAAAGCATATCGATGCTGATAACATTCTTCTTAGAATCTTAAAAATTACATCAGGCTGACCAAATTTGATTATAAATAAATAAATAAATAAATAAATAAATAAATAAATAAATAAATAAATAGTGTCCGCACAATCCTTCTCCCTTTCCCTCTCTTCAGTTCTCGTTCACTGTACCTCGACCATTTTTTACAGCCACAGACATTCCCCTTAAATACTACCATATGCAAATCGTGCGCATGCAATTTGCATATTTAAGTATTTAACTCCGCATATTTATTGGATTTGGAAGCCTGGCTGATCATTGATTTATCCGCCGCTGGCAATCATATTTCCATATTTGTACGATTTTAATGACGGTGATAATTCAAGGATGCACAGAGTATATGTTTTGAACGATATGTTTAATTATGTCCTCAGAGCATCATCACTTTGGCTGGCTGATGACGAAGAAGGGAGAACTGAAGCAAAGAGGGAGAAGTTATCAGAAATATGAATCCCTGAAAAACAGCCGTTCCCGTCGCCCGCCTCAACTCCATCGAGAGGAAAGACAGCAGATAGAAAAGGCGAGATGGCTGTAATTGCTCTGCGGCCACAAGCTCCTAACCACGAAAAATTAAGGTCAAAAACGGAAATAATTTATAGCAATAAAGCATTGAGATGAAAGAACGTAGGGAGAGATGGAGAGAGAAGCGGAGATAGAAAGCCTGCTAACCTTTGTACATAAACATGTGATTAAGTGTGACACTCCATCACGACAAATTCAATCACGCTTTGAGAGAGAGGCAGAACCTGGCCCTCTCCTCTCCAACGGGGAAACTTTCTCTGCCACATCCCTTTATACAAGGTGTCACTATTTATAGGTTCCCCAACGGGAGGAGACGTTCGAAATCACACGGACACGTACACACGCACACACACACACAATGACATTGACTAGCATTCGGCCAGTTGGCTGCATCAAGCGACGGAGAAATGTGCCATATTGAATAGACTCTCTGAAGAAATCATACCATACAACCATACAAGAAGCTAATTCATTTGATTATTTTATCACGCACAAATTTTGTTACAGCTACAGAACAAAAGAATAAATCATGCGATATTTACTCTTCATCAAAGTTTTCAATCACTTTGTCAAAATATGTATCACATTTCGCAATTCCCTGGTTGTAATATTAAACAATATTTGGCAATTTAATGTATCTGATACATGTAATAAAATGCAATTAGATGTATGCTAATTTCAGAAACGTATGCATAATTAATGTTATCTACACAAAATGTCATTCATTGGCTAGGTGTTCGCTCATTACACTAATTCATTTTAATAGATCCGCACAGTGGGTGGGGCAAGAAACAGTCATAGTCCTTATAATGTCACTGTGGCCAATTCACACCACAGATTTTACATTTCATTAAAACTCACACCCCAATCAAAACAGAATATTTTTGAATATTTTGTCTAATAAAAGGGAATAATCAGACAGAACAAAACTCACTAGAATATTAATAAAGTGTTATAAAATGTAAAAACTATTATAAAATGTAAAAACAGAAGAGATTTATTTAACTAATTTGACTACAATTGTCCCAGAATTGTTTTTTTTTTAATCATTTTTAAATAATAATCCAATTTTAAGTATGTTTTCCAGGGCAGTTTATTCGCTGCCTCTGCCATCTGTGGAGTTTATCAGACCTGATGTTTACTTGCTTCTATTCTTCCCCAATACATAATGATTTGAATAGGCCCTTGTGTGTTTCTTATCAGATCTGTCTATGTGTGTGTGAGTGTGAGTGTGTGTCAGTGTGTGTGTGTGTGTGTGTGTGTGTGTGTGTGTGTGTGTGTGTGTGTGTGTGTGTGTGTGTGTGTGTGTGTGTGTGTGTGTGTGTGTGTGTGTGTGTGTGTGTGTGTGTGTGTGTGTGTGTGTTTGTGTGTGTGTGTGTGTGTGTTGTGGGATGCTATCAAATGCCTCCTCGGGGTAAAATAATATAGCAGATCTTTGATAATGAAAAACAGATAACAGATAAAAAATCTAGAAATTGAGATCTGATCAGAATTAATTTTCACAATTATTTAAAAAGAACATTTTATGTACGAAGTATGGAAATGTAAAAAAAAAGTGAAATGATTTACGAGATTAAAATTTTAACTCTTTCGCTCCTTTTTATGATACACAAAATTCACTGTTTCAATCCATAATCTCATCCAGTTTATTTGACTATTTATTTCTATTTGAACTATTTTAGAATCTGTAATAAACAACAGCGTGTGTCTCCATTCTTTGACCTGTTTCCCCTTTCACAGTGCTTTTCACAACAAACACACAAATCTGAACACAAGTGCACTGCAGAAAAACAGATGTTACAACACCAGATAGCGACCAAATGTCAGTCTATTCCAAGATTACCTGAACAGTATTTATTTACGAAAGAAAAAGAACACCTGGCAAAAAAGTGGCCAAGATTCAAACTTCACACATCACACACAGACACACCTCACAGATCTTACACCCTCATTATCATCAGTGCTTGTTAATTGCAGCGGTGCTGCTCTCGCAGTGTAAGTCTTCTTTTAATTAAGGTGCTCTATAAGGGGAGTTCCTATTACATGTGCTTTGTCCTTGCCGTAATTGCCCTCCCGACACCCCATTCTCCACTGCCTTTCTTTTTTTTTTCTTCCTCCTCTCACTTTAACGTACAAGCTCCCTGGACATAGTGCCACGGGCCCCCCCCCCCAGGGACCTCACCATCGTCTAGCCTCCGCGTGGCCCCAAGGATCCAACGCAAAAACACCCGTGTGACTCTATTGTGTGTAAATGATTTCTCCCGAGCTCTGCACCATAAACACTTCAATTAATATGCTCAATGAGGAAAAGAAATAAATGAAGTTGGTCAAACATCCTTTTTTAATTTTTTCTGAACCGTCCGGGTGAAATTCTTGCTCTGACATTCAAATCAAATTAGTGTACTTGGACGATGACGCCATACACTGTTAAATCCATTCAAAGATCCAGCTCTTCCTTTTGCAAGAAAAAGAAAGCTAACGCCATCTACTGCCCAAAAGCATCCAAACAACCCCACAGCAGCAACATCTCTATCCAAGCCGGCCTTAATTGGGAAATAATTGCACATTTTAAAGGGGACAATTTCATCTCCTTGCCTTATCATTTATTTCAGTTTCTTGTTCTGCCCTGACACACAGAAAGAAAGGGGGAAAACTTTAATTAGCTGCATTCTTGAAAGATGTTCTTCGCCTTAATGTTTCGAGCAAAGAACTTAAATTCATGTAAATAACGAGTCTCAATTAAAAAAAGGGAAGACAAGGCTTGGCCAATTATCCCGGCCCGCGGAGTCTCTTGGGTTGAGAGAGCAGTGGAACTCTACTGGCTGAGTGCTACACATTAGCTCATTGGCTTTTGAACACACAATAAGCAGAAAGCCCTCAAGTCATTAGTAGGGAGCTCTCCATTTCCCTCTAAAGCCTTCTTCGCTGTTACTCTAAATGTGGCGGGCAGCATTTGATACCAAACACACAGAGGATTGTGGCAATTAAATGTTTCTTTAAAAAAAAATTATGAATAAAAGACTTAAGAATTTCTTTTCAGTGCTGGGTGGGCTAATGAGGAATAGAAAATATGTAGTATAGTTAAATCAGTCATTGTATTAACAAATTGATTGATAATTGAAAATATAGGCTATATAAAATAAATGTGAACATATTATTAAAATACATTATTAGTAGTAATAATAATAATGTATTTAATCATTTCAATTTTTAATTTAATAAATACACTTTGAAAATTGTTCAGTGGTGTTCTATATAGAAGGTTTTTTATGCCTTGCATAAATGTCTGCACAAATGCACAATACTCTTATGTTTAACAGGTTATTTAAAATAAATTATTGATAAAGTACGTTTATGAGCCATTTAATTCACAAAATTGAATAAAAATAAAATAATTAATTAAAACAAAATTAATTAATTAAAACTAAATCCATAAAATGATCCCATGATATGAAAACCTAACATTATGAAGCACATGAGAAGCCTTTACGGTTCTAAATATAACTTTTCCTTCTAAGACAATGTGGAATATGTCTTGGAACAAAAACAACACTCAAAAGAGGCAGAATTTCTGGCAACATATTCGATGTGTCTTTAACTAAAGTCCATAGAAATAAATGCATAAAGCTGAAAGTATATTTATAAATGCAGTCTATTTATTCCATTGTGGTGGTGCGCGTGCTACTTTTGTAAATGCAATGAGAGATATCATCATGTATTAGAAGTCAAGTGTATGTGTATAAATGGTTAAAATAACGTGGATTTGTCAGCTTCAGCTGCTAACATGCCATGTTCTTATTGTTTGTAATCAAATCAAAGTCTTGCACGGTTACCAGAAGAAGAGTAGAGTTAACGTTGTGGCAGTGTTATAAAATCTGCATGTTTCTGAGTTCATATTCACAGCAATACCCACTCTTTCCATTTTTCTTTTTCCATTCTCCTCTGCCGTACCCATTTCTTCTGCGTTTTATCTTTTACGCTGTTTATCTTGTGAATTCCCCCACATATTTCCTCCTCACCTCCTTGCATCTTTCTATATCTATTCCCCGGTAGCCTCTGAAGTGAATGCACAAATTACATCCCTCTACCTTTTTACTCTGCACTAAATCTTTCCTTTTTTCCACTTTGCTGAGCTTGAATATTTCATTTCCCCCATCAAATATGCATCCCATTAATTAAGTGAAATTACTCCCGACTGCCAAATATTCGCTGCCGATGACTGTCAACACAAGATGCACGGCTTTGAACTTCTAATGACACGGCCTCACTTTCAGCTGAGTTACAGCCTTCAGAAAAGCGTCCGCGGGCACGCGATCAACGCCCTTCCTTGATGCCAAAGCCTGGAATTAAGTGCCGGTTTCTTTTTCCTCCGGCTTTTCAACAAGCCTCACAATGGATGACACGCGCGCACTTGACAAGCAAGAACTTCCATTTTAATTATATACCTTTTCCTCATCTTTTAATTGCTGTTGTTAATCAGTCATTAACTTCTCCCGCCCCCCTCCCGAGCCCGAATCCTAAATCTCGCGCGCAACGTCTCAATAAATTCCCGCGCGCCCCTCCCCGCACCGGCTCTAACGTGTAATTTCATTTATTTTTAAAACTGTCATTTTTCCAAACAGAGGTATTTGTTATTTGTTCCAAAGGGCTTGACAGTAAGGGGATTTTAATCATAACTTGCATTAAATTATCAGTCTCCGGATCTGTCAAGAGGATAAATTCAAGACGACGTTAAAGACGCCGCTATTGAGTAATTGTGTTCTGGGCAACACTAATATTACCACTGACTGATTCCAAACAATGGTGATTGAGCTATAGGGCTATTTGCCTTTCACCCTCCCTCGATAATTCCAACCTGTCCGAAAAGCCAAAGGACTCGATATGAGTACAGATACAGGGGTGACAATGGGCCTATTTGTCTCTCCTCCCTCTGAAAAGAAACAGATGTTTCTGGAGGAACAGACTTCTGGATTAACATGAGCCAAAGCGGTACTTTAAACGGGGTGGGAGTGGCGCGCTGATATGATATGACAGACAGGGCCGAGATGGCTTGACAACAGCAGGAAGGGCTCAGAAAAAGATCTTAATACGCCACGCTGGGGCGATTGAAGACCCCTGCGACAAAGCAACAAATTAACTTTTAATGACTGTGGCAACTTGAAAAATCATAATAGATACATAACAGAAACCCCGTGGCATATTTACACAGACACCAACCTGTAAAATTGATATCTTTTTCAAAATCACGGAGCTTCTTAATATTGTTATTCAACCCATACGCATCACAGAATAGTGCTAACCAATAATTACAATCTATGAGCTAGCGGCATGGCCATGACAACAGTACTTAAGTCTTGTTAATATAGGGTGTCTGTTCTGGCCCTTGTGGCAGATTGTGTGAAGTAACTTCCTCCTATGTTGTGAAAGAATATGAATAATGAGCTACTAATAATTAGCGTCGTCAGGAAAACTAAAACTGATTATTAGTTTAGGCATCATAAACGGATTATCTGTGCTCAGGTTGCAAAAGATCAAGTATTTCCTTTTTAAAAGTCATCACAAACTTTGGTGTAATTTAAATCATTTAAGTTACGCAATTTTCGACGTTTTGTAACCGGCTGCTTCCCAAATGAAGAATTGGGTTGTCGGGTCCAGGGTGTGAGCGGGGAGGGCAGAGAAAGCCCTGAGAAACAGATATGTGGCGTCTAGACAAATTATAACCTCATCTGTTTTGCCTAATGAATTATGCAAAAAGGGGACCTGGCTTGGGCTTGGCTAAAAGTAAATATTTAATATTCATCCTCGCAGTCTGAAATTACAAAACACTTTGCATGGCTAAATGTTTCTCCACCCCGGCGAAATTGCCCATTTTGGCCAATTTAGTTCATGCGTCTGAAGACGTTGATTTGAATATATCGAGCTTTTAAAGCCAACTCGCTTTGGTGAGACTCTTTTTGTTGTACAGTAACCACAAATAAATGGCTTTCACAATTAGAGGTTTAAATAATGCAATGGCTCATGTTCAGTCCTAAGCAGGATTCCAATGAGCTTTCTAATGCATGTAATGATTAAGTGTAATTCAAATACCAACTGTGTTGTTCAAAATCTGACAGGCAATAATTTGCTCTATTATATTGTGCCATTTAATTGCCTGCTACCGACAACCTCTGACGTGCCATGAAGCAATGATTTACAATTACTCCAGCAGTAAAGATCAGGGGATGACAATATAATCATCTACACAGAGATCCCTTCTCATCTGCCACAACTAGTGAGGCAAGTAAAAATAGTTTGGAGCTTGTAGTTTTAACTCCACTCTATTTGAGGATTAGAAGATATTACAGCTGCAGAGGACGTTTAACAATAGCAGTTGTGTTAAGAGCTGGCTGCGGCGGGATGAGGCGAGTCAAGATGTCGGTTTGCTGTCAGGGACAGGCCTCACACGCTAACGGAGGGACATTATTGTTGGGGGTAAAGCGTTACTGATGTTGGAGTTTAATCTAAATGAGGAAACGCAAAGTGGAAGATCAAGCAACAGACTCTGTTTCCCCATCCATCCTCTTATGAACTCCGTAAGACTTTATTACCATATAAATGATAAAGGATAACATACGAAAAAAAGTATGCAATAATTGCGCTTCCCTATGTTGCAGTCTGATGTATTTTTTTCTAAAAGACAAAATAAGCAAATTGACGGCCTCCAACAAAGTTAAGTATCCTGCCCTAATTTGAGTGTGGAATTATGGAAAACAAGTTTACTCCATATTAAACCAATGTTTCACAGCATTTAAGGAGCTGATACATAATTTAGCGCTTACAAAAACGAGCACAGCATGTTGGGGAGGGAGGGGGGGTCCTTAGAGGGAAGGCAAGGCTGCTGAGTGCACTGCCTGTTTAAAAATGATGGAGGAGAACAGGGGATTCTCATTAAGTGGCTTCACTCCACCCCGAGCAGCAGACACTAGAGAGAATGCAGACAAAATCACAGGCTCGTGTTTCCCCATTAAATATGAAGGATTGTGCAATATGTGCAGGCAGGCAGTTTGCCGGGGTCAGTCGTCGCACTCTTTCTGCTGTTTCTGCAGGTCATGTCATGATGACCGACTTTACCCCGTGTTCAATCAGTTCCTTGTGTTTTAGAAGATGGGGCAGGAAAATAATAACACGAGGCAGGGGGACTTTTAATGAGGACAAATTAGACTTGGGCAGCAAAGAGCTGCGAGGGACGAGAAGTTTCATTACATGACCTACATGGAGAGAACATTTTTCAAACTCATTGACAGGAAGATCGGCCTTGATTTCAACACTTTTCGACACTTCCTGTCGAAACTGAGAGAAAGTACTAATGAAAAGTGTTTCAGCTACTTGACGATGTCATTCAGTGGGCACAAAACTTTAGGACACTTAAAATGTGTTAATTTCATTCCATCTAGTCCATCACATTTACACATTTACTTTTCAACAAGTGTCCATCACATTTACTATGGACATGTTCCACAAAAACAACCAGAAAAGGTATTAAATGTTTTGTTTGGAAAGCGTTTTTGTGTAATCTTTCACTGAAATAAATACCTCTTGGTTTTATACCTTCTTATATAATGCCAAGACAATAATACATTTTTAAATGGTAATTTTGTCTTTAACTTTCTTTTTTTCCGCACAACATAAAAAAATATATTTTGAGAATTGTCTCAGTATTTTTATGTCCATTCAATAAAACTTAATGGGGTCCTAAACAACACTGGACCCTCATTGTGTGGACACTGAGACATGAATCAAAAATAATATTTTTGTGTTTTACAGAAGAAAGTAAGTCATGCTTCTGGTCAAAGCTAAGGCTAAACATACATACAACATCATCCGTGCTTTGAAAAATCACAGATCCGAAATCAGTCGCCCACCTCATAACCGCAGTGAACCGAAAGCTGAAACCGATCCCAAAGCGGGTCGTCGAAGTGCAGCTCCGCGATCGCTCACCGGCACTACTTGACATGGCTTTTACTTTGATCTCCCCTGTCTCCGATTCATTGGCTGCCGACTTCACTGACTCCAATCTGACCCAGATAAAGACTCTGACCTTTCCGACCAACTCCATTACATGCAGCTGTACTGGGTACAAGCTCTTAAACGACTGCGGTTTAAATGTGGCCATTACTGGAGCCGGTGTCTGCAAAGATTTCATTGTCACAGCCTGGCAAAGGGAAGATGGCCACACAAAATGACTCTTGACCTTCATTTACATTCGTTAATCAAATGTCACACAGAGTCTGCGTTTTATCAGCGAGTAAGTGTCTATCTCCAGAGATGATTTGTGTTTTCAAACAGGTAAATAGAAGGGTCTGCTACCAAGACGTGTGCGAGGAAATGGCTAAAGGATAATTGTGGAGAAAATTCAGCGGTGTTTGCCGCTTTGGGCTGATTCTGAGAACAAGATGCAGGTGAGATGAGATTTATTCAGATCATTAAGAGAAAAGGAAGATTGAATCTAATTATAGTCCACACAGCTGAAATAAGAATCTGCAAAACAAGTCTCGGATAAAGTGACCAGTGCCATTTTGTCATATATAAATAACACAGAAGCTCACCAACGGATTCGTTCCAATAGAATAAGCATGTCGTGAACAGCACAGCTAATGACCTGAGTGGTACATTTTGCATTCTAATTCATTCAGCACCTAATTGTGAGTGGACACCACAGATAGCCGCCCTCTCCCTCCTCATCTCTCCCCAGACTGCAGAGAAGCCCCGCTCAGAAAGGTCAAAATGGCCGACATTAATCAGATCGCCATATCCACAAACCCTCCCTGCCATCGTTACTGTGCTAATCACTCTGGGTTTGGTTGCAGAGAGGTTTACTCCTAATTATTGTCATTAATAAATCAGACGAGTCAGGCTGTCGGGATGAAAGAGAGGCCGTCCCTGCTTGCCATCCATCAGAGAGGCAGAGTGCAGGAGAGTCCAGTCATTAAGAAGCCTTTGAGACACACGGCCGCATTGGGGACTCGGCAGCTCCGACAATAATACGCCTAACTTTTTCATCAACCTGTGGCTTTTGCAACCAACCAGGAGACGAGGATCCAGGAAAATCATCAGTCACGTACAAAGGAGTTAAAAAATAAAAGAACGAATGTTGCAGAAAGCAGGGTGCTGTGGGACTTTTCGAAAGCAACTGACTATGTACATTCCACAGAGACATCCAAAAGTCTGAGAACACATTGGAAAAAAATTATTAGGAAATAAGTAAAGTTACGGTATTTCAATTTCAATTTCAACTCAACAAAAAATCATGCTGGATAGCATGGGAAATTTCAAACCAAAGATATATATATATTGTATTTAAAAAAAGAATGCACAATAAAAGCATTTTCACTAGTGGTCTCAGACATTTGGACCCCAATGAACTGATACCAAAGTTGTAATCTATTTACATTTTAATAATTTTATCAATGTCGAGAATGTCAAAATGTATAAGAAAATGTTCAATTACCATACACACACATTACCATGCAAAAGTTAGCAAGTTTTTAAAGAAATACTTTTATTCAGCAAGAACGCATTAAATTAGTCCGTAAATTGATTGGTAGTAAAGACATTTATTTATATTGTGACAAAACATATATTTCAAATAAATGCTGTTTTTTAGTTTTTTCAGAGAATCCTGAAAAATGTAACGGCTTCCACAAAAAATAGTCAAATCAGCATATTAGAATGATTTCTGAAGGATCATGTGACTGAAGAAGACTGAAGTAACTGTTTTGTTGTTTTTTTAAATTAGGATCAGGATGATCTTTGCAAATTATGATGGTGTAGATGTGCATTTTATTCACAGATGCCATCTAAATTCATCACATTCTAGTGCCTTAACCTCTGAACAGAAATATTCACTCAACAACCAGCAACCATCAGTGTGCTTGTTTCCAAAACACATGCAGACACACACGCTCACTCAGTTACCATGCGTGTTGAGGACACTAGCTAAAACGTGCCGTATATCTGTGTGTGTGTGTGTGTGTGTGTGTGTGTGTGTGTGTGTGTGTGTGTGTGTGTGTGTGTGTGTGTGTGTGTGTGTGTGTGTGTGTGTGTGTGTGTGTGCTTCCCATGCCGCAGGGAGAGAGAGATGGAGAGAGACATGGCATCGCGCTGCCATCACATCTCATCAAATTAAGGAAGTCCATTCCACTTAAACGAGTTCTGTGAATCTAAAATCGACCATTAATGCAGTGTCATGTTAAATTAATACTGTCATCTAAATTACTGGTATGAATCTTTCACATTTGAAATGAGACCAAGAATGACTTATTCATTCTCTGCTATCTCCTCTGATGTCATCCCCATTAAACATAACCAGGCGAGCTGTCTTGGCCTAATTGTATTAGAGTGTTAAGGGAGTGTTAGGCTGTTCAGAAATCATCATTTAGTATGCTGATCAACGGCTTTAGAGAACTGAATAATATCTGAAATGAGTCGCGCAACAAGGCACGCTGCAACTGACAGCGCATGAGAGAGAGACATCAAGGAAATGCGAATGCCGGACAGTTATGTCCACAAATATTTTATACAGTGAAAAGAAGTAGCTCAAGAGTGAGGTGATTGACTTAAGTGCCTACCATGTGTTGTGCCAATCTGACATCAACATGAAAGGAGGTGTGACCCAGACACATGCCCTGGCATCTCTCCAGCAGCAAGACAAGTCCTTATATACTGGAAATTTTTGACTTCCCTGAAAGGAAAAGGGCAAACACAGCTGAAAACTTTTACAAATTCCGCTTTTTTATTATTAATGTGTAAGAGAGACAAGCTAATGTAATCTGGTAATGAGCCAGACCTCATAAAACTAGTGGAGCTCAACTTCCTCCTTCAGTTTTATGGAGGCTGGCTGCAGGTGAGACTGATCCTGATTTACTGTCTATTCTGTACAGCACATCTCATGTTAGACAGACAAAAACACAGTGAAGTGTGTGTCTATACGTTTGAGGTTTGAAATGAGCAATGTTATCATAATGACCAACATGAACAGATACATAAACATGTGCATAGATTGTGCAAAATTCACAATTAAGGAACTGGCTCCCTTTCAACTCGTGACAGGATGTTGAACTAAAATCTTATTTAGAATATCAGGAAGAGGAAATTACTGAATTGCATTTTAAAGAAATTCGAGAGAGTAACGCATTCTGGGAAATGAAGTGTTTATAGCCACCCTAACATTTTATTTTAAGGTGATCTAACATTAGTTACATTGTACTTACTCAAATAAGTTCTTCTGAGTACTATTAATTAACTAACGTTACATATACTTAGGCTACTATAGATTTCCAGTTAGAGTTTGGTTTAGGGTTAGTTACGCTATTTGTAATCATGCATAATTTACTGTTAAGTACATGTAGTAATGTGTGACCATTTATTATATATAACATAATTATCACAATTTATATAGGTGGCATTTCCAACATATCTAGCTATCTAGCAATCTCTAAAGTTAGGCTATCTATCGCCTCAAAACCTTAAGGTCTATTTAAGCTTTTTTTTTCGAGCCTAAATTCAGTGTTTGTCTTGGCAATGCATATTTAAATACAGTGATGTAATTCTTTGATTTTCACTTCCGACTTAGGTAACCGTTAACGTTACACAGTCAAATTCGAACTGTAATTCTGCATCCTTTTTTGTTTTTACCTCAATTCAAATTTAAGAATTGAATTGTAATTTAAAAGGCAATCACAGTTCAATTCTGAAAAGACTACAATTAAATTCATAGAATATTTGTCATGTTTAAATATCATATCTTGAGGAGCAATATGTCTTCTTACCTCAAATGTGTTCTATCGTGCTACCCAACGGCTCTGACCTGGAGCATTTACCGTGACGTCAGCAGAAATCATCGTCAAAAGTTTGGAGCATCCTCACAGCCAAAGATTTTCCCTGTTAACCATATTTGAATCCATAATACTATAGTCCCTACAGTTATTGAAAAAAGCTACTATATAAACGGTTACCGTCCTACTAAAATGCAAGTGTGATAAATTGATATTCACCACAACTGTCATAAACAAAAGATTTTAACTTGAAAAGCTTCTTGCCCGTTTTGATATAATTTCGATATTCATTCATTGCAGTTTTGCAGTATTAACAACGTGTTTTTTTGGAAGAATCTGCTACCATGACATTTAATTTAAAAAAAGAATACGGTTTAAGAAGTGCTTCACAAATTAATTGCACGCAAATCACGTGTCCTGGTTGCAATCTGACAATAACAAGCATTTGTCGCCATCTAGTGGCAAATATGAGAAAAGGCTACTCCTCGCATAAAATATCTGTATTTTAACAACCCCCCAAATAATCTTAGTGCTGCTTTAAGGCCTTCTAAAAAAGTTTACATTGTCCCAGCCTCTAAGACTAGAAGGACCCATAGGGACCTCCACATAGCCTATCCAATGGGCCCAGGGGAGTGAATTTAAACAATGACCACGTCACAACTGTTAACTTACTTTTCTCTGCTGAAACATGGCAAAAAAGATTGTATTTGCTGATACAGAAGAACAGAATTTCTACAGGTAAACAAAAAGGCTCAAATATTGGATTGGTACAAGGTTGCAATGACTGTTGCTCGACAATCCATTACAACCTGCTTTCTTATCACATGAAACCAGCAACTCCATTTCATGGCCAATTTTAAATCATAGACAGGACAACCTGTGTTTGCTGTGAGGTCTGACATTCTTGAACTAGTCAGACCTGATGAAATGTGGCTCTGCTCCTTGCAGCAAAGCCTGGTAAACAGTTTTGTATTCAAATTCTGCTGCTTTGTAACTCTTCCTACTGACAGCCATTGCCACAGGCCAAGATATCTCACAAAGCCAATGTGTATTTCAACATGGTGTGTTCAAAAAAAAAATGTCAAAAGGACTGAAACTGTTCTGAACACTAGCAAAAGAAGGAAAAAAAACACAAAAAAAATTCTTAAGGGCAGAGATAGGCTGTCTGGTCACATTTAGAGAATGGGTGTCATGGGAAAATAGCGCCACCAGACAAGTTTGTCCATTTGGATACATCTACCTCGCCTGGCTGTGGTTGCACCGTTCCTGGGGCTATTAAGAAGGAGGTACAGGATAGATGTGACCTACCCCTCATAGAGGGCAGAACTACCAGTGTGCTGTCAGTCCACCTGTGAGCATCAGACATCAGAATGCACATAAACAAGCAGGTTTACTGCATTAATGTGTATGAGTTGATATATACTCAAATTCAAGTGAGGAGATCTTTTCCATTACCAGGGTAACGGTTGCTTATATTGGCCCAAATATATATGTTGGATGTTGTTCATTTCAATTAATGCTTAATGCCTCTAATAAGCCATGTGAATATATATATACAGCGGGTGAAATAAGTATTGAACACGTCACAATTTTTCTCAGTAAATATATTTCCAAAGGAGCTATTGACATGAAATTTTCACTAGATGTTGGTAACAACCCAAGCAATCCATACATACAAAGAAACCAAAACAAAGAAGTTCAGAAATAAAGTTATGTGTAATAATGTGAAATGACACAGGGAAAAAGTATTGAACACATGAAGAAAGGGAGGTGCAAAAAGGCATGGAAAGCCAAGACGACAGCTGAAAACTATCAGAAACTAAAAAGCAATCCAGACCCTTGTCAGTACAAATTAATATCAGCTGGTTCAATCTCAACTGATGGCCTACAAAAAGGATTCATTGCCAAGGTGTCACACAAGACACATCCCATGATGGGTAAAAGCAAAGAGCTGTCTCAAGACCTTCGCAACCTAATTGTTGCAAAACACAATGATGGCATTGGTTATAGGCGCATTTCTAAGCTCCTGAATGTTCCAGTGAGCACTGTTGGGGCCATAATACGGAAGTGGAAAGACAATCATTTCACCATAAATTTGTTTCGACCAGGTGCTCCTCGCAATATTTCTGACAGAGGAGTGAAAAGAATAATCAGAAGAGTTGTTCAAGAGCCAATGACCACTTGTGGAGAGCTTCAAAAAGACAGGTACTGTTGTCTCAAAGAAAATCATAAGTAATGCACTCCACCGCCATGGCCTGTATGCACGCTCATCACGCAAGACTCCATTGCTGAAGAAAAAGCATGTTGAAGCTCGTTTAAAGTTTGCTGCACAACATTTGGAGAAGCCAGTGAAATACTGGGAAAATATAGTGTGGTCAGATGAGAGCAAAATTGAACTGTTTGGATGCCATAATACACACCATGTTTGGAGGAGAAATGGCACTGCACATCACCCTAATAACACCATACCAACAGTGAAGTTTGGAGGTGGGAACATCATGGTGTGGGGCTGCTTTTCACCAAATGGTACTGGCAAACTTCACATAATTGAAGGAAGGATGAATGGGCAAATTTACAGAGACATTCTTGACAGAAATCTGCTGCCATCTACCAGGATGATGAAGATGAAACGAGGGTGGACATTTCAGCAAGACAAACACACAGCCAAAGAAACTCTCAACTGGTTTCAAAGAAAGAAAATAAAGCTGCTAGAATGGCCCAGCCAATCACCTGACTTAAATCCCATTGAAAATCTATGGAAAGAACTGAAGATCAAGATTCTTAGAAGAGGCCCACGGAACCTTCAAGATTTGAAGACTATTTGTGTGGAAGAATGGGCCAAAATCACACCAGAGCAATGCATGCGACTAGTTTCTCCATACAGGAGGCGTCTTGAAGCTGTCATTACCAACAAAGGCTTTTGTACAAAGTATTGAATAAATATCAGTAAGCGTGTTCAATACTTTTTTCCTGTGTCATTTCACATTATTACACATAACTTCACTTCTGAACTTCTTTGTTTTGGTTTCTTTGTATGTATGGATTACTTGGGTTGTTACCAACATCTGGTGAAAGTTTCATGTCAATAGCTCCTTTGGAAATATATTTACTGCGAAAAATGGTGACGTGTTCAATACTTATTTCACCCGCTGTATATATATATATATATATATATATATAAAGACCTCCGATGCAAAAGCCTCTAAAAGCCACCTCTCTCAAAAATGAGATAATATTGAGTGAATGCTCTCCACACGTAGTATACATTCATCAAATACTTTCACTTAAAACTCACAAAATCCCAGCCTCAGCCCATTCAGAAATGCCAGTACTTGGGTAGAAACCTATACATAGGAGCCTGATAAAAATGTTAATATTAAACAAAAACTTTAGATGGACTTAGAGGCATTTGCATCTGAAGACTAAATATATATATATATATATATACAATACAAAAGTTTGAGGTTAAGATATTTTTTACGTCATATCTTTCATAAATCATTTTAATATGCTGATTTGAAAAAAATCTTATCAATGTTGACAAATTAACAGCAAATCTTTTGTAACATTTTTTTTAATGATGGTAGTTCATGAGTCCCTTGTTTGTCTTGAGGAGTTAAACAGCATCTTTTGTATATTAGAACCCTTTCCAGAAGTGACTGCATGATTTTGAGATTCATCTTTTCACACAAATGGACAATTGAAGGACACAAACACAACTATTAAAAAAAGATTCAAACATTCACTGATGCTGCTTGAGAAGGAAACACAATGCATTAAGAGCCAGTGGGAGAAAACTTTCGAACAGGATGAAGATGTCCAAATGTTTCTTATTTTGCTTAAATATAATTAAAAAAAATAATCTAATACTGCCTCTTCGGAAGCTACAGAAGACAATTACATGTTTCCCGGAAAATTAGGTACAATTTACCTTGATCTTCAAATTCAAAAAGTTTGTATGTAATGTATGTGTATATAGATAATACATAAAACATTAAAAATGTTACAGAGCTACACATGGCAGTTTATCTGTTCAATAAATTACCTTACTCACCTGTTGAGTAATAAAAAAGCCACCTCTGCATCGCTTTTACAACATTTCAAATCCCTCAGTAATCACCATCTCTGAAAAGCCAAGCCAATGATTATTCTTGTTTTATTACGAGCTCTGGCGCTCTCTTTTTGCCAGCAGACTCGCCACCCGTTTTTTTTAAAAGGGCGATTCCTCTGAGGTTCGAGATTTAGCTGCTCCATGTCAACCTTTCTTGAACTAACCTCTGCCATTCGCACACCATACATGCTTCAAAGTAGCCACAAAAACCATTCGTGAGGTCTAAAATATAAACACTTATAATAGGCTTGCCATAGTGAATCAGGTTAAGACAAAAACACATTCTGGAAGAAGGATTGACAATGTTTGAAGTTTTGTTAATTTTGAACAAAAAAAAAAAAGTTACACAGTGTACCTTTAAGGATAAACACTTGAAATACTTAAAATGTTCTCAAAATAGTACATTCAGTGAATGACAGTTAAAAGAAAAGAAAAAAGTAATCAAAGTTCAATTTTAATTAGCATGTTATACAGTAGGTGTGCATATGCCATATGCAATCAGATTACACCAGATAATAGATTGTCATGTATATACCATATTAAAGGATATAACCAATATACCCAAAAATGAAAAGTCTGTTAGTACAAGGGTGAAGAATTTCAGGCAGACACCCAAATATTGTAGCTCCTAGGGATATACGAGACTGAAACAACAATGTATGCTGATTTGGTCTCACCAGTTTTTTCAAAAACACTTCCTTGATGGTTTATTTTAGAGACAACTGGACTAAAGAAAGAGCTGGGTGGGAATACATCTGATGTTCTGAAAATGACTATATACTGAAAAATTGAATCTGAAGTTTCAGTTAGCTCAGCTGAGATACTTCATAGAAGTAAGCTCCCAACATCTTGCTGCCCTGAATATAGTTGGTTCTGTAAAGAAAAAAGAAAAAAAAGGGAAAATTATTGAAAATAAATAAATAAATTTCAAGCATCCCAAGATCATATAAGTTTTGCATAAATAAAGCTGAGAGCAATCAGATGATTACAGAGGTGACAGTTGCTATCATACGCAGTATCATACTCAGACAGATCTCGATAACAAGATGTTGGTCATAGCGATGCGTAAACCTCACCTGTTGAGTTTCTCGTTCTGCGAGTGAGCTCCGTCGTCAGAGGAACCGACAGGCAGCAGCATAACATTCTGGCCGGTTGCTTCCTGGAAGGTTAGAGTCACCGGGATACTTCCTCCCTCACGGGTCAGGTCAGGCTCCACACCAAACACTAACAGCAGCGAAAGATACAGAATTACGTTAGACCACAAATAAATTGTGTTTGGAGAAGAGAAAAAAAAAAAAGCTAAACTATTAGTTTGACAGAACAGATTAAAGGCAAAAATCAACCTACAGTTTGTAAATATCATGCATGGTTTGTTGATGCATTTTAATATCCATGGTCTTTGTTAAATCATCATAAAAAATTGTTTAAAATGTATGTATTTTTGAGATAAAGTGTGTTTTAGGTGCTGCAACTGGACACCATTGTCCCCTCTTTTATGGTTTCTCCTTTCCCTTCATTAATTTGATTAAAAAAAGAATAATAATAAAAAAATACGACTTTTTAATAATTAAATGTAGTTTATTAATTAATAGGGGCTCATTAAAGCAACAAACATAAAAATAAAATATGAAATTAAAATAAAATAATTAAAATAGATTAAAATACCATTTAGAATATCACACCATACAACTTTAGGTATTTTATCTCAACGTAGACTGGAATAAGATCAGCAATCTTGTAACAACAGTTATACCATATATTATGTCTTACCAGTTTTCATGGCCTTTCTGCCAGCCATGTAGTGAGGGTGGTTAAAGTCAGAAACCCAGGCTTTGGCCCCATGTCCCATGTACACTTTCAGTTTGTTGGGACTTTTCAATCCCGCAAACTTGCTTTCCAGGTGAGTAATAACCTGTAAGAAAAGCAGAACATTTCAGCACAAGCACATTTGTAGCACAACAAGTCTGTCAAGTATCCAGATGACTCTATGTGAGTGGTAGAGCATTAAATAAGATAAAAAAAAACCTTCAAACCTGTTTCTCCACTACTTTGGGATCCATGTCAGGGACAAGGCGGATGGAGAACTTGCCAATGACCTTGCGGGGGATGACAGTTTTGGCCCCTGCCTCGGAGAACGCTCCCTCTATGCCGTGCAGAGACAGGGATGGGTATCTCCAACGATGCATCAGAATTTGCTCCTGCACAGACAAACCAATATATTATTTGATTTATTATATACACATTACCGAACATAAAACTTGAACTTACAGAAAGGTCAGGCAGCCTGATTAAATGAGGCCATTTTTTAAACATTCTATCATATCATATTCCAATAAATAAATAAAATTTGAATCTGTGTTATTTTTGCATCATTGATATACTATCATAATTTTTGTAAATATTTTAAATTGGATTTTCTTTTTATATTTTCTTTTTAGCTCAAGGTTTAGTAATTTTGTTGTGTTTTTGTCATTTTGTTTTCTTTTTTAAATGTCTATATAGTTTTAGTTTGTTTAGTTTTAGTAATTTTAGTACTTCAATTTAAAAGAAACAAAGTAAATGAAAAATATTGCCTTGGCAATTAGCAAAAATAAAAACCTTAAGTTTGTTTGTTTTATCAGTTAATGTTCTTTTTTTTCCAAATAAGACCATATTTAAAGGTTTTAGTTTTAGTGTAATGATAATAACCCTGATTTAAATGAACAGAAACATAAATATTACATCAGCAGACACTGAAAATGTGGGAAGAGAGGGGTGATTTACTTTGGTGTCATGCAGGAGTTTGCCTGCTCCAACATCTTTGGCGTATTCTTCCATGTCAAACTCAATCTTTTCATAGAGCTTCTTCTCCTCATCAGTCAATTTAGCCACATGGTCATATATCCCTGGTACTATAATTTTCCCCTTGTTATCCACCAAAGTGCCTAAAAATATAACATACTTAATACACTTTCAGCATTGCAAAAATAATAAAGTAATAGTACATCAACAAACAACAATAAAAAATGTTTAAGGTTCCTTCAATTGTGAGATGAGCTGATCCAGAGGAAATCATTGCCACCTGCTCTAAGCTGACAGGTAACATTAGCAGGTCAACATAAAGATATCCCAGTGTAATCAAATGCAATCTAGGAAATCTCTGTCATCCTGAATGGTTTTATGACCAACCTACTGATCCTATTTCCACCAAAGGAATATGTAGGTATCAGTCTCACCCATCAGAGCTATGAGGTCAGTCATGGCCTCATGAACGGATCCTCCAAACACACCAGAGTGAAGATCTTTATCACAGCAATCCACCTGAAAATGTAAAAGATGTTTCTCAGCAATGGGAAAACTCTCAAATCTTTGCCTTTGTTCTTTTCAAGTATGATTATGAATAGAGATGATTAACAGGTAGATTAATCAGGCAGTAAGCAGCAATTTTGTGATTATCGAAATTAACTGTGCCTACCAAAAACTGTGAATTAATAGTACACATTTTCTGTTTTCAAATATAGATACAGTACTGTGCAAAAGTCTTAAACCGGATGCACACTGTGAGATTTATAATAGTCCTTTACGATTCCTTCTTGTCAGACTGTACGAACATGATCATGGCTGAAATCAATGTCACACTGTAAGATCTCAGTTGTCAATAATATCAGACGCACGCAAGAAAAATTGTCCGGAGTTTTACATCATCAATCAATGACGCGTTCTGTGACTATGAGCTGCATAATATGCGGGATTGAAATGGTGGCTACAAAGAAATCTCTAACGTTAATTTTGATCATGGCTTGTCTTGAAAAACCAAGACAATTTAACTGTGGTGGTAGGAGAAGTCACACTGCAGGACTGAGTCAAATCTTCTGACACTGCCAGAATTACGTCGTAGGCAAAATTTGATCGCAACAGTCATTAATCGGCCGTCGGTGAACATGTCAAACTAACGATCAAAGACTTCAGATTTTAGCCTAGGATCAGAGGATTCTTTTAGCATTTGCTAATCGTGGCCAAAATTGCAGTGTGCACTGGGCTTTAGGCACGTTAGCATTTTAACAAAAACAAAATGGTTTTAAGCCAATTACTTATATATTTTGCTGTAGTGTGTCAGTAGGAAATATCATTTTACATTTACAAACATTAATTATAACAAGTATGCAGTATATTTTTGTATGCAGAAGGAGTCTGACAACAGCCGGTATGCTGCACACTGAGATCTGATCTCACCATCATTGAGTCTGTCTGGGATTACCTGAAAAACTGAGACAGACTAAATCCAGAAGAACTGCGGAAACATCTCCAAGACACTTGAAAAAAAAAACGACCTGCAAAGCTACAGTATTGTGAAAAGTTTGAGGCACTTGTGTAAAAATGCTGCAAAGTGAGTAGGCTTTCAAAATGAATGTCATAAATAGATTTTATTCATCAATTAACTTCTATTAACTAAATCAAATCAATATTTGGTGTGACAAACCTTTGCGTTTAAAACAGCTTTTGTCCTCGGTATACTTGCACATAGTTTTTTCAGGTAGCTCGCAGATAAGTTTCTTCAAGCATCTTGGAGTTCTTCACAGTTCTCCTGGATTTAGTCTGTATCAGTTTCTTGTAATCACAGACAGACTCGATGATGGTGAGATCAGATCTCAGTGTGGAGCATACCGGCTGATATCAGACTCCTTGTATATACAATCTCACTGGATTATTACAATTAATGGCAAAAGGAATGCTTGGAAATGTCAACCTTAACTAAGCATTACTGCAAGAAATCTTACGTTAAAGTAACCCATTAACTCCTACCTCAATAAAGAAGTAGCAGATTCCTCTCAGGCCGTAGGTAATGCAGGGCTTGGTCTTTCCGAGCCAGTAGTTATCAGAAATGCAGACATAGTCCACATCCTTAAAAAAAGTATCTTTGCGAGAGAAAACCAGCTCATCTAATCCCTCTGATCCAGACTCCTCCATTCCCTCGAAGCAGAACTTTATATTGATGGGCAGTTCCTGTGATAAAGTAAATGTAGGTTTTAGTGCAAAATCCATTAAATGTGAGGTTTCAAAATATTTGACATGGTGTTTTCTGCAGTCAATATAAATCAATAAATTTAATATAAATTGTGAAAATAATTCTTTACAAACTTATAGTATAAATTGTATTATACTAAAACGGACAAAAAGGATATGTTTTACTCTTAGTCTATCATGTATTATAGAAACAGTGCATAACATTACAATTCCCCTTACAGTTAATTAAATTAGATCTGATTAAATTAGCTTGACACAAGGCTTTAAAATGATCAAAGATCACAAAACAACCTTTAAACTGTTCTGCTCTTTAAAAGCAGTGACAGTTCTCTCATGTGATAATGATTGAGAAACTGAGGTAATCTATGGATAATTAAAGGACTGTATGCACTGTATGTGAACTGATTTTTAACACAATGATATGCAGAGTTCTGTTGTTCTTCACAGTTTCAGTCACACTATGTGTACATACAACTGCAATTTAATTTACATTCTATCTTGCTAGAAAAAAGATACAATAACAAGATTGAGTAGACATGCACGCTAAACTTCTAGCAACTGACATAATTATACACTGATACTGTCATATTGGTTGCAATACGTGAGGACTTTGCACAGGTGTTACAGGTTTAATAAGTAAGCAGACAGTATCATTTGAAAAAAAGACCGTGTTAGCACCTGTCCAATCTTCTGATAGGCCTCAATGATGTTGAACCAGGCCAGCACAGGGCCTTTATCATCAGTAGATCCACGTCCGTACATTTTACCTACAAAACAAATAAATGAAGCATGAGCCACAGTCAAATAAAATGTCATAAATTGTAATGATTACAATGCATTTCTATCTTCAATCTCAATTCAGCAAGTCTTTTACAATACATATCAAAGTGCATATTAAGCCCTCACAGATGCATGGCCTTGTTATTAATTTACAAAAACTTTATGCTAATTGCAAAAGATTACTAGACAATTACTAGAAAAAACTATGATGTTTTGGCTGATCCTGTATGAGAGACTTCTATTTTGGAGCATCTTAAAATAAGAACCTAGTTGTGAAATTTCAGAATTGTTGAAACTTTGTGTCAGAAAAAAATGTAGATTAAGGAGCTAAATTTTCAAAACAAAAAAATATTTGATTGCACTATATAAAACAACCAACTAATTAACTGTTTTTAATGATATGCAAAAAAAATATATATATTTATTTTTGTTTAAGTTTATTATTCATTTAGCCCAGTTTGGAAAACAAAATCTACAGGAATCAGCTGACAAGTCACAAGGCTACGCTCAAGCGTCAGATCTATCTCAGCAAAAAGAGACAATAGGATTTGTCTTGAAATCTCTTCGGGCTGGAGGGACACAAATGTAACGTGCTGAGTCGGAGAGATTTCTTCCTTTTTTGTGTCAACAGCCACATGCAAGCAGGACAGAAAAAATGTTTAAAAAAATGCTGTGGTGACTAATTTTAGCCAAATTGAATGTGAATTATTACCTGGAGGGAGCGCTGCTTGCAGAGTATTGCACAAAAAGCAAATCAATTGAAGAACCTCATTGAAGAACAGGTTTCTTCAATACACTCAAAGGCTTCATTAATAAATTAAGTAAGCATCTGGATCCTCAACACCAAGAGACTGCTACTGTACACTTAAAAGGCCCACTTGTGCAAGCATACTCATACCGTCTTTCTCCACCAGAGTGAAGGGCGGTGAGTCCCAGCCGTCCTCAATGTTGGCTGGCTGCACATCCAAGTGTCCGTAAATGCACACAGTCTTCTTGCCTGGGTCTGAGCCAAGTTTGCCCAGAACTATTGGAGGAAGAGGGATCTGTTCACCACTTGACAACTAAATTAAAACCAGAAAAAAACAATGCATGAGGAGTTTAAAATTATGTAAGAGTGTCACCTTAGCATTCTTTTTAACTTTCTTATTTATTTTCAAAAGATTTATTTAATGTTTCATTTTATATACAGTAGTGGCCCGAAGTGATGTCCGGAAGGGAGTTGGTTTGGAGATTTGTTTTAATGACCCAAAAAGAAAATATTTTGAAGAATGTCAGTAACCAGACAGTTGATAGACCCAATTGACTTCCATAGTAATTTTTTTCCTACTGTGTAACTGTCTGGTTACTGACATTCTTCAAAATATCTTCTTTTGTGTTCAGCAGAAGAAAGAAATTCATACAGGTTTGAAACAACTTGAGGGTGAGTAAATGATGACAGAATTTTCATTTTGAAACAAAAAGCTCACAGGATAAAGCTTAAAATGACTAATCCTAATCAGTTTTTATTTTGTTGGTTCTTTCTTGTTTTTGCGTGTGTTCATAATTTCTTTGTATGACAGCCTGGCCAAAAAATAAATGTCGGCACAATTTAGACACAACTATGCAATATACAAAATCTTTATCAAATTGTTTTATAATTTGTATAAAGGGTGAAGATGTCAATCCCCCCCCCCCCCCCTCTCTCTCTCTCTCTACATATATATATATATTATTTATTTATTTATAAATATTTATTATTTAAATACCTTTAAGATAAATATATACAAGTTTTATTGTGCTTTTATAGGCTTCTTTAAAATGAATATGGTTTTGGAACAGCATGAGAGAGAATAATGACCACATTTTGGGTTGAACCCAAATAAACTCAGTCATTAACACTTTTACTTTATCACCATCGTGATCTGAGTTTAGGACCTATTTCAAAGCAAAACTACATAACTGCAATCTTGTGGCACATGTGACATGCAGTCAGATGGTCGACCACAAAAATGAAAAAAAAAAAACAGGAACCAGCTTGTAATGTTTGAGCTAAAGGCTAAAATCTGTACAAAATGATAAAGCCAGACATTAAAATAAAAATTCCAAAGCCTACTCCAAGGCAAGAGATTTATAGTAACTGTGAATTTCAGAAAACACACCTTCTGCATGCCGATGTCAGCCATCTCCACTGTTCCCCCAAGTCTCTCAATATCCTTGGCTGCCATCTCCATCATCTTCTTGATTTCTCCTCGTTTCTCTGGCCAGGCAGACACACTCTGTATAGCAACCCATTCTGCCAGGCGCTTCAAACACACACACACACACACACACACACACACACACACACACACACACACACACACACAAGTGTTTACATTAACATTAGAAAACATACATCATAATTGCTTCTTGTGGTGCAAACATGGAGTTATAAGAATTAAACTAAAAACTCTAAATAATTTTTTTTTTTTTTAATCTAAATTATTTTAGCTTAAAGTACACACATTTTCCAGTTTTGGATATACAATAATATACAATGTAATATGATACCTCTCAATACCTCAACATATTGGTCCTGGTGCTCATCGACGTATTTGAATAGAGTAGGAAGGTAAGACATTGCTGCACAGTGATCCAATCCTTCAGTGACAGACGAACTGACCTAAAGGAAAGGAAGATAGACGTGTAATATAGATTTTTGTCATCCAGAAAGGAAAAGAAACTCCTCCCAACTGTAACTGCTGACAAAATCATTCCCACTATCAGTGCAGAGGACTGGGAGACGCTGCGCCACAACTAAAACAGGACAACTAACGTTAATTGTTTAAAAATATGAAGAACAAAAAGGTCTTTTTGATATCAATATCAAATAGGCCTGTTGATTTAACTTAAATAATAATGATAATTAAGAATTATTTCGCTTAAAACTATTTCCAGTGGTAATAAGTCGTTCTCCGAAATATAGCTTGCAATGGTATAGAAAACAACTAAAAAAAAACAACAACTGCATACTTACTGAGAAAAAAAACACTTAAACGTCTTGAATTAACTGCAAGTAAGCTGCTCTTCACCCCTGATCTTTTTGCATCAGTGGTGTGAACAACGCCATGAGAAAGATACTCATGTGGGGTTCCGACAAGATCAGTGGCTTTCAAAATAAAGGTCTGAGTGAAGCGAAGGCTTTCACACAGTGTACAGTGGCCTCAAAAAATGACCACACTTAAGTCACACTTTGTTTATGAACCATGAAGGTCATTACATTAGATAATAAAATATGAAATCAAGTGGCATTCATCACTTTTCAATAAAACATTTCACTAAAGTTTGTTAAATTTTAAATTAGCCTATAAAATAGATTAAGATATTAATATTTAATATTAATATTAAGATACAAAAATTAAGACACTTTCTTGTTGTCAAACTGTCCATCATTAGGGCCTGTCCTAATAGAGAGCTGATTACATATTTTTGTAGGCTTAACCGGAAGTTACACCTGGTTCCCTCAACACTGTAAAAAAAAGTTGCTGGCTTAAATTTTTAAGTACAATCAACTTTAGATGATTAAGTCGTTTCAACTTAAATTATATTAAACTAGTGACTTGTTAAACTTGAATCCTATAACTTGTAAAAAAAACTTTAAAATTGCTTGTAATTTGCAATGTAAAAACATATTTTGTCATAACTTATTGATTGACTTACCTTTGGCAATGTTCTGAACACATAGTCCAAACAAGATGTAAAGAAAGTGAACTGTCATGCATGCATTTATTTGTACATTAAGTTATGAACAGCTGAATTTGTGTAAGATTTTGCACTACAAATAGCTGTCACTGAGAATACTTATTTCTCAGAATATGAATTGATGTGTTGTAGTTTACAGCAGTTTTAAATTTTCCAAACATAATTATGAATAGACTTGGATGGACCCTGTACATGCTACCCTTGGGAAATATCATTAGGAAGCATGGTGTTAGTTTTCACTGTTACACTGATGATACTCAGCTCTATATTTCTTCAAGCCCTGACAAAACCAATTCACAAAATTAACAGAAAGCATAGTTGATATAAGAAATTGGATGACTAGTCATTTCCTACTACTTAATTCTGAAAAAAAGAGATTATAATTATTGAACCAAAAAACATCTGCATGTAATAACCCAGAATACTGTCTAACACTTGATTGATGTTCTGTCAAGTCTTCATCGTCAGCTATGAACCAGGGTGTGCCACATTTCTAGCATCTGTAAAACCGCATTTTTCCATCTTATAACTATATCTAAATTACAACATTATGCTCTCAATGACAAATACAGAAAAGTTAGTTCATGCGTTCATGACTTCAAATCTAGATTATTGTAATGCTCTACTGGGTGGTTACCCTCCATGCTTAATAAACAAACTCCATCACCAGCTAGAGTTCTTACTAGAACCAGGAAGTATGATCATATTAGCTGGGTTCTGTCAACACTGCATTGACTGCACTCTATTAAACATTGCATACATTTTAAAATCTTGCTAATTACTTACAAACAAAGCACTAAATGGTTTAGCTCCTCAGTACTTGAGCGAGCTTTTAACGCATTATATTCCTTCACATCTATTGCAATTTAAAAATTCTAGTTTTGGAGTTATAAGAATTAAGCAAAAAACTATAAATAAATAAAAATAAAGTAAATAGCTTAAAGTAGACACATTTTCCAGTTTTGGATATATAATAATATACAATGTAATGTATGAATGTAATGTCTATTGCGATTTAAAAAGTCTAGTGTGTTAATAATACCTAAAATATCAAAATCAACTGCAGGGCATAGATTCCTATTTAGCATCCAAACTCTGAAATAGTCTTCCTAGCCTTGTTCGGGAACCAGACACTGTCAGTTTAAATCTAGACTAAAAACACATCTCTTTAACCTAGCATACACATATCATATTATTGGTTTCTACTATTAAAATCAGTTAAGTGATTGTTATGCAACATGATTGTGACGTCACAGCAGATCGCGCTTACATTGGAGTTATTTTGATACTTAACTACATAATATGTGTAGCTACCTTAAGCTGAGTTTTTTTTACACAGATATAGTTTATTATATTTTTTTATCATTTTCATTAGTGTATTTTTTTATATTTTCTATAAATATATGAATATTTGTTTATATTAAAAATGTATAAAAAAAAAAAAAAAAAGAAAGCCCAAGCATACATACAGGCCTATAGCAAGGTGCGTAAACACATTTGGAAGGAAAAACAACTAGAAATAATAAATAAGCTCCACATCCGATTCCAATTGATCAAGGGCTTAGAGTTTCATTTAAACATTGCAAGGGTTATGCCAGTGGGCACTCATGCAACGTAAGCAATGACGTGCATCCGAGTGAACGAGACAGAGGGAAGTTAGCGAGGGGAAGGGCATAAAAAATAGGACTCAAATGCTGCCTTCATGAAAGAGTCAGTGAATTAATCTAATTCTAATCACTGGGATTGAAAAAATCCTAATGACTACAAAACAGCTATGATTGTACTGTTAAATAAGAAAAAGCAATTCAAACAGCCCTGATCTACTTGGTCTAAATGTTAGCATTACAAATTATTTACAATTAGGGTTGCAAAGGGGCGGAAAATTTCCGGTAAATTTCCGGAAAGTTTCTGGTAAATTTCCATGGGAAGTTAAGCTGGGGAATTTTGGAAATATTCCATATTAGAAACTTTCCATGGGAATAATGGAAATTAATGGGGATTTAGGGGAACTAACTGGGGAATTCATTGTAATGTAATCTATCATTGTATCATATCCAAGCATAAATATAAACAGAAGTCATAAGAAAACATCCATGCAAAATGTTTTCAACAGATATTTCAACAGATTTATTTGTAAGTAGAACAGAACAAGTTTTAATTATTTTACTGAACAATTACTTGTTTCATGGAAGAACAAAAAAATGAATATTGGGTTAAATATTACCAGAGACATACTCATCCCCCAACCCCACTCAATCAAAAATGCACCCCCATCGAAAAATCCCCTCAAAGTCCCATTCAAAATGTTAAATGAAAAAAAAAACCTTCTCCATCCAAAACGTCCCATTAAACATGGTAGGCAAGTTTGTTAATATTTAGAAATAAAAGCGCTAAATCTGTCATACAGCGCTATTTTGGCTGTGGTGAATCACGTGCCAAGCATGAAGCGTCACCATGGAAACCATGGGGGGGGGGGGGGGCATCGATCGTGATGTCTGTCAGCTACCATCGGCCCAACCCTTGTAAGAATACTAATGCAATGGCATGAACAGATACATAAATAGTAAGGCTAGCTAAACAACTGGAATGATCTTGAAAACATTTTGCAGGAGGCAGAGAAAAGCAGCCACATGAGGTAGCTAGCATCTGCCTTGTGGTACATAAAGTTATGCTAACTTATTTAGCATCTAACTTATCAGCATTGCTACTAGATGAACACATTTGTATGTGATATTTGCAATTTAAACATTTAATAAATATATTTCCCCATAATATCATCAAAACTTCACTTTTAGTCCTTTGGGCTTCTGTACATGTGGAGGCATGCACAGTGCCAGTAGGGGGTGTGGTCTCAATAGCCATGCAGTAATCCTGTTCTATGTGCATGTGATTGAGGAATGGCATGGATATTTAAGTGTATTTGAATGGCATCTGTTTGTTTTAGTCAAGATAATACTAAAATATACTTTCCTCGACTATATTTAAGTTCCCTATGAAGAGCCAACCCTCAACTTTGAAAATTCCCACTTTATTCCCATAAATTCCTGTTAATTCCCTTAAATTCCCATGGAAAGTTTCCATCTTTGAAAATTCCCAGAATTTTGCAACCCTATTTACAATTACTATTTTAAATAGGCCAAGTAGTGTAAATATATATAAACATTGTCTTACCTACATGTTTTCAAAGCATACCCCAGGTGAAAAATACGTACTATTAAATGTATTAAAAATGTACTTGAGTATGTTTTTAGTACAATAAAAATATACTATAATGCATGTTTAATACATTTAACAGTACGTCTTTTTCACCTGGGACATGTACCCAGTTTGTCTCCATACTAGTATGGAATATCCCTGAGCTTAACAATAAAGGTAGTTCTTGTTGATTCAGCAATACATATTTAATTCTGACATGGTTTTATGAATAAACCTAATAATTAGCACTGTGATGATAAATAAGAGCCTAGAAATACAAAGATCAGAAACACACCATTCAATATTTATTCAATATACAGTGGCATTTTCAGATGGACAAAATTATAAAAGACTGGTGACAGTAACAGCAACAGAGAAACACATTTAAATATAAAGTTGACAATCCTAAACAAGGCCATTAAACAGTCCAAATGACCATACTGCTGAATGCTCAGATCTTGTCCAATGTTGATGAAAAAAATGCAATGCATAAAAAAGTGCAGACATCAGTATCTATATTTGGTTGAGTAGTCTTTTGGGGAAACCACAAGACCCCGTCCTTTCCTCGCCCCCCTGTAGACAGTCTCAACAATGTCTATCATCTCCTGCTTATCTTCCATGGTCCAGTTTATCTTGTTGTTGTTACCAGTGCCAAGATCAATCATGATGTGCTTGTTCCTGAGATAGACAAAAAAAAGCAGAAATATACATTAGGATAAATATGCACTGTAAAATTATTATTGGGTAGATACTGTATATAAATATTGCATATAACTTTGACAAGGTCAATAAGTGATTCCATCACATTAGTCTTGTGACAACAGTTAAAGTGCCCCTATTATGCTTTTTTCAGATATTACCTTTCATGTAGTGTGGTATAGCTGTTCATTAATGTGTCAGCAAAATTTTAGAGATCAAATTATTATTCTCGCAAAAGAAAGAACTGATTCTGAACTGCCTTTCTTCCTGCACAAACCTACATAGGTTTGTAACAAATTTGCATAATGCCAACTAGGGATGTCAATTTACACAAATTCCCATGATTGATTGTTGTTTAAATTAACGATAAATTAATTGTTATCCTTAATACTGCAATATGCATCTACTGCAGTGTCATAGAGCCAACAGCATGACAGGGAGTGCAAATGCTGCTCAAAACGCCATGTTCCTCACCAAATGACTGAGAAGGATTTTTAGTCTAAATAGAGGGCTAGTAGGAGTCGATGTGATAGATCATTTAATTAAATTACAAATAATCAAATATAACGACTAATACAGCGTGTCACCAACGTTGCATCAGATGCGTGCTAGTAAGAAAGTCCTATTGTGGATGCGCTCTTCCTGGAACAACGCGCTAAAACACAGCAACTAAACCCAATTAATTCACAACAATTTATTAAAATAGTGTTCTCATTATAACGTTATGTAACATGACAGTTCCAATCATAGTAATTATTAGTCGCGCATTGGTGTTTGAGCTGCCTGCTGAATGAACCGGTAAACTGGCGCATTTTGTTAGCGGGTTATTTAACTCAACGAAACGCATCCTATATGAGATTAATCAGATATATACAAAATAAACAATATTACAAAATATATCTGCACAAAATGACGAGAATGCACAAGTGAACTTGGACAAGTGAAGTTACGCTAGTCATAATGTCTAATGGATGTGCTCTTCGTGGAAGAAAAGTAACAATTGAAATTAACAATAATACATAAAATCACGGATCAGATTTGATTTAAAGGTCAGAAAGATTTAGTTTTTACATGATGAATAAAAACAAACATGACACTTTTAAATTAAATAATTTATACAGTTTTGTTTATGTGTAATATATATATATATATATATATATATATATATATATATATATATATATATATATATTCAAACGGATTAGGAAAATAACTTTTTTTATTTTATTTGTACAGTTTTTGCTGTTGAACATCCACATATAAAATGTTAAGCTTACAATGGCATCTGTCTGGAAAAAAAACAGCAGTGATTCTTTTTATTAGAGCTAGTTTCAAAGCTTTCAATTTAGTCCCATTATAAAAAGAACTTTAATCATGTTTCAGTTCTAAAAAGTATGTTTTTGCTCAAAAGTAACAAATTAAAAAAAAAAATTGTTTATAATACTTGCACAGGAGAGACTTGGTGTTTCCAAACAAAAGGAAAATATATCGGTAATAGGCCAAGATTAATTAAATCTGATTCTGGCAAAAGTTTAATAACGTGCACCCCTAGTTTTCACTATGTCAGTCATTGCAATTGAGGGTGAATTCCACATTTAACCTATATGTGGATGTCACTACTGAAACTTTGCAGCATGTATGTTGCGGTTGGTCTCTAAGAACCATGAAAAACCATAACTTTTATTCAAATACCGAATAGAGTATATAGAGCAAAGAAAGGGGGAACAGAGCACTCCCTTTATAATCATTATAAACATGTTACTCCTCATGATCTCTCAAAATTCCATTATAATAAATGAAGCTGTCCACTGCACAATAAATCTCTTTTTTAATATGCGGTGAGTTGATTTAAACACCTCTGAGTGGCCAGATATATCTGTGAATACTTTAAGTAGAACACTTTATTTTTATTGAATATTTTGATTTAGCCAAGGCTATTTTTGACTCAAAAATATAGGTTACAGTAAGGCACTTACAAAGAAAGTTCACAGGCACAGGGAAACATTAAAAAACCACACACACCATTTCGGAACTGTTGTCACAAGGCTAATGTAATAGAATCATTACCAACCATGTCTGTGCAAAGTTATATGCGATATATATACACGTCTATCCAATTACAACACATCATTAGAACGTAAAGCCAATAAACCATATAACATTTGCATTAAAGGAGCAAGGATACAAGACAAGGCCATTCCTTTACATTTGTTTTAAACCCAAATTCATTAAGTCCTTCTATGTTTTTTAAAGGAAGAGACTAAAGAGATTTTCTATGGTAAATATGCTATCAATATAGCATAACCTACAACCAGAAACATTTAAGGAAAAATAAATAAACAACTAAAGCTTAAATGCTTAGTAATTTACCATGCATAATGATGGACTCCCATATGATTAAAGGGATATGCCACACACACACACACACAAAAAAAATATCCCATGCGTTTTCTTTTTCTAAAAATCTCTGTTTGTGTTCCAAAGAAGAAAGCCATAAAAGGGAGTAAATGAAAAAAAAAATAATTTTTGCCTGGAACATCCCTTTAAATTGCTGCCTGACTCGCTGTAATCCTTATAGAATCTGAAGACTTACCTGAAAAAGAACATGACTGTGCAAGGATCGTATAACTCGTACATCTTGTTAAAATCTGGCACTTCTGTGATGTCCACAAGATAAATTACTGCAAAATTCTTCACCTGAGGAAACACTGGATATTAGGCACACAACACACAGCTAGAATAATGGTACATAATTGTTCACAAATACATCGTCATCAACAAGTACTTCACATTCAGAAAATACTACCTGTTCTTATCAGGAAACTGTAAATACCTTCTCGGCGATGCTGTATAACACTTCATCCATTTTCATACACGTAGGGTCCCAGTCATGGCCAAATCGTATAACAATCACACGGTCCTCCTCGGATAAAATAGCCTGGTCCACTTGCCAGCCATTGTGAAGATGAGGGAGCATGTACGACATTTTGATGGAATTTCAACACACTTCTAGAAAGGCACATGAGATTGTTGTCATGTATGCTTACAAACCACACAAGTTCAATAAACCGAATTGTTTACATTTCACACGTTGATTTCTCATTAGCAATTAGCTCTGAAGATTTTAGAAATATTAAATATAGATTTCTTAAGTTAAATATTAGAGAAATAAAACAGAAAAAAATGTACATGGAAATGCAATCCTTACCTTACAGATTAAATAACCTTGTTGTGTAGATTAAGTGAGTGCTCCGAGTTTATTAGATGTATAAAACGAATTATTACGGTTTAAAACACTGCAACGACGACGGCGGCTGTCGCGGTTAATGTCTGTGTATCAACAGAAATCAATATCCCCCTCTGCTGGATTGGAGAAAGCTTCTTCTTCTGTGGTTTTTATTGGAAGTTTGCAAACAAGCTGCATTACTGCCACCTTCTGGACTGAGGTGTGAACTCATTGGGATGTCATTTCACATGTTACTAAACAAACCAAAAATAAAAAATAATAAAAACCAAAATCCAATTTGCAAGCTGAGTTTCTTTCAGAAAGATCATAACATCCTTCATTATAGATTGTGTGCCAGGCAAACTCAATAGGTTTTCTAAACTCAATCCATTTTCCGTTGCCCCCTCTAGTTCTTTCCTTTTTTCAGAGTACTTTCTACACGTCAAGAGTATGTTTTACATTTTCCACAATGAATGCATAATCCAGTCTGGTGTTTTCCTGATAAATTTAGGCAGCTATTTAATCTTGTATGCCCTATTCTCAACCTTGTAAGCAGTTTTCTCCCGTCGTCTTAGACTACTGTTCTTTTTAACCATCACTTCTTTCTGAATGCTGTCTTCCTTTCTCCTCCTGATACCATGTATCCTGCCACATTTTATTTATAGTATATTCAATGATAACTTTAATTTCTGATTTGCTAAGTGGAACTTGTATATTTTTGTTCTCTGCCTTCAGGGCTTCTTTTGCTAATGTATCCTTGGAGAAAGCTGCTGCATGGAGTCTATAACAAGAAATCTTTCAATCAAGATAGTACGGGTATTATAAAGATTAAAATGTAGTGTTTAAATAATTAAAATATTGTCTAATGTTGTCTTAAGACAAAATACCTTTTGCATGTATTAATGTGTAAGTAAACAAACCCTTGAGATATGTATTCATTAAATCAAATATTCAGAAAAGATGCAGCATTTAAGTTAAATGTTTATTTCCCCCATTTTTGTACTGTAAATAAATGGGTAGTTAACATGGAATACTTTTTGGAAAGTGTCTTGCAGCCAAAACTATGCTGAATGGTACTTTGCTATTTCATAGTTATGCATTCAGCCTTTGTGAACTTATTTTAATTGAGAGTATGAATAGAGTATGTCAGTTGAATATCAATACTTAAAAAATGAATTTGTCACAACAATGGACCATTTAACATCAACCTGAGAAAGAAAAAAGGTGATTAAAAATGGAAAATTATGGTCCATGGATGTTTTTTTTAAATATCAATATGTGTATGAATGGAAATGTATGTGATATATGTAGCCTATGTATGATAACAGACATGCATATCAGGCTTTAAGATAAAGACTTTCCCATGTACATTCATATACATTTTAACCTAGATAAATAATAAAATAAATATTAAATGACTATGGTTGTGTCAGCTACCTATATTTTACTGAACCAAAATGTATAGTGGGATTCTGTAAGTAATTTATCTTATGACAGAATACTTTTTAAATGTCAAGGATTATCCCACAACTGACTGCATGAACAATGTGTTAGCAAGCAAATATTTATATTGATAACATTTTAGATCTACAAAACAAGATCTATGATCACAACAATAAATGTGTTTATTTACCCCATTTGTGTTCTGTAAATAAATAGTAGTTTAAATAAACTACATAATGGTTAACTAATAAATGTTGTTCTCTGACGACAAATAGGTTTGAGTTTTTAACAATGCCCATTACTACACATGAACATACAACTGAAAAAAGTGAACTTGTATGTATATTTATATGCTCTAATTTATTTACAGTTTTCATATTGTAGGCTTAGATGTTGTTGTGTACTTACTGAACAGGGGAAATAAAGTGGGAAACCAAGGGTCTACAAGACATCCTGATGCTTACAATCATTATACAATTGAAATGAACTGCAATTAAATGTCTCTGCAAAGCTCCACACTTTAGTTGTGAGGATGTCACTTAGGTAAGCAGCATTAATAAAGAGAAATGTTTTTTGGCAAAACATCTAATCAAAATAATAATTTGAATATCATATTTATAAAAGTATAAGGCAAGAAAAATAGAAATTAAATTTAACAACAAAGGGAATTGATTAATAGAAATATACATGGTCAAGAAAAGAAATATACATGGTCAAGAAAAGGGAAACATAACCATAAGCATTCCAACAAATATATAAAGAAAATGTCACAAAAAAAATAGTTTGAGGTTTGGAAAATATAAAAAGTATAATCACAATTTTTTTCAACCCTAAAGCTAAATGGGCTACAAACATCTATTTTTACATGAACTTTGCTTGAAGTGATGTCTCAGTGAAAAGTAATGGATGTATATTTTAAAATGATTAATATGAAACAAAACATAAGCATCCACACACATTATTTAACAGTAGACAAAATCAAACACATTTTTCGCTTGTTTCAACCTCTCAAGTTTGACTTGGTTAACAGTTTAACACTAGTATTGGTGAGAATGGAACATATTTTGCATTGTTTCAAGGAACAGGTAACAGTTCACGCTCCCAGTAAAATTTGCATTGCAAGTCCTCCTTGTCTTTTTTACTATTGTCTCCAAGCTACTCTTGAAGGACCTCCATCTCTGTCTCTGTCACGGTGATCACCTTCTCAGGCTCAATCTCTGGGATGTAGAGATTATGCTTCAGCTTCATCACCTCAGCCATATTGAAGCCTAAAAGTACCACAGCCTTAGTTTTCTGTATGTTCTTCAGACATCTGGTACGCTTTGTGCCAATCTGGCAAGCAATGTCAGTTTTGTTAAGCAGTAAACGGTTACTCAGGGCAACAATCTCCTTCTTGAGTGGGTAAGGCTGTATATTAAAGTACTTATTGACAAACTCACGTCGTTCTTCAAAGGGGCACAACTCCATTCCAGCAGGATCCAATGCAAATTGTACAGAAGGATCGATTACTACTTCAGGTGAGGTGACAGTCAGACCAGCCAACCGATCTCGCTCGAGCTTTCTCTTCCTTGCCAACCGTTCCTCCCGCTCTCTTCTATTGGCCTCCATAGCTTCTCTGAAGGCTACTTCCAGGCGCAACTTGCTCTGCATCTCCGCTTCGGTTTCCAGGGGCTTTGTGGCAGGAACAGAAGCTTGAACTGAAGTCGGGGTTGGACCAGTGATCTGTTTTGGATGAGCTGGGTATGACACAAGTGCTCGGTTTGCTCTGGGAGTAATAGCTAATCCTGAAGTCAGTTTATCACTATCCTTGAGACTCTTCGGTGCACTGCGGCATTTAGACAAGTGGACAATGATGGCCTTGGTAGTGGTCTTCCCAGTGTACACACCACCACAGTAGAGACATCTGTACGATGGCGTTTTGAGTATAGCATGCAGAGTGGGCACGATGAAATGCTTCTCTTTGAGGTGCATTTGATAGCATTCCTTGTTCAGAAGTTTCTCCGAGCAGAAGGGGCACTCTGTACTGTTAGGATTGGGAGTGGGTATCTTGCAGGGTGCGGACAGCTTTCCAACACCCTGAGGATTGTTGGGCAACATCTTCACAAAGATCAGATCGAGGGAGCTTGTGACCAATGCAAGATTGAGCTCTTTCTCACCCATTATAAGTTTAGGAGCTGTGGTTCGGATGTCGAAGTAAGGGAAAAGCAGATTCCCTGAATCATCAGTATACAGTCTGTATTCACGCCTCATGAAGTCACAGTTGCTCTTTCGGTTCACATTATGCTCCACCTGGATATGGTCAACAAGCTGCTTGATGGAGTAGAAGAGCCCAGAACAAAATAAGCAGTTCATGCCATGAAGCAGGTGTTCAAAAACTCCCTTTTCCGAAATCAAGATCTTGCATGTTAGGCATTTCACCGTCTTATCTGGCATCTTTCTCAAAAATGGAGCACGAGCAGCTAGACCAATCTTGGGCAATTTAGCTACCTCTTTGTGAACCTCTGGATGGGACTCGTAGATATCAGATGGGAAGAGTTCATTACAAATAGGACACGTGATCCACTTCTTGGTTTGTTTGGGGGCCGGCAAAGAGCTGTTTTGTTTGTTTTGCTGAGCAGGAGGGTTGATCTGGGATGCAGGCAGCGGTGGTTTGCTGACTCCTTGGGAGTTATTTCCCTGGACCGATAGGACCTGCAAAGGCGCAAGAGTGTAGGTAGGCAAACCATCAACTTTGTTGCCAGTGGGTATCAAATGACTCAGAAGGGATTGTGAGGTTAACATGGTGCCTCCAGATGTGGGTTGATTTACGGGCAATCTTGGATTAGCTACAAGGGACTGAGGTGGCGGTGGCCTAACAGCAGGTACATTAAGACGTACACCTGGTGGTAGGACAATTTGGCGGGAAACGGGTTGCAGTTGTGCCTGACTAGGTAGGCCGACTCTGACAGACATCTGGTTTTGAAGAACGCCGCTCGGAGCAGGAGGAACAGCAGGTCTGGTGATTTGGGTGTTCTGAAAAGCCAGTGGAACTCCAGGCCTCAGTAAACCCTTCGCCTCAGCGCTTGCAAGCTGAACCAGAGCAGAAGCTTGAGTTGGGAGAAACATCTGGCTTGTTCCTGGGGCGGCAATGACCGCAGAACCACCACTTTCTGCCCCTTTAATTCCACCAGTAGCCATTGTAGCAGTCACCGCTGGCGGATCTTTCATCATCAAGACAGCAGGAGGGCCTTGTGTTTTCGGTGCTAAAGCAGGGTACTGTTTCTTACTGTCTGTTTCAAAAATTAGAGCTCTGATATGCATATCCAGCTCCTTGTGCTTTTCTGAGGTTAGAAGATGATACAGCAAGTGTTCTGATGTCTCAGCTGATACGTAACACTTTTTACAGTAGAATTTCTGAGACCTGTCTCCTAGAGTCAAAAGTTCCCGCTCTGATCTCTGCCCGGCATATTTATTCAACGTGGAAGTGTAGTGATAAAGAAGAACATGCTTTTTCACACTGTACAAAAGAGTATCTTGAATATGGCATCTTCGACACTGAAATGTGGTGCCGTTTACAGCCCTTGGAGGCAGCTGCGGAACAGCAGGGATAGCAGGGATTTCTAACTTTGCGTCCTCAATGTGGAACAATTTGAGGTGCCTGGAGACCAATCTTGGGTGGGCTATAAACGGGCAGGAAGTACAGGCAGAGAGCTTGCACAGACGCTCTTCTTCATCATGGTAGCGCTGAACATGGGTTTTGTAGGCATGCCAGGATCTTGTTGAGAACTCACACAAGGTGCAGCACAAACCTTGAGTACGATATTCCCACTGAGGATGGAGAACAGTTGGTAAGAATTTCAGCCAGTTGTCAAAATATTCAGAAATGCTCATTATTTTTAAGTTTTTGCTCAGGAAAACTAAAACTAAGCAATAGGACTGCCACTAATGATTATTTTTGGTAATTGTGTAATCGATCGATTGTTTTGATGATTAATGTAATATTTTTTGTGGTCATAAAAATAGACCTAAGCTTTTAAAATGACTTATGGGTCAAATGGGCTTTTAAAATGACTACACTGATCACATAGTAAACAATAGAGTTGTTCCGATTCCGATACTAGTATCGGAAATGCCGCCGATACCAATAAAAATGCTGGCATCGGTATCGGCGAGTACTTCTACCCATGCACCGATCCGATAACATTTTCTTAAACAATATCTAGTTATGCACGCTAGCTTTGCATAACGCTGCAAATCGGAGATCAATTCTTCTTTGCTGCTCTAAACAGTGGTTGCTTGTGGCGACAAAGGAAGTTGTGCTGTTGCCACAAGCAACCACTGTTTAGAGCAGCGAAGAAGAAAACGCGTGCGCACTAGCAGTATGTCCGCTGTTTAGCAGCATTTCAGACTGGACCAACCAGACAGTAAAACGGCGACATGTCCCGTATGCCATACTGCAATTTCGAGGGGTGGAACAAGATTAGCAACTTCAACACGAGTAACTTAATGCATTTGAAGACGCGTTACCCCGCAGAACACGATTACACAAAGGCAAGGGCAGAGAAGAATGAGCCGCACCAGAATCAACAATCTCTAAAAGCTTCATTCAAACAAAGAGAAATGTTTTCAAAAGACAGCCAACGAGCGATAAATACAACCGACAACATGTATTGAGTTTATTTTTCTGGATGACCAGCCGCGGTCAAAACTGAAATGCCTTTTATTTAACAAAATTGTTTATGGACTTTAAATTATAAAGAGATTATTTTCTTATATCATTCATATATCATTTTTTAGATTCCTAGATTTATTTGTTGCACTTTTTTTATGCAGTTATATTGTAAAACTAAAATACCTTTTTCAGTTTACAGTATTAGATGTGTGGTTGCATTTTAAGTTCTTTTTGCACTTAAGAAAGATAAATAATATATTGCTGTGAAATGTATGTCAGACAATAAAAATACTCTAGTTCACTGTATGTATTTGTTCATGTTTAATTAAGGGATAAGTCTGAAACACACCGTAAAATAATTATATCAATTCATACAGTGCTAGTATGAATTGCAGCTGTATAGATACTGTACACATCCAAGTATCGGATCAGTACTCGGTATCGGCCGATACCCTGAGTCCAGGTATCGGAATCGGTATCGGGAAGGGAAAAAGGGTACTGGAACATCTCTAGTAAACAATGCAGCAATTCTGGGTTCTACCACAGAACACCGGCTCATTATTGGCCAGCTCCTGTGTCAGCATCAAACGCATGCCTTGTGGTGCTCACGTGAACAGCGTCGGCCAATACTGAGTCCCCATTCTGATGTAGAAGCGCTGCACTGGGTTGACTATGTGATCAGCATTAAGAGACTGACACAGAAGAGAAGAAATTGTTGAATAAAGTTATTAACATTTGTTTTTTGTTCACAGACTATTTTAAAGTTGCACTGACGTTGCTGTCTATGGCTGGTTCAGAAACCTCTCGGATTTTATATAAAAATATTAGTGCTGTCAAACGATTAAAATATTTAATCGCGATTAATCGCATTAATGTCATAGTTAACTCGCGATTAATCGCAAATAATAGCACATTTTTATTTATTCGAAATATCTCTTGATTTCTTTTTGTCCCATTATTTTTTTTCTCATTTTAATGCTCTTATCAACATGGAAAAGTGGATCGGCTTGCTTTGTGCAAATGTTTTTTTTTTTTTTTATTGAAAACAACTTTGGCATATACTGTGTTCAATTTCACACTAACATTCTCACTTGGAGCAAATAATCTCTCACACGATGTAACGCTGTCCACCAATAAAAGGGTTAAAGAAATACTGACGAGGTCCTGATATGGGGGGGGGGCGGAGAATTCGCGTCATGTGTGTGTGTGTGTGTGGCCATCAAGTGATATTTCAGACTGGACGTGCTGCGATGATAGCTCAGTTCACAACGACAAAACACACAGATCATTTTGGTCTTGTCAATAGAACCATTTGGCAACTTTTTAAAAGTAAACTTTCCATTCAGAATCTTATTGCCATCCATTTCGGCGTCTCGCGCTCGTCATCCACTCAAAATTTAACGTTAACCCAGCCTACTTCTCCTTGGCCGGATCGCAAGCCCAAACAAGTGTGTGCGCGTGCCTGTTGTTTTCGGTCTAGCTAGATCCGGTTTGGTGTTGTAGTTTAACTTTCAGACAGGACGAAGAATGCGCAGCATCAAAAGTTGAACTATTTCGAACTTTGACCGTGGCGTGCGCGCCACTGCACTTGCACTTTGGTTGACAAAGCAACAAAACGTCCTCGCGCGGCGCAACTTAAGCCATTGAAATCATGATTGAAATGAATGGGTTTCATAGCGCAGCGCCGCGCATGCCGCATCCTGTTGCAAAAGCATGTAAAAAACTACAAAGTTTGCTAGGCCAAAAAGAACGTTAATATCGCGATAAAAAAGTTGACACCGTTAAAATGGGTTTGCGTTAACGCCGTTAATAACGCGTTTAACTGACAGCCCTAAAAAATATCTTAATTTGTGCTCCAAAGCGGAATGAGGGTATTATGGGTTTGGAACGACATGAGGGTAAGTAATTAATAACAAAGATTTCAGTTTTGGGTGAACTATCCCTTTAAAATACATATATAATAATGAGGCAATAATATTGGGTTCAAACAAAGTATCAAAAGCAAGTAATCATATGATGAAATACATAATATACATAATCATCTTATGTACATGATGTACTACAACAAATGCCTGCTGAGGGCAGTCAGGGCACCAATGGCCTGGTGTTGTTACACCTTACAACAGATGAGATCCTTGTATTTATATTGGCCAAATGGCATTTAATTCAAATGTTTACTTAATCTTTTGATATTTGGCCACTTCTTTACAATAGAAATGCTACAGCCACAGTAATTTTTTGAATATGAATATGTGGACATCAAATCATTTTGCATGAGCATTTTGCTAAGAGCGAAGATTTAAAATGATTTTGAAATCACGATAAAGTTTGCATTTTTAGAAACATATTGATGTATTGTGCTATAGGTTTATAAATAATTTACCTTACAAATCTGATGAAATGCTGCACATTGCAATCCCAGATGAAAGTTATAAGCAACCCAAACTCAGCATATGCAGAGATGGAGTTTGAGACGCGATATGCGCACGTAAATGGTAACAGTTCATGTGGAGCAGCATTTACTGTGAACGGCACTGCTATGAGAAGCACGTAACATACACGCATGTAAATAATTAAAGCGCATATACATATTAAACCCACAGGTTATTTTTTATTTAATAGAAGCCTTTGTGAATTCACAATAGCACTAGCTATATAGTTTTTAAATTGTGCATCCTTAGAAAATTATCTAATAATCCGATTCATGTATTATCGTCTGTGGAATGCACCACTTTCGGTATTTTGCCGGTTACTCGACACAGGTAAATTGCAATCGAAGATTTTTTTTTTTAAATCATGAACTCGAATTTAATCGAGGAATTGTGACAGCCCTACTAAGCACATTTATTTAAGTGACATTCACCTTCTTCCTCCACCGGCCGTCATAGCCATCAGATAAACTACACCAGTCTGTGGCATCAAAAACATTGTCTCCTGGGTAAAATTCCTGGAGTTCCTGATAAACAAAAAGGAGAGATAACATTTGAAATGTAAATACTCTTTTATTTTTAAAGGCTATTTTGATACACATGGACATGAGATTTTAGTTGTGTTTCATTTTTATTGAAATGTAGCCTAAGTGGATTACAAAATAAACATACCTGGCCCAAATTAAGACATTCTTCGAGTCCAAATTCTCCAAGAATGTTTTTCACTTTTCGTCTTGTTCTGCGGATCTTCTCCAACCCTCTGACTGGAAACTGGTACATGGTCTTACACCTGAAAGATAAAAACTTTGGTTTCCATTCGAATTATGTCATTATTTTGTGATTTTTATTTTTATTTATTAACCAGGCATGAAAACATATAGCCTAATTATGCAAGACTACAATAAATGCTCATTGACAGATTTAGGGGTATTTCACAAAACACTTCTTAACCAGTGATTTTGCTCAGACAGGCAGAAAAAAATATATATTTTGCATCGCTGACTCGCATCACTTTAGTTTTCAGTCAGAAAACACACACAATACAATTTATTCACCACCATTTAAAACACCACAAAATAGTTTTTTTTAAAGAACATCCCAACCTGGACTCTGTCTATAACAATAAGACACAGACATACATTATATATACTTGTATTTTGATTGTTTGATCAAAATTGGTCATAGTCGCTAGATGTTGGTAGGGACATGTCCCTAGCTAGCATCCTTTCAAAATTCCAGGCCCTTGTAGCTTGTTACTCTCAGCTTTTTTAGGAACTCTTCGGGC
Source organism: Meda fulgida (assembly GCA_030578275.1). Classification (NCBI taxonomy): domain Eukaryota; kingdom Metazoa; phylum Chordata; class Actinopteri; order Cypriniformes; family Leuciscidae; genus Meda; species Meda fulgida. Next base: position 23,686,345 of record CM060634.1, on the reverse strand, counting down.
ACAATGCGGACACCTACATCATTACTATGGAAATCGACATAGATGTATCACATAATGACTACAGTTCAGATTTGAGTACACAAATCAAGAGAGGGGAAAAAAGCCCAAAATACTTTGCTGTTAAACCCTTATTAACAGTGAATCAAAAACAATTAAATACTTACATAATCCTTTAGAAAGTATCCCAAAATATGAAATCCCACTTTAAGTATAGCCTAACTTAACTAGTGAAAACAGCATATAGAGTTAATATACTTCAAATTATATCATAGATGTAACATTGGTAATAAATACTTCCACTTGCATAATTCAGAAGCAATTTAATCTAAAGTAGAAATTCACGACATGTCATTTCAGGCCCCAAAAGACCATTATGATTTATAGTGACTTTTTTTCCTATGACAATTACACACATATTCTCCCTCCAATATTCATTACTGTAATGTCAATGCGGCTTTACTTCAGGAGGTTTCTTCTATAATTGCCGTTATTTTCCCAGTTTATTTGAAAAGTGATTTAATATATTTCCCACATGGAACTGTATTTCGGACATTTTAACTTGATTTATTTAGTCAGTCTGAACAAATAGGTGTACTGCCTTTGCAAATTTGAAATATCTTGGAAATGGTCACTTTTGACTTGATTAATTTCTGGAAGGTTTTAACATTCCAGAAATAAATCCATTATATATAAGTGCAAAAGGGCATTGACTCTCCATCATTTTCTTTGGGTAAAATATATATATATATATATATATATATATATATATATATATATATATATATATATATATATATATATATTGTGGTCAAAAGTCGTATGATGTTCTTAATGGGTCATAAAGTGCTTTACACCTCAGCCTGTTGAACATGCAGTGATAATCTGATGAATTCAGTTCCACAGCTAATTATACAACACCTGTATAATGTCACAAACTTCGTATTCACGAATGTTAGAAACCAACACGCTATTACCCAACTATATTTAGTGATATGGCAGATATTGTGTACAAATGCAAGACAAATTATCACATCTCAGCCATGCATCACTCAAATACAACACTTTATGACTGCATACGTTTACATTGTCATAGCCTATGTGCCAAAGCGAATATTAAATTCAAGCTGTAATTATGTATTTATTGCAATCAGCATCAACTACGACCGGTGACCAAACATATCCGCGCCAGCCAAAGCACACTAAATCTTGGAAACAATAGTCAAATGTAACTCTAAACTAGCCCAATGTCGTTTACCAAACGCCCCGCATCAATGAGAATTCGACAGGAATGATTCCACATCGCAGAACAACTGATTCCCTTCTAGAACGCGCGATTCTAAATAACGCAGTGATGTCATAAAGTAACCTCTTCGCAGTTCTCGGCTAATGGGCTTCGTCGTTCTACTTCCTGATCATACCGAGCCCGCAACAACTAAACGCAAAAGCCAATGTTCCCGCTGCTATCTAATTGTGAGGACATTACCTTTTTTCACCGCCACACAGACGCAGGGAGGGGATTTAGCTACTTTCACCAATCCGCGTGCTTGCCAAAACCGATGATAGAAGACGTGGAAGCGGCGTAGGATGTTGAAATAATAATTCTGCGCTCTCAACTATGGAAACCAGCAATGAGGAGTATTTATTATTTTTTTTGCAAGTAGGACTCATTTATTGTGCTTGCCGTTTAGAGTCGAGAAAATGGCGCATTGAACAACTGGGAAGTGACGTCAGGGCATAATTATCATACTGTGTGCCTGGCCAATCGAATTTTAGTATGCTTCAAATGTAAAAACTTTCTTATATGTCACTCCTGCTGGTTTTCATGGGTAATCACTTGGAGTAGTATATACAACTTTTAAGTTGGGATCTAGTATGGTTGTGGTTATTTTCAGTCTTTCAAATATTCATCATGATAAGGCACTTACTTAGAAGTGGTCTGGTCATGAGGGGGCGCAGTTACTTGTAATTCACAGGCATACCCACTAGATGGCACCTTGAACAGAGAGCTCGTTGCTAAGCAACAGCACAAGATGGGAGGGGTTTTGTTACTGAAGTCATATCACACCACTAGTCTTCATCCAATGGGTAAAAAGTAACAGATACTAGCAAAGACATTAAAAAACGGCTTTTATAGCTACTTGCAATGACGGGGCATGAACTTTTTAACAGTTCACTTCTGTTTTTTATTTCATGAAAAAAAGTTACTATAGACAACATTTGAGCAGCCATTTTTGAAAAATTTGATCATACATTCCGTTCGCATTTTTTAAAATGTAAAATTAAGTTCCGATCTAATGTAAAAAATATTTACAAATAATGCGTTTGCAAATTTCAGCAATCGTGTTTTTTTTTAATTCAATGACCTGATAACTTTTCAAACAATGATTACTATGCATCGTACATTAGTTAAAATTGTTTTTTTATCGCCGATCAAAATTTCTTTAAAAGATCTTCTAAAATCAGTGCTACATTTGGAAATTTCTGCAATTCTATATTGTACGTGAAATAAATTATTTAATGTGGTATAAAAAAATCGAATTATTCTTATATAATTATGGACAGATTTTCATTAAAATGTTAAGCAAATTCAAGTGTCACCATTCCACTACAAAAACATAGTCCATAAATGAAACGGCAGTCACACTAGGCTTGTGCTTCATTCTCTTCTTTTAATATGTATGAGAGCAGGAACGCGAGTGTGCGAAGAAGTTGCGTATTTTGCTGTGGACCAAAGCAGTTTGGCAAACCCCATCTTGCTAATTCATATTGAAAAACATTTGACCAACAATTGAACTAAATGTCACTAACTGACCTCTTAACACAATATAATATGCAATATACAATGCAAAAGATACAAATGGCCTTTATGGGTACTGCACAGCAGCTACTTTGCTGTGTATTTGCTTTGATTCTATTTGTATTTATAGTTTTTTTTATTGCCTGTGTATTCTCGTCACATATGGAAATGTTAGCCTTGACTTATATGTAAGAAATTACAACAGACACTATTTTGTTTCTTCCTCTTACAGAAATGACAATAAACCACTTCACTTGACAATGCTGTATTGACCAAGCAATCAGCATCCAGTATCAGAACTATTTGTTTTACACAACGTAGTCTTTGATTATAACTGGTAGTTATGCATTGGTGGATAGACAATCTTTAATCTTCAGACAAAAACATTCTTGTTTTATTCATTCAACATTCAGAAAAACTGCGATGTCAGAAATGTTTCCTTATGAACTTACATGCCAATGTTTTTCTACTAGTTTTAATATTTGTGTCATGGCCTTGATTGTTTGATGTAAAATGTGTAATTTAGATGATCATAAATCAAGATCCAAGATGTCTTACCAAAATATAGAAGCATAAGTATTCAAAGATGGATTGTATGAATGGGAAATTTATTATCAAATTGAAGTTAATTTCACACAGTGCATTCCACAACATACAAATTACGATTATTATAATCAGTTGTTTTTAACATGTCTTTTTCTTATCTGGAGATGATCATGGACCTTCAAGATCTTTGGCAAAGTAAGATGAAACCTGTTCAGAATGTGAAATGTGTAACCATTCTCCGGATACAAAAGTTGCATGGACTGTAAATACTAAATACTATGCTCCAAAGTTATGAAGAGCTAATCGGAACATGTCGTTGGTGCAGACCCATTTGTTATCTACATTCTTCAGCAAGAAGACCTGCTGAAAGCCCATAACTTGGTCCTGATCAGCCTGTAAAAATACACAAAAACAATATAATGTTCATGATTTTTTTTACAGCCAACACTGTAAGACATTTATTATAATAAATAAAATATTTATAATTATGGTAGCTTGTTTCTGACACTGAAAAAAAGTAATTGCAACTTTTTCATCTCATAATTCTGGACTTTTATGATGTAATGCTGAAGAGCTGATCCGAGTTCACTTAACAAAACATTAATATTTTGTTAACATTTAACAAAACTGAGGCGCCTACAAAGTGATGTCACGCCACATTAAAGATCGTCAAAATGGCATTTATTTGAATTTTGTTATAAAATGGACATAATTTGAAAAATTACAGTTTCTTATAAAAAATTACAAAATGCAGAGCTTCTTGCGATTATTGATGGTTAGGCTACAGCGCTGATTTCTTCTTGTACACAAGACACACGAAAAAATCTGCGGGACGAATACGTGTACCTTTACACCCCTAAATACTATTTAATAATCAAATGTCAAGGAAGAAAAATTAGTTTTGTGACAAATTAAAGTGAGGTCAACCTCAACAATGGGCCAGGGCTGGGCTTGGCGGGGCAGCAGGAGGCGGGAGGCATTCGATACGCCTTGAGTATCACGATGCGTCAAAGTGTTTTAAAAAACGGGAGCGTTTGTAGCCAATCACAGACATATCGGATGAGCGTGTGAGTACGATTCCGCTCAACAGTGCTCAAAGCGTCACATTTTTTACATTTCAGAACCGACTTGGAACTTTTTAACAATTAATGTATATGTGTGTGTGTGTGCGTGTATATATATAATATATATATATATACACACACAAACATATATATATATATATATATATAGAGAGAGAGAGAGAGAGAGAGATTTTTCACAATTTTGACTTAATTTTGAGTTTGTAATGCGGCATTCTGAATTTGAGAGATTTTCAGAATTGAGATATAAACTCACAATTGCGAGTTATAAAGCCCATATTGTGAGAAATAAACAAACACTTGCTAGAAAAAAAGTCAGAACTTTGAGATAAAAAGTCACAATTACGTTTTAAATGTTTTTATTAAAATCCCCACAAACCGGAAGTTGCAACCGACTTCAGTGTTGTGACATATTTCCAAGTGAAAGAAGCATCTCGCTGCAGCCTGCGGTGGACATCCAATCCGGCCCACATCCAAGTGTGACGTCAGAAGCCACGCCCAAGTCTAAATACGGAACATTCTCATTGGCCAGATCAAATCAGTTCAGCGGAAACTCCGCCCTGCAGCCGATTCTTAAGATTCTATAGGTCGTGTCAATCACAGTACTGATTGCCTACAAACACTGATCCCTAAACCTACCCGTCACTGTAACCTTACGCCTAAAAAACCCTTTTAATCTAGAACCAACATTATGAAACTCGCCTAAAACCTACACTACCTATTGGACATGGGTGAGGCTTCTGATATCACACTTGGATGTGGGCGGGGTTGGATGTCCCAACACAGGATGCAGTGAGCCCTACTTGGAGAGAAACGGAATATTGAATGGAGTGCTGGGTTTTAATTTAGCGCACCTCCTCTCCATCCTTCACTCATAGCAGACTAACAGTTGCAGGGGAGTGGTTAAGGATATTCAACCCAAGCCATTAAACTGACTTCAGAGAAGGAACAGCATTCCCAAGCAGAAGCAAATTTTCAGATTTTGATTAAAGATTACCACAACAAACAAGTGTATTAACTTGCACAGATGAATTGTTCACCACAAGACTAGTGATGTGCGCTACCGCTTACAGAGTAAATAGTAAATTTAAAAAAAATTGATTTTATGATGACTTTTAACAAGCTCCCATATATAATATCACTGGTTTTTGAAAGGTATTAAAATGTGCTCTTTTCTTTGAACAAAAACACATAAATCTTCCAATGAATCAAAATTTTGACAAACAAACAGTTTCCTGATGAAACATCTGTTTTAATAAATGCAATCTCTGATCACATCTTACTTTAAGCTGGCCCATGACCATACTCATGACACAGCTGTCTGGAGTCGGGTGATGGTCCTGGGCTGTGATGCTGTGCTGAATGCTCTGAAAGGGAAGGCTCTGTAGATAGGGACATTCTGTTAAACTTAGAAAGACAACTGTGTATTTGACTGGAGTAAAATAAGTTAACCTACAGTTAGTTTGGTCATGATTGCGGCCTTTCCTTGAAATCCCTCCCCCTCCCATGTCAAACAGGAAGCATTAGTCTAAAGGAGAAAAAATATATATCATAATCAGGCATACAAGCACAAGAAGGGCGTGATAATGAGCTAAAACACAAAACAGATGAATTAAAACAAAATAGTTCTGGTTTACGAAACTTACACTCATTATGCGAGATAATGAGGTACAATGACAGTCATTTACTCGCAATAATTCACTTACATACAGGTCGGCGAGCTTCACGCGGTCTGAATCAAACTGCTGATAATAGTGTTGCACGAATCCGCTGCCGATTTGCTCCCACAACGGTTTCTCTGCCATTGTTTTTAACCGTATAAAAGCTCCCGCGCAAGTTTGAACAGAATATTCCACGTGTAGCTGAAGCTGCAAGAAACACCGAAGATTAGCTGTTTGGTAAAGTTAAGCGAACGTATATTAATTCGTGATTTTAAATAACATTGTGTGTAAAACATTATTGCTGTAGATATTATTTTTAAACTTACATTACCACCTCAGTGTGATGGCACGCTACCTGGGCTGAATAGCTTCGCGCCTTATTGGCCGGAACAAGATGTTACCGGCAGATCTGAGATCAGCTTTTAGCCATAGACTGTAGTGTAAAAAAAAAAAAAAAAAAAAAAAAAAACTTTTACCAGAGTACATGAATCAAAGGGATTCAGAGGTTGGGAAATTGGATACATTTTTCAGTCTTATAAAATAAATGCAGAACTGATACTTGCTGAGAATTTTAATTACGATTATATACAAATGAACATAAAAAATAGACATTTGTTTATTCACAATTAAAAGTGAACTAGGAATAATGTGAATTATGGTTAACAAAAGTACACTAAGAATTAAAAACAAGGAAAATACCTCACTTATCTATCAATATTAATAAGTAAATTAATAACATTATGAAAAGCAAAAAATATATATAGGAAACAATAAATACATTAAATATGTAGACAGAAAATATATAAATAGAGAAATAATATATATAGCTGCAGCATGAAAAAGTGATTGCTCAAAAATAATTGAACAGTTATCTTGTACATGAGCCAAAACTGAATGGATTGGATAGACAATGAATAAAAAGATGTGTGAAAAACTGAATAGACCTGAATATAGTAGTATACTTTATTGTCCTCGAAAGGTAATTTGTTGTGGACTAGATGTTGATGCATAGACATATAACAGAAAAATAGACAAACACTAATAACAATTGTAAAAAAATAAAAAATAAAATAAAAAGCCCTATTATCAAGATAAACGCTTATTCAACATTCGCACAGATACATGGATATGTACAAGCATGAATAGAACAAGAAAATGGTTGGAGCATGACCAATACATTCTATGTGTAAAGAACTCCCCAAACAATATTAGCTATATCAATATATATATTTTCATTTATTTAAACATTTATTTATTTTTATTTTAATATATTATCCAATTATTCATAATCCTGTGAAATGCGCTTATCATATGTTTTGGTGTAAAATTATAATTTCAAGCACAATGTACGAAGAGGAAATTATCATTATAATAAATAGCTGGTAGGACTTTTAAAAGACTTTTATCATGCCATCATTTCTGAATCTGAAGTCGTTCTGAGATCTCCTGTCTATCGATGATTGCATACAGACGATTCAGTTGTGCCCAAACGTGCACTTAAAAATATATTTAAAGACATTTTTGTTTATTTTATAGTTATATAAAAAATTAAACCACAAGTCAATATATCAGACAATTTTTTTCTCGAGAATATCTAGTAGGCGCATACAGGACAGCTATAAATTCGCAACTGAGTTGAAGGGGGTTACGTGTTGTCTCGCGGATGTACTACTTACTGTAATTGTAGAAGTTAAATGTATGTATAACTATGTCTGGGTCTCAAGGAGTCACTGCTTTTTGCGAAAATCCTAACGAGGTGTTTTTGGATGTTTCTAAATTGCTTATTACATACGCGGACAACATTCTTAGGTAAGTGAAGAAGTGTTCGGGAGACATTTCAGAGAGAGTCCCGCATGGAATGTTATGCCTCATTACTGGAAATGACAGTCTCTTCTTTATGCATGTTGTCCATAGGACAGTCTGTCCAACTATCTTGTTTTTTAATTCCCTATCCTACATTCATCATATTGTATGCGACCTCTAGGCTACACATTATTTCTATCGCTGGATTTTTTTTTCTTCTTACAGTTTTTGGTTTGATCTTGTGCATGTGTGTTTTGTAGGAACCCAAATGATGATAAATACAGATCAATCCGTATTGGAAACCCAACATTCTCCACCAAGCTTCTGCCTGTCAAAGGAGCAGTTGAATGTCTCTTTGAGATGGGTTTTGAGGAGGTTGGTGTTGTATAAGCAAATTTAGTTACCTTTATGGTTTCAAAGCATTATCACATGTTTTATGTGCTATTTCTATGTTGTCATTAGGCTGAAACCCACTTGGTGTTTCCGAAGTCAGCATCTGTGGAGAGGCTAAGGCAGGTGCGGGAGACTATTGCCGCTGAAAGAGACCAGAGGCTTGGTACAATCAAAGCTGCATCCAACCCACAAAGTGTTAGAGTTCCTCCAAATCCTGCCCCACTACTACCACCGCCACCAGTACCCGTACCCTCCTTTCCCTCTGCAGGCCCTGCGTCTGCCACTGCAGTCCCTACGCCTGCACCAGCTGCTTTACCTTTCACTGTGAGTTTCTTTTTCTTCCTACTTCTTATTTTTCATTGTATAGGGTTAGCTACTTGGTTTATTTTAAAGAGATATCTCACCCAAAAATAAAAATTCTGTCATTAATTACTCGCCCTCATCTTTGGAACACAAATGAAGATCTTTTTGATGAAATCTGAGAAGTTCATCAAAAAATTCATTAAGATTGTAAAACGTATCCATATGAATTGAGCGGTTTAGTCCAAATTTTCTGAAGAGACAAGATAGGCTTTTATTCACAATTTCACATATAAACATTGATTAGCGAACATTAACAGAAGCTCAACTGAACCTGTTAGACGCGTGAGAACAAACCTTATTGGTTCTTGCGGAAGCTCAAACGTGCTGCGTAACACAAGAATGAACCTCATTGGTTCTTGTACTTCAAGCGAACATGCGTGAGCTTCCGTTTACCACAACTGATGTGTGTTGATGAATGCTGTGTGAATAAAAGCCTAAATTCAATCTATTCATCATATAAAGCGGCTGTGTCTCTTCAGAAAACCACTCAATTCAGATGGATTAGTTGTACAATCTCTTTATGAAGCATCAAAGTGGTAGTTGTAGCTGTCAATGGAGGGACAGAAATCTCTCAGATTTCATAAAAAAGATCTTTATTTGTGTTCCGAAGATGAATGAAAGTCTTACGGGTTGGAACGTCATGAGGGTGAACTATTGTATGACAGAATTTTCATTTTTGGATGAACTATTCCTTTAAGGATGATATCATAAACTTTCTGCACCACCAAATAAAACAGTGAAATTAATAAACCATAAAAAAAACATAGAAAATTAATGGTTTGAAGACTGGCATCGTTTCTCTTTTTGTTTTCTGATGTATTAGTCGAGCAGCGTGACATTCTTTAGGTCTGTACAGTCAAACTTCCAACATGTGATGATATACGAGAGCCCTGAACTGCAGCAGAAGGCACTGAACTGCATACCTCATGAAGTGCTCAGGTCCAGGGCTAAAGAACGCCTGAAACAAGCCGAGGATGCAGATTCAGGTTAGCAAGACATGATATCACAACTCCGAATTAACACATATACTTGTAAACGAAATCAGATTTATTTACATTTAATTTACTTTTCATGACGTTGGATCAACTTTCTTTTTTAAACCGGAAAAACATAATGGCTCACTCATAACCATGAGTGCTATTGATGTACAACCTGTCTGTTAACCTATCAAAAAATGTTTTAGGGTTTCATGGCCCTTTAAAACTGATTAATATTTTTTTCCCTATTTAAAAGTTTAATGCAAAGAAGCCATTTTGAACAATATGTTTAAACTGATTTATACTTGCATGAAATAAAGACTCCAGTCCAGATTATCAGAAGCTGACTCTGTTTATGTTTATGTGTTGTGTTCCACTTACAGCATGCAGTTTAGGTGAGGAGGACATGTTAGTTCTAGACCTGTTGCAGTGGTTTAAAGGGGACTTCTTTTCCTGGGTGGACAGTCTGCCGTGTAGCCGGTGTGGCGGTACAACTCAGCCTTCTGGATCCCTCCCCCCCTCAAATGATGACCTACGCTGGGATGCAGGCCGTGTAGAGAACCACTTCTGTCACACCTGCCAACTCTCCAATAGATTCCCAAGGTACATCTGCTTTTTCATTCTCATCAAGAAGTTGCACTGTCAGTGATGTAGAATGTCTAGTATCTTGTCATTGCAAACCTGTGTGATTTTCTTTGCTCTGTGGAACACAAAATCATATATTTTTATGTTTATTTTGCAGACAAAATTATATAGTGACCAGGGGCTGTTAATGGGTTAGTTCACCCAAAAATGAAAAATCTGTCATTAATTACTCACCCTCATGTCGTTATAAACGCGCAAGACTTTTGTTCACCCTCGGAACACAAATGAAGATCATCTTTTTGATGAAATCTGAGAGATTTCTGTCCCCCCAAAGACCGCTACACTCAAAATATTCATCTCCAATGCACATTCACAAGAGCGCCACGACACATACAGTTGTGTTGACTCAAGAGTTAATTTCGCTGTTGCCTGAAATTAATATTTTGTAAATAAAGTGGTAAATTCAGTTTTTTTGCGCAAACAAAGCAATTTGCGTCACTTCATAAAATTGAGGTTAAGCCACTGGAGTCACATGTATTACTTAAAGATGTTTTTACTACCTTCCTGGGCTTCAAAGTGGTAGTTGTGTATGCTATCAATGGAGGGACAAAGATTTTATTAAAAAGATCTTCATTTATGTTCCGAAGAAGAATGAAAGACTTGCGGGTTTGGATTGACACGAGGGTGAGTAATTAATGAAAGAATTACTTTTTTTTTTTTTTTTTTGGTGAACTAATCCTTTAAGCTCCAAAAAAACACTATAAAACTACCACAAAACTAGGAATCTGTATGCTGTGTTATAAAATAGGTGTGAGGTGTGTGAGGAAAATATAAGAATTCTCTAAAAATCTTCCTCACCTTGACATTGACCACTTTTATGGTGCTTTGGTATGGAAAAGAGCAATGCTATTCATGTTATTACTGCAAATTCACATTACTTTTTCCTTTCTGCAGGTACAATAACCCAGAGAAGCTTCTGGAGACCAGGAGAGGGCGCTGTGGGGAATGGGCCAATTGTTTCACGCTGTTCTGCCGAGCCTTAGGCTTTGAGGCCAGATATATCTGGGACAGCACAGGTAGAAACTTACAGCTTTAAGGCCCCAAAATACTCCAAGCAAAGTTCTTTTTTGTTTTTCTCTTATGAGTAAAAAGAAGCAGCATCCTGTGCTGGGAGCCTCATTTATATAAATGTGTAAATATATGCTGCACGCTTTCCTCTCGATAACAAAATAACAAAAGGTGACGGCGACAAAACAGAAAACAGCAGTTATTAAAAGCATCTGATCACCAACTCTGCAGTTCACGTTTATTTAAATAGCACTGTATACAAAAGCTTTGAAGGAAACCGCTTACAGTATTAAATATGAAAAAACAATGTCAGTGTCGCTTTCAATTAGAATTACAACTTTTATAGAACAACAGTTTGTACCTACCTATTACATAATCGCCACAGATAAATGGTAGTTCAGAGGGGTTTACCAGCCAAATGAACTTCGTTTTGACCGGATTAGTTTGAAATGACGTCACGTCAGTTAATTCTTCGATTTTGCTTAAAGTACTGACTATCTTTGGCCTTTACTTTACCACAATGATATCATTTGGGAATAGAAACACAAAGTTTTGTCCTGCTTTCAGATCATGTGTGGACGGAGGTGTATTCTCAGTCACAGCATCGCTGGCTACACTGTGACCCTTGTGAGAACGCGTGTGATAAACCCCTCCTGTATGAAGTCGGCTGGGGGAAGAAACTCTCCTACATCCTGGGTTTCTCTAAAGACCAGGTTTTGGATGTGACGTGGAGATACTCCTGTAAACACCCAGAGGTCCTTTCCAGACGCACACAGGTTCAGGAGACATGGCTGCTTCATACGATTAACAAGCTCAACGCTACGGTCAGTTTCCCATTTTCATGCCCTCATCAAAATACAGCTCCTTTCATCATTGCCTTGAAAAAATGTATCTGACTGTCACTGTGTACAACTCCATACCTGTAGAGGCAGCAGTCTCTAGGAGAAGAGAGGAAGAAGCAGTTGTTGCAAAGACTGTTGGTGGAGCTGGTAGAGTTTATTTCTCCCAAGACCTCTACATCTGGAGACCTGGGCGGTCGTGTCTCAGGATCTCAGGCTTGGAGAGCAGCTCGAGGAGAGACTGGTACAAGTGACTCTAAAGGGGTGAGATGCTCAACTGGAACACAATGTTTCAATACTGGTTATGCCATTGGAGTGATTTCAATAAATAAATAGACTGACACCCACACAGTAAATGCACTTACCTTAGTTTTTATGTATGTTTCCTCCCAGAAAGCACAAGAATGTGTCTTCATTCCTTCCAAATCTGAGAAGCAAAACAAGTTTTTTCACATTTGCTACAACATGACTAAAGACTGTTACTTCAGACTGAGCAATGACCAAGAGACTATCCCAGGATGGCAGAAAGGTGCTTGGAGGACAGAAAATATGTTCCGGAAAGAGGAGCATGACTGGCAGATGGTTTGTTTCTTTCAGTGCTTTATTTTTTGAAGATTCTTCTTAATTCTTCATTTAACCAATATTAGTGATATACCTATTTTCAATCTAAATTTTACTGATTTTAATTTAATGATATCAATTGATGTTAAGTGTTATTACTTCATTGTATATCATGATTTTTATTTATTTATTTTTAATATTGTTTAATATTAACCTGGTAGTATAATTTGTTTAATTGTATACTTTATTTTACATAAATTCAAAAAATATGATTTTTGTAATGTTTTTGATAGTCTCTTAAGCTTGCTCACCAAGACTGCATTTATCTTATCAGAAATACAGTAAAACTGTAATATTGTGAAATATTATTACAATTTAAAAGATCTGTTTGCTAACTAATATTTATTATATTTATTATTACTGTAGAAAATTGTTTTGCTGCTTAATATTTTTATAGGTACCATGACGCATTTTCAGGATTCTTTGATAAATAGAAAGTTAAAAACGTAGAAATCTTTTGTAACATTATAAATGTCTTTACTGTCACTTTTAACAATTTAATACCATCTTTGCTTAAAGTATTAATTTCTTTCAAGAAAAAAAAAACAACGTTTTGAATGGTAGTGTATAGGCCATAACAAAAAAAAGCTTGACTCATCGTACTGACCAAAATTACAGTATCTGTGCATTCCTACTTGTTGGCCTTTCTATCATATTAGCCATTGTCCTAAAGAACACATTTACTTGGGTTTAAATGCAGTACTTACTGTGCTGACTCTGTGATTGTAGGTGTATTTGGCACGAACAGAGGGCTCACCCTTTGGAAGGATAAGCTGGAAATTTAACTGCGCTCCAGTAGGGATGAAGATCAAGTCCACTTCAGTCCGAGCCTTAAGCCAGACCTTCCATTCAGGCAGCGTGCGTTGGACTTTACGTTCCGCCGAGACCACCATAGAGTTCCCTGGAGGTATCAGTCTCACTGCTTGATGTGTATTAGGTTAAATCACAGCTCTCCTCTTCAAGAGCTGAAATGGTTTTTAAATGTAACATGATTGCCACCAATTAGGCTTGATTATAATATTAGTAATGGGTTTTATTTTCACAGATGGTGAACTGCACTCCTCTTCAAGACTGTCTGGAGGCGAAGAGCTGATTGTGGAGGCGGAGCTTACAGGAGGAGACGGTGAAGTGTCGTGGCAACACACTCAGCTCTTCAGACAGAGTTTAAAAGACACAGGGAAAGTTTTATTTGAAATTGTGGTTGAAATGGAAGAGCCTTAATGAGAGATAAACATGTACATATCTCTTGCAAGTACACATTTGAAGTACTGAAGAAATGTTTATCAAAGGTTAGAAACGTTTTTAGGTTTCATTTAAATGCAACCTACTAATCAAGGTTTGTGTTTTCTTTTAACGCCCTGAAATAAGTCTTAACCTGCATGTCTTCTTACTGTTGGCCATGTATGTTCTCTTTTATTTGTTGTCTACTAGCCAGAAATATATCGTGCTATTAGATAACTCTAGATAACTCTGGTTAGCTGGTTGGTTCTGCAAATTGAACTACTATTTCAAATAAATGTGATTTTAGATGTGACCAGATTTGAAAATGTATAATTCGGCATTGTTCTTACACAATAATTTATTTTTGAGATTTAGGCATTGTTGTTGTATATTTTTAAAACGGACTGTGTACATCATCCTTTCCTGTTCATAATTGTAATGATATAAGCTTTAAATTATTTAATTCTTCAGTTGTACGTAAACCCTTTACAACACTACAATTAGACTACTTAATAGTAGATCTTGCTTGTGTGTTTTTTCTTCTCAATCTCTAGTTTAAAAAAAAGGATTTTTTTATTTATTAATTTTTATTAAAATTCAGTATGAATTTGAAATCTAGTAGCACAGTGTGTGACATTCAGTAAACCCACTATTATTATTCAAATCTAGCTTGGCAAAGAATTATAAATTATGCAGTAATAATATGGAGAAAAATTATTTCATAGCAGGATAAACTCACTTATTGACAAGCATTGCACAAAGTGACAGCAGGTGTGGATGTTATACTTAATATAATTCTTGGAATACTACTTGGATCAGATTAAAGGGACCGGAACTGAACACAAAAATAAATGCTGGCATTACTGATTTGAAATTATTTTATTATTTATTGTCTTGTAGAGATCGTGGAGAGACAAAACACAAGCACGGCTATTTAGGAAACAGGTTTCCTGGATGAGTAATAAACTTCCTTTACTTTGCTTTATAGTATTGGAAACACTGTTAAGCTACATGGTGATATGCTAGACTAGACCAGCAAATTCTGCACAAATCAAGAAACTCCAGTCTGTTGACTCATTTCCAATAAAAATATATACAGACATATGCATTTTCTGCTTAATAACATGCCTAAATTGGTCAGCCAACAAAAAAATGTCATCTGATTACTAATAAAATTAGCATTAACAGGTGTAATAACACAAGTAGATGATTGTGATTTTTTTTCTTCGATTTAACAACTTCTATGTAAAAAAAAAAAGTGCAAGAACAAAAAAAAACGTGCAGTTTGTGCAACATTACTCCCTACTGAAACAGTCCAACACAAAAGTAGACATTTCTTTCACATTAGTTGCTCTAAAAATGTAATAATTCTATAAAATATGCTTTAAAAGCAAAAGGAAAGTATTTAAAAGACATACAAAATATGTCTTTCAAAGCAAAGGTACAAATACCTTAAAATAGCTTTATCCCCCCATTTTCCCAAATGTAGTACAAAGCCCATCTTTTCTGAAGTATTTAAAAGTACAAATATTTTAGAAAACAACAATAGTATGAGTCATTGCACGTCATCTTTACATACAGATGCTGTACGTTCTCATTAGCATATTAAGACTGTATTTGTCACTGCACAGGGAATGCTCCTCTTACGCCAATCACGTACACGCTCTGGTAAAGACCGCAAATGTGCGGGTTTCTGATTAGGACTATTCATTGTATGAATATTAGTATTTAATACCATTTCTTTAAGTTTAATAATAAATAAGTGCTGTTTGAAGGTACAACATTAGGTTATTAGAGTAATTTTTCTTGGTTGGTACTATATAAAATATACAGTTTTTCATAAAATTGATCTATATAAACAGATTTTCACTATTATATACACACACACACTAGCATGACCCCATGCACACCAAATGCATACAGCCGCACATACCGTAAAATTGTTCCGCAATTCTGGCAGAAGGAATTAAGACAAGAAAAAGACTTTTTCCACACATGGTGGTCATGTGGATATTCACACACAACAAACACCTGCATTTCAGACAACCCTCCTTTTGACGTAAAACAATGAGGGAGTTATATATGATAAATGTTGAGAAAAAGAGGTAGAGAAAAGGGAGGGGCAAGAGGGAAACAGACTACTTGCGCCCCCTAGCTGTATTACTTGTCGATGAGGCCCGCCTCTTTGATCTTGGTGTAGAAGAATTTCTCTAGTAGGTTGGCACATTTGTAGTATTCGCTTTCGGGAGGGTTGTACTCTCGACAGTTAGTGAAGATCCTCTGCATGTCAGCCATGAACAGCTTCCGAGTGGTATAATAACGACTCTTCAGGCGCTCGCTCATCGTCTTCAAGTCTACAATGCACAATAACATTCATTCATTTAGGGGTGGGCGATTCGTCCAAAATCTTATACCCGATATGAGTATTTTTAATTCACGATGACAATATATAGTTATTTTTGCTTTAAATAAGGTTTTTATGATATTAGTATATTAATACCATTTCATATTTGTGGAATTTCATAAATATCATCACCAATATTGCAAAAAACGAATACTAGCCTAACTAACAAGTAAAAAAACAAGCTTACTGCAGACAAGTAAACAGTGATAAAATAAGCACAAAGAAAGCGATTACAAGCAATAGGACAAAAACTACAATAAAACCAAAGACACAAATGAAATAGACCTACCTGAAAACCTTCAAGCACAAGAAATAAGAAATACTACATATTGTATAAAGTAATCAAATGTACGATGTAATATGTACACATATACATTTATTTTTATTAAAGTTACAAAATTGATTCAGTCAGTATCTAATTTCTTTTTTTGTTTGATTATCATTAATGACAGACGGCAGCAGGTATATTAGGCTGCTGTCACTTTAAGATCTCATGCACTAATCTAATATACTGTTACACATGCGCTTTCTTTCCCTTAACTGTCACTTGCCCGTATACGGGCAAACTAAATTTACTTCACTATATTACTATTAAATCCTAATCTAGTCATGACAAACTATATATCGTTGGAAAGGTCTAAGACTACTAAATAGATATTTTAGCGTTGTTTTTTTCTTACAAATTACGAATGAACAGTAATATATGAATTTATGACAAGAGTGCGCCTCAAAAAATCAACGTCATTACAGGAGTTTCTGACCTTTGTCACAAAAAGTCGACCCACACACTTTTAATAATTGAAACTTTGGTTTTTAGTGCTAAAAGTTCATAATAAAACATAATCTAGTATTTGTCAATAAAAAAAGATAAAATTATATTTTAAAAAGTAAAGTAAGAAGTCCTCTAAAAAGTATAATATATATTATATATAATATATATATTTTTTATTATTATTATATCACATATTTTAGTAGTTATCATAAATTAGGTATCATTTGAAAGCTTAAGAACTCATATAGATAATTCATCCTGTGAAAACCGTTTTGAAATTGGACGTTGCGTTACCATAGAAATGGTATTTTTTTATTTGGCCCCTCCCCTTTTGGGCATCATCTTTCATAATTTATTATCAAAACCTTTTCTAATCTTGACAAAACACATATTGTCAGAAAGGTCTGAGTCTCAAGGTTCCATATTTAGTGACAGAAGTGATATTTGGATAGAAATTTATTAATTTGTTATGGCAGAATGCATACAATTAAATTCAATGGAATTCAATGGCACCCGGTGGCTATTTTTGGTATAACGCCTTAACAAAATCTCATGGGAACTTCAATTTTTGTGATATCAACTTTAAATTTGGAACACAACTTGGTTAGATATATAGCTTTCATTTTATAGTAATTTTATAGTAAAAAATATTTTGTAAAATATTTATTTTATATTAAAAAAATATATTAATAAAGTATATTTGATTTACTGTAAATTATAACTTCCATTACTTTTTCATACTTTAATTTTTTGAAGTGCTTTCACTTCAGTAATAATCTGCTGATTGTTTTCTTTAAAACAAGACCAAACTTAGGTCTATATTCCAAAGCATTCTTGAATTACAACAATTTAAGTTTGTATAGTGCATTTTTATGTCAATTATCAAAAGGGGGGGGGGGGGTGACAGCTAAAGGGTTAAAGGTTTGCTTTCAGTTAAGACATAAACGACTGTGTTTACGAGGATACTTGCAAACACTTTCAGGTGTGTGCGACTGTGCGTCTCTCAGACAGCCCACGCATATACCGAAATTAGATTCTTTTGCTGCCTATTGTACTTGAATGGTTTAAAATCACTTGTTTTTAAACTACAAAGATTAAAAACGCATTCAAATGATAAGCTTTCATGACGGCGCAGCACGGCAACGTCATGTGAGCGCGTAACCGCCACAGATACGATAATCCAAAATTTCTGCTAGTTTATCGTGTCAACCGGTATATCGCCCACCCCTACTCTCATTCATTATACGCTCAAGTAAGTGTGTATAAGAGATATTTGCGTACCCATAGGGAAGCGGATGACTTGGTAATAACCAGGTGCCTCGTTCTTCTTTACTGGCTCCATGAAGGGCCATGCATTCTGGTGTGACTGACGGGTACAATACATATTCCTCATTAGCCATTTATGTTCTTTTATAATTATTATAATTATAATTATTGTGTTTGAAACGTAAAGCCAAGCAGATATACATTACCTTGACCTGCTGTAAGATGTTCTTTATGGTGGTGTACAACTGGTCAGGATCCTTCAGCTCTTTGCTGTGAAAAATTACACAAAAAAGAAACATACTTTCAAAACCTCAACAAACTACAAACTAGTTAGATAAGCTGTGACTTATAGATACACTCACCTCTTCCCTAAAGGCTTCCACCCCGTCTCACCTGTCCAAAAACAGAAGTAAATTAAAGTTTAAATAAATTTTTTTATATATATATATATATATATTGTTATAGTATATACTGTTAAAATAATACAATATTTTTTAGAATACAATGAATAACATTTGTATAATAAAACATAAAATATTGTATTATCAATATAAATGTATTTATTATAATTTTTTAAATCTAAAAATATATATCACAGTGAGACATACGGATTCCTGGAATGCTCTCAATTGCAATCTGGCGAACTCCCTCCTTAAAACAGGACAGCCCAGGGTAGACTTTACGAATCTGCGCTTGCTTGCGTTCTATAAGCTTCTTAATGATCTGAGAGAGAGGGTGAGAAAGAAAAAGAAAACCCTTTAAGCGATAACAGAATCATGAATTTTACCATACTGAGTAACCTCTTTGACACACATCAGATCTCATCTTCACACACACACACCTCTTTCTGTTTCTTGATGATGACGGAGAACTCAGTGTAAGGGATGCAGGGGTTCAGTTCACAGCCCATGAGTGTGGCCCCCTCATAGTCCTTAATGTAGCCCATATACTTAGACTTCGGCACTTTAATATCCTTAGAGAATCCCTGACATGAAACAAGATTAACAAAATAAGGATATGGACATACTTAAAGCGACAGTACCCAAAAATGAAATTTGTTGTTCCAACGCATCATTGTTTTCTTCTTATTATTATTATAATAAAAATATAATAAAACACAAAAGGAGATGTCAGGCAGAACCTCCCCATTTTTTGTCATTTTTGGAGCTTGTTAGTATAATTCATCATCCACTATAGTTGCAATTTGTGCCATGGAAGACAAAGAAAATACCACAGTACTTTTTGTATGGACAAACTTTTATCAACAATTGACCGGCTCTCTAAAACAACTAAAAGAGCACTAACCTGCTTCTTGAAATAGCCAATGGCGTATTCATCAGCATAGGTGAGAAAGTTGAGAATTTCATGCTTGATGTGATACTCCTTCAAATGGTTCATGAGGTGAGTCCCATAACCCTTAAAAAGCAATTAAATGAATACTGATCAAGCTAGGAATGAATGAGGAAGGTGGAATGACAAATAATAATGGAAAAGCATCACCGTAATTATAAGACAACACACCTTGACTTGTTCATTGGAGGTGACGGCACAGAACACTATCTCAGTGAAGCCCTGAGTTGGAAACATCCGGAAGCAGATTCCCCCAATAACACGGCCATCTTTAATTAGAGAAAGAGTCTTGTGCTTCCTGTTTAAAGAGGAAATAGATTGACTCATAACAATGTTATGCCATCAATTCACAGGAAGCAATAGTGTGGCGAGCAGGACGAGGTAGAGGAACGTTCTCTTACGCCCCTCGACCTCGTCCTGCTCACCACAAATAGGTTAACATTATAGGTTAACCAATGCAATTTAACCCTAAACCAAAACAAAGTTAACTGTTAAAATGTCAGAAAATCACCAGTTTAAAGGTACCCCTAATAATGTAGTGTCGTATAGCTGTTTGTGAATGTAAAAGGTCTTCAAAGTTCTCTCTAAGTGCATGTAAAATGTAGTTATTGTCTCCCAAAGAAAAGAAAAAAAAACAATTTTGAACTGCCTCAAACAGTCAGTATTCCAGTATTCCAATTCCAGTCCTTACTTCCTGAACAAACCTATGTTGGTTTGTAACAGATTTACATAATGGCAGCCTATAGTCTTCATTGGCTGCTGAAGAACAACATCTACTTTGACCCACCCTCAAACACTGTAGTTGTAGCTGAGGTCTGAAAGAGTTTGGTTTGTGTTGTCAACATGTCAAGAAGACGCCGTTTTCTGCACTGCAAAAGCAAATCCACTTTGCATGCACTTCCAAAGGATGCGGATGAGGACTCATTGAGCCCCATAATACACCCGGCGCAAGTGTTTTTTGCTAGTTTCACCCCGACGCAGTTATCATTTTCACATCCTGCGCCACGTTGTTTAAATAGTAAATACAATTGTGCCCATCTGTTCGCCCATGGGCGTGCTGGTCTGAAAATGAGGAGTGTTCGGCGCATTGTTGGCATGTTGCTATTTTGAGGCAACTGAAATAGACTGCGCCATTGACCAACAAAAACCTGGTCTTAAGTCAATTATGCAGTATTTTATTTTATTTATTTGCGCTTTGATCGTTAAAATAGGGCCCACTGAACTGATACAGTAAAACTGACGGCATAGTTACTGTTCGTATCGTGGTGTATCAAGTGCTGAAGAAGCCTCTGGATCTGAAATTCAGATATTGTAGTGGGCGTTTAGTTTCTGGCACGTGCTGCAAGTGGTAGACCAATCACAACAGACTAGGCCATCTGACCAATCAGAGCAAAGTAAGCTCTCAGAAAGCAGGGTTTTAGAGAGATCAATTCCTTTATCAAACCGTTTTTAGAAACTAAGCAAAGAGGTAATGATGCAGTGTATATTATGAGAAAATTAAAGTGTTTTTGACACTTTCTTGTAAACCTATTGTAGAAGACCTCCGAAACTAAAATACTTAAATACTTCACAACAGACTTGTAATTATAAGCATCAGACAAAGGTCTTTAGTGCATTAAAACAGGGATGATGGTAACCAACATACGGGTCAAATACGAGGCGTGTGATGTATTCTTTAGGCATGCGGGGCAGCTGATGTGAGAAAACGTTCTGCAGGCCAACAAGCCACATGAGGATTTTCTTATTGGGCTTTTGGTTGAGGGAGTTTCCGATGACATGGAACTCAATGACACCGCGCCTCTCCTCTAATCGAGCAGCTTCATCACGCGCAGAATGAGCTGAGAGAAGACTGGTCTGAGAGAAAGAAAGAGATACAGTTAAACACTTTGAGAATGAGCACTGCCATATGTCAGACAGAAAACACATCAGACACACTCTGTTTTACCTCTGGTCCCAGCATGGCAGTAGGGTCTGTAATGGTGGACATGACTTCATTAATTAATTCCACAGAAATGTCACCAACCACACAAGGCCGTTTGCAGTCCTCATGAGATAACGGCTCAGAAGGCTTTCGCTTTTCTCCACCTACATATGTGCATAAAGTCAAACCTAATAAGATATTAAGATCGGTGGTCATTGTGATGGCCAAGAAACACTCTTCACAGACCCTCTAATCTGATTCAAAAGGATTTTACAACTTTATTACATCAAATATCTGCAGTACATATATATATATATATATATATATATATATATCAAGATCCTATTAACTGTGAGTTGATGAACAGTTTTAAGTAATTATTTAAACCATTTAAAAAGATGTAATGATTTATTTGTTTACCTGCATGTCACAATCATCAGAGAACCGTGAACATGCAAATGAGTTGTTAAATTATTGTAATATTAACTTAAAATCTAAAGTTTGTATTTGTACTTCAAGTTTTAAAAAAAATACAGTAAAAACTGTAATATTAGGAACAAGAATTACAATTTAAAATAATTGTTTTCTATTTGAAAATATATTTAAAAAGTAATTTATTCCCAAAGCTGAAAATCAGCAGTCTTCAGTGTCACATGATCCTTCAGAAATCATTCTAATATGCTGATTTGGTGCTCAAGAAACATTTCTTATGATCATCAACGTTGAAAACAGTTGTGCTACTTAATATCTTTTAGGAAACCTTGATACGTTTTTCTGGATTCTTTGATGAATTGAAGGTTCAAAAGAAAAGCATTTATTTTAAATAGAAATCTTCTGTAACAAATTAAAAGTCTTTACTGTCACTAGATCAATTTAATGCACCCTTGCTGAATAAAAGTATACTTTTATTTAGCAAACTGTTGAACATTATTGTAGATTTATCATCAAGACTACAAAAATTGGCAAAGTGATTTTCTATCATTTATAATCAGACACTGAATAATATACTATGAAATAAGTTGATACCTGGATTGGGCTCCACAACGGATGCTACTTTCCGGGCTGGGCTTAAGCTGCCTCCTCCAGCCAGCTCCACAGGGGCAGGACTACTGCTATAGTACAGGGGGCGGGTCACGGGTGGAGCACTGATCACTGTACCAATCAGAGAAGAGAAACGTTTGTTTACATAACCATGCCACATAAATGACTGAATAAAGTTAACTCTAACATTGCTAATCACCTGTGGGAATCTGTCCACCTGATAAACCAACCATGAAGTTTTCACTCCAAATGGGCGAATTATGACTATAAACCTCCTCCTCCAGCATAGACAAAAACCTAGGCACAACACACACACACAATATCAACATATTAAGCCCAAAGTACACATTATATTTTTACGCCAGCATATGTGTAAAATACATGCTTTCAAAGTGAAGGGATGGATTATTGAAAGCCGCTTCAATGTATATTGTTTGTTAATCAAGTTATTAATCAATTTTTATCCTTCTAAATATCAAAAGATTTGATTGACTTATTCAAGCTTATGAGATTTACAAGTCAGTTTCACTGAAACATGCTCTCTCTTTTTGTTAAAACCTATATTTACACTTCTAGCTGACCCTGTCAGCCTAGGTCACTAGGGGTCACTCAGGCCTGTTGCCTACATGACAATTCTTAGTTAAAACATTTACGTTACGTTTCATCTTCAATCACATCTTCAATCATCTTTCAATTCAATCACTCCACTTTCACTGGGAGGTGAAATGACCATCTGGCAAGACAACTGGAAGTTGGTCACTTTGTTCCTAAACCGGGATTTGACTGACGTCCTGATAATCAATGGAGATATTCTTCTAGTGAACAGCCCATATGTGGAATTTTTTTAAGTTTATCTGTGCCTTAACCAATCAGAATAATTTAACCTGACAAGATTACATATCTTAGTGACTTGTGTACGCAGAGCGGCCTACGAACGCATTGCTGAGTGTTGAAGCTGACTTCTGCTGATGAAACTGCAAACTATTCTTCAGTAAAATGTTCTTCAATTGATTGCATTTCTGACTCCTGGTCTTCATTCATCCTATCTGGTCTTTGGGTCTTAACTGTAAATTCCCCTACAAAAGTAAGCGCGCACTATTCGCGCTTACTTTTTGAGGGGAATTTAGAATTTTGTACGTGAATCCTCGAGTACGAGTAAAAACCAAAGGCTTTTGAAAAAATATTCTTTCTGTGTTGTTGTGTGCTTACTTGGGGAAATGTGTGAGAATGAGTGTGCGTTTCTCAGGCGGTAGTTTGTCTTTCTCCTGTCGGGCCTGTTCCAGCAACTGTTTCCTCATGACAGTGAACACAGAGCGCAGAAAAGTGCGTCCGAAAATCTGTGTGGCCTCATATCGAGGAAGACTGTCACAGAACTGTGGCACATTACAATAACACAGCCACCTGCAACACAAACACACAATAAAACCAGAAATGTGTCTAGAACTACCAAGGCAGTCATTTTGACTGTTTTAAATTTTTGCAATGTAATAACTTTGTTGAAACAAAACCCATGTAACATGTAAGGACCCTGAGTTTTCCTAAATGTGTCTATATTTTATTCTATCATTGTTATTTTATTAAAATTACAAGGCACAAAAGAGTTTTGAGTATTTCTACCTTGATTGGCATAACAGCCATACTGACCGTATGCATTACAGACCGTGTATAATTTGGAGAAACTAAAAGAAAAAAAGACAAAGGACACTTGTGACAAATGTCATAAAGTTGTGTGTGGGAGCTGCACATGGAGGGTAGAGATTACCTGTGTTGACTGTAAGTAACTGATCCACAAGCATCAGTGAAATTGATGTACGCTGTTTGCCCCCAGAACAACCCAAGTTAGCCCACTTAGTGGAGAATACTTTCATAATGATTTAACAGCATGATATTTTCATTGTAATTTTACAGCATGATATTTTTTGGTTACTAAATCAGTCCGTTTTCTCGCAGTTTATTAAATTTTCATATTATTTTCCATTGACGGTCAGAATGACTGTTTTGGCCAGTTTGGGGCTTATGCGTTTCATATGTGCCCATAAAGGTTTTACCTATGCATTGAAATGCATATTGGCGATGTTTTTGTAAGCTATTGTATTCTAATATCCAAGGATGAATACATTTGTTTTAATTTTACAAAGAAAATAATAATCAATTTAGACTTTGCATCTGTAATTACAATAGCTGTTCTGTGGTTGTCGATTAACTAATACATTTTCACATACATTAGAATTCAAATGTAGCGTTCTGATTTTTATTATTACTTATCCTAACATTACAGATCCATTTATTCTTAAATTTGATATAGCTTATTGAAATTATAAGCAAATAATGTATGAGCGGTCAGAATGACTGCTGTGGCCATTATAATAGTTATAGAATTCCGGTAGTTCTAGTGTTAAAGTTGCCATGAAATCAAAATTGATAATTTTTTTTAATGGAATATTACAGTATTAATTGTAAATGAATCATCTGTGCACATCTTAGAGGGTGGGCAACCTGTCACTAACATGAGATCACAGCAACAGCGAATTACAACCATCCAACGATCCAATCAATTCTAGATGGACAAAATCAAGTCCCTACATTTTTTCTAGTTTGAAAAGTCGTTTCACTCGATAATATGCGTCACAATAGGGGGGAAAAGACTATTGCAACTTCTGTTTCATGCTGACTTTAAGAAATAGGGCCAATTGTTATTTCAGGTTATCCTTAAACGACAATGAGGTGTAAAACAGAAGAAAAAAA
Source organism: Meda fulgida (assembly GCA_030578275.1). NCBI lineage: Eukaryota > Metazoa > Chordata > Actinopteri > Cypriniformes > Leuciscidae > Meda > Meda fulgida. The sequence continues at coordinate 23,660,890 of CM060634.1, read as the reverse complement.
TAACTTTATTTTCCCCTTTGGAAAATAAGATCCTCTCTGCGGTTCGGTGACCCTAAACTAAAAAAACTATCAGTCACCTGGTGTAATTGACTTTGTAACCAGCTACATCATCATCGGGTGCTCTTTGCCGTCTTTGTGAGGGCGTCTCTAGCTGCCAGTAGTTGATCTGGTTGAGGAACATCTTTGCGAGCTCCACAATAGTTTGCCTCTCCTTACAGGGTAGGTGACTAAACTTGTACTGCACAAAGTTGTTCACACCCTGCAACAATAACAACATGAAAAAAACATCCGTGTGACAACAGCAAGGACATCAGGAATGTGTCTAGGGTTGTTTGGTAGCTCACTGACTCATATACCACATGAAAAGTACACTGCCTACAAATTAACCAAGAAAAAAGAGCTGTGAATGTAGTTAAAGGGGACCTATGCCCTTTTTCAAAGTCTTGATCTTGTTTTTTGTGTCTACTAGAATAGAACATTATTTTTGCACACATTTTACATCTCTTTCCAGTCTGTTAGTAAACACTCTGTTTAGTTCCTGTCTCTATGAAGCCCCTCTTTCCGAAAAGTTCAGTGTGCTCTGATTGGTTGGCTGGAACAGTGTGTAATGACTGGCAAACTGCTTTGATTGTATTTCGGAAAAATGATCCCCTATTACCACAATTGTGAGTTTCAACACACTAGTACTAACTCAACTCAACCAGGCCTCACCCCTTTTCTTGCATATGCCTTGGGCAGGAATTATTTAAATGAGGTATACTTTTATGTGTTTGTTCCCAGAGGAAAACCAAAGACTACAATCGTTTCAGGGAGTTTCAGGGAGTTCAGGAACGTTGTTTACGTATTTAGGGAATCTATGCTCCATTTAGAGTGGACTTTTACATTTTCAGACCTTGTACATGCTCAAACAGCAACATTACACACAAAAGAAAGTTGAAAATGTAAAAAATGGACCCCTTCAAATCCCCAATTCTGAAAATTGTCTGTTTCAGAAGAAAGCTACAGTTGAGCTCATAGGCGGTTTATCTATTTCTGCACCTTCACACTTCTAACATTCTCACGCTAATATTGTTTTTGAATGTTTGTCTGCATGTTTGAATATGATCAGTTTAGTGCTATTTAGCAAAGATTTCACCACATATTTAATACTATATATTTAATGCTGTTCAAAGCATACCTGTTCAATGCTTGGTTTTTCAAAAGGTGGGCTTTCCAGAGCTTCCACCACTGGCCTTCCCATCTGCAGGATGCATTTCCGTAGCAACTAAGACATTTTCCAAAACAAACAAAAAAAGGTAGGTAAAATGGATTAATAGTAGCAAAGAAGAATGCAAATTTATATTAAAATTCACTAACATTCAAAAGTTTAGGGTCAGTAAGATTTTTTTTTTTAAGAAATTAATACGTTTATACAGCAACTAAAAAAGGCATTAAATTGAAAGACATTTTTAATGTGACATAAGATCATAATATTCTATTTTAAATAAATGTTGTTCTTTTGAAGTTTTATTCATCCAAGGATTCTGAAAAAAAATGATCACGGTTTCCACAAAAATATTAAGTAGCAACTATTTTCAACATTGGTAAGAAATGTTTCTTGAGCACCAAATCATTATATTAGAAGGACCAGGTGACACTGAACCCTTTTTTTGAATTGTAATAATATTTCACAATATTACTGTTTTTTACTGGATTTTTTTTGAACAATTAAATAAGTAAGCATAAGAGGCTTCTTTTAACTTGTGTTAATTATATTCCTTGTAGTAAATAATGAATATAAGTGTCACCGTTTCATTCAGTGATTCATATTTTTTATATTTCCAAAACAAGGAATCATTCATGGTTGCACCACTGCACAACATGCAACAACCTAATAGACTCACTTTGAAAAGAGAGAAGTAAACTTGTTTAGTGTCAGGATCCTCCTCTTTATGGACACATGTGTACAAGTACTCTACATCCAGTACGATTCCAAGCAATCTGTTCACCTCCTCCTCTGACACATTCTCCAAGTGTGTCACATGGTCACCTGGCCAGAAACACAAATGAATGAAGGAAGCCTTACAGAATGATGTAGCTGAATCATAAAACTGTTGACTATAAGTAATTAACTTTAAATATAACCACTGAAAAATATTCAAATACGTAGTTTGTGTAAGCTGTAAGCGCTGTAAAAACATACTATAGCTTAACATTATAACACTAAAAATCAGTTTCTCTACGGATGACAGAAAAGGGATTTTATCTTCCTGAACTCTACTGTTGTGTTCTATTATCAGTCAAGCAGTCGTTACCGAGGGCATGGCTGCAGCTTCTGCACGGCTCCATTAAGTTAACAGCGACTGGCTGCTCAGCCCTGGGCGGGGTTGGAGGGGGAGGAGTTGGTGGTGGATTTTGACTCTTCCAGCCATTACATTTACAAGCTCCTTCAGCCTGTTGGAGGACAAAACAAATCAGTCAAAATATGAGACATAAAAATGACTACATTAGGAAGAATTTCACACTAATAAACTGTAAAGCTACTACAACATGTTTTGAAAAACTGCACTGAAACCAATAGAATCTAGTATACCTTATTTGAAGAAAATGCATTCAAACTTGATTTTATTATTTTATGCATTAAAGGGATAGTTCAATTCTGTCATTTACTCAACCTCAAGTTGTTCCAAAGCTGTAAAAATGTCTTTGTTCTGCTGAACATAAAGAAAGATATTTTGAAGAATGTTTCTAACCAACAATGTATGGGGCACCATCGACTTCCATAGTATTATTATTTTTCATACAATGGAAGTCAATGGTATGGAAGCTTGTTTCCGCCACAGAATACAAAATAAAAAATACGAATTGTGACTTTTTATCTCACAATTCTGACTTGTTTTCTTGCAATTGCGAGTTTACATAAATAGTCAGTTATAAAGGCAGAATTGCATGATATAAAGTCGCAATTGTGAGTAATAAAGTCAGAATAAAAAATCTTTCTCAGAATTGCGAGTTTATATTTGCAATTCTAACTTTATGACACGATATAACTCACTTTATTCTGACTTCTCTCAGTATTGTGAGTTTATATCTCGCAATTCTGAGAAGAAAAGTCAGGATTGCAAGATGTAAACACGCAAGGGTGAGATAAAAACAATTCAGCTTGATTTTTCAATTTTCGTTCTGAGGTAAAAAAAAAAAAAAAAGAATAAACAGCTTGAATATTCGATTTCTGCCATTTCTACACGTGGGCGGGAATGAAACGCCCCTTTCCTCTGATTAGTCAGCCGAAGATCAAACTGTTCCATCATCAGTTCTTCCTCAATTCCGCACAGCAGAATAAGTGTCCTCCGCTGCTGCAGTTGTGCGGATTCTTAACGCTTTATTGCAACTACTACATTTCATATTTTTCTCATCAAACAACCAGACTAACGAATGGCTCGACACAACCCGTACCAGGGAAAAGCCTAGACAAGACTTTCTTCTGTGTATACCAGCAGTTCTTAAGTGCCAGGAGGTCTGTGAAATAATTTGCTATTTTCCAATTTTCCGGACTGTAAAGTCACTTTTTTTATCATGAAGTACGCAGTGATTTATTTCTAATTGACTTAGGCCTATATTATGCATTTTACTTCAAATAATCTAAATGTTGACTTTTAAAAGTAGGTGTGCCAAGAAGGCTATTCGCTGTATTTTGGTTCATTTTTGGTGTCCACATCCAGAAAGATGTTCAAGCTGTTTATTCATTTTTCTACCTCAGAACAAAAAACGAAAAATCGGAGCTGAATTCTTGTTTTTCGGTAGCCTGGTTAACACCAGACCCTTCTTTTTAGTTGAGAATGGGTCTGGGGAAGGTTCATTCACAGCCCATTTCCAAAGGGGCGTCACCAACGGACGTCGCTCAAATGCCTCTGGGCGCAATTGGATAGACCTAAAACCAATCAGAGCGATGAAATTTGATCAACGAAAGATGTTCATCAACGTCGCTGCGCTACCGTCATCGTGTAAAGCCCGCCTTGTTTGTAAATGGTGCCTCGATTTGGAAAAATTGGAAATGGGCTTAAATGGGCTCTTGGCCAGACAGACTTGCATATTAATCTCAAATTTTCCAGAAGTTCGTCAGGGTTTTCCCAGGCTAGTTTTTCGGGGGGGTTGGAAAAAATGGTAAAAACGAAAAAAGAACTGTTTTCTCATTTTTCTACTTTCATATTAAATCAAATAAAAAAACGACTGAACGAATGATACACGGATTTTTATTCATGGTGATTTTTAAATAAAATGAAAATGATGAAAATGAAAACTGAAGGCAAACTATAGTACTAAAATGAAATACAGACATTTGTTGATTAGTTTAATAATGAATTTAATGATTATCATGTTTTTTAATTTATGTATTTAACCCTTTCATGCAAAGAGATCATTACAGACAGCATTTTGCATATGCCTGGGTTTTGATGCCATAGTTGCACATCAACCACTACATTGGACACTAGTGTATAATCCTATACACTGCCACCAAGTGGCCTTTGTATGTGGATTTTTTTTTTCTGGAAACCAAGATGGCCGATGGCCAGTAAGAAATGCCAAGTTGCTCTTGAATATCCATCCATTCTTTCTATCCTATGAGACTCTTGCAGGTAAAATAATGTTGTAACATCTAAGGAGTCATATCATTGTTACATTTTCCAAGTACTGGTTTTAGATTGGGAGGAAATTCTGATTAATCATCTGTCCACCAAATTGGACGTCATGCATTACTATTGCAGCTACAATTATTACTGAGACTGTTGTTCTTGAAAATACATCATCTGCAGTCACTTTTTTTGGCTTTAATTAATTAATTTGTTTGATTAGATTATAATTTGCAGTTACATCACAAAAGTTATCTGATTAAATAATGCATTTACTTGTAATGCGTTACTTGTTACATCAAAAAAGTAATCTGATCATGTAATGCACATTATTTGTAATGCGTTACTCCAACATTGTTCATTTCAGATGAGGTTTTCTCACAGAGAAGAGCTGAATTTGTCCATTTTGAACATAATCAGATTTGGATTTGTCTGGGCAAATCTGGGGTGAGATTGGTGATGTCTGGGGATGTCTCTGTCTTTGCTGCCGGTGGTGGGGTGGCTGCCAGACTTAGAGAGTGGTGTATATCTGGAATATCTGGAATAATTGTCTTTAACTTCTAAAATGCCCAGATATTGTACTTATTGTTGTCATCACTGTTATTGCCGTTATTATTAGTAATAATAATAATAGTAATATCTTACATTTTCTTGAGATCTATTTATCACTCAGTGCTTTTATCAATTTTTTCTCTTTCCATAACATTAACAGAAAAAAACAGAAAAACATAAATAATAACAATAATTACTATTACATTAATCTATTGCATAAATTATAACTGTAGGCTACATAAGCACATTACTGTATCTATGTTTTGTCATCCCCTCCTTTTTTCCCCTATCCTTTTTGTTTTGTATGTGTCATGGATTCTCTCCTTTATGTCCATTATAGAAAACCACTGATGTGGACATCTGAAAATGTATTTGTAAAATATGTGTAAAAAAAAGTTCAAATCTTGTTTTTCATGCCGTAAAAGCAATAAAAACACATAAGAAAAATATTGACTGTGGTTATCATAATTCATGTATGAAAGGGTTAACGATTAAAAATTTGAGTGACTTGGCTCTCCATAATGTTTCTTGTGCGTGATCTGACAACAATGAACAGACAACGCCCCCCAGCAACAAACCCCGCCCCCGGCAACAGACCACGCCCCTCCAGCAGCTGTCATCCTGTCAAAACAAAGACGCCGCTCTCGCCTCTTGAGTAATCAACTTCAATGTGTCTCCTATTCTAGCCAAACTCTCGCACCAAAGCGTCATGACACTTCAGTTTGACTTGACAAAATACAATAAAAAACGACAATCACTGTTAAAACAAAAACAAATTGACAACCCGCCAAGAGCACCCGATGTTCACGTCATCTTGATCACTATGGGCAAAGACAGCGGTATTATCTCTACAGATCACGGAAATGATGAGTTCATTGATATATTTTTGTTGTGCACAAATGTAAGTGGCCAGCGCACGAAAGCATACATTCGCAATTTAAAAGAATGGAGGACAAAGAGATGGCTTTTTGTGCTGTGCTTGCAAATTCAAGAGTGGGTAAAGTAAGGTAACAGCTAGTTTCACCAATAAGATAAACATATAAAAGCGAGTCTTTTACTTTGCACTGTAGGCGTAAACAATGTTTCTTCCCGCTCTAACATACCTTACACGAGGAATAAACGCCGAGTTTCTCCAGTTTCTTCGGACGTGGGGAGGAGCGGAGCTGCGCCTTCTTAACAGCAATACGTGCAGAACCGACCGCAGCGCCCGAACACTCGGTTCCACCGACTCCTGGAGCAGCCGGAGCCGAGCCCGCCGCGCCCACCGCCGGGGAGCCTTGAGGAATCCCGGTGCTTTCCGACATCGAGTCTGGTTCCGCGCTCAGACTCGAATCCTCGAAGTCCGCCCGCTGTATTCGCTCTCTCTACCCCTCAACAGCGGGATCAGACATGGCGTTCATCCCTGCTTTTTTATTTGACATTGTAAATCCGTCTTGTCTCCGCTAGGGGAGGCACAAAATTAATCCCGTTATGATTCGGACTCGGAGAAGGATACAAATATGTCATGATTCTGAGCGAACCGTTCAAGGTCAAATACATTAAAAGGGTTAGACATGTTTTTTGGAGACATTATGGCTGCTTAAAAAACCTTCACGAAACTTAAACAACTTAACTTAAACTTAACTTTAAACAATCCTCCTAAAAAAGAAAAATCTAAAACTAGTCTCCTCTCCTGTAAGTCACCAAAAACATAGAAAACTATTAAAAATATTTTTTGGGTAATTTAAAAAAAGCTGATATATATATACATATTTCAGCTATTTGACAAATATGCATATACATATATAATTTTACTAAGTATATAATATAACTTCGTAAAATTATATATCTACACATCTATATTTCTATGATGAAAAACTTAATTTAGAACAAACGAAAATTAGACATTTTGCCTTATAGCAACTAACTGAAGTAAGTTTAAGTACTAAAACTGAAATAAAAATGTAAAAGCTATATAGAAATATTTTAAAAAAAAGACAAAGCACATAACATTACTGAAACAAAATTAAAATGAAGACTAAAAAATATATTAAAATTAAAATATTAATAAATACTATAATAGAAGATAAAATACAATAACAGACTTAAACACCTGTCAGCAAAAATTAACGAAAACAGGTGATCATAAAAACAGGCATCACTAAGGAAATCGAAAAAAAAAACACTTTGTAAAATGAAGCTTATCCGCAATCAGTCATAGAATAAAATCAGCAATCAGTCCTTTATGAGCAAACAAATAAGTGTTGTGACTCAAGGTATACAATTTACTTATTATGTGTCATTATAACAAACAAATGCTATTACAGAAGAATCTGCACTGGGATAGGAATTCCACTCAGTGATAAGACAAGAAGTTAATTTGGCCCTCTGAACACGCAATATTATCAATACCATTTATAAGAAATTTATTTGATACATTAACAGCAATATTTAAGTAACTGCATTTTTAATCTCAAAGGGGAAATGCTTTAAAAAATAAAAAAAGACAAAAATTTAATGTAGCAGCGAATTTATGTGGTACCAGTATCCTGAAGGATAGAATATTGAGATCATGTTAGAAGTGGATGTTGTCTGATACTGGGAAGAAAAGCAGAGGAAGAACCATCATAATCTGTTCATTTGGACAGTTAGTGACAAAACGTTGTGAACGTCTTTGCTTTCTCATGAAAATTACAAAACAGACCACTAAAGAAAAGCTTTTTTTTGTTGTTAATAACACTACATACATTTTTTATAAGACCACCATTGATTATAATTTAACCATTTTGTGAAAAAGAAACATAACTCCAACCCCCTATCAAAGCAATTCCTGGTTACTGTACAATTGTTTTTTTTTTTTTTATTTTTTTTTTTTTTATGATTATCTAACTCCCTATCAAGCATTAGTCCTGCAACAGTAAATGGAAAAGACGAATACATTGCAACACCCTATTTACAGTAAATTATTTATATATATTTATATCACTCTGGCTGTTCTTGCAAGAGATAATATCAAGACCAAAAATTAGTGCAAGGCATGGAGTAAGAAACACCTGGGTGAGTTAGAACCAGAAGAGTGTGAGTGTGTGAGAGTGGTGCATGTTTGTGAAGCGGAATTCAATTATTTTGTATGTAGACAGGCTTTTTTTTCGTGTGTTTTTTTACTAAATGAATATCACATCCTTGTGTAAGCCTTTCATGCTGAGTGAAAGCGCAGCCAGATATTCACTCAATAAGACGGTGCCAATAATGCCGGGAAAAAAAAGGTGAAGGCTTGCTAACTGGTGAGAGAATAACAGGGATCTTGGCTGTGTGTGTGTGATTAAGAAGGAGGTGGGCTTGGCGGCACAGCCTCAGGAAGTGGGCAGTCTGCCACTGAACAGAGCCGCTGGGACATCCAGAATAGGAGAGAGAGGGAAAGAGCAGGGAAACGAGGCGGGGTGGAGCAAAGGGGCCGGGTCAATTGTCACGTCCTCTCTCACCATGTGTGTTAAAACTTTGATTTACCTTTTTCAGGCTTTGTAGTGATACATGCATCCATTTTTCTGAAAAGTACATTTTTATAAAACAAAAATCATAAAAAAAAGGATGAAAACAGATTTGAGAAAAAGAAACGACGAAGAAGACTGTAGAGTTCTGAATTATGACAGAGCAGGTGAACCCTTGCAGAGGCCCCACCCCTTTTTGTCCTGGTCAGGCAAATGGCATTTTTTCTTTCTTTCTGATGAATATTTGTGACGGCATATATTACAGTTTGGAGACAAGGCATGACCTTAAGCATGAATACAGTAAGAAGCCTGGGTCTTTACAGAAAAACAACTAAACAAAACACCGCGGATACATGGGCGGGGCAGAGCTTTTGTTACAGCGTAAGAGAGTTGTGGAAATGGGGAAAGCGGAGGCATTTCATTAGTTAGTCAAAACCAAGTTGGAGGGCGGGACCTTGCGTTAGTTGTTGCGGTAACAGAGTTTTGTGTGGGTTTTTTTGCGTTAGTTGCTGCAGCAGGGGGCCTTGGTGGGTTGGGCTGTCTCTGTGAGGTCCACGCCCCTACTTCGCCCACTGTTGGCTCCGGCAGCTTGGGGCTCGCTCTTGGGCAACTTTTTTGCTGAAGAGAGACAAAACCAGAAATGAACTCTAGAATACTAAAATACAACAATATAATATAATCAATCATGAAATATGTAGTGTTTATTTAAAGAAATAAACATTTAACCAATAGAATTCACAAAAATATTGTGTATATTCACAATTTAGCATGGCTTTGAGAGCCTTATTAATATTAATTATACATAATAATAATAATAATAATGGTAATAGAAGAATAATAACTTGCATTGTACTATTAAAAGTTCTTGGCACCAAAGCATCAAAAAGAATACTAGGTTACATTTACAAGATTTTATAAATACTGTGCGCGCGGTATTTTTTTAATCCGGTTGAGAAGATAGATGTATTCATTCAAGCGTTTAGATGCTGTTTTTTAGTATTGATTGGATTGTTTCAGGTCTACACCAACCCTTTCAATCTGATCAAAATTTAATTTGGATTGAGCGCGGCAGACTTTTCAATTTGATTGAGCCATTAATCAGATTACTAACAAATTATTTGAGTGCATGTAAATTTAGCAACTGATAGGTTTTATTATTAGATAAAACCTTACCAATGGCCATGAAGATCTCATTCACATTCATGGAAGTCTTTGCTGATGTCTCCATGAACAGCAAACTGTTGTCATCTGCATAAGTTTGAGCATCCTAGAAAAATAAAACAGCTCGGGTGAGGGAGACAGCTTTGGTCAGATATAAAAACTCACTGGTTGGTCTCATTGTGAAGCCAAGCATACCTGGAAGTCCACAGCTCTCTTGTTGGCAAGGTCAGCTTTGTTCCCAGACAGTGCAATGACAATGTTTGGGCTGGCCTGCCTCTGAAGCTCCTTAACCCAGTTCTTTGCTCTTGCAAACGACTCCTTCATTGGCGCAAAAACAGAAACACCGAAGAGACAAATAAATACAACAAAGTTGGTCATAAAACAACTATTCATTCATGAAGAGAACAACAAATCGCCTCACCTCATTGGTGATGTCATAAACTACAATGGCAGCTTGGGCACCTCTGTAGTACATGGGGGCCAAACTGTGGTAGCGCTCTTGTCCGGCTGTGTCCCAAATCTCAAACTTTACTGTTGTGTCATCCAAACACACCGTCTGCGTAAGGAAGGCCGCTGGAAGAAAAAGTCGTTGAGTTGTTGATTTATTAAAGTTGTTGAGAACATGTGCCAGCAGGTACACGCAAATTTAGACACAAAATCCCCTACCTCCTATTGTGCTTTCCTGAAACTCGTGAAACTGCCCCTTGACAAAGCGCAGTACGAGGCTGGACTTTCCCACAGCTGACTCCCCTAGCAAGACCAGTTTAAACTGGCAGATCTTATTGCCCGCGTTGGACCCATTGGGGCGTGTTGCTCCTCCCCTATTGGCCATGACAGTTGTCAATCACCCAGTCTCCTTTAGGCGGTCACACACACACCGAGAGTTGTCCCAGTACTGGCTGCACAGGGTAACATGTAACCAAAAAAAGAGAAATGAAAAAGAGGACTTTCATGTTGACTGCAGACAAAGATCTTTTCTGTCTTCTCTTTTTTCTCTATTCAGAGCTCTCTAACGAGAATCGCTTATCTTGGCTTTAGTGATGGCGGCTAGTAACTCAAATGCTATTTTTGGTTTTGAGATGGGAATTTTTAGTCTAAAAAACAAATCTATTTCCTTTTCTACCTTACAGCTGAATATATGACACTGTGGCAACTAATTACAATCTCAAACCAGTGACTTAGGATGTACTCAATTACTCTGTTTTGCTATATGATACAATTAATGTCTCATGCATTGTATTAAACTGTAAATCATTTTAATAAATTTAAAAGAAATTGTTCACACAAACTGAACATCATAATGCCTCAAAACAAAAAAAAAACATTAAATATTTTAAAGCATTTATTTGTATACATCTATGAGACAATGCATCCTCGTTACCACAGAAATATTAAGCTGCACAACTGTTTTCAACATTGATAATAATAAGAAATGTCTCTTGGGCATTAAATAAGCATATTAGAATGATTCTGAAGGACCATGTGACACTAAAGACTGCAGTAATGATGCTGCAAATTCAGCTTTACCATCCCAGGAATGTTTTTATCAAACATTCCTGGAAAATTTATTTTGATCAAATACTGGCAGTCTTGGTGCGCATAGAGACTTCTTTCCAACTCCGAACACACACATACATACACAAAGATTTTCATGACTTTTAAAATTCAATAATATTTCCATGACTGAGGGAACTCTAAATATTGCTACAGATTGTAATCATGCATTAAAAACACAGAAAACAATTGTTTTATTGACCATTATTTAACATTGCTGAAATCCTTGCAGAAATAAATGTCTGTAGCCATGGTAACCCATTCTAGCACAGAATGTCCTGAGTAAGCAGTCAAAACAAGCATTCCCATTTAGCCCGGAAAAAAAACAGCCTTAAGCAACAATTCAACAGAAATTCAAACATGTCACTTCCCAATGAAGTATCTCAGCCTTCAGAATGACTAGGCTACACATACCTGGGATAGATACAATACCATAGACAGACACCAACTCAAATGACAGTAATAAAACTCAAGGAATATCATAGACATTTACTGTGTCAGTGACCTCAAGGCAGGGAAAACACTTTTCCTGTCAAAATTGCACCGTTACTGCTGTTATGAAATAGGAGAATATAAAAACAGACCTCTGATGCTCGTGTGGCTGCTGTGACATTGCATCATCGTGAGCTGATCTTTCTATAAGAGAAACCAAGATCTTCTTTGACGCTCACATCAAATCAACAGGAACTCTATCTGCATAACAGGATATAATTCAACTCCTTGAGAAGAAAGCCTGGTGGTATGTCAAACCATGCCAAAACTGCTATATTCATCCATTTGGTGTGCATAACAGCTGATATAAGAACAAAACTTGTCTTTTACACTTTCCTAGAGTGCAATGGGATGGCTTATATACAATATTCAAACGCGAAACAAGAAAGCACAGCTTATGAAACAAGTCATGACACTGCAAAAGTCAGATCACCTGTGAGAGGATCTAGTCAAGTGCTGCTGGTTAGATTGTGGTCCGTTTTAATGACAGGCCTAACAAAAACAAACCTGTGATTTGTGTGTTGAAAGTTGAGACACAGTCATCGTGTACATGATTCATCTACCCAAAATAAACCTGTATTTTCAACATCACACTACTTCAATTTACCCAACCTAAACAATTCCCCTATTTTTCAACACCACCCCTGAGCCTCAAGCCAAGGAACAAGCTGTTTTGTTACTCGCAAAGACAACCCACATCAGGTCAGATGCCAAGTCTAGCAATAAACCAGTGATCGGCCGTATATCTATGGGAATAAGATGATAACAACATTATAATAAGCTAGCAACTTTCACTCCAGCATTCCCACCCTGTGTTGCACTCAAACTGCATTCCGACATAAGACTCAGCTAAACATATCACGACAGAATGGATATATATTCACGCTTTTAAAAAACAAGATCATGTGTAATGTACATATGAGGCTAAAGAGATCAGATCTGATGACTTGTGTTGGCAGAATTAGGGCAAAGGGCCTGTAACCTTTTTGACGATATCTAGCAAGCTAAAGTGGCTAACTAGCTTGAGGGATACGCCAAACCAGAAAACGGTACATTCAACGGAGGTATTCGGTGTCTTTTTACCTGAAAGTCAGCCGACAGGTTGCTTGAACTGATTTCCGACGACGGGGTGCTAGAATTTTTGAGAGGTTTTCCTTATTATTGGGGTCTGTTAGTGGGAGTTTTACCAACCCCGATCAAGTCTCCTCCTTTCTTTTCTCTCGCAACTTCCCCCTTAGAACCAAAACACAAACAAGCGTTTCCGCCCCTCACGCCACGTCAAATGATACTTCCGCCCTGCAATGATGTACTTCCACCTAATAAAACGTCCTCGGTGAAATGTTGCAGACTTGCACACTTGCACTAACTCTTATGCCCTGTCCAAAACCCACACTTGCGGTCTTTACACTTGACCACTTGTCTATTTATATGACGTATTTCCTATATTTGACCCAAGTGTTCAAATTGGCATTTCACGTTTTTTTTTCAATACTTTGCCTTTTAAAATAAACTTCTAAATGTCTGTTCAGTTGCAGTAGTCGCGATGTAAAATTGTGGTGCTTCTAATTAAGTGACAAAAAGCAGTTACAAATGTTGAACATTGTAGCCTACATCTTTTCACCAACAAAATGTGCAACACTGTATAATTTACTCAGAGGTGGGTAGAGTATCCAAAAACTGTACTCAGGTAAACGTACAAGTACTTATAGAAAAATTTACTCAAAGTAAAAGTAATAATCTTAATAGATACTTTAATAAGAGTAAAAAGTATCCAGTGAAAAAACTACTCAAGTAGTTACTAGTTACCTCGGATCATATAGGCCTGTAGAACATGATATTATTTAGATATTTTTAACTTAAATGACTACTATCATAATTAGATAATAGACTATTGCCTGTCCTTTGGTTTGTATAAGTAGCCTACTTATACAACTACATTTGGATTATTAGACAATGTCGAAATAAAGTGACTCTTTGACACATCGACAGATCTTCGTATGTTCTCCAAAATGTAATCAAATGTATATTTTTGCAAGCATGTTTAAACTGGTTAACTAATTTGTAATATTCTAAAGTCTAAAATTTTTGATGTCATCTTCTCAGGTCTCGCGCATGCGTTGTGGCGCTCTCGTGAACTCACGTCAGAGGCCCAGAAGAAAATGAATAGTTGAATAAAGTCATTATTTTTGTTTGTTTTTTTGCGCACAAAAAGTATTCTAGTTGCTTGATAAACTTAAGGTTGAGCCACTGTAGTCACTTGGACTATTTTAACTATGTTTTTACTAACTTTTCTGGACCGGCAGAATGACATTTTCTGATCAAATGATCAGATTTCATAAAAAAATATCTTGATTCGAGTTCCGAAGATGAACGAAAGTCTTTCGGGTTGGAACAACATGAGGGAGAGTAATTACTGACAGAATTTTCATTTTTGCGTGAACTATCCCTTAAATTACAGTGTATGTAATGTTTTACTCAACATCTCGCGATTTGGGGTAGGCCTACGTTGCTGAACATAGGCTAATGTATGATTTTATACGCTTAATCTGGTTTAGTTTGCATTAAAGGGCATATTGCTTATATATATATATATATATATATATATATATATATATATATATATATATATATATATATATATATATATATATATATATATATATATATATATATATATATATATATATATATATGTAACCTTGTATGAAAATACCAAAAAGTTAATGCAGGATTTAAAATTATTTTGCAAGACATAAGGGCACACATTTAGTAGAAAACGTGACCGTTTCCTTTATCGTGTTGGAAAAAAAAAAACACTTTTTGGGCACTGGCTGCACTTTGGCATTTTTAATGTGCCTTGTCCAAATACCCACACATAGGGGTATTGCTTCTCAATATCGCTCCTCGTCTCCTGGCTCCTCCATCCTATGACCCGGAAACCGATCGAGCTCAGCCATCTTGAAGGACATATCAATTCTCTAATTGCACCTCGAGGATCGAGGAGTGAGGAGGCTTCCAGAGGAGTCATGAGTGAGGAGGACACACTGGTGTATCCTATGCGGAAGAGTTTTATCGACAAAACGTGACGCACATTCTCCTCCCCATTCACATCGGTCACAATCATTTTAATTTATACTTTACCTTTGCAGTTTATATAAACCACACATCTCACATATTTCAACAGGGTATCTTACTTTATTATTATTTATTATGAATATCTTAAATAAACAAACTTCAACAACATAAAGGCAGATCCTTTGAGCGCTGATGATGATGCTGTAGTGACGCTCGAGTGGTCAAGTATTCCAACAAAAAGCTTTCATTCGATTCCTCCGTCCTCCTTTTCTTTCCTTGCAGTCTTCCCTCGCATCCTACAGGGGGTGGAGCTGAGATGCGAGGTAAGGTAACGAGGATGCACAAATAAGAAATGAGAACACAAATAAGAAATGAGAAGCACCCTTGCAGTCTTTGCACGTTGACCACTTATCTACTTGCATGACGTATTTCCTGTATTTGGCCCAAGTGTTCAAGTAGGCGTAAAGACTGCAAGTGTGTGTAGAACTTTTGATTACTCAATGGGACACACTATAAGTCTTGCAAAAAATGTGAGCTTTTATTTATTATATGTTCAATACTTTGCTTTTTAAAATAAACTTCTATGTCTGTTCAGTAGTCGCTATCCAACTAACAGAAGACACTAATTTAAAATTGTGGTGCTTCTAATTAAGTGATAAAAACAGCTCTTTGCATCAATAATTTTTTTTATTACAGTGGAATGTTTTCCTCGACATCTCGCGATGTCGGGGCACACGAGTTACTGAACATAATGCATGATGGGATACGCTTAGCCTCGAATACCACTCCTAAGGTATTCAACTGCTGCGTTCCAGTCCACTTTTAGACACGCACTTGCAAACTTCTCTAAGCAATCCCTGCCGCCATTTTAAAGTACGTTCCACTTCGTGAAGTGGACGAGGGAAGTTTATGGACAGACCCTTGCTCCCTCGATTTTGACCGAGGGATCGAGTCAACTTCATATGTACACTTCAGGCAGCTGCATATACCACAATTCAACACGATTGATTGTGACGTCAATGCATATTGCGTTAAATTTACCCAACCACAAACAACTCTTTGATATATTATTTATTTTAAAAAAAATGTAAACAACTCCAACACACCTACATGTAGAATGCTGCATTAAACAATTTAGTAAGGGATTTTTAAAAATAATAAATCAACCCCATAGTGGATTATAAGTAATCAAGGGTTTAGCACATTCCAATTCAGTCTTCTGCAAACGTTCCGCCAGTAGCGGGCACTCCTACAACGTAAGAAATCACGTACATCCGAGTGAACGAGACGGAGGGAAGTTAGCGAGTGAAGGGCATGACAATTTTGGACTGGAACGCAGCAGGCTGGATCCCAAATGGCACACTTCATGTGGACTTGCGGTCTCGTCTCCTTAAATTGCGCGTGCTCACCAAGTGTAC
The DNA here is from genome assembly GCA_030578275.1 of Meda fulgida. NCBI lineage: Eukaryota > Metazoa > Chordata > Actinopteri > Cypriniformes > Leuciscidae > Meda > Meda fulgida. Next base: position 23,644,561 of record CM060634.1, on the reverse strand, counting down.
GAGTCCGAGAGTGTCCCATTCTGCATTTCAGCATGCAGAAGTGTGCTCACGAGCGCCCCCTTTGTGCCCTCATCTCAAACAAGCCTACTTTTGGTGGCATGATGTCATCAAGCCTGTCCCAAAATACACTCTCACATGTCCTCGTGGACTCGAGCCGAGACCAGCGACCCTCTGCACTTCCTGACATCGGCAAGTGTGAACTCGAAGTGAAGGAGGTCCACAAGGCCGGAGTGTGCCATTTGGGATCCAGCCATAGTGTGGGTTTAGTGTGCATTAAGGGTACTGCACTTGGGGGACAGTCTTGCGCACTTACTTCCTGTCGTGTGCACGCGCTCTCATGTGGCCAAGGCCGCAAGTGTGGGTATTTAGACAAGGCAAAACCAGAGAATGTCTAATGTGGGGAGAACTCCCACTCTGAGTAAACTTCCGGGTTCTGAAATGGTTGCAGTTGAATGAATGGAGGTCTATGGAGCTACACCCCTCAAAAGCCACTTTTCTCAGGATATAATTTTTTGTCTAGTAATTTGAATGTTGTATTCAAAAGAAGATGCAAAGAAATTAAACATTGCCGGGTGTTAGATTTTTTAGAGTCACTTATTTGCTTTAAAAAGTCTTTTAAAATGTCAATGACGTCATACACATCGTACGACCAGAGATACTGCTTTACGGCAATCCTTCAGTCACTTTGGTGCTTTCGCGCTCTGCACTTTCTTTTCTCTCGAGGCATCCACAACACAGCTGACACAGTAAATACATGTGCTAGAAGAGTTACGTTCGCCTTAAAGGAGAACTCCGGTCAATTTTAACATTGAGCTCATTTTTTTGTACATTTGGAGTGCTGTCAGTACAGACAAAAACGACAAAAATCGGTGTTGCCTACACCGTGTTATCCTCTTTTTAAAATTCGCACCCTGTTGACTTCAATGGGGCAAGTTCTAAACCTGCTTTTTGTCGAGTTCGCGCGCGCGATTATTGGTAACTAAGCAACATCATATCATTATGTCATAGAATATCATAATATCAGAACACCACACAGCACCGTCAGTCAATCGGGTGAAAGAGACCAATTTAGCCGTCTAGCCCCCATAGACTCCCATTCATTTTGCACTCGGACGATCGCCCCCAGTGGAACTCTGGTGGAACTACAACCAAAAGTCGGTACAATAGGACAATAGGGAGTGGCCAGGCTTTCCGTAGACGGGCTTTGGCAAAACAATGGTCTAGCTGCAGACTTTCACTTGCACTCTCATGCCCTGTCCAAACACCCATGTGGTGAGCAGGACGAGGCCGAGGGACGTGAGAGAACGGCGCGAGGCCGGTGGCGTGATTGTTAATGAATGACACCTGCGAGACGCACCGGTCTCGCATCTCTCACGGAGGAGCGGAAGCATAAAAGGAGGAGCGACGACAATGGAGATCGAGAGAGGCCAGGCCTGGATTTTATGGTGTGGTCTGTTTTGTGTGGCCAGCAGTCGTCCGTGAGGGGCTGCTGGCTTATACTTTTATTTGTGTATTTGTTTTATTTTACTATTAAAATCTTTAATTGTTCGCCGGTTCCCGCCTCCTTCTTCCGTGAACTTTAAACTGCGTTACAACCTTAGGGTTACAACCAACATTTGCGTTTTTTTTTTCATTTTTGTTTTCATTTGCGGTGTTTGCACTTTGCCACTTGTCTATAGGCTACATGACGTATTTCCTGTATTTGACCCAAGTGTTCAATTTGGCGTGAAGACTGCAAGTGTGTTGAATATTTGATTACGCAATGGGATACACTTAAATAGTGTTGCTAAAAAAGTGCTTACAGAGCTTTTTTTCCTTCAATACTTTGCTTTTTAAAGTAAACTTCTAAATATCTGTTCAGTTGCAGTAGTCTCTTTGTAACTAACAGAATACACAATTTAAAAATTTGTGCTTCTAATTTGTGATAAGCTGTTGCAAATGTTGTACAAAATACACATCCCTTTGCACCAATAAAATGTGCAACACTTTGTTTTACTACCAAATTATGTGTAAAATATAATTAATTGAATGTACAGTGGAATGTTTTCCTCGACATCTCACGATTTCGGGATATGCGAGTTGCCGAACATAATGGATGATGTTACGCTTAATCTGGTTTAGTGTGCATTAGAGCTCTTTTGCTCCTGATAGCCTACTGTCATAGTGTAATTATATATTTTTGTTGCCATGTTGTTTGTACATGACATATTGTTCCAAAAAAAAAAGTTTAACGTAAAAAAAAGAAAAAAAAAGAATGGACATTACTGGAAAATAAACCCTGAAGATGGCAGTAGATGGCAAGCTGCCGTTAAACCCCAAAGGAGAATTATAGTATGATTTCTCATACACTGTCAGCTTGTATTGCACTATTTGCCTTTGTAGATCTCTTAGAGCTGTAATATTGTATTTATGGTAACTTTACAACTTTACTGTCTTAACTACTAGGCTATGACTTTGAGTGGTTTTCTGTTTATTTACTTATATCATAAATTTATACGGTATCTTGCCGCAGCACTTTCCAAAACATCTGCTTTTCAAGATGCGCGTGGAAATTTGGCGGATCCTTGACGCGATCGCGGGCAGCAGTGCAAAGTTGATTCTGTGCTAATATGATCTAATATTTGATGTTTTTTTTCAATTGTTGAAGATTTAAGTTTTGTTCAAAGTAATTAAAGCAACTGCTTTTCAATAACGGAAGAATAGGCTATGTAAAAGTATGGTATATGGGGTAAAAAGTGCATCTGCTTGTCAGGGCAAAAGGCACAATAATAAACATGATAATAAATATCTGACTTTTCCATTTGTTGACATGACATGGTTAGATTCAGAGGGTAAATGTTTTAAAATATGATATTAATCATGTATAATAAAATATTATTTATTGTTACTACTATAAATCTATATGCAATTAGTATGGGATCTCCTTCAATGCTTTCATAATCTTTTTATCAAAATAAACAGAAAATAGTACAAACTTTGCTGAAGTGATTGTTTTGTATTAACTTAGACATTATTAAAACCATATTATTTTACATAAAGTTGTAAATCTATCTATCCATCTATCTATCTATCTATCTATCTATCTATCTATCTATCTATCTATCTATCTATCTATCTATCTATCTATCTATCTATCTATCTATCTATCCATCTATCTATCTATCTATCTATCTGTGTGTGTGTCTGTCTGTGTCTGTTTATTTTGACATGCAGTTGTAATGTCTATCAACAGATGGCGCAAGGATGCTGTAAGAAGTGTATTAGATTTGCATGCTGTGTGTATTAGAACTGCTTTACAGTTTTTCTCAATCGGGTTGACTCACTTCTCAAATGAGACTTTTTTCTCAAAACAATACGTTCAGGTCACTGAACAATTAGTTTCTTGTTCATATCAGATTTGATTTTTTTATTGATTTAAGCAAATTACATGTGTTTCGGCACGTGTGCAAAAGAGTAGGCCTAAGTACAATTGTCTACAATTTGCACAATGACTAAATGCACATGGCTTGTTTATCAAAACTGATGAGTTGATTCTCAGTGAAATTGTCAAACTCTTCACAACTTCTAAACATTATTTCATCACGTGAACCATCACATGCAAAATTATCCATTCAGTGATCAAAATCTGTTAGACATGTTATATTCCAATAATATTTATGGCATGGAATGTTTGTAATGTTAACAATAAGGCGTTTTTAGATGTTTTGACAAAATACATTTTTCATCGACATGATAAACCCCTATGCTTACCTCTAAAATGTGATTTATTTCATGTTCTTCTAAAAATATATATTTTTACACAAATAACACAGCCATTTTCGATGTCATGCAAAGCCTATAAAAGTGATATATAAAGATCTCTCTAGCTAATTCAAGCTAAATTATAGTTTTGAGCTGAGGCATAACCTAAATAAAATAGCCTATCAGGTGGGTCTAAAGATCACTGATATGGTGCTCTAATTACTGGAAGGAATGTTTAGGCGGAGACAGACAGTTAGTGTTCATTAAAGCAGTCAGGAAATGGCTCACAGAGTAAACTTTAATTGCCCTTTAAAATGAGATGATACACACAAACACAACCCCCTGACATACTGTATGTACCATAAATAATAGTCTGGTATAGTTTGGGACAAAAATGAAGATGAATCGGACAACAATTAAATTGGTTCCAATTGTCAGGAAGGGGACAGTTTCCAATGGATCACAGCCAGAAGTGTCATATAATGTAGGTATTGAATGATCTAGGGTCCCGTCGCCGCAATTGAGGCGATTCATCAGATGATTAATCATAAGCAGTAAAAATGCTGAATTTGCTGTTTTCATTCTAGGATTTCATGTAACAGCTCATCTCTTCTGATTTATACCTTGCTTCTTGTTAATTACATATTTTGTTGTTGTTGTTTCTGTATTTAGTGATACCTGATAATGAAACATTGTATTTTGTTGTAGCATTTGTAATATTCTGGTTATATTATTGTTTTATAAGTTGTTGTTTTATCAAATGCGTGCATGATGATTGTGCAAATCGCTTGTCAAGCGGCACATATAGTGCATAAATGCTGATTTTGCAATAGTTTGTCAAACATTAGCATTTTTTTCTGTTATGTTTCCTGGAAGAAAAAGGTCAATGTTCAGATCTCAACATTGCCTTTTGTGACCCTCTGTATCTCAATTACAAGTGTCTTCTATTGTAATTGCGGACCCCGTTTGGCCCAAAGTAAGCTGAACTAATTGGTCTCAAAAGAATATAGACATTATTTGAATATAATGCAATTCAATATTAAATGCGAGCTTGCAGCAGTGCCTGGGTGAAGTCCATCAACAAAGACTGATTTTTTTTTTCAAAATCTTTTGAATATGGATCAGACTGCCCAGTTATAATAAAAATACATTATATATCCAAGTCTTCCTCATTTTTCAGTAAGAGTCAACAATAAATCAATAATAATTGAAAAAGTAAATTGTTAGTGATTCTTTGAGGCGTATAATACAATTATTTGATGGGTAATTGAATTATAACAATCTTGTTTTACATTTAATCAATATAAAAGTTATTGAACAAGGTTTTTGCTCATCAGGTTTCAAGACTTTCGATGTAACAAACAAACAGTCTTTATTAATAATCCAAAGTCAGAAAGAACATGCAGTTGATCACATGGGAGAATAACGCAAACTATACTGACAAGGAAAACTGAAACACAAGGTTATAAATACAGGGTTAAAACAAAGGAAACCATACTAGACACGTGTGAAACTATTACGTAACTATAAAAACAAACAAGGACATAGTAACCAAGGAAGCAGAAACTAAACAGAGCCGGGAAACAGGAACTAAAAGAAACAAAACAGAATGTCAAAATAGCTGTTTCTAAATTTTAAGAACGCAAAGAACAGAATTGCGTTCTCATGGAGACTGATCTTGCCAGGCTACATTGAAAAAACGAGCTCAGAAGGATTTGAGGACACAGAAAGCATCCTTTGGAGAACTGAGATACATCCTTATATCCTTGATCTTGTTAGTTGTGATATAAGTATAGTGGCCAATGCACTCTAAATACAACATATCACAAACAAATGTCAAAATCAATTGAAACATATCTTTCATATTATTATAGGCCAGTGGTTGAAATAACAAAAATATTATATTAAACTGTGTATTCAATACTTAAGCTTGCGTTAAGAATAAACCACCAATTTATCAACTTTTTTGCTGCATACTGTTACTGTAGGTTACAACCGCTTTAAATATTTAAAAAACATTTTCTCGCTGAAAATGAAAAGGCAGATGTTTCTTCATCTACAAGTAAAGACAAAACCTAGTGCTAGTCTTCACATGTGTGGGAGCGGAGAACAAGCAGCTACCGCTCTGTGTTCCTGAAATGAAGCTTCACATTATTTAGCTTATTTTAGCTTTACTTTGCATTTTTTTAGCTTTACACATTATTATACCAGAATAATCTTTACGTCAAGCCTTACCTCCGTTCGCAACTTTCTTCTCTTTAGCCCGAAATACAGTACTTATTAAATGCTAAAATAAACCTTTGCATTATAGGTGAGTCATAAAGATTTTAGTTAGGTCTAATTGGGCTGCTAGAGGGTGCTAGAGGGCTAAAGCTGTAATAATAGGATATTCAACTCTCCATTGCGTATTTGTGTTTGCACTCTGGAGAGCACCAAATGTTTCTATTTACAACGTGCTTTTTTAGTGTTGAGCAGAGTAGCCACCCAAACATTTTGCGTTTAAAAGACTTCTAACAGCCATCCAAACACAGCCCTGACGTCTAGGCTAAAACAAGACAAAATTTGGGCTGTCAGTGAAAATGTAATAGACGTCTAACCATAGCCCAAGAATAGATTAGTCATCTAGAACATCAACACGTGAAAGAAATGAAACCAAACACCTTGTAATCACTGTTGACATTGCTTACATGATGGAATAGCATACATCTTTAAAGTTATATTGACAAAAGCTAGAAGTGGAATATATCGGGTTGTGGCATCGTGAGAGGTATGGTATCACCAAAGTGTGGGTTGCTTCACAAATCGAGTTCAGGCAGAGATTAAGTCACTGGTTTCTTTTTAATAATCAACTCAAAACTCCAAAACTTTTTAACCAAAACACTCTTCCAGCTTCTCTTTAGGCTCTCTAACAAAAAATAGCCAGTCTTTCTGTTCTCAGCTCATTAACAGCCTTTCTCCTTCACTCGCAACAGCTGTGTACCCACCGGTGAGGAACATACCTTACCTCTATGACAAATCCTCTCACGATGCCCCCCCCCCTTCTCTGCTCTGTGGCTCGTGGTTGTGGGGAGAAGGGAGAAGGTGTAGAGGGCATCTCGTTGTGAGAGGGCATCAGCACTGCCATGCCAAGGTCCAGGTCTGTGAACGACAGAGAAATGAAATGCTTGGAGGCTCAGGAGCCATCGGGTTACCCTCCTATTGGTCTCCTATTGGTTATTCCTTGCCATCCACTGTAACGGGGCATGGTCTGTTACCAGGACAAACTTCCGCCCTAGAAGGTAGTACCAAAGGGTCTCCAATGCCCATTTGACTCCTAAACATTCTTTTTCCAATGTGGAGTATTTTTTCTCATGCTTTGCTAACTCCCTGCTATTAAGTCCAGAGCCATAAGGTTTTGTTTTTTGGGTGCCCAAGCTGTGCTGTTTTTTCTCTCTCTACCTGTCTCTCTTCGTAGGAGAAAAGGTGTCCATCTGATGCCAATAATCAATGCCCTGCTGTGATTGGATGCTGGGAGGTGAAGGAGAGTATTTAAACTGCAACCATCATCAGAGCTGTGTTGGTAAATATGGAAAGAAGGTTCAATACCAAATAGTTGGAAAAGGGCAATAATTTTACCATTATTTTAATAAACCAGGGAAAGATCCTAGCAGTCCAAATAATTATAGACCAATAGCTTTAACTTCTCATTTAAGTAAATGGATGGAGAAAATAGTGGTCAGTAGATTAGGGTTTGTTCTTGAACATAAGAAATTAATTAATGGACACCAGTGTGGATTTAGAACAGGGAGATCAACGATGGATGCAATAATTAGTATCAGTAATGAAATCGAGAAAGCACTAAAAATGAAGGAGATAATGATTGTAGTATTTTTTGATATAGAAAAAGCATATGATTCATTATGGAGAGAAGGGTTACTTATACAAATAAAGCAGATGGGAATAGGTGGGAAGATGTATAATTGGATAGCAAATTTTTTGATGGATAGGAAAATAAGGGTGAAGATGGGGAATGATTATTCAAAAGCATTTAATGTGGAAAATGGAATACCTCAAGGTAGTGTAATAAGTCCAATATTATTTAATATCATGATTAATGAAATATTTTCAGATACTGATAAATGTATTAAATCTGCATTATATGCAGATGATGGGGCCATATGGATGACAGGAAAGAATATAAAACATGTAATAGGAAATATTAAGAAAGCAATTAATAAAGTAGAAAAATGGTCTTATGAATGGGGCTTTAAATTATCAGCAAGCAAGTCTTGTTTCATGGTATTCACAAATAAGAGAACGTCTCGGTTACGTATGTAACCCTCGTTCCCTGAGTAGGGAACGGAGACGTTACGTCGGAATGACGACGAATGGGGTTTCGCTTAGAAAGCCTATCAGCTTCGAGTATTTAAAAACGATCCAATGGCAAAGAAATGCCATGGGTCTGCGGAATTTGCATGCCGTAACTCCGCCCTACCTCGTGGGTATAAAAGGAGGACGCTAGCAACCAGCAGTTATGTTTTCTCGCTGAGGAGCCAAGACTGAGCTCGGCGATCCCAGCGACACAGCGGAGGTGGCAGGAAGACGTAACGTCTCCGTTCCCTACTCAGGGAACGAGGGTTACATACGTAACCGAGACGTTCCCTTTCGTAGTCACTCCGAGTTACGTCGGAATGACGACGAATGGGGTTACCAGTCTAATCACGCCACCTCACAGCTGTCTTCCAGCGCCCTGCGAAAATCTGAGCCCTCGAGATATTAGGACGAAGGACTCCTATTTAGCACAGGAATACCAAGGTACACTGGGAAGCATATCCCAAGCTTTTAAGGGGAAATATGCAAATATCACCAACCCAGTGGGGGGGGGCATTTGAAAATACACATATGACCCGAAGGAAACATATGGGGAAACTCTGAGGTGTCCAGCCGCAGGTGGAATATTTCAACCTCAGGGGTGGCAAGGTGGCTTGCCGAGGGAAAGACACATGCTCAAAGAGGCTTACAGTGGAATACACGTGTGGGGGTAGCTCATGGGAGGGACCATGCACACGGAGGCACCTAGCCGACGCCCAGGAAATAGACACTGGCGCTAGCATCAGGGGTGCTGGAGGAACTCAGGGCTTTCGGAGAAGCTCACCTGAGCAGAATATCGCACGTATCCAGTCCGCGGAGTGGAATGGCGAGCAAGCGAAGACACCTGAGCGGGTCCGGAACTAGCTGTTTGAAGCGAGAACACGAGAGGACACTGGCTCCACTCGGAGATTATAGAATCTGGCGAATGTGTTAGGTGTCGCCCAGCCTGCAGCTCTGCAGATGTCTGCCAGCGAGGCGCCATGCGCCAGCGCCCAGGAGGATGCCACACTCCGGGTGGAGTGGGCGGTCACACCAAGGGGGCACGGTCGACCTTGCTGCTGGTAAGCCAAAGCAATGGTGTCCACGATCCAGTGAGACAACCTCTGCTTTGAGAGAGCCTTTCCCTTCAGCTTCCCACCATAACAGACAAAGAGCTGGTCTGAGGTCCTGAAACACTGCGTCCTGTCTACATAAGCGCGGAGAGCGCGTACTGGACAGAGCAGTGCCAAGGCTGGGTCTGCCTCCTCCGAGGGCAGCGCTTGCAGGTTCACCACCTGGTCCCGGAAGGGAGTGGTAGGAACCTTGGGCACATATCCAGGCCGGGGTCTCAGGATCACGTGAGAACCGGCCGGCCCGAACTCTAGGCACGCTTCGTCAACGGAGAATGCGTGCAGGTCCCCGACCCTCTTGAGAGAGGCCAATGCAATCAGGAGCGCTGTCTTCATTGACAGGAACTTAAGCTCCACTGATTGCAAAGGCTCAAAGGGAGCACTCCGCAGGGCACTTAGAACCACTGAGAGGTCCCAAGAGGGAACGAGAGGAGAGCGAGGAGGATTCAGTCTCCTCGCCCCCCTCAGGAACCTGACGATCAGGTCGTGCTTCCCTATGGACTTACCCTCCACTAAGTCGTGGTGAGCGGCAATAGCGGCAACATAAACTTTGAGGGTGGAGGGAGACAGCCTTCGCTCCAACCCATCTTGAAGGAAGGAAAGCACGAGACTGATCGAACAACTCCGGGGATCTTCTCGGCGAGAAGAGCACCAATTGACGAATAGGTTCCACTTCAATGCGTAGGCATGTCTCGTGGACGACGCTCTAGCGGAAGTGATGGTAGCCACCACCGGAGGTGGTAGGGTACTCAAACCTGTCTCGTCCCGTGGAGGAGCCACACGTGGAGGTTCCAGAGATCGGGACGAGGGTGCCATAGAGTGCCCCGTCCCTGAGAAAGGAGGTCCTTCCTCAGAGGAATTGGCCAAGGAGGTGCTATCGCGAGGAGCACTAGTTCGGAGAACCAAGTCCGGGTGGGCCAGTACGGCGCGACCAGAAGGACTTGCTCCTCGTCCTCCCTGACCTTGCGCAGGAGCTGCGCAAGAAGGCTCACTGGGGGAAACGCATACTTGCGGCCCCTCGGCCAGCTGTGCGCCAGTGCATCCGTGCCGAGCGTGCCCTCGGTCAGAGAATAAAACTGGGCGCAGTGGGATGAGTCGCGGGAGGCAAACAGATCTATCTGTGCGTCGCCAAACTGGTCCTAAATCAGCTGGACCGACTGGGGATGGAGTCGCCATTCTCCAGGGAAGGGCTGAAGCCGTGACAGCTCGTCGGCAGCACGGTTCAGGGCTCCGGGAATGTAAATAGCACGAAGGGACCTCAGATGCTTCTGACTCCATAGGAGGAGGTGGCGGGCGAGTTGCGACATACGGCGGGAGCGTAGACCACCTTGATGGTTGATGTACGCTACTGTGGCGGTATTGTCTGATCGGACTAGTACGTGTTGACCCATGAGCAGCGCTCGGAAGCGGTGCAGAGCAAGGCGTACTGCCAGCAACTCGAGGCAATTCACATGCCATAGGCGGCGGGGTCCTGTCCAGGAGCCCGCGGCAGCATGACCATTGCACATGGCGCCCCAGCCCGTGGTGGAGGCATCTGTTGAGACAACAACATGCCTCGACGCTCGTTCCAGGGGGACACCGGCCCTGAGAAAACTGAGGTTCAACCACGGGGTGAAGGTCTGACGGCAGCTCGAAGTCACTGGAACTCGGAGCTTGCCTTGTTGCCATGCCCACCTCGGGACTCGGTCGCGAAGCCAAAGCTGAAGCGGTCTCATATGAAGCAATCCGAGCGGCGTGACCGCGGCTGCAGATGCCATATGCCCCAGGAGCCTCTGAAAATGTTTCAGTGGAACCGCACTCTTGCCCTGTATTTGTCTCAGACAAGTCAGCAGTGACTGCGCGCGCTCGCTCGTAAGCTGCGCGGACATGGCGACCGAGTCGATGTCCATACCGAGAAAAGAGATCCTCTGCACGGGGCAAAGTTTGCTCTTCTCCCAGTTGACCCGAAGGCCCAGACGGGCTAGGTGCCGGAGCACAAGGTCCCTGTGTTCGCAAACCTGGTCTCGAGAGTGAGCTAGGATCAGCCAGTCGTCGAGATAGTTCAGGATGCGAACCCCGTGAACCCGAAGGGGAACAAGGGCTGCCTCGACGACCTTCGTGAAGACGCGAGGAGACAGGGCCAGCCCGAATGGGAGAACCGCGTACTGATATGCCTGTCCCTCGAAAGCAAACCGGAGGAACGGTCTGTGACGAGGGAGAATGGAGACATGAAAGTAGGCGTCCTTCAGGTCGATCGCTGCAAACCAATCCTGGGGCCGCACACATTCGAAAATGCGTTTGGCGGTGAGCATTTTGAACGGCCTCCTGAGAAGGGAGCGATTCAATACTCGCAGGTCCAGGATTGGTCGTAACCCACCGGTTTTCTTGGGGACAATGAAGTAAGGGCTGTAGAAGCCGGACTTCATCTCGGCTGGAGGGACAGTCTCGATTGCACCCTTCGCCAGCAGAGTGGCAATCTCTGCTCGCATGACCGGGGCGTTGCCACCGACCAAAGTGGAGCGGACTCCCCTTCGGGGAGGAGACCGTGCGAACTGAATCGCATAGCCGAACCGGATGGTGCGGGCGACCCAGCGGGACAGTTGGGGAAGCTCTAGCCAGGCTTCTAGGAACTGCACCAGCGGGGTCATGCGGACCACCGGCGTCCCCCCGGAGGGGCAGCGAAGCGGAGTAACTGGCCCCGACGTGGACGGCATAGCGATCCGGTGTGGGGGCGCAGTTAAGCTCCGCGCCCTGACAGAGGAGGCCAGGGAAGGACCAGCGTTCCACGGGGGCCTGCTCTGCCAGGGGTCTGGCGACAGAGTGGGACAGGGACGAAACGGCCCGTGGGCGGCACGCCGTGTCCGACTCTGGGACAGAGGGGGACGAGGAGAGCACGGCTGGTGGGCGGCGCTCTGGGTCGTCCGAGAACTCTGTGTGCTCGGAGATGAGAGGTTTGTATCTGTCTTTAACCACATTAGGGTGCTGCCCACCCGTGGGTGAGCAGCGGGGAGTGGAGAACAAAAGATTCTCCCCCGGCCCTCCACCGGGGGAAGGAGTGGCCCTGCTACCATCTCCTGACAGACAAACATCATCTCCGAGCAGCCCGTCTCAGGAGCGCCGCTTGTCCCGGCGCTTGGCGGGGGGCGGGGCAGGAGCGGGCTGTGGCGCCTTCCTACGGCTTCCTCCTCGCGTCGGCCTGGGTGGAGGCTGCTGCTTTGGCCGAGCGGGAGGGGCGGGAGCCTTAGGAGGGCGCCCTCGGCGGGAAACAGGCTGAGGCGTCTGCCCGACCGACGACGAGGCAGCAGCGGGTCGGCGGGGCAGAATGTGTTTTATGGCCTCAGACTGTTTCTGTGCAGTTGAGAACTGTTGGGCAAAGTCCTCAACTGCGCCGCCGAAGAGGCCGGCCTGGGACAGGGGCGCATCGAGCAGACGAGTCCGCTCGGAATCCCGCATGTCAGCCAGGTTCAGCCAAAGGTGTCTCTCCTGGACCACCGCAGTGGACATCACCAGACCCAGGGAGCGCGCGGCTACCTTCGTCGCCCGGAGAGCGAGGTCGGTTGCGGCACGCAGCTCATTGAAGAGCCCTGGGTCTGCCCTGCCCTCGTGCATGTTTCTGAGCATCTGGGCCTGGTAGACCTGCAGAGTGGCCATAGCATGCAAAGAGGTAGCCGCCTGTCCCGCCGCTCTGTAAGACTTCGCCGCCAGAGACGACGAAAATCTACAGGCCTTGGATGGGTGCTTAGACTCGCCCCGAGAAGAAGCACTCTGAGGACACAGTTGCATCGCAACAGAGCGTTCAACCGGGGGAAGTCCAGTGTACCCACGGGCGGCCGCCTCATCGAGGGGAGGAAAGGCGGATGGGATCAGCGAGCGGTCCCGAGAAGACAACGGGGTCCTCCAGGACTTCGAGATCTCATCATGCACATCCGGGAAGAAAGGTATTGGGGTTTGCCGTGGACCACGGGGGTCGGCAGCCTTACCCAAAAACCAATCGTCCAGCCGCGAGCGCTCGGGACAGGGTGGAGGCCTCCACTCTAAACCGATGCTCGCGGCTGCCCGGGAAAGCATGGCCGTCATTTCCGGATCCGAATCAGACACAGCCGTATGCACACCGGAAGGTGGCAGCTGCGCTGAATCTTCACTTCCGGAAGAATCAAGCCCACCTTGTGATGCTGCTACAGACATGGCATCTTCCTCTGTAGCTTCAACCGAAACCCGCGGGGCACCCGAAGGTCCCGCGAGAATCGGAGGCTCACTAGCGGGCACCGTCACTGAAGAGGGGGGCTGGGGTCGTGGACAAATAGTCGGCGCCTGGTTCCAGACCGTTACCCTCAGGTCACCCTGGCCACCAGCCGAAGTAGCACTCCTCGGGGGAGCGTTAGATCGGGGTGTGGATGAGGGGACTCTCACTCTTGCGAGTTCACTGAGTCTCGACCTTAGTGACGCGATGGTCATGTTCCCGCAGAGAGAACATGACTCATCCACGAGCGCTGCTCTAGCGTGATCCATGCCCAAACACACTAGGCAGCGCTCGTGCCCATCAGAGTCAGACACATATCTGCCGCAACCAGAAGTGCACGGGCGAGGCATCTTTAAAAAGACGTGCCGCGTGCAAGCTCTTTTAAGAGAGAAACACTCTAGTGTCGAAGCGCCCGGGGAGACACACACTCTCTGGCAAACCACTGCACAGATCAGCAGGAAGCGCGCGCTCGCCGGATATCGCCACAAACACCAACACTAGAGGAACTCGTACGTGAAGCTGACAATTTCAGAGAGATGGCTTGTGGAGTGAAGAGAGACTCTTGGCTCCGAAGCGAAAACATAACTGCTGGTTGCTAGCGTCCTCCTTTTATACCCACGAGGTAGGGCGGAGTTACGGCATGCAAATTCCGCAGACCCATGGCATTTCTTTGCCATTGGATCGTTTTTAAATACTCGAAGCTGATAGGCTTTCTAAGCGAAACCCCATTCGTCGTCATTCCGACGTAACTCGGACTGACTACGAAAGGGAAATATTGATATAGGAACAATAACATTATATGGACAACCGTTGGAAAGGGTTACAGAATATAAATACCTAGGATTATGGTTAGATAGCTCTTATACATGGAAAACACATTTAGATAATTTGGAAACTAAATGTAAGAAAGTTATAAATCTCCTAAAGGCTGTGGCTGGAAATAATTGGGGTGCAGATAGACAGTCATTATTAAACATATAGGGCTCTTATGAGATCAATAATAGATTATGGCAGTTTTATTTATGGAGCAGCAGCTAAAACAACATTACAAAGAATAGATAGATTACAGAGTAGAGCTTTACGTATATGTACAGGAGCAGTGAAAACAACACCTATCAATGCTCTTTTAGTAGAGACTGGAGAAACTCCACTGGAAATGAGAAGAATGAAATTAGGTTTAGTATATTGGATGAAAATTAAAAGTAATATGGATGAAAATGTAACCTCAACAATTCTAAAAACTTGTTGGGAATATGCAAAGTTCCATAATAATGGATTTGGATGGGCTATAAGTAAATTGATTAAAGAGTTTGGATTAGAGGATAAGCAAATAGCACAGTTTAATCCAATTAGTGTTATTCCTCCATGGGTATTTCCTGAGATAAATGTAGACATGAGACTTCTTAAATGAAAAATGAATGGAATCTAAACGAAATAGGGATACAGACTGATATATACTTAAGAAACTCATATTATAATTACCTTAAAATTTATTCAGATGGGTCTAAGAATTTAAAAGGGTGTGTGGGAATAGGAATATATGTATCAGAGTTTAAAATGCACATTTCTAAAAGAATGTCAGATCAACTATCTGTTTTCACAGCAGAGATGGTGGCAGTTATACTGAGTTTACAATGGGTTGAGGAGGTCAGACCAGACAGGGTGGTGGTATGCACGGATTCCAAAGCAGTTTTAGAAAGTATTCAGGGAGAAGGAAATAATAGGAAAGATTTAGTATTAGAAATTCAGCACAGTTTATTTAGATTATACAGGGGTGGCATTGATATTTGGTTTTGTTGGGTACCAGCACATGAAGGGGTAAAAGGAAATGAAAAGGCAGATAAATTAGCAAAAAAGGCTTTAGAGGAGGCAATAACAATTACAATTCCTTTAGGGAAAGGGGAAGGAAAATCATTTATTAAGAGGAAAGAAATTGAAAATTGGCAAAAAAGGTGGAATGAAGATAAAAAAGGAAGAAGATTATATAAAGTACAAAAGTCAGTATTAAATAGAAATATTAATGAGAGATTCCGAAGGGAAGAAATAATAATGGTCAGATTAAGAGTAGGTCATACTTATTTAAATGACAGTTTGTATTTAATAGGGAGGAAAAATAATGATAAATGTGAAGGATGTAGAGAGATAGAAAATGTAGAACACGTACTGATGAACTGTAAAACATATGAACCTGAAAGGGAGAAATTGAGAAGAGTAGTTGAAAGGTCAGGCCAAGAATGGAGTCTTAAAGGATTATTGGGAAATAAAGGAAATATAAAGGATATTTATAGATTAAGGAAAGCATTATTTATTTATCTTAAGAATACAAAATTAAAAAATAGAATTTAATAGATGTGAAACAATGTTACTACACACTCATGAACAGTAAGTGGCGGTATGCACCTTAAAGTTGCTTGCAATCCGCCATGATAGAAAAGAAGAAGAAGAAGAGCTGTGTTGGTGGTGGCTTGACTGTGTGCAACAGTTTTGAGGTCTTATCTTCAACCCCAGACCTGATGTTTTGTTGAAGCAAGTAGTTGATAGTGTTGTGTATCTACCTTATTTTATGCTCTACTTATTGTAGAAGTTTTCTCTCCTTAGTCTCTTTTTTATCACACTATGTTTGAGACTTAAAAGGCAGAAATGAGTGTTAATTTTAATGATTGATTATTGTATGGTTTAATTAATCTGTTTTTCTCTTGGTTTACTTGAAATTTGCTAGTTAGTCATATATTTCTTTATTTGTGGGGTTAGTAGGGAGGTGGGTGCCATTTATTTTGAATTTGACATTTTATCCTGTTTATTGTAGCAAGGGAGTTAGCTTATTTTGCTGTACTCTTGTTTTTATTTTAAGTAGTTTTGGTTAATGAGGAGTTAGACTGATTATGTTTGTTGTTTTGGCAATACCCCCTTCTGAATCTGATACCCCCTTTTTTGCCTAATTTGTAAATAAAAACTACTTTCTTTAATGAGATAATTATGTGGTTATTGTGAAACAATTCTGGGTCTGGAGATGGGGTGGCTTTATGCTGTTGCACATTCATTTCACCACCATACATTTTTGCTGTTGTTTTCTTTCCTCCCCTAGAACAAATCAGGAAATCGTAATGCTGCTTGTATACAAAACTGGGTTTTCCTCTCCCTCTGGCGTTTGGCATAATACTGCCCCAAAACCCACCTCTGTGTGTACTACAAAAGATTTCTTAAAATCAGGTGCCACCAGGACAGGATGAGACGTCAGGGCTCTCTTTTGTTGTGCAAACGATTCCTCTGCCTTTTTGGACCATTTCACCATTCTGGAGTGTTGTTTTGTGGTCATTTCTGTAAGGGGAGCAACCAGACTAGCAAAGTTAGGGACAAACCTTCTGTAGTAATTGGCCAGGCCCAGGAAGGACTTAACTTGGGTCTTTGGGTCTTTGTGTCTTGCATGACATTGATTTTGGGCTCTTGGAGTTAAAATTAGGCCTCGTCCTATGGTGTATCCCAGATAGTTTGTTTCACAGAAGGCTAGTTTGCACTTTTTAAGGTTAGCAGTGAACTGAATCCAAGACTTTCTGTACTTGCATTAAGTGGGTTTCCCAATCCCGGCTATACACCACCACATCATCGAAATACGCTGCAGCATTCCTGTGATGAGGTCGAAAGACACGATCCATCAGCCTGTTTCCCTATGCAAGCCGAAAGGTAGATAAACATAATGTTATAGCCCTTCTGGGGTAGCGAATGTTGTCTTTTCTTTGGATGCTGGAGAAAGAGGAACCATCCCAATATCCTTTGGTTAAATCAAGGGTGGTAATAAATCTGACCTTGCCCAGCCGATCAATCAATTCATCTACATGTGACATTGGATAAGATTTAAACTGTGACACTTCATTTAGTTTCCTGAAATCATTACAGAATCGTATTGTTCCATCTGGCTTGGGAATCAGCACAATAGGGCTTGACCAGGCACTCAGATACCCCTTTTCCACCAAAAAAGAACTGGTACGGAACTGGTGCTGGTTCAACTTGCGAACCTTCTCAGAACCTGTTTGTTTTTCCACTGACTAGAGAGCCCAGCGAACGACGTCGTTACGTCACTGTGTACGTTACCATACGTCTTAGCTTTCGCCAACTTCAAGCATAACAATTACAATGGCGGACTACATTGTCTTTCTTCAAATGTTTCTCATGGCTTTGCGATCCTATATTGGGGTCAGAAGAAGACGTTTAGAACACATTTGTGCTGCTTGTCTGGATTACTATAGTATAGACGGAGGTTACGTTCGAGAAGAAGTTTGACAATAACCCAGCCCCCGACGTAAGCATGACGTGATAAAAGAACGGTTCTAGTCCAGCAAAGAGTTGGTGGCGCTTTGGAACCAGATTTCCTGTTTTAGCATTTTAGTCACCTCCTCTTTGATAGCTTCTTGACGGGCTTCAGGGACTCTGTATGGACGTTGGTGTTTGACTTTGCCAGGTATCGTGCAGATTTCATGTTGGATCACTTAGGTGTGACCAGGTTCAGAAGAAAAAACATCTCTATTCCGCTCTACTAACTCTAATGTCTCCAGTAGCTGCTGTGGTGTCAGGTCTGGACTGACTTTGACTTCTTCTCTTGGACCATTAACCTTCTCTGTGGTTAGACCACCACCAAAGAATGCATCTCTTGCATGCCACTTTTTCAGATGGTTAACATGCTAAATTTGTTGTAACTTCCTCTTACCTTGCTGATTCACTTACAATTTACTTCTCCAACTCTCTGCTACTTCAAATGGCCTTTGCCAGGTGGTGAGGAACTTTATTTCCACAGTGGGTATGAGCCTTATCTCCTGTTTGGAACTCCCTAGGCTGGGAGTTCTCTGACAATGGGGAACACTGATGCCATCATCTCTCTCATAGTTCAAGTTCGATTAGAGTCCTATGTGGACAGGGCTGTTCTTCCTAAGTTTCTTTGGCCATGTCTAAGAGCTGTCTTGGTTTGTGTGGGTAGAGCAATTCAAAAGGGGAGAATCCCGAGAGGCCTTGGGTACCTCTCTCATTGAAAACAGAAGGTAGGTTAGAAGCTGATCCCAGTTTCGTCCATCTTTATCAATTACTTTGTGAAGCATATGCTTCAGCGTTCTATTGAAGTGCTCTACAAGTCCACCTGTTTGGGGATGGTAAACTGAGGTTCTAAGTTGTTTGATTTTCAGCAGGTTACTCATCTCCTTAACGACATAAAGGGGGTCCCCTGATCTGTTTTGGGACCCCTAAAGAGGGGGGTCCCAAAAGAGGATCTCTTTTGGGACCCCTACCCCTATTACGGAGGAGTAAGAGCTCTTTGGCCACCTGTTTGGCTGTGGCTTTTCGCAGGGGAACAGCTTCAGGATATCGGGTAGCAAAATCCAGCATTACTAAAATGTTGATGTCCCCTAGAACTCTTGGGAAGGGGTCTCACAATATCCATTCCAATTCTTTCAAACGGGGTTTCAATTATTGGCAGGGGAATTAGGGGGTTCCGCTCTGTGGGTTTTGGTGCTACTTGTTGACATTCTGGACAGCTGCGGCAGAAGTTTTCTACCTCTTTATGAATGCCGGGTCAAAAGAAACGCTGAAAAATCCTTACTTTAGTTTGATCGACCCCTAAGTGGGCTCCAAGTTGGTGGGTGTGAGATAGATGCAACACTGTTGATCTATGAGACTTAGGTACTAGAGGCTGTTCCTGGATGTCCTCTGCACTTTTGTTTATCTGATAAAGCAGACTGTTTTTTCCTGCAAAGCAAGGATATGTAAGGTGTCCCTGTTCCTTATCTACCCCTTCCACCACTCTGACATTCCTCAGTGCATTAGTCAATGTTTGGTCATTTAACTGTGACTAACCATATTGTCCTCTTAACCCTTTCGCACATACAATCACACTGGTGTGATCAGTCTTGGCTGGTCCCTGGAGCTTACGATCACACTGGTGTGATGAGAATGGTCAGTGCATCACGTGATCAACTGGCTGGCGCTGAGCCAGAGATGGATGCGCTCATGCTCCACAACTATTCAGTGTTTTCAACCACATAATGTTTATTTTACGTTTCAGACATTTAAATACACATAAGTACTAGCAAAACAATGGTTTTGAGTTTGTAAAATATACACTAATGTCTATGGAAGCGGCAATAATAATCCTTTCCAATATAATAAGATGACACGTTTTATTCATGTTAGATGCACACTGTGTAAGTAGCTTTACATTTTGCCCTATTCTTCTCCCAGTTCACCGGCCACTTACTTTCATGTATTTCGTGATTAGTGGAGAAATTGACGTGTTGTAAATCCAACAGATCCGATTCTCTGAACTGCGGCACAAACATGGCGCTGCCCATCGTGCAAACAGCTCAACTAACGCGATCGTTATAAAGGTGTTTATACAACAAAACATATCTACTTGCACATATTTGACAATCGGAATATCAGTGTTTCATGCTATAGCTAATACATTTGTGATACAATATTTTGAATAAAAAAGGAAAAATGACTTACAAGCAGATCATCATTCATTCAACGCTGTGTTGTGGTTGCGTTGTGTCACGTGACAAGCAATGACGCTTCACCATGGAAACATTAAAGTGGCAGGTTCTAAATAACGGTCGCCTTGAAAAACTCACGCTGGGGGCTCAGTTAGAATATTTTAAACTTACATGTGAAAGGGTAAAAGCCTCTGCTTCGATTCCAGTTTCACCTATGCTCTCCTGTGATGACTTCTCAGAAGCTGTCTCAGTCTCCTCTGGAATATCCCTTGGTTGGAAAACAACATTTGGTCATTTATTTTACATCCTGACCTCCTTGGGCAGTGTCTCCCCTAGATTTGGATTTACCTCATCTTTTTCCCCAATATGTCTTTCCACAAAGCATGGAACATTGGGCAATCCCTGCCAATGAGCACACTTACAGGCAACGTGTCCAATAATCCTGCTTTTACATCACGTTTCCCTTTGGTGGTGATGAGGGTTAGTGCAGCTGTTTGGTATTTCTGAGTGCTTCCATGCACACAAGACACTGGCATGGTACCTTCCAGAGAGATCTCTGCTGGGTTGACTATAGTGACTTGTGAACCAAGGTAATCATGCTCCCTGAGTCTAATAAGGCCTCCACATCCTGGCTATTTATCGTCACAGGGCAGGCCATGGCTGGGAAGTTTGTGGCTCCCATCAATGCAGCAAAAAGATTAATCTGCTTGCTCCCTGAAGAATCTTCTGTTGGCATGGGTTCAACTGGTTTGTCACACTGCACTTTGAACAGGGTTTGAATACAGATGCGGATCTGTGTGAATGGGGATCATTTTGACAATGGTGTCGTCTTTGTGTGGAAAACTCAAAGGAAAAACTTCTCAGTTTTAGCCATATCGTTGTCTTGTAAACTTATCCTAAGGGACTGTTTACACGACAGTTTTCAACTAAAAACGTAAAACTTTGTATGCGTTTTGGCCGTTCATTTACACGACAATGTCGTTTCGGGTGGCTGAAAACGCAAACTTTTGAAAACAGGTTTCAAAGTGCAAGTTTTTTAAAACAGTCTCCATGTAAATAATAAAAACGTGAATCTGTGAAAACGATGACATCACGCACATGCTTAATTACATGTTCAGTCTATAGTGTTTCATCACCATCTCATGGCCTGGCAGCAGAATACAGCGTTTTTAGTCTTTTTCGCGGATCGTTTTAACAATGGTGTCGTCTGTACAATGGAAAAACGTATCCGCTTTAAGCATATTGTTGTCGTGTAAATGTTGGAAAAGGTTTTGGAACCATTGTGAGAACGAGAAGTTTAAAGCTTACAAGCCTAACGTCGTCTGCCCGCAGCATCTTCTGGTATTTCTAATGGTTCAATTCTCTCAAGTCTCGATATCAAGAACACATACAGGTACTTTCATGCGTCCTCTGCACTTGCGTTCTCGGGTATTGGGCTATGTCCGAAATTGTATAATCTCTTGAGTAGGTACTTATTTTGAATAGGTAATTACTTCGTGACCTCTAAAAAAAGTACTTTCTATATAGCATGAACGTGTGGAGTATGAATGTGTGTATGAATGTAATCTGGACGTACACGTTGCCCTTATCAAGTGACCTACCGTCAGTTGCGTCACATCATCTCCCGTGGCCTCATGGGATAATAAGGTGTCCATCATATGCACAGTTCAGTGTCTCGCTGGAAGAAGTAGATCATCCAGGTACTTTTGGCCTACTCTTTTAAGATGTTCTGACTTTTCAGATTTTTTAATTAATTTTTTCAGACTTTTGAATTAATTCAAACTTTTGACTTTTCAGACTTTTGAATTGACACTTTTTTGTGACATACTGTTTTTCACCTACAATACAGTAGGGAAGTATGCGATTTTGAATGCAGCCCTGGAATTGAACTTCTTCGGTTGGTGATGTAGTACGAGAACACAAGGACGCAAGATTGCTTAAAAACACATATTGAGAAACGGCCATGGTCAACAGAATTGAACATAAACCTGACAAGTATGTTATGTATTAGTCAGTTCCGATTGGATAATAAAATAAGTGTGAAATGAGGAGGTCATCCTTGAGGATTTGCAGAGATGATATTTTTCATCATGCTTCATGGTGTAATATATTCATGTATTCCTCTGACAGTCCATAAGACCTGTAAGTGTGGCACTATGTGAAACATGAAGTACATTATCCTATTAAAATTCAGCATGAAGGAATTATATGTTCAAGACCACCGAACAAATGAGACACATGGTCATGCAGGTCATTTCATTCTCTCTCTTCCTCTTTTTTCACTTTCATTCACACATAAAGCGATTCAGACCTTGGCTGAAGAGCTTTTATTTTCTGTTCCTCTGCGGCAGGTACAGTAAGTCACCGCTCAAACAAAAAGCTCTGCCAACTTTAAAACACACTTTAAATTAGTCACATAACAGTTTTGAAAGTGACTTAATAAATTAATTAAATTGGATCCACTGTGAAAATGTTTTCAGCCAGCCCAGAATAATGGTCAGGAGACCTCAGCAAGTTTCTTTTCATTTCTCTCTTCCTCATCAGAAGCATCACATCAGTGTACTGCTCTCTAAACAGGTCTGACTCCACTTTACTGATGGTTTTCTATTATGTGTACATACATACATAATTCCAATAATGTGGATAAATATCTGTTAAATATCTGAATGATAAAAGAAAATTCTGGGCCCAGTACACACTTAAAAATAAAAATTCCTAATTGGTATCTATGAAACCTTCATAGGTTTAACATCAATGGGACTTTTCCGTTTCATGAAAAGGTTATTTTTATAGATTTTAGAATTCTAGATTTTTTAAATGTTCTTCACACTAAGAAAAAAAAATGTTCTATTAAGAACTGTTCACTGAAAGGTTCTTCTTGCTGCAAAAAAAAACCCTTTTTTGTACCAGCTTAATCGAGAGGATATACGTCGATTTATGTTGATTACCACAAAACATTTTTTTCACTGTAATTCTTCTGTATTTGACGTTTAAATCTGCTTAAATAATCATTCAGGGTTCACATTTTATCAACAAAAAAAAGTTTTTTATACCACTATGAACTGCATTGCAAAGCATTAAACAAACCTTTTGACTTAGGATTGGTTTGATGGTTTAACCTTGAGGATATAAAAAATGAAAAGCGTCCAAACAAAAAGCTCTCCCTGAGGTCCGTTAAGCTATTTGAGACCAACTACACACTAGTCACAAATAATTTTTCATACATCCAGAGTTCATGCAGTACTTGTAAATCTTCCGGCCTCAGCAACTCAAGACGTAACCTATACAGGTGTTTTGTTGATGTGCTTGTTATGCAATACTTCTGTCTACTGACGCAGGCCATTTTCTTCGTTTAACCTTTCTGTACACTTCCCAGAGACGTTTGTGATTCTCGATATCTCCCCCAACCAGGAGAGAACGCCTCTTTGTACACAACTTCCCCCATTTTAATGTGCTTTTAAAAGGCTTTTCATATCATTCACACAGCGAGTGGCTCCCTTCTGCCCCCAAGAACTTGAAAAGGAAAAGGATGACTGAAGACAGCCTTGCTTTTCTGCACCACGAGCAAAAAAAAAGAAATTCTCACCCAAAAAAAGCTCTTCAGTGAAGACGGCGACAGCGGCGGTGATGATGCTAGAACCAATTTAGCTCTCCCGCTGAAGCCCTTGAGCCCAAAGGAGGGGTGCTGATGTGATTGACGACCTAAGCAGAGAGTGCGAGTAGTTTTAACAATCGGACGAGATGCTCACGAAGCAATTTCTGTACTGCCAGAGTCCATACGAGCTGAGTTTATCAAAACGTCTCGGAGGGATGTAGAAGGTCTGCATGGACATGAAGACTGAGCATAACGACATGTTGACTATTATCAAAAGAAATGGTTCTGTTCACTTGCCTACACGAGAGATTACCTTACAAATCCTATCAAAATAATACTTTTTAAAGCTTTTGAAATATTATTTCAAGAGTGTTTTTGTTTAAAGTCACCATGAAATCCAAACTGACAAATATGGGTTTTTTATCGAATATTGCAGTGGTTATTATAAATGATTTATTGTGCACATAAGTATTATTAATTCATGTGCCCTTGTAATCTTTAACTACAATTAAATCCTCTCCCACTTGCAGTGTCGTCTCTTCTCTGAGTGACATGTTTACTGACATGAGGGCGGGACAACCTGTCACTCACATCAGATCACAGCAATAGCAAATCACAACCATCCAGTCATCCAATCAATTACCGATGGGCATAATGAAGTCCCGACCAACATTTTGTACATATGAACACGTAAAAGGTTAGGCCTACATGTACGCTACATTTTTTTTGTAACAAATTGTTGTATTGTTAAATTAAGTATACTGCTGCAATTGTTTTAAAACCATCACTAGTTTTAAAACTGTTATACTGTTTATATTAAATAAAAACTAATAATACACATTATTTTCCAATTAAGAGGTTGGTTATTTGTAAATAGCAGTGTTTAACCTTATTTAGAGATAATTTCATTGTTTTATACAAGTAAATATGATCCTTCATTAAACATTAAAAAGCCAAAGAAAAACAAGATTTTATGTAAAATTACAGTTATAAATGGTATTTTATTTACGAAAAATATTTATTTTCCGTTATTTTATGTTTTTTTTTTTCTGGCACCACAGCTGCCAGTAAATTACCTTTTTTTAACATGATTTCTTTTTACAATGTATGCTTGTATGTTAATGTAAATACATGAATAAACATGCACATGACTCTATTGGTTAGACCTATGAACCATAGCAATTCATCTCTCCTTATAGGATTGGATCAGGTCGACTATCGATGGATTCACTCGGTGTCATCTCTGAACAATGAGACCTCGCGCTCCATCTGACAGCTCTGTGGAAACACGAGCGGTTTAAGCAGCCGGCGAGCCACGAGAGAATTACTTCAGCTGCTGAAGGCCATTGATCTTCTCCTGTTCCACTCCCTCCTGACGAGAGCGTGAGGAGCTCTCCGGAGAAACTCATTTTCACAGTCATTCATCACCACCTGCAAAGTTAATGCTACACGTGAACACGTGCACATGAAAGTTTGTACATTTGTGAGCACATAAATGCAGTCATTTTAGAAAATATGGGACAGCGCATATTTAAAAGCTGCAGTAAGCATCTCCGCAAATTCCATGCATAAAATTGCCCTTCTACCTGACCTATATAATTTAAAGCTGCAGTCTGTAGTTTTTCCTCTTTGACGCCCTCTCTGTTCGAAATCTGCAATTGCAGTTATTCGTGAAATTATCAACTTCACGTGGGTTGTGCTTCGGTGAGGCACTGCGCGGAATCCGTCGCGCCGCGGCTGTCAGTCACTGCGAGGTGTGGACACTGTCATTCAGAGTCACAGATTATACTTTTTGGAAGTACGACCAACATAAGAATTTTCACTGGAAAATGTCATCTGAACAAATAAGTAACATCCACTTTTGTTCTGACCAACTAAGGGGAAAAAAGCATTGCAGTAAATCGCGCTGATTAAATCTAACGATCACTTATCATATCACGTCAAACCGTGCAAATTATACTTTGGTCTCAAATTACTGTGTGACTACATTTAATGCCCTTCAGATATTTATCCTTGTTTTCGCATGGGCCCGGTTGCAGTCTCTTTTTTTCTGTAGCCACTCCGAAGTCCAAAGTCTTTTGCAGTTTACAACGGGTGAATCTCCAGTTGTCACTGGTGATTGTCGTTTGAACGTGGAGTTTAATTATATCAAGTGCTGTGAGAAAAGGCTATAAATCTCCACCTCCAACATCCTCATACGCAATATAGCCTACTAGCCGAGACTCCTTCTTTAAGTGTACAGATGTGACGTAATTTAATTTGACGTAATTAAAGACATGCTTGAATTTCCTGCGGAAATCCACCAGTACCACTGGAATTAAAAACATTATTACAAGCTTACCGTTTTGAATCGAGCTAAGGCAAGCAGATAGTTTTGAACACTGGCTGGTTATGTACTCAAAAATGTATTTTGGATATTTTTTTATGGACTGGAGCTTTAAATAAGTGTCCAGAGAAAAAATTAAAATTGGTTCTGTGACAGCCAGCCTCTCTAACAGAAAAAATAACATAGAATTTGCATACTTTATACTATTCTATAAGTATTTTTCACACTCTTACAAACGCAGACCTACACTCTAAAAATGCTGGGTTGTTTTTGGGTCAAATATTTGGTCAAATTTTTTGGTCAATATTTTGGTCAAATATTTGACCCAAACATGGTTTGAAACATGGTTTTGTGTAGTGCAATACTAGTACCCAATTGGACCCTTTCAAATGAAATAAAAACAGACAATTCTTATTTTTTATGGAATGATTTATCAGTGCACACAATTTTTTTAAAAAGTGCACTTGTAATCGACATCTCTTCTCTGATGACATGTTAATGGTACAGGTTTATTGGACACACATTATAAGTGGTGAACAATTAATTCAGTTTTTTTTTTTTTAATTTTTTTTTTTTTACATGTTCCTCCCCTCTGGAATGCGTGTTCATCTGTAACCACTCTTTTCCAGCGGTCAGTCTGCTTGAGATGGCAAAGAGGAGCCCTACAATCAAGCCCAGCCTTCTAATCCGTATTTCACAGAAGAAACAACAAATGTTGTTGTTGTCACTGTTATGTGACCTACAGCGTCAGTTGCATTGCTTAGCTGCCATTCACAACTCCACATGGTATAATTAGAGTGTCCAGTGGATGCACACTTCAGAATCTCGACGGAAGTAGTAGGACATTCGGGTACTTTTCGTGGACTGTTTTGCTTTTGTGTACTTGCACGCTGCTGCCATTGCCAAGTCCACAAGACCAACATGAAGTGTGCCATGTGGGACAGGGCCTAAGCATGGCCGTAGCCAGCTATGAGGTCACCGAGGTCCGGACCTCTGTATTTTTCCGAGGTGTATATAAGAAATGTTGTAAAATAATTGCCTAATATAGTATTTACTCTGCTTTAGTGGTGCAAGGATATTGAACATCGTCTCATCTGAGCTGCCTCAGCAGCCTGTCACCACTAGTCAATGTCAAAATATTTGAGATGACCAATCAAATCAAAGTATAGCCGGGCTTTATGTTCACAGAAGCTGCTTAGTTAGCGTGAATTCCAGTAAAACTCGATGCTTCAGTTAAAGGTCATAAAGTGTGAGATAAAATCTAAGCAGCTAAACTTAACATTTCATATTTGAAAGCTGTTTTAGGATAGAAATGTTAAACTGCCGACAACAATAATGAGGCAAAATAATAAACTTTTTACATTTTTAATTGAAAATAGGCCTATATAATTTACGTGATTCATGTAATGTAATAATTAGTAAAACTTAATGTAGGGGACCAGCAACATTAACAAAGCCGTTTTCATCATATTAGGCATGAGATAATGAATGTGTACATATTGTGAATGAATTTAATAAATTTATCTAGTGTTCATAGCCTTCAGTAAAATAACTTATCTAAGAAAATGATTAATAAAACATATAGGCTAAATATCAGTTGACCCTGTTTACTTTCTTCACTGACACAGACAAAAATGAAAAGAGGGGAAGACAGGGCAAGATAAGGAGACTGAGAGAAAAAAAGAGAAATGGAGATGAGGAGAGAACAGGTATTGAACAATAATACTGCCCTCTGAAATGGTTCTAAAGCTATTGTTAACCAATTTTTCTGGCCTTCAAACGTCTTGAAATGCAGAGATGACGATCAGAGAAATAAAAAATTTCTTGGGAGTGCATGCTCCCGAACCCTGCTAACAAGCTCACATTTGCGACCTCAGTGATTAGGACCTGCCTGTGGCCCTGGGCCTAAGCACTCAATAGTCGCGTTTCCACTGTCACTTCTAGGGCTTGATTGGGCCTCGTCAGGGCTTCCTCTGGGCCACAGCCAAGGTTTTTTGGCCCGCCGAATACCTTGGTCCAAAGCGGGCCAGCTCGGGCTTGAGGTGTGGTCATTAACTGTTATGAATCTTGTATCGCATACACACACATACACCCTCCATTACACACACACGTAACCACACGCACCTTCACTCACTCTCAGCTGTTCCTAGTTTCTACCAGCAATCGCGATAATTCTCCCACACCTGTTCTCTTTTCCCTGATTTTGTTTGCTACTTCTAGCTTTCTCTTTCCTGCTTCTTTGCCAGATTATTACGTGAATCACAATGCAAGGAGCTCTCTTTCTATTCCCTTCACGTTCCTGTCCTGTCTAAGTTTTGTCGGAATCTTGTCTGTACTGGTAATACTCTGTGTATGCTGAGTTATTCGCTAACTCTATAATCTGCCCAGTTTACCTGCTGCTGAAGGCCGGCCTGCGCCTGTACCCTGCCTGCTGCCTACCTTTTCCTATCTGAGAGACCTGAGGCTTGACGCCGCCAGATCCTGGGTTTATTCTGTCTCTGTGTATTTTCGACAAGAAGATTTCTGTTATTTGCCCATTATCTGGAGTCATTTCCCTTGTATTATTAAAGACATTGTTATTTTGCATTTTCACATTTGGATCCTCTCTTAACTTATGAAAGAATAATCTGGCCAACATGGACCCAGCGAAGGAGAACCCTTTTCAGGCGCCGTAGAACTCCAAGGGGCTATGCTGGGCAGGCGTGAGCAGGAACTGTCAGCCGCTAGACACGCTGTGGAGACCTTGGTTGCTCTAATGTCTGATCTGTCACAGCAAGTTCATCACCTCCGTCTAGAACGGAGAATCATCAACCGTCTTTGCATGTATTGCGGGTCGGCCAGCCACTTCGTTTCTACATGCAAGTTAAAAGCCAACACTCGCCAGTAGAGGAGGGGTTACTGGTGAGCGCAACTTCTCTGGTCTCTCCTCCTAAGTCCTGCACCACCATTCCTATCATTTTGCACTGGCCTGGTTCCTCTGTTTCCTGCAAGGCCTTGATTGACTCAGGGGCTGAGGGGAATTTCATAGATGACGCGTGGGCTCTGGAACAAGGAATTCCTTTGAAAGAACTTGAGGAGTCCTCTCCTCTTTTTGCCCTTGATGGTAGCGCCCTTCCTAGGGTTAACCGCAAGACTATTCCTCCATTCCTCGCTGTCTCCAGAAACCATCGCAAGACTCTTTCTTTTTTAATTTTTCACTCTCCCTTTTCCCCTGTGGTTTTAGGACACCCCTGGCTAGTACAACATAATCCCCACATTAACTGGTCTAAGGGCACCATTCTTTCGTGGAATCTGTCTTGTCATGTCGAATGTTTAATGTCTGCCATTCCTCCTGTTTACTCTGTCTCTGTTTTTCAGGAGGAGCCTGGCGATTTGACTGGGGTTCCTGAGGAGTATCTCGATCTGCGGGTGGTTTTCAGTCGCTCCCGGGCCACTTCTCTCCCCCCTCACCGTCCCTACGATTGCAGTATAGACCTTCTTCCTGGTTCAACCCCACCTCGTGGAAGACTATACTCCCTGTCGGCTCCTGAGTGTGAAGTGCTAGAGAAGTATCTTTCTGACTCTCTAGACGGCGGTACTATTGTTCCATCCTACTCTCCCGCAGGTGCGGGATTCTTCTTTGTGAAGAAGAAAGATGGCTCTTTGCATCCCTGTATATATTATCGAGGGCTGAATGACATAACTTTTATTATGACATAGACGATTATGTCATCTGCTTTTGAGATCTTGCAGGGAGCAACGTTTTTCACAAAGTTGGATCTTCGCAACGCTTACCATTTAGTTCGCATTAAGGAGGGAGACGAGTGGAAGACGGCATTTAATTCACCCTTAGGGCACTTCGAATATCGCGTTCTTCCGTTCGGTCTTGTAAACGTTCCGGCCGTTTTCCAAGCATTGATAAACGATGTCCTCAGAGATATGCTTAATATTTTTGTTTTTGTGTATCTCGACGACATTCTAATCTTTTCACCCTCTCTCCAAGTTCACTTTCCATACGTACATCGTGTCCTCCAGCGCCTTCTTGAGACTCGTCTTTTCGTCAAGGCTGAGAAGTGTACCTGAGAAGTGTACGCACATTCTGTAACTTTTCTCGGGTCCGTCATCTCGGCAGAGGGGATAAGCATGGATCCTACTAAGGTTCAAGCTGTCACCGATTGGCCAGCCCCTGACTCTCGCGTCATGCTTCAGCGTTTCCTTGGTTTTGCAAATTTTTATAGTCGTTTTACATGAAATTTTAGCCAAGTGGCCGCGCCGTTGATGGCTCTCACTTCTGTCAAGTCCTGTTTTACGTGGTCAGAGTCCACCCAGAGGCAGACCCTTTTTACTACCGCTCCCATCCTAATCACTCCCGATGTCTCTAGACAATTCATAGTCGAGGTCGACATGTCAGAGGTAGGCGTTGGGGCCATCCTTTCTCAACGCTTCCCCTCTGACGACAAGGTCCACCCCTGCGCATACTTCTCTCATAGCCTCTCGCCCGCTGAGCGTAATTACGATGTGGGAAATCGTGAACTGCTCACCATTCGTTTGGCTTAAGGAGAATGGCGACAGTGGTTAGAGAGGGCGGCCGGTCCGTTCATTGTCTGGACTGATCACAGGAACCCGCTGGGCTTTGTTTTTTGCTCGTTTCGATTTCTCCATCTCCTACCGTCCCGGCTCTTAGAATGTGAAGCCCGATGCTCTCTCTCGTCTCTTCGATTCCTCTGAAGTCACCTCGACCCAGGAGGTTATAATTCCTCAGGGTCATGTCGTTGGCGCTACGGTCTAGGGAATTGAA
Source organism: Meda fulgida (assembly GCA_030578275.1). Lineage (NCBI taxonomy): Eukaryota > Metazoa > Chordata > Actinopteri > Cypriniformes > Leuciscidae > Meda > Meda fulgida. The sequence continues at coordinate 23,613,968 of CM060634.1, read as the reverse complement.
AAGCTTGTTAAGCGTGCTCTTTCTCATTCCATCACCCCGCGTAACTGCCCCAGGAACCTTCTCTTTGTTCCCATCTCTGCGCATTTAGCGGTTCTTCAGTGGGGTCATTCGTTCAGAGGCACTCTCGCTACTATTCGCCAACGTTTTTGGTGGCCTACTCGTGAACGAAATACGCGTCGTTTTATTGCTTCTTGCGCCGTGTGTGCCCAGACTAAGTCGAATAATTCTCTCTCCTCAGACCCCTTCCGATCCCGTCTCGCCCTTGGTCTCACATCCCTCTTGACTTTATTTCCCAGGCTTCCCCCGTCGGCGGGCAATACTGTGATTCTTACGGTCGTAGATCAATTTTCTAAGGCTGCTCATTTCATCCAGCTCACTAAGCTCCCCTCTGCCAAAGAGACAGCCCAGATTATGGTCAATCACGTTTTCAAACTTCTCGGTCTTCCCTCGGACGTCGTTTCGGATAGGGGTCCTCAATTCGCGTTCCAGTTTTGGAGGGAGTTTTGTCGATTGATCGGGGCTTCTGGCAGCCTTTCATCTGGCTTTCATCCTCAGACCAATGGTCAGGCTGAACGAGCCAATCAGATTATCGGTCGTAGCCTGGCTTTTCGTAATCCCACGTCCTGGTCAGAACAACTCTCCTGGGCCGAATATGCCCATAATTCGCTTCCAACATCCGCTACCGGTCTCTCGTCTTTTCATTGTTGCCTGGGGTACCAACCTCCCCTGTTTTCGTCTCAGGATTCTGAGTCGCACATCCCGTTGGTACAGGTTTTAATCCAGCGCTGTAAGCGCACTTGGGGAAGGGTGAGATCAGCTCTCTGTCGTTCAAAGGTTCGTACTCAAAGAGCCGCTAACAGTCGTCGTGTTAAGTGTCCGAGATATCTATGTGGTCAAAGAATGTGGCTTTCCACCCTCAACTTGCCCCCTCCAGTCCGTTTCCCGCAAGTTGGCTCCCTGGTTTATTGGACCGTTCCAGATCACTGAGATTATCAGCCCTGTCACTGTCAAGCTCAAGCTTTCTCCCAATCTCCGTCGCATCCAACCCGTTTTTCACGCTTCGTGCATCAAGCCTGTCGTATCTATCTACAAAGACTGGTAAGGAGCTTTGTTTTTCTGTTTTCTGCTGAGACATAGTAGTTCGCGTTTGCACAAGCACGTTCGGCTCTCAAAGGAGTTGAATGCACTCATAGCGATGCATTCATGGCTGTTCTCGTATGATTCTTTCAGAGTGACAGAATCTTGCTTTTGAACTTAGCGTGCTTAACTTCTGAGGGAGTTAAATGCACGTTGTGTGATGTGGTCGCTGTGATTTCTTCCTCACAGGCTTGACTTTTACATGAGAGATGAGAGTTTAGCACCTATTCTCTGCGGCTCGGGTCCCACGGCCACCATTCGGGTGAGGCAGGATCGAGCGTGGGGGTTGTAGGCTGAGCGCAGGAGAAGGCGAACAGGTAAATATTTGTTTTAGCTCCTCTAGCTAGCTCTGGTTCTGATTCATTTGCTGAATCTAATTCTGAGAAATTAGACACAGATTTAAGGTGGAAGCTATCTCGAGTATGGGTCCTTTAAGTAGGCAGTTCCCTTATGGGTTTCACTTCATTTGGATGGTCCCTTTAACACATTCTGTTGACTATAAGTAACGTTGCAACTACATGTCTACTAACTCTCATTAGAGTGTTAGTAGAGTATTAGTACACTGGTAGGGTTAGGGTTAGAATAAGTTGACATGTAGTTGCATAGTTACTTATAGTCAGTAGACTGTCTGTTGGAGGACCATCACAATAAAGAGTTATCAGATATTAAGCAGACAGTACACTAATACTCTAATGAGAATTAGTTGACATATAGTTGCAAAGTTACTTATAGTCACCAGAATGTTCAAAAGGGACCATCAAAATAAAGTGTTACCCCCTTTTGTTCTCTGAGGTTGAAATCACCTCCCCAGAGGGAAAAAACAAATAAATAACTGGGTTTAAAGCCTGCGGCTCCTTTCTGAACCTTTAAATTATAGCGGTTAGCTGAGGCATCCACTCTCCTGAGCTCCATCTAGACAGTGACAGGGAAATGTTGGGCCCCGGTCACAGAACCAAGGGGTAGGCCCCTCACAAGACCACAATATATATCAATATATCTTTGAGGGCCCCCCCTTCACCGAGGGCCCCTATGTTACTCAGTTCCACTATTACCCCCTGTCTGACGCCTGCAATTACTAAGAAGAGAGTTTGTTTATTGCAAATTCATATACTAACCATACTGATATTGATCGCTGGAATATTTGTGTGATGTTATCATTTAGTATTCTTTTTACAGTTTGAGGGTGTTGTTTAAGTGATTTATTACGAGTAGGCCCGTTTGACTTCTTTAAGCACCAAATCTTGTGACTCTGTTCTATTACTGGAGCAAGAGCTCCACCTAGTGGTCATTAGTTTAATTTAATTCAATACTGCAATTCCCAATTCAGTGTTGCTCTATTATTGCAATATATATTTGCCAGCATTGTATTTAAATATTTGATAAATTTATTTAATTTATTCATTGTTATTCATTTATTTCAGAAAACACACAAAACTGAGCATTCTCTTATATCGTGCGAAATCCGACTAGCGAATCAGTTTCTATAATTGTTGTCTCCGTTTCTGAGAAAATGAATTTTATTAAAGTTTTGCCGCTATACACTTTGCTATAGAACGCGCTATGGGGAAGTAAAGAAGCTGGCTGAGATCCTACCGGACATACGTCAGCAAGGTTCGTGCATAGAGACAGTTCCGAGCATTCTCTCTGTTCTTCCCGTGTTCTTGGTTTTTGATCTTTGCCCATTTCTTGGATTCCTCTTTTTGCTTGTGTCCACTGCCTTTTTGTTTGTTTGTTTGGACTGCTTACTTTGTGTTTATGACCTCTTGCCTGTTATCTGGATTACGTCTTTGGATTACCCTTTCAAATAAATACTGCATTTGGGTCCTCAACCTTTGTGTCTCAGAGCAGTATGTGACAAACAGAGCTTTGTGAGATCGTGATGAACTGAGATGTCAGCTTTTTAGGAATTATTAAGGGAGTGCAATTTGCACGCATTCTGTCATACCAAACCACGCATGCAGTAGCCTGCTTGTTTTTATGTTAAATTAAAAGTGGTTTGTGAATGTTGCTTTAATAACAAATAATCCGTGCCGTGCAGGTCTACTCTAGAGGACGCAGTGTCTCGTTCCCCTTCACAGGGACATGTGTAACCTCAGACACTTTTGCATACATTATTTGACTGAATCATAAAGTTCTTATTAAAAAAATTCACAAGTAGTGAAATTACTGTTGCTGCATTTTGAAAAATATAGACATGACCCAGCTTTGTCATTCTAGTTATCATGTTTCATGATATTATGAGTTTTGACCTCATTTCAAATGCATTAATGAACATTTCTAAATGCATATGGAGACAGCTGTGTTTGAAAAACTCTGTAATTCTTTTCTGTAAGAGCATGTACTTATTTGAATGGAAGAGTATTGTATTGTACATAATGCAAAGTGAAGAATAGCCACTGTATATGGGTCAGGGCTATCAGGAAACAGTGAATAGCATTATTGTTCATGTCAGAACACACATAAGCGCAACACACACACACACACACACACACACACACACACACACACACACACACACACACACACACACACACAGAGGGAAATCAGTTGCTTGCAGAGAAACACTATGAATCAAAAGTTCCAGACTCTTTCTGCATCAAGTACCTTGTTCTCTTATCAAACTATAAATATCTTTCTGGCTCAGCTTTTTTCGTTTATTTTTACTGGCTTCTCCATCCTTGCACTCCATCCCCCCACCCCATCTCTAATACTCATCCTGTCCACTTTTTTTTTGTCTGACTCAGGTACAGCCGGTGAGTAGGATAATGACTGCTCAATGTGTGAAGTGTCGTACCTGCAGGGAAAAACAGAAGCTGTGTTTTTACAGTAATTAAATATGGATGAAGCAGTGAATGTTCCGATACAGAGAATGAAACACCTCACATTCTCTTTCACATCCACCTCAGGACATTGTTAAGGTGAACATGAAACGCTGTTCACAACCCTTTTTTACTTCAATAAATTATTTTTTTGAGATAAATGAGACAAAAAATAGGACAGGCCCTAATTTTACCTATAAAAAGTTGACTGGATAGTGAAAAATGGGCAAAGTTTGCAAAGACGAAAAAAAAGTTGATAAACTGTGCACCATAAGACCAGACACATGAATTAATAAAGTAATTAAGGTCATTTTGATTTCATGTCCGTTCAAAAGTTGGGGGTCAATAAGATTTGCAATTTATTTGATGGAAAAATACAGTAAAAATAGTAATATTGTGAAATAATTAAATTTAAAATAATTGCTTTCTATTTTAATATATCATAAAATGTAATCTATTCCTGTGATGTTAAAGCTGAATTTTCAGCATCATTACTCAAAGTCTTAAGTGTCACATGATCCTTATGATAATAATTCTAATATGCTGATTTGCTGCTCAAGAAACAGTTCATATTATTATCAATATTATCAATGATGAAAACAGTTGCTTTGAAATAGAAATCTTTTGTAAAATTATAAATGTCTTTACTGCCACTTTCGATAAATAAAATGTGTCCTTGCTTAAAGCAATAAAAAATGTTCAAAATTCCTGCCATTTACTTTTATCAGTCTCCTCTTTCTTGTCTCTTGCATCACCCAACTTCCTTTTCCCCGTTATTTTCTCACTCCCTATCCATCTCTCTTACCTAGCTTACCTCATCTCTTCTGCATTTGTTTCAGTTTACAGTTGTTCCAGTAACCATGGAGACCTGTCAACATGTGGTATTCTCCTCAGATGAACCGTGGCGGTGGCGACAGAAAGGCACACACTGGTGGCGTCTGGCATGCGTGCGAGTCTGCGTTCCCTGACGCTTGCATTCAAGACATCTGTCACATGTTGGCAGTCAGAAATCATGGCAAGTGCACACACGCAAACATACTCTAACCATAACAGTTCGATACTCAGCAAAGCACATAAAGTATGGGAGACTGGAGAAATGTTCTTTAATTATAAACATTTGATGCCTTTGAATATTTTTTTTTTATCTCTTTCCGTTGTTAGAGATGAATTTAAAATGGAAATTTTAATCCATATGTGTTAGTCTTAAGGCCATTTATGTGCAGATGTACTCAAACCTTGTCAAAATGTTCTGTATAAGCAGATATACATGCTCATAATTTCATCATTTCTCTTCTGGGAAAGTGACACAAAAATATTGATGACTCATCATGCAAGGCACAGATGTCTGTCCAACCAGATGCGCTTTATGAGAATGTACCTTCCCTGCTGCAATAGATCACATTTCCTGTTGTTTGGCAATTTTTTCATGGGCAAAATCCAGTAATGACAGTTTTGAAACCACAGGGATTATGAATTCTGCATGATGACAAAAAATTCGCACAAGGATTTCCATGGGGTTCAATTAGTCATGTGATTTTTCAATGTTGACCAACAGACAACTGCTTGGTTTGAAAGTGACTTCTGTGTGCTTCATTTATCACTACACTCTTGGCAATAGACAATGGACATTTTCCCCATACAATTCTGCTAATGTTTACACTTTAACAAGTGGCAAATCCTGATTTATGGCTTTGTAACTAAAGCTGATTGGCTAGTTAAATAGAAATCTCTTTGATGTGAACTTCCCATTTCATCAGGAATTATATCATCAAGGGATAAAACACTGAACCCATCAGTCAATTTCAACTTAAAATATAGCTACAACTACAAGCAGCAATTATCAGGGAAAAACATGCCTGTAATTATCAGACCAACTGCAACAATGAGCGATTAAAGACATTTTAAGATGATTTTAGGCAAAATGGCTGAAAAATCATAAATACATTTACTAGTAATCTGATTTAATGGTTGTTTGGTTGACTATGGCAAAATTGGTATCTATGTTCTCGGCATGACCCAAGGAATCTAATGAGATTCCTTGGGTTTTTGGCCAAGTCGTTAAAAAGTTATAAGCAAAAATAGCCATTTTCATTTCTCCTGACCACTAAGTGGCACTGCACCGAAACTGTGCAGGTGGCCTCAGGTCATGGTTGTCATAAAACATCAAGTTTGGTCAGAATACGCTAAAGTAGACATTCTCTGCTAAAGCTTTGCGGAGATAGCCTCACGTTCATTTTGGCGGGCACTTTGTCGAATTCGGTTAGACGAATCAACTTGAATTCCATACATTTTTGTCACCATGGTCTGAAGATGATAGCAACAACAGCCTAAGAGGACTAAAAGTATGTTTTTCAGAAAATTGAAAATTGCGAAAAAAAACTTGTCATGGTGTACAAATCGTCATGAGCCAAGGAATCAAATTTGTTTCTAGCCCTTATGGTTCAAAAGTTATTAGCATAAACATGAATGTAACTTTGGACAGTTAGGGTTAGAGGGATTGAGTAGTTAAAGACTTCAAATTTTCTATGGTGACAGTTCAGACTGTTCTCTATCTCTGTGTCAAATTGCATAACTTTCCCGCTAGCGGTTCTATGGGCTGCCGTAGACTTCCAGAGCGGAAGAAGAAACAGAAGAATAATAAAAACGTCAATGATTACAATAGGTGCCTACGCACCTTCAGTGCTTGGCCCCTAATAAATAGGCACTAACACCGCTGATGATGATGACTGAAGTGAAAAATAAAGCTTTTAAAAAAACATATTATTTTATGTTTTATGTTGGTGTTTCTGACGTCAGAAACGACCTTGTAACCAATCAGATCAACGTGTGATCGTCAACGAGTGGCTCTCTGAGCTGGTGTGAGTGACTGGAGGCGGGGCTCATTTGCATATTCATAGAACTGAGTATACTAAATCAGGCAAGGGTGTCGAGTTACATTCAAGCTATTTTAAGGCATGACAACATTTTTTTACGGAAAAAATTTGACTACAAGGGGACTAACTTATTTTGATGAGTTAAAGCAATTTAAAAACATATGTTGTCATAACTTATTGATCAAATATTTTTTTACAGTGCAGCCTCTCTGATGATACACATTTGTGTCAGAACAAGAGTAGGAAACTTGCATAATACATCTGTCTTAGTCCAATAGCTAGTCATTTATTTGCATTATAGGTTTTTCTCTAATAATATCAAAACAAAAAGAATTTAAATAACATGATTACATTCCCAGTAGTATTGGAGAGAGGTGTTTCACAAAGCCATCGAGACAGTGAGAGAGCTGCATCGAGATTCATTGTTGCATTAGAATATGATTCCCACAATTCCTCCAATAGCCACACATCGCATCCGTTCCCAGCAGTCTTTTCACGATTCCAGAAGCTTTCTGTTTTTAGAGGTACAAAAATACACCTTTAATTGAGATACATTCATGGAAATATAAAAATGTAAACCCCCCTTGCTCAAGCTTGGCATATTGGCTTCCTGTGACTGTCGGATGGATGGAGAGGAGGAGTTCTGTAAGCAAGAAGACACAGTCTGTCTAGAATTGTGGGAGGAAATGTCAAGCTGACTCAAGGCAGTGATGAAGAATTTTAGGGGCCGGTTCAGATGATATATAATAAACACTTTTAAAAAGGTTCAAAAATGTCATGATATTATACCTGAAACGTCAAGTCGAATAAATACGGTATTGGCTATATCAGTCACCTTTTAAAGTCTGACATGCAGTTTTCCAATAACAGAGTAAAAGAGACTGTATAAAACATACAGAATGCATATAGAATGAGAGTCAAACAGTTAGGTGGACAGTTCACCACAAAATAAAAATTCTGGTATCTCCTATAAATTATGTAGACTTTCTTTCTTACACAAACCGCATATTTTTGAAATGCTTCTCTTTCTTCTTAAATTGAATTTGTTCGGTTAAGAGAAACTTAAACAATACAATTTGGTGGCATTAACATCAAACCAAATTCTTAACATAAAAAAGGCTCCAAAGCTAACTAAAACAACAAATAAACAAAAATGATCTCAAATAAATAAACAAACAAACATCAAACGGATCCAAAATGCACAGCGATAGAGATGAAAACTAAACTAAAATACATTAGTATTCACATTTAAAAAAAATTTTATGATTTGAAACTAAAATAACACAAAAATGTCCACAAATAATACATACAAATAAATAAACAGAAACCAGAAAAAAATAGTTGGAGATGAAAACTAATGAAACCTAAACATTATTTTTAATTAGTTAAATTTCAATTTAATTTCAATATTAAGTGGAAAGGAAGATTATAATACATAACTTAAATGGGGAAAATCTGGAAAGTCTTTTAAAGCTTGAAAGTATGTTTTCAATGTATGGAAAATAACATCTTAAATGTTCTTAAAAGTCATATTCTGATGTATTTATTTATTTACTCTCCACCAGTAAGCTGGTGTGTGGTGGGCGTTCTGGCACAATATGGCTGCCGTCACATCATCCAGGTGGATGCTGCACATTGGTGGTCGTTGAGGAGATCCCCCTGTTCTATAAGAGCTTTGAGTACCCAGAAAAGTGCTGTATAAATGTAACGAATTATTATTATTATTTTGATTGTTTCACCGAAAAAAAGAAAGTCATGCAGGTTTAAAAGGACATGAGAGTGAGTATGATGACAATATTCATATCATGGTGAACTATCCCTTTACATGAATGACTACGTAAGGTCAATGGTGGAAACAGCAGTAGGAGGGTTGCAATATGTTCGCAGACTAAGACTGTGAAATGGGAGAAAAGTGAGCAGAGAAAGACAGCAAGAGAGAGAGACAGGCAGAGCAAACAGACCACATCTGTGCCAGAGAGAGATGACTGACAGCAGGGGCCACTTTGCCACCGGCAACCAATCCCCCAAGACCAGTCCTAAAGAGCAAGCATACAGAAACCCCCCTTTCCCCATGTCAATTCAACTTCTACTAATAATAAACTCCACCGTTGGACCACCCCACCCCCATCCCTCATGCCCCAGATCCCATTCCTTTAGAAACCTCCGTCATAAATACCCCTTTAGTACTTGGCTACAGTATTCTAACCCCGCTCCCCCCACAAATGCACTTGCACGCATAGTCAAGAACATGCACTCGCATACAGCGTACGCACATCGTGTAATCCTGCCCTGAGGACCAAGCAGAGGAGAAAAGAGAGACAGCGTGTGTCAAGATGACCTTCATGCTTCTATGGTGTCTGCTGTACAACCCTACATGGTGTCTACAACCTACTGCAAGGGTATACTCTCCACCCTCTTCAGAAGTCATGCAATTAAAAACAACAAATAGAAAGAAGCTAAAGGGATATCCCGAAAACCATCAGAACGATGCTTTAAAACCAGCTTTCATGGTTCATATGAGTTTAAATGTAAAGAAAACAATCAATCGGTCTTGATGAAGTTGATAATGACACTGTTGGTGAAGGTTTAAGAGACGTTTTACACGGCAAGTGATCTGAAGCGACCTGAAGTCATTCGATTTCTGGTCACATGAGCAGCAAGAGTTCAGTTCTTTGCCTACTTTATGCAAAAGAGCAACCAATGTGATGCGGCGACAACCAGTGTAAAACTAGTGTTCACACAGAACGCGATTTCCATTCCAGTGCGCTACTTTTCCATTGTTTTCTATGGATGTTTGATCATTGCCCTCGTGTCTCGCATCTTCTCGCACATGGCACAGGTGCGCAAGTTAAAATAATTTCAACTTTTTGAAAAATGCATCTCAAATGGTTGGATTTCTGCAACCTCTTGAGAGGTTCTGTGTGAATGACAGTGATCTGTCATTATCTAACAGGCGTGTTATTTTAGATGATTAGTATTAAATTATTTATTAATATTTTGAATTGGCTTTTATTTTAATATTTTAATTTTAGCTTAAGTTTTAGTCATTTTGTTCTGTGCTTTTGTCTCTTATATATATATTTTTTTAAATATTTAGAATTTAGCTTATTTCTTTTTTATTTTTAGTCATTTTAACACCTCAACTTTAAATTATTTTATTTCATTTAGTGGAGGCAGCATTTCTAATTTTAAGTTAATTTTTCCTTTTATAATGATAATTTTTCATTTATATCTAATATTTATTTGATTTCAGCTTTATTTCAATTGATGAAAACAATTTTACTAGTTTTAGTTAACATTGTTGCTGCCTATAATGTTTTTTAATATTATAAGTTGTAAACACAAGTTAATGTATTATGAATTAATATATTTATAAATTAACATTAACAAATATGTGCTGCTGATTAATAAATGCTCTAAAAATAGTTGAATTATTAAATTATTAAATTATTTTAACAAACCGTACCAAAGTTTTACCAGTTTCCGTCTTTAGCATTAGCGGTGGCACTTGAAAGGGGAAGCGACTTCTAAGAGGCTTTTAGCATGCTGTCATTGTGCTGTGATTTAGCATGCTAAATGTCCAACAGCCAAATGTATACAGCCAGCACTTTAAAACCCTCTCCAAGAAGTTTTGTCTCCAAATTCATTCCCTTTAAACCCTCGTCGCTACAGCCTTAAAAGCGCCGCTTCTGTAACGAATTCCCCACCTTCCACAATAAATTACAAAACAATTACTGTCAAACTTCTGATCGCCCACTGTGAGCAATGTTCCCTTTATAATCCGTATTCCATCTCCATTTCCGTTTTATGTGAGGACTATAGTGGTTTTGTGCAATTAAATGTTAGTTATTTAGCTCATTTATTGAAAAACTGTCATCTTATTGTTGACAGTTTCTTTAAGCATCTTATCATATACTGTATGCCTGACTTGTCGGATTAGTCTCCAATGAACCTAATATGACAATTTTAAGATGGACTCATTGTTCAGACAATCCACCAACTAGCATTTTAAAACAAGCAGGCTAAATGTCTGCAATTAAATGTTACATTTAATCTGGCTAAATGAGAGGATCAAGTTAGTTATCAAGCACTAAGAAACTTGATTAGTAGAACCCATACTTCTAAGCATGCATTATATCTGATTAAAGAGATCTAATAAAAAAAATCTTTTCTAATAAATTCTGAATATGGCAGTCTCTCCTTTTACTGAACTAGACACCTAGCATCCAGCAGCATTAGCATACCAGTCAACCTGTGAGATTTCTACCCATCCTTTTACTGAGCAAAGTCATGTCGATAGCATTAAGGTTTCAGAAAATTGTTACTAAAAATGACAATTTTAAAGGAATGTTCTAGGCTGAAAACAAGTTAATTTTTCCATACAGATATCCATTTTAGAAGTTTATTTTGTGATGTACTTTATTTAGGCATCAAGGCTGCTGGATGACTGTTTTAAGTGCTTAGACAAGTCTTAGAAGCTAGGTAGATAGATCTCATTTGAATATGAAAAGTAAGACTGATAACCCTGCTTACTACTGATAAACTGCTAGCTGTTTAGACTAGTTCTTAAGACAGCGGCTGTGTTTATGGATCTGGCCCCTCAAGTTTGGCATAATATTAGCAGTATTTGGACATAATGAATGCAGTGAACATGAAATGTGGGTTGAATCTTAATCACAAACCATTTGTTTTAGCAGGTAGGTTAGGTCCTAGTAAACCATCTGCTGTTAGAACTTCAATTTTTTTTTCAAAGTTGTAAATAAAACAAAGATTATTGGGTATGTTTTACAAGAATTTCTACTTCACATTTAATTGTTGCAGCTTCTTTGTAATTAATTGCAAAACTTAATAGCAATTATAGATTGAAAATTGTTTCTACACCAAATTGTTTTAGTGTAGTTTTCCTGATTGCAGATATCCCTTTAGTTTCTAGCATTTAAAGACATGCCGTTAAAGAGATTATCTTAAAAACTGAAATGGTAAACACGTATATCTTCGAAGGAACCATTGCTCCATGGCTTTGGCAGTGCGTGTACCACTTATCTTATCAGTCCAGTCCTGACTCCAGGTCAACACGCAGATTCCAGTGGAACTTGTCGTTTTAAAGGTTGATTGCTACAAACCCAGGGACCTGAGATCCTCCCCTTCTCCCAGCAATGGCTGTCCAGCTCTGGGTAAAGTTCCAGGGGTGTGTGAGATGTGTTGATGTTGCAGAAGAGGCGTCTCCAGGCTCTTCGAGCGGGTCCGAGCAACTGTGCTGTGCGGAGACAGGGCCAATAAAGGCTCTCTGAATCTGTCCATATGGGGGGATGTGGAAAGAGTGATGGGAGAGGAACTGAGAGACGTGGTGGGGCAGACCAGCTGCAGTTCTTGTGGCCTGAGTGGAAGGGATACAAGTCCTCCCGGACGTATTCCAGGGTGCATCGGTGAAGGAAAAGGCGGGCTGGCCCAGGAAGAACCTTGGCCCTGGAAGGGGATATGAGAAGAAGGATGTCCCGAGGTAAATGTGGATGTACAGACACCTGGAGTTTGAGGAGAGGCCATCATGGATTCGACGAGAAAGGCAAGACTCCGCATGACTCGTCCCAGCTCAGCCACCTCCCGTCCAAGAGAGCTCACCTGTAACACATATAAACAGGTGTCACATTTGACCTTCAGGCCCTGTTTACACCTGGTAATAAGATGATTATGGTTGAACGATCACATGTAGACGAGGGAGACACATTCCTGTTTACACCTGGTGTTTTAATCTGTCTCTTTTGTCCACTTTAACTACTTCTGCCCTGATTTGGGAGGGTCTATGGACAGATAAATGTATGGGCTCTTTCAGCTCTGTCAATCTAATGGATGAAATAAGCTCACACAATTTACATATGAATGGGACCGGAGAGAATCAGCTTTTGTTTCTGCTCCGCTTGGCATTAGACCACGCAGAAGGCAGTGTGTGTTGAAAATCAAGAATTGTGAAACAGCACACCCTCTCGTATACCTTATGCTTACATGTACAGCCTAGACCGGACGCGACAAGTTTTAGAAAACTGAATTTGAAGTTCCGAATTTCTTCATCATGAAAACTTGAATCTGTATTTTTTTAAACTGAATATTTGCAGTATAAGAATTCAGAACAAAAAAACTAGCTGTTTGAAAACACGTCTATAAAATTCAGCCATAAAAACAATTCAATTAGTTAAATTTCAAATGTTCAATATTCGTATAAAAAAAAATCTAATTCAGAACTATTTAAACTACCACCTAAAATTCAATTTTGTTAGATTACACTTGCAAATAATTCAACTTTACACAATTCAAATTCAAATCATTTTGTCATATTATTAGCTCCATAATGACTAGGAAGACTTAACTAGCAAGGAGGTTTTTTAATACTCTGAGTATGAACATGAAAATTAATACACTTTTTTTGTTCCAGATTTAAATTTTTATTTCATATTCAGTATTACTTTAAATAGGACAAAGACTACCAAGACTTACCTAGCAAGAGAGGTAATAAACTGCATTTCTAAATAAGTAAAAACTGTAAATATTGTCATAAATAAAGTTTTACGATGCAAGTTGTAATTTTGTGGCCGTTCACATTTTATGTGGTTTACATGTGCCCCCCTTTGCATCTGAACTTGAGTACCCCTGCCCTACACCAAGGTCTAAGCTATGTCATTGCTTCAGGTTGAATGATTCTGATTGGCTAAGAAATAGATAAACACACATTTTCCACACATGGACATATCGGTAAGCTGTTATTAATCTTTAAGGTAAGCATTGATTGTTGTTTCTCATTATCATTACAGTATGTTACTTGTCAGGGTCCTGTCACCCTGATTGGTCCTATTTTTAGTCTGGTGACAGGATCCTGAGGAGTGTTTGGGATGTGGCGTCTGGGTCGTGATACTTTGGTCTAGTTGGGGTCCTGACATCCATGCTCCGTGCATTTTTGTCTGGTCTTGTGTTTTTGTGAGCACATAGCTTTGGTCATGTTTGTTTGCTGTGTGCCATATGTCAGTCTTTGGTTTTGACTCCGCAGCCCCCGCCCTCCTGTAGACCTGATTATTGGTTGATTTGCCCCACCTGCTCCTGATTTGCCCCTCCCTTCTGATTTGTCCTGTGCTAGTTTGTTGTGGATTGTTCGTTAAACTTCTGTCAACTTCTACAGGTCTGAATATTAAGTAAGGTTATGCTCCTACTCATTGCCCAAGTCTATGGTTGGAAATTGTTAGATGTGGGTCATGGACTCTGCTCTAAGAGCTCCTGGAGCATAGCTCAGGCTAGTTTGATATTCCAATTGAGAGCATAGAAGCTTTAGGGACTTTCTTAACATCTCTATATTAGAAGAGAAGGGAACGATGTGCTGCATCACTTTGCAATGCTTCGGGCATGTCTGCGCATCTTCCTTCAGACAATTCGAATCTGATGACGTATTCTCAGGTGCCCTTCTTATACACTTGGGCACACCTTGTGACGTCATCGCAGTGTCTCGTTCCCTTCACAGAGAACCGGAGTTACATGCGTAACGTAGATGTTTTTGTTTGCTTTTTTGTTTTATTTTTTAGAACTTCAATAAAAGCCCATCATTTCACACAGTCCTCAGCTCTTTCTTCAACCTATCCTAACAGTACGATTCTTTCTTCAAAATACTGAATACATACACTGACAGAAGCTAGTGCTATTTTTATTATTAATGTCATTAAATCAGAGGAATTAATATTTCTTGATGATTACAAAAAAATAAAAATTTCTTCTAAACTGTATTTTAGGAAAATATATATTTTAGTTAAAATATTTTTTTTGCTAATTAATTACATTAAATTGTCATTTTAATTAAAGGTGCATTGTGTAATATTTAGGAGGATCTGTTGACAGAAATGCAATATCATATATATATATAACTATGGTTTCAGTAGTGTATACAGATCTTACTTAATGAACTGTTAAGTTTTTATTACCTCAGAATGAGCCATTTCTATCTACATACACCACGGGTCCCTTTACATTGAAATGCTCCGACATGTTTCTACAGTAGCCCTAAATGGACAAACGCGTTTCGTCACTATGTTGTTCTTCATGCAAAGAAGCTAGCTAAAGTCAGCGAATGAAACACTGACACAATGATGAACAAGTAACAATAATATTTGCAATAACATATCGTTTTACTGAATAATTAAGTAAACCTAATTTCTTGATTTATCTTTGTAAAGAAACCTAATTGCTTAACTGGCTACTCTGCAAGTCTCAGACAACGACATCTTTCCTGTCGGCCACCATAACTTCTTTTGGTTGCAATTCGCATAAACTTGAAAGGGAAGTCACAAAAATGTTTAAAAAAATAAATAAATAAAAAAAATCCAGTATTTTATAATACTTGGAATGTACTGTAAACATTTATTTATTTAAAAATAAATTGACCCATTTATAAAGTAAATATTATACAATGCAACCTTAAGAAAATTAATTTGATGCATTCACATGCATGGTGCAAACATTCATTTATTTGATTATTTATTTATATTAATTTAAAATATTGGTTAGTCTATTAATACAATAAATGAAGTATGCATAATTGCTTATTAACACAGTTTGTGTGCCCTGCTTGAATAACACAAATCTTTAATTCTAAAAATTTGTAATATATATTAAAGGTCTCAAGTATTTTTTTAAAAAGGGACATCATTGTTCGTTGTTGACATTGATATTTAGTTATTTTAGGGTTTACTCTTAAGAAAGATCATTACTTAAAGTCCCTAGAGAAGTTCCTAATTATTTCACACAGGGTCTGAAATGTTTCTTTCTATTTCTTTTTTGGTTTTTGAATCTGGGTGAAAGTATAAAACTTGAACATATACCGTTAAATGAAATAAAGCCATTTTAAAAAGATGGTTTGATTGTTGTATGTACAACAATGCTCATATTATGCTAAAAATTAATTGGACTAGCTTTTTCAGGCTAGTCCAATTAAAATACTATCAAAAAGTTGATTAGGTCGAATACATGAAAAGCATCATCCATTTATAAAGCAACCATACTGAGCATTATGTTTTCTCAAATTGATTTTTCTAGAAATGCACTAACACTTATGTAACACTAACACTTAGAGTTATCAGGCGGTACCACAGCTCACTAATTCAATTCAGATTCCCATAATTACTCTTTTTGTGTATCCTTTTGTGCTGTCTGTCCTCTGTACACATCCCCTATCCTTATGGTTAGCTCAGAATAATAATGTTAATGAACACAGCACAGATGATCCAGATTCAGATGGACACTGATTTGGCAGCCACCCTCAGAATCGTGCCAGCAAGAGATAATACTCAATAATGAGGGTAATTGGGTAATGATCCATAAATGCCATCAGAGACGGGGAGATACAAGGCAACAGCTTCAAACAGGAAGGGACAACAGGAAGAGAGCCCTCATCCACTTGGCGGACCGAATCAAGCATGGATTACAACAAAATCCTGCTGAGGGGCCAGCTGTCAAAAATATACAGTGAGATACAAGAAACCGAGATAGAGAGGAAAAAATAAGGAAGAGTCACAACAGCAGGGCGTTGCACTCATGACATTACCTGTCAAAAGCCTCAAGTCAAAGCCGTGGGCTGACAATCAAGACGGTAGGTTGTCACATGGATTTATAGTCATGCCAATACTCAGCAGACCAACAGTTTTTTGTCAGGGTCCGATCTGTACTTTTTATGCAGTAAGAACTGCAGTGTTAATAAATTATAAGGATTTTGAGAATATATTTCACTGGGGAAAATATATAAAAATCTTCAAGCCAGACTGACAGTAAGACTTCCATGTCCTGATAGATTGTTATTAAACCTTAATATTAATAACAGTTCAATGGCACAAATCTGTAAATAGACACGAAACAACAAAAACTGCTTCCTTCTGCCACGGATTAAAATCTCAAATTGAGTTTAACAGTTGAGCCCAAGCCTCTGTTATTAATTCTAAAACGTCATTTTAGAACTAGCAACGAAGGAGCGCTGAGTTGCTTCATTAAAGCTTATTGTATTTTATACTACGGGGCACTTGAATGCTTGAATCTGATTGGTTGATGAATTTTTTAAAGGTGTGAATTTATTTTCAGGGAAACACACGGCTAAAGTTGTTCCAGGTAGGTCTTGATCGCATTATAGTTCCATATCACCACACAAGATTTTAGTTATTTCAAAAGGTCCTTACAGACTACAACAGCAAAAGAACCAAAACCCACTAAGACACTGACGAAGCAAATAAATATAAGGATGTAACGATTCACTCATTTTCTCGATGCATCGATTACAAATTTTGACGATGCATATGTATCGAGCTTGAAACATGTATTTTTGGATCGTGATGGAATCCGTCCATAGCTCTCATTGACACATTTTTGAGCAGCCCATGTTTGAGCTCTCCTCAGGACGGCTACTGCTATTCACATGACAGATGACAGCTCTCTATCGAGACAGCAATAATCCTGAGTTAAGCCGCTGAAGCCATTGATAAAGCTGCCAAGTCATTGCATGGTCACTACTGTTGAAATCAAACTCTTTCATTGTGCTTTTACGGAAATGGGTCATACCATTGACCAGTGGCGGCTAGGGCTGTCACTTTTGTGAAAAAATCCTGTTCGATTTGAGAGACATAAGTGTTCATTGAATGGATTGTAAAATCAATTTTCCATGTCTAAAGACGTTTCCATTTTCAACGCCAAATATAGGCAAATCAACGGACAACTAACAGGCATTAGGACGAACGAACAGAGGGAGCTTCAGACGCACACAAGTCAGCAATATTTCTGATGATTTATTGGCGTGAAGTTTCGTGCACAATGACAAACAGGAGTGCAACCTTCTCGAAAAATAATAAGCAGAGTGGACTGCCATAACATCAATGAAAAACATTACTGCAGGCTTCAACATGGCTGTGTTTAAGATTAGAAATGTCATCAAATTTCGTCTACGTAGGCGATTGTAGCCCGTAGCCCGAATCTGTATCTGTATGCATGAGACTGTCTGAATACTGGCAGAATTCACATTTTTGTTGTAAAAAAAGTGGTCGGTCCGATCGGTTGGTCCGATCGATTGTGCAATAGATTTTCGAATAGTGGCGGCTGGTGCTAAAAAAAACTGGCACGAAAACAAACTAAATTATTAATGCAGAACTGAATGTAGGCTAATTGTTAAATAATCATTTAACAGTGATAATAATGTATCATTACTGCTTAGCTAAAAATGGGAAATTCAGCATTTAAAGCATGCCATAAGCAGAACCGATCCTGACCTCCTTGGGGCCCAAAGCAAAATTGTGTTAAGGGGCCCTCCCACCTGACCCATGAGCCATGTTAACCATTTTCTATTGCCACACAGTCACACCTGACACCCCAGTGCTCCCACTACAATCCTCACTCCTTTAACTAGTACTAATGAAAATGTAATTCCCAATTTCAGAAATAGACATTGTTACTAGAAAAAGTACATTCTTAATATCAAGAATTCACATTTTAGTACAAATTTAATTACTGATATCAAAAATGCATCCTGTGAATGAATAAAAGCTAAAATGGCTTGCCATAGCATGTCACTGTGTTTTAAAGGATAAAAGCAAAACTTGATAATTGGTGGTTATTATTTACTAAGGGATGTGCATCCATATTGACCAGTATGTCCAGACAATCAACATTTTAAATGCAATATAGTCTATCAACCAATAGTCAATGTCAATACATTGCTTTCCATTTAGATTTTTTGCAGAGTTGTAACTAAACTGACTTGGAGACTAGATGATCATTGTCTTGTTTTAAAAGTATGTGCGCTAATGAGGAGTATCATCACGCCCATATTGTACTGGTCCCCACAGATGTTTTGCTGGAAAGTGCGCGTTCCATTTCGTGCATGCGCATATGAACGCGCGACATCGACCTGATGTTTGTGTGTGTGTGTGTCGCAGGGAACACACGACCTGATGTGTGTGTGTGTGTGTGTGTCACAAGTAACACACTCGACCTGATGTGTGTGTGTGTGTGTTGCAGGGAACACACTCGACCTGATGTGTGTGTGTGTGTGTGTGTGTGTGTCGCAGGGAACACACTCGACCTGATGTTTGTGTGTGTGTGTGTGTGTGTGTCGCAGGGAACACACTCGACCTGATGTTTGTGTGTGTGTGTGTGTGTCGCAGGGAACACACTCGACCTGATGTGTGTGTGTGTGTGTCGCAGGGAACACACTCGACCTGATGTTTGTGTGTGTGTGTGTGTGTGTGTGTGTCGCAGGGAACACACTCGACCTGATGTTTGTGTGTGTGTGTGTGTGTCGCAGGGAACACACTCGACCTGATGTGTGTGTCGCAGGGAACACACTCGACCTGATGTTTGTGTGTGTGTGTGTGTGTCGCAGGGAACACACTCGACCTGATGTTTTGTTTGTGTGTGTGTGTGTGTGTGTGTGTCACAGGGAACACACTCGACCTGATGTGTATGTGTGTGTGTGTGTGTCGCAGGGAACACACTCGACCTGATGTTTGTGTGTGTGTGTGTCGCAGGGAACACACGACCTGATGTGTGTGTGTGTGTGTGTGTGTGTTGCAGGGAACACACTCGACCTGATGTGTGTGTGTGTGTGTGTGTGTGTTGCAGGGAACACACTCGACCTGATGTGTGTGTGTGTGTGTGTGTGTGTGTGTGTGTGTGTGTCGCAGGGAACACACTCGACCTGATGTGTGTGTGTGTGTCGCAGGGAACACACTCGACCTGATGTGTGTGTGTGTGTGTGTGTGTTTGTGTGTGTGTGTCACAAGTAACACACTCGACCTGATGTGTGTGTGTGTGTGTTGCAGGGAACACACTCGACCTGATGTGTGTGTGTGTGTGTGTGTGTGTGTCGCAGGGAACACACTCGACCTGATGTTTGTGTGTGTGTGTGTGTGTCGCAGGGAACACACTCGACCTGATGTTTGTGTGTGTGTGTGTGTGTCGCAGGGAACACACTCGACCTGATGTGTGTGTGTGTGTGTCGCAGGGAACACACTCGACCTGATGTTTGTGTGTGTGTGTGTGTGTGTCGCAGGGAACACACTCGACCTGATGTTTTTGTGTGTGTGTGTGTGTGTCGCAGGGAACACACTCGACCTGATGTGTGTGTCGCAGGGAACACACTCGACCTGATGTTTGTGTGTGTGTGTGTGTGTGTCGCAGGGAACACACTCGACCTGATGTTTGTTTGTGTGTGTGTGTGTGTGTGTGTGTGTCACAGGGAACACACTCGACCTGATGTGTGTGTGTGTGTGTGTGTCGCAGGGAACACACTCGACCTGATGTTTGTGTGTGTGTGTGTGTGTGTGTGTGTGTGTGTGTGTGTGTGTGTGTGTCGCAGGGAACACACTCGACCTGGTTATTTTTTCCGAGCTGCAGTTTATAAACAAACACCTTAGCCCTTTGTCGTTTATCAAACATAATAAATAGTTATATTTCACTCTCACTTTTTTTGTCAGGCACAAAGTCAAGTCACAAATTCGCAGTGCTTTCAGATGGAGAAGCCTTTACTACTGATCATAGAACCGTACGTCACTGACAAGCTGTACATAAAAAAATGATTGCAAATTGATTCATAATCGCAATAAACCAAATCGGTTTGAGCGCGATTTCATGTTAATTACGATTAATTGTGCAGACCTACTGTCTATCTATGTGTGTATATTTAACACTAAACTAGTAAGGCTATAAATAAGTAATAAGCTAGCTATATAAGTAATAAATAATATATTAGTAAATAGTAATTAATATATATCGCTCAGCTTTAATACTGAATATGTGGTGTCAGTCTCAAATTCAAGCACCCAAGTGTCCCCACAAATAAACATTGTTATAAACTGCCAATAAATTACACAGAATCCTATACATGTGCATTACGTGGGAAACCACATGTGGTGGGTTCAAGGGCATTGTGGGACACTGGAATGTTGGAATATTCTCATTCCCCATCATGGGGCCAGCCGCACTTTCCTCTTCTAATGAGTTTTATGTCCTTTAGGTGTATGAATAACATCCCCTTCTCCTCTCTCACAGCAGCCCGCCATATGGCTTGTGCATACCTGGCACCAGGAGCTCACCTGAGCTGTGCTGGTTTCGATCAGTCAGTACTCACATTTAGCGTAGGGTTATCAGCCTTAAAACCCACAGTTCATGGGAAGACTATCTAAATAAAATTTAAGTGCAGACCTACCATTAAATTACACAGCAAAAAAGACACACAAAAAAAGACAAAATATGACTGCCAGAGATTAAATAGGAAAATAATTTACCTCTTGGTTAAGGTAGCGAAGCTGTCCTCTGGTGTCCTCCGATTTAGCAGCTAAATCTGCACAGAGAAAAAACAATTAAGTCCAACTGCATCACAATGACAGAAAATCCAGTGAAAACTCATTACAAAGTCGACTTCAAGGAAGAGTTCACCCCAAAAATGAAAATTCTGTCACCATTTACTCACTCTCATGTCTTTAAAAAAAGGTGTGATTTTCTTTCTCGCATGAAACAAAAAAGAAGGTATTTTGCAGAATGTCTAAGCTGTTTTTTTATATGAAAATAGACAGTGAATCAAATGAACAAGGTCTAAAAATGATAAAGAACTGTCTTCTGAAGCTACATTACAGCTTTGTGCATGGAAAAAATAAAGCTAAAAGCAGAAGTCTACAATTTTACAGGATCGAATATGAATATCCTTGAGCGTGAATACAATTTAAGAAGGAAAGATCAGCTTGGACATCTGTGTCAAATCTGAAACAACATGAGTTTTGGGTGACATATTTAAGGTGCTAAACAAAAGATTATCATTACCAAATACTGGAAATGGTGTTATCCTTCATTGTGGGTCAAGCTTGCAATATTGGCATAAAGACAAAAGACACAGCAACAACAACATCAGCCAGTACACACACACTCATTCACTCACCTGCTGTGGCGGCAGTGGTTTTAGTTGCACCACTAACGGTGTGCTGATGACCAGAGGAAAATATAAACGTGTGGGAACTTTCTGTACCATCACTGTCCTCTGTGCCGTCCACAACCCTGAACACAAACAAACAGAAATCCACTTTACTATTTTCACAAGGTCCTTCAGGCACCAGTGAGCAAATGTCAATCAAAATGCATACATTTGTAGATGTTTACACACCTTGGGCTGAGATTTGCGAGGTCAGGCTTTGTAACAGTAGTATGCTGAAACTGGAGCTTTTTGTTGGTTTGGTGATCATTTTTCAGCACGCATGTTTTCTGCTTGGTTCCACCACTGAGATAATGTATCTGATCATCTTCATCATCGTCATCATCATCTCCCTCATCTTGATGCTCAGCTATTGATGGATAGCACTGGATCACGTCTCCATTTCCCCTCCCCTCCATCTGTGATTGGACAGAAGAGATTGCACTGAGGTCATGTGAGGTCAGATGAAAGTTGGATGACTAACCCTTGATGACTCAACGAGAAAAAGAATGACTTTCCATTATTAACAATGAAACGAGTAGATGTAAGGACATCTAGTTAACATCTAGACATTATTTCAGATGATACTTACCCTGCCAACTCCCTTTTCTCCATACTCTCATCAGGAAGAAGGATGAGAGCTATTAAGATAAAAACCTCCCGCTTCCTTAACAGTACATACTGCAGAGCCATTAAATCTCAAACAGCTCTCAACCCCTGAACCAGTCCCTTATGGAAAAAAGGTTCTCTTAATGAATCTGCATAATTTGCACATTTCTTTATAGTGTTTTATTATACCCTTTTATATATTTTATGCCAACCATAATAGAGTTATTTTATCTATTTATTGTAAAGTTGTGGACTTGCGCTCTGTATCCCTATGCAAATTGTCACGTCTACCTGACATCAGCCACTATAGCCTCCTGGACTGTCATCCAGGTACGTGGTGAGCGGTGTGTTCCCTTTACTTTTATTTTTCTGTGTCAAGTGTCATCCCGTGTGGGATATCGTTTGTGTATATATTTGCTCTGTCTTAGGTTGTATCTTGTTTATGTCCTGTTATGAGCACACTGAAGCAAATCCCTAACAACTTGCACCGAGTTGTATGGCAATAAAAGTATTGAATCTTGAATTGAATCTTAATGTGACAGAAATCCTAAAATAATTTCTTCTTAAGCAGTCATCTGTGGCATTAAATATTTTTTATGTAGGTACCACATTTTCCTTGCCATCTTCTCCTTAATCACTGAACCATTAAATAATTATCTAAATGCTCACTTTCAAAAGGCAAAGCAAGTTTATTTAGAAAGAACACGTTTAAAAGGGGACCTATTTTGCCCTTTTACAGAGACTTGATTTGTTTTTGGGGTCAAATAGAATAGGCAATCATTCATGTTTTTTTGTTCTCCAAAAAAGACCATTGTTGCAGCACCTCTCTTCCCAGTCTGCAAGTAACGCTCTGGGGTGCGTTTCCCGAAAGCATCGTTAGCCAACTATAGTCGCAAGTTCCGTCGTTATCAGCATAGTTCAACGAGTCTGTGTTTCCCGAACCCATCGTTCCAGCGAACATTCACAAACCACATCGCAAAGTTGTGTGGTTTGAACGACAGCTCTCGACCTGTGGTTAGAGGAATTGTTTCTATATTGCAGCACATTTGGAGGTAATAAATCCTTATCTTGAGCAAAATAAGCAAGCTGACATTCAGTACAACCGGTGCCTTTTATTTAGAATACATACAAATGTAATTTACGTCTTTTAGTTTGTCAAAAGATTTAAAGTAATGTGTTTGAAGAGTGCGAACGTGTGCGAACGTGCTCTACTACGTAAGAACGAGCCAAATATTGAGTCTGGTAATAAAGCAAAACAACTGAGAACAATTAGAAATAGTCCTCAGATGACATGTCTGTAATTTATATTAACAAATCTAGCGTTAACTGGATCTCAAACAGTTTCATTAAAAGTAGTTATTATTCCACCACGTCCGAAACCATCGCGGTTGAACGATACTTTGCGACAGTGGGTTTCGGGAAACAGTCGTGACTAGCTAGTTGATTTCTCTAACAATGCATCGTACTATGGTAGTGAAACAGCGAGTTACATCGTTGTACGGGAAACGCACCCCTGGTTAGTTCCTGTCTCTATCAAGCCCCTTCTTGGTTGGCTGGACCAGTGTGTTGTGCTTCTAGCGCATTTCTGAAATGTCATGTTTACGTTACGTCTCACTTCGAATGGGCTTGCTTGTTTGTTTTTTAATAATAAAATAATAATAATACTATATTTGGCAAATGTAAGACTTTACACTAAGGCTACATTAGTTAAAGGGATAGTTCACCCAAAAATGAAAATTAGCCCATGATTTACTCACCCTGAAGCCATCCTAGGTGTATATTACATTCTTCTTTCAGAAGAATACAATCGGAGTTATATATATATATATATATAAAAAAAATCCTGGCTCTTCCAAGCTTGATAATGAGAGTGAATGGCTGTTTGAGTTTGGAAGTCAATTAAAGCGCATGTATTCATGATTAGAGTGCTTGACACGGATCTGCGGGGGTTAATAAAGGTCTTCTGAAGTGAAGCGATGCGCTTGTGTAAGAAAAATATCCATATTTAAAACTTTATTGACTAAAATAACTAACTTCCGGCAGACGGCTGTACGCATCTATTTACGCCAAAAAAGAGTAACACTTGAACTTGACGCACAACGTAATGACGAACACGGTTGCCCAGCCCTGTTTGTTTGAACCGTGAGAGGTGTCAATTGCCGCCATTACGTTGTGCGTCAAGTTCATATGGGTTCATATTGAAGTCTAAAGCAAAACTTATGGGAGTAATGCGACATACTGCTGAGATTTACGCTACATCATGATGCACTACACTACTTCTGACGTCACAAGTTGCGTAAGTTGCGCTTTAGGCATAAGTGAAATCCGTATGTCACGCTGGTGGGTCAGTCAGAATATTTTAAACTTACGTGAGAAAAGGTTAACCCCCCCAGAGCCGTGTGGAGCACTTTTATGATGGATAGATGCACTTTTATGGACTTCAAAACAGAAACGACCATTCACTGCCACTCTACAGCTTGGAAGAGCCAGGACATTTTTTAACATAACTCTGAAAGAAGAATGTAATATACACTTAGGATAACTTGAGGGTGAGTAAATCATGGGCCAATTTTCATTTTTGGGTGGACTATACCTTAAATATTTGTGGAAACCATGATATATTTTTCAAGATGACTTATTGAATAAAAAGAACAGCATTTATTTGAAATATTAAAATATTCACTTTTGTAGCAGTATCAATATCTTTACTGTTACCTTTACTTTTACTGATCCCAAACTTTTGAATTGTAGTGTATCAGTTTCCACAAAAAATTGAGCAGCAAATATTTTTTGCAACATTGATAATAGTATGAAATGTTGTTTTTCAAGACGACCGTTATTTAGAACCTGTCACTTTATTGTTTCCATGGTGACGCGTCATTGCTTGTCACGTGACACAGCTCAACCACAAGAGCACTGAACGAATGATGATCTACTTTTATGTAAAATTTTCCTTTTTTTATTCAAAATATTAACAAATTTATTAGCTATAGCATGAAATAGCTGATATTCCGATTGTCAAATATGTGCAAGTAGATGTGTTTTGTTGTTTAAACACCTTCGCATTAGTTGAGCTGTATGTGCGATGGAACCTCCATGTTAGTTTGTGCCATAGTTAAGAGAATCGGATCTGTTGGATTTACAAAACGTCAATTCATCCACTTCTCCCGAAATACACAAAAGTAAGTGGCCGGTGAACTGGGAGAAGAATAGAGTAAACTTTAAAGGTACTTACACGATGTTTATCTGATATGAATAAAACGTGTCGTCTAATTATAATGGAAAGGATTATTATTCCGCTTCCATCTATATCTGTGTGTATTTTACAAACTCAAATTCATTGTTTTGCTAGTACTTATGTGATTTTAAATGTCTGAAACCAAAAATAAATTTGTGGTTCAATTCACTGTAATATATGACAGCGCTGAGTGTGCCTGTCTCTGTCTCAGCGTCAGCCAGAATTTAGACGTTAATCACGTGATGCACTGACCGTTCCAATCACACCGGTGTGATCGTACGCCTCAGTGACCAGCCAAGACTGATCACACCGGTGTGATCGTACGCTCCAGTGACCAGCCAAGACTGATCACACCGTTGTGATTGTACTGCGAAAGGGTTAATAAAGGCCTACTGAAGCGAAGCGATGCGTTTGTGTAAGAAAAATATCCATATTTAAAACTTTATAAAACAAAAATAACTAGCTTCTGGCCCAACGAGCATCAAATCAGCATATTGAAATGATTTCTATTATTATAAATATTGTAAATTATTTTATTATTATTATAAATTGGTATCATTATAAGCATAATGTAGTATCAAAAATACCATTAAATATATTTTAAATTGATTTTTGCTACAGCTGATTCACAAAAAAGGTCAGCATTAACAGTCATATTTTATGATCAATGAATAAAAACATTTAAAACAAATAAAAAAGAAAATCAATAACCATTAAATCACTAAAATCACTTATCACTAAGAACAATGCACTAAAAATCAGTAAGCTTAAGTGCAGCGCACTGCTTAGTCAGAGAATGGACAAGTAAACAGATGTGTTTTTCAATATGGACTTCAATGTGGGTACTATTCAAAATACACACTTTCCCTCAAGGACCAATTAGACAAAAGCTATGAAACAGCAGAAACACATCAAAGTGAATGTCCTTAGGTAAAACTCATGTAATGGTAGTGGTCTTATAACTTGAACTTTGACCTTGCTTGCTAGTAATAAACCGGGAAGACTTGACCGTAACGCATTTAGAACAGCTGGCCTTTGATAATATAATGATCTTGGAGTGATTATGTCACAGAACGAACCCTAAAGGCTCGATTTAATCTGCACAATAATAGTCATTGTAATGGGTTTTGCTGTGCTTTACACCTCACGGTTCTTACACGCATTGCCAATTACACATTGAAACTGCAATGACGTTGACTCGAAATAACAATCTCCATTTATAGAACACTTTAAATGTCAGTCCTCTGAAAGGTGTCGGAAAAGTCAAGAGGTAAAACACAGCAAAGAGAAGGAATAAATGTGAGGGGTATTCCCCATCTATCTCTCTTTTAATCTTGCGCACCCTCTCTTGTTCTATATATATCTGATTAATTACACTTTTCGTATAATAATTTGGTAATTTTCCCTGTTGAATAATTGAGGCTCCCTCACACTGTAATTGAAAGAGCGGCAGTTTCCTAAAGCAGTCAGTCATCCGGCACTTCAATAACCCCCATCCCCCCCTTTACCCCTCCCTCGCCCCTAAACGCGCTGTTCCCCTTCCTCTAGCGCCGCTCCCTCCCTGATTACTGCTTCAGGCATGGAAGGACAGGGAATGGGGAAGATGATCATCACCATCATCATCCATTTTTCGTTCTCTCTCCCTGCTGTTTCAGAGCTGTAGTGTTCTTAGCTTCCCTCATTAGGCAAATGAGGCGGGAGGTAGATCATTGTTAGGGAAATGAGCCCCAAGCTATTATAGTCAACACAGCACTGTTAGTGGATAAGTGTGGAATGATTGACAGCTGATGAGAAGACACACCTGTGTGTCCATGGACTTACTGTACATCCTGGATATGACCTGGAAAATGACACATATGACTATATGTAAGCAGCATACACTGCCATTCAAAAGTTTGTGGTCAGTAAGATTTTTCAATTAATATTGTATTCACCAAGAATAGATTAAATTGATCCAAAGTGACAATAAAGACATTTATAATATTACAAAAGTAACTATTTCAAATAAAAGCTGTTCTTTTGAGCTTTCTGTTCATTAAAAAATCCAGAAAAAAGATCACGTTTCCCAATAAATAATAAGCAATACAATTGTTTTTAACATTGATAATAATAAGTCAATGAATCTTGTCTGTCAATGAATCTTGGGTCCGTGAAATAAAAAAACAATCAGGTGACGATCAGGTCAGGCTTTAACTGCTACAAAGATGAATTAAGGGTTTAGGCAACCGAAAAAAAAAAGTAAAAAATGAATGAATCAGTAAAAATATTTTTTTAGTATATCAACACAGTGGTCATGTGATGTCTTACGTGGCTCTCTTGTCCCTCTCTCAGGTTATAGGTGAGGTCGTGCGTGATGTCCTGCACAAAACGGTGGGAGTACTCAGGATACAGGTCAAGCACCTCATACAGACCCCTCAGATTGATGCACTGCAGGTCACAGTACGTCAGCGCCTTCACGTCAGCGTTTGTCTTTATGACGCGGTCATCAACTGACATGTTGGCACCAATCAAGTCGCCTTTACCTGGACGTGTCACACAGGAGCACATGAACAAAGAGGAAGATGCAAAAACACGTGAATATGTTGTCAGATATCACTAAGGAATTACAGGAGTGTTCAGTCAGTGTGTCAACATGTAGGCTAAAGTGGCAAGCTAATCCAGCATGGGTTCTATGAGGAATGTATTTAACCAGATGTTAACCAGATATTTATGTTTTTTACACATAAATTGAAAACCACAATTCTTAAAACCCATTTGAAACTTCCAAGGGAAATAGTGGCTCTAAAATGTTAATATGTTGAGCACTTTAGCACTGTGGGACTACAAACAGCTCTATTAGCAGCACAGAAACATACTGTATAAAAAGCACACACGCATGTAAACACACACACAAAAAACAGAACCTTCTTGAGAACTCAATGTCAGAGAGACCTTCCTTTGTCAGCAGGGTGGAGAGAGAGTGTGAGGTAAAGATGAGAAAGATAGTGTGTGTTCTTTTCCTGTCAGAACTCATAAGGTGATATTAACACAACACACACATGCACGCATACACACACGCATGCACACACGCATACACACACGCATACACACACACAGGCAGGACCTAACAGGATGATGAGGATTTTATTTTTTCACACATTAGTTCCACTGTCCTATGAGCCTGCTGTGTGTGTGAAGCCTCACAGAGAGAGAGACCAATCACAGACAGGAGTTTTTGTATGCTACTGTAGGAACACATGGGCAGGGCCGCATTAACAATGGGGCTAGGCGGGGCTGAAGCCCCAGGGCCAGAGCTATAGGAGGGGGCCCATGATTAGCTGTGGAGTAGATTGACTGGCCATCGGGAGCACCTAAAATTTTTCCAGTGGGTCGATCGCAAATACCCCATCATGCCTCTGCATATTAAGTGCTGTTATTTAGCGGAGCACCTAGGAAACAAAGACCAAACGCCAAGTGATGAAACCCAGTAGGATTTTTCCATAGGCTTTTGGATTATTGCAAAAAAAAACAAGCTCTGTGATCAACAAAAAAGTATGATACTTACAAGTTTTGTTCATCAAGATAATTTCCACAAGTGAACAAAACTTTTATGAATTTTGAAGCCTAAATGCAGTCACCAGAAGTATAAAGCTAAAGGTAGGCTATAAACGAACCACATCACGGTCCCACAAATTCAACATTACCATCACTAAGCTTCCGGCAAATATTTATCTAATAAAAGATGCATCAAGTTTTTATCTAAAAACATTTTTCCAGAAAGTTTGAGTTAGAATAGTTTATAAGAGCACAATTATAAGCATAATGAGGCTGTAAAAGCAGACTGAGTTTACCTGTTCGGCATGATGATGTTTAATGTCCCGGACAGTCTCTGTAGTCCCATTTAGCCACCACCTTTTTCAAGACACATAGCAGCTTACATTTTTTTATTTTATGTCGTAGAATAAAACGTGAAAGTATCTTGAGCTTTTGTTAACCACAGACCTTATTTCAGCCATTTAACCAAAAACCTATTTAAAAAACCCACTGACTTCGGGACAATGGAACCGGAATTGCTCAAATACTAACAAGTTTCCACGTTTTGGCCTAAACATTTACGCCATATCTGCAACACTCTATACACACAAAGCCACCACTATAAAAAATACCACATAATTACTAAAGCTGTAGAAATATGACATTATGGTATTTATTGTTAATACTACTATTATTAGCCTTACATTAAATATTGGGTAATATAAGAGCAAAAAAGGTTATAGAGGTTGTTTAATAGTGTTTAAGATGTTTTTCATTACAAATACCATAGTTTTCTATTAGCAACATTATTATTGTTGTTGTTATATTAAAACCATAAAACCATGGTAATGAATAGCTTTTCTTTTTGATTATGTCATGATCTTACAGTGAAACTCAAGCAATAACTACGGTCGCTTTTCATTAGGACAACAAAGGAGAATTTAAGAGCTTTATAGCCTGGACGAATTAAGGAAAAAGCTATAACGTTTTCTCCTGTGTAGAGACAGTATGTTCAGTTCTAATAAACTTTGAAATATTAATTCAGTAATTAAGAGCCTTGTAATATAATGCAATATTAATATTGTTAAACTCATTTGCAGTATATTCAAAAATATTTATAATTATTTGTTTCTGTCCTTTATTTATTAATTAATTTATTTGTTTATTCCAATTTAAAGGACTTAGCAAAACATAAATAGGGAAACGTTTGGGCCGGATGGGCTGAATTTGAGCCCCAGTCCAGCCCTGATGAATCTCCTCTTCTAGGGTCAGAAAGAAGACATTCTAATGATAAACCTAATTAAAATAAACTCCTCAAGGCAAGAGGCAGTCATATGCGCAAAAGTTGTTGCTGTTTCTAGAAACCTGTTTGCTTTGACCTCCTATTTGGTGTTAATGCATGTATGCTTTTAATGTGTTGTAGCCTGGAATATATTCACATTTTATACAGAAATACAATACATTGTAGAAAATATTGTGGCACCAAGATAGGCTACCATGAAGGGGGCCCTAGGGTTCGCTATAGCCTATGTGTTGTTAATGCGGGCCTGCACATGGGCCCTAAAGTCTTCACTTAATGAGAGGCAGTAATTTTTCCCTTCATGCTAAAACTACACTGAACATTTTGATCTTTGCTGTGTTATTGTGTGTAATTGGTGGGTTTGTGTAAACTGACCGAGGATGGCTAACACCATGCTGTCCTTTAGCACCTCCATGGAGCCAGAGCAGACAAAGAAAAGAGCCTGTAGAGCATCTCCCTGCCGAAGAAGATACTCGCCCGGTGCGCAAAACGTCGTCTTAATGTGCAAGGAGAGAGAGCGGAGACACCCACGACTCAGAGAGGAGAAGACGGAAAGCTCTAGGATCTCTTTGTTCAGATGCATTGCTATGTCCGAACGCAACTCATCTGGAAAGTCTCTCAAGAGCTGGGGATTGTATTGGAAGAAGAGAAAAATAGAGAAAGGAATAAGAAACAAAACAAGCAAAAAAGAATAAAGAAAAGGGAAAATAAAAAAGAAAGGTGGGGTTAACAGTTATAAGGAAAAGAAAAATTGTGTTGTTTTTTTTTATGTGAAATTGCGTAACAGCACATTACATGAATTAAACTGCCATTAAAATCATTAAGCATGCCGCCTTCACAAGTTTCCACCCTGAAAGTATTCCGGCCATGCCTCATTCTTGCCCTCTGCCACCCTTCATCTGCTCTGCTCATCCATCCATATATGCAACCATCCTTCAGCCTGACTGAATGGCATCTGTCACTCTTCCCTTCACTCACAGCACACACATCCCTCTTTTTCTCTCGCTCTCTGTCTCCTGCTCTCCGGCCATCAGCCTCACCATCTATTATTCATAAATCTGTGATTTAGCAAGGTGTTTAGATTTCATCTCTTTTTTCCCACTTTCTCTCTGGACTCTGGAATTAAGTCCCGGGCTCAAGGACAGAGCGCATGCAGTTGTCCCCTCCACAAGTGTCCAATTGTCTATCTAAATTATACTTGCCTTAGCTGTTCCTTTGCTCTTGGCTTTAGTATGTTACTTCATTAGTAGTACATCACTTATAGTACCATGGTATAAAAAATGTAGGTTTGGACGTGATGCCGTGGTTTTCTTTCATGTTGGTGTACCATGTAAATACAATGGTATTTTGAATATGGTAATTAGATATTGGTCATTATTGTTTGTTATGAAATACTGATAGAGAGCAAATATTATATAATATTAATAATGAACAAAAATAAAAACAAAAATAAGATTTATAAGATTTATTTTTATCAACATTATCTTTATTTCAGGCTACACATTTTTCACAATGTAATTAATTAATTAATTTAATTTAGAAGTTAAATAATTATCCAAACAATGCAATAATCAAAGTATGGTATTTATTGG
The DNA here is from genome assembly GCA_030578275.1 of Meda fulgida. NCBI lineage: Eukaryota > Metazoa > Chordata > Actinopteri > Cypriniformes > Leuciscidae > Meda > Meda fulgida. The sequence goes on along the minus strand of CM060634.1, from coordinate 23,581,919 downwards.
TGACCTAATATTTTTACCTAATATTACTGTTTGAATACTGGTCAATCGGACCAGTACTATATTGGTCTATCAGTCTATCGGCTTACCTATAATTATTTATAGGAGGTTTCTGTTATTCATTAGCAAATTGGAAGTGACTTGACATAGACTCGAACGATAAAATATTCATTATGAACAACAATGATTTATATATTTAAATTTATATTTAAGACGAGTTTTAATATTAATAAAAACATTAATAATACTATTCAACAACAACAAAAATTATTATAGTCATCTTCATTATCTTTTCTCCAGGCTAACTGTTAAGCTACACATTTCTATCTAGATAATGAATATCTGTTATTTTAAAAGTTTAGCCATACAATACATTAAACCAAAGATCCCATTAATGTGAAAGACCAGATCTATCAGATCATTTATATTTTTTTATTTCTGTTATTCATTAGCAGGTAGAAAGTGATTTCTTAATGTGAAAACAATAGATTAATAATAAAGAGTTAATAAAACCCTGAAGAGGACACTTTAAAAGTTGAATGTTCTGTACCAGTGTTAAACTGCATGAAACACTGGAGTGCAGTAGGGAAACGCATTGTATTCTTGTAAAGTTAGCTCGTCTTGCACAGTCCAGCTGCAAGGAATTCCGCATCGTCTATCAGTTGTGCTGTGTAATACTCTCTGAAGCGTGGGGTTTACCTCGTTGGAGTCGATGCCGTTGTTGACAGACCAGGTGGTCTGGAAATACTCCAGCATTCTCTGTTTGAGGCTCTGGGGAAGGTGGTGCACACGGATGAAGTCCTTCAGGTCTTTAGTGCGCGTGTGGTAAGAGGACCAGCGCGAGTACAAGCGTTGGATTATGGCCGTCACGTTACCGAAGACCAGAGCATGCATCAATGCTGCCAAAGACACAACGACACACATATGCATGAATGTACACAAAACTTGAATGTAGTGCTGTCACGATTCCTTGATTAAATTAGAGTAACCATTTTTTAAAATATAAAATCCTCGATTGCAATTTGCCCTTGTCGCGTAATACAGAGTAAATATCAAGTAAATACCGGAAGTGGCACGACGAGAATCCATGAACCACATTATTAGATCGTTTTCTAAGGCTGCACGATGTATTAAAACCGTTTAAAAAACATACTATAGAAAAGTGCTATTGTGAATTCACAAAGGCTATGATAATTCAGTTAAATAAACACATGTGCTGAGGATAAAAAAAAAAAAGGGTTGCTAAACGTTCATCTGGGAACGCAATGTGCGCCTACGCCAATATGTTTGTAAATATGCGAACTGTTGGTTATTGCGATTTCAAAATAAAAGTTTAAACCCTAGCTCAGTCTTAGTTTGCATGTTTTAATGTCCACATATTCCTATTGGCTGTAGCATTTCTATCGCAAAGAAGTGACCAATTTGAATTACGAATTACGAAGTGAACATTTGAATTTAATGTTGCTTGGCTGATATTAAACAAGGATTTTATCAAGTTGTATGCTTAACAACAACAATCATCAGACCGTTGCCACCCTCTGCAGGCATTTGTTACAATACACAAATGTACATAAGATTATTGTTTAGATTATATACATTATATATTTTAACAGTGTTGTTCTATAAAACGATAGGATTACTTGCTTTTGATATTTTGTTTGCCCAAATGTTATTACCTCATAATATTTCTGTCATGACAACTCTCGAATGATTGACATGATAATGGATATGGCATTATTGATATATTTGGTCTTGGCAAAATAGATCTGCTACGCTGCTGCAGAGCAAATACTGAGACTTACTACTGCCAATACATTCACAGACATTTCTGTGAGCATGGAAGACATGCTATGAGTGCCTGGGCTACCAAACTGAATGGCTTAGCTATAGAAATGCACAATACGTGTTCTCATTAAAAATAGATTTACGTTGCAAGCTGATAGATATAAAAACCCAGTAACCACCTGAGCAAGTATCATAATTAAATAATTTGGTGTATCATTGACATAACCTTATACTCTATCGTCTCAACAGCTTTTCACTCATCGATAAAAGACAGAGTGTGGTTTGATGCTGTGTGCAGCTGAAATCAACTGCACACATTAAGCATAGAAAAAGAAAATATTGCCCTAGGAAATAAATGAACGCGTCATTTAGAGTATGCAGCTAAACATGGTAACTCCGTTGAAAGCGCGAATGCTTGTTTCACTTTAACCTTTTCTTATATATGTAGCTTAGACAGCATATCCTCACAGCAATTAAATACAATAGACAGCTTGCTGTGGCATAAACACAATTGCATAAACGTAAAGCGTAAATCACTACACAAGACTAATAACATAACGCTTAGATTAAAATGTTATGATCGCTCATTTAGGAATTAATTAGCAAACCACGCAATATAAACAAAGATATGGAGTAAAAGAGTGTTCACTTATTTTAGATGTTGATTTCAGATGCTTTCTGAAAGCGCAGTGCAGATTATGAACAGCAACACTACCAGTATTTGAATGTTGAGACGCAGCTCATTGGGCGCTGATGCAACAGCAACCAATCAGCTAAGCTATGTAGATAACAAAGCGATCGCTACCAAATGAGTTAAGGACTTATCAGCCTGCGACATCAAGAGTTTCATGCCAGAAGTTGGTATATGTATTTTAAGTCATTTTAAAGGCTTAGGTCTTTGTTTAGGTCTATTTTTTTCATTACCACCAAAAATATCAGACTAATCATCAAAATAATCGACAGATTACTCGATTACCAAAATAACCGTTAGTGACAGCCCTACATGACCTAAGAAGTCATGGGTTTTCTGTTAAAAAAAATGTGAAAATTCAACATGGCTTTTTTTTTTACATCATCCAGCTTGCAAACAATAATTAAATGTTCATTGTCCATGATAAATAAAATAAAATAAATCAAGCTTGATTAATAAAAGAAAAAGGTTAATTTTTGTTATTGAGTTCAGAGTTAGGTGTGATCAGCATGGATCCTTTCCATTTCTGTAAAAATCCAACCTATTTATTTTAGAGGCTCTTGTCTCTCTAAGATCTCTGGTAATACACAAGTGGTGACTGAATGTGTACATACACGTTGGGAGGTGTAATTGGGTATTATTGTATGTTTGGGAAGGGAGCAGAACTACCCGATGGCAAATGGTGACATTTCACAAAATAAAGGCCATGAATTTTGAATGCGAACAGCTGGCGTGACCTCATATCATCCTATTTAATGACAGACGAACATACAGTACGTAAATGCATGCGGTTAGGCAGACATTGATTTTGTTTTATGTTGTGTATTATTGTATGTTTTTAATTTACATTTTTATTTACTTTTTGTAAATATACACTTTATACAAATCTTTTTATATACACTTTAGTTTATATACACTTTAATACTTAATATCTACAACCTTTTTCAATATTTCTCTATTGTCTTGAACAAACATGTATTCAAACTCGTTTTTAGTTTCTAAATAAGCAGCAGACATACAGCCTCCACTTTTTGGATCCTAATGATAATCCAAATTTGTTCTAACTCCAAATATATTTAAAAATATCTCCTAAACTTCAACCTTTCTGCAAAGACACACACACACCTCCGATAAGCATGGTGCAGATGGAGAAGATCTTCTCTGCGTCTGTGTTGGCAGAGACGTTTCCGAAGCCCACGCTGGTCAGACTGCTGAGGGTGAAGTACAGCGCTGCAATGTAGATGCTCCGCAAAGACGGTCCACTGCTCAGCGTTCTATTGACCGCTCCCATGTCCTCCTCGTATGGAGACTCCAACCGCTTCCCGAGCTCATGAAGCCAACCTGAAGAGAGCGAGACAAAGAAAAAAGCGTTAGATATATTTAAAAAACACACTAAAATGTCTTTGTGTATCCAGTTTCATATGTGACCATATGGTGTAAAAGTAGCTCACACCTCGATTTCCAAACGAGGAAATCGTTTATCTAAAAAAAGAAATTTCTGTCATTATTTACCCGTATGACTTTCTTTCTTGTGTGGAACACAAAAATAGCTATTTTGTTTTGCATACAACAAATACCATACCTGTTTCATGGCAAAAAAACGAACAAAGAAGGATCATAAAAGAACCATTAAAGTAGTCCATACAATTTGTGTGGTATTTTCTAAGACATTTGATAGCTTTGTATAAGGAACAGATTGAAATTTAAGGGGAAAAAAATATTGGAAATTTTCACCTCAAGTCAGCTGTTAACCTCTGTGACAGGAACATAGAGAATTTATTTAATACATATTTTTAAAATACAACCTCTTTCCGCAAATTTTATTGGCAGCAATACCATGTTTTGGGGAATGTCTTAATAAAAAAAAATGTAACGTTAAATGTAACGTTTTACATACAATACCATTCTAAAGTGTTTGGGGTCACTATGATTTTATTGTTGAAAGAATTAATACTTAAAAAAAGCAAGAATGAGTTAAATTGATCAGAAATGAAACTTAAGAAATTTATAATGTTACAAAAGATTTGTATTTCAAATAAATGCAGTTCTTTTAAAATTGACATAAACATATTAAGCAGCACAACTGTTTTCATCATTGTGTCACGATCTGTGTTCTTTGTATGTTTGGGTGGGTTCTTACTAGTTTAGTTAAGCTTCCTGTGTTTTCAGTTAATTTCCTTGGTTCCACATTGTTTGATTATTGTTTAAACCTGTGACTCATTTTGTGGATTGGTTTGTCTGTGTATTTAAGCTCTGTGTTTCTTTCTGTTCCTGGTCAGTTCCTGTAGAGTTTAACCCGGTTAAATGAAATCTGGAATCTGTTTTTATGAGCGTTTCATTTTGATTTCTTTGTTAATAAAATACTATACTGCTGCAATTCAGATTCTTTACCTAAGGGGTTTAAGGGAACTGTGAGTCGCAGAGGTGGAAAAGGTGGGTTGTGCAAAGTCACTTGGCAGCAGCGAAATTTACGTTTCAGTGAATGACGCACACACATACAGTTTTGTATAGGGCTACACGATATACCAATATGGCAATGTTGCTAGAGGGATTTTCGAATCGCAAAGGTTGCGATTTAACTATATATAAACTATATATAAAAGTGCAAAATAGTGTTTTCAGGGTCTCAGAGTGACTATAAAGTGCAAAATAGTGTTTTCAGGGTCTCAGAGTGACTTGGTTCTTTATTAAGCGGCTTGCCAATTGTTAAGCGCTTATTAATTGTCCACAAAACTGCATTAACACATGAACAGTTGTACATTGTAGTGTTTCCAAACTTTTGACAGGTACTGTACAATGTAAACACCATGAATAATTCATTCTACCCCATTGTATTTCAATCTGATACATCATTTTTACATGGTACAAACACATTTGTACATTTTTGAAAGGCAAACTTACGTACATGAACTGGTTACATGAAAAGCAGAGGGAACATCTTGCGACCCCCAAACAGTTCTCCCCTAACAGTAGTTGTTTTGAATTCACACCAAGTCAATTCATCAAACAGAGTTTGCCTTCTTAAAGAAACAATCCTTGTGTTTGCTGATAAAGAGCGACCCATCAGTTCTCACATACAACACTATCTAAATCAGGGTACCAGAGAGGAGATTCCAGCCCAGTGTTGCTATAGTAACAGCCCATCAGAGCAGGCCGGGGGTCAGTGGTCGGATGCCGAAGGGAAGCAGCAACTTTCCATCAATACTGATAGGGGACCGGGCGGTGAACGCTGCTACTTTCATAGCGATCCGTCATTACGGACCATAGAAAAGCACACTGGGCCTAATTACAGCCCCTCCTGCAGTCAAGATGGAGAGAGGCCCGCGGCACGACGTCTGGGTGACTGGTTTGTTTGCCGTTCGCTCACTCTTTCACTCATTTGGCTGCTTGCTGTCCCTGGTGCATTCTTTCTATCTTCCTCCACTATCACTGTCCATAACACCACATAACAGTGTCAGGCTTATTGCGCTTCTTCTGTAACTATAAATTCTGCTTTCCATTCTCATTACATGTCTTCATCGCTCTCTCTGTCTTGCTCCAAACGCATCAGATTAAATCCATTCATATTATGTCCATATTGCAGCTTTAACAAATCCATTACAACTGAAATGAAACTGGAGAGCCAGACTGCGTTGAATCAATTAACACACTGTTGCATGATTCGGTTCAATAATTAAAAACTTAAAGGGATAGTTAATCTCAAAATGAAAAGTCTGTCATCATTTACTCACCCTCATGTCGTTTAAAACTTATCTGAAATCTTTATGTTTAAAGCAACAAAATGTTTTTAAAAAAATGTTTCAGTGTTTTTTGTCCATATAATGAAAGTCAGTGGAGGACAATGTTGTTTTGGACCCTATTGACTTTTATTGTTTGGACAAAAACACGTATCGCTTCATTTGTACATATCGTGGCAGTTCAGAAATGTTTGGTGAGTGGCGCTAAAAGGTTAATGCTCTGTTGCATTTGAAAATAATGTACCAACTTGACAAAACACTACATTGAACCTAACCAAAACAAAAGCAAACATGAGATAAAAAGGCATCCACTGAAGCAACCATGCCATTTTAGCTTGCTTCTACAAGTATTTGAACTCTTTATTTAGTGTCATGATTAGTGTTTAATGGGACTTGTACCCGAGCACTCTTCCTCGCAATAGCATGGCTGTACCATGTGAGCTACTGAGCAAGTTTTCGACTTCAGAATGCAGATGTGATGCAAATAGGGCTGGGCGGTCTTACGGTATATATTGTGACCAAAATATAAAATGTCTATCGTTAGAGATTTTATTATATAGTTTTTTGCGGTGTGCAAATATATCCACGTAGCACAGTACTACTTAAAGATATATACAGGTAAGAGTGATAAAGAAACATGCATGAATGAGAAAATAGAGAGTGGGACATGCTTGATGTTGAGTGTAATAAGCTATGAAAAAGAACTCCATGTGGTTGGTGCGTGCGCTAACTGACACACCCAAAACACGCACACAGAAAGCAGAAAGAGTTTTCCCTTAAAACTCTTCTTTGTTCACTATATTTAAATACTTTTTCCTATGATTTTTTTTATTCATGCCTTAAAATACGTTGAATGTAACTCTACACCCTTGCTGCTTCATTTAGTATAAGCAAATCCATGAATATCCAAATTAGCCCCGCCTTCACTCACTCACACCAGCTCAGAGATCCACTTGGTCAACTTTGCTGTAGTAAACGCTGCACAATAGCAAGTGGAAATTCTGGTTTAATTCAGCCATATATGTTTGAGTGGATTAAACAAGGCTCGTCTACAAGCCGATGTATCAGAATGGTAATGCGTTTCATGTATTACTCTCTACAACGTCGGACACATAACGGTAATTAATATGATTAGCCTTTTGCTTGACTATGTTATCAAACAGCTAATAATGTGTTGCTAATGTTACACAAACCATGTTCCCGTTCACCATCTCAGAGTCAGACAGCTGCTTTCTAAAAATCATTATCCTTAGAAACGCTTTGAACAACTTAGAACGGCAGTGGAGAAAGGCATATAGTTCATCGTATAACATCGTGATATACATCATATACATAATTCACCCGCTATATTGCTAAATATACCTGATTTTTCATATCAACAGAAAAATATACCAGGATAACCTGGATTCTTTTGAAACAGCACTTCAACAGCAAATGCTTCGCAACATTTAGTAATGATGAAATGCTAAAGCTCACCCGCACGCTCGTTGACGTGATTGTTTACATGGTAGTTTGTGACGTAAGGAACACCTGCGATTTCTCAAAATATTTGAGACTGTCTTTTTTCACTGCAGTTAAGGAGAAAATACGTGAATTTGCACATGGTTTGTCTTAAAGCATATTAAAAAGACATATAAACAATATTAAAAACTTGATTTTCACCATATTTGCTCTATTGTATTTGTCCAACTGTACGTAATTTACTTATTTGTTCTTATTTTTAATAACAAAATAAAAGTAGCTATATCGAGATAAATATATATATATATATATATATATATTTATTTATTTATATATATATTATATATATATATATATTTAGTTATCGTGAAACAAAATTTCTCATACTGTGAAATAAGATTTTGGTCATATCGCCCACCCCTAGAAGCAAATGTCAAAAAGTACTAGATTACAGATCATGCACTATGGTAAAAGTTTTTTGAGGTCATATCATTGTGTTGTGCACGGAACCACGGAAAAATAAGTCTTTATTAATCTGCCCCTGTAATCATTATTTGTGTGGACAGGAATAAAAGTTGTGAATCCTGTGTATAGGTAATTCTTGGTGTTTTGCAAAAATGTAGGTACTGTAGCAGCATGTTTTCCAGTGGGCCAAGGTTGGTTTTCTGTCACTTATATATATATATATATATATATATATATATATATATATATATATATTATCTCACTTTCATTCTGTCTGTGAGTTACTGAGTACATTTTGTGTGCCAGTCTCACCTATATCCCAGGTGTCCGCGTTGCTCTCCACCTCCTTCTTGCCGATGATGTACCAGATGCAGGCCATCCAGTGGGCCAGCAGTGCAAACATGGACATGAGCAGGGTCAGCACCACCGTACTGTGCTGGGAGTAACGGTCCATCTTTTGCAGCAGGCGCAGGAGTCTTAGCAGGCGCACGGTCTTTAACAGATGAACCACTGACACCTGGCAGAGGGGAAAGGGGAACTCACATTAACTGTTGAGGATTTGCTCTGTATGCAAGAACATTTGAGGGCTGAGAAGGGCAGGTGTCTGTCTTGTTAAATGATAGATATAGTCTGGTGCATCCAAAATCAGTTAAAACCTAATTAAACAAGACAACGGGGTAGAAGTCCTTAGAATCCATCAATAAATCTTTAAAAGTACTGTGGTGGTACTATGGTATAGTAAAACTATAGTATAACCACAGTAAAAAAGCATGTTCATACAATGGTGCTTTTTAGAAAGTAAATATAGAGGGGAAACATACAATAAAACAGTTTAACAGGAATATCCTAGCAGATGTTTAAGAGGTCACGGATGTCTTGGATAATGGTGTAGCATGCAGTCAGGTATGAGAGCACTGAGACAGCTGGATTAAAATATTTAAGAGATCATCATTAGACAGAGACATTTAAGCCAATTATAGTGGTATAAAACATCTTTTCTCTTTTCACTCCGTCTCAGTCATGCAGAACTGGATGTTCTCAGGTGAATGGAAATATACCACTAATAAACAAGACAATAAATCACAGGAAATAGACTGCAGTTGTGGGATATGAAGAGTATAAAAAAATTGAGAACAAAATAGGCTGCCTAAGTATATGTTTTTCAGTATGACAATCCTTATCTTTCTGTTCTCTGGAGCTCTGACTGTGCTCTCCATCACGGTCATACTGTCAGAAAACAGACAAACGTATCATTAAGGTTAAAAATGACAAACAGTTACCTTCCACTTAAAGGTATTGTAGGTAAGATTTTTATAAAAAACTTTTTTCTAAATTTGTTTAAACTTTATATATCAATGCATAATTAAAATGTAAGTACTCTGATAAAAAGAGTATAAAAATTGAGTGACTCTTGACCGTTTAACCGGCACTAAACAGCTCATTATTTCCATTCGGGAGGAAACGATTGGCTTAGGCGACTGTCACTCTCTCGCAACCATGGCAACACCCCCGCTGCTACATGCGCTGCCCACATGTGCGCACTCATTTGACTGGAGGAGGGTAAGAGACTAGTAAGAGACACAATTACATGCAAAACACGGCGTATATGTTATGAATCTTACACGAAATTCACCTTCATCACAGTGTAACTGATTGTAATGGGAAAACGTGTGTATCAATGCAACCTGTTTTTAGCTTTGCTTTATGTTACTAGCTCGTTAACGAATCAAACTCAATATATTTTAAACTTTACCAGTATCGATATGCTAGCTTGATAGTGAGTACTAACAGCCATGTTAGTTGTTTATATTCATAATGATAAAGTTAGGTATTTCATTACATGTGAGTCTGACATGATGTCACTACATGCACTGCGCTCCTCTCCGCTCGGCGCTAGTAAGCGCGTCCTCCAGCCGTGAGCGGTCGGCATCGTGTGTTCATGTGTTTTTGGGGCGTGGGTTTGGAAGGAGCCCAGAATGGAGAGGGTGGAAGTGAATGGAGATAAGTAGCTGTGTTTATTGCAGCCCCGAGAGGACTACAGAAACTCGATTTTTATACTCTCTTTTCCAGAGTACTTACATTTTAATTATGTATTGATATATATAAAAGGTTTAAACAAATTTGGAAAAAAGTTTTTTATAAAAATCTTACCTACAATACCTTTAATGCTTTTAAAGAAGTCGCTTATGCTCACCAAGGCTGCAATTATTTGATCAAAAATATAATAAAAGCAGTAATATTATTATTATGAAATACAATTACAGTATAACTATAACTTTTCTGTATCAATATATTTTAAAATGCAATTTGCTCCTGTGATGGTAAAGCTGAATTTTCAGCAGCCATCACTCCAGTCTTCAGTGTCACATGATCCTTTGAGAATTCAGAAATATTTCTTATTATTATCAATGTCGAAAACTCTTGTGCTACTAAATATTTTTGTGGAAACTGTGATACATTTTCAGGATTCTTCGAATAGTAAGTTCCTTTCTAAATAATATTTTCTTTTTAAATGTTGACCACAAACTTTTGATTGGTATACATTTCATTTTATGTCATCTACTTTAAGAACACTAGCTACATTCATCAGGAATCCTCTGAAAGTTTAAAATTCTAAAAAACAACAGTCTGACCACAGATGATTTAGTGATGCGAGCAAATCAAAACTTGCAACGTTTTTATAGTGTTTGCAATTACATCAGTGCAAAATTTACCATCAGATGTTTATCTAAGAGTTAATCTCTTAGAACTCAATGCAGTGACACTAAAATGAAAATATTGGGAACTAAATCACATCTTCACATTTTTGTGATAAAGATCTTGAATAAAACTTACTGTTAGACCCTGCAGACATGTTATTCTATATATTCAGCAGAATGGCCTTGATACATTTCTTTTATGTGTAATGTTTTATGTATTAAAGGAGCTTTAAAGTAAATTAGCAAGTGAGAGAGTTTTAAATAGCCCATATATATTCTATAACTATATATATCCAGTGTGACAGTGACTATATAAAAATACACTCTGTATTAACCTGATCACAAACTTTCACACACTACCAGGTCAGTAACAGACGAGTACACACTGCTATTAGACCAGTTTGTCCAGAGTTTCAGGCAGTAACTAGCCAGCAATATTCATCACAGCCTCTCTTATTAAAATCAGACAATCCCTATGAGAAACAACCCTTTCATGTCCCTGCAGCATTAAATAATAATCCACGCTGTAATGGCCACAATCTTTCACTTGACAATCAAATATTAATAAACATCAAGAGATCATGGTCTCAGAAGCAAAACCAATTAACATTTATTTCATTAGAGAAACAAAAAGGCTGAACTTGGTTGATTAAAAAAGTTGATAAGGAGGGTGAAAATGGAGGTAAAGCCACAGTAGGTGTTCATATACTGAGCTTTATGTGGTAATGCATCTATGTGAATTAATAACTAAATCACTCATACTGCTAACAATCTGTAGGTGGGTTAAGAGGGAAGTGAAGTAATTTCGAAAGAAATGGAAGTGATAGAGAGCAAAAGGAAAGGAATGGAAAGGGTAGGAAAACAAAAAATGAAAAGAACAGGAAAAGAAGAATAAATGAAAATGAAGAGGAAAGGAAAAGGAAATAAATGGAAATTGACTAGGAAAAGAAATAGAGAGGAAATCAGATGAAATTGTAAAGGAAAAGAAGAAAAATTAAAATATAAAGGAATAGGAAAGAAGAGTAAACGAAAAGGAAAAGGAAAGAGTGAAGGAAAGGGAATGGAAATGGGCCAGGAAAGGAAAAGGAAAAAGGAGACATGGAGAGGAAAAGGAAACAGAATGGAAAATGGCTAGGATAGAAAAGGAATGAAGAACAAAGGAGATGAAAGGAAAAGGACAAGGAACAGAATGGGAATTGGCCAGGATAGGAAAAGGAAAGCAGTAGAAAGGAAAAGGAAAAGCATAGAAATTGGCCAGGATAAAGGAAAAGAAAAGAAGGATAGGAGTGGAGTGGATTGGAGTGGAAAGAAAAAGGAAAAAAATGAAAATTGGATAAGAAAAGGAAATGAAAAAAAGAGGAAAGTAAAGGAAACGAATGGAAATTGGCCAATGACAGGAAAAGGAAATCAAATAGGAAAAGGAAATAGAAATCAGAGAGAAAACAAGAAATATCATTCTTCACTTCTGATGTCTTGTTGTGCGTACATGTCTGTGTGCATGTTTGTTGTGTGTGTGTGTGTGTGTGTGTGTGTGTGTGTGTGTGTGTGTGTGTGTGTGTGTGTGTGTGTGTGTGTGTGTGTGTGTGTGTGTGTGTGTGTGTGTGTGTGTGTGTGTGTGTGTGTGTGTGTGTAGTGCAGCTGAAGGGCAGATGTGAAGGGATACCAGAGGAACAGAGGTGCAATCTGTAATTGGAGCAGATTTAAGGGAACATTTCGGCGACAACAAGGTCTGTATTACAGTGGCACTTAAGTAGAGTCCACTGCATTTCACTCTCCTCTAAATAAGCCTCAGTGGATTTCAAGCACTCTTTCGGTGTGTTTCACCACACAGAGGGATGCAGGGTTTCATTACTGCCTGTGTCATCACTGTAAGTGTGTGTGTGTCCAAGTGGCACTGATCGATTCTGCCAGTCTGGATTGGCCAGAAAAGCTGACTGTCTTTTTCTGTGAATTAAAACCAGGATCCTGTGACCCTTGATTTTGTATTGGAGTCATCAGAGGCCGTGTTAACCAATTTCAGAGCCTGTAATACATCTTTATTTGTACCTGAACCCATGATCACTCATTAAAAGATCTACATCCATGATGTCATCAAAAGGACTTCATGGTCCACCTACTCAGGGTGACCCTGAGTGCCGCTGCTCAATATTTTGTTTTACACTTAAGGAAGAGCAAAAGAAATCATTGAGCTCAATACAGTGCCGGAGGGGCTAAAAGAAAGAATATCTGGAAGTCCAAAAGTCATGACTGTTCAAGCAAGACCAGTCCAGATGGAATCTAGCATCTTTTGCTTTTAATTGGAGGAAGCTCTTCTACAGTAAATGGATTTCACCACGGTAGTACTAAACAGAGTACTAAACTCTTATACATTTACATATTCGGCAGACACGTTTATCTAAAGCGAGTTTACATTGCATTCAAGGCATACGTTTTACCAGTTCATGCTTTCTTGGAAATCCTGACCTGACCTGTTTGAACAACAGGAATGCTTATCCTAGTAGGTACAAGACATTTTCACAGCATTGCATTTTGGTAGAAGTCAGCCAGAAAAAGGGGGGTTGGTGTGGAGGCAAATGTAACTGCTATTACTTATAGCTAATTTTAAGTACTTCGATACCACAGCAAAAACTACTAGCCTAACTAATAAAGTTCAAACATTATTAAAGACAAGTAAACAGTCAGTAATAAAATAAGATCAAATATAGAATTACAAGCATAGATGAATACTATATAAAACAGTTACAAAGTCTAACAGTAGTATTCAGGTACATAAATGTAATAATTAGGCCTAAATGTAAAATAACACTATTGTGTTCACTGTAGAAATTAAATATAGATTAATCTTTGTTAAAGCTGTATTTTGTTGTTTTATTAACATTAATGGCACAGACAGCAGCAGGAATATTAGGCTGCTGTCACTTTAAGGACATGGACCGAATATACCGAATATACATGGACCGAATATACTGACAAGACATCCAGTTTCTTTCTCTGCTGTTTACATTCGCTTAAGACATAACCGAGAGAATACTTTCAGAGAAGGTTAAATGATGAGTATCTGTCTGTTCAAGCGCAAAAAAATGCGAATAACATGCGTGCTGAACCACGGGGCCTGGTCCGTACAGATCACAGATCAACTGCGATCCGGTGCACCACTACTATTGTAAGGTTTATGTTTTTATTTTCTGTGTGCCTTTGTTACCTATGTTCCCGCTTAAAATTTTTGTCATGGTTACTTGCTAGTTCATCAATTAGTCCTCACCTGTGCTTTTTGTTTCTTTCTTAGTTACTCTGTATACTGTATATAGCCCTCATTTGGAAATGTTCTTTGTCTGTTCTTATCTCTAGTGTTGCTTAAGTCTATAGTTATTTTACGATCCCCTGCGTTCTCCTGTACGTTTGTTATTTTGTTTGATGAGTTAATAAAAGTGTCTGCTGCAATTAGATCCTGCCTAAACTATTCTCTTGCTGCAACCACCACCGTGACAACTCTAGAATGCTGGTATATTGCACTTATTTATATTTATGGAAGTAAGTTTAATTAATCAAAATGTTTTCTTTATATAAAAATGGCCACAACGTAGTTGTGCTAGCCGAGTCAAAGCATTATCGAATTAGCCATAATATTCAATAATAATAAATAAATAAAAAACACGCAAGTGACAATTCTGCAGAGTTTTATGCTGGCACATAATCTGAGTATGCCTGCTTTTTTAGTTGTAAATTCAAAATGCATTTGAAATCTTCCCACAGATTTTTTCCTCGATAGATTTATTATCTTTTTTGTAATATGTGCATAATATATGCATTACTCACCACGCTGACTTTGAAAGCGTAAAGGAGATCAAAGGGTAGAGCAGCAACCAGGTCGATGATAAACCAGGTGGTCATGTAATGGATGCAGATCTGCCGCGCATCGAAGATCACCTGCCCCGACTTACTCACGTACGTGGTGCGGAAACTGAACACGATGTCTAAAGCGACAGACAGAGTCAGCGTCTTCAAAAAATACACCATCAGCATAATATCAATGAACGACAGTGTGTCCATTGAAGCATTTATAACAGCAAAAATGCTTTTCTGACAGCTATATAACAAGTGGAGAGTTATCACAGACTAACAACAGAAAAATGAATGTGCTGTCAACAAATCTGAACACAAAGCGTTTTAAATAGAGGCCTTATCAGAGTCACAAAGCCAAAATAAATTTCAGGAAACAGTGTTAATAGGACAAGACAAAAAAATGCATGTATGCCTATAATAGGCATTGATTTAAACTGTTTTAAACTTAAATCAATAACAATGCATGCGTTTAACTTTTAAAACAAATGGAATCAACATCCTTTACATCTTATGTTGTTCAAAAATTGAAGACAATCTTTGACCAAAAACATCTATTTACCTAACAAATGTGCAAGAAAAAGGTAAAATAGCGTAATTTGGAAGCAGGCGTGTTCCTTCTCCATCAATCATTGAGAGAAACTCATATGGCAGTTGTCTTTAAAAAAGCACAATATTTGTTTCTGTAAAAACTGCCCTTTGAATTCCAATTAATTTCTTTCTAAATAGCAGGATACTGAATGATATGCTGCCGTGGCAATGCTGTACCTCAGAGGGTTAATGGAAGATGTCATAGAGTCTGATTTAAAGACACGATTATAATCATGTGTAAAGATATAGATGTGATTGAGCAAAGATAATCTCATAAATCATAATCATGCTAGCAATGAAAAATATAACATGTAATTGACAAACTAAATATGTTATGTCGAAAATCAAAATTGGATTCTCTTACCAATGATGAAGAGAATCTCGACGGCAATGTCAGTGACGGTGGTGCTACGTGTCAAGTCTTGATCACCAATAAAACAAACGTTATACGGCACTGTCACGGCGACATAGAAAGTAGCCAGTAGTATTAGCCAATCCCAGCCAGCTTTGAAGGTGCTGAAGTGCAGAAGAATGAACTTGGACTTCTTGGCATCAGCGACCTTATATTCAGGGAGAGCCGGCGGATCACCAAACACATTCTAGAAAGAGAGAGAACAATTATGGTAGAGAAACTGGTTCTGTTTTATCTTTTCGTTCCTGTATTTGCCTATATCATCAGTATTTGAATGGTCTCACCTTGTTAAGTTTGATTTTACTCTGTTTCTGACGGTTGTGCAGGTGTCCTGAAATGTGGTACAGAACTGTGCTGGATCGCAGCCGAGTGGAGCCAAACGGAGAACCTCCCTTGACCTGCTCGCGGCGACACTCTGAGAAAAGGTTGGACTGTTGTTATGAAAGTCAAGGGCAATGGGGATACAATCCATCAAGAAATAAAAACATACTGCACAAAATAAAATCCATTAATACATAAAAACAAAGAACACAATGCATCTTTCAAGAAAAATCCCTGTGGTACTGAGGTTATAATGTTTTTTCTTCTTCTTTTTTTTTCCTTTTTTTTCTTCTTTTTAAAATAAAATAAAATAATATAATAAACATTTTTACAGAAAAAAGTATTACTACATGAACAACTCAACTTTGTAGCATTACATTGACTTGTATCACAACAATAGTGGGGCAATGTTCCTCTGATATATGGTCAAGTAACAAAGAAAAATCTAAACCATCATCCACTAACAACTTGAATTCTTGCATGAAAAAATGTTATGTACCAGCAAAAATTGGCAAAAGAAAATGTAGCTTATCATTCTGTGAATGTTTTATGAAGCTTTGTGAAGAAAAGCAGAGATTTTCTATCAATACTTCCATGCAAATAGTGCTTGCCGCTTTTATTGAGGCCCGTTTTCCTTCTATTGCCCTCCATGCTGCTGTTACACAAAAGCTGGTGTGAAACAAGAATAACTTCCTTTATGCTGGTGACCTGCTTAACACCAGAGGTTTCCACTAGTTGGGGCTCTGCTATGAGAATGTTTTCATTCCCATATTGAAAACATCGGTTTCAATTGATCGAGTGACTGCTAAATACTGCAGTAGGTTCATTTAATTTAGTCTTTGAGGTCTTGAACTTAAACAGTCTGTCAAGGGGACATCCTAGGCTACAGCTGAAAGTTTACTGTCTGACAAATGCAGTTTCCTCTCCTGTGGTGATGTATTTTCAACTGAAACACTTTCTGTCTAGATTGTTTTGTAAAGCCAAACCTATGAAGGCTTGTTTCCGCCAGAGAATAAAAATTTAAAAAATGAATTGCGACATTTTTATCTCACAATTCGGCCTTTTTTTCTCACAATTGCGTTTACATCTCGCAATTCTGACTTTTAGAATTGCGTGATTTAAAGTCGCAATTGCGAGTTATAAAGTCAGGATTGCGTGATATAAAGCCACAATTGCGAGTTATAGTCAGAATTGTGAGATTTAAACTCGCAATTGCAGGAAATAAGCTCGTAATTCTGACTTCATAACACGCAATCGGGAGATATGAAGTCAGAATTGCGTGATATAAAGTTGCAATTGCGGGTTATGAAGTCAGAATGGTGAGATATAAACTCGCAATTCTGAGGAAAAAGTCTTTTTTTCCTAAGAATTGGACTTTATAACTCACAATTGCGAGCTTATGTCTCACAATTCTGAGAAAAGATGTCAGAATTCTGACTTAACACGCAATTGCGATTTTTTTCAAAATTCTGACTTTACATAACAGTAATAAATATAATCAGAATTGCGAGATGTAAACTCGCAATTGTGAGATAAGAAGTTGCAATTAAAACGCTTTATTCTGTGGTGGAAACAAGCTTCCACACAAACCTCCTAGTTGATGATAAAAAATGTTTTATAAATAAAATAAAATGAAAGAAAATTTCATTAATTTAAAAAACCAAAAACTAGGCTGCCAAAGTGGCTGAAAAAAAAAAAAAAAAAAAAACTATCCATTACTATAACCTGACCAGGCACGTGCACAGATAGGGCTCAACCTGTGCAGAGCACATGCCCTTTTTGCCCTTACTACGAAGTGCCCTTTTTTTTTTGGTGGTGTTTTTATTTTTTTTATTTTTTTATAAATCAATGCTATAGTCACACTTTACGTCTGCCTGTCTGTTTTTAAAAATGTTTAGCCAATGAAAGTTCTTAAAAAGAGCTTGTGCAAATCTTGTTCGATCCTCAAACTGTCAGTAAATCTGATAACTCCGCCCCCTCTATCTGATAACTCCACCCCCTCTATCTGATAACTCCGCCCCCTCTATCGTGACTGAATGAACTGAAGATCTGCAGCAGCCGCACAGCAGACAGCAGCAGCTGAACGAAGTTTTGCAAGGGTAAACAAAGATCTTGTTGTTTCAATAAGTACTAAACACTATGTCTATAAAGGCTCATATTTTATGTATTTGATGTCTGACTGAGACATGCAGGACCTGAGAGAGAAGTCTAGCATTTGCCATCTAGTCATAGCCAATACATAGCCTACACTTAAATAGCCTGTGCATACAGTAGCCTACCTAGTATTTCATCTTTTATAAAATGAGATTTTGGCCAAATGTATTTAGCTACGTATTCAGCGCCCATATAGCTACAACAAACTAGTTTGTAACCTGTTGATGAAAATGTAATGTGGCGCCACCGCGCCGTTTTAATGACGGACTTGTGTGCACATTTGCACACATTCGCTGGTCAAAAACTCAGTTACTGCATTTGAGTTTGACTTTTGTAAAATGTTAACAATATATTGATAAGTAATACAACAACATCTAATTTTTTTTTTTTTTTACCATTGGATAATCAAAGCACAGGTGCGCCCCCGCGCTGTTTCGTACTGGAACTTACTCAAAGCGACTGACTGAGTGATCCTCGTCACCTAGTCCTAGGTAACATATATTTCTAAGAAATTTTCTTCTCTGATTTATGATTGCTGCATTTAATCATTTAATCACGTTATGGCAATAATATTAAATTATGGTTAATTCAAGGGTGGTAATATGCACATATACGCTATCTAGCTCATTTTTGATAGTATACTCTCTGCTCGTCTTCACATGTATAAATGTAGTAAAACATGCTTTTCTAAGAGCTTTAGCCCTTTATATTACCTCTATTATTATTATGGTTGTTATTAATAGTAAATAAATCTAAAGCTTTTCAGACTATTATTTTGTGTTATTGAATTTGTCATGAAGATGTTACCATTTCTTTCTTTTATGTAGTTATAATCTTAATATAAAATAAAAGTGAGGGGGGTGCCCTTTTTCAGTTTCAACACATGCCCCTCAAAAGTTCTGTGCACGGCCCCCTGACCAACTCGACCGTTAATCCAAAAACATAAAAAATAAAAATGTATGTGTGCAAGTGTGTATGAATGTGTAGCGTGTAGCATTTTTAAATCAGCCAGCTGAGGAAACAAGCAGACAGCCAGCCTGCCAGTCTCAATTGCCGAGGGCAACAGGGGAAAAATGTCACTCATTGCAACCCTGCTGAACAAGGTACCAAGGGAAAGCAAAGCAGGAGTAGGAAAAGGACCGAAGGGATGGAGCGACAGACAGACAGAGAGAGAGAGAAACATGGGTTGAGAAAGAGAAAGCTGGGAAGCTGGTTATTAGAGAGGGATAGAGATCACTTCAGCCTGCAGGGCCGGAGAAAGAGAGGGGCGACAGAAACTCATCCATAAAAGGCTATAGTCAGCAGGGAGTCCAGCGGCATAACACTTATTATAGATCCTAATAAATGAACTCCCAATTTACTAGCAGAACAGGTCACGAGAAACACAGAGAGGGAGAGAGAGAGGGAAAGCTACAAAAAGTGAAAATGTGAAAAGAGAAAAAAGAGGAGGACAGACACAGTTGCATTGGGATTCCCTGCTCCACATGGTTTCCTTTGCTGCTTGAGGCCAAAATCTGATCCCGGTTCTTCAATCACACAATAAACAGATATTTTTCATCATGCCTCACCTTAACAAGACAAGCAGGTTTTTTCTTACATTATAGACATGTTTCACCCTGTGGATATCCTTAAAACATTTGTCTAGTGACAATGTTCAAACATATACAGCACACACACACACACACACACACACACACACACACACACACACACACAAACACACACACACACACACACACACACACACACACACACACACAAAATCTGTCATTTCCACCACAAATCAAATTGTGGGTTGTATTTACCAGCATTCTGTAATGGGAATGTTCACAATGTTTTTACATAATTGGATTTTTTTCATTAAAAAATATTGACAAATATGTACCTTCATTTTTGTTTTCTGCACACATCATATACCTCATGTTTATACAGGTACACTGATGTCTCCGTGATAGCCAAGTACACTAAACTTTGATAAAACTTTTAGTGAAACAATGTTGATTGTGATGAAATTGACACCACGTCAGGGTCATAATTTGTGCGCATTTTTTTTTAAAGAATAATAATTCATATTTAATAGTAATAGTAATAAAAACCCTAAAATAAGCAAAAATAAATGATGATAGTAAAAAGTTAAAATGATTTCATAAAAATCCATACAAACACATAAACCATCATCATGTACTAACCTTTCTTCTCCTCAAATATAGATTTGGCTTTGGTGTCGGTGACATCTTTAAAAGAGGCGAGGAAGAGGACAACATCTCCTTTCTCATTCTTGATAGGCACAATATCCAGCAGACACCAGAACACACTACCTGCAGAAGAATTGAGTGAGGCAAAATACATGAACACACACACACAGTCTTAAGGATGTAAGTGAAGTTTATGGGGGCATTCACACTGTAAAAAGTGCTACTGCTACCTGATCTGACCCTTAAATCACCTTCAGTGGTGTAAACTATTAGTCAGTTGCAGATTTAGTCTTGACAACATGACACCAAAACCTATTGTTTTTACATTCCTGGAGTTATTTTGAACGGCTTCATCAGTGCACATTATTCCAAAGAAAAAAAAATGTCTTCGTAATCAAAATCAAAACTTGCTGAACCTCTGAAATGTCTTTTCTTTTCTAATAATGTCTCTAATACCACTCTGGCTATCGGAAAATGTCAACCATTAACTACTTGAGCATTGTTTTAGCAAACTTGCACCTAATTCTGGCCCAGGGAATATGTCAGATTACAGAAGTAAAATAAGTTGCAATTCACTGTGCAATTCACTTTAAATAGTTTTTCCGAATTGAATAAAACTAGTTCATTTAAATGTTACCACAGGAAGCACGTGTTTAGCTTACTTGGCAAAACATTACTTCCAGTCTATTTAGTGTTAAAAAACGCAAAACAAAAAAAGATCAGCACATCCAAAAAGAGCAGCACCATTATGGTACCCAATTCCCATGTTGGTGTGTGTGTGAATGCTTGTTTGTCTGCCTGTATTGAGCGGTGTGGGTGTGCGGCAGGACATTTATATGTATGCTTAGATGTGTGTGTGTGTGTGTGTGTGTGTGTGTGTGTGTGTGTGTGTGTGTGTGTGTGTGTGTGTGTGTGTGTGTGTGTGTGTGTATGTTTCTCTCTTCACCAGTAGCTGTTACTGGAAGCCTCTAGGGGAATTCCGTCTGATTGCTCACAGCTGGAGAAGTCTTTGTCAAATCTCTCATTTCCTCACGAAAAAGCCTCACCATTATAGAGAAGAAAAGGGGATGAAATAATAACGCTCTCTAGAAGAAGTGCTCTGGAGATGTTCCATTCAATACAGAACAAAGGGGGAGAGGAGAATGAGCACAAGGTACAAGGAAAAAGGTACAGCGAGGTTAAAACTCGGCAGCAGCATTTAAAGATCTAAGACCTTAGCAAACTAAATCATATTATATATGATAAAATGCAATATAATATATGGAGCAGGAAGAATAAAACCAAATATAAATATATATATATTTTATATATATATTTAATATTATTTATTTATTATAAATTTATTATATTATATAAATTAAATTATAAATTATATAAACAATTAAAAAATATTATTACTATTAAAAACCTTGTTTTTTACACTTACAGAAATGTACCATGGTGGTGCAGCAGATACTATGGTACTTTGATGTATACCATGGTACTGAATGATTATCATATTCATGACACATGGTGTGTACAGGTACTGCTCAAAAACACAGTACCTATGGTGGTATTTTTTTGTAAATAATCCAGCGAAGGGAGAAATACATCCATTCCCCAAGCTCTAAATTTACCATTAGTGCCCCTTGAATGGAAGAATAAAGTGTGGAAAGGAGTGAGATGTGCCATATTAAGACAAATTAATCCAAGAATTTGCATTTGTCGACAGCATTGTGTATGTTGTTCTCAATGTCATCGTAAATTCCACAAATAAACTTGCACACCTGCTGGACTTTATTTTGTAATCCGACTTTAGAGACTCTCTGGTGTTTTTGCCCAACCAACTCTAATAAAACCATCTGCTTCCAACAATGGCTAGAGATTTCACTTTTTAAAGGTGTGCTGTAATACCTCCATGTGCTATTACTAGTGACGGATCAGTTTAACCTTCCATGTGTTATAACTGGTCTACTTTCATAGTGGAACTGCTTCTAAGTTTTACAGTGATGAAGAAATACTGCAAATATTGCTAAATCACCAACAGTTTAATGCATCATCTAACACTTTTTTTCTCACCAGTCTTTTTGTAGAACATTATCTCCTCCTTGAGCTCGCTCCGTTCCTCAAGCGCAGAGTCCACGTGAAGAATGATGTTCTCGTTGGTCTCCGGCCCATACAGAAACTTGCATGCGCAGCTCTGTTGCATGACCTCGGTTCGGGTAAATCCAGTGAGCTCACAGAATCCATCCGAGCAGTACACAATCGGGAAGCCTTTGGACACTTGTGCATTGGCCAGGATGAAGTTGCTGTCTGTTCCAAAAACAAACATCAAGCAAAAATATTAGTCCACTAATGTTTATTGTGACCAGTTATTCGTTTTTTAAACTTTAACTAAATGCTCCCATAATATTTTAGTATGATGTTTTACCAGAGGCCATGTTGGCACACATTTCTAATTAACATTAAGGGGACAAAACAGGTTAAAAGATGCCCTGCTATGTTCAATGAAACAGTTTTCACTTCCTGTTTCTTTCTATTTTAACTTTTGATCTCTTGAAACAGAGCCTGTAAAGTCAAAATCTTTTTAATTGGAACTGAAGTTGATGCAGCTTGGTCAAAACATCTGAGCAAAAACAACTGAATGCTTGAAATAGATTCGGATTATATACAAGAAAAGTAATTTCCGTCCCCCAAAATGACCTTTGGAGAAAGTGTCCTGTCCATGATCCTTCATAAATCATTAAAATGCTGGTTCGGGCGCTCAAGAAACATTTCTTATTATGATCAATGTAGGAAACCATTCTGCTGCTTAGTTTTTTTGTGGAAATCATACATTTTTTCAGGATTCTTGGATGAATATAAAGTTCAAAAGAAACATTTATTGAATCTTTACTGTCACTTTTGATTAATGTAATGCAACCTTGCTGAATAAGAATAGTACTAGGGCTGGGCGATATGGCCTAAAAAAAAAAAGAAAAAAGATTTTTTTCACAAAAAATCAGATTTACGATTTAAATTGATTTTTTTTTTCTCTACTTAAAATCAATCTGCAGATGACAAAGAAATAGTTCAAAATAAGTTTTAACTTAATTTTGTTTTAATTTTCCCTACTGGGATTTGATCTGAATTTGATCTAAAAGTGCAATCAGAAACAACAAGCCAAAAAGACAAGATGGCAGGCCCTGCCTTTGTAAACAGTGAAAATGTAACAACATAACATAATAACATAACATAACATAAAATGGGTGGATTGGGATTGGGGGGATTCCAAAAATAAAAAATAAAAAACAACAACCTTGCATCACAACAAGTGTATTGTTATTGTTATTGTCAAAACATTTGGTAACTAAACAGAATTTTATTGAGTTTAGTGACAACACAATATTTACATGGTACAATGACTGGTATGCTATTATTGCTTGACACAAATTTCACAATTTGAATCCGATTCTTGTGATTTGATTCTGATCTTGATTCAATATCGTTTCCTTTGGATAAATATTTGGTAGCCTACAGTAGATACGTTAATGTGTTATGTAAATTCTTCTCAACAAAACAAAAAAAACCTAACCTAATTCTGTAAACATACAGAGCCCTGTCAGCTGGTATCATTATTAAAGGTTAAAAATAACATCTCAAATTAAATATGCATTTTTTATAATAACAACGTTGTAATATTTTAATGATATAGGTAAAAATATAATAAATATGTAGGCTAATAATATAGTTATCATATTTAGCAAAATACTCCTCTCTATAGCAATTTTTTTTACAGGCTATGGTTAAATAGCTTTCCTGAGGTAAATGGAACGTTACGTGACATTGTTCTCCAGCTGTTTTATGGAGCTCTTTTCGCAGTTAAAAAACACAGATCGATCGATTTTATTACATTTCGGTAAGTTGAACTGTAGCTATCTTTCAAATTACCTATTGATCATTCGTGTTTATTTACTATTAACTAGTAGTAAAGACGAGTAACAGATGATCGGTTCACGTGCCGCTTGAACTGAGATCGGTCAGTGATCTGTCACGTCACATTTACAAGCGCCAAAACTGTGTTTATTGTCTGAAGTTTGAAATTAAATTGTCAGAATCTGAGAGCTGAGAATTTGTTTCATATCAACAGTAACCTCTGTCTTGTCTGTCGGTGTCGGTATCCTCTTTGCTTTGTGGCGTGAGAGCGTGTAAAAGTGACGATTGCGTGAGTCTCACGGTGAATTCATGAGAGTTGCCAGCCCTGCGGATTCAGTTTGTAAATGTTTTTGGCGCGTGTGCTTGTGCTGCCGCGGTCTCGTTCATTTGCCATGTTGCTTGTGAATCTCTATGACAAACGCTGAGCCCGTTCAGAACTACGAGAGCCTAGAGGGGAGCGTCTGCGGATGTTAAAGAGAAACCCGATTTTCATTCAAATAAATCGACGTACACTACACATTCGAGTTAATCGATAAAATCGATTTATCGCCCGGCCCTAAGTATTACATTGTATTTTATACAGTTCTGTGCAAAAGTCTTAGGCATGTTAGTATTTTTTTATTTCCAACTGACACACTACATATATATATATATACAGTATATATGTATATAAAGTAAGAAAGTCACATGACCTTGCATGCATCTTAGACAAAAACAAAACAATGCCTTTCACATGTAGAGCCGTTGAAGCTTTCTATTTCATTGTATAACCAATTTCCTGCCTGGATAATTTTTTTGGTATTTTGACTTGTTTTACCCTGTCATTGTGTCAAAACAGTTTAATAGCATCCACGCATCATAATTGAATACAGCAACACTGCCTTGTAAACGCTTCTCGAAGGACAGCTCGTGAGCCTCATCTCTGAATCCCCAGACTAACGCACATGAGCCTTATTAAATGCTGGCATTTATGAGAAGCGTTCATGTGGCGAGACAACAGACATTTGGTGCTGAACGACTTTACTGAGCCTTGTTCTGCTCACATAAGCAAAAGTAAAGTTAGGCTCTCATTTATAACAGTGTACGTGTTGGAGGTCAGACCCAGAGAGATATGAGAAAAAGGATGATGAGAGAGAAATAACAAATACTAAAACAAATGAAAAAAATCCTGAGAGAACAGAACGAGAGAGCAAAGAAAAAGGTGAAAGAATACTGATGGGGAGAATAAAAATAAAAAGAGTAACAATTCATAAGTGCCGGTTGGCTGACAAGTTAGACAACAGGATTCTTTATCGATGAACAACATCACAATAGATTATGGCAAAGATTTAACGCTTTAAAAGCATGATTTCTTGAAGGGCGTGCTACCTTTAAGGAGGGCCCATTTACAAAGCCCCTTTACAAAGTCTTGATTATGTTTTTGCGTCTACTAGAATAGGTTTTCATGCTTGAATAAAAAAACAAAAACATAATTTTTTTCACATATTTTACATTATTGCAGCACCTCTATTGAGTCTGTCAGTAATGCTGTTTAGTTTATGTATCTATAAAGCGAAAAATAAATCTACTAAAATGTATTAGAAATACATTTATTTTATGCTAAGTATACTACATATACATATTTATTAACTTAATATAAATACCCTGCAATTGTACTTTTAGTATGCTAAATTGGTATACTTAAAGTCTGCTAATTTGGAACAACTAATTTTGTACTTAATGTACTTTAGTTAATCGGAAGTAGTGCTGAGGTGCAACTAAAGATATACTTATTTGATTGTGCTAAAATGAAACTATTGCAAGTATACTTTATATATCTTGCATTTAAAGACTGATATTATACAGAGATCTTACTATCCTTACTAATATTGATATTAAAACACATTTAGGCTTAATATTAAGAAATGTATACTGTGCAATAAAGAACTACTTCAGTAATACATTTTGTTGAATCCTCTGTTGACCTGTTATGATTAAATGTAAAATACAATGAATTGCATTTGAGGTCTACTTGTTGAGTATAAAATGAATAAGGTTTTACAGGAAATCAATGTGTTTTGAGTACCCCACTTTGAATATCAAGTATTGTTAAATTCAAATCAACTTTATTTCTATAGCACTTTTCACAATTTTGTATGGTTGCAAAGCAGCTTTACATAGAGGAAGTAGTTATAAATGTAAAGATAAGTAATTATGACAAATAAAGAACACAAAATACACTCACCTAAAGGATTATTAGGAACACCTGTTCAATTTCTCATTAATACAATTATCTAATCAACCAACCACATGGCAGTTGCTTCAATGCATTTATGGGTGTGGTCCTGGTCAAGACAATCTCCTGAACTCCAAACTGAATGTCAGAATGGGGAAAAAAAAGGTGATTTAAGCAATTTTGAGCGTGGCATGGTTGTTGGTGCCAGACGGGTCGGTCTGAGTATTTCACAATCTGCTCAGTTACTGGGATTTTCACGCACAACCATTTCTGAGGTTTACAAAGAATGTTGTGAAAAGGGAAAAACATCCAGTATGCGGCAGTCCTGTGGGCGAAAATGCCTTGTTGATGCAAGAGGTCAGAGGAGAATGGGCCGACTGATTCAAGCTGATAGAAGAGCAACTTTGACTGAAATAACCACTCGTTACAACCGAGGTATGCAGCAAAGCATTTGTGAAGCCACAACACGTACAACCTTGAGGCGGAAGGGCTACAACAGCAGAAGACCCCACCGGGTACCACTCATCTCCACTACAAATATGAAAAAGAGGCTACAATTTGCAAGAGCTCACCAAAATTGGACAGTTGAAGACTGGAAAAATGTTGCCTGGTCTGATGAATCTCGATTTCTGTTGAGACATTCAGATGGTAGAGTCAGAATTTGGCGTAGACAGAATGAGAACATGGATCCATCATGCCTTGTTACCACTGTGCAGGCTGGTGGTGGTGGTGTACTGGTGTGGGGCCCCTTAGTGCCAATTGAGCGTCGTTTAAATGCCACGGCCTACCTGAGCATTGTTTCTGACCTTGTCCATCTCTTTATGGCCACCATGTACCCATCCTCTGATGGCTACTTCCAGCAGGATAATGTACCATGTACACAAAGCTGGAATAATTTCAAATTGGTTTCTTGAACATGACAATGAGTTCACTGAACTAAAATGTCCCCCACAGTCACCAGATCTCAACCCAATAGAGCATCTTTTGGATGTGGTGGAATGAGAGCTTCGTGCCCTGGATGTGCATCTCCATCAACTGCAAGATGCTATCCTATCAATATGGGCCAACATTTCTAAAGAATGCTTTCAGCACCTTGTTGAATCAATGCCACGTAAAATTAAGGCAGTTCTGAAGGCGAAAGGGGGTCAAACACAGCATTAGTATGGTGTTCCTAATAATCCTTTAGGTGAGTGTATAGTCAATTTGAAATGGTGAAAGAAATTCACGGACTTGATCAGTTTTATTTATTCCTCCTAATACACTCCAATGCACCTACTGTACTAATACACTTTTCCCATTAATGGTACTTTAATGGCTAGTTGGACTAATATCAATGTCAAAATATCAATTAATAACAAATTATTAAAATTATCCTTACCAGTCCTCAAAAATTACACAAACAGTTCAAATGTCAAATAAATTCAGAAATGTTAAATGCATGAAATGTAACAACGTAAAATGTATTAAAATAATTTCAATTAATGCGTTACATTTAAATCCGCAGCATAATGCGAGACCATCAAACCGCCAAATACTTTCATTGCTTTTTACACCAGCAGCAGTTGTGCATTACATTGAGGGCCCTATTTTGACGATCTAAGCGCATGGTCTAAAGCGCACGGCGCACGTGCAATTAGGGCGTGTCCTAATTCAACCAATCAGAGGTGTGTCCTAAACAATGCAATTAGGCACATGTGCAATTAGGGCGTGTCCTAAATAAACCAATCAGAGTCTCCTCTCCCATTCCCTTTAAAAGCTAGTTGCGCTTGCACAAATATTTGTCATGTTTGTGTGCTGCTGTGCATCCCTGTGTGTGTAATACGTAGTGTACATGTGTAGCTGCCTATAGGTGCATATTACTAATGTACTCTTTAAATAACGAAAAAATAAAATACTGCGCCATTGACTTAACCCTCTAGGCGCCACGGTCGAGTTTACTCGACAAGATGCGGCACTAAATAATACGGCCGATTTTGCCAAATTGGGTGTCAAATTTCGTTCGACCTCCCCTCCACTGGATGGCAGACATGTCATACTTCATCCCTGACTCAAAAAACGTCATGTTTCTATACAAAATGTTCGAATTAGAACGCATTGAATCAGTGCGATCAAAAGCGGAGCTAGTGTGAGAGTGAGTCATTTTATCAGAGTCTCTCCGCGATCGCGGCGACATTATTGTGGTGGAGACTTTGTCTATTATCACTGGGTATGTTAGACGGATCGAAGTATTCATAGTACAGTTAGGGGGCAACGTGAAAACAGGGTGGGGAGTCGCAATAGTGTGCATACTCGGCGTGCGTGCGAGGCAGATCTGGCCCGCGCTGCTCGAATCATCTCACTCGTAATCTGTGCCTTGCCGTCGCGAGTGATCTTTGAACTAAACAGGTCTTGTCTAGTTGTGTTTGTGTTTCATATGAATAATATATGCCCCAAACATGGAATCAGAGTGCCTACTGTATGTAGTAAATGGAAAATCTCAACAGCAAAAGGCCAACCACTACATGAATACGGTTTGTTCTACCATTTATTAGTAATGATTTACACAGTTTGTTTACCACTTACTATATACCTGAGCATTCAGTATTGTGCAATATAGCATACAGAAGGTGATGGACATTTTGGGGGGAAAGAAGTGCTGTATTTTATCATTTAAACGTGACTTTTCATGAAAATTCTATAATCCAAGATTTCTGCCACCATATCACATCATAATATGCTAATTAGATGGAAAATGTAATCCCTGCATAAAGTTTGGGTCATCCCTAATATTTATCTAATTTACAGAAAGTATCTATCTTTTTTCACTTTTAAGATATAGCCTTTTGAAATTAAGATGTCAAAATCGAACGTTTTAGGAAAAAAAACTCTGGCGCCTAAAGGGTTAAGACCAGGTTTTTGTTGGTCAATTTCACTTGCCTCAAAATAGAAACGCACCAAGGACGCGCCTGAACACACCTCGTTTTCAGACCAGCACGCCCATGGGACGAACAGATTGGCACAAATGCATTTGCTATTTAAACAATGTGGCGCAGGACAAGAAAATGATAATTGCGTCGGGCTGAAACTAGCAAAAAACACTTGCGTCACACCTGGCGCCGCATTGCGCCGGGTGTATGATAGTGCCCTGAGATTGAAGTGCGCAGAGACAATCAGCAGTGAAATGCCATGGATAGTTTTATTCCATCCGCACGCACAGAAACTCAAGCAGTTTTGCGAGTTCACATTCTTCCATCAACGAACGGAACTGTCTGTGTTTTAGTGCGTGCACAAGAATAAAACATATGTTATCCTGGTTTATGCAATTGCTTCCTGCAGCGTTAATGACAGATCATGTCAGGAAAAAAGGGAAGCAAAACATTCTGCAGATGATAGGCTATTGAATGTT
The DNA here is from genome assembly GCA_030578275.1 of Meda fulgida. Lineage (NCBI taxonomy): Eukaryota > Metazoa > Chordata > Actinopteri > Cypriniformes > Leuciscidae > Meda > Meda fulgida. The sequence continues at coordinate 23,552,077 of CM060634.1, read as the reverse complement.
GTGTCTGCTGGCTTTACTGCTTCAACAACTTCAAGTTTAATGCACTTTCGTGTTCTATACATGCCGTTTTGAGTTTATTTTCACACCCCGTTTACTGCATAGTAATACTTGTAACACTAAAGGAAGAACACAAAGTAACCCCAGTTTTTATCAGTATAATATTAATTTATAGTATGTTCAACACTCTTACAGTGTAATTGAATTGCAATTGTAATGTCACCGAAATACATTTGAAGTTTATGCTGAGTGAAATCTGCATTTCAAAACTTAAATACAACAGTAGACACTCAAAGTGTACTTAAGTATACTTGGAATAGTTCCTCCTTAGCACAAACAAGTATATTTAATACAACTTTAATTGATCTTCAGCACTGCTTTTGGACAACTAAAATGTATTTAGTAAAAAATTATTCCAATTTAACAGACTTTAAGTATACCAATTTATAGCAAGCCACAAATACATTCAGTTATACTAAAGTACACACGAAAAATTGTGCTTAAGTGAACAATTATTTCACTAGGGTATCCTTCCGAAAAAACCTAATGTGCTCTGATTGGTTGGCTGGACCAGACTGTTGTGATTGGTCAACTCCTTCAGTTTCAACACTAGTAAACTCAACCAGGCCTCGTCCTTTTCTGCATATGCCCTGGGTGGGAATTTTTGAAATGAGGAATATTGTGAAGTGACAAATCCCTTGGCAGACCTTTTTCATGCTCAAACAGCAACACACTAAAGAAAAAAAGCATAATAGGTCCTCATTAAAAATGCATGTAACAATAGCAAAGACATACAAACTATCTGGTATAAAACACAACTAATCATTTAAATCCATTGGATATAACTATCCGAACTGCATCCCAGAGATTTGCCCACTACGATTACATTTATTTTTTCCACACTCAAACAAAAGTCTACTTTTTCTATCGCAGATTTCGGAGGGAATTTATATACAGTGAGGAAAATAAGTATTTGAACACCGTGCTATTTTGCAAGTTCTCCCACTTAGAAATCATGGAGGGGTCTGAAATTGTCATCGTAGGTGCATGTCCACTGTGAGAGACAATCTAAAAAAAAAAAAAAAAAAAATCCAGAAATTACAATGTATGATTTTTTTAACTATTTATTTGTATGATACAGCTGCAAATAAGTATTTGAACACCTGAGGAAATCTATGTTAATATTTGGTACAGTAGCCTTTGTTTGCAATTACAGAGGTCAAACGTTTCCTGTAGTTTTTCACCAGGTTTGCACACACTGCAGGAGGGATTTTGGCCCACTCCTCCTCCACTCCTTCTCTAGATCAGTCAGGTTTCTGGGCTGTCGCTGAGAAACACGGAGTTTGAGCTCCCTCCAAAGATTCTCTATTGGGTTTAGGTCTGGAGACTGGCTAGGCCACGCCAGAACCTTGATATGCTTCTTAAAGAGCCACTCCCTGGTTATCCTGGCTGTGTGCTTCGGGTCATTGTCATGTTGGAAGACCCAGCCTCGACCCATCTTCAATGCTCTGAGGGAAGGAGGTTGTTCCCCAAAATCTTGCAATACATGGCCCCGGTCATCCTGTCCTTAATACAGTGCAGTCACCCTGTCCCATGTGCAGAAAAACACCCCCAAAGCATGATGCTACCACCCTTATGCTTCACACGTACACAGTCAGTAGGGATGGTGTTCTTGGGATGGTACTCCTTCCTCCAAACACGGCGAGTGGAATTATGAACAAAAAAGCTCTATTTTGGTCTCATCTGACCACATGACTTTCTCCCATGACTCCTCTGGATCATCCAAATGGTTATTGGCAAACTTAAGATGGGACTTGACATGTGCTGGTTTAAGCAGGGGAACCTTCCGTGCCATGCATGATTTCAAACCATGACGTCTTAGTGTATTACCAACAGTAACCTTGGAAACGGTTGTCCCAGCTCTTTTCAGGTCATTGACCAGCTCCTCCCGTGTAGTTCTGGGCTGATTTCTCACCTTTCTTAGGATCGAGACCCCACGAGGTGAGATCTTGCATGGAGCCCCAGTCCGAGGGAGATTGACAGTCATGTTTAGCTTCTTCCATTTCCTAATGAATGCTCCAACAGTGGACCTTTTTTCACCAAGCTGCTTGGCAATTTCCCCGTAGCCCTTTCCAGCCTTGTGGAGGTGTACAATTTTGTCTCTAATGTCTTTGGGCAGCTCTTTGGTCTTGGCCACGATAGTAGTTGGATTCTTACTGATTGTATGGGGTGGACAGGTGTCTTTATGCAGCTAACGACCTCAAACAGGTGCATCTAATTTAGGCTAATAAATGGAGTGGAGGTGGACATTTTAAAGGCAGACTAACAGGTCTTTGAGGGTCAGAATTCTAGCTGATAGACAGGTGTTCAAATACTTATTTGCAGCTGTATCATACAAATAAATAGTTAAAAAATCATATATTGTGATTTCTGCATATTTTTTTTTTTAGATTATGTCTCTCACAGTGGACATGCACCTACGATGACAATTTCAGACCCCTCCATGATTTCTAAGTGGGAGACCTTGCAAAATAGCAGGGTGTTCAAATACTTATTTTCCTCACTGTACATACTGCACATTATTATTTCTAAATGAAAAATGTTTGTATTCTAAATTAGTAGTAGTCCATGTGTATAATATTGTTTCATTGATTATCTTTCTTTTTATTTAGTTTTTACAAATTTTATGATGTGGCATAGATTAAGCTCTATAACAGAATTAATAGAGCAAAAACATACAAAAATAGGGATTGAAAATGGTTGTAGTTATGAAGTTTTTCAATGACTGACATTGATGCATGCTAAAGTGGGCCTACTAGCCATACAGTTCCACATCTACAGACAGCACATCCCAGAAGAGAAAACTGTCCATCAACTCACTCCCAGGTCATAACCTCTGGGCCAGCAGTACGAAAACAGCTGGAAAAGACCCACTTGATCAATCCAAGTTGTAGCGGAGTGTTTGTGTGAGTGTATCAAAACATATTCGTGTTTTATATAAATATATGTGCACAATGTATATGATTGTTGTGCAATTTGTGTCCTTCTATCTTCACACACGTTTTCATGTGTGCGGTCACAATGTGCACAATCAAAAAAATATATTATACTCTCTCACTTCCATACCAGACCTCATGTGGTTTACTCTGTCAGTTTATGTTTAATTGGACAGATTGAATCCAGGCTGTGTGTGTAATATTTCACTCAGAAAAACATGCGGAAAAATGGAGGGGAAAAAGGTGGTGAGGCCGGAGAGAGAGGGGGGAATGTCCACATTTCTCATCTGCCCCAGATTGCTGTATAAAATACACACACACACAGACACACCCTCTCCCTCTGTCCCCATCTTGCGAGCCTATGTCCCAAACAGGAACACCTGAGAGCTATTTAAAGAGGCAGTATGATTAGTGAAGGGAAGGATGTAGAGAACTGGTTGAGAAAGAGAGAAATGTTTGGGGGAGGGAATGGCAGGACAGATACTGGAACCTTCTATTACAATGCAGTCTTAGATTTTAAGCCTCTTTGTCTCAATGTACAGAATACAGCCAGATCACACTGTATGAAATACTGTATCAGACAATGCAATGTTCTAAACTTGACGTGGACACAATCTTAGCTGCACCTTTTTACATCTGAATCAATCAAAACATCTTTAACATCAAAAGTTAAAGTTGTCATTTAAAGTTGTCATTAATTGCACAAATAATGACAGAAAGGGACAGTTAACCCCAAAAAAGAAATATCCAACACCATTTACTCACCCTCATGTTGTTCCAATTACTTTCTCTTTCAGAACACAAGACACTTTGAAGAGGATTTCAGTGTTTTTTGTCATTACAATGAACAGCAGTAGGGTCCAAAATATTAGACCCCACTGACTTTTATGAGCTTCTGTTTATATTTGCTGATCAATGTTGATATGTGAATAAAAGCCTAAATTCAATCTGTTAATCATATAAAGCGATCGAGTCGCTTCAGAAAACTTGGCCTATACCACTCAATTCATATGAATAAGTTTTATGATCTATTTATGCACTTTTTGAAGCATCAAAGTGTCAGTTGTGTAGGAACAGAAAGCTCTCAGATTTAATCAAAAGATCTTCATTTGTGTTCCGAAGATGAAAGAAAGTCTTACTGGTCTGGAATGATATGAAGCGAGTAATTAATGAAAACATTTTCATTTTTGTGTGAACTATCCCTTTTTTTTAAATCAAATTGCTTACAAATGGTCTCTTAATGGCTTCTACACAAACTTAAAAAAGGCTAAATATTAAAAAACAATTCCAAGGTAATAACCCACTGAATTAAATGTGATGACAACTATAGCATTCTAATGTTCTAAACATTTCATTGCATTACGCATACCACACATACACCAAGCCATAAGTATTCAGACTCTGAGCTATAGAATGCTTATTATTAAGTATGTTTTTGGCATGGCCCTGATTTTGCAGGCTTGAGATCTTGACTTTCTTCTTGTTCTGAATCCTATTTCCTTGAAAAAGTCCATTGTATAATATATCTTGTATAATGTCTTGTGCTGACATCTGAAAACAGGTTTGAGCACAGAGAGAGGAAACCATTTTTTTTACTTCTTCTTTAATGACATGAATTAAGTGTTTATGTATAACTGCCTCACGAATCTCAGTAAAAAAAAAAAAACTTTAAATACTCAAGGCTGAGCTCTACTGGCATGATAAGAGCTGACAAGAAACTCAACACACTAATTTAAAACCATCTGCACATGGTGACAAAATCGTTTCAGAAATAAACGAAGCAGCAATTGCACTTCTGTAGGAGGAGTTTGAAATCGCTACATCGCATCTAATAGGTTCAATTGTTTTATTTGGCTAATCTGTTGTGGTTACATAATCTTTTGTCAGTATCAGCAGGGTCCTTCAAATTAAGTTTCAATTCACGATTCGTGCCGGAGCACAAAAAAAATGTATTCTCAGAATGTTAATAAAACAAAGGAAGATAGGAATGTCAGAAAATCCAGACTGGCACGATTCCAGAATTACATTTTCAGAGACTCTGGAACAGTGAGTGAGTTTCATCTGTATTCTGGTCTAACACGTGTGGATAACCCTGCTGAAACTGCAGATTGCATCCTCATGTTGTCCTGCATGTGTCAACCAATGTTTCCATCCAATAATGTTGTCATATTACACAAAGGTAAAAGAACATACTCCATGTTCTTTCTCTTCGTTTCCCTGCATTCTTTATTTTGCTCTGCCATTTATTATGTTTTCCCTCTTAGGGTTCCAGTCCCTGTCTCTCATCCCTAATGATGACTGATGAGTTCAGTTTCAGCTCTGTGTGAAGTTTGGGGAACAACAGAAGAACAGCACAGCACACTGACATCTCTATCCCAAGTTCAAACAACATACCCGCATTGTTCTCCCAGTTTAGAGCCGCATTTTCACCATCTTTCAAACCTACAGATCTATTCGCAACTGGAAGAGATGCAGCAGACATGCCAATTTCCTCATTTTGTGTCTGATACGTGTTGAGTTCACTGGCAGTGTGATTATGCATTACATGCAAGAGTGAACCACCTGAAATATCTTCATTACCTGACTTGGGTGTCTAAACCTCCGCTTCGTGATTTTAACAACGGAAAGCATCTACTTGAAGTGTTCTTTTAAAAGGACAAAATTACTCTAAATTACTCTTTCACAGTTAACTACACTCTTTTTCCTTGGGTAACACACAATTCCAAACGCACGCAAACTGGTACCCACACAGACTCCTTTACTGTAATTACCCACCATATGCTGTCATGACAGGTACCTGCGTGAAAAGAGTATTTTGAAGTCTTTCGTCTTGATGGAATATTAACGCATAGCAGCAAGCACACACATTATGATGCTGCAGAGGGGAGTTATAGCTTACATGTATAGCTTCTCTTGACAATAACAAGTCAGCATGCTTTCTTATGTAACTCAGATGTTGCACAAAATTATGAGGTAAAGGCTGTAAATAGTGGAGTTCGCTAAGGAAAGCATCACTTTTTCCATTTCTCAATTTTTCATTTTTCAAAGTCCTGAACCTAATTTTTAAAGGGACAGTTCACAAAAAGTCAAGCCTGACTTTTATCTTAAAGTCCCCCTGTGGTGAAAATCAAGCTTTTAATGTTGTTTATATAAGTCAAAGCCGCCACTCATTTCAATTTAGAATACTATCTCAACAGCTATTTGAACTCATTATTCATATCACACCCTGTCAACAACCTAGATCATTTAGACACCATGGTGGCAAATTTTGTATGGACAAGCATCACATTATCCTCACAAACAATCTGCAGTTGCACAGCACATACAAAACTGGCCACAGTTCTGCTTTGGCTTGAGTGTGTGCTCTTGCATTTGTGTCTGTGATGTAATGAAGAAAATATATATATATATATGTGCTGTCAATCGTGATTAATCGATTCTAAAATAAAGGTTTGTGTTTATATAATATATGTGTATGTATATACACAGACATTTATATATATGCGTACAGTATGTTTATGTGCACACACATACACACAAATATATATATATTTATTTATTAGACCACAACCCAATGTAAGGTTTGTGCCACAGCTGCCCTAAACTGACATTATTGTTGATTACTAAAATCACTTTTTATGTTTCTGTAATGGTTAATCCACCAGTATGGATAAGCTCTTTGGTCACAGTTGGCCAAGTCAAAGTCTGGACTTGAATCCTATTGAACAAATTGTGGACTTACTGGATTCAAAGATAGATTGCACAAAAGTTCCATCAAAAGCAAGTCTTTGGAACTAGAAACTATTTGGAAGTCAGTCAGCAGAGACTGTGGAAAAGTACTGTACATAAAAACAATGCCAGCAAGAATGCAAGATGTTATCAAGGCCAAAGGACAGCATCCAACATATATATATTTTTTTAATTAAATTAAGACGTGGTTTTTTTTGGTTATTTTGTGTGAATAAAGACTATTTGGTTGTTTCAGTTTGTTATTTGCCTAATAAATGACAATAACATTTTTAGCTTTTTGACAGATTCCTAAAATATTTGTGTTTTCTCTTTATCATTATACACACACACACAACCTCCATGTAATGCTCTCCACATGTATCATTTTTGGAAAGCCACTGTGGATGATGCCTAATGGGATGTTCTCTATTATCCCCCTCTGTGTCATTGTTGTCACTTTCCTTCCAATATGGCAGGCCCTATTTCCAGCCATTTTTGTGCTATTCTCAGCCATGTTACCTGCGGCAGCCCAAGGTGTGACAGCCATACAGGTAGTCTCCCCTGAAGGACAAACCAGTCACACGGGTGTACGCCATCACAGTTTGGTAATATATGGACCCAGCAGCCCAGAGGACACCATGTCCCTTGAGAAGGATTCCTGTGGTGGGAGCTCTATCTCTCCTAGTCCTAAAATAAAACATTCTCGATCCTCATTTCTCAAACCTTAGACCTTGATGGGGGAAAACAAGTTACCTGAATCTAGTGATAAGGCAGGATGGTAGAAGTTTTTTTCTGTTTGGACACCAAAACAAAATGATAAAAGCTGACAGGATTTGTTCTGTGAAAGCTGTAAACTGTTATCGCACAAAAGAAAGCCAGATCTCAAGCAAGCAGACTCATTTTTACAACACACAATACACCTTGAGATGAAACACCGCCTGACTGCTCTGTGGTCGACCAATTATATTTGATCAATGTTGGTTGTTACCTGGGGCCACGCAAGGGATTTCATCAGAACGTTAAGCACATCTTTTCTTGTGCATGATCTGGTCTAAACTTTAATTAAACAGCCCTCCGATTGTTATCTCTATCAACCCTACTTGAGCTCTATGTAAAAAGAAAATAAACATTAGGACAGCCAAGTGATGTATTGCCATCTAAGTAAGTGGGTGTGCACATTTTGGAGGTCTCCCTAATCTAACAAACCTGATTCAACTCATCAGTTCATTAGTAGGATACCGAAGACCTGACATGGGTGTCAAATAAAATGTGCAGTCCTGGGCGGCTGATTTTACTGAGAACCACTGATCTAAGCATCAAAGCAGCCCAAGTGCTTGAATGATCTAGCCAGGGTTACCCTCATACGCTGTCCATGGTGCTGAGTAAGCAGATGCTCAAGTTGCGAGCAGGACTGTGCTTTCAATTGCACAGTGTGATATATTTCCTGCAGTTGTGTAATTACAATGTCCCAAAAGCTCCCAAAGATTTTTAATTTCAGAGAAATTCCAATTTTAAATAATGGCTTGTCCCTGGTCATTGTCGCCTGTCAATGACGTAATACCCGCGTTATCCCTGGTTTCCGCTTCCGGCGACAGACTCGGACAACTGCGTTACGTCTAGCACACGCTGTTGTTGTTTCGTTCAAACATTATGGACCATGGCAAGCAGACTTTGGGACAAAAGGATAAATAAAACAAGGATCAATATCAGTGTGGCGTTTTCGAGATGCTGAGCTCCACGTCCGCGACTAACTTTGACTTGACAGAGACACAGCTCTTGCATGTACTTTATTAGACAGGTGAGCAAATGTACATAAAAAAAATCAATGTTATATAGCTCAACAACATGATTAAATGTGATCAGTATGTTATTCTAATGTTGATCTAGCTTACTCTGCTAGTCTCAACAGCCAACAAACTAACACATAGAATAACATTATAACTTTCAACACACTCAAATGCAGTTTAGTGTGATAGTGTAACGTTAGACCAAGTGAAACAGCGCTGCGCTACCTTACAGATTTAATTCGTCAAATAAACTGACCTGTGTGAGTAGTAATTCAGCACTTGCGTTCGGTATAATGAAATGTCCTTATTCCTTTATATCCAAGGGACGCGTCGCGTGTGGCGCTGATATCTGTCTCTCATTAGCAATCACGCCCTGCTTCATACCACAGTCATGTTAAAAAACATGAATGTTTTCACTCATCCATAAACATTATTAGATGGCAAGTTCCATAATTCCGATTATGCGTCATCAACATAGGCCTTTGTTATTGTAAGAGGTAAGCGACCGCTAGCGGCGAAAAAAAAAACATTATAGCTTTAAATACTTGAACTAAATAAATACGTTTATTTTGACATTTTAGGGCTGTAAAAATTAATACGTTAATTTTGCAATTACATTTTCTCAGCTTAACGAGTTAAAATGTCAAAATGAACGTATTTATTTAGTTAAAGTATTTAACGCAATTAATGCAGCATCCAGGTTTTTTTCCTGTCAACCTTTGGCTGCTCTACAGTAAATGATCACACTATCAATGAATGTCAAGTGCTATTAAACCATTTAAGCGTGATACGACGCAAAAAAAAGAACTCAAGTCTTTACTGGCACGCTGTCTGTGAAGCTGCTCTCTGTGAACAAACACCTGAAACGCACGCGCACATAATGCAGCTTCAGACAACGGCACATTTGTGTTTGAACAGATGAAAACACACAAAATTATTTCAAAATTCCTATTTTGTCGAGTATTGCCGTGAGCAGACTCTTGAATTAGTTAAAAAGTGTTAAATTAACAAAATGTTGTGAGAAAATCAGTTAGATCCGAGTCATGTGCGTCAGGTCTTAAAGTGACAGCAGCCTAATAAACCTGCTGCTGTCTGTCATTAATGTTAATCAAAGAACAAAAGAAAGAGAAATTACTCTCTGTTCTTGACTGAATAACTTTTGCAGCTTTAATAAGGATTAATCTATATTCGATTTATGTATGCAGTGAAGGATTATTCAATTTCTGTATTATATAGGCCTACCTGTTAGACCTGAAAATCTTACAACACTGTTTACAAGGTTACCTGGGTCAAAAACAACTGAAACAATAACTTTTTTGTGCATTTTGGCAGAGCAGGTAAAAATCTGAATCAACTCGACTGGTCAGAAGAAAAAAAAAATCTCAGCGTTGAGCCCTGATATATTAAAGGCACAGTTAAATGTGACATTTATTACAATTGGTTTATGTTCACTTAAGTTAAACAATTTAATTTTATAAAGCCTATTACATGTTTAAAAATTAATAGCTTTTTAATTATATTGTAATATTGAATGGCTATAATTAATGGATAAAATTGAGAAAAAAATATATAAAATGGAGACATCAGTATCAGTACTGGTATCAGTGATACTGGCCTTCATTCATAGTGGTTAAGAAAAAGATGCCATTAAAAAAATATTTAAAATATACAGTCTTTAAGTTGGTTCTAGATTATTTTGGAGATTCAATGTGAAAAAATTACAATATAAACATTTTAATATTAAAAACTTGAAATGTTAGGTTCGATTCAAAGTGATAAATTACAGAAAAATGTGTGATTAATTGGTTAATATTTGTATATATATATAATATATATATATATTAGTGCTGTCAGTTCACTTAATGATTGAACTCATCTCGACATCATATTTTATATAGGCTATATGTCTATATATATATATATGTGTGTGTGTGTGTGTGTGTGTGTGTGTGTGTGTGTGTGTGTGTGTGTAAAATATGATGTCCAGACGAGTTCAATCATCCTCTACTTTGAGTGTTTCTTTATTATTCATGCGATGTTGTCAGTAGTACATGTACCTGTTTCATAGCATAGAAAGGAAGTTCATTAAATACATTTAAAACCATGTTAACAGAAAGAACAAAAATAGCTTTTAAAGTTGAGTTACAAATCAAGTGTTTTTTTTAATCCAAAAGAGTTATGCTTGATTTTTTCATATTATCTATTTCCATACTCATTTTGGTAAATCGACTTAAAGAAGCTAATCCTTCATGCTCATTTCTAAACCTACTTGTATAATTAATCATACTGATTTTAATATGTAGTCGTAATTTAATTGAGTAAATGCTGTACCTTTTCACAGTGCACTTGTTCTGACAAACATTTGTCTACTTTAACGATCAAACAAAATACTTTATGTCCTGCTCAAGGAAAAAAAATCGTTTCATTAGAACCCCAAAATAGTTTTTGACCACAAACAAGGTAAAATGCCATTGCAATAACTCACGTGTGCCGTCAAAACGCGTCGCTATAGTATCCAAAAATGTGTTCTGCGGCGCGAGCAATCCCTTCATAACAGGCATTTTCCCGCCCTGATATCGAATTCCCCATCAAACTGACGAGGCGTTGTCAGAGACAAAGGTAGACAGTTTGAAGCACACCGGTGAAACTGAGCTTTCAGCGGACTGAGAAGAAGGATCCCGCTCCCTCACGAGCGCGCGAGCAGGACGGAGGATGCGCGCGCCCGTATCACTGGGAGTGACGCCCGCAGGTGCAATTCAGGTAAATGGCACGCGATCAGTCTATACAAATGGCGCGTGGGATTGTAGATTGAAGCGGTTGTGGGTCTCAGGGTTTTATAATCACATAAGTCCCAAATGTGAGCTAGTTAGGGGGGTAACTTGGGAGCAGCTCCCCCGAGATCTACATGTGCATTTTAAGACGTTTGAAGGCCAAAAACATTGGATAATAATAGCTTTAATTAAACCATGTCAGTTGGCACTGGGAGTAATTATTTGTCAATACCTGCTCTCTTTTTTTTTTTTTTTTTTTTTTTTTTTTTTTTTTTTTTATTAGAATTCAAGTTACAAACATACAAGCATCACAGTTCGTAAACAAATATTATACAGCAAAAATAACATCAAAATAAAGTTTAAACAAGAAAATAATAATAAAAAAAAAAAAAAAAAAAAAAAAAAAAAAAAAAAAAAAAAAAAAAAAAAAAAAAAATAGAAAAATAAAAAAATATATCCTAATACATATCTTAAATAGACAGACTTATAAACTTCATTATCTTTAAAAGGAAAGATATTTTCCTAATTTTCAATTGAACATTTTAGAGTATATTTCAATTGTTGACATAGCTTTTTTATTTTTAACCCGTTCAAGAGACTCAAAATAAATATCGGTTTCAATTTGGAAAAATTTAAAACATGGCCTTGACTTGGAGAATTTAGCTTTATGAATATGGAATTTACCTAGTAAAATAAAAAGATTTATAATGTTACATAAACCTCTATCTCTACAATCATAATATGTAATAATCTGTTTCCCTTCAAGTGTTATTGTATTATTTGTTTTAAATGACAAGTAACTTTCAACATTTTTCCAAAATGTAATGCAGAATGAACAACCATAAAAGAGATGAGGTAACGATTCTTGTTCTGTCTTACAAAAACTGCAAAGATTGTCAACAGGTTTAAATTTTGAAATAAGCAAGTTTGTTGGGTATATAGTGTGTAATATTTTCAAATGTAATTCCCTAACTTTGTTTGTGATACAAAATCTAAAAGGAACAAGCCACGCCCCATGCCAATTAATCTCAGAAAAAAGAGAATTCCAGAAAAATTTCCCACGAGGTTTTGTTTTCTTTGCATTCAAAAAGCATTTTCTGATATGTTTATTAGTACAATTGCTACTCATAATATCCATACCATTTACATAAAGAGTCAAATTAACACCAGGAATATCGTTTTGTTTATTGTAACTTTTCATTAGTTCTAATATGCCATTAGGTATAGACTTAAAAATCAAATTATATTCTTTAAACGTTATTGGGAATGCCTTCTCCCTGAGAAAAGAGTCATAGTTAAGTAATTGATTATTACCATCAAAAAGGTCTTTTAAAAAGATGATATCTCTATCGACCCATTTCTGCAAATAGAGTGACTTGTTCCCCCTAGTGATGCATTCATTATTCCAAATGATGGACTTATGTGGAGAGAAGTTGTGAGAATGACACAACTTCCAAGCCAAAAGAGCTTGTTGATAAAATTGAGATAGTTTTAGCGGCAATCTTGTAATATTATAGTCACATTTCAATATAAATTTTAGGCCTCCAACATTATTAAAAATACTGTTGGGGATAAAGTACCATAAGGACTCAGGAGCTCTTAAACATTCCTTCAACCATTTCACCTTAAAGGTATAATTTAAGTCACAAAAATCCAAAAGTTCAAATCCACCTTCATCCTTAGAACCAGAGAGCACCGCTTTTTTTAAATGATGGTGTCTGTTTTTCCACACAAAATTAGTAAATATGGTATTTATATCAATACCTGCTCTCTCCTCGTCTCCATCATCTCCTTATCTCGCGCAGTCTCTTCCCCTCATAAAGCTGACTGATAGTCTTTTCAATTCCGTCTGTCTGTGAAGAAAGTTAACATAGGGTCAATTGATATTTGTTTTATGTATTATACGTTTTACCAATCATTTTCTTAGACAAGTCAATTTACTGAAGCCCAGGAAAGCTAGGTAACCGAAGTTTATTAAATGAATTTGCAATAGGTGGACATTAGTAATCTTAAGGCTAACGGCTTTGTTAATGTTTCTTCCCTCACATTAGTTAGCCAATAAGCTACTAATTATTACATTAGGCTGAATCACGTAAATTATATAGGCCTACTTTCAATTCAAAATGGCGAAATTAGACAAAAGTTTGCACTCGTTTTTTTCGGTCTTCTAACATGTCTATCCTCAAACGGTTGTAAAATAGCCTATGAAACGTTACTTTAGCTACGTACATTTTAGGCTATCTCACACTTATGCCCGTTAACTGAAGAGACCCGCTGGAATTCGTGCTCAGCAGCTTGTCAATAAAGCCCACCTACTTTGATTTGATTGGTCATCTCAAATATTTTGAGATTGACGATCGATGTCAGACTGCTGACTGCGCGTTCACACCAGACGCGAATAGCGAATATTTTCTTTAATGTGTGGCGGCATGCTCTGTAGAAAAGGCAGAAGGCCGAGGAGGAAGTGCTCATCTCTGGTCTGTGGCGGTGGGGCTGGAGGTCACGCCGGAGGTTGCACCAGAAGCGCAAAAAGTTGCTGCTCCACCTCCGACGGACCATCCTGTGACCGCTCACGGGGCCGGCGACGGGCTCTCCTCCTCTGTTGGCCTGTGAAATAAAAAATACAACACAAGGTGCAATGAGAAGGCAGAAAGAAGATACCTGATTTTCATGTTCACATTGAAGGTTTAAAATTTTAATTTAAACAACAAAATTATCTAGATATTTTGAGAATAATATCTGTGCCTGTGTGAGTGAAATAGTGCTTAAATGCAAGTCTGATATTGTTTTGAACTTGCTTTAACATACATTAAGTAATTAAAGTTATACAGTAGCTAAAAAGTATGTATGCAGATGATTGGTTGCATAGATTGCAATCGATTTGTGTCTGCATTTACAAAAACAATGATTATTAGTAAGGGGACTAATGTTTTATGCAGTAACATGTTGAATTATTGTTTGTACTATGCCTTCACACACCTCTGGTTCAGCAGCAGGGGCTGAGGGACCAGCGACTGACTGGGGAGACAGGAGAAGAGGAGGGGGTTCTTCGACCCTCTCTGATCAAATGCCTCTGTCAAGACTATATTAAATGTTAATATGACACATTGGTAACAATACTCATGAGATTACATTTCTTCATCTGTAAACATGACAGCATATATGCCTTTTTAATGTGGCTTTATTGGAAACACACCTGTCACTGTCTCCCCTGATGGTTCTTCTGGGTGTCCCTGGTCCTCGAGGTGGTTGTCCTCTCCGATCCGGGTCTCGCCCCCTGGAGACGAGCAGTAACATGGAGGGGGTCAAGGCCCGGATAGGAGAGGACAACCACCTCGAAGAGGACAACCACCTCGAGGAATCCCAATATCTGAGAGAATTTCCACCTCTTCTCAGACCCTTCTGCTGGCCCACTCCTCTTGTCAGCCTCCTTCCTCTTCTCTTTCAGGTACGTGTCCCTGGGACTTTTCCACTTTTTACGGCAGAAATCCTCTGAATAAACACATTATCTTGTTAGCAAAAAGTAGTTGTATATTATCGGGAAAATAGTTGTAAAATAGCAGCACTGCAGCTTGCTAACTTAGCTGGTTAGTAGGTCAATAAAAATGACTCAAAAGTGAAATTTGTACATATTACAACTTACCAGGTTGTACAATCTCCTCCCTAATCCTCTTCCAAGCGAGGTCCTTTTGTTGCTGTCTCTATAAAAGTATGAAGTAGAGTCATACAGCTCCGGGTAGCCACTCACAGCCAATATTCATTTCTCCTCCATTTTGAATGAGTGACTTCGAGCGGGAGTTTATTATGTCACTTTGCCACGCGAAGCAAACAGGCTCCTGATTGGTTAACGCGCAGCGAACTGACGCAGATGTTCAGATTTTTCAACGAATCGGATTTTTCAACTAATTCGCGTCAAACGCGTGAATGCACAAAAAGCATTAAATAAATTCATTCGGAGCGCTCTACATTCGCGCCGCAGGAATTATTTTCGTGCTTAACGTGTTTTTGCATAATCACTTGTGTTTTTGCAAATCACTCGCGCCAGACGCTCTATTCGCGTCTGGTGTGAACGCAACATGGAGACAGCTCAGATGAGAAGGTCGAATATTTTTTTTGAAAGGGATAGCCATCCATAACAGTAAAACAAAACAAAAAAACTACATAAAATGTTCAGTATTTAGAAAAAAGTATTAAATGTTAGTAGCCTACATAAACATACCCAAATGTGTGCATTTTTAACATAAAGGTAATTAATCATTCTCACATTATGGCCTAGTTCAGTCAGAGTTGAGCATGGTTTATTTCACCTCACGTTAATACAGTAGCACAGCTGGTCTCAATGGGCTGCATACAGCATTTATGTTTTAGCAAGTCCTGGAACCCCACAAAAGTTGGATATCTGACCACCACCAACATCCAAATATACAGTATCTCACAAAAGAAATGAAATAGAAATGCTATAGAAATGAAACTTGGGTATATTTTGAGTAGCCAATGTGCTGTTTGTATAGCAGTATGCATTTACTGTCCTCTGAAAATAACTCAACATACAGCCATGATTGTCATAGCTGGCAACAAAAGTGAGTAGGCTACACTAAGTGAACGTCAAAACTGTGTCCAAAGTGTCAATATTTTGTGTGAGCACCATTGTTATCTAGCACTGCCTTAATCCTCCTAGGCATGGAATTCAGCAGAGCTGCACAGGTTGTTGCCTGGGATCCTCTTCCACTCCTCCATAATGGCATCACAGAGCTGCTGGATGTTATACACAATGGCGCCTCTCCACCTTCTGCTTGAGGATGCCCCACAGGTGCTCAGGGTTTCAGGTCTGGAGACATTCTTGGCCACTCCATCACCTTCACCTTCAGCTTCCTCAGTAGGGCAGTTGTCATATTGATGGTGTTTGGGGTCGTTATCATGCCATTCTGCCCAGTTTCTGAATGGAGGGCATCATGTTCTGCTTCAGAATTTCGCAGTACGTGATGGAATCCATGTTTCCCTCAATGAATCCCCAGTGCCAGAAGCACTCATGCAGCCCCAGACCATGATGCTACCACCACCATGCTTGACTGTAGGCAAGACACAATTTTCTTGGTACTCCTCACCAAGGCATCGCCACACGTGCTGAGCCAGAAATCTCAACTTCAGCAGCATACACCAAACTTTAAAGTTTTATTCCTACCTACATTCTGAAGGCTTTTACAGAGGGGTTTGTTCATATTATAATTGGCCTGATTTTATACAAAATTGTATTCCCCCCAAAAATTGTGAAAATGTTTTTTTTTTTCTCTTCTGCCTGTTGACAGTATTTTCTGATTTATGGAGTGATAAAAAGAGACATCCAAATCCCCTCTGGAAAACATTTGACTATACTATGTCCTTAAAAAAAGTGAACCATTTTGAACCTAGCTTTATCCAATGTTCAGATTTCTGTTCTAGAAATGCAAATTAGTGTAGCCTATATTTAATTGGCATATTTAAACATAACATTTCAGAAAACTTGCAATTCTTAATGTAATCAATCAACTGGATAAGAATGGTGACATCTTTTAGTTTTTTTTTTTACCTTCACCCAGGGTGTCTTGCCATAATACACTTGGATATTAGGCCTAATGTATTAAACAGTGGGTTACTGTAACTATAATAATACTCAAAACAGCTGAACAAAAAGCTGACCAAAAAGAAATGAGAGGTTATAATTTTCTTTCTTGGTCAAAAGTACTGAATATGACGATTCCTTGTTAAAAGTAGCCTAATACACACAGCAGGCTATGCCGCCCTCTACAGTTCATACGGTCACAATACCGCATTTGTGACATACAATTGCTACAAGTGAAGACAGTGCTGGAAACAAAAAAACATTCAAATAAATAGCAATTTACAGTAAAATGACATGACAGAGGATTTATTAACATTTTTCTTATATCATTATGGTAATATTATCATCATTACTGCTGTGTGAATCCAATCATAAAATCTGTCTGTTTCTTGTTTATTGATGCATGCTTAACGCAGTTGTGGGAAAAGCCCATGTAAATCATGCTTTATATGAAAATAAAGTGTTTATTATGATATAATGCATTGAATGTATTTCATGGTTGTATGCAGGCTCATGCAAATGAAGACACAAATGAAGCTCCGTTCATTATGATAAAGCTTAAGGAAAAGAATGATTGCCACATTCAATGACTGCCATGTGTACAGGTGCAAACAAGCATTCATCACAGAGATCACTTGATGAGGCTGATTAACAGTTTTTGTCAACTGAAACAATCATTGTATTGCCTCTCACTCATTACTCACAGCTTTTATACATATTACTATTTTTTATATAGTAATAATATATCATAGTGAAACTGTAAGTGTACTTCTCTCAAAATAGGATTAGTCATACTGGATTAGTCAGGTACTAGATTGGACGTTAATAGTTAAATGTTAAATGTTGAATGTTTAGTTTAGTCCAGAGTTTAATAAGCTGATTTCCTGCATGGAGGAAGACTAGAGTTAATCCAGGACTAAATTGAGGCTTAAATTAAACCTACCAGGAGGCAGGTTTAACTTCAGATTAACTTTGTGTTTCAAAGAAGACACATGCATTACTTGGATACACACACACATATGCATATATTAATAAATCATTTAAACATTTAATTTTGTTTTAACACCATTGTATCGAGTTTCTAGTCCAAAGGGTATTGGTTCATGTTAAACTGACTTGAAATGGTCCCTCTTTGACTTCACTTGATGTTTTCATTTTGAAATATGTTTCAGTCATACAGGACATTCACTTCCCATCATGCTTTACACAGGGCTGAATTGTAAATGTTGAAATAAAGTTATTTAGCAAGATGAAAAAA
The DNA here is from genome assembly GCA_030578275.1 of Meda fulgida. Taxonomy (NCBI): domain Eukaryota; kingdom Metazoa; phylum Chordata; class Actinopteri; order Cypriniformes; family Leuciscidae; genus Meda; species Meda fulgida. The sequence continues at coordinate 23,533,940 of CM060634.1, read as the reverse complement.
TGGACAGACTTGTTAATGTTTAATGTTCTATTTATTATGTTGATGTTTAAAAGTTTCTGTTATTTTAGTATTTTTGGGGGTTACCATTGTGGTGAAGTGTTGAGCCTGTGATTGGACCGAGGACCTGTTACTAAGAATTTTGTCAGTATTAATAATAAAGCATACACTACAGTAGTACTCTAGTTGAAACCAATATTGCTTCTAGACTAGCAACACTAAAAACCACATGTTATAGAAAATGTTATATGTAATTCACAGGAGTAAACAAGAAGCATCAATTATAGAGTTATTTGAATAATCATTTTAAATGAAAACCATTCATTGTTAATGAACACCACTGATTCTAGTTGTACATCCATACATATATATATATATATATATATATATATATATATATATATATATATATATATATATATATATATATATATATACATATACATTTATATATATAAACATTACAAACAGATTTCCCGGCATTTCTTTTCTTTTATTCCATAGCTGGTGTGTGCAGATTATTTAGCTTGCTAAAAAATCATTTTCTCTTGTTAGTAATTTATTTTTTGATTGCATTCTTTTTCTGATGCCATTGTTTTCCTTGGATTTGCTTCTCAGTTCCATGCAATTTTAAGCTTTTCTTGGTTAATTCTATATAGGCAACCTATGCCATGCTAATTCAGATTAGCACAGTTGGTTTTAATTTAATCTGATTTATTTTAGTTCAGGACTCCATAGTCCAGGTGTAACTAATCTGTACTTAATCTGTGTTACAGAACGCCATTTTTCAAGATACGATGAACTATTCTAGATTAAGGCCTGCTCCAGCTTAATTTAAAATCTGTCCGGGAAACCGCCCCATATAGTTCAAAAGTTTGGGTTTAGTGAGATTTTTTTTAAATGTTTTCGAAAGAAACCTCTTATGCTCACCAAGGCTGCATTTAATTGATTATTACAACTGTTGTCTTCCTTTGATTGCAAAACTGAATTTTTAGCATCATTAATCCAGTCTTCAGTCACATGATCCTTCAGAAATCATTCTAATTTGCTGATTTGGTGTTTAAGAAACATTTCTTATTATCAATGTTGAAAACAATTGTACTGCTTTATATTTTTATGGAAACCGTGATACATTTTTTCAGTATTCCTTAAAAGTTTAAAAGAACTTCATTTTTTAATATATATATATATAAATAATATGTAATAGCTAATACAATATAATAATATATGAATATGTTTTATTATTTTTAATATCTAAAATATTTATAATATAGGCCTATTTGATATCTTTTTAACATTAGACGTGTCTTTAAGGTCACTTTTGATCAATTTAAAGCATTCTTGCAGGGACCATAGATGCAAATCAGCTTTTAGACCTAAAGGGGATTCATTTTATTTAAAATAATCTAACATTTAATTTTATTTTACAGTGTCTTTGTTACACGTTACATGTACAAAAACAGTAAAAAAAGAATTTTTGCACCAGACCCTAACCTAGTAAGTACATGTTGTTAATATTACTCAGACTTAAATGTATAATTACACTGTAACAAGGACACCTTAAAATAAAGAATAACCTATAACATTTTTACAGACCCCTAACTTCATTGGTAGTGTAGGCTAATGCAACATAATTGAACAAATAACTATTGAAATCTAAAGTTAAAACATAAATTAAATTATTAAATTATTCCATAAAAGTTACATTAATCTTTAAGCCATTAATAGAGCTCCAAATAAAGATAGATTTAAAAAAAAAAGAAAAGAACGTCACGTGTTGTCATCTGCATTTTTGACAGCACTCTTTCTGATCTAAGCCAACGGAAATGTATGTCTAGTTAAATTTGTAGATCAGATAGCTGGAAATAAGAGTTTTGATCAGTCAAAACTCTATGAATAATAGCTTAGGACATACAATATTAAATGTTAAAATGGCATGCCATACTTCAATAGTCATGTATTCTGTGAGAAGGCACTTCCGCTAGAAGCTGATTGGTCCGTACTTGGTGACATCATATTGCTAATGCTTTGTGGGGCCGCCTAGAGATTTAATTACGGATCTGTGTTTGCACATTATATTATACGAGCAGTTTTTCCTCGTTGTAACCTTTATTTTTATTGATTTCAATTTGTCTGATTTTCCCGTTTACCAAGAACAAAAACCTTTCTTCATGAAATAAACCAGCTCTCGAGTCTCTTGTCCCCGGACCAGCGCGTTGATTCTGGAGCCAGTGTTTTTGTTAGTGAGCGATCCTGGGACGCGCGCTCGATCTGTCGGCATGTTCGGATACCCGACTGGAGGATTGTAAACCACAGGAAAACAGTACTGCAGTAAGTAAAATAAGTGACTTAAATAATATGGCAGAGGATGAAGAAAAAAAAGACGAGACCATTATGTGTCACAGGTTGGGCATGTATGCAGCACCTGTAGCAGCGCTTCACGGCTAAACAAAAACATCTAAAACCAGCCTGGACGGTTTGCTGGTCGTAGTTGGTTTAAAATGGTCGACCGGCTTGGCCAAGCTGGTTTAGCTGGGAGGCAAGCTGGTCTCCCAGCCTGACCAGCCAAAAAAGTACCCAACCCTTGTCTAGAAGAACCAGTCAGCAGACCACCCTGTCCGAGGGTCTCCGAGTCTGGTCTGGGTGGTTTAATAGGCACTTATCCTTGCTTAAAATGGTTTTGTTCTGCAGTGTATGTATGTATATATATATATATATATAAATCTACACACACACACACACACACACGCACGCTCACGCACAACGCACACACAACACTAATGAATAATTTAAGCTCAGTGCAAGTTGAATATGTAAGCCTGAAGGACAGGGATGGAGTGGACTAGGATATAATTGTATGCTTAAAGATACAGTAGCTCCAAAGCATCTCTCTTTCCTCACTATTGTTTTTTATAGTTGTGAGAGCTGAGTTTAAAAAATTATGGACCATTTGGCTACCACTAGTAGCACCCAGGGGCCGGTCCTGTGTGAACCCTCTTATCCTCCCTGTAAAATGTCCCGTATGGAGAATCCAAGAGATCTACCTGTACCCGGAGTCACACCTGTGAGCCTGGCCTCCAAACAAACAACATCGTCTCACAGGAAAGGTATCCATTCACAGACATGATAGATACAGGGCCATGTCTGCTCTTAAGATGTCTGAGTGATGATATTCTTCCTTTCTGTCCACACAGGTAGTCTGCTTCCTGTGTTCTGTATGGTGGAGCAGAGTGATGTCCCACCCTCAGAGAGGAAGAGGACGGAGCATGCAGAATTTGTGCTGTTGAAGAGAGACCTGCTGTTCAGCCAGATTACAGAAGCTGCACTGCAAGAGCTGGGATACACACACACCGCAGCAGCTCTGGCTACAGGTACACGCACACTGATGAATAATTCACACTCAATTCAAGTTGAATATTTAAGCCAGAAGGAAAGGGATGGAGTGGAGTGGACTAAAAAAACTACCTGCATCATATGATATTCCATTATGTGCATTACACATAAACTACCATTCAAAAATTCAAAGATTTTTTTAATGTTTTGGAGAGAAGTCTCTTATGCTCACCAAGGCACATTGAATGCAAAACACATTAAAAACAGTAATATTGTGAATTATTTTTACAATTTAAAAGAACTGTTTTCTATGTTAATATATTTTAAAATATAAGTTACCCCTGTGATGGCAAAGATGAATTTTAATATACTGATTTGGTGCTCAAAAACATTTCTTAATATTATCAATGTTGAAAACAGTTGTGCTGCTATTTTTGTGGAAACCGTGGTACATTTTCCCAGGATTCTGTGATGAATAGAACGTTCAAAAGAACAGCCTTTTGAAAAAAAAAAAAAACTTCTGTAACATTATACGTCTTAACTATCACTTTCCATCAATTTAATGCATCCTTGCTTGATTAAAAATGTTAATAATATATATATATATATATATCTTACTGACCCCAAAACATCTGAACAGCAGCTTACTTGTAATACAATTTAGACATTAAAAAGGCTGCACAATTAAATTAAACAATAAATAAAAACGCATCAACATATTTAGGTGGTCAACATGTACTGAATGCTTTTTTAACATAACATAAATTACATAGCATAAATTATGTGGAAGAATTTTACATTTGAATGCTTATGCTAATAAATATGATATATCATTTGCTTATTTGATACAACAATTAAGTAAAATATGTAATGTTAGGAGGTACAAGATGTTAAAGGGAGAATAGATAAAGAAGTGCAGAAAGCTGATGGTAAATGAGAGAACTTGGTCAAGATCAGAAAGCTCAGAAGGTTGTCAGAAACAACAACAACAACTACTCCAGAATCCAGATAAAGAAAAGGAACTAGGGTGTCAGGAACTATATTAGGATCACATATAATAGTCATATATTGTAATAACATTAATGTCTGCTTTAGGTCAGGTTCAAGTTGGCCATTGGAACCCTGTGGCTCTGTCCACTGTGACAGACACCTCTGACGCAACAGTAGGAGACATGCTACAAGACCTTTACCATGTTATCACCTTAAGAATAAAACTACACAGGTACAACATTCAAACACACTTACTCTGAGTGTCACGTTTCTCTCTGGGCTTTAGCAAACAGGCTTATCCGAATGATGAACGACTTTAGAGAACTAAAGCTGTTCTGATTTATGATTATTCATTTTTCACAGGTAATTTAGTATTAAAACTCATTTCAAAATTATTAAAAGTTATTATAGTTATTAACGTTTTGAGGATTAAACACATAATAATATAGCTATTTGTGAAATAATAATTATTTGTGATTAATGTCCCACAGTGTAATTAATTATTGCAGTACACTGTTTTTTTCTCACTGACTCACGCACGCTCTCTCTCTTACTCTCTCTCTCTTAGTGTTTCTAAATTAGAGGACTTACCTGCTGAGCAGTGGACTCATTCTACTGTCAGAAATGCACTAAAGGAGCTGCTGAAAGAGATGAATCAGAGCACACTGGCTAAAGAGTGTCCATTATCTCAGGTACACGTTCATAAAAAAAGTGGTGTGCAATTAGTCACTAAATATTTTGCTGTACACCATCCATATAACATCCATACTAAATTGAACACAGTTAATTGTATGTAGCTATAGAAAAATAGAATAGGGTTAACTGCTTCATATCTCATGGTTAAAGAGCAGAACTATGATCAAAGAAGCGCATTGAAGAATACACCCTACCATTAAGATCCATCCCTAGTTTGAGAACCAGCTATTAAATCTATTTAGCAAGGAGAAAAAAACCTTTAGCACATCCTTTCTGGACAAATTTAGTCAGTTCCAAGGCACACTTCAAGGCCTAATTCAGTATATCCAATTACTACATTTCTGTTACTGTCATTTTTTTTTCATGCACATGAACACATATTGACATGTCTTGTATTTTTGCTTAAAAGAGCATGATTTCATCAGTGGTAAACGGCACTTATTACGCCAGTATCTCTGCTGCGAGATGTCAGGAGTTCGGCCAGTGGTACAAACACTACAAGAGGGCAAAATCTATGATGGGTGAGTAGCAACTTTCTTTATGTTTTCTAAACATATCTCATAAATTCACATACTAAGAGCTCTCCATTCTTGAAGTAGTCGTTTTGTTTTGTTTTTGTATTTTGGTAAGAATTTATAGTAAGGTTTAATTTGTTAACATCAGCTTATGCAGTAGGTATTACAAAGGTATTACAAATTGTTGTTCATAAACTCACAACCGTTCAAAAGTTTGGGGTCAGTGTGATTATTATTATTTGAAAGAAGTCTCTCTTTTTATATCACCGATGCTGTATTTATCTGATTAAAAACAGTAATTTTGTGAATTATATATTTATTATATATATTATTATAATTTAAAATAACATTTTTCTATTTTAATATATTTTAAAATGCAATTTACACCAGTGATGGCAAAGCTAAATTTTCAGTAGCAATTACTCCAGTCGTCAGTATCACATGATCCTTCAGAAATAATTCTAAAATGATGATTTGGTGCTCAAAAAACATTTCCTATTATCACAGTTCATATTTCTTATGTTTGTGGAAACTGCTAATTGTTTTAATAGGATTCTTTAATGGGCTTAAAAACAGCATTTATTTGAAATAGTAATTTCGTAAAAATGTAAATGTCTTTACTGTCACTTTTGATCGATTTAATGCATTCTTGCTGAATAAAAGTATTATTTTCTTTCACAAAAAAAATCTTAATGACCCCAAACAGTAGTTCAGTAAATTAAAATACCTGCATATATGATATGGCAGACGGCATCTAAACTCGATTTCGGTTGTGAATTTTAAATATTCCCCAGTGATTTAAAATGAACATTGAGTCTCTAAATATTTTTACCTCTACTCAGGTGACGTGAACAGGCACTGCAACCAACCCTCATCTTCCAGCCAGCCCACCACGTACCAGCAACCAATGGAAGGCAGTGGGGCAGAGTCACGTGGTGTTGTCCAGATGCAGGCTGGAATGCCTGGTCTGGTGATGGCTCAGCTCCTCTCACAGCAGCATGCCATGTCTCAATTTCTTACACACCCTCATACACACGGGCCTCATCCTGCGGCACTACGAACTCCTCCAAAATGCAATGTGTCCCCACCTACGGTAACTCAATGTCCCTCACCTGTCACCGATGTGTCACCTGAAATTTACCATTGGGTGCGTGAGGAGTTGAAGAGGGCGGGGGTTTCCCAAGCGGTGTTTGCACGAGTGGCCATTAACAGGACTCAGGTAAAATAATAGAATTTTATATGCATTCAAGGTATATGCATTTATATTAGTCCTTGCAGTCCCTGAATTCTTATAAATGTTTATTGCATTTAAACATGTATGAAATGTACATGCCATACCATACCATGAATGCAATGCAAGTTGCCTTGGATTAAAAAAAGTGTCTGTCAAATGCGTAAATGTGCTGTGTTGTAAGGATCACCAAGAATGATGACTACAAATATAACTGACAATAACTATATTAGCGTCCACACCAATGGACAATATCGTTCTGTTTATTATAAGCATGAGCTCAGGTGATATATATATGTGTGTGTGTGTGTGTGTGTGTGTGTATTTCTACTGCACTACATTTTATAGCATAATGTTGTTCTTTTTACTCCACTACATTTCATAAAAACATATCGTTCCTCATTATTTCGAGCTGAAGAAATCGTTACCCCTAAGATGTAAGAACGGTGTCTGATTTGTGAACGAGCATAATGTTTTCAAATAACCTGTTGAATTGGTTGACAAATCACACTGAACGATTCATTCCCGAATAGCTGTTCTTGAATCAACAACTGACTGATTCAATGATCCAATCAAAACGAGCCAAGAACCAAGATATTGCCAGCATGATGGTGCAGAAAGTAGGTTACTGACGCCGAATTTTAGTACTGATTATTGTAAATAAAATTAAATAAATTATTTGTGAAGTAAATCTGCGGTAAAAGTGCCAGCTATTTAAGCCAACTGATCTCTTTGAATGTGGGCAATTGTGTGGCGTCTGTACGGGATAGGCGTTTTTTTCCCTAAAATCACCAATTAATTCATGCATCTTCCCCGCTGTTGTAGCAGTCACAAATGATGTAAAACTAGTATATTTGTATGTCACATTTACACAAACTTTGTTTTGCCTTATTTTTTAAAATACTATTATTTTACCTGTTTGCACACTTCAATTATCAGCAAGTTAAATTGATATTTTAGTATATTGGAAGTTTAATGTTTTTATAGTGTTGGTCATACAATAAAAAGTTAGCTTATTTGCAGATCAATACTATATACCATATTATAAAATCTGCACTAATCTTTCTTATTAGTGTTGACTAACGAGTCAACTAGTGACTAGTGCTGGCTAAATAATTGTAGCAATGTTCAAGGAAGAAGGAAGCGGGAACCGGCGAACAATCAAAATATAGTTTATTTAAAATAAAACAAACAAACGAAAATACCGGCAGCAGCCCCTCGCGGACGACTGCTGGCTACCGAAAATAAATATAACTCCAGCAGCCCCTCGCGGACGACTGCTGGCTAAAGTAAAATACAAAAACAAAACAACTAAAATACAGGCCTGTTCCTCTCTCTTCCCGGGTTTCGGCACCAGTGTAGCAATGTTCAGGGAAGAAGGAGGCGGGAACCGGCGAACAATTAAAATATAGTTTATTAAAATAAAACAAACAAACGAAAATACCGCCAGCAGCCCCTCGCGGACGACTGCTGGCTAAAGTAAAATACAAAAACAAAACAACTAAAATACAGGCCAGTTCCTCTCTCGATCATCAACGTCGTCGCTCCTCCTTTATGCTTCCGCTCCTCCGTGAGAGATGCGAGACCGGTGTGCTTCACAGGTGTTGCTCATTAGCAATCGCACCACCGGCCTCGCGCCGTTCTCTCACGTCCCTCGGCCGTCCTGTTCGCCACAATAATAAACATGGTTTATCGATCAGTACTTTTTACTTTTAAGTACATAAAAAAATCAAGTACTTATGTAGTTTTACTCAAGTAAAATTAAAAAGGAGCACTTGCAGTTATCGTCCTTGGTGTAAATGGGCTTTAACTATTTTTTACCCCTTTTTATTAGAGGTTTCTAAAATATATAAATAGTATATGTAATATATATACATTTTTATCATATCATTTTTAGTTGTGTGTGTGCATATACCTCTTAAATGTTATATAACTGCACAGTATAAAGTGTATGTCCCTGTGGAAAAAAAAGACCGTGCAGTACTGTGATAGACTAACTGGGAGTTGTCACAGCACTTATATTGTTGCACTTGAATATTGTTGCCCTAATATTGGTTTGATTGCTTTTGTTCTCCTCATTTGTGAGTCGCTTTGGATAAAAGCATCTGCTAAATAATTAAATGTAAATTGTATTTTGAAACAGGGCCTGCTGTCGGAGATCTTGCGCAAGGAAGAAGACCCACGGTGTGCGTCTCAGTCTCTTTCAGTTAACCTTAGAGCCATGCAGGCCTTCCTGCAACTGCCACAGAGCCAGAGGGACTCCATCTATCTGGAGGAAAGAGAGCGTAACCTCAACACCACCTACAACACCAGCTCGCCTCTGCCCACTCAGGTTCACTGTCATTTAAATTGAATTATGGACCAGAGATGTAAATTAGCATGTGCTATAATCTCAATAGACAGTGCAGATAAATCCTATGCAGATAAATTAATAATAATTTAAGTGCCATTTGTTAATGTCTAAAAAAAAAAATCTCTCACTACAGGCAAAACTTTCACCTGTTTCCAAGGAGATTGTAGTGAAAGTGGAATGCGATGATTCTGGAATCAACTACGGCATCTACGATGAAATACAGCAGGAAATGAGGCGAGCCAAAGTGTCACAGGCATTGTTTGCAAAAGTCTCTGCAGCCAAGAGTCAGGTACATGTGTCAAGTCAAGTCAAGTGTATTTATATAGCGCTTTTCACAATATAGATATAGATTATATCAAAGCAGCTTCACAGTATCAATCAAAATAACATAACAGTGTTTGTTTCTTAGTGGAATATCCCCAACTAAGCAAGCCAAAGGCAACAGTGGCAAGGAATGTTTGTGCATGTGTACTAAAGGAATCTCATATACTAATAAACAGGAGGAAAAAAAAACATTACACCTTAGTTACAAGATAGTACATTTATACATTTGGCAGATGCTTTTATCCAAAGCGACTTGCACTGCATTCAAGGTACTGTATATATGTTTGAAACATATTTAAATGTATAATAAATATTTATATGCAAGGACTAATATACATACAGTAGTGGCCAAAAGTGATGTCCGGAGGGGATATTTGTTTTTAATAACCCTACAAGTTTGATTAAACCATCAAAATATATTTTAGATTTTTTTTTATATTTTACATATGAGGGAAGAACAAAACACTTGGTCAAGGTTTTTATCTGACAAAATTATTTGGCGAAAAAAGGCCAAGCTTTTTATTTTCCTTTGCAAAAAATGCATAGAAAAACAAAAATCTCAAAAGAAAAAGCATAAATTGACAACAACAGAAGTTATTAATAATTAATGGGTTCTCTCTTGTGTTCGCAGGTGTTCATAATTTCTTTGTATGACAGCCTTGTCTGCAAAATTTGCCATGCTTCATTGCTTTATTACACACACAAAAAAACAGTTGACTCCAAGAACAAATATATACTTACAAAATCTTTAAAACTTTTTTTTAATAATATTTGAATAAATGGGGAATATGTCAATTTTCCTAGGCCAGACATCACTTTTGACACCATTGTATTTATACCTTGAATGTAAAGAAAATAATTAGTATCCCCCTCAAGTTGTGCTGTCAGGTCCAAAAGTCTAAAAGACTTGTGAAAATGCTTTTCTTTTGCATTTTCCCCCCATTACAAATTAAATGATAAGCATAAGAATTCGTGAGATCATTTGAAAATCTTACGTTTTGAACAAAGGCATTCAAATGGTTAACGTCGCAAATTTGCTACTGACCTAGAAATACTGCAGAACTTTAAATATTTCTTGAAAATTAAATATTTATCTCCTACACATAAATATTGATAATATATTTAAATATTTATGCCACATAAAGCACATTTTACATCAAAATAAAATCGTTTTAAATCGTTAAAAATCCTAATACATTACATTAATCAGAAGGATTAAATTAGACTTTGAATCAGATTTCCAACATTGTCTGAGATGTTTGAACCCCACTGTTTTTGTTTCTGTGTTAGGGTTGGCTGTGTGAGCTCCTGCGCTGGAAGGAGGAGCCTTCTCCTCAGAATCGTACACTGTGGGAAAATCTGTCTTTGATCCGCCAGTTTCTAAATCTCAACCAATCAGAGCGAGATGTTATATATGACCAAGAGAGCAATACTGGGCAGACATTCTACTCAGAAAAACACACAAGACCACTGACTGAACAACTGCAAGTGAGAGCTCACTCACAAACAATTACAGTACATTATGAATATCCAACTGCTGACTGTACATTTAGTTTAATTTCATCTATATAAGCCATAATATATCAAATTGTTGGTTTGTGAAGTGTTCACTCTCATAATTACTTACCTTATCTATATTTATTTTATAAAGGTGATACCACAGCATCTGGTGACTCTAAAGCAGCACCAACAACTACATACAATTCCACCTCAGCAACATCAACCCTTCCTCCAACACCATCTTATCACTGGAGGTCCTAGAGACTCTCATATGGGCCCAAATCTTGGTGGCAGGTCTTTACCACCAGAAGCTCATGCAATTTTGCAGAGTTTCATTCAGGAAGTGGGACTACATCCAGATCAAGAGGCCATTCATACACTATCTGCTCAACTGGGTGTAGCCAAAGAGGCTGTTCTCAGCTTTTTCAATGGTCACAACTGGCTAAGACAGGAAGAACAGGACAACAGCAGAGAAAGAGTGATTGGGGAAAGTGAAGATGATTTCATGGAGGCAGAGGATGAATGCAGGGAAGCAATGGAAAAAGATGAGAAGACAACTGCAAACATGATGACAGAGAAACAAGACATTGATGCGGTGGAACAGAATGCATCTACACAAACTCGTTTTATCATTACTATTAAAGAAGAGGAGGAGCTTCCATGTAAGGAGGAGCATGATGATAGCCCCGCCTACTGCCAATTCATAAACTCCTAAAAATACATACACTACAGTTAAAAAGTTTGGGGTCATTTTGTTTGAATAAAATTGATACTTTTATTCAGCTAGGAAACATTAAATAGCTCAAAAGTGACACTAAAGTCATTTATAATGTGACAAAAATGTTTCCAATTGAAAAAAAGCTACTCTTTTGAACTCACAACTGTTTTCAGCATTGATAATAAGACTAATTTTTGCTTGACCGCCAAATGAGCATGTTAGAATGATTTCTGAAGGATCATGTGGCACTGAAAACTGGAGTAATGATGAAAATTCAGCTTTGCCATTAAAGGAATACATTACATTTTAAAATATATTTGAATTAAACTAAATAAAAAAATAAATGTTTTAAAAAATAAATTAAAACACTTATTTTAAATTGTAATAATATTTCACAAAAGACCTTGCTGATCCCAAACCTTTGAACGGTGGTGTATTAAATCCCATTTAAACAAATAAACAGCAATCAATACCGGGTAATATAAAAATTTAAATGTAGCCTATTTACGGTTGTGCCTTTATGCACAAGGTGTTTTGCTAAAACCTCAATCTTTGGATGCATTATAGAGCATTTACAATGGACGTGCCAAGGACAGTATAAATTAAATATCACTGTTCTTATTTCTAAATAAATGTTCTATTAATATTAGGGGTGATAATAATATTCAAACCAATTTGAAACACCATTTTCATAATTGAATTGTTGTTAGCAAAATATTTACACCCCTAAATGAATAAGATTTGCAATTTTATAGTAGCATTATTTATTTGCTGTCTCGTTTTCTGCTCAAATCCTCAACTGTATCTTTGCAGGCAGGCAACGTCAATCAGTGTTTATGGTGGCATATTTAGCCAGGCAGTGTTGTCTTTTACAAGATTGTTGCCAGAGGCCCGGAAACCATTATGTATTATATGTTTAGAAGCAAACAGCACATTACTGTATTATTGTCAATAGAACAAAACACAATAGAAACAGCACTTTGAATTACAGTGAATAATTCTCTCTCTAATGAATTACAATAAATCTGTAGTGTAATTGTTCATTATTTTTAAAGCCATTTTATTCAAGAACCAGAATGAAAATGGGCTTTAAATGGATGTTTACTGTGATGGTATTCTCGATTATAACTTTAGTTTTATACTAATTAGCATCAGAACAGACAATGCTGTTGCCTTCAGCATTTTCTTACCATCTTAAATTTAGGTTTTCTTTTTCATTTATCAGACACTTTCACCACCTGCTGCTTACATTTTCTCAAATTCCTCATAAATATCACTCTATATGGGGTCAACACTATCTGCTACAAAAGAAATGTCAAATATTTAATATTAATACTGACAAATCTAGCATTCACCAGTAATGAATTGAGAATACATGTAATACTGAATGCTACTGAACTGTCACCACAATCAAAAAAATATTGCAAAGTATTGACAAAATAATACCTTTTTTATTTTTCATTTCACACTAGTATTAAATGCAAGAGACAGTTTACCTTGCTAGATACTAACATGATCCACTTAAAATAAAAGAAAAATATCTAAAAATCCCACTAACTTTGATTTTGTCCAATTTCATAAATGTTTTCATAAATATCTGACAGTGTTGATCAAGTGCATCAAGACATCTCTGATTAAGTGCAAACATTAATCAAATTAATTAAAAAAAACTAATGGCAGGTAAAATGGGACGTGTTATGTCACGTGTTTATATATGTTTATGGTGACTTTTTTGTGACATAAAGAAAAATCTCTCCATAATGCACCTAAAGCTCTTTTATTAGAGTTATTTCTGACTTTCCATTAAAAATAAGGATAAAATATCGCGCACATTTCTAACCTGTGATATCTGAAGTCGCACACAAGCTTGAGGCTTCCCGTCTGGAGTGAGTCACGTGCTTGGTCAGCTGTTCTGCGGCACATCCGCCTAGACTCGCGCTAGAGTGTTTACATGCAGACTGCACTGTGCAGAATGGGCAGACCCGCGTGAAGCGTTGCAGGTAAATAGGTGAGCTGAATTCCCTTTACTGCATTGAAACTCTCGTTTACGATTGTCGGAGTCCTTGTCAAAACTAAATGCCGGGACAACAAAAGTCTGAAAAGTTATGCAATGATTCATATCGGAAGTATGGAGCTCATAGCCCCGTTAGGCCTTAAGACTCAAGAGCTTCATCAATAAATCCAACTTTAGTATGTTTTCTGTCGTAAAGCGTCGGGGACATGCTTATGAGTGATTATAACGACCACTTTGAAATTTGTCTTTGATATTTAGGCTGTAGGGGTGCCTGTAAGTTTCAAATTGAATTTCATTTTCCACATTAGCCCACAAGTTCAATGTCTGTCTGATGTAATATAAGTTACATATCCTTTAATTTTTCTCTCCATTCTTTTATCCTGACATTGGGGAAGATGTATTGTGTTTAGGAACTGATGGGATTGAAGACTTGTGTCCTTCCTCTTTTTTTAGTTCTGCTTAGGGATGCTTCATGAAATCTTAGTTCTTATGTCTGAAGGATGTTTCCCCTGCATTTCAGAATAATGTTTTTTTTTTAAATAGTTGATTCTTAAATTTTTATTATGTTTGGTCTGATGGTCATTAAATACAGTAGGTGGTTTCAGTTTTGCCTTAAGCCAGTGATTACTTAAGACTGTGATTTATCGACAATATGGCTGATATTTTAAATCTGTAATATTGTAATATCTGTTTAAACTTTAAACGTGTCTGATGCATAACTTGAGAACATGTACAAATGTTTAATGTAAGCAGAAAAGGTACGTATTTTTAAAGCCATAAAATTAAATGTGGCATTAAACAGACGTTGTCTTTTCTTAATTACGGTTACTTATATCTGAGTGAATCGGCTTCACGAACAAGAAAAAATGTTGGGTGTGACTTGATTTTTGTCCATTGGGAATTGATTGGATGGTTGTGGTTTGCTATTGCTGTGATCTGACGTGAGTGACAGGTTGTCCCGCCCTCGCGCCAGTGAACGTGTCATCAGAGAAGAGAAGATATGTAGAGCAAGAGAACGTTTTTTTGGATTAAAGACTATGATGGCACATGAATTAAAAAAAAATGCACGGATAAGTCTTTTATAATAAATGCTGCAATATTTAAAAAAAAAAAAAGAATTGTCCATTTTGAATTTTTCTTTAAGGCATGATATTATCTTTTTTTATTATTGGATAAAATACAGATGCTGATAATAAATACAACATTTAAAAAAAACATTAAGCATGTGAATTTAATCAATTAGTTAAATCTAATACATTTTTTCTTTGCCAACTATTTTGCCCTGCCCCAACTAAATTTTAGTGACTCCCCTGCTGAGAATTCATTGATCATAATACCTCTTACTCCTTTAATATGTTTTATTTAGTTTTTGTTTGTAACTAACATTATAATCTATTTGTGAAGTAGGACAGAATTATATTATATTAAGGACTATATGATTGGCTTTGGGCACATAGTGTGAACAACAGAAAAAGGCTTGTCAGGGCATCACAAGACCAGCTTGATGGATGTTCTCTCTCTCTCTCTCACACACACACACACACACACACCTGAGTTAAATGCCGTATCTAATGCATACAATGATTACAATTACCTAATGGCCTTTGGTTAATTTATGTTTGAAGAAAGATGCACTCTTAAAGTCCTGTAATATTGTAAAAGCATCTTTCAGTTTCTCCAGTTTGCAGTTGTGATTGTCTTCAGTTCATAGTGGGATTTTTCAGACAAAATAGAGGGTGTGTGTTTGTGGTTGTCCATGTGTGTGAATGCAATGTATATTACAGAACCGGACTGTAGAGTTTTTGAATATGTGCACATGCTTTTCTTAAATATCTACTGCTCTAATATTATGACCAAGCATATTTCTGCACTCTCATAACATTGGGTTTTTTGAGTTCATCCAGTAGCTTGTTGAATTCCTAGGAGTCATGTGATTGGTGTAGGAGGTCTGCTCTGTAATTGGCTGATGAAGTGAAGGCATGTGAGTGTGTTTAAACAGGTTTAGATCTGGTCTGCTTCTGTAACCCTCATTATTGGGCCTCTGCTACTGTGTACTGCACCCACAGGTGTTAAGATGGAATGAGCTGCTGGGTTTTTTCAGAGAAATATTTTGTGATCCTGATTCACTAAATACTGTTCTGGTTTCTTTTTGCAAGTTTTTACTAGTCTAAAATAACTTTCTTTTTAGCATTCCTATGAATGCAAATGTATTTTTCATCTTGTTATGTTTACTTCTTTGAGTCATGTTGCATCGTTGCTTCAATTCGGTTTTGCACGTTTCTATTTTAGTATTCTCACAATAGTTTTTTGGTTCCTCATTTCTTTATCTAAAACACACACACACACACACACACACAAAATATTTTTTTTTATAATAAGGATAAGAGAGATTTAAGTATCAAAAAATCTGAACATTTTCAGTCTATATATAGGGCATGTTTTATTCTAGATTTAAATGTAAAAATGTTTGAGTAAACAAATGTTTGAAAATAAATAGCCTTGCAAGTATTTAACTATTTAAGTATTTAAAAGGGACCCATTATGCCCTTTTATGAAGTCTTGACTTTGTTTTTGGGGTGTAGGCTACTAGAATATGCTTTCATGGTTGATTGTTAAAAAAAAAAAAACACATTCTTTTTTAAATTATTACAACACCTCTCTCCCCTATCCTGCTTGAACACGTCAATCTGGCAGGAAACCCCTTCGTCCAAAATATGAAATGCGCTGTGATTGTTTAGTTGGCCCAGTGTGTTGTGATTGGCACCACTTAGCAAGTGTTTGGGAAATGCCATGCGCCTTACCAGTTTCATTTGCTCAGGTGTAAAAAAAAATTAAAATGAAAGATTTAGACTTAAAGGACCAGTACACTTTAAATGAAAATTCTGTTATCATTTACTCTCCCTCAAGTTGTTCTAAACCTGTTTGAATTTCTTTCTTCTGCTGAACACAAAGGAAGATATTTTGAAGGATGTCATTTACCAGACAGTTGATGGACCCCATTGACTTCCATAGTATTTTTTTGGAAGTCAATGGGGTCCATCAACTGTCTGGTTACTGACATTCTTCCAAATATATCTTCCTTTGTGTTCAGCAGAAGAAAGAAATTCAAACAGGTTAGAAACTACTTTTTCTGAAGATTTTTTTTGAAAGAAGACAGATTTTTTTCTTCATGAACTATTCCTTTGAGAATGTTAACAAACAAGAGGATCGTTCAGAACTGATTTCATGCACGGATTTCACAAGACGTTCCAGAGTGGTATTGTTTTTCCTTGTACATTTTTTAATACATTTTAGATACGTTTTACTCCTTCTAGTCATAATATTTGTCGGAAAACTGTGGTAATACAAACAGTAATCGTAATCTATCACATATTCATTAAGAATTTTCCTAAGGGGCGGTGAACAGCCTTACAGAATCGAGAGCTTACAAAAGCGACAGTAAACACTAGCCTATATCAATACTGTAATGTTAGTTACTAGCAAAGGCAAAGCTTTGCCCTTTGTTAAAATCATAGCAGCTTATGCATAAAACTTATAATTGGAACTGTTAATAGAAAACACGACTACAAATAATACAAAATGTGATCCATAAACAACAGATTGTCTCAACGAAGTGGTAACTGCTCCATTTCAGGAAAAGCTTTTATGCATAGTCTGCCCTACATTGGACTGTCTTAGGTTCTAGAAGCTGTTCTCCAAAATGTGTAGCACAAAGATAAATGTTTGTAATGTTCAGGAACGGTGTTTCAAATCCATTTTAACCACTCTCGTCAGCCTTAGGAAGGTCAAACAAATGAGTTTTGGAAACGAGGTGGACAAAACAGTATCTCTTTGACTCTTAGGAAAATTGGGTTGTAGCTTGTTGTCTACGTTACTATAATTGTAAATAGGTGTCATTTGTGTTTTAACAATGTTTAGCTCACGAATATATTGATAATTTCTTTATATTTGAGTCCAAGTTCAAACGCCATGAAACACTCCATTGTTAATGTACGGATATCTTTGCGAGGGAACGCAAAATATATATATATATATATATATATATATTTTTTTTTTTTCAATCCCACATTTTTTACACCACCACGTCTCTTTAGGGGCTCTGTAGTGGACAGCTTGTAACAAACTTAAAAAACTAGACCGTCCCTGACTTCCTTGGTTGTCATGAAAGCCTCTTCTAGCTACTAATCCAAAGGATGTGATTACGTTCTTATGAGAACCTCTCTTCCATTAAATGACATGTGGAATGAATGCTTATTCAATATTCAGGACAACATAGCTGGTCACTGTGTTATGGAAAGAAAAGGGATTAATAAACAATAGTCCAACATAGTCAGACCTATGTAGTCTATAGTCTCAAATATACTATATCCAAACTATCATAATAGTGTTATTTTAATGACATCATTTGTCAACATGATGCCAGTGAATTGCAGAGCTGGTGCAAATATCTATAGTGCTATGATCAGATGCTTTCTTAAATGCCTCTTTGTTGTTTTTGTTGTGTTTATTTTGTTGTTGAGAGGAAAGCACAAAGTAGGGCTGTGCTGATAACCACAATATTGTAATACCAAGATACTGACAAGCCAACGGCAGAAAACTGCAAAACGTTGTTCACGTTTTTTCTTTTTTTAAAAGGCTATGCTCCTTTTGTTTTACATCTCATTCAAGTGTATTGAATGTTAAATAAGTTAATTAATAATGATAATAAGAGTGAAGAATGTATTTTTTTCCTGCTAGCTGGCTCTTTTTTTTTTCTACTTAAGACTCTGTGTACAATTGATTTGTACTGTAGAGCCAGTATCTTTTGGGCAAGGTGTGAATACAGCAATCACACTCGGGTACGGACCAAACAACCATAGGGTCTTGATATTTGTGCAGATACCTATATATCACAGCTACTAGAGAGGACGCATAAAAATGCTGATGTATTCAGCAAACGGATAAAAGAGAGGGGATTTGCACTTCCTGCTTTTCCATGCTTGAGAATTTGTCCAGTGAACGGATGACCTTAGCACACGTGTGGTTTTGTTTACAAATTTTGGTTCAGGGCAGTGTGAAATCGAACCACACCAAAAAAACAACAACAAGATTGTATTTGGTCTGGATCAAAGCTAGTGAACTAGTGGCGGACTTTCCTGGTGTGAATACACCCATAGAAAAAGCAATTGCAACACCTTATTTCATTAATTGATTATTAATGAATCAGTGTTTTTTGAACACGCAGTTGAATGAACCATTTGACTCACAAAGACAGTCCGTTGCCGTCACCTAGTGGCGTAACAATGTAACCTGCACTGACTCACAGCAGAGAATGTCTAATAGAAAGAGAATTGGCACTGTCTGAATACTTCCGGATTCTGGACTGGCTGCAGTAACACGTCTCTGTCCATGCGGGGGCGCTCGCAGATGAGTGCAGAATGAATCTATGGGGTTTCACCCCCAGAAATCCACTTTTCTCAGGATGTAATTTGAAAGTTGCATTCAAAAGGGAGGGCTAAGATAATACACTCAGCTGAAAATTGCATTTTTAAGTTAACTTATCTGTTCTAAAAATCCGTTCAAAAATGTGATGACGTCACATAATAGCAGAATGCTAGCGTGTTCCGGCCAACAACGGCCTAATCTGTACGAAATCGAAAGGACACAAGTAATCGTTCATTCGACTTTTGGTCTATAATTGAACTTGCGGAATCAACAATAAAATCTATGTTTATTCAACGACAAGCAGGAGAAAGAGATACATTTAGCCGTCTAGCTCCATAGACTCCCATTCATTTTGCACTCGCCCGTGATCACCTCCAGTGGAATTCTAATGGAACTGCAACCGAGATGATACAATGGGGCTAATAGGAAGTACCAAGGCTCTCCGTTAGACGGGCTCTGCTCACAGCCAGTCTAGAATGCTTGGCAAGCAGTGCTGATGCTGGATACTATTGGGAAATATCAGCAGTCTTAGAAAGCGTCTCTTCCAGTCAGATTCGAGGATCAGAACTAACTGTTACACATATAACAATATCCCAACCAGCTTATTGTCAGGTTTTTGTTCTGTTATGTGGACCTTTATTTTGACATTCTGTTGTGTTTCCTTTAGTTCCTGTTTCCCCGCTCTGTTTAGTTACGGTTTCATGGGTTACTAATTATGTCCTCGTTGCTATAGTTTTATTACTAATAAAGTATGTTTTGTTTTTGAATCTCCTTTGTGTTCCTGCCTGCTGACCACATCTTAACACTTAGTTGTAACAAAAACATAAAAATGTTCCAAAAAAATCACCTCAAGCGTAATTTCTTCACTGTGACAGCCCTAGTGTGCAGCACATATTTGCATATTCATCTAAACGTTGTTCTCAGTTGCGTCGACCGCATTGGGATGTTCGCTGCAATGGTATTTCCGACTTTTTCCTTATAAGCAAAGAACGAAAAAGAACTTCGCTGTGAATATATCGAGGAACTAAATCACGCTCCGTCTCTAGCACGTCACGTGTGAACGAGTGTGAGCATGAGTAATGCGTTTCTGGCTGCAGTTCACACAACGGCCACCGGTGTCGTGTTATCTACCAATAAATAATATTTTATTTTATTTAAATACATTTTTAAAGATTATTTTTCTGGTTTTATTCTTTTTTTTCTTTTTTTGGTTTTATAGAAATGGCCACCCTAATGTACATTTATATGTATACTGCCATAATCAAGCTTTTCTCATAGATTATGCATGTGTATAAGCACATACACGTATACAAGCACAGGAAATGTTGCATCTGAATCAAGTACATTTTCTCACCAGTTATTTGGTGCAGTGATAAATATTTATGTATGTGTGTGTGTCTTTGTGCGTGTGATCACTGCGCATATGTTTATAGCTAATGAAATATGCAAGGATTCATTTGGGGAGTGATTGCATCAGTGCTGCCTTTAGCCTGCAGCTGTGACAGTAAACGCAGTAGTTGCGGTGTTAGAAACAGATACACATTAAGGCAATAGTTTCATGCTACACCAACCAAACATTATTTAGCTAATTGTAGGGAGAGAGCTATTTAATTTTTTTTAACATTTTTTATTTGTTTTACTTAATAATATTTATTTTTGTGAAATTCTTAGTTCTGTTGAATTCCTTTTTGTGAGAGATCTTGCTCATCCAGTTCATTATTATTGTAGTGTTCAGCATATTTTAATTATTATTCATGTGTCTGTCTGTCTTGACTTAATCATTCCTGTAGTTGTCCCTGAGGCTTTATGTTAATTTCCTGCACTGTACTTCACTGCAGAGGATCCTGGGATTTCCCACTGTACAAGAGAGCTAATGCATAAATCTAATTGAGCTGGACCAGTGAGGTCTATAATAGCTGGAGAAAGTGATCCGTTAGCATTACCGTTCATCACTAAAGCAGTTTCTCAGCTGGTGCCAGACGTTCTGTCGTCTTTGCTAATGAAATACTTATAATTTTTTTTTTATTAACATTTTGTTATTTTGTCAGAAAACAAACTTTTAAATGACTGTCAATGAAGAGTGATGCTTTTACCTTACATAAGATGCAGTTGTTGCTGTTATTATTATTTAATAATGATAATAATATTATTGTTTTTGTATTATTTAATAATTCATATTTATTACATTATTACTTTTTATTGATTGCTTTGATTTTTTTGTTTTTGTATTATTTGTTGTGTTTGTTCCATCATTTCTTTATAGCCTGTATCAGCTAATAAACCCCAGTTATACATAATGAATTAGTTGCACAGGCTGTATGTTGCTGTACTGAAATTTTTAGATCAGTGTTTATTAGTTTATCTGCATAATTGATGAAGGACGTTTGCTGGAGTTTGTGTGTGTCAGACTCAGAACCACTTCTTTAAAAAAAAAAAGAATTTAGGTTTAAAAATAAGGGGGGATTTCCCCCCCCCCTCGTTCTTGTGGTCTAATGCTGTCACATTAGCGCTGTCTGGCTCTGAATTGTCTGAGCTGGGATATTTTTGTTTTATTAATGGCTGGGAATCACTTCCAAACAGCGCTTGGCACCGCCAGTGTTTGCTCATGCACCCCCACAGTACTGCAGAACAATGATACAACAGATCAAATGAGCGCTGTTTTTGTTTCTTTGTTTGAGTCAAGACTTTATGTTTTAATTCACCGCACAACTGTCAAATGTTAGCATGGCTAGTTATTCTGGTAAATGAATACAAGACTTGGTATAATGATCCTGAGGTGATGGTACAGTCGCACACACAATCCAGTTAAACATTATTTAAAGAAGTGTTGGTGGGACTCATTAAAGTTGCTGCCATGAATATGAGTTGAATCATGAGTTGCTGGCTATGAAATGCATTTATATTCTGTGCCACAATTAGCAGCTAATCTCAGACTTGATTACGAACTGCTTTCGACTAAAATTAAACGGTGTGATTAACAAAATGTGTTTGCTGTATACCAACCAGACATAATAAAAGCTACGGTACTCCTAACCAGCCCTGAAAAGTCGATGATGGAGAAGACATTTTGTCAGATGTTTGTTTGTTTGTTTGTTTGTTTGTTGTTTCCGTCACGCTGCTTCATGCTATCCAATAGTTTAATATGTAAGCCATTAGTATTGTTAGTTTAGTCTGTTTATTCATTTGTTTCGCTCTGTTGTTTGTTGTCAGATTAATGGTTATTGGACTGTGGTCTCCACTGCGATCAGGCCTATGAGACGTGAGTATCCACACAATACCTGCTGTGTAGATGTAGTTCTTGTTTTGCCCTGTAGTGTTGGTTGTGGCATCAGCTCTCTCTGTTGTTTTTTTAGGACATGCAGCACCCAAATTTTGAAGCGCGCCACCCGCTGCAGCAGGACGAGCAGGAGACTGGTTACGACCCTCTACAGAACTACAACAGGAACCGAGACCGTAAGACACATAATACCTTTACATTCAAATCAGAGATCTAACAGTATGAAGAATAGTGTGCAAAAAATACATACTGGCAAGCAAATTTCTTTCGTCTCCTAATTTAGTCCTAATTTACCCAAATATTTTTCTAATAGCTCTTCAGCCTGGAGAAACACTGGAATGTTGTTCACACAGAAAAAGCAAAGTCAGACCCAAATGTGAACCGAGTGAAAAAGGGAACAGTTCTCTTTGCATTTATCGTTTTACCTGTACTTGAAATTAAAATTATATTTAATCTTAATATACACCAATAATCGATTTGCCATAATTTCTTCACTTTCATGTGGATTTCATATTTAATGTCAGTATTAAAACACTGTAATAGTTAAAAAAGGATCAAGGCATGTTTTCTCTAAATAAAGAGAAAAATATTTAAAGTGCCCCTATTATGCTTTTTCAGATATAATAGCTGTTTGTGAATGGAAAATGTATGCAAAGTTTTAAAGATCAAAGTGCACTATAAACCCACCTTCAAACACTGTAGCTGGTTTGTGTTGTGTACATGTCGAGAATATGCTGTTCCACAGCTTGAGGAAGTGAAGAGTCGGTGGTTAAAATTATCACAGCGATACAACAGCAGTGTAACCTTTTGACAATTGCTTCTCAAATCTCAATGAGGTCTAAATGGGATTTACAAAACGCTTATCCATTAAAGATGGGACAATACCCACTTTATTTGGACCAACTTGCTCCTTAGAATCATAACCTTTATGATTAAAATAATTAATGATGTATATATTTTCTTATTAATACATAGTTTTGTGTTTTATATTGTGTAGGGCTCCTGCTAACCGGCTAACTCACATTATTATTACTGTCTTTCCTAAACAGCTTGGTCCCACTATTACCTACGATTGTGTCCATTAATGCAGAGTATTTGAGTATACTACTTTGAGTAATGATAAAGGATTAAGCAAGATTTGTTTTACAAACTTTAATGTTACATCAGTCATTCACATTAGTGCTCAGCTAATGTATACACCATTATTGATACAGTTATTGATACAGTTCCCACATGTGCATCGCAATGAATTAGAAATATACACTTTGGTTTGTTGATTAGGTGATGTGCAATCAGTTTTTTGACATTTGATGCATGTAAACCTGTTGTAAGAGACCTCCAAAACATAATTAGGAAGCTTTAAAATAGCATAATAATGGCACTAGTGGCACTTTAATTAATTATTTTATTTTAAGAACCAATATAAAAATACATAGTAGTTAACAGCTATATTTTATTTATATACTCTACGGTTCAAAAGTCTAAGATTTTTTTTTTTTTTTTACGTTTTTGAAAGGTGTCTCTTATGCTCAAGGCTGGATTGATTTGATCAAAAATACAGTATTTTTTTGCCATTTTATTTAAACGTTCTATTTTAATATATTTTAAAATGTATGGCCAAGCTGAATTTTGAGCAGCCATTACTCGTCTTCAGTGTCACATGATCCTTCTGAAATCATTCTAATATACTGATTTGCTGCTAAAGAAACAATATAGTTTTATTTAATTAGTTTGATAATTAGGTTAATAAAAATATAGAAAGAACTTAAGATAAATACTTGTGGACTTACGAAATTTTGAACTGAAAATGAAGATTTTAAATTGACCCATGACATGAAATTTGTCTGATTTTAAATGATCTCATGGATGTGGCTGTTGTGGGTCATGGTCATCGTTGGCACAAGCTGCTGCGGTACATGTGGCGTCATTCAAATGACTTTGATATTTATCCGCTTTAAATGCACATTGCCCGTCATGCACAGTTTCCCTAAAGCCGACGCCGTGGGCCCGTCATTGCTCCTTGCAGCTATATTTGTTTATTTATACTAAGAGACTTTTTTGAGACTAATTGAGTTTTGAATTGATTTTGCATGGACCGTTTGGATTTCTGCAGTGAAATTAAACAAACTTATGAAGAAAAAAAAAACTATTAATTTATCATATCAATTGAAGAATCACAATGATTGTATTATTAATATGCAATATATTGGCTAGTGGTATTCTGCTCTATAAAAAAGATATATATGGTTAAGAGTTCAATGGATTCCAGTTGAGTGTTTAGGTCAAATGTGATCAACTATGATGTCTTAACTATTTATTTTCTCAGTGTAATTTTGTTTCTTTAATTTCAGGAGGATCATTGGATAGTGCTGTTGAGTCCACGTTTCAGTCATACAGGTCTCTGTTCATTCATCTTTCCCTAATGTCACAAAGCACCAGATATCCTTTCACACCTGAAACTCAGTGCTGTGTGGTGAACGTGTAACTCTACACAATAACTTTCTGTTTGACGTGCTCCTTACAGAAAGGAGTGGGATGATTTGTTCCAGAACAGTAACTACCTGGCGCGGATCAGGCAGGCTGGCATTATTGGACGATTACGGAGCAGCCGATTCCGCAGCGTATGCTGGAAGGTAATGACTGACAGCATGCAGATGACAGACTTAATGCATGAAAATGGGCTTTTTGTGATTACTGGGGTTGAAAGATGAAGTGTGCAATTTCTGTGCCAAATGGAGTAGATGACGAGCTTTGGTTTTGTTCATTCCAGCTTTATCTGGATGTCCTGCCAGAAGATAAGACTCAATGGATCAGTCGAACCAAGGAGGTCAGAGCAAAGTACGAGAAAATCAAGGAGACGGTATGTGTGTGTGTACACATGTATGTGGTAGGGATTTATGTATCTTCAGTAGGTTTTTAGACTAGATCATGAGTGTTTGTCTTGAACTGCAGCACATCACAAACCCTCGCAAAGCTGCAGGCCAGCAGGACCTGGTGGTGAACAACCCACTCTCACAGGATGAGGGGGTGAGAGAACATCCAATTCAGTAAAACCATAAGAATGGATGGATCTGTCCATTACATCTTCAACTTTTTCTGTCTCTTTGTGTCTTTCTCTTTCAGAGTCTCTGGAATAAGTTCTTTCAGGATAAGGAGCTCAGGGGTATGATCAAACAAGATGTTTTACGAACGTAAGTTTATTTTATTTTTATCTTTTTAAAAGAAGCCTCTTATGATGAGTGAGAACCAAGCATGCATTTACTTGATGAAAAATACAGTAAAAACAGTATTATATTATGAAATATTATCATAATTTAAAATAATTGGTCTCTATTTAAATTTTTTAAAATGTAATTTTTTCCAGTAATGGCAAAGCTGAATTTTCAGCATATTTACTGCAGTCTTCAGTGTCACATGATCCTTCAGAAATCATTCTCATGTGCTGATTCGGTGCTCAAGAAACATTACTTATTATTCTCAATGTTGAAAACCTTGCTGCTTAAAATTTGTGGAAACCGTTATACATTCTTTCAGAATTCTTGAACGAATAGAACGTTCAAAAGAACAGCATTTATTTAAAATTGTTTTTTGTGTTTTTTTGCAACAATGTAAATGTCTTTATTGTCACTTTTGATAAATAAAAGTGTTAATTTCCTTTTTTTTTAACTTACTGACCCTAATGGTTGTGTGAATATTGAACAGGGGCGGTTTCTTCATTAGGGCGATTGGGCGACGCACCACCAAAGTGTGAATGAAAGGGACTTTTTGAATTAGATTTACAATCTCATTCAACCACAGAGTTACGCTAGCCGTCACTGTCTGGATATAGTCCAATCAGCGTCATGTCACATTCTGTGGAGTACCGCCTCTTTTTGGGCGATTTCACTCTGGCTGAGAAACGCCCAGAGTTCCCATAGACTTACATTCAAAGATGTTTTTTTTTTTCAAACTGGAGGCACTTCAATGCATTCTCTATGGGTTCCGGGAGGGCTCACACTAACGTGCTTACATGATCATATGTATCCTTAACTTGTGCAGCGATTGGTGGGAACAAACATACACTATTAAAAATCTTTAAGATTAAGTGACAAATAATTTTTGAAAACAATTTTGAATTTGAACAACAAGAAAAAATTAAAAACTACTTTAATATCTTTATCAAATGTGATTAAAAAAATAAAAAGAGAACGAGAGCGAGAGAGACTGTTGGGACATCTCGCGAGTGGAGGCCAGTTGAACTTGAACAACGTCATGGCGAACGCAGTGTATGTACGACAGACTAGCGAACGAGTAATGTGATGTAAGCAGTGTAATAATAGTGAGTATAGAAACAAACAATGAGATTTATTGTAAGAGTCATTATTTTTCATTAATAATAAAGTAGTGAAGTTGCCTTTACATGCTTAAGCTGTTAATTTATTCATTGCATGGGTGGACCTTATCCTTATCAATCATCCAAACATTTGCCCCCCCTGAGAGATTTTCCAGGAGCCGCCACTGATATTGAATGGTTGTGTTTAAATGCATATATCTCTTTATTTGCTATTTTTATTCTCATTAAATAAACATATACTTAAAATTATATAAAATATGCATTCATAATCAAGCATTCAAACATAAGTCTTTGGATTAAAAGGTTTTTAAGATAATTCAGTCAAGTGTTAATTAATTGTCAATGTCAAATATATATATATATATATATATATATATATATATATATATATATATATATATATATATATATATAACTGGATTGGGTGTTGAGGGAGGAAGTATGAAATATTCTGGTAATATTAATATGTTGCATAGGTATGAACTTATAACATAAAAATGTTTGAAATTCATAGATACCAAACATGGTATAGGTGAGGTTACATGAATTAGTGGTTCATAAAGCATGCATAAAACAGTATACGACACAAAAGACCATAAACAAGACAGCAATAACTATACAAATGTCCTGGAGATATGAATTTTCATTCATAAAAGGTTTGCCTATGAATAAATGGAAATAATAACTTTTTATGGGCCTTATGTGTCTTCCCTCTGGGGAAATGGAGAGAGAGTTGACTCTCCACATTCCTTTTGGTGGTAAACCTTTGCTGCTGTGTTAACCAGAGGCCTGTTCTGCATTTTTGGGGAGTTAGTTGTCTACAGAACTCTAACACATAGTTTGCTTGTTGGGAGAGGGAGTTTTCTGGATTATTCATAACTATAATGAATAATTGTGTGTCTGACTGGTCTAACCACAACAGATACAATATAATACAAAATAATATTTGTTACTCCTTGGTTGTCTGCAGGTTTCCAGAGATGCTGTACTTCCAGGAAGAGGATGTTAGGACGAAGCTGACTGATATTCTCTTCTGCTACGCACGAGAGAATGAGCAGCTACTGTATAAGCAGGTTTATACACACTTAATGATTGTGACAAACACTGCCACACCACAACATAATCTGTCAAACTGGCTCTGTCGATCTTGCGGTGGAATTTTGCCAAAATAAGCATTTACCTCTAAATTATCCTCTTGTTTCTCTCATCTTCATCCCTCCTTCTCTGTCTCTCTACAGGGCATGCATGAGTTACTTGCCCCAATAGTGTTTGTTCTCCACTGTGATCACCAGGCGTTTCAGCATGCCAATGAGACGGCCAATCCCAGGTCTGACCTATTACCACACAGGCGAGACTGTCTACTGTCATACAGATTTCTGAAGACTTGCTAAATTTGTTACGTGTATTGTTTAAAATTTTGAATCATTATTAATTTAATTTTCAGTATTTCTTAGTATATTTATTTAAACCATATTGTACCTCAATTGCAGTGAAGAGATGAAAGTCCTTCTGGATCCTAAATTCCATGAGCATGATGCCTAGTGAGTAAATGTCACTATCACACTGGATGATCTTAAACAAAATTATGCCTCAATTAACCGCATATAGTTGCTAAACACACTTTGCTCAATCTGTTGCATTTGTCTTTTTGTTCTTCATCAAATATCCCATAGTATCATGTTTTCTCTGCTCATGGAGACAGCAGAACCCTGGTTCAGCAGTTTTGAGCGGGAGGTCAGAAAGGTACAATGGGTGACATAATGTAAAATTAATTGCTTTGATATTTTGTCAGCTTCCAAATTCAATCTTATTAACATGACTTAAACTGTGTTTAAACATTTCAGGGCAAAGAAGAGATGTTAACCAGCATCCCCTTTGCCAGACCACAGGACTCCGGGCCTTCTGTTGCTATTGTGACCAAAGTCAACCGAATTCAGGACCAGCTAGTAAAAAAACACGACATTGAACTGTACATGCACCTCAACAGACTAGAGATAGCACCCCAGATTTATGGCATGTGAGTATGAATGAACTCTATTATTATTTTATTAGGGGCCAAGCACCAAAGTTGCTGAAGCTGCTATTATATCTGTTAGTATTCTTATTCTTATTATTCCTCCCTATTGGGTGTCTACAGGAGCCCTGTGAACCTTAAGTAGGAAAATTATGATATTTGCACACTTGTACCACTAGCGGTGGTCCTGAATAGTAATCTGACCAACTTTGGAACCTTTTAGAACCAACTCTATTGCGCCACCACCAGTTCAAATATTCACTTTCCAACTTTTGAACACTTAGAAAGAAAATCTTAGAAAGTACGTTTAATGCTCTCGATTACTCTCCTCATGCTGATTACATTTAATATCTTGCATTAAGACTCCGCCCATTACAGTAGTCACCATTTTGAAATGTACTGTAGTTTAGATCGAGCCACACAGGCTATTTTTCGGCAAAACTTTGATCTATCGAAACTAAATTCGGTACACTTCATCAGCCTACGGTCTACCATGATCTGAGGGTACATGTGGAAGTTAAGGACAGTGCCACCTACAGGTCATGAGATTCAAAAATGGCTATTTTTGCTAATAACTTTTGAAATGTTTGTCAGAATTGTCTGTCTGGCATTTAGAAATTTGTCATAAACTATAATATTTTTAAACGCTTTGACATAATCAGCAAAGCATGTCAGCTGATTGATAGACCATCCCCAGCATGTTTTTAAGGTACCTGTACATTTTGAACACAGTGCCTCCTAGTGTTCAGAAGGTGTGAGGGTTTCCACAAAAACGCTTTACTTTTGGAAACTTAATTTTCTCAGTACTGTTACTTTCCTTCAGTTATGCTGGTTTCTCATTTATCATTTTCCAACATTATGCTCAACCACTATTTTTAGGTATATGAAAAAAAAGTGTTTTTCGCTACCCCTCCTAAAATCATCTTTTGACAAATTTTTGATATTCACTACTGTTTATGAGAAACGCCTTTCCGAAGTGGACAATGCCTATTTGTTAACCTATGCTGTTAGCTTAGCGTGCTAATTGGCTAACATGTAAATTAGAGGCCATTCATTCTGATGTTGCTCTTTTGCTATCAGAATAAACATGTTATTGGCTAAGTTTTCTTAGTATGCTAATTGGTTAGCATGCTAACTAAAGGTTTTGTGTGTTCTACCTCATATGGAAGTCTCTTCAGCAGTAAATCAATTGTGTGTCATGTACATGGCGCACTGTGATGAGCAATGAGCACTTGACGAGAAAGTTGCGTGTTCGAATCCCGTATGATGTTATGTCCAAAATGTTACTTATATGCCAAGTACGTTCAAGAGTTTATTTGACTGTATTGTACTTTTGGTTTGGGTCTTTAAATCCTTTGTTTGACAATATCTGAACCATTTTACCTATGTTCTGTTAAAACACATTTTTACATAATTTACATATATTCGGACTTAGGATAGGTAAGACCATATTTTTTTTAAAAAAATATTTACATTTAAAAACTTTGAAGACTTTTGTAGTACAACTTACTATACTTTTTGAAAACAGATAGAATGTGTCAACTTCAAAAGTAACTTTTAAAAAAGACTAAGGTGTTTATTTCTGGCCATTTTTTTTTTTTACAATGAAACCTTTTAACTAAATTCAACTTTTATAGGGGGGTTTAAAAACTGACACAACATTAGAGACTCTTTTTATTTTTGGACCATCAATTGTATTTGTGCCTTTCACTCAAGTCTTTTTGAGATTACACACCCTATGCCAACTGAGTGGCGCACTGTAGAGCAATGTGCTTTATGTTGGAAAATCATTTAATCAAATCCTGTGTGGTGCAAACTTATACCGTTTAAATTTTCCTGTGCTCAAAAATACATTGTGATAAGACAATGAGCATCTGACCCGAAAGGTGTGGGTTTGATTCCCATGTGGTGTGCCATCATAGCAGATCATGTTGTATTTCGACTCAGCATTACAATAATCTTTCAACCTCTTGTTGTTATTATTTGGGGCAAAGCAGCAAAGGTGCTTTAGCTTCTGTTGCATCTGTTGTTTTTCTTTTTTAGCTACTTTAACTCATAGAACCCATGGAAGTGCTTGACTCCGTTATTGCAGCTAGAAGCTATATATATATATACAGTCGTGCTCAGAATTAATGGTACCCCTGGTAAATATGATGAAAAATGGCTGTAAAAAATAATTCTGCATTGTTTATCCTTTTGATATTTCATTCAAAAAATTGGCAAAAATCGAACCTTTCATTGAAGTAAAATAATTGACAGTGGAGGGGAAATCACATTATGAAATAAATGTTTTTCTCCAAAACAAGTTGGCCACAATTATTGGTACCCCAAGAATTGTTTACGAGTAAAATATCTCTTAAGTATATTCCCATTCATATTTACCTTTTTTTTTTGCACACCAGGGTGACTAGGAACATGAAATTGTCCAGCCATGACTTCTTGTTTTACAGGAGTTTAAATATGAGGAAACACAAAGGCCAAATTCCCTTAATCATCCATTACAATGAGTAAAACCAAAGAATATAGTTCTGATGTGCATCAAAAGATTGTTGAGCATCACAAAATAGAAAGTGGCTGTAAGAAAATAGCTAAAGCATTGAAAATCCCCATTTTGACAATCAGGGCAATAATTAAGCACTTCCAATCAACTAAAGATGTTACAAATCTGCCAGGAAGTGGACGTGTGTCTATATTGTCTTAATGCATGGTGAGGATGAAAGTTTGAGTGGCCAAAGACTCTCCAAAGATCACAGATGGAGAATTGCAGAGATTAGTTGAGTCTTGGGTTCAGAAAGCCTATTAAAAAAAAATTTAACAACCCCTACATCACCACATGTTGTTTGGGAGGTTTTCAAGAAAAATCCTCCTTGCTCATCCAAAAACAAACCCCAGCAAATTCAGTTGTCAGACATGACTGGACCTTCAAACAGCACAGGGTTCTGTGGTCAGATGAAACTAAAAAATAGCTTTTTGGCAGCAAACATGCAAGATGGGTTTGGTGCACACAAGGATAAAAAGTACCCCATGTGTACAATTTAATATACCATCTTTAATGTTGTGGTCATATTTTTCTGCTGGAGGTCCTGGACTTCTTGTTCAGATACATGCATGGCATCGTGGATTCTATCAAATACCAACAGATAAAAAATCTAAACCTGACAGCCTCTGCTAGAAATCGTATAATGGGCCGTGGTTGGATCTTCCATCAGGACAACGATCCAAATCAAACATCAAAATCAACACAAAAATGTGTTAAGTAGCACAAAATGAAGCTTCTGCCATGACCGTCCCAGACCTGATGAGTGGAGTGAACTGAAGAGAAGAAGCACCAACATGGATCTGGGAATCTGAAGGATCTGGAGAGATTCTGTAAGAATGGTCTCTGATCTCTTGTCAGGTGTTCTCCGAACTCATCAGGCATCATAGGATAAAACTCAGAGCTGTTATCTTGGCAAAAGGAGATTGCAAAAAGTGTTTAATAAAAGGGTACCAATAATTGTGGCCAACGTGTTTTGGAGATAAACATTTATTTCATAATGTGATTTCCCCCCCACTTTCTATTCTTTTACTTCAATGAAAGTTTAGATTTTTGCCAATATTTTGAATGAAAGATCAAAAGGATAAATTATGCAGATTTATTTTTTTCATCCATTTTTTATCATATTTACCAGGGGTACCATTAATTCTGAGCACGACTGTGTATATACAGGTCCTTCTCAAAAAATTTGCATATTGTGATAGTTCATTATTTTCCATAATGTAATGATAAAAATTATACTTTCATATATTTTAGATTCATTGCACACCAACTGAAATATTTCAGGTGTTTTATTGTTTTAATACTGATGATTTTGGCATACAGCTCATGAAAACCCAAAATTCCTGTCTCAAAAAATTAGCATATCATGAAAAGGTTCTCGAAACGAGCTATTAACCTAATCATCTGAATCAACTAATTAACTCTAAACACCTGCAAAAGATTCTGGAGGCTTTTAAAAACTCCCAGCCTGTTTCATTACTCAAAACCGCAATCATGGGTAAGACTGCCGACCTGACTGCTGTCCAGAAGGCCATCATTGACACCCTCAAGCAAGAGGGTAAGACACAGAAAGAAATTTCTGAACAAATAGGCTGTTCCCAGAGTGCTGTATCAAGGCACCTCTGTGGGAAGGAAAAAGTGTGGCAAAAAACGCTGCACAACGAGAAGAGGTGACCGGACCCTGAGGAAGATTGTGGAGAAGGACCGATTCCAGACCTTGGGGGACCTGCGGAAGCAGTGGACTGAGTCTGGAGTAGAAACCTCCAGAGCCACCGTGTGCAGGAAATGGGCTACAGGTGCCGCATTCCCCAGGTCAAGACACTTGTGAACCAGAAACAGCGGCAGAAGCGCCTGACCTGGGCTACAGAGAAGCAGCACTGGACTGTTGCTTAGTGGTTGCATGTCATTCGGAAATCAAGGTGCCAGAGTCTGGAGGAAGACTGGGGAGAAGGAAATGCCAAATGCCTGAAGTCCAGTGTCAAGTACCCACAGTCAGTGATGGTCTGGGGCGCCATGTCAGCTGCTGGTGTTGGTCCACTGTGTTTTATCAAGGGCAGGGTCAATGCAGCTAGCTATCAGGAGATTTTGGAGCACTTCATGCTTCCACCTGCTGAAAAGCTTTATGGAGATGACGATTTCATTTTTCAGCACGACCTGGCACCTGCTCACAGTGCCAAAACCACTGGTAAATGGTTTACTGACCATGGTATTACTGTGCTCAATTGGCCTGCCAACTCTCCTGACCTGAACCCCATAGAGAATCTGTGGGATATTGTGAAGAGAAAGTTGAGAGACGCAAGACCCAACACTCTGGATGAGCTTAAGGCTGCTATCGAAGCATCCTGGGCCTCCATAACACCTCAGCAGCGCCACAGGCTGATTGCCTCCATGCCACGCCGCATTGAAGCAGTCATTTCTGCAAAAGGATTCCCGACCAAGTATTGAGTGCATAACTGAACATAATTATTTGAAGGTTGGCTTTTTTTTTGTATTAAAAACACTTATTTTATTGGTCTGATGAAATATGCTAATTTTTTGAGACAGGAATTTTGGGTTTTCATGAGCTATATGCCAAAATCATCAGTATTAAAACAATAAAAGACCTGAAATATTTCAGTTGGTGTGCAATGAATCTAAAATATATGAAAGTTAAATTTTTATCATTACATTATGGAAAATAATGAACTTTATCACAATATGCTAATTTTTTGAGAAGTACCTGTGTGTGTGTATGTATATATATATATATATATATATATATATATATATATATATATATATATATATATATATATATACACACACACACACACACACATATACACGTGTATACACACACACACACACACACAAGTGTATATATACACACACACACACACTGTGTACATACGTATATCAGTATCAGTCGTGGTCAAAAGTTTACATATACCTTGCAGAATATGCATGTTATTAGGGGCAAAGCACAGAATATGCGTAGGCACCTATTGTTTCTGTTCCCGTTCCTATTATTAGGGGCCAAGCACAGAATGTGCGTAGGCACCTATTGTTTCTGTCCCCGTTCCTATTAAGATTATTATTATTCATTTTTCCGACCGGGAGTCTATGGCAACCGGTTTGTATCGGTTTGACATTCTGATAGAGGACAGTTCCAACATCAAATACACCAATTTTGGTGTGTCTAATTCATTCCCTCTACCGCCACCACCTGTCCTAATTTTCACTCATTTTTATGCTAATAACTTTTGAACCATGAGGCCTATCAACAACAAAAAAATACTGATCCCTGAGCTTATGACGATTCGATTGCACCCTATGTCGTCATTGTCCGTCATTATAAATATGTCTGCCATTTTGAATTGTCCAAAAAAACTACTTTTTCGAATTCCTCCTAGACAGTTTGTCCGATTTGCACGAAAATTGAACCAGATCATCTCCAGACCATGCCAACAAAAAGTTATGGAATTCAAGTTGATTTGTCAAAACGTTCTCGAATACCGTGCTAACTCATTTTACGTAGAGCTTGCGAAAACAGACATATGGCTGTATCTCCACAACGCTTTATCGTATTCAGACCAAACTTGGTATATGTCATCACAAGCATGACCTGAGGCGACTTGCAGCATTTAGATTCAGGGCGTCATGCCGAGTCGAATGATATCCAATTTTCCCAGGTCGGCCATTCTGGCTGTTGGCCATTTTGAATTATGTGCTAAAATGCTGTATTTTATGATTGCATACACAGATTGTCACGAAACTTTGTATTACTCCCATAGCTTATAATGCTTATAACTTTGGCTATGGTTGACTGATTTTCACGGGAGTCATCTCCTTGTTTCTGGATGGTTTTCGAGTACAATGATACCACCCATGCCACGTTTTGCCTTGTGGTTTGTGTAGCGTTGTGATTTAGCGCTTAAAAAACATTTGCCAATATCTTTGAAACCGTTGGACCGATCGAGACAAAACCACCATCAGAAGTTTGGAAACATAGGTCGTTGGCGATATTTTAATGTCCAAATGTCAAAATATTGATAGTAAGGGTTTGTAAAATCCAATCAAAGTCAGGTGTCAGTCATTTTTTACGAGTTTCTCCCTATAAATGTCTATAACTCCGAAGCGAATTGAGATATTTTCACCAAAATTAGTCTGAGGACACATAAAAAATGGTGGGATTGAGCCTCTTGGTGGGGTTATAATAGAACAAAACATGAAATTGCCATTGACTTCAAAACAGTTCTATACGAGCAAATACCACCTTTTGGTCAAAAGTTATAATAAAATGTCCTAAAATACTTATAACTTTTAAATAAATGTGCCTATTGTAGTGACACTGGTCTTGATAGATTCCTTGGGTTATGATGAGAACATAGATTCCAAGTTTGACGTATTTGGACGATCCTGTCTTTCATTTTGATTTTCATTCAATACCTACTTTTTCCAACTCCTCCAAGCAGTGCTTAATTTGTAAAGTGGGAGGTCCCGGAGCGCAGAGGGGCGGTGGATCCGGCGACTCAAAATGGGGGTTGGAGATAACGGAAAAAAAAGTACACTGCCTATAGCTTCTCTGACTAAAAAAAACTAAACGCTGTGTGTACATCAGGGCAATGTTGGGTGCGAAATGTAAAAAAATAAAATAAAAAAAATAAAATACACTTCAACAATATTTTTTCAACAATTGTTTTCACAAGCAGCTGTTTATATATCCATACTCCCTTAATAAAGACATTAGAAAAATATCAGTCTACACATGCGTTTTATATTTGATATGAGGGAAATACACATGTGACATGACACAAAAAATCTTTAACTTTTAGGTGGCAAAATATTTTTAAGTTATTCTATGCATTACACTGCACTAAACAAAAGTAATACTAACCGGATGAAGAAGGGTCGGCCTCCACAGAACATAAAATGTTATTTTTATTTTATTTTTCATGTTCGCATTTATGAGGGAAAAAAGCAGTTACGGACATTAAAGACCTCCGGCTCAAACAGAAAGCACAAAGCCTTTCTTTAAAGTGAATTTCGTTTTTTATTAATTGTATCTTAATTTTAATCAATGTTTCATCAATCAATTGCCTGGATTTAATAAATAAGAAGTAAATATAGTAGAAAATAGATCCATATGACACAGAGGCGTGAACTGGACTCTCATCTCATAAATAAACCGAAACTCAGCGTATAAGGTAGCCTATACTTGCCTCACAGACCAGAGAATATATATAGAAAGCTTGAAATGTCTACTTTTAAACAGAACAATTCAAAACGAAAGAAAACAGACTGGTCTCTGCTTTATTTAATCCGTATGAAATCTGCATTTCTCTCTGTTCACTACTGTGAAGATCGCGAGTCAGCATCGTCAACTTTATCTTTGCAGCCGACACACTGACACAGTAAACACTTGTTTATTAATAAACAATTCAAATGTCTCCTTGCTATATTTGACGTATTCATAATCATTACTTTTGCCGGTTCTTTGTGGCAGCTTTTAGATACTTCATTGGCAGCGCCACCCTTACATGTTACATGAGTAACGTGTGACCACTGCATCAGCATCGAAAACATGATTTTTTTCAAATCTAAAATCAAAAATCGTGATACGAACCGAATTGTAGGTTTGGTCTATCGTTACAGCCCTAGTAAGATGAGAAAGCAGGAGTTTAGTTGTTTGTCATGGTTGTAAAAAAACAACCAGCTATCTGAACATCTTTGCCAAGCGCAAACCAGTACAGAAATTATCGGGGAGGGTTATGCCTTTTTTTACAATCATTTTGGAGGGTCATAGAAAAATTTATTTCTGGTGAAAGGAGGGTCGTCTTTTTTGACTACAGATCTCAAAACTCCTCCGGTAGCCCCTTAAACAAAAAACGAACATAGTGATACAGGAGGTGCCGTCGGATCCAATAAAAAAGGTTCCGGATCCAACGTCCAACATGTTCCGGCGTGTTCCGGCTCAAATTAAGCCCTGCCTCCAAGACAGTTTGTCCGATTTTCACCTAAATCGAATCGTATCATCTCCAGACCGTGCTGACTAAAAGTTATAGATTTCGTGTTGATAGATGAAACCGATTTCATATACTGCAGCAGCAAAGTTTAGGCATGATGCCAAAAGGACTATTCAGGCTTTATATCTGCAATGCCTCGACATATTGACACCAAACTTTGTATATGTCATTGTCACCTCCATAGACAAGGGCAAGCTGCCCTCCTTGATATTGCGGCGCCGTTGACGTACGCTCCAGCAGCCAATAGGGTGTCTATGTATTTATTATGTCTATGGTCACCTCACTCTGACCACACCACATCAATTTTGTAACTGCGCCATCTATTGGTCGAAAGTGATAATCCATTAAATCATCTTATAAGTTGCTGTTTATATGATTTTTTTTTTTACCCATTTGCCCAAAATCCTCTTAAAATGTCTTTAATTGCTCCTTGCTGCAGTTGGTCTGACACTCCAAGCCATGTTGGCATCTGTTTGTTCATGAGTCCTTGTTTGTCCTGAACTGTTAAACTGCCCAGTGTTCTTCAGGAAAAACCTCTTGGTCCCACAAATTATTTTGTTTTCCTGCATGTTTTTGCATATTTTAACCCTTTCCAGCAGTGACTGTATGATTTTGAAATCCATATTTTCACACTGAGGACAACTGAGGGACTCAGTTGCAGCTATTCCAAAGGGTTAAAAGAATCAAGTGTATGTAATTTCTCAATGGTGCATATAAACGATGTAGAATTAAATATATGTTAAAGTGTTATTTTTATCAAAATTAGTCAACTATTCCATCAGCTATAAATTCTCTGTTTTTGTGTGTTTGCGGGCAGTCGCTGGGTTCGACTGCTGTTTGGTCGGGAGTTTTCCCTGCAGGATCTGTTGGTGGTCTGGGATGCTCTCTTTGCAGACAGCATCACTTTGGACTTGGTGGATTACGTGTTTGTCGCTATGCTTCTGTACATCAGAGATGCATGTAAGTTAAATTCTCTCTCATCTGTGATTTGTTTCTAACCCAAACCAATGGAACACAAGATATAGATTTATTGAGGCGTAAATAAACTTTGGGTGTTCACTCTGGAGCTCTATGGATATCAAGCAATACGTAACCCACAAGAGTCATCAGTTTGTCTAGTCATAGTGCATCACTGCCACCTACATAACCAATCCAAACACAGGAGCTAATGACATGCAGATGAGTTGGCTTATGCCTGTTGGCATTGAACATGTACCTTTACAAAAGCTCTAGAAGAACTTTATCAGTTTATTTGAAAGTCCAGTAACTGTATCGTTCCTGTGTTGTTCATGTCGTAGTGATCGCAAGTAACTTTCAGACATGTCTCGGCCTCCTGATGCACTATCCTCCTATTGGAGACATCCACTCACTGCTCCTAAAAGCACTATTCCTCAGAGACCCTAAGGTACTGTCAGGCTTTCATATTCACTTTTAATATCATTCAAAAATAATAAACATCATAAATAAATATTATGAAATATGTAATTATTAGATTACAAATACATTTGTATGTGTGATATTAATTTATTAAATAATATAATATTTATGTCTAATATATATATTTTTATATATAATATAATTAGAATATAATAAAAGTCATATTATTATAATTTATTCTGGAACTTATTTTATATAAGTTTAGGGAATTTATCCCAGTGTCCCAAACGCAGATTTAAGCTAGCTTGACATTCAAAAGCAGAGACGCTCTATACTGCTGAAAGTACAGTATGTACACCGTATAACTTATACCATATTTGTTCATCTTTGCTAACGTTAGTTTATAAAAAATATAGTTGTTCATTGTTTGTTCATGTTACTTCAAAGTGCATTAACTAATGTTAACAAATACAATTTTTGATTTTAATAATGTGTTAGTAAATGTTGAAATTAACGAAGATTAATAAATGCTGTAGAAGTGCAGTTCATTATTAATGTTAACGTTAACTAATGAATCCTTATTGTAAAGTGTTACCCTTGTTTTTATCTTATGTCTTTTTAAATATTTTTAGAATAATCCACGACCAGTAAACTATCAGTTCCAGCAAAACCTTGACTACTACAAAACCCGTGGAGCCGACTTGGTCAACAAGACTCGGTACCTTGTGTTTTTGTGCATATTATAACTTTGTGCACATATATACTGTATATTATCTAAAATTATATTTATTTAAAATTTAGAAAATATTTTCTTTCTTTTTCTACAGGGCCAGCACTAAAGCAGCACCTCTCAACATTAATAAAGTATCCAGTTCTCTTATTAATTTCGGCCGGAAGCTCATTGCGCCGATGGGAAGCGGCTCCAGCGGTATCTCGCCAATTAACAGCGAGGTGATATCAGCTCCTCCCCTTCAAACTCCAGTGCCACAACCATCGGCCGAGCCTCCATCATGCACCGCTCCGGCATATGCGCAGATCAAATCACAGCCGCACACACAAACGCAGCATCAGCACCGACTGCTGAAGTCTGAAAGTATGCCAGTGCACCTCAGCAAAGGTGAGCACTCATATACACAAAACTTTTCAACCCAGTATGCCTACAGATTGTCTGCATCCGAAATCACATACTTGCCTACTATATAGTAGGCGAAAAACAAAAAAAAGTATGTCCGAATTCACAGTACTCATAAAAGAGTAGACGAAAAGTACTCGGATGACTTACTACTTCTGGCGTGATTCTGCAGTGAAGTGACGTAACTGAGGCTGGTAGGTCACATGATAATGACAACATGGCGAATGTAGTACATACTACATACATCATACTATATATTTAGCGGCCGAGAAGTAATTACTTATTTAAAAGAATTACCTACTCAAGACAGTATGCAATTTCGGACACAGCCATTGTGTTGATTTTACCCATATACCTCCAGAATTTATTAATACTTAATGCATGGATTATTATGTCTATGTGTACATGCATGTGCTTAAACATAGTTACATGTGACATAATAGGTGTGTTCTGTAGCCTTACTCTGCTGTCTGTTAGACATAGGTCCTTTTGGAGCCTCTCAGATATCTCTCCCTTCACACATTCAATCTGATACCCCAGGTAACTGCTGCCATGACGAAAACAACAGCACCAGAGAGTGCATGCATGCTTTATAAATGCTTTTTATTTGATTCTGTTTTTATGTTTCTTTGTGTGCTTTTTACTGTGACGTGTCCGCTCTGTAATGCGTGCATGTGTGTCTGTGTTCAAATAAACTTGGTGTAATCATGGTGTAATCAAAGCTACTTTTTGCCACCAGGCTTTTTCAATTTTAAAAAAGTTTACCCCAAAATAAAAATGATGTATTTGTATTAATTAATCCAATTAAAAATATATGTAATTTATACTATCATTCAAATGTTCGGGGAAGAATTTTGATTTATGTTTTTGAAAGAATTCTCTTTTGCTCACCAAGGCTGCAATAATATTTCAACTTTACTGTATTAATGATCAAATAAATGCAATTTTAAAATAACTTTTATATTTGAATATATTTTAAAATGTAATATATATTCCTGTGATGGCAAAGCTGAATTTTCAGCATCATTACTCCAGTCTTTAGTGTCACATGATCCTTCAGAAATCATTCTAATATGATGATTTGATGCTCAAGAACCTTTTTTTTTGTATTATCAATGTTAAAAACATTTGTGCTGCGAAATATTTTTGTGTAAACCATGATACATTTTTATTTAGGATTCTTTGATTATAGAAAGATCAAAAGAACTCTTGTAACTTTTTAAATTTTTTAACTGTAACTTTTGATCAATTTAATCCATCCTTGCTG
The DNA here is from genome assembly GCA_030578275.1 of Meda fulgida. Taxonomy (NCBI): domain Eukaryota; kingdom Metazoa; phylum Chordata; class Actinopteri; order Cypriniformes; family Leuciscidae; genus Meda; species Meda fulgida. The sequence goes on along the minus strand of CM060634.1, from coordinate 23,492,901 downwards.
AATTAAAAAAATCTTTTTAAAAACCAGGGGGGGGGGGGGCGTCCTGAGCACAAAATATTCAATATTGATTGGTAGTGTAATTATTCTCTGAACTTTCCATATCCGTGTTTTGTTAGTTATCTTCATAGTCCAAAGAAAATCCTCCTGTTTTTAAGTTCATGTTTTGTTTTACTTCTGCTTTACCTGTGATTTACTGCATGCTGTGTGATTGTCTCAGTGTCTTCATGCTATTTATTTAGCTTGTGATTTTTAAAAAAAAAATTGTTCTGTTATCTTTGATCTTTGGTTGTCTGTAGAGAGAAAGAGAAGAGAAAAAGAGATTAACTTCTTTTTTACGTCTACCTTGCAGGCCACACCCCCAGGACCATTAGTTCCTCCCCCAGCTCTGAGAGTTTGTCTGGTGGGCGGGACCATGCGATGTCTTCCCCTCCTCTCCCTGTGTCCACGGGGCGAGACTCCAGCACATCATCTCCGCCTTCCTCTGCCACGAAGAAAGACTCTTTCTTTAATATCAGTCGCTCGCGGTCCCATAGTAAAACTATAAACAAGAAGGATGCGGTAAGCAGCAAATTTAGTTTATGCTTTACCATTTGCATTCCCAGGCTCTCATTTTGTGTCCATTCTTTCTTCATATAGCATGTAAATTACTTGGAGATTATGTTGTAGCTCCTGTTAATGTTGTATTTTATAGGTGCTATATGTATGCTAATTTAGGCGTATGTATCCTTACACACAGGAGGAGCTGGAGGCCCAGGTGTCATTTTTACAGGGTCAGATTAATGACCTAGAGGCCATGAGTAAATATTGTGCCAAGATGATGAACATGCACATAGGTGAGTCACTGAGCCAGTCAGTCATCTCTGCACTCACAAACACACTGGTGATGGAATCGTAATGATTGTGCTTTGATTAATGGACAGGGAAAATTCAAGATGTGATACTGCAGGAGCATCTGGAGAAGGAAGATGAGGTTCTGGTGTCACTTGCTGGACTAAAGCAGGTATGACTCAGGTCTCCACTTTGCAAAAAAAAAACCTGTAATAATAAGTGTAGTAGATGAAATGTTCAGGCAAGTGGAAGAGGACAGGGTCGGCTTCAGATGACGGTGGGTATTTTATTTTCCTCAAAATAAACAAACAAAACAAAAAGATGCGCCACATGCGCTGTACAAACAGACGCTCTCAAAACTGCTCGCTCTCAGCGTTCTCGTTCTCTCCCGACAGTCCAGCACACCCACGCGTCTCTGCTGATCTCTCTCTCTCTCATTCTCTTTTCCTCGTGGCTTTTATCCGTCTCCTCACGCCAATTACTGAAACAAGACACAGGTGTTTGTCATTCACACTTAAACCACTCACGCCGCACCTGTCTCCCGATCCTCTCCCGCGTCACAGACTTCGGGAACCACGCCCCCCTTGCCACATACCCCCACCACCCGACTCGGGCCGGGGAGCCGTCCGGCCTGCAGCCCCCCCCCCCCCCCCCCTCCTGGAGAGGAAGTCAGCGACAGCCATCTGTGCACCCGGCCTGTGGACCACCTGGAACTTAAAAGGTTGTAAGGCTAGATACCAACGGGTGATCCGCTGGTATCTTTCATGCGGTGGAGACATTGGAGGGGCGTGTGGTCCGAACAGAGGATGAATTCCCGTCCCAGGAGATAATATCGGAGGGTGAGGACGGCCCACCTGATGGCCAAACATTCCTTCTCAATGGTGCTGTACTTAGTCTCTCTCTTAGAGAGCTTGCGACTAATGTACAGCACCGGCCGTTCCTCTCCCTCCATCTCCTGGGACAGGACTGCTCCCAGCCCCCTGTCCGACGCGTCGGTCTGTAATAAAAAGGGGAGAGAAAAATCAGGAGCCTGTAGTAGCGGCCCCCCACATAGAGCAGCCTATACCTGGGTGAAAGCCTGCTGACACTGCTCCGTCCACTGAACCGGATCTGGTGACTCCTTTTTAGTGAGATCAGTCTCACTAAAATCAGTCAATTTTTGGTCTTGGGTCTCGGGCACGTTGCAACAGCTGCTGTCTTAGCAATTTGGGGACGCACTTGCCCATGACCCAAGTGGAATCCCTGATACCTGACCTCTACGCGCCCAACCGCACACTTCTTTGGGTTGGCCATTAGGCCGGCCAGTCTCAGCGCTCTCATAACCGCGCGCACATGCTCCATATGGCGCTGCCAGTCATTACTATAAATAATGATATCATCCAGATAGGCAGCGGCATATTCAGCATGTGGCCGGAGTATCGGGTCCATGAGACTCTGGAAGGTGGCCGGAGCCCCGAACAACCCAAACGGAAGCGTAACGAATTGGTGTAACCCGAACGGCGTCGTAAAGGCTGTTTTTTCTTTAGATATAGGTGATAAGGGGATCTGCCAATATCCTTTAGTTAAATCCTGCGTCGAAAAAAAACGAGCAGTGCCGAGCCGATCAAGCAGTTCGTCAATCCGGGGCATTGGATAAGCATCGAATTTCGATACGGCATTAACCCTGCGGTAATCCACACAAAATCGAACTGAGCCGTCGGGTTTAGGTACTAAAACTATCGGGCTCGCCCAATTACTGTGGGATTCTTCTATTACCCCCATCTCGAGCATCGCCTCTAATTCAGACTGAACCACCTTTTTCTTGTGTTCAGGTAATCGATATGGCCGGCTGCGCACCACCACGCCCGGCTCGGTCTCAATATGGTGCTGAATGAGATTGTTTCGACCGGGTAGGAACGAGAACACGTCAGTAAACTCCGCTTGTAACCTGGCAACGTCAGTAAGCTGGGACGGTGAAAGATGATCTCCGCCTGGAGCCAGTGCGAGAGATGGAGATTTGACATTTGCCTCTGGCCCGAGATCTTCTTCCGCCCCGATCACCGTCGCCAGCATTCCTGACTCCGCCTCGCTCCATTTTTTTAGGAGATTGAGGTGGTAAATCTGACGTGCCCCGTTCCTATCCTTTCGAAGAACCTCATAATTGAGATCCCCGACTCGCTGGGTGACCTCAAAGGGTCCTTGGCACTTCGCGAGTAATTTGGAACTCGACGTGGGGAGCAATAGGAGGACTTTATCTCCCGGTGAAAATTTTCTTAGTTTCGTTCCCCTATTGTACAACTGGGTCTGTTTGTCCTGAGCCTGTAACAAATTCTCCATTGAGAGCCGCCCCAAAGTGTGGAGTTTTGTTCTCAGGTCCAGGACATACTGAATTTCATTTCGACTCTCCGAGGGTCCCTCCTCCCAAGTCTCCTTCAGCACGTCTAGCACCCCGCGGGGCTGACGACCATAAAGGAGCTCGAAGGGGGTAAACCCCGTGGAGGCTTGCGGGACCTCGCGCACAGCGAACAACAGGGGTTCTAACCATTTATCCCAATTTTTGGCGTCTTCGTGAACGAACTTATGGATCATTGTCTTTAATGTGCGATTAAATCGTTCCACCAAGCCGTCCGTTTGTGGGTGAAAGACGCTGGTGCGAATCGATTTAATGCCCAACAACTCGTAAAGTTCGCGTAACGTACGTGACATAAACGCCGTGCCCTGATCATTGAGGATCTCTTTCGGGATCCCCACTCGGGAGATTAGACGAAACAGGGCATCCGCTACACTTTTCGCGGAGATGTTGCGGAGTGCCACTGCCTCAGGATATCTGGAAAAGCATTTCCCGACGGCTTTTTGGTACCAACAACTGGGTTGTAGTTTCTTCTGTTTGAGTGTCTTGTATCACTCTATACAACCGGTCTTTCAAAATTGCAAAATATGGATAAGTGAGCGGTCGAGCAGGCTGGAGAGGCTGACCGTCGATGGTACGGACCTGTTCAAAAGCATGTTTTAACGACTCATCCTGAGACTGCTCCAGGGGAAAATCATCACGCTCTGGGAGAATCTGTCTCCCAATTACGCTCAGATCCCCTGGATCCAGTCCCGGAGGTCCCAGTTCAGCCTCTCCTAACCGCACGACCGCTCCGCTCTCCTGCTTCCTTTTCCCACAAGAGACATCCGCGTACAACAACCCCAATAATTCCGTAAAAGCCGGCAAATTAGTTCCCAAAATCAGCGGATGCCTGAGGTGCGGGTTAACTGCCAACTCCACACTATGGTTTTCCCCCGTAAATTTAATCAGAGCTGACATGAGCGGATACTTCACCACATCCCCGTGCACACACCTTACCCAAACCATGCGGCTCATATCCAATGCCTCAGGTTGAATCAGGCTTTGGTGGATCGAGGTTTGGTTACATCCTGAATCCACCAGAGCCTGATAGGTACCCCCCTTTATACTCACGGGTATCTGGTACCGGCCAGCCTGATCGTGGGCAGCCTGCGGGGCATCCGGGACCCGGATCATTGTCCCAACTTCCATCACCGGACACCTGTCTATGAAATGGTCCGGGGCCACGGAACGGTCCGGGAGGACGGGACCTGGGAAGGGGAACCGGTCGAGGAGAAGAGGTAGAAGAGGGGGAAGGAGAAAAAAAGAAGAGAGAGAGACATTTGGAAGGCTCTCGCCGACCCTGGAGCACGCCACCAGCTGGTCCTTCGCCAACAGAATGGCCAAGTCCAGCGACGCCGGTCGGTGGCACTGGACCCACTCCGCGGTTTTCCGCGGCAAACGGCTGATGAATTGCTCCAGCACCACACGGTCGATTATCTCCTGGACGTCGCTTCCCTCAGCCAACAGCCACTTGCGGCAGGAGTCCCGGAGCTGTTGAGCCAACACGAAGGGTCGACCGCTCTCGCCCAGATCCAGGGAACCGAACCGCTGGCGATGTTGCTCTGGGCTCCAGCCGACCCGCTGTAAGATGCTTCTTTTTAAGTCGTCGAAAACCAGGAGATTCTGGACGGGTAACTGTTGGGCCGCCGCTTGCGCCTCCCCGGTCAGCAAAGGGATGAGGCGCACCGGCCATTGCTCTCTTGGCCACCCACCTGCCTCCGCTGACCTCTCGAAGAGGTCGAGGAACGCCTCAGGGTCATCCTGCGGACCCATTTTATTCAGGGGCAGCAGGGGGCGCTCGACCGGCGGTGGCGTTGAACCCGGCCGAACATCCCGGTCCATCCAGCTCCGGAACCTCTCGCGATCCTCCTGTTGGCCTTGGATGAGGAACTGGAACCGGCCTTCCAGATCGGTCCTCATTTCCACCAGGGCCCGACGTTTGTCTTGGTGGAGGGCCGCGAGAGAAGCAACCACGTCCGCAAGTGGCGATGGTGGCGGTGACTGCATGCTGGCGGCGGCTTCCGTCTTCCTTCCCGGGTTTCGGCACCAGTGTAGTAGATGAAATGTTCAGGCAAGTGGAAGGAAGAGGACAGGGTCGGCTTCAGATGACGGTGGGTATTTTATTTTCCTCAAAATAAACAAACAAAACAAAAAGATGCGCCACACGCGCTGTACAAACAGACGCTCTCAAAACTGCTCGCTCTCAGCGTTCTCGTTCTCTCCCGACAGTCCAGCACACCCACGCGTCTCTGCTGATCTCTCTCTCTCTCTCTCATTCTCTTTTCCTCGTGGCTTTTATCCGTCTCCTCACGCCAATTACTGAAACAAGACACAGGTGTTTGTCATTCACACTTAACCCACTCACGCCGCACCTGTCTCCCGATCCTCTCCCGCGTCACAGACTTCGCGGAACCACGCCCCCCTTGCCACAATAAGATAAACACTAAATATTGAATATATACTTTATATAAAAATAACTTTTGTGTGTGAAATTAAAACTAAAAAATATTCACCATTTCCAATCAGTGTTCTCACTTAAAATAATTTTGGTAACACTTTACAATATGGTCCCATTCAAATGTTGAAATTAACAATTACAAAGATCAATAAAATGCTTTAAAAGTATTTTTAGTTTTAGTTTAACTGAGGTAGTTAAAGTCCCCCTGTGGTGAAAATCAAGTTTTTAATGTTGTTTATATGTCTATGTGGTGTTTTTAATATGCTTTAAGACAAACCATGTGCAAATTTATGTCAACAGCATTGCTGAGTATTTTATACTTAAAACTGCAGTGAAAAAAAAACGCGGTTTGAAATCGCTGGTGTTTCTTGCGTCACAAACTACCTTGTGACCAATTACGTCACGAGGGGGGGAGGCTTTAGCATGTCATCATTACTTTGCTGCAAAGCGGGGGAGTCTCAAGAGAAGTCAGGTTATGTGTCCGACGTTGTAGAGTGTGATGCATAGAACATTACCATTCTGATACATCAGCTTGTAGACGAGCCTGTATAATTTACTCTTCCACTTCATCTGAATTAGTTTCTGGTTCAAACATATATGGCTGAATTAAAAACAGTATTTCCACTTGACATTGTGCAGCATTTACTACAGTAAAGTTGACCAAGTGGATCTCTGAGCTGGTGTGAGTGAGTGGAGGCGGGGCTAATTTGCATATTCATGGATCTGCATATACTAAATGAATCAAGGGTGTACAGTTAAATTCAAGTTATTTTAAGGCATGAATCATTTTTTTCTTTTTTTACAGGAAAAAACATAAATATGTCATTTTGTTGATCAAAGATGAGTTTTAAGGGATAAAAGGATTGACTACAGGGGGTCTTTAACCAATGGTAGCAAATAGAACCTTATAGTATAGTGTTACCACATTATTGGTAAATAACCATCTAACAACCACAAAATAAACGCCTTCAGGGTGATACAAAATCTCAGGGTATATTTTGCAATTAATAGTTAGCTAACTGTACAATAAATCTTACATGTATGAGAAAAACAGTTATCTAAATACAATTGTAACACACTCTGCATTAATATACAAATATAATTCGAGGTCTCTCTCATAACCATATTGTCCCCAGATTAAGGACATCCTGAAGGGGGCTCTCAGATTCAACCAGAGTCAGCTGGAGGCGGAGGAGAATGAGGAGATCTCCATAGCAGACGATCACTACTGCTCTAGCCAATATAGTACACTAAAGGACCAGAGTGATCCAGACACAGCTGGCTCTACGGACGGACAACAAGCGGTTCCAGAGCGCTACGGAGACATGGTAGCAGAGAAAGAAGAGGAGGAGGAGGAGGAGGAGGAGGAGGAGAAGGTCAAAGTCTTGACCACTGAGAATGTCCCCACAATTCCAGAGCCACAGATTACAGATGATTATAAAAAACAGTTTTCATGTGAGCAGGTACATGCACATTCTATAAATTCATTTCAAGGTTATACTTTAGTAGACCAAGATTAGGACCATGCAAGATTCATTTTGTGACAAATAGATGTATTACTGTAAAAAATAAAAAAATATATTTTTTACCATTTAATATCAAACAAATTAAAGACAGTACAACAAATTATTTATAAATAGTTTTATAATATTTATATTAATTTTATTTGCATGTATTTCATTTGTGTTACATAATGAGCATGGGAGGGTGGCGGATTCATTATTGTCATAGAATAGTAATGATTAGCCTAATAAAATGGCTTTTTGAAATGGGATCTTGTATGGGATTAGCTTTATGGGCTGTCAATCAATAACATTTTTTATTTAAAGCAGTGTTCTTTTAGTATTATTAATATACTATAATATTTATATATTTATTTGGAATTAGCTTGTATTTTTATTGTATTTTTAGTCATTTTAATACTTAAGCTTTATTTTATTTTTGGTAGTTGCCAAGGCAACATTTCAGTTTTTCATCAAATTTTTAATTTTAATTTCAGCTTTATTTAAATGGTTTTAGTTTATTGTAATTGGTAAATTTTTAGATTTAGCACCAATTCAAAGTAATAACATACTGACTACATGCTGATTAATTGATTGCATATAAATATATGCTGAGAAACCTCCATATGTTAACGCGATTCACCCAAACACCAATTTCATACACACTTTTTATTGTCTTAGGCCTCTGAAGGGAGAAACTGGGATGACTACATCTTGGTCTCACAGGATGACGAGCCATCAGAGAGTGAGGAGCAAAGCATAACCATCAAGGCTCCAGTCTTTAAGCATGTACGAGGCCTAAACAAGGCGGATTTTCAAGACCCTCTGATGGGGACCACGTCTGGGTCCTCCAGTCCAGATGACGGCAGCACTCACAGCAAGGACTCTGACTTCACTATTGTTAATCCTACTGACCTTTGAACCTTGATTTATCCTGAATATGACTGGACCCATCATTAACACTTAAGAAACTCTGCTGGACGTTTGCACATATGAAATCAGGCTGATTGCCTCGTGTGCCCCCATGCCCTGTTGCTCAATCCCTAAACAACCCATTCTGTTTCTTAAATCCTGAACCTCTGGCTGTGTATTTAAAACCATCCTAATTCAAAATAACTCTTTTCTTTGTGCTCCAAATATGAGGCCCTGGCCATAGATCCTTTGCTCTGTTACATAAATGTGGTATCTAAAGCCATAAAAAGCAGGCTCGACTTTAATGAGATTTTTCATTCTGTAATTTTCTTTGAAAATGTCCTAAGGGTTTTGGACCGCATCTTGACGTTTATGTAGAAAACCTATATTAGTTTTCTTCTAAAACAATATCCTGTGAAATGCATTTAACAGACACTCTCTGCCTCAGATAAAAGCTATATTCTGCTTCAGTTTTCCCTCTATCTCTGTCTTTGTCTCTTTTTGGGGGGAACTGGCTTTTGTTATAAGGACAGGACATTGACAGATGCTCAATCTAGTAGTAGAGAGCGCCTTTTTTTCATGAAATGGACTGTCTCTCATTCACTCTCATCTTTATTGATTTTCCATGAACCAGTGCCTGAGCTGTTGTCCATTTTCTATTTTTGTCTTTTTTTTTTTTTTTTTTTTTTTAAGATTGAAATTTTAGCCCATAGACCACAACAGTCATTTGTTAAATTATGGATTTTTCTTTCTCTCATATTTGTCATAATTTTTAAGCCAATGATATGTGAAGCTTTTATGTTCTAGTATTTCTCTGATGTCATTAGTCTTGTTTTGTCTTGGTTCCCTTGGTAACTGTGTATTGTTTTGCACATGACAGGAAGGATGTTTCTAATACTGATATCCTCTGGATGAATAAAAAGCATTGCTCTTGTCTAATCCGAAGATCTGTGCCCGCTACAGTTTCCTTGTACCCTGATGTTATTTTTAGCCATTTATTTCCCTTTTCTGTGGAGGTGATTGCCTTTAAACTACCTCTAGATAGTCAACATATGGGGGGCATGTGAGGAGCTTTTATAAACGTGCCTTTGAAAAAAACATTACTGATGTGCATCTTGAGACAATTGCACTGACATATTTTAAGACATGTCGGTGCAAGTTGCTTTCAGTTGAAACAGCTCAAACATGCATTTAAGTCCAGGACTAGGTTTAGGTCTGTAAAGAGGCATATGACCTCAATTTCAGTCCAGAAAGGCAGCTCATGATTTTTAAACGTGACATCTAGCGGTTAGCTTTCGCTATCACAACATTTCCTCAATAATAATGGATTATCATTGCACCTATTTGTCCCGTCAAATTCAGACAATATTATTACATTTTCTCATTTAAAAAAGGCCGATTAATTTTGCAATTGAAATGATAAACAAAGGTTTGATAGACTTTCAAGTTTTTAAGGTCCAGGAAGTACCTCGTGTACATTCACAAACTTTTAGAGCGTACCAAAATTGATTAACGTTACATTTTAGACTCTATCAAATCTGCCACATTATTTTAGAAATAGAGTATGTACTGATTGAGATTTGACCGATTAATGTTTTTTTTTAATCAATGTTTGTTATTCCGTATTGACTTTCAAATTCGCCTTATTTGGTATGTTGCATTTTCCAATTAGGACTGAGAATGGGTGTGGCGCTCTAATGCGACTCCAGGCTAGCCAGAAGCACGGACCCAACGAGCCACTCACTTCATTAACTTATTTTGTCATTTTAATGGTTTTATATATGGTAAGTAACAAAAGTAGTAATAGTAATTGATCGTTGTATCTTTCAGCCACCATCTATAAAGTTCTATGTTGTTAGTATCGAGTTGTATTGCGGTAAACTATATATCACGCGGTAAATTCGCCATCAAAGGAAATCAATTCTGACCGTCGTCCATTAAATTATGTACATCTGCCAGGAGAGCATAAATGTTCGGCTAATTAACTCATTTTAGCCTAAATGCCAAGATTGCTTAATGAAGAAAAATGAAAACATAGTGTATGAGATCGACGCGGTTTCGGCCGCGTGTGGTCGAGCACTTTGAAACTTCATCTAGCATTTCGGTTAACTTTATGGCTTATTTTTAGAGAATCGGTAACGAAACGTGAGGCCTTAACGTTACTTCAAATCTAAGATGTATCAGGGCGTTAAGTTACCCCTGTGCCTTATATGTGGGCTGTATTCACAGGTAATGATATTTTGAATCTCAAAAACGTTGTTTTTGAGAGCTCACGTTGTACTTTTTACCTGTTCTTTCTATTGTTAATCATGTGTGTTGGTGTAACGTTAGTGCTGAAAATGTTGTAAATTCCACAGGATATCCAGAAACACCGTCAGGGCTTTCCGTCCTCTCTGAAGCTGTCTAACGGCTATATTTTACCTGAGGGCAAGATGACGCCCAACACACTGTTCGTCGGCGGGATTGACATGAAGGTAATGGCGTTGATGATAAACTGAAACCGCGGTTCTTTTGTGGCCTAATATGTTCAAACTGGTTTTATTGCGGTTCTGAATTCTATCTACAATTCTATCTACTATTCTATCTTCGATAGTTTCTATCTAACGTTACTCCCTGATCCCATTTTCACAGTGGTGGACTTTGTTACATTCGTTATTGTTCAAGTAACGTTATGTGTATTTTAGCAGAGTAATTATATTTTGGGGAAACTTTTTTAACTTACATTAACATTAACTTGCATTCCAAATAAAGCATAATGTCGTGCTTTTTACTCCGCTACATTTATAAAAACGTTCTTTTTTGTTTCAATCGCCACCCCCTCCGAAGTAAGAGCGGTGTCAGATTCTGTTATCAGAAATGAATCAGCTCGTTCATGAATCGATGTTCGTAACGGCACACTAACTCACTATTTACTGCCTTGTACATAGCAGAGGTGGCTATAACGTTATATATACAGGTCCTTCTCAAAAAATTAGCATATTGTGATAGTTCATTATTTTCCATAATGTAAGTTAAAAACTGTTCATTGTTAGTGTGTTAGCTCAGGGCCATTATATAGTACTAACAGATGCAACTTTTGATTTTAATAATTTAGTAGTAAATGTTAAATGAACTATTACAAAGATCAATAAAATGCTTAAAGTAGGGCTGGGGTAAACGATTATTCGGGAGATTATTTTATCGATTAGTCGACTTTTCTATTATGTATTTGTAACATTTCAAAAAGTTTTATATTTGAAAATCAACAAACAACAAATAAAACAAGCAGCTCTGCACTTTTTAAAGCAAGCTTATATTCTATGGCATTTCCTTCCTTATAATGACCGTCGTCAATAGCAACGCATTATAACAGTGCACATCCATGTATCACGCGCTCTCTTTATATACATTCATTCAAATACAACTTGCGGTTTTGTCTCCGTTTTTGATTGTATTGAAAATGAAATCAGAGGTGATTTTATTTTTTCCTGAGTTTGATCCTATTGTTGTGATCATCTTGTCTGGACGAGTTTTGTACGCTGTAAGTTACAAAATGGATTTAACAGGTAAGAAAGATTTAAAACATTAATCTCAATTCAATATGTCCCCGTTATTATGTGGTAAAAAAAAAATCAATATAATAAGTGTATAGTAAATATATACATTATTATCTCTTAAATGTCACTTAATCGTCTTGTTTGAACGTGTTCGTCTTTGGCTCAAAGCCACTTGCTGCAAACCTTTCTTCATGGAAGCTTCACGTTTATTTCAAGTGAGTGAGATAAAAATTTCGACTCAAAATAACATTTTATGCCCAATTATTGCCCAGACATAGTTTTGGTATTGAGGTCAAAGTTAACTTGCCTTGCGTTCGCTATACAACAGTGGGTGATAGTCACAGAAGACGATCGGCAGATTTGAACTATTGCAGTGACTTATTTGTGCATGTTCTGTAGACAGGGTGACCATCCTCGATTAAGTTTCCCTCAAGACTTTTGTCAAATCCAAAATATGACCACACCTCAGATTTGGTCCCCTTAAAAGGCTGAAAAATCTCCCGAGCACGCTCACTGCCGCTCACACTGCACGCTCACAAGTAGTATATAGGTGAAACTCGAAAAATTCGAATATCGTGCGAAAGTTATAATTTTGATTATGGCTTATGAAAACCCCAAATTCAAAATCTCAGAAAATAAGAGTATTACATGAAATCAATGTCGGCCCTCTGAAAAGTATAATCACATATATATATATATATATATATTAGGGCTGTCACTTTACGTTCGAAAATCGATTGCACAATCAATTGGACCAACCAACACAAGTTTCGAAAACAGGGAATCGATTTTAACAACTTTTTTTTTTTTAACCAAAAAATGTGTTTTAGGTGGACAGATCAATAGCCTACAGTACACAGAACATGTAGGATGTTGGAAAATAATGTCTTTTCTGTTAACCAAATTCTTTTTAATATTCGCTATTACTTCAATGCAAGTGAACAAGCGCGCCGTTATTTGTTGCTTAGTGACGTGTGTGTTCAAGTACGCCAGAAATGCGCAGATTCTTCGCAATACGCTGTATTTAATATATCATTATGACTCACGAGTTGCATATTTGCGCTAAATCCGGGCAGATTTGGCTACACGAACTTCCCCAGAAAAATTAGTAAACAGAAACACGCCAAATTGGCTCGTGATTTGACAGCGTTTCCCGCCAAAGTTATTTTTTTACCCGGGTTTGGCGGATTGGCGGGTGTTAATTTCAAACCCTGAATATTGCACTCTTGTTTTTCATTGTGCACGAAACCTCACGCCAATAAATCATCAGAAATATTGCTGACTTGTGCGCGTCTCAAGCGCACTCTTTACGTTCGTCCGAATGCCTGTTAGTTGTCTGTGGATTTGCCTATATTTGGTTTTGAAAATGGAAATGTCTTTAGACATGGAAAATCGATTTTACAAACGATTCAATGAACACTTATGTCTCTCAAATCGAACAGGATTTTTTCACAAAAGTGACAGCTCTAATATATATATGTGTGTATGTATGTATTAGGGATGCACTGAATATTTGGCCACCAAAAATTTTTGGCCAAAAGTGCGCTTTCGGCCGAAAGACTTTTATCACCGAAAAAATGTGGCCGAAATGTTGTTGACTCAAACAGAAACCGGTTCGTTGGACCATTTTTCCTGCTGACCAAAATTGCGTCATTTCAAAGGCGCGTGGCAAGCACGCGATGGCGCGACCACGGCAACATTGCCCAACATCAAATGGTAAATGTAATTAAAGCGGAACGAAACTGCGCTACTCGTTATTGTGTGTTTCACGGACCGTTTATCAGTCAGGACCAATGCAGCGCGAGCCCATAGAGCGCGAGCCGATCTCGATCAAGCGACACTGTTACACAGCGCTAAGACATCCAGTAAAGAAAGCTTTTGAATTCGCCGCTGAGTAATAACATCGCTGCGAGATCTGGTGAGAAGCATTCACATCTCTCCGTTATTCATGGATCAAACAGCGCTGACGTGGAAACCAGGAAGAAACATTGTGCCATGAATGAACTGTCCAGTGTCCAGAGATCAGCAACATTCACCGAAGTAACACTAACTGTAACCATAGAAATTTGGCAGGAATAGTAAGTTTGGCTACAATGCTTTCAAGTAACGTTACGTCGGTTTTATTTCGACATTATGAATAAAATTGCTGCCCTCAAATGTTAATCTGAAATAAAAATAAACCTTTGTTTATAACTACTACATATTACATTTCCTTTTTTAAGGAGCTGTTTTTTGTTTTATATGTATAGCTCCATCATTGCTCAAAGTAAAAAATGATCATACTTTATGATGTTAGTTTTCATTTAAAAAAAAAAATTAAATCAAGGAAATTTCTCTGTAATTTCTTTCTTTGTGTGTACCGAACCGTGAATTTTGTGAACCGTTACACGGTACATCCCTAATCTTTAAGCAGTTGCACTTGTTCTGAATGCACTTGTTCTGAATGCACTTTCTTGTAGTAGTCCTACAGAGAAAAAATTTAAATGCACGACATGAATGCATTTTGTTTTTATGAGAGAACATATTTTAAAATCTTTCTGCAGGCCAGTAGGCCTGTACATTATTTAATGTACACATGAGTGGGGTCAAGTTAAACATTTTATTTTATACTGTGCATTGTTGCAATGTGCTTAATAAATATTTGCATCATTTGTAATTGATTTGTTCTTTGAATCTTTAATATTAATTTATGCAATTGCAATGCCTTGATTTCAGTAAAGTTAGTACAAAGTCATAGCCATAAATGCAATGGTACTAATAATTGGCATAATTTCTTTCGGTGTTTCTGTTTTCGGCCTTGGTTTCCTCTTTTTCGGTTTCGGCCAAGAATTTATTTCGGTGCATCCCTAATATATATACTAAATATATTAGTTTCACCTTTTAATTTGAAGTACTGAAATACTATATGAATTCTTTTGCACGATATTCAAATTTTTCGAGTTTCACCTGTATGATATAGTTAAGTAACATAACACGATTAAGGCCGTGTGTCCACCAAAGCGTTTTTTTCACGCGGCTGGTGTTTTTTTGTGACCAACTGTCACAACATTCTTTCTGTACAACGACATCAACCAGCAGAGCTAACCGAAAAAAATAGATGAAAGATAAATTTTTTGTATGAAACAAATTATCTGCCAAATCACTTACAAGTAAACTGTGCTGCGGATATTCTGTATCGTAGCAACGAAACGTCTCAACTGAATTTCATTTTTCATTTTGGATTCATTTTTATCCAGACATCAATGGCTTATTTATCATTATAGGTGTTATCATTTATTTAGTGGTTGTTGCTTGTTTGAGTTGAGAAATACACATTTCAGAAGTATCACTAATGTGTGTGCACTTGCTTTAGAACCAAACAAGTAGACTCATGAAAACATTTGTTTATTATATCGCAATATTGACCTCAATAATCGCAATATGACATTTTCCCCAAATCGTGCCACCCTAATTTCATATATGGTACTATTATTATAGTCTGACTAGTAATGGCTAAATAATAAACATGGTTCATTGATCAGTACTTTTAATACGGAAGTACATAACTCTTACTTAAGTAAAATTAAAAATGAATATTTATTTAAAAATATGTATTTTTATAGGGTTACTGTACTTATACTCAAGTACTTGATTTGTGTACCATTACTTTTCCATCAGGTGGACGAGAACGAGATCAGAGAGTTCTTTGCCAAGTACGGGTGTGTGAAAGAAGTAAAAATCATCACTTATCGAGGAGGAATATGCAAAGGGTGAGTGACACTTGTACTTTGCCCTGCTGGAAAACAAATCTAAAAACTAAAGTGGTCTAAATCCCTCTAAAACCAGCCAGATAAACCAACTGACTGGTCAGGGAGACCAGCTAAAACCAACCAGACAGTTTAGGCTAGTTTATCTTGGGTTTTTGTCAGCAGGGTTGTTTTCTACCTAGCCCAAAATAAGGTAATTCACAAAATATTGTAAAGCACAAGTCTAGGAATGTCACTAACAATTATTCTTGATACTTGATTAACTAAATATTATTTCCTCATTGTTAATATACATGTATTCTAAGTCATTTTAAAGGTTTAGGTCTTTGCTTAGGCCTTTTCTTTGCAAGCGGCAACCTTCCAGTTTCTCTCTTGAAGCCAATACGGAAGTGAATTAAACTGCAGTTCATCGACTGGCCGCTTTAGACAGGCTCCAAAAGGGAGTAAATTCCATATATCCACCAGGTTAAAAACAAAGTACAGCAGAAAAAGTTTACAGCCTGGTACAAAAATTGGTATTGGTCAATATAGCTAATTTTGCCCTTCATGAAAACTGGGGGGTGGGGTGTTTTTTTTAATTTATTATTATTTATAACTCATCCGTTTATATTACATTAAGCCTTAAAGTTCTGCTTAATTAAGGGCGTGGCCACTTGAGTGACAGGTGGATTGCCGCTGATGTCACTACTAGCCGTTTGTTTGCTGTCTGTTAGCTGTCACTACCTCCAGGTGATTCACATAATTCCAACTGCTGAACTTGCCATCTCCATTACTTCGCCCACGCCTTTGGATTCTGTCGAGTATCGAGAGAACAACCAGCGCTGTATTTCAGTTGGATTCCTATGTGAACATGCACTACAAAAAGCAACGAAAATGTCAGACATCCATTAGTTTTCATATTTAAAAAAGTCTACAGATCCTTCTCAAAAAATTAGCATATTGTGATAAAGTTCATTATTTTCCATAATGTTATGATAAAAATTAAACTTTCATATATTTTAGATTCATTGCACACCAACTGAAATATTTTGTCTTTTATTGTTTTAATACTGATGATTTTGGCATACAGCTCATGAAAACTCAAAATTCCTGTCTCAAAAAATTAGCATATTTCATCCGACCAATAAAAGTGTTTAATACAAAAAATGTCAACCTACAAATAATTATGTTCAGTTATGCACTGAATACTTGGTCGGGAATCCTTTTGCAGAAATGACTGCTTCAATGCGGCGTGGCATGGAGGCAATCAGCCTGTGGCACTGCTGAGGTGTTATGGAGGCCCAGGATGCTTCGATAGCGGCCTTAAGCTCATCCAGAGTGTTGGGTCTTGCGTCTCTCAACTTTCTCTTCACAATATCCCACAGATTCTCTATGGGGTTCAGGTCAGGAGAGTTGGCAGGCCAATTGAGAACAGTAATACCATGGTCAGTAAACCATTTACCAGTGGTTTTGGCACTGTGAGCAGGTGCCAGGTCGTGCTGAAAAATGATATCTTCATCTCCATAAAGCTTTTCAGCAGATGGAAGCATGAAGTGCTCCAAAATCTCCTGATAGCTAGCTGCATTGACCCTGCCCTTGATAAAACACAGTGGACCAATACCAGCAGCTGACATGGCACCCCAGACCATCACTGACTGTGGGTACTTGACACTGGACTTCAGGCATTTGGCATTTCCTTCTCCCCAGTCTTCCTCCAGACTCTGGTACCTTGATTTCCGAATGACATGCAACCACTGAGCAACAGTCCAGTGCTGCTTCTCTGTAGCCCAGGTCAGGCGCTTCTGCCGCTGTTTCTGGTTCAAAAGTGGCTTGACCTGGGGAATGCGGCACCTGTAGCCCATTTCCTGCACACGCCTGTGCACGGTGGCTCTGGCTGTTTCTACTCCAGACTCAGTCCACTGCTTCCGCAGGTCCCCCAAGGTCTGGAATCGGTCCTTCTCTACAATCTTCCTCAGGGTCCGGTCACCTCTTCTTCTGTCACTTTAGCACAATGCCCTGTGCGGTAGCACATTTGACCTAACTCTTTCACGTTGCGCTAGGTGGGTGTGGTTTCTGCAACAGGTTCCTCAGCTCCACCCACATCCCGCCTCTTTGCCCATTTTCTGTTATCCGGGAGTGCCAAGATGGCGACGGCCGGATCCGCCCACTTAAGGCTTCAAAAATGCTCTTCAGAAACCTACGGGTGATGTCACGGACACTACGCTTTTTTTTTTTTTTTTTTTTGGTTGTACAGTATGTACTTAACTCATCTTCTGGGGTGTCGTCTTAGCAGAATATAAAACAAAAACAGCTACTTTATAACTACTACAATATTACATTAGATTTTTTTAAACAAATCCATAGAAATTAACATTTGAGGGCAGTATTTTTATTCATAATGTCGAAATAATAATTCAAAAGCAAAATTATTTAATGTATATTTGGTAGTGGAAATGGCAGCCACCTACTGGTTACTTAATGTCTTTTTTATTTTTAAATAAGTGTTTTTTCCTACATCTTGAAACTTTTTTTTTTTTTTTTTAATGGGGGGGTAATCTTTGAACAATGAACAATGTTTTGGTCATCACATTAAAGATAACATTTTAAATTAGGGCTTTTAATCGATTAAAAAATTTAATCTAATCACATACTCATATTTAATCTAAATGAATCGCATACATAATTTTTGCTGTGAAAATATTTGAAATATTTCAATTGAAATGAATCAATGAATAATCAGCATTAGTGACATTTTTAAAGTTCAAAAACTAATTTATTATTTTCTGTTATAATAATGGCCATAACAATTAACAATATGACTTAATATGCTGAGGAAATAAATTCAAAAGTGCTTCAGATCCCGTAAGTGCGATATATTCCGCTTCCACCAATACATCTTTTTCTCTTTTTTTTTCAGTGTCATACAGCTACTGGATTTTTAATAGGGATGCACCGATCCGATACTGCCATTTTTGCTGATTTTTAAATATATTTGAGTTTTGAAGTGCTGGAAAAGACATACTTGAAAGCATTTTACTATTCCTGCAAAACTTCCATGGTTACAGTTGGTGTTACTACATTAAATCCATGGTGAATGTTGTTGATTTGTGGACAAAGTCTATAACTAGTGCACAATGTTTCTCCTGGTTTTTACGGCACAGTGTTCCTCCTGGTTTCCACGTAAGCGCTGTTTTATCTAATGGAGGTCTACTAGGTGGTTATTTCTGAAGTGAATTCAAATACTTTCTTTACTGGATCTCTTAGCATAGTAACAGTGTTGCTTGATCAAGATTGGCTCATGCTGCACTGACATTAGGTGTGGGGGAAAATTGATTCTTAGATGCATCGCGTCTTTTTTTTCTTCTTTTCTAATAATCTAATATTGAACGCAAAAGGCGGAACTCTGAATCACGTAAGTGCAGTGTCCGGACAGTCTGTGGCGTGCACATTACAGAGACGCATGATGGCTGAGCGCAAAATTCAAACGACACCCTCTTTGTTAAAAGCTAACATAGAAAAAAAGGCCACAATGAAATAGTCAGTTTTCCATATTTTTGTATGAGAGCTGGTATTTCACATCAGTATGCTGAAAACAGATCTGTTATACGTATGTTTACTGTACTGCCCTCAAAAGTCCCAGTGTGTATCAGTGCAATGCTAGTAAAAAGTTACTTTTCACTGCTCTCTGCAGATATTTACTTTTTTTTGTATAAGCTGTTTTTGATTGTGGTATACAGCAACAATTTCAAGTCATAAGTCTCAGACTCTTTATTATTTGTGTATAAGAGCAGCTTTGTATGTTACTAATTCCGAATATGCGCAAGTACACAAGCATTATTTTTGTATGAAAGTTGTTTGTGATTTTTGCTACGGCAAAATGTTTATTTATTTTTTGTCTGAATTATTATATTGCTCATTGCACATAACAGTAGGATGTTGGTTTGTAGTCTATTTTATGTTAGAGATTCAGAATATGCTGAAGTTTGTATTCATTGGCCAGTGTTGCACGGTGCACCGATACTTCAAAAGTATCATGATTCTTGGAAATTAAAAACGTCACGATTCCTAAATTTACTAGTATCGATTACTTCTAAAGGCTGATTTATACTTCTGCGTCGGACCTACGCCGGTGCCTCAGCGCTATAGGCTACGTGTTGGTTTTCATTTATACTTCTGCGTCGTTGTCCGCGTTTACGCGCAATTACACATGCAGAGGGAGCGTGTGAAACCCGAGGGAGGGGTTCTAGCAGACCAATCACAGCGCTTGCGTCCGCGTAGAATTGACGCGTTGTTACATTTTTGGAGAGGTGCACGTCAGGGTACGCCGTAGGGTACGCGCGCTACACACAGCCTACGGCGTAGCTACGGCGTGAGTTCGACGCAGAAGTATAAATTGGGCTTAAGAATGACCGCGTTCCAGATTTGTAAGAGACGAATTTTATGTTGGTGTGTGCAACGCTTCCAGCGCTTCCCAATGGACGTCTGTGTTTTTTTTTCCTCCTCACGCACGCAGCAAAGAAGCTGTAGATGTCATGTGATAAACACTACAGCGAGATGCTGCATGTGCTAGCACAAGTGATACTGTGGCTGCCGGTCCACGACTGGTAGAAAAAGATGACGTGAGGAGTGAAATATGGAAGTACTTTGCCTACCTTGCTGACAGTGACATAGCAGCAAAATAGATTTAAAGTACTCCGTCATTTTTGGTTCTACAGACTTATGAAAAAAAATTGTTAAATGTCTACTTTTGTATGTGCCGACTTACAATTGAAATAAAACATTGTGCTTTTGTAAAATAAAGAAAATAAACAGGCTATGCTTTCTGCCTCTTCGTCTCCAGGAACTTTTTTTCTGGTGCACGTCTCTAAACTTAAACAAAACTCAGCGAATACTATTCACCCAGGCATGAGCAATAGATCTTTATATTCATTAAAGTGTGTACTTTTAAATTATCTTATTCAAAACTAAAACATATATTCTGTGTTCATGTAATCTATATAAAAAGAGAGATGTCAGTCGTTCTCACAGCTCATTATTCTTCTAATGTGAACACGCCCACGGAGAGCTCGCGCGCTATTGTCCCGGTTTTAAAATAAAGCACAGCAATGCTATTTGAGAAAGTTATATAAAACTGTTGTAAGTGCACTATAAATTAACTGTGCTTTTATGCCGTTATTTTGTCATTCAAAAAGAGAAAGACTTAAGTTTTCTTATCCTGTAATGCAGGCAAAACTACACAGCAATGAAATGGTTAAACTCTGAATGTGTATACATTTTACACACTTGATGGTTTAGAGGCAGAGTGAGATCTAAGGAACAGTTATAAACTGTTTACCTGTCAGTAAAGCCAGAATTTTACATTTAAAAAAAACGAAATTGTGACAGTTGTTTTTGATCATGTCTAAATCTATATATCCAAACGCTATACCAGATAAAAGGATTTTGTTATCAGTCTGAACATTTTCAGCAATGGGAGTTTAAAACTTTACTACGTTTACATGGACAGTAATCTAATTATTGACCTCACCTTAATCAGAAAATGGTCTTATTTAGAATGTTTACATAAGTTGCTTTTAGAATATTCCTTTCATGTTATAGGACATAGATTGATTAATGGCACACACCATTACGTCACCATGCCACACCATCCTGATGTTCCCTTATCAAAAATGTGGTTTGTTATCAGGGCTCCAGACTAACTGTTTGCACTGGTGCGCCTAACTTCTTTTTTTTTTTTTTTTTTTTTTTTTAGGTGCACCAGCACAAAATTTAGGTGCACCCAAAATTTTCCTCGGCCCGCGTCGCCTTTAACGCAACAATTTCAAGGTCACCTTTTTATCACGCTCCATATACATTCATATATATTATGTAAATGATTTTAAACAAGAATAAGGTTTAGGTAAATACATTTTATTTATTTTGAAGCACAATTATACTGTATATAAAAATAAAAAATCTTTTTAAAAAATGCTTAAAGGGATACTCAACCGTTTTTTCATATTAAACTACTATTCACGGGTGATGATATTACTGATGATATTACTGCGCCAAGTCGAAGTGCTCCCAAGTACTTGCTATGGTATTCTGCCATACAATATAGTTATCCATTTTACACGCCTAGAAAAGTGCAACGTTTTATTTTGTCACCATTCTCGGTCGTTACACTACTCGAGTATTTAAATAGGGAAAACGTGGAGGTGTTTGGTTGCTTCTCTGCTTGGATCCTATTGAATGAACTGGGCTAAGCTAAGTGCTAACAAAGTTTCACCGCAAGACCGAGCGAGACGAGAGAGGTATGTATCAACTCGTCTTAGTTAAGGGAATAACAGTTTAATATGAAAAAACGGTGGAGTATCCCTTTAAAGTGCTTCATTGAGCTGCCAAACTAAAACATTTCAAAATAGAAAGTGCTACTGTTTAAAAGTGCTTTCCTGAACTGATGGCTGAAGTAGCTCCATGTCTGGGCTGTTGTCGGAGCATTGACCAGAGAGAGTGTTGGGGGGAAAAGACCTGCTTTTCTTAAAGAAAAACTGTCTTTTCATTGTTCGTCGTCGGTTTTCTTGCGTTTATTTTGCTGATCCTGATTGCCGTGGCCTTGTTTACACTTAGGTCTTGATGCCCAATTCTGATTTGTTGCCTACATCCTTTTTTTTTTGACCATCCGTTCTTTAAATTGTGACCCATATCCGATTCATGCGTTTACACTTGACAGAACTTAAACATTGCGCATGTATAACGGGGGTTCTTGCACAGATGGACGAATTCGCAGCGAGAGAGATCTCAGGACTTGTGGGAACATACAACACGATCTAGAGCACAAATGTTATTTCTCGTGTCATATATACGGCAAAATAGTTGTTGCGTGCATATGATACGCACTGTAAATGTGTATATTGCATAAAGTGCCAATCATATGCACGCATTTTTTTTTTTTGGGCATAATGGCATGATGGATCAAATTTGTGCTATAGAAGCACTTTCATGAGATCGTGGGGGAATTTAACGAGGAGCAGTGGGTCTAAAATTTTAGGATGAGCAAACCAACCTTATGTTGTCAACGTTTGTCCACAACGTTCATTGGGCCATATCTGTCCCTTTGCAGATGCGCGTCGGGGTTGCTCTCGTCATTAAACCGCGGAGACGAAGCTAATGCCTCAGAAAATCCGATCTGCCTGTTTACATGAGTCGCATTGGCACGTATATGATTTATTTCCAAATATGAACAAGGCTTGAAATCGATCTCAAAATATCCAAATGCATGCGTTTTTTCCTGTTTACACTGTCATAGAACACATCCGATCTGTCACATATGAGAAAAAAATCAGAATTGGGTCACATTTCACTGACAGTGTAAACGGGTGCTCAGGTCACAATTTCAATCACGCAGCATGGAGCAGTGTAGGCCTACAGGAATATCTGGACCACAGCCAATCAGAGGCAAAGACGTGCCCCGTCTCTGATTTTTAGACCACGATATGATCCAACCATGAGTGTGAGTTAAGACTAAGGAGAACAAGCGCTTCGTTCGTGGAGAGGCAGCGGATGCGAGGACGTTAGGTGCACTGGTGTGACCTAGGAAAAATTTGTCGCCCCCTTACAAATTTTGGTCGTACTCTAGAGCCCTGGTTATGTTACCATGTACAGTTTTGGCAGTTTCAATTTTACAAAAGCTTCAAGTGCAGTTATTTATTTGTCATGCTATAGGGACGTCCCGGGTGACGTTACGCCATTTGGAGCAGCCATCTTGACGGAATAGAAAATGATAAACCGCCGGTGATGATACCAGGATAATGCAGCTCGTCGCGAAATATTCCTATCATGCCCGAGCGATGCTGTGCAGTTGGATGAGATCAGATACGGGATCATACAAAAGGAATATCTTTATACCGCATCCCAAAAGAAACAAAGCGGAGAAACAAGTGGTTGGTGGCAATAAACAGGCAAAACGTGACAAAGCTGATCTTGTATTTTATTTGACACTTCTTAAAAACACGTTGAGACAAGTCACAATGACAGTTTATCTCTACTATAGTAACAGTCATTATATAAAGTATATAAGCATATTATTTTGTTTTTCTACATCCAACAAATTCATTTAAGATACACTTAATCTTGTTGGTGATTTTATTTTGTGTTTTTCCATGTAAACTCAGTTTAAAAATTATAATTTGGTGATAAAAATAAATTGACCAGCCTTTGCAGTGATGATTGAAAAATCAAAGAGTTGCTGACCCATCCGAACTAGTGATACCGATAGCCTGCTAAGCTTTTGTATGCTTTTAATGAAGCTCCAGTGTAGCTTGATGGGAAGTGAATAAGGTTGCTGTAAATGTCACCGAACATGTCAGGAAGTTTTTCTACACATTTAATGCCTGTAAAAAGAACTTGTGGTGCTTCATATGGATCTATGATTCCGAATTCCTTTATCTTTCTCTTGTATATTTCTTTTTGTGATGCTAATAAGGGAGATGACATGACGTGAAGAGTTAGTGGACGGCCACTGCGCTAATAATATATCTAAGTTATTCTGTTCAGTATCGAGATATTTTGCCCACGCAATTATATAAATACTGTAGCGCAAAGTATTGCAATATTTAGGCTAATTCTAAAAATACTCCTAATTATATTATTAGTATAATAATATACCAATATATTACACCATATTATACACGCAATTATATTAATACTGTTGCGCAAAGTATTGCAATATTTAGGCTAATTATAAAACAATATATTTTTGATTTTCATTGATTTAATTATTTTTTTGAAAGATGCCTTTCCGATTTAAATATGAATAGGATAATTTACTAATGGGTAGGGAAATGGCATTAATGGATACATTGTTCTTTTGGCAAATTATAAGGTGGCCCACCCCTAATAATAGATCCATTGCCACTGAGTAGCTGACGGATGTATTCCGTCAAAATGGCTGACACGTGGCGAGGGGTCATGTAACTGGGAGGTCCCTATACATGCAAATAGACGAGGCTGGATACAAATTCTGAAGCCATGATCTCTTGTTTGATATGAAACGGCTGACCACTGCCTTGTAGGGGAGACCACTGCCTACACTGGTCTCACGGTTCGATTACGATTATCATGTCATCGATTCAGTTCAATTCGATATCTCGATGCATTGCGATGCACCGGATCCTCAATTTTAAATGTTACTTAAGTGATGTGTGCGCGCGCCCGCGTGTGTGTGCGTGTTCGCCTGTTCGGGAAGTCGGAGTGACATTGCAGTTTAAGTTTCAAGGGAGTAACGCCTGTTTATGCCATTAAGAATTAAATTCTGTCAAATCAATTTTGTTTGAAAGAAATGTGCATTTAAAAGCAGCGCTCATTCATCAGTGTATAATGTTACCAGATGCGCGCATCAACCGTCGCCGAGTCCGTGTTGAAGGTGACGATCATCCATTTATAATCACGTGTAAAAACACAGAATAATTGTAATTTGACCATCGAGTGCGGATGCTTAAATCAGAGAACATTATTAGTGCGGGTGGATGATGTTTTTGGCTATGGATTCGGGCGACGGAGCTCATCTTACTCTAAAGCATTCAGACTCTGCAGGCGTTACAGCTCGGGTGAACACAGCTAACGTGGTTTATCAAGTTAGTGGTATTACCTCCTGAATATTCTATTAGTTAATTAATTGAAAAGGCTCCGCTACACGTAACAGTTCTGTTCCATGCAACAGAAACACTCTAACTTGCACAAAGCGAAAAGTTACACCAGCGGTGCACATACATTACTGATATGTATTGCATTTTGTTTAGTTTATTATATTCATAAACTTAACTATATCATGAATTGTATATTTGTAATTCGTTTGTCAAATATGTGGAAGTGAATGTGTTATTTAAACACCTTTATAATGATCATATTATATAACGGCAATTCAGAGAATCTGTTGGATTTAGACAGTGTTTGAATTTAACAAAATATAAATGTCTTTTTATTTTTATAAATGTATGTATATATTTATTAGTACTTAATTTAAATTTCTATTTAAATCTCCAAAGCCTCAAACATTATGGACCCTATCAAACACCCGGTGCAATGTGGTGCCAGGCGTGATGTGTCTTGTGCTAGTTTCAGCCTTACACCGTTATCTTTTTCACGTCCCTCGCCAAGTTGTTTAAATGGCAAATGTATTTGCACCTATTTGTGCGCCCATGGCTGGTCTGGAAACGAGTTGTGTTCGGCCAAATACATGCCAAATATTAAAAATAAAAGGATTACAATATAAAATATTAATATTGTGTACATAAAGATATGGTGGAATCTGGCTTGTCCCATAGACGGTCTGCTTGCGCACTTTAACCTCGCGCACGAGCAGATCCATTTCCTCTCTGGAGAAGCATTCAGTCTTTTCGCTTGCAAATTCCGCTATGTAAATAGCAACCCGCCATGATGCAAGAGCATCTGGATTTTAAAGGGAATGGAAAAATTACATTCTGATTGGTTTATTGCACGTTACACCCAGAAGACAAATTACTCATTAAGAGAATAGGGACAACCCTTTTAAACTATGCGCCGGGCGGGCCAACCATTTCTCCAGTCATTAAACTAGCAAGTGGATTCGGACACGCCCTAAATGCACTTGCGCAGTGCGCTTTAGACCATTGGATCGTTAAAACGGGGCCCAATGTGGTTGAAAACACCGATTAGTTGTGATGTATGAAAAGCACTGAGCGTGTCTTTCTCTGGCTTAGTGCCAGCCAAAGTGTGAAAGCATGCTTAAATTTATCGGTGACACTTAACATTCTAATTGCAGCGGTGTGATCTTATGGGTTAAAATCAATCGCATAGAGGGAGGACAAATTGGAACTGAGTGGGCGATGCCCCCTAGTGGCGCCAGCCCTGTTAACGCTGCATTAGAGATGTTCTCAATTACTTTCTATAATTCTAAAACTTCAAACAAATCAAAATAATAGACATGATTTTCTCAGGCCACGTAAAATTAGATGAATTATTAAAATGAAAACGTATGGATGACAGTTGATGACTATAACAGTTCAGTTTATTCCCCTTATACTGACATGGATGTTGTACGGAGCAGTCAGTCAGGGCATTTTTCTCTAATTCCTAAGGGAGCGATGGACTTTTGGCTTATTTTTTGCTGTATTATTTGGTTAATGATATTTCTGTTTCAAAAGGCAGCATAACACTTTAAAATCTAAAGACTGTTCATTTGATTTTATTCATTATACTTACATAATTATCATGAAACCGTGATTATTCCTCAGATTATAATTGTACCAAAAAAAAAACTATAATCGTTGCATCCTAACTCCGGGTCAGCAGGGTACCAAGTACTGAAATGAGCAAAATCATGATATCGTACATTTTGAAATAAAACAGAAATTTTCACAGTACCGGTATACTGTGCAACCCTAATTTTAATATTTGAAGAGCTCTTTTCCAAAACGCGATAAACGCCATTTTTGTAAAAAACGAGTTCATGTAATTTTGCTGTTCTGAACCTATTCACTGTTTCAACCTATTCAACCTATTCACCTGCGTTTCATGCCAAATCGCTATATTTCCTTGTTTAAAATGTACTGCAAGATCCAGTTATTTTCCAAAACGGGATAAGGGCCAAACCTATTTTTAGCCTAAACGCGATAAATCATCTCTCGACCAATCATAATTCATTGAGCGTTCTACGCAATCCAACACGGCGGCGCTCTGAACAGAGGTTTGTTTGTTCATTCATTCATCAAAATGACTGATAACACTTTTGATGGCCTTGGTGAGCCAGTGAGACCTTTTCCTGGGGGAAGAAAACGCCGACTGGACAACGAAAATCACCAAAAAGAACAAAAAAAGAAGGCTCGTCACTCGGGTGGCGCGATAATACCAACAGTGGGATGTCAACATAAAAGTTGCCGCAAAAGGTTTCTGTCAGGCCGAGAGGCTGTCGCCGGACGATCTGATAAAAAACAATCTACCATAGCAACTTATCATGGTCGATATAAAGGCCAGTTTATCTCGTTTATCTATCTGTAGGCTAGTACGTAGAACTATTCAGTACTTTTCATGTCACATAAGCATGACATTTACTTTTTTCACCAAATGACTATTAGCCTAAATGTGTAACTAAATTTAATTTATACGAGTTCCTGATTGTTGCTTTTTTTTCTTTTTTCAAAGACAAACCATTTTTGAAAAGTTGATGGATTTATAGCGTTTTGAAAAAAAATTAAAATTAACTTGAATTTATCATGATCAACGACTATTAAATCAAACAACAATATTGTTTAACATGTTCAGACTGAGCCAAAAAAACATTTTATCAGGATAAATTGAATATTCACAAAATGTGTGGATCTAGGTAAAAAAAAAAATTACTTTCCTGAAAACTATTGAAATGGATTTATAGCATTTTGGAAAAGAACTCCTCATTTGTGCTTTCTGAGCACGTGCTTCAGATGTGTTGCGCTCACTAAACTTCTCAAACTGTATGCGAGTACCGAATTAATTTCTCTTGTGCTTGAATATTTAAATTGGTTGGCTTAACACGTGCAAGTAATAAACTTGTGAAGATGCAGCCCTGGCCTGAGCGGACAAGTGACGGTTCCGTTAACTGTCCCGAATGTTGTTCAAGCTGCCATCAGGCAGTCCTTATTGTCAATCCCAGCTATGTTTTGTCACACTTGTGCACCCAATTAAGCCATCCAAATGTTTAAGTTGTCATTTACAATCGTCATTTTGGAGCACCATGTGGATCAGTAAAATTATTATTATTATTATTTTTTTTATTTTTTTTTACTTTTTGTAGGTAAACTATGCTTTTATAGAATATTACTTGGAAACTGTTTTCAGAAAATATTCATTGCTGCGTCACCTCTGATTTGTTGCTCCCATTCACAGGTATGGTTTCGTTTATTTCAGCGAGGACGTTGATATCCAGACTATCGTTGATGTAAGGAGGTCACTTTTACCTTTTTTTTTTTTTTCATGACTTCTCTTTTCTTTCTCTTGTTGGTGTTATGAGGGCAAGGTGATATATTGTACATTTTAATTATTTTACAGCAGCAGATCAGTTTTAAAGGGAAAAAACTCAAACTGGGACCTGCCATCATGAAAGAGCGAAATTCTCGTGAGTCCATGTGCTTCGCTTTTTTAATTTGGTCTTGTGCAAAATGTCATCGAAATGTTTAGATCAAATACACATTTTAAATGGTGTCATTGGAGACATTTGTATTGCTTGTAATTTGTAATTGATTGTTTTTAGTAATTTAAAAGGTTTGGTAGTGGATATAAAAATTGGGAACACATCTTTTTAAATTGATTTTGAAATCATAAATGTAATCTTATGACTGAATGTCATGGTTAAAATTGGTTCAAATATTTTGGGCTCTTTCTTATCCCAGGTTCAGTGTCGTCTCCAATAATGGGTCCATCACAGTGGGTCAGCCCCACCCCATATGTGTATTGCAGCTGCTGTCCCCCAGGCCTGGCCCCACCCTCACCTGTCTTCAATGGAGGGACTCAATACATGCAGGTAACACATCACGACACCCTGTGTATAAACATAATGGCCCTCATTTACGAAACAAACGTACGACAGAAAATTGATCGTAAAACTTTCCATTTTTCAATATGGACGTGAGTGATGGCTATGATCAAATCTCAGCTCGTGTACACAAGTTTGAGTTTGCGTGAACTTGCGAGCAGCATAGCAAATCTGGTGGAAAAATTATGAGAGCATTTTGTTGAATTTAGATTATTTTCCTGACCAACAACCGACGCTTTTTACCTGATCATTATCTGTTAAATGACAAGAATGTCAAATTGAAATTAAATTAGAATAGATGGGTGTCTGACCCATTAAAAATACAAATGTTTTACATGTGCAAATAGCAGAATTTATGATACTCAACAAACAAGTTCACATATAAACGAAAGCGCATTGTATTTGTTTTCTTAATTTTTATTAAGTCCAACTGATTGTGCAGGCGCCACATGCATACAAACATATCAGTTTGTACCGTTGCTAACTTAACATTTCAGCGAGAAATATTATATATAAAAAAAATTATATTGTATAAAAATATATAGCTGAAAACACTACATTGACCTCACTGAATAAATAATACATTAATTCTTATTAATGCTACTATTAAACTTCTCAGTCAAGAGCAGGGAGTTATTTTCTCCATGTGTTTTGTTACATTAATTTAAAGGAATAGTGCTGCCAAAAGTTAAAATTGTCTTTTACTCATGTTGTTTTAAACTTGAATAAGTTTCTTTCTTCTGTTGAAAATAAGTCATTTTGAAGAACATGGGTTACCAAACAGTTGCAGTCCCCAGTGACTTCCATAGTTTATTTTTCCTACTGTGGAAGTCATTGGGGACCAGCAACTGTTTGGTTAGCCACATTCTTCAAAATATCTTTTTTTTTTTTTTTTTGGGTTCAGCACAAGAAAGAAATTAATACAGGTTTACAACAACATTAGAATGAGTAAATGATTACAGAATTTTTATATTTTGGGTGAACTATCCTTTTAAGGACAAGCAGCAGCATGTTTACTATAGGCTACTGTCACTTTAAGACCGGAACGCATCTAATATAAACACGTGACGCACCTGATTTTCTAAATGTTTGCTTTCACTTTAAACATAACCAACTGTTTATGTAAACCTTGAGTGTATTTGACAGTATTAACCCAATAAGATTTGAAAGACAACTTAGTCCAGGAACCAGGCGCTGTTTGACAGGCTTTTAAGTGCATGTGCGATTCAAGTGTAGGCGACGTGCTCAGGAAAGCACATGTTAGAACAGCGCATCAGCATGCAAATTAAATGTTTAACTGGGCATAAAAAATTAGTTTGGTTCCGGTTTCCGTCCAAACCGTGTCAATTTATGTGCGACCCAAATTTATTTTATGAGCTTGGCGAAGAATTAATACAAATTAAATAAATACACAAATAAAAAACTTTGAGGCGAACTATAATTACGTTTTTGTACAGCACCGTATTTGTATAGACCTTATGCACGAGAGAAACGAGGGCGCCGCCATCTTTTGAAAATTGTCTTTGAACTTCCGTTTTTGCGGTCGCTCTGTATATCTCTATGGCATCGCTGTCCAGGAGTAATTAGCTGGTGAAGTGGATTTACTGTACAGTTAACGGAAGTTATCATGAGCATTGTAATGTTTATCATAAGCATTGTAAAGCAGATGTCTTAATGTCGACCGGGAACTTTTTTTAACGAGCCGTTCAGTCATCTATGCAAGATCGCTGTGAAAATACAGACCGGAAGTCAAAAGACAACGAGCTCAGCGCTGAAAAGGGGCGTGGCCACAAGGTCTATAGCATTCTTGCGATGCAAGATGCCTGTTGTCCTGGCAACAATGCTAACAAACGAGGCAGCTACATATGAGGCTTAATTCACGCACACATATATGAAACGCGTGCATACACATACTTAGTAGTCGTGCGTGTGTTTTGTTTCTCTGCACCTGCCGTTCCCACACAAGGTCACAACATTGTTGCACAATTCAAGCACGGCCACCATCTGCTCACATTCCCGCTAGAGATGTTCCGATACCCTTTTTCCCTTCCCGATACCTGGACTCAGGGTATCGGCCGATACCGAGTACTGATCCGATACCGCCAGGACGTATCTCGCCCAGATTGCGTTCGTTACTAGGCAACATAGATGCGCAAACACATGGAAGTTGACGGAACATTCTTGGCCACCGTATGTTCGTTACTAGGTAACCAACGACATCGCGCGAACACGTCATGATGGGGAATGTAAGTTGACAAAGCGCGTCTAACATTTTTAGGCTAGAAAATTTAATATATGGCCCATCGTATACATTATTATTGATGCAGTCAAAAACTCTACAACTACTTTGCAACCAGACCAGAAGCTTTGGCTCAGTTTGGCTTGCTTACGTTATCTGAAACTAAGGGAAATGTTAGTGGGTATGGGAAGGAATGATGTATTTCTTCATTTTATTTTAAATTATAAATTACACTGTATTAATAGTCTTTTTGTAGTTACATTAAGGCTACATGTATTAAAGCAGAGTGCTCTGGGTAATATTTGATATCCTTTTATAAATTTGTTATATTTTTGTAATTTGTTATTTATGTAATTTTGAAAAATTACAATTTGTGCTGGTTAATTATGAACAATGGGTAAATTGGGGGGTGGTGATGGGCGGGGCGGGGCTCCATTAGGGCTCCTCCCCTAACCGCATGTGATCTCACTCCAAGCTTTTGATAGAACTTGAGAACCCTGTATATTAGTTATCTTATCTTGGTGTGAATGGGCCTTTAAACATTGTGCTTTCTAAATTTTGCACATTCCTAAGATTCATAAAATGTTTTCCCTGTGTCTTTCTTTATAGCCTTATTCTTACTCCAGTCCTCCAGGATTTATGGTCCCACCGGTGCCCATGAACTACGCACAGACCACGTATGCCTACCAGGTACATGCAAACATATGGTCACATTGCTTTCATCACTCAGATAAGCATACTTGGATATCTTGTGTAAACCCTTTACACATGCTATCTTTTTCAGAAAAAGTCAACCATCTTTTTTGTGTGTGTATTTATTAGTATCCCCTGCCACAGTGGTGTGGAGAGCAGAGGACGAGGCTTGTCAACCAGGTCAGCTCCACTTCCATTTTTGGGGGGTTGGTAAATGAGGGATTGAGCATAAGAGGTTGAACTGGATTGTTGTAGTTGTATCTCAAAATGCCATTCCTATAAACATTTTTAAATCAAATTGATCAAAAGTGAAAGGAAAGACACTGTTACAAGAGATTTCTATTTCAAATAATTGCTGTTCTTTTAAATTTTCTATTCATCAAAGAATCCTAAAAAAAAGTAAGAGTTTTCAACATTAGCTATTTCCATCGCCCATTTTAATGCATATTTTTGGATATCACATAAAAAAACACATCTAAAAATGCACAAACGTATGCGGTCAATTGAGGTGCTTCATTTCACTTTTTCTGGGTCCATTCTCAAACTTATTTAATATGGATGAAAGCAACTGCAAAATTAATAAATGAAATGAGTAATAGTATTTTTTTTTTCCTTGTATTTGAGGTGCACCAATATTTGTTGTAGCTTGTATGAAACTTAATTTGAATTTATGCGGTAATTGCTTAGGATATAACCGAACAGAGATATTAGCCACATTGGTTTGCCCTGTAAATTAAATTGAGAAGATTGAGAGTAAGCTAGTCTGAAACTGCTGCCTCTAGCGTTTTAATAATACTTGAAAAGCTGTCAGTGCAGTGTATCAATAATACTGGCAAGCTAAATCAAAACATGGTATCAAAATTGGGTTAGGTTTGAGAGAAAGTGTAGTTGTGGATCTACAATATGTGTAAATTCCTGACTTCCCTTTTAATCTTGCTTTTCATTAGTTGAACCGTATTAAATGAGACCTTCTAAATGTAGATGAAGGATAAGCAGTGCAACGTTGTGATAAGAAAATGCTTCTATATATGCATGCCATCCGTTTGGAGGTTTTAAGCTTTAAGACATTAATACCATACAGTGCACTGGTCATTAGTTAATGAAGATTATATTTGATTGTTGTGCTGGGGTTAGCCTTTAGATGGCAGTGCTGACTGGGTATAAAACTGCAAACACCTGCAAGGAAATACAGTGGGTTAACATTGAAAGGCTCATTAATATAAGAAGAGTGAATGTGTGACTTTGTCTTTCAGAACTATGTGGATTGTGGAGTCCAGACTTTGCTAACCCTTCTGTAGCTAAATCTTCACTCCTTTTTTGGGGGGGGTAAGTTTTTGTGCTAAGATGAAGATAGTCTTAGGTTTTCTTGAGTCACTTTTAATGAGTCACTGTTTCTTTTTCTTAGGGTAGACTCCCGTAGAAGCAGAGGAGAACAACTTAATGGAGATCAAGCAGTGCACTTCATTGTCTGTGTTTTCAAACAGTTGCAGATAGGGTCATCCTGGGTGTGATGTGGAGGTGTATTTTGAGGGGACAACATATCATGATCATATGATCATATCAAGGGCCTCACATCCACTCACTGAAACATTTGACAAGCTTTGTTCGCTTTAGCGTATTCCACCCATTTATTTGTATTGTCTGTGTTTCTTTTTTCTTCCTGGCCAACTAACTTTAAAGACACTTTTAAGCTCACAAATACATATTTATATTTTATTTATGTTTGCTTATTTTAAAGTTTGACTCACTGTTGGTGATGCACCGTATGCATTTAGGTAGCTGTTCTGACATGTTCTGTGTTATTTTAAACTATTGTTCATTTGTTTGCTGATTCAAGCTGGCGAGTGTTCACTGTTAGAATTGGTTTTGGGGTTTTCACATTCAGGGCACAAGTTCAGATTTTCTCTATTTGGTTATTGAGCACCAGGGTACAGTGGCTTCCAATCCCCTTTTTTTACTCCACGAATATACTTTAATTCATCTGTAGTTATCACTGTACTTCCATTAATTTTTTTTCCTTGATACTGGTTTTCTTTCTTGTTAGTGCAGTTAAAAGGTGTAAATAAAATCATTGCATTAATTCAGAAATTACAATAAAATTTTATACTCAGCCCTGTAAGTCACAGCAGGTCACGGGACGGTTGACTTGTTTTAAATTAAAGCGATGACGGAATATTGATATCACTGTGTGAACATTCAGGCTGCCCTTTTCTATTTTTCCAGCACTTTTTCGCACCAGTTCCCTTTGTTAATTGAGTTTTGTTTTTTAAAAGTTTGCAAAGGGTTATGGGTATTTTTGAACACACAGCACTGTCATTTTATACCTATTGTTACAACACTTGTTTTTTTTTTTTTTTTATGGGGGGCTGATTTAATAGCTTTAGCAGATTCATCACATTTTTTAAAGCGAACTCTTGACTGACTTGTATTGACATTTCAGTTTTATTTCCTCAGTTCCCATGGCCTCATGGGAGTTGTGGTTTCTATTGTGCTATAGTCTAAGAGCTGCTTCTAATCATTGTACTCTGGGTTTGCCATGTATATACGTTTTGGATTTTGATGTTGGCATTGTATGGTTGTGCTGTTTTTGTTAATAAAAAAATACAATTGAATTAATTTATTTTTGCCTCACGTTTATTAAAGTAGCTTTTTCTTTACTGCAATAGGCACCAGATTTGTAAAATAATACAAAAAAAGGCTTAACTATGGTAGTTTGTGAGCTCCATTGTTTAAGATGAAATGTTTGGAGAATCTTAATGTTTGATTCTGTGGAAGGTGTTATACTGTGTTGGTCTCATCACTTATTGTCTGGCCAGATAGAATTAAAATTATTAATTGGTCACTGCTGATTCAAATTAGATATGAATTCAACGCATCTTATACCAATGAATATGCTTTAAAATAAATATATATTAACAATAAATAACAAAAACCATCCACAGATTTATCTGGGACTCTATACTTTGACCTGGCAAGTTCTGGATCATTGACATGTAGCCTACTCTCTTTAATACTCTTCAACTAAAATATAATACTCTCGTTTCTGGTTGTAGAATAAGTTTAATTCTATCATGAACTGTCTGAATCATAGGCAATGATATGCTCATTGTCTTGAACATTGATCTTGTACTGTAGGACTCTGCAATATGATGCATTCAAAAAACGTATTTATTAGGATTATGCCATACAACTGAATTTATATAAACTAAACCAACTAAAAAGTTCATAAAGTGGATTATTGGTGGCGCTATAGAGCCATTTTAATTTGGGTGTTTGGGGTTGTATTTAATGAAAGAGGAAAAAGATCCAGAGATTCCTTGGATAGCATTGAACTTTGGAATCAACATTTTCTCTTTCTTTTGGTGTGAATTAGGGAGCCTTTAGTCAAATAGTTCTAGGTTCTAGTGGATACTGTTTTTTTTTTTTTCTTCCCCGTTTGACTGTACGTTGAAGGTGAAACGAGCGACAAAAGGAGAGCTATTTGGAAACAGTGGAGGGCATCATTCCCCTTTCATTCTCAGGGAGGGGAGGAGGAGGAGAAGACGTTAGTAAGCACACTGTTTTGAGTGAAGGAGTCGCCACGGCAGAAATGAACGGAGCTCGTCACCTGCTTCCAGTTCTCACACGCGACGGTATGACCGTTCAGAAACCGACAGAAAGCTAAAAGAAACGGGAGAGAAGCGAAGGAAAGCCTAATTAAGGGAGAAAGAAACAGCAGAGGAGACACAAATCGAGAGAGACATTATCAAAGAACAGCAGCAGGTATGTTCACTCTTTTAGCAGCTACTGATTGTGTGTTGTTTCTTTCTCTCACTGAACGCTAATCTAAAACCGTTAACTTTCTGATTCTACCTGCAAGTTACTGGTTTCTTC
This sequence comes from Meda fulgida, assembly GCA_030578275.1. Lineage (NCBI taxonomy): Eukaryota > Metazoa > Chordata > Actinopteri > Cypriniformes > Leuciscidae > Meda > Meda fulgida. Next base: position 23,457,239 of record CM060634.1, on the reverse strand, counting down.
TCTGCTGATTCATCCCTCTCTTTCTTCCCATGCTCTCACTATACTTGTAATAAATGCAAGCTTCAATGCTTTTATTTTTGTCTATGTGCTTGTATGAGAGTCACTTTAAAGTTCAAACTCACTTCTATTTTGAATAATGTGTGCATGTGCAAGAGAACAGCAAAAATATCAAAGACTTTCACACTTCCATTCAAGTCAAACTATAAAAAAAACATTCCCATTTGCATAAATGGTTTTGTTTAATACTACTATATAACATTACATATGCAGTGTTTGGCTATTTGTCACAAAACCTCATATTGGGTCATATTGTACATTTTTTATTTTTTTAATGTGGCCTACTTATATCGTTAGTCTTCTTTGCTCGTCATTCTTTGTTCATATAATAGTCAGAATTTAGTTTGTGACAATTTTCCCTATGATTTTTACAATTAAATGGACAGTTTTCTGTGACTGACTAACATTTTTATCGTAATTAGACCACGGAGGGAAAATGTTTTTTGAATTGTTGTGGACTTTTTCGCTTCTTTGTCTTTAAGACTTTAATTTAAATGCTGTCTTTGCATGTGAGAAGAAAATTGGTGTTGCAATATACAGTAGTTTTCCTCTGCCCCTATACTTTAATAGCCTTTTAGAAAGAGTACATTGAGTTCACAATACAATTTGCACTAAAATGTGCCACTCAACTCAAACTCAGACTGAAATGATGTAAATTAAACTTCTGGATCTTTCCTAATATTAATATATGCAGAGCCACAGGTGCTACACACAGCAGGAATTTATTAAAATAGTGCTTCACCAATGTTAACATTTCTTAATGCAAAATTATGAAATGCACATTCATTGGTGCTTTATACTAAAATATATCTTTGTATTGTGTTTACTAAGAATATGTAAGCATGAATATGTGAGAATTCAGATTCAACCAAGTATAAGTGAAAAAAATCTGCTCAGAACAGGCACATATATTGTTCATTCACACATGATGGTATCAAGTGAGATGACTGCCAGAAGAAGATGACCTTCGGTTAGTATTGCTCACACACATACACACTCACAGTGGGGCTCCGAGGCTGATAGTGACAGCCTAAGCAGTCAAACTCTGAGAGAGAGAGAGAGAGAGAGAGAGAGAGAGAGAGAGAGAGAGCGAGAGAGAGAGAGAGAGAAATATAGCAAGGGTGAGAGATTGGAAGCGAGAGGAATGAAGTAAGAGATGATTACGAACCTGTGAAATGTGAGGGGAATGTGCTATCATCAACTTTCATATTCAGCCATGCCAGCCTGCTCCTGCGATAGCAACCTACAAAGTCCTGCAAACATCTCACACACAAACTTTCTCACATACTTGCACTACTCCCTGATGATTGCATGTCTACAAAGACCCCAGCTTTTACTGTCACAACCGATTACAGTAACAGTTTCAGATTTAAACAGTTTTAAATTATAAATTTTGTCAGTTTCTTTAAAAAAAAGTTTATGGTGCAATGATGTGTCAAATGGTAATATGTGGTACTTTGTTACAGTGAGTCTGAGACTACTAGTGAAAATGCCTCTGATGTAATACAATATTTTAATACAATATTTCTACCATCAATCCTTTTTAGTGATATTTTTAATGAAATTATATATATATTTATGGGAATTTTTTTTATATATATACCGTATACAGGTATATACATATATAAAGTGATCTAGAAATAGTACAGTCCTAAATATTTGTACTCTTTTCAAGTCATAACATTTCTTTTTTTTTTTTAAATGATAAAAAATTCTAAAATGTTTATTTACAGGTTTAAATTATATTTGGAATCCCAGTTTTCAATGTGGTCTCAGGCTTGTGGACACCACTGCATGTACCATGGTACTTAATTATTACCATAGTATTTTAATAAATTACTATCGTGCTATATGTACAAAAATCGCATTAATGTGATAAGATAGTAAAATTTCTGGTATTTTCACATAGTTTTTACACTATTTTATTATACTCTATTGTTCAGATATACAGGATTGTATTAAGATCCTTTGTCAGAGCAAGACATTAGGAGAGTAAATCAGGCTTTTCTTTATTGCATCATATTGACAATCTCCCGTCTCCGTTGGTTACCGGAGCCCCCCCCCCCCCCACCACCACCACCACCACCACAATTCGATGCGTGCTCTCAACTTATTATCCTTCTCTATCATCTTGCCTAAATTTAGCTCTCCATCTTTCTTTTTCCCTTTTTTCTTCCGCTCCCCTCCTCACGCTTATCACAGTGAGAGATTATTGTGTGTGTGAATATCTTTGTGTGTGTTCTGCAGGAAGTGTGTAGTGTGGGAAGTGTGCAGTGTGGCTGTGATGTAGAGTATGAAACTGTGTATGCACCTTTATGCTGAAGAGAATCACCAAGTCTGGTTGTATCCTCATATCCTGTATATGACCATAATGTGCATTTAATGTATTTAAGACTAATATATAATTTAATGTAATGTATTTCATATAATATACTAATATATAAATATATAAAAACCCTAATACTGGACTTAGTATATTTTTTGTCTCAGATGTTTCTCCTATAAGGCCTTGGAAATAAAAATAAAAAACAATTGTTAACACATAGTAAGATTATAAAGTAATAGCATATCTCACATCATTTGGTCTTGGAATCATTTGATGGGAAATGCTTGAGGTAATTTAGGAATCACATATATCAGAAAATCTAAAAAAGAGATGTTGTTGAGGTCTCTAGAGGAGGCACATGTGAGATTACCAGGGTCTCCAAGAAGCAGAAAGTCCAGTCTTTGTTTGCTCTGTATCCCGTCACTGTAAATGGGAAAAAAACTGCTGTGATATTAAAGAGCGTGACTCAAATGTGATAATATTTTCCCATAGAGATTCACCCACAAATGTTTTCACCTGCAAGTTTATATTTCACACTTCAGAGAAATTAAGTCAGTAAAACTCCCAATTGTGAGAAATAAAGTGAGAATTGTGAGTTTATGTCTTGTAACTCTGACCTAATTTCTCTGAATTGTGAGATATAAACTCCCAACTACTCTCCATAAACTCCAAATTGTGAAAAAGGTCAGAATTGTGAGTTTATAAACTTGCATCTGTGACACACGAACTCGCAAATTGAAAAGGTGCTTTTGACTTTTTATCTTAAAATTTTGAATTTTTTCTTACAATTATGAGTTATTTTCCCTGAATTGTGAGATGAAGGGCCATATTATACACCCGCTGCAATGGGGCGCCAGGCGCAACGCAAGTGTTTTTTTTAGTCTCAGCCCGACACAGTTATCATTTTCACATCCTGCGCCACGTTGTTTAAATAGCAAATGTATTTTCGCCCATCTGTTCAAATTGTGAAAAAGTCAGAATTGTGAGTTTATATTTTGCAATTCTGACTTTATTTCTCAGAATTTTGCTATAAACTAACAATTGTAAGAAATAGTCAGATTTGTGAGACATGAACTCGCAATTAAAAAGGTACTTGCAACTTTTTATCTTACAATTCAAGAACGTCAGAATTGGAAAATATAAACTCGCAATTGTCAGTTTTAAAGTTCGAACTGCGAGATATAAACTTTTAACTTGAGAGATAAAAAGTCACAATTGCTGTTTTAATTTTAATTCCATGCCAGAAACAAGCTTCCATATAATGGTACCGATATATCCCAAATGGAAAGGGCTAAGTATCATGCTCACATTGCTGTGCTGTCATTTTTGTGCTCGATGAGGGAGCAACTATCCCCTCACTGAGGCTACTGTGCTCATAGCAGCATTTGTGTTTATGTCAAAGCTTGCTTTGCTGGTCCCTTGATGGTATTACAAATTCAGCTGAGATTAAGAATCTGTGGTTTCTTTTTCTGCTCTAATAGCTCTCCAAATGTTGTCTCAGTAACTGCGAGCAAACGGATGATCTGTCGGTCTGTTGCCGAGCGATTAGCATCAGTAATGATGTGATTGTCAGGCTAGTGAAGGGAAATGAGTGGAACCGGATGCTTGACTGCCAGTATTAACTTCACAGGTGTGAAGGTCCGTGTATCTCCCATGAATTAGTCATTTATATTCCAGTTGTCGGATTCATAATAAAAGCAAATTGTCTCAGTAAATCTTTGTGATTCACAATTTAAACCTATAACGTTTGAGGTAACGACTCAGACCATTATGTTAGCACCTTCCTGTGTATATTCTCTGTTTAAATATAAATTACTCATTCATTTCTTCTGAATGACTAATATTGAAAGTAGCGTATTGTTTCAAATCATTTCAGTTGTTCGCTTGAAGTCTGTAGTCCACCATTTTGTGGAATAAAAGAGATTAAACAGACTAAAAGAAGTATTTCACTTGAGCAGATAACCAGCCACAATCACGATCAAAAAATCAATTCCAAAATTCAAAGTGAGAGAGGTCCTAAAATTACAAAGAACCACTCAGAGATGCTCTAAATATAAAGCTCTAGATCAGAGCAGAGATAGCAGCTTATGTTTTCCACCTTATTATGTTTTTCATTGATTTCTGGAAGTCAGTGCTGTTTTCGCAGCTTGGAACCTCCCATATACTATTTTGGTAACATAGCCGGGACCCACTAGGGGTCCTCAAAAAACGTCTAAGGGGGCCTCAAGATGAATTAAAATTCTGTAAAATAAAACAATATTAGCATTAAAATATGTTCAAACAACTAAAAATCTAAATTTTTCTTGGTTGCTTGTTTTATTTAAAACTTTTTATTCCGCAATGACGCATTCAATTTATCAAACGTGACAGTAGCATTTATGTTACAAAAGATTGTATTTCAAATCAATTCTGTTCTTTTGAACTTTCTATTCATCAAAGTTCACATTTTCAACAATAATATTAAGCAGCACAACTGTTTTCCACATTAATAATAATAAGGAATGTTTCTTGAGCACCAGATCAGTATAGTGAGAATATTTCACAATACTACTGTTTTTGATCAAATAAATGCTGCCTTGGTGAACATTAGACATAAATAAAAAAAAATCATATTTACACCCACAAGTCATTCGTTCACACTGTATATTTGTTTTTACAGTTATTGTTGTGTCATTATTTTATGGATCTCAATCTCTTTACCTCATTTCTATTGCCATAGTATTTGGATATAGTACCATAATAAGTCTTTTGGACATTAATACAATAGTAATGCCATCATATTCTTACAAATACCTATCACTGAATACAATAATCTTACAGTACAGTACTATGGTATCAAAATGTACCATGGTAAGGCACAGTACTGTTTTTAAGTGTCTATCCTGGTCCACTCATATACACATCTCCCAAATGATCACCCCATTCCTGATCCACAAAACCATCCATCCATTGCTCCCCGTCCCATCATCATTGCGCAGTTAATGCTTGTTGTCACGGCCACTGGGCTTGTCCGGTTCCTCTCGGTTTCACCTGTTCTGGCTCATCAAACGCTGACATGGAAATGCTGGCAGCTAACCACTCGTACCTGATGGTGTGTGTTAGCGATGGAGGCCGGGGCCCACGTGGCGTGCCTTTGCTGTCACATCAAGTTAGCGCATTCTAGATGTGACACTCATTAGCATTAGCCACACGCTAATTCATCACCCACACATTCCACAGTTTGATTAGTTGTGTAGTCACAGATCAAATATGAGGCGTTATCTGATAGCTGCTTCTAGTAGCCAAGGAGACAGTGTGTGCGTTTTGAAGGGGGCATTGTGCTTGATACAGCGAACGCATGTTTGTGTTAAAGGTTGATGCTTGAAGGTTGATTAGCTTTCCAATTAGACTTCATGTTATGTTACCGCGTGACAAATCTTTGCTTTTGCATGCGTGCGTGTATCTGAATGTTTGTGTTTATGTTTATGGACATGTTGATATGCCTCCTCCCCTGTTTTGCACGTGCTCAGTTCCAATATTTCAGTGTCAATCTGACTTAATTAGCATGACAATTAGGGACTGCTGCCAAGGCAATCAGTTAAATCAATAAAGTAGTTATGAATACATGAATATTTCAGACAAATTATCCATATTCATCTATCTCATTTTCTCTCTCTGTCTTTGTTTTTCTCCACGTGCGCAGACATGGGCTGTAAGTTGCCGAAACCCCGAGGGTCAGATGAAGCTCCGGGAAAGATTTTCTCCACCCTCAGAAGAGCACAAGTGGAGACCCACTCAGGAGTGGCCTACACATACCACTTCCTGGACTTCCTGTTAGGAAAGGAAGGTACACATGCCCATTTCCTGCTGCTACAAACACTATCACTGTTTCCCAATTCGCATACTCTCCATCCTAAATAGTATTTGAAATGAGAATTAGTGTGTCCCAAATCGTAGTATGTTGAAATGAGTATTCCAAAGATTTCCGGATGGTCTACTTTTTCCAGTTACTATCCGGAGTGCAGATCCGTGGACACTCTTATGGTAATATAACCCAGAACACATTGCGCATTGGAGGAGGATTCGATTAGAAGTACAAACAAGGATAAATAAAACTACAAACATGGCGGATGTGTACGTCTGATGGATAAATAGAGAGGTTTAGATAATTATCAGTTTCTAATAGGGGTGCCACAATATATCGCAATACAAAAATGCAACATGTATCTCGGATAGTGACTACATTTATCGTAGATAGTTCACCCAAAATAAAAATTACTGTGTGAGAATTTTTTTTAGTTTTCAGAGTTTTAGTGTCAGTATATCATTAGACTACTATATATAATGTTGAATAAAATGTATAATAATGCAATGGGGGAAAATGTGCGGGTCCTGATAATGCTAAATGTCTTATGTTACCAGTAAAAAGTGTCCTACATTATTTTAAATATGTCTAGTCAATGAACATATTTAAATATGTGTAGTCAAAAGAGTGCAAGCATATTTGTCTAAAACAATTCTGTATTTTCAGCTTTAGTCTGGTGTCTCTATTGTCCTGTGCTTTGGGTTATCAGCACCCAGTCCAAAAATGTATTTATTCGATGTTATCCACATTATATTTCATCTGCAACAGCATTGTGAACTTTTCTAATGATACGTTTGGTCATTAACTTTTAAATGCATCATTATGCAAATTGCAAACACGAGGAGAGTTCTCCACATGAAAGATCCCCGACTGGAAGATCAATGTGCTACTATATTTCTCTCCGAAACGGTAGGATATTAAATTAAATTGAATGTGGAGAATTTTAACTGACAAGATGATTGACAGGGCAGTTTAAACTGTGACAGGATGCATGTAACTAAGCGACAGAGCGGCCCATTAAAGACGTAATTATGACGTAGTATGTCCCAAAGCTTGCCTACTCTTCTGCTACACACTCAAAAGGATGTACTTTTTCTTCACAAAAACAGTACAAACTTTTAGGGCATAGTATAAGTAGGTTAATTGGGATGCAGAATTTATCTATTGAAAAGTCCCTTTAGTTGGTGGTATTCTTGTTCATACATAAATTAACAGAATTTTCCTGTTATATGTTAGGGGGTTCACTTTTGATTTTGGAATAAACTGCACATGGGTTCAATTCAACTCACCTTCAGTGGATTTCTCTGACACCTTGTTTTCCCCTTTTTTTGTTTTGAAAGACTCTTATGTTGAATTGAATTCTTTGTTCCCATTGTTCCAGTGTTTCACTTCATGTGCTTAGTTCCTAGGTACGTCCCAATTTGCGCACTAAATCACTATTCTATGACGTTTTTAAGTATGAATAGTGTGTTCACACTCGTGTGTTAGTCAAGATAATCTATAAATCGCGTTCCCGTGGGTGGGGTTTATGTAAATTTTAGGGTTAGTGATGTCAATAACCCTCGAAGAAGCTCATTGTAGTCCCTACCAACCGTTTGTTGTAGTCCTTAAAAAGCGATTTCTGTAAAAGAAAATATCTCCCTTTGCTTTGAACTTTGAGCGTCATAACTACACACTAACTAAAGTTAAAAAAGTCAAATCATAATCAACCACCCCTTTAAATGTCCAAATGATGCACTAAATTAAAGGAAAAACGAAGTGTGGAATGTTGGACACTAGGGATGGGCGATACCACACTTTTAGGATTCGATACAATACCGATACTTTTTCTTGCATTTTCATCGATATCGATACCGTTCGTTTCATATTGACAATTTTTGTCATTAAAAATATTACATTTAAGACAAATCACAAGACAAATACAGACCATTTAAACTAAATTTATTATGGTCAATACATAATAAAATAAAATTTTAAATAACATAAATATGAATGAAATAAACTAAATTAAATATGAATAATACACATTTCCACTTGTGTGGAAACACTACCAATCTTGGTAGAAAAAGCTAAAAGGGGGAAAAAAAAGGAAAAAAACAACCTAATACATCAACACCACGCTTCGTTTTTTGTCTGCCATAATATTATACTCTTGTAACTCTTCTTTCCCTCCGACTCCCGCTTTCGTACTGGACTGTGTGTGTGTGTAATCGTCGGCTGTGTCGCTCATCCGCTCGTCTCCTGTCACGTGACATGGCCCAGCTCAATACGCCGCCAGGTACAGCCAGGGGTGTCGCGGCACATTGGCCTAGTAATTTAAGGAAGTAATCTAAAACAGCTGAAAGTGATACATACACCCCCATTTATATATATATTTTTAGTTTATATCGATTTTTTTTTTAAGGAATCGATGCCAAATGAGTAGCGTGAGCATATCGATCTATCGATACCACAGGATCGATCCGCCCATCCCTATTGGACACTTCATGCACTTGACTGTTGCAGCTTTAATTACGTAGCAGAGGGTCAGACTCCAACGTTGAATGACAAAATAACCTTACAAAAGTCACACACTACACAGAAAATTACATAGTGCCTAAGTACATAGTATAAGTGCATAGTGTCACAACTCCTGTTTGCTTTTGTTTCCATTGCTGCCTTGTTTGTTGCCATAGTTACTCTTTTGTAGCCATAGTAATTCATTGCCCTCACTTGTTCCTCAGTTGCCCCTTGTTATCCTGCATATATACCCCCTGTGTTTCAGTAGTCTGTTGTTGGTCATTGTCTTTGCTTGTCTGTAAAGCTGTTGCTTTCTCGCTCCCTGTCTGATTCTTGTTCCTGTTCCTTGTTTGGATTTTGTTCCTGCTCCATGTTTGGATTATCTTTGTTAGTGTTTTTGAATAGATTTAGGCTGCACTTGGATCCTTGCATCTCCCTCTTCCCACTTTGTAACAAATATCTTTAATAGTTCCTATTTAAAGCAACATATGGCATAACCGCAGGGCACGCTTATAATAAACAGAACGTTATGGTGTGAAATGGTGTGAATGGGCCGTTGTGGTTGATGGAAGTGATGATGAATTTCTGGAATATTTATTATTTACGATTGCAGTAGACCTATATGAAACTCAAATGATACCATTTTATGGGAAAGGTATTGGGAACAGTGTTTTTGCTGTTGTGAACTATTGTAAAACTAAAACGAAAACTCATCAATATAAATATTAGATGGAAAACTGAAACAGAAAACCAAAATAAGAAAAGTTGCATTGGCAGCTAGCTAAAATAAGTTGAAGTACAAAAATTATTAAAAAACTAAAATGAAAATAAAGGTAAAAGAGGTTAAATTACTTAAAATTCATGCATCAGAGGATTAATATACAGAGTGCCATGCAGTATACAAATTATTGCTGTTTTTCAAAATTCAAAGAAACATATATATTGATATGCATACACAAATTCACAAAACCCACCTTCAGATAATAAAGTGTAAAGCTTCAAACTGGGAAGAGAAAAAAGTGTGAGATTAGATGAGAGAGAGAGAGAGTAATAGAGCAAGAGAGCAACCAAACAGTGTATATTCTTTGAGGGCTTATGTTTCTAAATATACTAATGCTGCTTTTGTTAGTGTGCTTCGAGAGAGGCAATAATGGATCCCGCTGAATTCAGAGAAAGTGGATATGAGACAGGATGAGAGAATATAAGACACAGATTGAAGCAAAAGAACAGACCAGCTCATCTTAAAAGCATAGGAGTATATGGGCCATTACTGAGCATAATTACAAGGATATGACCGTATGTATAATTGTGTATGGATGGGGGTCAAGGACCCCTCAACAATACTAAAACATGAATTTACCTGCGGGTCGGGTACATAGTGGACACCAGTCAAAGGTCCCCATGAAGAAAACATGCTAATAAACAAACTAAGTAATGCATTAAGAAAAAATGCAAAATTTCCTATATGTGAATGTAGGGCATAGAAAATACCTGAGATCAGTATAATAACAATAAAAGTAAAATAAATTATTTTCCATGGTAAGACTGTACTATATTGTTGGATAATTTGATTGCATTTGGTGTCATGAACTAACAATTAACATTATTCTTTATTTAGGAATAAGTGTCTGGTAAATGAATATTTGTACAGTGAAAAAAAGTAATACAAAAAATAAAAATAAAAAAAGTTTTCGATGGAAATTGCATGTATGCATCACTCGCCTGTGCGTGACTCATATCCATAAATAGAGAAAAGTTGCTCCAGCTACTGTTGCACTGCATTCACACGGAGCGTAGGCGTCAACGCTTTACGGAACGCGTGTCTTTTGGCGCTGACACGACCGTCATAGTGACAACAGCCAATCACATTAGTCGGTGGAATCCGACCATGAATCCGACACGTGCGCCTTGCTGTCGCGAGAGTTTTTTGACATAGGGCAGCATGACATCAGAGCGGACCGCTCTCGGACACATTTCTAACCGGCATGCATCTCGCGGTGATCACCGGTGATCGGTTCTGCGCAGATTTTGCTCATCTCAAACAAGCCTGTTTTCAGCTTCTGCCGCGAGCAGCGCCAGTGAATTCAACACAGTGAAGAATTCAGTTCGGCAACGCATGATGTCACCCTTTCAAAGTAAATGAGAAGCGTTAACGCAGACTCCCCGTGTGAATGCACCATAGTGGTGTGCAGCGTAGGATCGAGTGGCATAGCCTATTTGTTATAGCAATGCTATAACATGCAGAGCCGGAGCATTACCAAAAGAAAATTCCTTTAAATGCTTTTTTTTAAACATTTAGGTCCAAATGCTTCACAGTGAAATTTTAACCAATACTTTTATATAAAATATATATATGGGACTTTATATTTCTGTAATATAGTGTGTTTGCCTTGTTTCTAATCCAATTATTTTCTACATTTTCTACATCTATTATTGGAAGCTTTAAGATAATATAAAGACTAAAAACGTATTGTTAGTTTATCTTATCTAGCAGTTTAACTACTTAAAGTTAACGCATGAAACATTACCCAAACACAAATTTGTGTGTGTGCAGGTTTGTGTCTGAGATTGTGACCTGGATCAAATATTTATTTATAAAAAATTGGAATGTGTGAGAACTGGGACAGCGACAATCGTTCAGGTTCTGGACACACACACACACACACACACACCAGGCTTTCTGTTTTAGCTGCTTATCGGTAGACAGACAGGCAGGTCATTTATATGTAAAATTCACTGATGCCTACAAGAGACAATGAGACCAAAAAAAGAGTTTCATGCAAACTGCTGTGACAGCACACGTGTGAGGCAGAGATGTTAGAATATGTTTCTTTGTTTGTTTGTTTTGGGGCATCAATATTGAAAGCAATGTTAAGTGACTTAATGAATGTGAATGATTGACAGGGATGAAATAACAGGGGGAAAAAGAAGAGGGAGAGAGAAAATGCTAGGCATCGTTTTAAGGATTATCTGATCTTGAAGATGTGAGGGGTCAGTACTAAAATCCAGGATTTATCTGTTTGTGTGTGCATAAGAGAGAAAATCAGTTGTCTTAGTGACACTGAACTGTATTTATAGCCAAAATCTGTTTTTAATTTAAATTGGTTTCTATAAATAATTCAATTCTGCTCTCTGTCGGATTATTATCAAATAAAATAAGACCCCTCCAGGACCCGACATCACAGTCATAAGCAGCAAGAATCCCTCATACTTATGAATCATATAAACACTTACTTTAATATTTATGACATATCAATATTTAGAGAGCAGTTCTGATAGGTCAGCACAGCCAGAGAAGGGACGGCTATATAATAGATTTGCAACTAACACGTTTAGTTCAAAGAATCATCTAGAGGATTGGTTCACTGAAATCAAATTACTTTGGCATTTACAATACAATGAACCACTTTGTGTAAATAATAAATGAAAAAAGTCAAAGTCCTGGATGCTCATGGTCAATATCAGGCATGCACGGATATTATTTCTGGCCAATAAGCTGATAATTATATTCGTTCAATATAACAGCTATGATGCGAAACACCTGCTTGCTTGTGTCCTGTTAGTTTGATCTATAAAACACTGCAGATCCGTTCAGTATGTTTGGATTTTAGTTAATCACACATGGAAACTTTAACAACTTCCATGAGAAACGCACATTGTACATTCAAATCTGTGATTGTCTAGGTGTTTAAGACACAGCTAGATCTAGAAAATCCAGAAAGGATTCAGACTAGTGTGATTGTGCTGTGAGAGTTGAAATTTTAGCACAAAAACATGTTTCTCAGAGTTTAACTGATTCACCAAAGTCTCTGCTTCTCATTTTAAGAGCTTATACATGGATTTCGACTGAGGAATATTTGTTCAGAGGGCTGCATTCTTGAGGTGGAGTATGTTGCTGAGAAGGACTGTTTACTGGAGTGTCTTATGAAGGTGGAATTTCCCTGTAGTAAATATAGGGACAGATTATCATATATTTGGCTTTTCAGGAGGAGTCAAATCATCTGTGTGTGTGTGTGTTTGTGTGTAGGTACTACACAAACAAAAGCATTTTCTCATTCTCTCACGCGTAGCTGAAGCATAGAGTGTCCTTTGCCACAGGCCTTTCACATGATGTGGATAATATAGTTCATGCTCTGGACCGGATTGGAGTTAATAGACATCATAAAGTCTAAGACACTTCCGCTGTTTCAGCACTACCTGATGATTGCAAACAGGTTTTGTTATTTGGTGAAGTTTTATGAGAGTGTGTCATGAGGGATACAGGGGTCAGAAATGATTTTCCCCTTGACTTTATACTACATTTAGCAATGATGATGAAAAGTGACAGTAAAATACATTTATAATGTTATAAAATATTTCTATTTCAATCAAATGCTGTTCTTTTAAACTTTCTATTCATTAAAGTCTCCTGAAAAAAAATGTATCACCGTTTTAATAAAAATATTAAGCAGCACAACTGTTTTCAAATCAATAATAAATGATCAAATAAATGCAGCCCTGTTGAGCACAAGAGACTTCTCTGTCTCTTTATTTCAAAATCAAGGTTTACAAATTTAAATTATAAGCAAACTATTCCAAACCTCCCAACTAACAAAAATATGTTCTAAGAACGTTTTGCTAATGTTCGCGTTAATTTATGAAAACATTATTTCTTAATGTTCCCTGACTATTCAAAACGACCATTTTTAAAAATGTTTTTTTCTTGGTTATGCGAACGTTAAGGGGACATTCCATTGTATCATTTTGCAAACATTACGGTAATGTTACTTTTGAATGTTATCTGAACATTTTGAAACGTAGTAACATTTTAAAAAATGTTCAACTAAACATTTTGGACAAAAAAGGTTTTTGTGTTAAAGTTTTGAGAACATCAATAAAGACCAGATAACTTTGAATGAACCTTCTATTAACATTAGTGAAGTTATATTTGTTCATAACTTTGAGAGAACCTTCCAAGATGTCAGAAGCCCATTGGCTGGGCTACTGACATGGTTGAATTTAAATTTTCGATCAGACATAAATAACATAATTTCTTGAAAATGACCTGCATCCAAACAGTGACATTCACACTGCATCCCAGAAATCACACATACAGTATGCACTCATTTCACCTACAAGTTCATCTTGCTGTGAACTGTGCTGTTATTTCCTCTTTGGAAACACTAATAAACCCCCCTCAGAGTGAGAGCGTGTTCAGACCGTCACAGTTGTGTTTAAACAAGCTCGTCACACCTCTGAAAGATGATTGCAGTCAAGCAGTGCTCAGATTACAGCTCACTGCGGCCCTGAATAATGAGCGCTGGAAATTAACTTTAATTACTGATCACAGAAACAATTTGCTTGTTAAACCATTTCACCAGAATACTTTCAAACTATTTCTACAGCATCTCAGTTATTGTGTCAGAAAATGAGCTTCTTAACACGTTTTTTTTGTGTGCCAGAGATGACTGTGAATGAAATGGTTTACACCTATCTTCTCATTTTTGTCGTTCGTCATTCCTCCTCAACGTTTCCCCATGAGTATGTGGTGGGGGTGAATATATTAGTTCATGCAGATATAGTGTTATGAAAATACATACATTATTCATCCGTTCAGTTTTGGTACATTGACATATGTGAAGGACTAGGGCTAGTTGTCACATTTATTACTCTGGTGCATATCTAGTGGTTTATTTTTTCATTCATTAGACATTCTTTAGAGGTCAAAAGTTTGGATTTGGTAAGATTTGTTTAGGGTACATTTATTTGATCAAAAATAGAGTAAAAACACTATTATTGTGAAAAACTATTAGAATTTAAAATAACTGTTTTCAGCTTTGATATATGTTTAGAATATAATTTATGTGATGGCAATGCTGAATTTTTTAGCCGTCATTACTGCAATATTCAGTGTCACATGATCCTTCAGAAATCATTCTGACATGCTGATACAGTTTTTTTTTGTTCAGGATTCTGTGATGAATAGAAAGCATAGAAACACAATTTATTTCAAATAAAAAAATTTGATATCAATTTAATGCATCCTTCCTGAATGCAATTATTCATTTCTCAAAAAAATCTTTCTGAAATCTTACTGATTGATATAATTTGTTTTAATTATTTGTTTTATTGTGTGTGTGCGTGTACGCGTGCGTGTGTCTGCGTGCACATCAGTAAGATTATTTTCAAAATATATTTATATATATAGGTCCTTCTAAAAAAATTAGCATATTGTGATAAAGTTCATTAGTTTCCATAATGTAATGATAAAAATTGAACTTTCATATATTTTAGATTCATTGCACACCAACTGAAATATTTCAGGTCTTTTATTGTTTTAATACTGATGATTTTGGCATACAGCTCATGAAAACCCAAAATTCCTGTCTCAAAAAATTAGCATATTTCATCCGACCAATAAAAGAAGTGTTTTTAATACAAAAAAAAAAGTCAATCTTCAAATAATTATGTTCAGTTATGCACTGAATACTTGGTCGGGAATCCTTTTGCAGAAATGACTGCTTCAATGCTGCTGGCATGGAGGCAATCAGCCTGTGGCACTGCTGAGGTGTTATGGAGGCCCAGGATGCTTCGATAGCAGCCTTAAGCTCATCCAGAGTGTTGGGTCTTGCGTCTCTCAACTTTCTCTTCACAATATCCCACAGATTCTCTATGGGGTTCAGGTCAGGAGAGTTGGCAGGCCAATTGAGCACAGTAATACCATGGTCAGTAAACCATTTACCAGTGGTTTTGGCACTGTGAGCAGGTGCCAGGTCGTGCTGAAAAATGAAATCGTCATCTCCATAAAGCTTTTCAGCAGGTGGAAGCATGAAGTGCTCCAAAATCTCCTGATAGCTGCTGCATTGACTCTGCCCTTGATAAAACACAGTGGACCAACACCAGCAGCTGACATGGCGCCCCAGACCATCACTGACTGTGGGTACTTGACACTGGACTTCAGGCATTTTGGCATTTTTTTCTCCCCAGTCTTCCTCCAGACTCTGGCACCTTGATTTCCGAATGACATACAACCATTGAGCAACAGTCCAGTGCTGCTTCTCTGTAGCCCAGGTCAGGCGCTTCTGCCGCTGTTTCTGGTTCAAAAGTGGCTTGACCTGGGGAATGCGGCACCTGTAGCCCATTTCCTGCACACGGTGGCTCTGGATGTTTCTACTCCAGACTCAGTCCACTGCTTCTGCAGGTCCCTCAAGGTCTGGAATCGGTCCTTCTCCACAATCTTCCTCAGGGTCCGGTCGCCTCTTCTCGTTGTGCAGCGTTTTTTTGCCACACTTTTTCCTTCCCACAGAGGTGCCTTGATACAGCACTCTGGGAACAGCCTATTTGTTCAGAAATTTCTTTCTGTGTCTTACCCTCTTGCTTGAGGGTGTCAATGATGGCCTTCTGGACAGCAGTCAGGTCGGCAGTCTTACCCATGATTGCGGTTTTGAGTAATGAAACAGGCTGGGAGTTTTTAAAAGCCTCCAGAATCTTTTGCAGGTGTTTAGAGTTAATTAGTTGATTCAGATGATTAGGTTAATAGCTCCTTTAGAGAACCTTTTCATGATATGCTAATTTTTTGAGACAGGAATTTTGGGTTTTCATGAGCTGTATGCCAAAATCATAGGTATTAAAACAATAAAACACCTGAAATATTTCAGTTGTTGTGCAATGAATCCAAAACATATGAAAGTTTAATTTTTATCATTACATTATGGAAAATAATGAACTTTATCACAATATGCTAATTTTTTTAGAAGGACCTGTATATATTTTTTTTTTGGGGGGGGGGGTATTTTTCTTTATTTGTTTTTCTATAGTTATTATTAGAAGTTGTCATGGTTCAAGGATATTTTTTTATGATGATAGTTGAATATAGATAACGTGTTTATTTATTTTCTTTCTCTGCTCATTTCTCTCTGTGTGCCTTTCTGACTCTCTCTCTTCAGAGGTGTCAGTGTCCTCAATGCTGTGTCTGTCGTCAGTCAGAGAGCTTCCAGTGCAGGTGTGTGAGTTGTATCAGAAGGGATTCATACTGGCTGCTGTCCATCCCTTTGTTCACTCCTGCGGCCCTGCTAGTGCTAACCTACAGAAGCAGTTACACAGAGCTGTGCTCATCAGACAAACACACAGGTATACACACAAACCTTGACTATGTGCAGCATATACTTATTGTACAGAAACAGAGTTCTGTACACATCAACAAACATTTCAATTAGTAATATTTTTGCATTTGATTATATACAACTATGTTGCATTCTTAAATCATATAAAGTGGTGCTGTGATCATCTTAGAAATAAGGAGTTACTTTACATTTTAGTTTGTGTGAAAATGTCAGGTCAGTAAAAGGTTTTAAAAAATAGACATTTAGAATTGTGACTACCATACCTTACGTGAGTAAAAAGGTTTTTTAAAAGAAAAAAATTCTTCACCTCAACAAAGATGCATTAAATCGATTAGAAGTGACAGTAAAGACATTTATAAATAAAAAAATCATTCATAAAGTTAATTATGAATAACTTATATAGGATATATAATATATTCAACTAGAAAACAGATCTTTGAAAATGTAATATATTTTTCTGATTATTTACTGTTTTTTAATCAAATATATGCAGCCTTGGTGACATAGGCGGAGTTTAACATTGGAGCCGGGGGGGGGGGGGGGGGGGGGGGTGTTATTTAGCAAACATGCTAAATAAACACATATTTATTTTTAACCCAAGAAAAAACAGTACAACAATACAATAATATTTCTAAACAGGTAGAACTTCACATAAACAGCCACTTGACTTTGCATCGCATCTTCGTTCAGACACAATTAGGATCAATGAAATGTGGACCACTTTTGCACTGTTAAAATATTATCTTCAACCAAAACGAAAAGATTTTTAAAGTTTTTCTTTCCTTTTTTCATAACACATTGTGGCAATGAGAATGATTCAAAAACAAGTTATTTCGCATTTTGCTGTACTTCATGAAACATTTAAAACATTCTGAGAGGGAGAAATGAACAGTCACACAATAATCTCCACTTTTGAAACACATTGTGGCAAAGTTATATTTCGCATTTTGTTGTAGCCTACTTCATGAAACATTTCAAACATTTTGAGACACGGGAACAATGAACAGTCACACAATACAATTTCACAGCAGTGTCTGTTTGCATATCGTCATCATCGGTTACTGTTGTTTGTGTTGTATCCTTAGATCCCGATGACTGACTATTTGTGTCATTTGGAGCTTGATGTTTTAAAAATATCCTTATGTCCATATTTTGGTGTAACGAGTCCGACCAGATAACTACAACGCTATTACATGTTAGCTGAGAATCGCTGGACTTACGTTAGCCTGTCACCTGTCACATGACCAAGCCCAAATCTTTTTACTAAAGCAGTATATAAAATCAATATATTACCTACCACCATTTAGTTGTTTTGTGTTATTTAAAATAATTATAATATATCTTTTTTTAAACAATGCAATTTTTTTTGTTGAAAAAATGCAATTACCCATTTCAATTACCCGCAAACTCCGCGACTGCTTGGTGAGCATAGGAATCATTTTCAGAATCATTTTTAGAAACATTGAACCAAACGTTTGAACGGTAAGTAAATAATAAAAGTAACATAATAAAACACAACATAAATGTCCATGGCCTAATCCTCTCTCCTCCCTCAATGTTATTACTCCTCCTTTTTTTCCTTCTGGAACTCCTCTGTGGGACTCAAGACCAATCATTAGCACGCGTGCCACCAGCCCCGCTCCGTTCCCATGGCTCTTGGCCCCACCCTGTTTTCTTTCTTTGGAATAAGATTCATAGATGAATCAAGACTAGGTAAATAGGGCCTATTTCATGTGCATTTAAATTATGGATGTTCAAAAGTAGCTTTTATGGTGCTTTCTTGTTACAGTGATTCCGACAGTGGTCTGCTGAACTGGGTGGAGCCTCATCTCACAACAGACGTGTGCTACCTCGGTCACCAGGACCCTGACCCAGAAGTCATACAGGGCTATGTGAAAAAGGTTTGACCTTATTTTAAAGGGAATTTGTTTTCATTCAAACAGATAGCAGCAGGTCAATTTGTTTTTCATTCACTTTAGTGGCACACTTTGTGTCATCACTCAATTAAAGATGGCATCAAAAACCCACTTACTTCAGACTCTCTTTATCATGGTCTTACAGTATGGCTGTAAAACAGAAAACATAAGCTGACAGGCTGCCGCAAAGACGCACACCCTGTATTCATCTGCCATTCCATTAGTCGTCACCCCCTCGCCTTTTCAGTAATTGCATTTATCTGGAGATAAGCAGTGTTTGACTGAGTGTGTGTGTGTGTGTGTGTGTGGAAGTGTTTGCGCCGTGTGACATTTACTGATGATTTAGACATTTGCGTGTGTGGCATGACAGTATGATGATTGGAAAATATGGTTTTCATTAGCATTTCCTGTCACAGCTCCACAGAGCTTATTTTAAAAGCATCTAGAGGAAAACGCACCACCTTCCTCTTCCAAAAACACTGTAAAATTATTCATATTACATTGGAATCCATTTACATTCATTGTCAACTTTGATTGTACACTTTGAATAGAACAGGTGTCATGATGAATGTCTCAATGTTTTCAATTGGTCCTGGTTGTTTTTGGGATGCAGGTGCAGGATTTGGCTGATCAGGGTGATCTGTTTGTTGGGTTTTTGCCCCAGCCCGGTGGGGGTCCATATTTCCTTGGTCACTGGGAACCAGAAGATCTTTCCTCCTTGCACTCCAGTCCCTGTTCTGTGCATCACAGCAGCAGACCTCCAACCCTGAGGCCTGTGAGCGAGCAGAGCCAACAGGATCGAGGCAACGGGGATCAACGAAACCAGTATCGTACAACATTTAATCCAGATTTTGAGAACCATAGCCAACACGATGAAGACTTAATGAACCACAGCCAACCACATTATGAAATACAAAGCACTGAGAGCAGCCAGTGCTGGAATAATCAGAATCCTTTCACTGAGAACCATCAGTATCAATACCTGAATGTTGAATGTGAATGTACACAAGCTGATGATTTAAAGAATCGAGTGTCATCACATGAGTTTATAATAAGCTCTTGTGCATCAGAGCCTCATCAAACCCAAAATACTAGAATGCAGTCGGTCCTGCCCAGCTGTGATTTGGCAGAAAAACACAAAAGAGAGCACAGGGAGCAGGTCAAAAGCCAAGACAAACCCAGCAAGTGCCCTGCAACCACCCAGATGTTGAATCGTAAGTATGCAGTCTGTAGAAATACAGAAAATGGGCTGGTGGAAAAAACAAAACATGTTTTCTTTTAGAAATATCATAATTAATATAATTATATCAAGTTGTATCAAGATAATTATGTCAAATAAGATGAGCAATTTATAATGCCCAGGTCTGATTTGATCACAATTCTTTACTAGTGAAGAAAACCTGAAATCTCAGTATTGGTCATGATTTGGCTCAGTTCACTTCCATTGTGTTGGTCCAACTCATAATTATTTTCGAAATATTCTAATAACTCAAATCTAACTGTAGAGACAGTTTACATATAGTAGAATCTAGATATTGACTAAATACATCAGATGGAATCATTCATTCATCCAATTTGTTCAAACACTGATTGATTCAAGAATTAAACAAGTGACTTGCTGCGTATATAGTATGCGAAAAACGGAATACGCAAACGGAGTGCTATGTCCGAATACATAGTATTCGAAAAACAGTAGGCAAAAAAGAGATTCTGAAGTGCGCACTCAACGGACACTTTGCTATCATGAGAGAGGAGTTGTGAATGGTGATGAAGCAATGCTACTGATGCCGTTGGGCACATGACAGTGACAACATGTGAGTCGTGAAGTAAGTAAATTTTAAATGCAGCTACCGTCACTTTGAGTTAGCCATTGACTCATTTACTCAACCAATTCATTCAAACACACTGATTTATTCAGTAAAGTGATTGCTGTGTATTGCACAATGGAAATTCTTCTGTGGCTTTGTTTGGATTTTTTTTTTTTTTGCTGAGCAAAAGTAGACCAAGTAACAGGGAATATTGTGTTTAAAATGTAAGTTACTCAATATTAACTTTAAAACAACAGCTTTTGTATAAAATCAATAGCACTCTCAGACGCACCGTTTATCAGCGGCCTCGTGTAGCAGTTGCTTATAAGTTTGTTTATAATTGTCTGGCTTTTTAAGTCTGAATCAATATGTAGCAACAGAAGTCTTTAAGTATTTGTTTCTGTATGTGTAGGTGTGCAGGTGTTTGCGCTGTACAACCACACGATAGTTCTGTCGGGATCGCCAAAATACTTTTCTCTGAGGGTTCCACTGCAGGTGCACAGGGAGGCGGGGCTTGTTAGCTCAGTTGACTCTCATTGGCTGGATCACATGACGCAGCACTTCAGAAGTGGCGCACAGCTCATCGACGGCTACTTTCACCTGGGGGATGATGCAGGTACTGGAGATGTAGTGACAATTTACAAATGGTAGTAAATTTTGCTGAATAAAAAAACATGTTCTACTAATGTATGACATTTATTCATTTAGCGAGTTTTAATGAAATAATGCTACAATTATTATACAATAATTATTAAAACAAATTACATGGTTTTGGTTACATGGCTGAAATAAGGTTCGTGGTTAACAAAAGCTCAAAACACTTTGACGTTTAGTTCAACAGCAACAAAAAAACATCAATATTACCCCACCACATTTTTTTAAGCTGTTACGTGTCTAACAAGTGGCTAAATAGGACTACAGAGACTGTCTGGGACATTAAACATCATCACGCTGAACAGGTAAACTGTCCACTTTTACAGCCTCATTATTCTCATAATTGTGCTCCTATAAACTGTTGTAACTCAAACTTTGAGGGAAAATGTTTTTTTAGATAAAAACTGAAAGAGTCAAAGTGACATTGAAGTCGTGGGACCATGGTGTAGTTCATTTATAGCCTACCTTTAGCTTTTTACTTCTGGCGACTGCATTTAGGCTTCAAAATTCATTTAAGTTTGGTTCATCTGTGACAATTATCTTAATGGACAAAACGTGTAAGTATCATAAACTTTTGTTGATCACAGAGCTTGTTTTTAGCGATAATCCAAAAGCCTATGGGAAAATCCTTTTGAGTTTTTGTCGATGGAACCAGTGTGATGCTAACTGCCGGTTGGCCTACAAAGTGACGTCATACCTGCACCACTCTATTTGCAATGCCTCCAGGCACCTATTTCAGGCATCCCAGACCAAGTCCTATCTATTTAAATAGGAAATCCTGAAATCCCAAACACTATTTGCCATACTTGCATTTAAATACATTTTTCAAAACAGCAACAAAATCCCATAAATTACTGCTCAAATAGCGTTAAACCTGTGTTAACCAGATTCCTAAAGGCAGCTGCAGTGATGTGAAGACTTTACTAACTGGCGATTGGCCCTTTTATTTTGAAGGCGGGACTTATTCTGCCATATTGCAAGCTGCACTTTCTCCCATTCATAGTAATATGAGTGCTCCGTCCTGGTATATCTAAAGACTTTGAATTCACATCAACCTTTTCCAATCCTTTTTTCTTTATCTTCAGCATCTTCTTTCACTGTGGAGAGTGTTTTTATCTTCCAAAGTCCTTCAGGTGATGTTGGGCCAACCACAGTGTACGATGCTATTGTAGTTGAGCAATGGACTGTGATCGATGTAAGTCTACTCTGGTACATCTCAAATTCAATTAAATGAACAATTCTATTATTTGTAGTGATATTTACACATTTCTTCTTACCAACTAACTTTTAAGTGAGTGCAGACATATGTGCACATTCACACAATTTGTCTCAATAGGACATGAGTGAAATTTGTCACACATGAAGTTGTTTAAATGACACCTGTTTTGCAGGGTGTCGCAGTGAAGACAGACTACATCCCTCTGCTCCAGTCTCTTGCTCCATATGGCTGGAGACTAATGTGTGTGCTGCCCACTCCCATCGTCAAAATGAAAAGGTCCCAAACTCATAGTAAACCCTTAATCATGACCATTATGTTCAATGATACAGTTTAAGGACTAATTATAGTATAAACATTTTCTGAAAAAGGAGTCTTCTTTTAGTTTTTATTCTTTATTTAAACAGCTCTTACAGACCTCTGATTTGTTATTTTTGTCTTAGTGATGGAAGTTTGGCCACAAAACAGATCCTCTTCCTCCAGAGACCCACACTGCCTCGCAAGAGGAGAGACTTGACGGTGTGTATGCATGGCACAAGGTTTATTTCTGCCACAAAAGAAAGGATTCTGCTAAAATTAGATTAGAGTTGTCTAAGAGAACTGTGTGAAATTGTAATAGCGTTGTCAGTTGCCATTAAAATGCTCAAAAGTAGCTCAGTGTCTGACAGTTTGTGTGTATGTTTTCCAGAAACTGCACCTCAGAGGTCAAAACAAAAGGAACTTGAATAGTAAGAGGACATCAGAGAGGGAGATATCACCGCTGGCAACAATTGAGAGAGAAATGAAAAGAATGGAGAGAGAAAACACAAGTCTGATGAGACAATGTGAGATTATTCAAAAGGAAAATGGGCAGACTTTGCCAGAGAGGAGAGATCAAGCGGAAAGGACGATGGAACTCCACACGCAGAAGACCGACATCCCGAACATCAGCCCAGGAAAAAAGGGCGCCATTACAAACGACGATCAGGAATTAAAGCACACAATTAGGTGTGTTAAATTGGAGGAAGTGCGAGCAGCGATAACAGAGAGAGCTTTATTCTCTGGAGTGTGCTGACTATTCATTTATGCATATTTAACCATTACAATATGCTCATGTTTATTCAAGCAGAATACACTATAGTCAGGCCCTTGTCTGGGCAAATACATGTGCTGATGGAGTAACTGTCCTGGTAAGATTCCTAAGAGGGGTTTGAATCTCATAATTATTTGGGTTTTTAAGGTAAATTGCTGTAGCAAATGGTAGGGGACTCAAACAAATATGTGAAAAAGTCCTTTCAAGGAGCTCTGAATATGCTAAACGCTGACCAATGTGTTGAGACTTGTACCTGTGTGAATCTTTGATGTTAGCTCGTTTTATTACATACAATATTAGCATATGCAATATGTCATACACTAGCTCAAATCCGTAAAATTAAAAAGATTTTTGTTTATTGAAGACAGTCGCAGTAAGGATGGCAGTAACTCATGTCTTACTTTGTAAAGTAACAGTTATAGTGAATGTCTGTGAGACAATTAATGGTGTAAATAAAAGCTCTCAATGATGGGCTTAAGATGCAGAATTTAGTTTAAACCCTTATCAAACTCACCTAACTGCAATTTTCTAGTAACTAGAACTTGAGCTGGTTCAGGCGTGTTTGAGTAGAGCTGGAGCTAAACTCTGCAGGGCCAGATTTAAGGAACCCTGATTTACAGCAACAGCTTGCAGTTTTCTTCTGTTTTCAATGTCGCTTTTCATTGTGACTTTACATATTTAAACGAGTCCTTACTATTAGAGAAAAATTATTTGTTTCCAACATTACAATTATTGATATTATATTTTAAGAGTTTAACTTTGCCTAGATATAATGCAAAACAATTCAACATTGCAGCTGTAGTCCCCCTTTTTACAGTAAAATTTGATTTAAAAAAAAAAGGCATGACTTGTTTTTAAAAAGCACATTATATGATATGGTTCTTGTCTGATTTTTTCACGGATTTTTGTTATTGAAACAATTTCAACAAACATTTCGGTCTTTAAAGTAAAATTTAAGTAGATGAGGTTTGTACTTGCAAAGCTGAAAATAGCTGCTCATTGGGTGTTGTGGATATGGCTTATTTTGTTTGAAGATTATGAGGGAACGTGAATTTTAAAAAAAAAATATGTGCACAGATAAATTTATAATAAATACTGCAATGACTTTAAAGGGACTTTTTTTTTTTTACCATGTTTAGCACCTTTCAGCAAATTAGGACTATATTAAATATAATTACAAATATGTTTTATGTTTTTGTCGTACCACTTTTCAGATCATTTCCACGTCCCTGTGAAGAATCTTTGCAATGAATAAATATGTGTTCTAAAACGCAAACATATAATTGTTCACAGACCTAAAACAACAAAAACAGTGCAATCTGAGTGTGCAATCTTTTAACATGCCTTCAAAGCAGGACTCCTGACTTTAACCAGCAAATGAACTATAATGTAGATCATTACAGTGCTTGTCATGGTCAATTTGTTGAGTCCATCTTTAAAATGAGGTACAGAAAAAATAACAGAAATAGAGTCTTCAAATGCAGACATAGTGTCTATTGTGCGTTTCAACAGATCTCAAAGTTATTACAGGTCCATTGCCATTAAAGTCTGTTTCTATAAATGAGGATTAAAAGCTACCACCATTTCTCAAAAAGGATTCTGTCCTCCGGTAGGCCGATTCTCTGCAGGTCTGAACTCACTTTCTCTATCATAGGAGGAGGGCCACAAAGATAACACAATGTGCGCTCAGAGTCTACATAGCGCTGAAGCTCCTCTTCTGATATCCTTCCACCTGTGGAGACATAAGAATCTCTCATGTGACATCATGTCTGAAAATAGTTCAATGTATTAAAACTTTAGGTAACAGATAGCAACAATATCAACTGTAGATATTTCTACTCACTTATAGTGTAAGGCTGAAGTTCCTGCTCTATGTCAGAGCTCTGCTGGGTAACATGGAGATCGCAGGAGAATCTATCTGGTCGCTCATGACAAATGTCAACAATGGAGTTCTAAATAGAGCAGATATCTAAAAATCAGTTGGCAGTTTTAATCTCACTTCAGTGACAAGTCAAGGTTGCATATACTTGCCTTGAAGAGCAGCTCTTTGGTGTTCTTGGCGCTGTAGCACAGGTGTGTGTGTCCTGGTGTGTACCTGTGACCATTAGCGTGTCTGAGCAGATCTGCTGCATGCAGAAGGATGGAGTACAGGGGGTTAATGCCCACGCCACCAGCTACCAGCAACAGGTCCACCACAGGGTCCGAAGGTTGAGGGTCAAAGTAGAAATTACCTCCCACCCTCACTTCTACCTGAGACCCCACAGAGCACTGAAACAGAGGACGACAAATAGGAATTTACAAACAAAAAAAAGAGAGAAAATCTATCAAATAAAAGACATTCAGCATATATGGAATATAGCTCTCTAGAGTTCTGATTATTTTAAAAAAAATCTCTAGGGTAGAATAATCGTCTAAAAAACAATCCATATTGTACATGCACAACATATGTAATGCATTTCCATGTGAAAGGATATTCAGTGAAAATATACTGATTAAAGGTTATGAAGACAAACTTGAGTTCCGGCAGAGGGATGACCTCTGACCTGATGTATGGCATACATAGGACGTTTTAGACTTCTAATTCATCACAGGTGTTTTGTTTTGCTCTATCCTCTGCGTGTCCGTATTCTTCAATTCTCACCTAAGCCTATGCTTATGCTATGTGCTACGTCAGGTCAGAGGTCACCCTTATACCGGAACTCGACTCCCTTGTGAACACACGTACGGCTGTTGCCGGAAGCCAGTGATTATACTTTATAAAGTTTGAGATATGGATTTGTCTTACAAAAACCAAACGCCTCGCTTCAGAAGGGCTTTATTAATCCACTGTAGTAGAATGGATCATTTTATGATGGATGGATGTGCTTTTTGGAGCTATAAAAACTACATAGCTGCAGAGCCAGGATATTATTCAATATAACTCAGATCTTCTTCAGCTGAAAGAAGAAACATATAAACCTAGGATGGCTTGAGGGTGAGTAAATTATGGGTTAATTTTTATTAGTACGTTCAAAATAAAAACAGCTTCAAAATCTGAATAATGATGCTAATTCCATTGCAGTTCAAAATTGTGGGGTTGGTAAGTTTTTTTTTTTTAAAGAAATTAATATTTTTATTCAGCAAGGATGGATTACATTTTTTACAAAAGTAACAAAACATATATTTTCAATTTCAAATAAATGCTGTTCTTTTGAACTTCCCATTTATCAAAAAAATCCTTTAAAAATTGTATCATGGCTCCACAAAAATATGAAACAGCAACATTGATGATAATAATAATAAATGTTTCTTGAGCTCCGAATCAGCATATTAGAATGATTTCTGAAGAATCTTCAGGATGACACTGAAGACTGGAGTAACGACCGCTGAAAATTCAGCTTTGATCAAAGGAATAAATTACATTTTAAAATAGAAAACAATTGTTTTAAATTGTAATAATATTACTCTATGTTTGATCAGATAAATGCAGCCTGGTTGAGCATAAGAGGCTTCTTTCAAAAATAAACAAACAAAAATCTTTCCAACCCCAAACTTTTGAAAGGTAGTGTATATTTTTTTTTCATTCACTCACTTTTGTGTGAATCCAGTGTGCTGGAGGATGGTGTGTGTTTTTGACAGCCAGTTCGATAACTCCCTCTCTCTGCAGCAGGCCAGGACTCGAGCAAATGGAGAAGCCGCCCACTGTTTCCACACCTGGGATGAAGAAATCCACCCTGTGAAAAAGGAAGCAAATAATATAATATACTGACAAACTACTGAAAACTAACAACACAACTACATAAAGTACTTTTAGAAAGTTAAGAGAACGTATTCTTCCCACACAGTATCTCTGTAAAGCTGCTTTGAAACAATCTGTATTGTAAAAAACGCTATATAAATAAATGTGACTTGATTTGACAAGTCATTTTAGACATTAGTTTTGTTGTCCTAGAATGTTTCTATGTCAATAATACTTTAAAAAAAAAACTGAAACAACATAAGCTTTGAGTCACCATATGTGTATGCAGAGCATGAATATGTGATAAGCACATATGTCAGGCGCACACACACACACACCTACTCACGCTGCTCTCCCTGACTCATGTTCCTCCTGTTCTTTAGCAGGAACACAACATCATATGGTCTGGAGGAGTTTATGTGCATATATCTGCATAAATCATCACCTGACTTCTTCACCTCACTCAGACTCCCTCAAAACTCAGACACATACACAACAAGAGCAGAAAGTGAGAGAGAAAGTGTGAGGAGAGGTTGATCTACGAATAGATTTTTTATTTTCTCACACTGAAATAAGTGGGAATTTTAAGTGAGAGGACAGCACCATCTCCTGGCCATTTTGAAAAATGCCATGTCTTCTTATCC
Organism: Meda fulgida; assembly: GCA_030578275.1. Lineage (NCBI taxonomy): Eukaryota > Metazoa > Chordata > Actinopteri > Cypriniformes > Leuciscidae > Meda > Meda fulgida. The sequence continues at coordinate 23,429,383 of CM060634.1, read as the reverse complement.
ATTAGTCACATTCAAATGAAAATAAAGTAACATTTAGGGACAGTATTAGCTCCAGACTGTCTAGAGTAGTGTTTCCCAACTTTTATAATCTCATATACCCTCACAGCCCCATCATATTATACTAAATACCATTTAGTAAACCGATCTTACCACTGTCCAGCACGGAAGCTGAAGTCAGGATGTGGGACCTCCAGTCTCAGTCGCTTTACTGCTTCAGATTCGTTCATAACGTCACTAACACGTGCAGAGAAAAGTTCCTGGTTGCACACAGAACATCAAACCATGTCTTTACAGAGAATTTACAATAAAATCCCCATATTTCAGCCTTTCAGGATTTTAAAATGTAATGCTTTATTCATTCAATGCGGATGTACAAATGACAGCCATTATACATTTTTATCACTCAAAACTATACACGCACTCAATGATTGAAGTGTCATAATATATATAGCATGACAATATAATCTGCATAATATGTTAATGAAATAACACTATACTACATATCTACAAATTAAAGTAGTACAATAAAAGTAGAAATAAAAAATAAATAAATGATTATGTCGTCTCCAACTCTCATGACAAGAATCAAATGACATTGGTTGACCTACAAAACAGAATAAGTGTGTGAACTTTCACCTACTTGGCTACATCATTTGTTAACCATTTATAAGGAGTTCAGAGGAATCTATGGTCAACGGGCCAAGGGTTTCATCCAATATAGATAAAGACATCTAAGACTCACCATGTCTCTATGGACGTTAGCGGTCCTTTCTAGATGGTCAGTCTGTCTTCTGGATGACATTTTTCTGAAACAAATTTTATAAAGTTTAGGTTGAACACGAAGGATAGTTTCTAAACGCTGGCCGTGTCTCAAAATCCAGTGCGCTCCTCACATAGCTAAACAGTATTTTTGTTGCAGGCCAACTAGGTAGCCAGCTCAAGAGCTTTAAAAACACAAGCCTCTAGAAACAGCACCAGATTCTGGAGACTCACCGCGTGACTGTGTCTTTACGTGAACACAAAACAGCTGGTCTGAACAGTTTTGATCCAACAGAGAAACTTCTGGCCACCGTTCTTACAAAACACCGGACACTCATGATTGATCAGATAGATAGACGGTCTGATCCCGGTCAAACACCTGATAATGTCATCAAATACAAAGCAAGTTAACGTTAGTTGTATTTACTGAAAAATAACCAACGACATTGAGTTTATTCGCAACAGCTGATATTAAGTAACATTCTGACGCGTGAGCAGCAAGCAATATATCTCTAATGATAATAAAATAATCCGTTTTGTGTTCAGTTTATCTTTAAATGAATTATAAGCAAGGCTTAAAAATTAAGCGGACAAAGCATAACGAGCTTATATGCTCAAGAGGAAGAATATTTTATGTCAAAATAATTCACCTCTGTCACACCGTAGACGTTCCTTCTTCGTCTGTGTTCAAAGATAGCGAACACAGTCTATAGCGCCACCCAGTGATCTTCCTTCACTTCGGTAGTGATGGCGGGCGATTTCGAAACACTGCTTCATGAAGCTTGGAACCGCTTGGAATCCTTAACGAATCTTTTGTTTCAATTCAGTTGGTTCGGAGCGTGTATTTAAACTGCCAAAGTCACGTGATTTCAGTAACCGAGGCTTCGGTACGTCATGAATGTTTCGAAATTTCAATGGTTTCAAACACATACATACATTTTTCTGCAACATTTTTTGACAGTATTCACTGGAAGAAATCATGGTTATTCCCTGGAAAATAGTGTATGTCAAATCTTTGTGTTGCATTTAGAAATTTTATTCACAAAAACAAATTTCTTAAGACTTTGCCTAAATTTGATGTCTTTATCGCTGAGATTTGCCTTATTGTAAAATATCTAAGAACAAGAAGTTTATTAAGACTTATCAAAATTTTCTACTGGTTGAGGTGTCATTTTTATTTGTATGTATTTTTTTCATTATGTTAACGTAATCAATACAGTACTGTTTCCTTTCTTGCAAAACAAACAAGCAAACAAATAAATAAATAAATAAATAAAATAAAATGCAATGGTTTTCATTCGGATTCACTGAGATCGCCCCCTAGCGGTGAACCATTGAACTAGCGTCTAAGGGTTTTACCCTTTTACAGTCAATGGTTTTTATCCAAGCTCTGATCAATTTTATACATTTGATTTGTACACGTTTAAATTAGACATTAGACATTAGTATAATTAAATGGAATAATAGTAGTTAATAGTGGTAGTTCTCTTATTGGCCTGTTTAGCTGAGCAATCCATGGAACAAATAAAACAAGCCTGTGAAATTTGTAAAAGAACACATATTACACAGACACTTGGTGTTTAATCTTATTAGACGATTAGTTAATTGCATCTGACAGATAAAATCAAATTATTGGAATGTTTGCTAAAAGAATACTTCACCCAAAAATAAAAATGATCCCATAATTTACTCACCAGGTTTCTTCTTTCAGCTGAAGAAGATCTGAGTTATATTAAATAATATCCTGGCTCTGCAGCTATGTAGTTTTTATAGCTCCAAAAAGCACATCCATCCATCATAAAATGATCCATTCTACTCCAGTGGATTAATAAAGCCCTTCTGAAGCGAGGCGTTTGGTTTTTGTAAGACAAATCCATATCTCAAACTTTATAAAGTATAATCACTGGCTTCCGCCAACAGCCGTACGTGTGTTCACAAGGGAGTCGAGTTCCGGTATAAGGGTGACCTCTGACCTGACGTAGCACATAGCATAAGCATAGGCTTAGGTGAGAATTGAAGAATACGGACACGCAGAGGATAGAGCAAAACAAAACACCTGTGATGAATTAGAAGTCTAAAACGTCCTATGTATGCCATACATCAGGTCAGAGGTCATCCCTCTGCCGGAACTCAAGTTTGTCTTCATAACCTTTAATCAGTATATTTTCACTGAATATCCTGTTTCACATGGAAATACATTGCATTACTGGTTGCAAATGGCATTTTATTTTGAAATTTGACACATTTGTTGTGCATGCACAATATGGATTGTTTTTTATATAAGATTATTCTACAATACAGGAAAAAAAATTTTTTTAAATAATTAAAATAATCAGAACTCTAGAGAGCTATATTCCATATATGCTGATGCATGCCACTATTTTATAGGTTTTGTCAAATTTACTTTCAATAAAACATTTGCAATGTGTTTGTTTTTATGCATGTTTGGAGTGAGATTTTGTTGCAATTACACTATTCTGACCAGCAGGGGTCACCAGCGTGTGGCGTTTCGAACCCTTCGAAACAGCGAAAAGCCTCCTTTCTCCCATCACTACAGGTCGGAATAGGAGAGGTGTGTGCAAAACATTATCAAGCTATATTAATCAGTTACATAATACTGATAATAATTTAGAAAATATATTTCATTGTGTCTATTTAAGATACATACTACATAGCCTAAATTGCTAGCTGTGAAAGCAATATGGTCCATGGTCCATATTCCCAAGCAAGATGTTCACGACAAAAAAAAAAAAAAAAAAAAGACACAAATAGTAGCCTATACTGGATACTGAGGTGAAACATCGCGATATGACTGTAGGCTACTTGAAAATAGGAAAGTCTCCACATACTTTTTATCAGTTATTTTCCTTATTAAATTATATCTGTGTGTGGGGGGGGGGGGGGGGGGGGGGGTCTTTCTTTTCGGTGTTGGTTCTGGTGGGCAGGATAAATGTCACATCAATGTCATGGAAAGTCACGCCATTATGATTACATTAAAAACTGGGAGGAACTTTCAAACTGAGCTCGTGAGAGACGCATCAAAGCATGTGATGACATGCCAGTTTCCTTATGGGCAAACATGAGCTGATGATTTAGAGATGCATTTATGATTTGAATATTAGGCAAGCCTACCGCATAACTGCCTAATACATTTTTCTCATGTTTTTTTTTATTTTATTTTTTTTATTTTCGCTAACTACTTCAGTATTACTTTAAAATAATTAAATGAGATTTGCGCTCAACAAATCTTCTGCAATCGTTCGTCCCTTTGACCTCCAACAGTTTCCCAATGACTCTGTCTCCTGAAAGCGCGTGGATTTGTGCTATAGGCTATGTCTTGAAATCTTATGACGTCCGACTTTCTAAATAGTTTTAACGCTTTGCAATTAAACGACACACGACCTTGTTTTGTTATGAAAACTTTGACGGGTTGAGTGGCAGGTCGAGGGGCAGCTCCCCTTGCCACGAAAATATTTGACCCTATGCTGCTAATATGCATTTACGCACATCTCAGTTTATTTAAATATAGGCTACTTTTCTGACTATTTCATTCACCACCAGACGGTGCGAACATGTTATCTAGTCTAATTTAATCTCGTTTACTGTCAACTGACGTTATGTGCAACACAAATATAGGCTAGCCTATACAATAAAAAGTCTGTTAATTAGCCTGCGTAGAAGGACTTTAATGATTTTTTTAAACTGACAATATTTCGTGCTTATTCAATTGAATACATATTCAATACGCCTCTTCTGATTAACATGCTTTAAATGTTTGCATTTTCGTGGGGGTTAAATGCCTCAGTGAAGTTTTATTATAGGCTAAACAATATTGTCCCCAAATCTAAGTCAGTGGAAAATATACCATGACCTTTTTAATGGAAAGGGAAGATTAGTTCAGGTCAAACAGAGTAACTCGAAGAAAACTTTATAATTTTTGTGATTAAAGATTTTTTTGAAAATAATTATCAATTTGTAGCCTAGGCTACACCCAAGTGTATCCCAGGTCAGAAATTTTGTTGAAATTTTATAAAGGATTTTCAAAAATGTATGAAATTATCAATCCACATAATACATTTTTAATAACTTGTATACACGTTTTTAAAAATATGTCTACATATAATCATTCTTATTTTCTCGTTGACCCTACAATCTAACAAAAAAATGAATTTTCTCAAAAAGGACTCTGCAAATCAACGATAGGCTTGTGTGGAAAAAAACGATTATTTTGAAATAGCTTGTGTTTCGAAATACAAGGAGATGGAAACAAGGGTCACGCCAACATGAGACTCCGAGGTCTCAGCTCGCGCTCAGATCCCAATTAAGAATCAGATGCTTCTTGTTACAGAAACGTCACATGATTGTTGTATTAAATTAGAGCTCGTGCGAGTGACTGTGAGATGTGAGCAAGAGCAGAAGAGAGTTGAGGGGTTTGGGACGAGCAGCTGGACAGTGAGACATAGGCTACAAGAAAAGAAAAAAACAACAACAATCTGATCAATTATATTTGTATTTTACCCCAAAAAGTCGACATGATGCATTTGGAAATGTTACTTGTGCTGGCCTGGGCATTTTTCGTTCCTATAACGAACAGCAAAAAAAGTAAGTAAAAACTTTTTTAACGAAATGATTAGTTTAAAAAAAGTCATCAGTGAATGTTTATAATTGATACATTTTGAAGCAATTAGGCTGTCCGCACATTTTTAGAATAAAGTTTTTACGTTTTTGGACAAGTGAATGTTGAATCAGGTGACTTTATATAAACCACTAAAACAATTGAAGTTGGCTATAGGGTGTAGTGTAAAATATTCCTGGTTCCCATTTCTAAATTACCCCAAAGTCGACGTAAATTATGTTTGGAAAAACACATGATACGCTATAGCCTACATAACTTAAATATGTTTTACATTGTGGAATAATTATTTTCGTCCGCGCGCTGCAGTCTCGTGAAACTAATTAGGCTACGATACTTGCGTGGGATTCCAGTCAGTCTTGTGAAAATACTTTCCTCAATATTTCGTTCACCACCAGACTGCAAATATGCTTTTTATTCTATTCTTTTAATCTCTTTTTAAATATCTGAGTTCGTTAAAAGTATCCATACGCAGAATACAAGTATATAGATAAAGTTAATGCGTAAATTAAGTGCATTTTAAGACTTTTTTTGTGAATAAGGCTATATGGAGACTGGGGCTATTGTCCTATTTTTTAGTAGGTTGATATTTTTACGTTCACCTCTGTTTTCGTAGATATAGCCCAGTGAAAAGTGGCAAATTCCCTGTGAGACAACTAACCCAGGTTTCCCTGTTATGGTATAACATTTCAAGACTAATTAATGTAAATTATTGTCCATTTAATTACATGAAACATGAAGTTCCATAGTGAAGAAATGTTTGTGTAATGGAGCCCTGAGTTTCACATGGCTTCATTTTCATTCACAATGCTCTGATCTGTTTTCCCTTGTCATGAGTGCAGCTTATGGTGACATGTTCCCTCACAAACACAAGCTCCCTTTTCCGTTCCCAATCCCTGGATGGGATCCGGACACAAACTCTTGGGACGAATCTCTGTATCCCCCCGTCAAACAACAGCTGACTCGAAGACATGGTAAGAGTTCTGTAAAATAGCTTTTCAGACTTATTTTGATCAACAATAAAATTGAGTAAAATAAATATAAAATAATTTTTATAAAAGTGTACACCACACTTCAGAAATGCAAATCCCCAATGAACTTTACATTGAATTGTTCTTTATCAAACAAACATGTTTTTCTTTTCTTTTTTTAAATATAAAGACATTTTTCCACTATAAAGAACCTTTTGTGTAGGCTAATGGAAAGGTTCAGTGGATGTTAAAGGTTAATCGATGCCAATCAGAACCTTATTTTTAAGAGTACACGTAGGCACACAAAGTGTAGTATTAATTATCACATGATTATTTACACAATAGATACGAGATCATTATTACCCAGGTTTAATAATTGTGATATCAAAATCATTTTAGTTCTTTTGGCAAACATAATGTAAAGTTTTCAAGTGAGACAAGCCAGCTAACGCACACATCACAGAAGTCATCAATATGCCAATGGGTGCGTCTCAATCCGCTCTCTAGCTCCCTCGGTCGTGAATCGACATATCCTGTTCACAAATTCAGCCACTGGGATGGACAGTAAGGACCCTGGCTTATTTTGAATAAGGCTACTTCATGACCGCTAAAAACTATGTTCTTTATGTGTGTGGTATGAATGTAATCTGGACGTATACTACATTCGCCATGTTTTCATTAAAAGTGACCTACCAGCGTCAGTTGCGTTGCTTCTCTGCCATTCACAAATCCTCTCCAGTGGCCTCATGGGATAGTAAAGTGTCCGTCGTATACACTCTTAAGAATCTCGCCAGAAGTGTAATCCGGTTACTTTTTGCCTACTCTTTTATGAGGACTGTGAATTCAGACATACTACTTTTGTCATATACTGTTTTTTGCTTGCTATAGGGAAGTAGGCCTATACAATTTCAGATACAGCCATAGTGAGCATCGATGCTCCCTGATTTTCATTATGCATTGTGGGATTTTTTAGGAAGTGAACATTTCAGTGCACTGGAATCATTTTGCGACTGAGACAGCCATTAAAATGGCCGACTCCCTGATCAGTGCCCTGAGTACTGAACTGGGGAGCTGACTGAGACGCACTGCACTTACAGATATTTGTGCTGATGTTTTCCCACCAAAATGATGTCTCTTATCCAGGAGGAAGAAGATCTCAATGGTTAAAGTGATATTGCAAAAGTTTGACATGATGGAAAGTCATACTGAGGCCACAGGCCCCCCCCCCCCCCCAAACAAAAAAGAAGACAACCAGTTTAAACAATATTCCAAAGAAAATGTTAGTTTAAAAAAAAAAACATTTTGATTAGAAATTGCCATTTTTTTTCCTTTTATAATTGCCATTTTTAAGATTGTGAGATAAAAAAATATTTCTCCAATATTTTAATAGATAATGGAGAAAAAATGTTAATCTCACATAAAAGTTGGGACATAAAAATGTACTTCATGACAGGAATAAAAATGTACATTAAAGTGCATGACAGAAATGACCCAACACAATAATAATTCAATGCTCTCTCGTGAACATCACAGACAAACCACCGAAGGTGCGCCTCACGAGCGACAGCCCTGCGATGAACGGCTCGTGCATGTCGTTCACTGCCGCTCTGGAGTTCCCACCATGCCAGAAGGAGGACAGCAATGGTAACCTGGTGTATGATGAGCACTGTGACGACGGTATGATGGAGGCCTCAGGTGCTTCATTCCACTATAATCTCTATGCACAATTACAAGGGGAAAAAATTAGCTGTATTTCAAAAGGTTGCATTTACATATCACATTATTTTTTCATCTGTTCAACCACTTTGTTTGTTTTTTCAGCTAATGGGCAGGTGCGTTCAGGGTATGTGTTTAACTGGACATCCTGGTTGGATGACTATGGCTTTGGGAAGTGTACAGATTTGAAGAGGTGCAATGTTTTTCCTGATGGAAAGCCTTTTCCTCAGACCAATGACTGGAGACGTAGAGGTTATGTCTATGTGTGGCACACCATGGGTGAGTTTCAGCCATTCACTGACCCAAATTATATCAGTGTAAACACACTAATGTACCATCATCCTGTGGTTTTTCCCTCACAGGCCAGTATTTTGAGACGTGTGATGGCTCCTCCTCCCATCTGACCCTGAACACTACTAACATGACATTTGGAGCCGGTGTGATGGAAGTGATGGTTTATCGTAAACGTGAGCGCAGAAAGTATAGCCCGCTCTCTACGGACAGTACTGTGTTCTTCATAACAGGTCTGCCAGTTACTTTTAATCATATTTATGTACAGGATCATAAATGTCCCTTGATATATATATAAAAATTGATGTATTATAAAAAATATTATAAGTATAATATTGTTTTTTATTATACTATTAATATTATTATATAATTCAATATATTACCTTTATTATGTAACTATTTCGTTTTGGGTAAGATTTATTTTTAAAAAAGAAAAGAAAGAAATTGATACTTTTATTCAGCAAGGATGCTTTAAATTAATCAAAAGTGACAGAAAAGACATTTATAATGTTATAAAATGTTCACATTTTAAATAAATGTTGTTCTTTTGAACTTTCTATTAATAAAAAAAAATTCTGAAAAATGTATCACAGTTTCCAGTAATTATTAAGCAGCAAAAACTATTTTGAACATTGACAATAATAAGAACCATTATTGATATAAGCCACCAATAATATCTGACAAGTCAGCATATTATAATGGTTTTAATTGAGACTGCTGCTGAAACTTACAGGAATAAATTACATTTAAAAATATATTTAAATAGAAATCACTTATTTTAAATTGTAATAATATTTCACAATATCAATTTTTTTCTGTATTTTTTAATTAAATAAATGTAGTCTATATATATGCAGCCGTATTAATATATATATATATATATATGTATATTATGGTTACATTTATATAGTTTTTATATATAAAGATTAAAACCCCTTCAATTTCAATTTTTTTTTCCCATTTTTAACCAAGGTTTCTCTTTCATCCAGATAAGATTCCACTCTCTGTGAACATTTCCCAGAAAGAAGCAGCCAGCATAACTGAGAAAAACATCTTTGTCAGAGGGTCTGATGTGATTTTCAACGTCCAGATCCACGACCCAAGTAACTATCTGAAGACGGCTGATGCGGTGGACTTCATTTGGGACTTTCGGGATGGCAACCAGTTGGTCACCCACAGCAATGTGGCAACCCATGCGTACAACACGCTTGGAAATGTTACAGTCAAGCTCCTAGTTGAGGCATCATTCCGTGTACCCTGCCCACCACCGACTCCAACAGCAATGCACTTCACCCAGGCTCATACCCCAGGTAATCTCATCAACACAGGCACTTTACACTCCTAGACAACAGATATCCTCTTATCTAAGCCAGACATATAATGTTCATTATTATCCATTAAAATCAGGACAAAATGTGGACACTTGCTTGAAACTGCTGTCTTGTTAAAGCCCAACCAATATACAATATTCTGTTTGATGTGTTTTGTGTTTCAGAAATGCCTACTCTACCTCCTGGCACTCATGCATTCACTAGCAAAATGGAGACCACCAAGGGTAAGACAAGCAACAAAAATGTCTAATATGAATGACTACAAACAGAACACATAAATGACACTTCTACAACCCCAAACCCCAAACCTTCTTTTGTAAAATACAATGAAATCAAGAATCTGTGATTTGTTAATTCTCTTTCATCTTTAAGTAACTGTAGAAGTATAAAGAAAAGATGTCCAATGTTTTCACTGAACAACTTAATGGTATTTTGTAAATATAAACAAATTGATTTTGATGGCTGCTACAAAAAAAGTTAGAACAGAGGCAAAATTAAAAGATAGAATATCCAAGTTAAACACTTTTTACACAGTCCTCAATGTACCATACCAACTTGCAAAACTTAAACAATTAGTATCCTCAATTCTCAAAACTTTTCAAAAGTGTAATTAACGGTTGTAATTAAGCCTCTGTCCCAACTTTTTTGGCGTCGCAGCCACCAAAATCAACATTTGTTTTAATTCACAAAATACAATTAAGTTGTTCAGTGGAAACATTGGAAAACTTTTCTTGTACTTTTGTCAGTAAAATAAAGCTGAAAGAGAGTTAACAAATCACAGATTCTTGATTTTATTGCATTTTATAAATGTCCCAAATTTTCTGGATTTGGGGTTGTACAATGTATAGGCTTTATAAAACTTTTTAACTATTCTCTAGCTCCTATCATCACCAATCCTTCAAGTACCACCCCTCGAGTTCCTATGTCCGATGTCACATCAACCGAACCATTCCAAACTGATTCAGAGGAGACATCTATTACAGCAACTGCTGTACCTGAGGCCAGTTCAACCTATGAGCACCCGATGATCAAACACACACACTTCAAGGAGTCAGACTGTTTCCGCCACATGTATGGTTCATTTGAAGGCGAGATAATCATCATTGGTAAGATTACCAGACCACAGCAAGCATTTACAACAAACACAAAAATCAATTTTCGTCAAATAATTATTTTTTTTTGGTATGTATCAGGGTTATCGTTAGCTAAAACTAAAACCGTTAAAAAATAATTGTTTATAATAAAATAAACAACAACTGAAATAAAATTAAATATAAAAAAGCTACATTTCTAATTTTCATTTACTTTAAAGGTGCAATAAGCAATTTCTGAGAAATGCTGTTGAAAGTGGATCAGATGGAGCAATACAACAAACTTGTAGCCAATCAGCAGTAGGGGGCGTGTCCACTCATAATGGGGGAGGAGAGAGAGTGAGCAAGAGGGGGATTTGAAGAAAGACTTTAGAAAGTGAGATGGCTGAGAGACATTACAAAAGAGAAAAGCTCAGAGGAATATCACTGGGAAAAAAAGGATATGATCAGGCAACAGCTTTAGGACCCCTTGTTAAAATTAGAAAAGGCCTATTAGACCTAATTTGTAAAGTTAGCTATAGTAACAGGACAGTTTTGAGCGTTATTAGCCACGTTTCCTTTACACATTTGCGATATTTTCTAAATGTAGATAAAAAACGTTTGCGAAATTATGGTGTTTCAGGTGCAGTTTTGCAAAATATTCCCTTTTCCAACTGCCTAAAAAAAAACACCTCATGCAAGCTTAAAAAACGGTTTTGTGATATATGGGAGCTTTTGTGAAATTGACGTGTTTCCATTGGGCGTCTTTTCAATTATTTCAATTTGCGCAATATGAAGGAACTAACAACAAACTCTTGCTTCTGTATACTACTGTGTACCATATATGTTCATTTTTTTGTTCTTCCTTGTCATTCGTTCATCATCTTTGCTTTATGTTTCGTGAAGCATTATTTTAGCTTCTGCTATGATAAAAGAGACATCCACTCTTGTATTCTTCCAATACCTTTAATTTATTAGCCTAAACTTTATGCTTTTCAGCAAAAGACATCAGAAACATACATTTTGCCGCATTATGAAACCCTCGGCACACAGTTCTTAGCATATCGGAGCATAATTTACAATGCCCAAAAGTCAGTGGAGTGCAGAATGAGTTGTCAAAAACCGGCATCAAAGGATCATATACTCCTGGATATTGGCTCATTTCAAGATGGTGCGACTGTCAGACACATCTTAAAGTGTTTGACTGAGTAACTGGTAGATCTGTGCTGATTTGAGGCGCAAACTGTTTCAGACGGTTCAGTCCAATTTGATGAACCGGTTCAAAAGAACGATTAGATCGCTAACTGAGTTTCGGTTGATTTGAAATATCAATAGTGTTTCTCAGAAATCGCTGTCTGCACGTTTAAGTTGAACTAAATAAACTAAACCCCCCATTTAAGTAGCTTTTTTAAACGTGCCTTAGGAAAAAAATAAGGCCTAATCCTGGCTTCATCTAAGCCCTGTCTGTGAAACCATGACTAAAAATACAAAATGTAAGCGTAAAATGGAAACAGAAAATATTAAAATAAAATCTAATATACACAAAAAAAATCTATATAAATATATCAATGATTTTAAAATAACACTGGTATGTTTTGTACTTGTTATAATAATACATTAATGTTAAAATGTATAAAAACAAAATATTTTATGTTTTGCTTCTACAGAACCTCCTCCAGCTCTTCAGAATCTGCCAGCTAATCAGATTTTAAAAGTGTCAGCTGACAAAATTTCCAACATATCTGTAAACTTCATGGTGACATGCTCAGGCAGGTAAGATTTAGACAAACAGCATATATATATATATATATATATATATATATATATATATATATATATATATATATATATATATATATATATATATATATATATATATATATATATATACTGTGTATATACAGGTCCTTCTAAAAAAATTAGAATATTGTGATAAAGTTCATTATTTTCCATAATGTAATGATAAAAATTAAACTTTCATATATTTTAGATTCATTGCACACCAACTGAAATATTTCAGGTCTTTTATTGTTTTAATACTGATGATTTTGGCATATAGCTCATGAAAACCCAAAATTCCTGTCTCAAAAAATTCGCATATTTCATCCGACCAATAAAATAAGTGTTAATAATACACACACAAAAAAAGTCCACCTTCAAATAATTATGTTCAGTTATGCACTCAATAGTTGGTCGGGAATCCTTTTGCAGAAATGACTGCTTCAATGCGGCGTGGCATGGAGGCAATCAGCCTGTGGCACTGCTGAGGTGTTCTGGAGGCCCAGGATGCTTCGATAGCAGCCTTAAGCTCATCCAGAGTGTTGGGTCTTGCGTCTCTCAACTTTCTCTTCACAATATCCCAGATTCTCTATGGGGTTCAGGTCAGGAGAGTTGGCAGGCCAATTGAGCACAGTAATACCATGGTCAGTAAACCATTTACCAGTGGTTTTGGCACTGTGAGCAGGTGCCAGGTCGTGCTGAAAAATGAAATCGTCATCTCCATAAAGCTTTTCAGCAGATAGAAGCATGAAGTGCTCCAAAATCTCCTGATAGCTGCTGCATTGACCCTGCCCTTGATAAAACACAGTGGACCAACACCAGCAGCTGACATGGCACCCCAGACCATCACTGACTGTGGGTACTTGACACTTGACTTCAGGCATTTGGCATTTCCTTCTCCCCAGTCTTCCTCCAGACTCTGGCACCTTGATTTCCGAATGACATGCAAAATTTGCTTTCATCCGAAAAAAGTACTTTGGACCACTGAGCAACAGTCCAGTGCTGCTTCTCTGTAGCCCAGGTCAGGCGCTTCTGCCGCTGGTTCTGGTTCAAAAGTGGCTTGACCTGGGGAATGCGGCACCTGTAGCCCATTTCCTGCACACGCCTGTGCACGGTGGCTCTGGATGTTTCTACTCCAGACTCAGTCCACTGCTTCCACAGGTCCCCCAAGGTCTGGAATCGGCCCTTCTCCACAATCTTCCTCAGGGTCCGGTCACCTCTTCTCATTGTGCAGCGTTTTTTGCCACACTTTTTCCTTCCCACAGACTTCCCACAGAGGTGCCTTGATACAGCACTCTGGGAACAGCCTATTTGTTCAGAAATTTCTTTCTGTGTCTTACCCTCTTGCTTGAGGGTGTCAATGATGGCCTTCTGGACAGCAGTCAGGTTGGCAGTCTTACACATGATTGCGGTTTTGAGTAATGAAACAGGCTGGGAGTTTTTAAAAGCCTCAGGAATCTTTTGGAGGTGTTTAGAGTTAATTAGTTGATTCAGATGATTAGGTTAATAGCTCGTTTAGAGAACCTTTTCATGATATGCTAATTTTTTGAGACAGGAATTTTGGGTTTTCATGAGCTGTATGCCAAAATCATCAGTATTAAAACAATAAAACACCTGAAATATTTCAGTTGGTGTGCAATTAATCTAAAATATATGAAAGTTTAATTTTTATCATTACATTATGGAAAATAATGAACTTTATCACACTGCAAATTTTTGAAAAGGACCTGTATATATATAAAAGCAGACAGAAGATCATATTCTTCATGAGAAGACAGAGAGTGAAGAGCATTTTTAATGTAGTTGATTCTGATCTGCAGTGAGCATTTGAGGCCCCCCAGCTGAGACATTTCACAGCACGTCACTGTCATATGTCAAGAACATTCAGTCGCATTTACAACACAGATGACGTGTGGATCACACCCAATATAATTGAGCATCATCCCTCCTTTTCTCAGTGTTCCCTCAGTGGCTTGCACCATAGTGGCCAACTCCGCCTGTCGGGAGGTCAAGAATATCTTGTGTGAGGACGTGGCCCCTTACGGCGAGGGCTGCGAAATCAGTTTGACACGCATTTTCCAAACGCCGGGCACTTACTGTGTAAACATCACGCTCGGTGTGCCTGGAGGCTTAGCTCTTGCCACCACCACCTCAGTCACAATTGGCAACAGCCCTGACAAGAGTAAGTTTGTATGTAGTGTCCCTTGACATTTACACAATTTTTTTTCAAATTCATTTTTATAGAATTCTCTGGTTTCACTTTATTTTGATGGTGCCTTTAACACATTCTGTTGAAGTAATGTTGCACCTACATGTCTAATAACTCACATTAGTAAAGTATTTGTACTGGGTTAGAATAATTTGGCATGTAGTTGCAGAGTTACTTATAGTCAACAGAATGTTCAAAAGGGACCATCATAAGTAATGTTACACATTTTTATTACAAGTTATTTTAGTATTATTTAAATAATATTATAGTATTTCATATTCTGAATTAGCTTTTTTTGTATAATTTGACATTTATTTTATGTACTTTTGCCGTTTTTATTCATTTCTAAAAAATATATTTCTATTTATTTTTACTTCGGTTTTAGTTTAGGTCATTTTAGTACTTAAACTTATTTTATTTCATTTAGTTGCCAAGGCAAATTTTTATCTAATTTTTTTTAACAGCTTTCTAAAAATACAATTCTTTTTTAGTGTTGCTAACTATTTCCAATGGAAATTAGCTAAAGCCTGCTCAAAAAAGTTGTTAAATGTTGCTAGATGACGTAATATACAAACTCCTTATCTGTGCTCACTTTATTTTAATATTATAGTATGTAATATATAGCTGATCATTTACATATTTTCTGTCAGCCAGCAGAACAAGTATGATATAGTGACTGACTAAATGTTAACCAGCAGTTCAAAAAGTCACTTGTTGCTTTTTCCCCCACTAAAGTCACTAAAGAGGTGTGAAGTCTCTAAATCGTCTCTAACTTTTTCTGTTTTGGGCCTCACAAATTTTTCACTTTAAATCAAACATTTATAAAGATTTAGAAATGTATAAATTTACAGACTTATAGATAAAATATTTATGTAACTATATAATTAGAATTGGCTGATGCATATTAAATGTAAATGTAATCCATCCTTTTAGACTCTCCTAAATCCTTCCACGTTGCTGAGGTGGTTCTGTCTTCCAGCGCTGTGCTGATTTTCATCTTTGCATTCATTGCCGTCATGGTTTTCAAGTGAGTACCACTGACCAAACTGACGTTTTAAAAACATAATCTGCATCTAAATCCCTTCCTTTTTTTTTTCTATTCCTTTTAGGCGATATAAGGTGTATCGCCCAGTGAGACGCTCTATGCTGGAGGATGCCGAGAGAAATACTGGTAGCTGGAGTTTAAGCAGAATAAGAACAGCTCTGTTCTCTGCCGACGAGGAGAGGAGTCATTTATTGACAGAAAGGCCACAATAGACTGATCAGAGTTGTCGCAGCATAGTTTCCGCAGCTGCTATTTATTCGATACATCACTCAAGCTGTAGTCTATCTTTAAGAATAACAAACGTGATCTCGTAGACAAGTGTTATCAGCGAGATTATTACTCTGGCAATCTTTTATTCAGTTAAGATAGAATAAATAATCAAAGCATTTATTTACCGCACATACAAGCTTAAAGATTTTTAATGGGAGACATGGGATGAATGAGCTCAAATATACCAGATCTACAGGGTTTTACGAATCTAAAGTAATCATCTAAGATGACTTAAACTATCTGACCTATCACAGAAAGTGTTTGGTTTTCGCAAACCGAAATCACTAAAATATGAACCACTTAATGCTAAAATTACCGCTTTTGGCCAATTTTGAGTGAAGCTTTGTGGCATTTGATTTGACATTGTTCATATGAAATGTTTCTTTATGTGCAGAAAGGTTTGAGAAAGTTGAGTGAGAAGGGTAGTGTAATGTTATGAGAAGATACTATGTTTTGAATATATTCAAGAGATATTGATCCATTTTTAATGTTTGGGGAGTGAATTTGGTGCACATTTTTGGAGAAGGACCGATGTCTTTCAGTTGATGGTAATTAAGCTGTTATTTAATAAGAAAACACTTTACTAACAATTTCTTCTTGAGGCATGCATTTGGGAAATTTGTATGATCACATGCATGCAGGTTGGGTATTTAAATTAATTTGACAGCACTTCTGGAAAATATTAGCTAATCATTCATGATAATAGAAATGAACCACTCCTGTAAGTGCTGTATATACAAAAATATTCTAATAAACTTTCTAAACCACTATCTGCTAATGTACATGCCATTTTAATACATTGATAGCCCCTTTTGAAAATTCCTCAACCTTTGTAGGGGTCATTGTATTTTAACAGAAATTAAACTAGTTTTTGGGAACAACAACCTTTCAGTTCTAAGTCAACACCCCTAAATACACCAAAATTAGCAAACAAATATGGACCCAAAGAACAGCCAAGGAATCACAAACGATGGTTGTTAGGAGCCAACTTGACTTTTAATTATTTTCTTTGTATCAGAGGCATTTGACAAGTGGAGGTGTGTGAGGGCGCACAAGCACGGAGGGGATGTTGCTTATGCTGAAATCGGACAACGTTTTCCCCGGGAACAATTCCAGATCCCGGAATTCCACATCACATTCCCACTGAAACATGATTCACCACACAACACATCCATGAAATTAAATGAAATTGGATCAGATCAGTCAAAATAGAAGAAAAAAAAGAACAAAAAAACTAGCATCCATAAGACATGAAAAAAGTAAAAAATGAAGACTCCATTGTTCATATTTCATGAGCAAGAAATGAAGCAGGTCCTTGAAAAAAAAAAATTCTATAGCCATCATTAATCAGTTTCAAAATTAAACACTTTGACCTTTAATACAATACCTATGCAAGAAATAAAGCCCAATACAGGAAGCCACACCACCAAACCAATAAGCGGAAAGAAAAAGAAAAAGGAAGGGGGAAAAAAAAGCAATTAGGTGAGGTTTCAAATTAGTTAGCAGAGAATACATTGCAGGCAAAAATGAAATCATTTTCTTAGTCATCTTTAAAGCCTAGCCATACATGATTTTTTTTTTAAATGATATTTTTTTTTCTGTGAGGAAAGGGACAAATGGGATATGACCCTATAGATTCTAACAAATAGCAATATGCCTCTAATTTAAATACTTTTCTAACAAGAGGTAGATCAAAAAACGGTGTAAGAGAGGTGTGTTAAGAAAAACAATACGATAACTTGTGCCCCTCTGGTCAGCGCTCGGCGTCACGCGCATACCCAGTGCGGAAGTGTTCGCGAGGGACTCGAGGTATCGCTGCGCGCGCTGGAGGTCTCGGGTGAGATGGAAGGATTCACGCCATACACCCTTTCCTCAGCTGAGGTAGACAATGGTCTAACTAGTGTGGAAGCATGTATGCACTCTTTTACCACAATCAAATCATATTTACATTCTGCACGAAAACAAAGGAATATTGGTTTTTCACTTATTTACTAAACGTTTAGTTTCCTTGCTAATGTTCATTTTATATATTTTTTTGCCTTTTCACTTTGAATGATAAACGAAAAATATAAATGAAACAGTTGACGCGTTCATCTCTACGTCAAAGCTCGTTAGCCTAGAGACGCGCCCCTGACTATTGTAACCTAATAGCTATCAACGCAAAAGCATCAGAACAGTGAAACTTCCCAAACCCGACATGCATTGACTGACGTTAAACACTGAAAATCTTCGGCATGTAAAGCCCAGTTTGATGCAAAAAGCCGCCCCAAAACCAAACGGAGCGCATTATTTGGAAAGGGGGAAAAATGAGCACGGGAAAAGACAAAAAAACAAAAACAAAAAACAACCTCAATCGGGCTGGTCGTTCTTTTTTTCATGATAGACAACTAGTCGCGTTGAGGATGGGGGGTGTCAAAGAGGTTACAGCAGGACCTTGATTATCCCTGACCTCTATTGCTTGCATCCAACCCTAACTGAAGTGTAATGAATTGCGGGTGAAACGTATGCTACCGCCGAGACAGGGATTAGCATATTAGCACGGCATTGCTGCAGTATGTATGGTTGGCGTTATTTCTCATTACTTTGACGGTGTTCAGAGGGTGGTGGCTCCTCAGCGACACTGAGGCGCTTTTCTTTTCTTTCTCCTATCTGTAGCTAACATAGAAGCCCAAACTCCGCTCTTTTACACACCAGATATGCGCAAACTTATATACAGTTATTCATCGCGCGCACGCTGCAAACAGAGCAAGGCGAAGTTTAGGATTCATCCGTTCACAACAGACTAAATTTTACATTTTCTTAAAAAAATAAAAAATGTTCAAGAACTATTAGCTTTATAAAGTATACAAAATACCACAAAGCAAAATAAAAAAACAGAACATTTTTTTTCATATATCATTTTCTTTTTTCTGAGGTACTCTAGCCTGAGGTAGATCAGTAAAATGCATATTAACTTGGTTTCCTGGCCAACACCAATCAACACTCCCCTCAGTCATAAGTGGCAGTGTTGCTCCACCTTCTTTCATAATTTTACACATGTATATATATCTATTAATCTATAAAATGCATCAGAATTTATAAAATGCCACTATGGATCACAGGACAGCGTACTTCCTTCAACAATCCTCTTTCCATCTCAAGCCGAAGACCTTAAACCCCACCCCGTCACCCATTCCGCACCCCAAAAAAAAACAGGCTCAAAATGCCTTTTACACTCAAATGCTGCATTTCCCAATGAACTCAAATATCAAAAACTACATTTAACGTCTGTCAATTAAGGACTGTGCATTTATCGTATTAAGGCAGGAACTGGGTGGCTGATTTTCCTATGATTTGATTCAAAGAAATTGTGAGGGGAGGGAAGGTGTACACAATCTCAATGAAACTTCAGGAGGAATGGGTGTAAAAGCGGGCGGGGTTGTAAAGACATTCCCTGACCCCTGAGATGGACGCATCCCGTGTCCTGTCAGTCTCCGAGAAGACGAGGTGGCTCTATTTCCTCCGGGTGACTGGTGGACCTGTGGCTGAGGCCTTAGGCTGCTGCTGCCGCCTCACCTGAGCGATAATCTCCTGGATCTTCCGCTGAGCCAGCTGAGAGACGTGAAAGATAATGGAAAAATACACAAATCAAAGCCCAAAATAACATAATACCATCACAGTACTTGAGCAATAAATGAAAAAAGGCTGAATTATTGTATACTGGATAAAGCTGTGTGTAAGGCTCAATGAATCATTAAGAAATTTCCAAATCCAAATTTACTAAGTATGTGACTAAGTATTTAAATACAACACATTAACAAATTTATTCGGATCAGAGAAAGTATTTTACCACCAGGAATTTTCACATTTTAACCATTATTCAGCTCTATCATGTCTAGTAGCTCAATCACCTGGCTTGCATAGAAGTGGCCGGTGATTTTTACTACTACTTGGTCATTTTCATCAGGCGTCTGGTCCCGCGGGACAACCACCTCTGCACTGGTCAAGTTCTGTAGTTCATTCACCTAAAGACAAACAGAGCAGCTCGGTCATTCCTGGGAATCAGTGCCTTTGGTGTCCCCAGTAAAGATTATGATCTTACTGCCTTAAAATATTAAACAATATCTTAGCTGTCTTAGTCATAAATAACACCATTTGAACCCTAAGCATATTGAATTAGATAATTGTTTTTATATACATTTTACAGTATTTTGCACCACCAAATAGCACCATTTTTCCTATGTCCCCAGGTTTGAGTACCCCATTTTCATAAATACAGCACATACTATATTTCTTTTATACGTTGTTGGGTATATCAATATTGTTATAGATGTATAGAGTTTAAATATTAAATTAATTTGAACAATTACAATAAACATTTTTAGCTTGACCCTTAAATTATTGTCCACTCTGTTATTTGACCACTTTCTCAAGTCAATTTTTTTTATCTTTGAAATTCAATGTCAACCTTGTAGTAACTCACAATGTAAAAACTGCACATAAATGTAAAAAGTATTACAATATGATTGTAATAAAATTTTACATTATGAGAAATGTATTACCATTATAAACTCACCGAAAACGGTGGCAATTGTATTAGCTTTCGAAACAAATGTTAGTATCCTTCCAGTACATTAAATAAAATTAACCCCCTAAATCCAGTCTTAAACTACCTGCAAAATGCAACATTAAAATGTATGCAATTATTATAATATTTTTATAAAAACAAAGCATTGGTATTCATTTACTGTACATTTAAAAAATCTAAATCCAGTCTTAACCTGTCAACAAAATTCACCAGATTGCTGATACTACTATTACTACTACTATGCATAAGGTATGCATACTGTTAAATGACAAAAAGTTTTATATACCAACACTCTTTACAAATGTGTGTAAAAACAAAACAAAAACATCAATCATATGGAGGGGTGTGGGGGTGTGTGTGTGTGTGAGATCACATTATTTGCTTCAGCCAACGGCAGCATGTTAAGCAAAGTGTACATGTACAATGTACATCAGAGAGCATGTTGAAAAATACAGTACAACTTACAATCATGTACAGCGGTTATAAAAAGTCCACACACCCCTGATAAATCTGTTTGGTTTTGTGATGGAAAAAGGTTCTAAATTTATTTATTTACTTTTTTTTACACCAACTACTAGTAATATCAGTAATCTGGTGGACTTTGTAGGGAGGTTAAGACTGGATTTAGATTTTTAAAATATACTGTAAAAGGAATACCAACACTTCGTTTTAATAAATTATAATACTAATTTTTTTTAATGCATGCATATTTAAATCTGTTGCATTTCGCAGGTAGTTTAAGACTGCATTTAGCAGTTTAAAAATGTACTGTAAAGGAATACTAACATTTATGTTTTAAAAGCTATTACAATTGTGACAAACAATTGTGTTATAAACTTCACATAATGTAAAAAACATTGTATAATAATTTTTTTTTTTTTAAGGAAGTTACTACATTATGAACATTTTATTACAATAATAATGTAACTTTACATTATGTGCAGTTTTTCCACCTGGTGTCTGATTTTAGGTCAGAATGTCCACTCTGTTAAGTGTCCAACCTGTTAAATCAGGAGACCTAACAGAGTGGACAGAGCTGTGTATGCGAAGGACGGTGCTTGATACAGTATAGTGTCCCCACTAAAGATGCGCGGATGAGCTATTATTTCATCCGCATCACAAAACTCATCCGTCCGCCATCCATCCCCACCAACGGTTTTTGACCAATTTTCAAAGCCGCACCCGCCCGCCATCCGCTGATTGTTTTAAGGTCTATGGGCGGCGCAAGGCGCTGCTGACGCGAGCTGCAAAGGCTAGAAAGCTCTTGCCTGTTCTAGAAAGGATACGGATGTAGGTAACAATATTTAACAATGAACCAATCGCATGAAAAAATATATATACAAACACCACCCGCCCTAATTTAATTTAAATATTATTTTTCGTCACGTCATCCGCCCGCTCTGTGGTTTATCAGCGGCTGAAACCGCCAAGTTCCCACTCCCATCACGACACTGGGGCATTTGGACCCACACAGACCACAGGGTGAGCACCCCCTACTGGCATCACTTACACCTCTTCCAGCAGCGAACTGGTTTTCCCAGAAGGTCTCCCATCCAGTACTAACCAGGGTCAACCCTGCTTTAGCTTCAGTGGGCAACCAGTCTTGGGCAACCAGTCTTGGGCTACAAAGTACAATTCATACATAAAATATATATTGTCTGATAACTGATGTTTTTAAAGGGACATGAGTTGTCCAAGATAATGTACAGCCCATAAGTTGGAATCATAAATATTTTAAGGGGACCTATTATGCAAAATACATTTTCATTTTGTTTAACAAATCCATCCACTCCAATTGCTTTTTTCCCCATTAATATGAAACTGCGTCTTAAAGAACGTTCACACTGCAAGCCTTAGTGCTCAATTACAATTTATTGCTCAGATCTGATTTTTATTGTATAGTTGTTCACATTGTCATTTTAAATGTGGCCAATATCAGATTCCAGTGTGAACAGATCATGGTCCTGGACTGATCCGCATGCACAAAATAACGATAAAAAGACGCGCAGCTCTCTGTCATACGGAAGTAAACACGGAGGACATTAAAGTACATGATTATGCGTTTATTTATAGCGTGATCTGCCATGGAGGCCAGAAAATTTATGTGCAGGCAATATAAAATATATTAAAAAAAACTAAGATGAGTATGTGAAAAAAGAGAACAGAATTTTTAAACATTTATGATACGAGCCCTCATGATTTGCTTGTATATAAAGCTGTTGCTGTAATACCGGTACTTATAACTTCAGATACATCCCTGTCCTTTCACTGACTATCTTGAGCAACTGTCTTGATAACTTTGGGTAAGCAAAATCTTTGAAGTTGCTCCTATGAGCGCAGAATTGTGACGAATATTGCTCTAGAGAGTGTTGTCAAAAGTACTCACTTACCATGTCACATAAAAAAAAAAAGTGACCGGTCCGCTGATAGACGCCTGCTTGTGCTTTCAAATGCTCCCGCTTTCAAAACTATTTCGCTTTTAAACGCTCCTGTGAGTTGATCATTGTAGCCAATCACAGACATGCAGTATCCGATTAGCACGTGAACACAATGGCCAATCAGATGAGTTTATGATTCCGCGCTCAAAGCGTCATTTTTTTTAAATTTCAGCACCGGTACTCAGTACTTTTGACGACAACTCTAGAGTGACAAAACTCGCATGAATTCCGATGACCATTCAGACTGAGGTCGCATTGCAACTAAATTTGGAAGTGGCCCAAATCAGAATTGAAAAGTTCAGATTCCATGTGGTTTGTGCTGTTCACACTGTCATGACAAAAACAGATCTGAGTCACATATGAACAAAAGTCAGATTTGGGCCACATATACCTGCAATCTGAACGTAGCCGAGCTGTTCAAGAATGTACTCCAAAGTGACGTCACATTAGAACAGGCCCTCCCATGACCCATATATAAGCTGCTCATTTCAGGCTAGACCAGAAGTCCTAAGTACAAGTCTCGGGATTCTATGGGAACTGGAGCTTCTAACGGCAGCTGCAGTGACGCAATGACTTTTTATTTAGAAGGTGGGACGTATACTAATATATATATATGCACCATCTGACATCGAGCTTTCTGTGTGGGCTCAGAAAACCATAAATTAGAAGATGCTATGAACTGATATGGCTTTAAAACAAGCAAATAAACTTTCAAGATGACAAACTGCAATGTCACGTGAACGTCTATCTCACGATAGAGATTGCCAGAAAACAGCATCTGTTTGGTTTTGATTGAGCATACGAGGCACGAGCTGTAAAGGCACAGCATTGTAGAGTGGTGCAGGTATGACGTAAATTTGTAGGCCAAAACAAGTCAGCATTTTTGCACTTCCGGTTCTATGTTTGGTTAAATGGCTGAAATAAGGTCTGTGGTAACAAGCTCAAGATACTTTCATGTTTAATTCAACCACAAAATATATGAGTATAACCCTCCTCGTGATTGTTTTTTTTAAGCTGTTATGCATCTTGAAAAAGGTGGTTGCTAACAAGTGGCTAAATGGGACTACAGTGGCTGTCAAGGAGATTAAACATCACGCTGAACAGAAACTCAGTCCACTTTTACAGCATCGTTATGCTTATAATTGTGCTCTTACAAACTATTCTAATTCAAACTTTCTGGGAAAATGTTTTTTAGATAAAAAAAAAAGATGTCAGAAGCTTAGTGATGGTGACGGTGAAGTCATAGGACATTTTTGAAGTGGTTAAATTTACCCGAGCTTGACAAATCATTTTTCAAATGTTTTACATCTCCCTACTACGATTGGAAAAATTCCTTTTAAAACAGTTTGATTTTCTAAATTTTATGATGTTCATAAGGCACCGCATGCCAGGATTGAGCCAGCTAAGACCATTGAATGCTGGGAATAGTAGCATCTGTAAAGCAAACAAGAGCATTGAAAACTTATAAAAGAAAAGTGCCGTTTACCGTTTTGCCTCCTTTGCCAATGACTCTGCCAGCGGCGAATGATGGCACTTTTATGTGAGCCTCTAATTTAACCTCCTCCTTCGGTCCAAAAAAGTTCTCCTCTTTTAACTTCCCAAATATACGTCCCTGAGCCTGAGAAAAAAAAAACAGCAGAGAGAAACAATACACAAATTACTGTACAGGTCCTTCTCAAAAAATTTGCATATTGTGGTAGTTAATTATTTTCCATAATGTAATGATAAAAATTAAACTTTCATACATTTTAGATTCATTGCACACCAACTGAAATATTTCAGGTCTTTAATTGTTTTAATACTGATGATTTTGGCATATAGCTCATGAAAACCCAAAATTCCTGTCTCAAAATTAGCATATTTCATCCGACCAATAAAATAAGTGTTAATAATACACACAAAAAAAAGTCAACCTTCAAATAATTATGTTCAGTTATGCACTCAATTCTTGGTCGGGAATCCTTTTGCAGAAATGACTGCTTCAATGTGGCGTGGCAGGAGGCAATCAGCCTGTGGCGCTGCTGAGGTGTTATGGAGGCCCAGGATGCTTCGATAGCGGCCTTAAGCTCATCCAGAGTGTTGGGTCTTGCGTCTCTCAACTTTCTCTTCACAATATCCCAGATTCTCTATGGGGTTCAGGTCAGGAGAGTTGGCAGGCCAATTGAGCACAGTAATACCATGGTCAGTAAACCATTTACCAGTGGTTTTGGCACTGTGAGCAGGTGCCAGGTCGTGCTGAAAAATGAAATCGTCATCTCCATAAAGCTTTTCAGCAGGTGGAAGCATGAAGTGCTCCAAAATCTCCTGATAGCTAGCTGCATTGACCCTGCCCTTGATAAAACACAGTGGACCAACACCAGCAGCTGACATGGCACCCCAGACCATCACTGACTGTGGGTACTTGACACTGGACTTCAGGCATTTTGGCATTTCCTTCTCCCCAGTCTTCCTCCAGACTCTGGCACCTTGATTTCCGAATGACATGCAACCACTGAGCAACAGTCCAGTGCTGCTTCTCTGTAGCCCAGGTCAGGCGCTTCTGCCGCTGTTTCTGGTTCAAAAGTGGCTTGACCTGGGGAATGCGGCACCTGTAGCCCATTTCCTGCACACGCCTGTGCACGGTGGCTCTGGATGTTTCTACTCCAGACTCAGTCCACTGCTTCCGCAGGTCCCCCAAGGTCTGGAATCGGTCCTTCTCCACAATCTTCCTCAGGGTCCGGTCACCTCTTCTCGTTGTGCAGCGTTTTTTGCCACACTTTTTCCTTCCCACAGACTTCCCACTGAGGTGCCTTGATACAGCACTCTGGGAACAGCCTAGTTGCTCAGAAATTTCTTTCTGTGTCTTACCCTCTTGCTTGAGGGTGTCAATGATGGCCTTCTGGACAGCAGTCAGGTCGGCAGTCTTACACATGATTGCGGTTTTGAGTAATGAAACAGGCTGGAAGTTTTTAAAAGCCCCAGGAATCTTTTGCAGGTGTTTAGAGTTAGTTGATTCAGATGATTAGGTTAATAGCTCGTTTAGAGAACCTTTTCATGATATGCAAATTTTTTGAGACAGGAATTTGGGGTTTTCATGAGCTGTATGCCAAAATCATCAGTATTAAAACAATAAAACACCTGAAATATTTCAGTTGGTGTGCAATGAATCTAAAACATATGAAAGTTTAATTTTTATCATTACATTATGGAAAATAATGAACTATCACAATATGCTAATTTTTTGAGAAGGACCTGTATATTCATGCAATGAATTGATTCATAAAACATCAGAACATTTTTACCTTGAACTGTGCCTCTGGTGGTCCAGTAATAATGACCATTCTTTGCTTGGCATCAACTTCATCAGCAGGTGCAATCTATTGAAGACAAAAATGACAGATCTTAAACTGTAATGCTGCAATAGCCATGGCAAAAATAACAAATCCTACTCATAACTATTAAGTTTAACAAACAGGATTAGAAAGGAAGATAAAAAGGTCACAAGTCATTCTTACGGTCACTCACTTTGATTGACGCACCAGCAAAGCGACTGAGCTGTTTAATGTGCTGGCCCTGTTTGCCGATAATAGCACCAACTGCCAGGGCAGGAATGAAGAGGTGCACGGTTTCTGACTCCATCTGTGGCTGCTGACACAAATACACTCATGAGTTATGATCACACATTTAACTAAATAAATCTGCTTTTATGCGAGACATCAAGAGAATATGCCACAAGACAACAAACAACGTCCTAGGAAAAACATTCACTCACACGGTCAATTAACTAGTTAACTATCAGGGGTCATAACATGAGGAATGAAGACTTGGTCTTTCGACTTCACCCTGCTTGGAAAACATACCACAAGGTTCATAACTTGTCCATTCCACACCAAAAGAACACATTTATTCAAAGGAGGCTGCAGAAACGCTCCTTCTGATATCATCCTGATGAAAAGAGCTATATTAATACCCAGCCTATTCAGCAACCAGAAAATCTGCTCACTCAGTTATAGTGAGATAAAACTATTTTACTGAGGCTGTTATTTTATGCTATATGATTACTTTAACAGAAGTCCCCAATTCAGTCTCAACTTTGTGCCATGCAAAAAATTTATTTTAGAACTTATCACAGGTCTGTCGCTTGAGCAAACGGTTGCAACTCAATTCACATATTGAGGTTTTTATTAAAAGGCACAGCAGTAAGAAAAATAAATTAAAAAATGGAGTCATACAAATGTAGATTGAGCAAACATTCAACATGAGAACTATTCAGAAAAGTCAAGGGGTGAAAATAAATACCTAATAAGCCAATAGACAAAATGACACCTGTGCATTTCATTCTAGTTTTTGGGTTAGTCCAACTCCATGTTATTCATGCCCTTTCAAACTTGACAACGTTCATTCCCACCCATCACAAACACACAAAGCACTTTAGGTCTACATCACGTGTTAAACATCAGACCCGCAGTTTTTCCAGCATTTCTGTTAGCTGTGGAGGCTGAGCGGCGTCCCCGGGCAGCAACTAATCAGGGAGCAGACGTTTGTCCCTTCACCAAATCCAG
The DNA here is from genome assembly GCA_030578275.1 of Meda fulgida. Taxonomy (NCBI): domain Eukaryota; kingdom Metazoa; phylum Chordata; class Actinopteri; order Cypriniformes; family Leuciscidae; genus Meda; species Meda fulgida. The sequence continues at coordinate 23,401,763 of CM060634.1, read as the reverse complement.
TTGCGAGCAGCCAAGCCATGCAGTGCATGGTGGGTAATAAACAAAAACTTACAGAAAAGGCTGTACTGCTGCTGGAGGAGAGCGTAGAGGCCCAAAACGGCACCTCACTCCCAAACACGCTGCACTAAGGAAGAAACATACACATTAACACGCACACTCCCCCACACACACACTATACATCCGTAACCAAAAGTATTGGCAGTGGCATAAATTGTTACGCAAAGTTTGTCACGTTCTTCCCTCTACAACTCACTCTTGCATGCTGGATATCAGCTTCTGGGCCAAAACCTGACACAGATCCAAAATGTCTATGTAATGATCTTCGAGTCGCTTCATTACTAGTCTTGTCTTCTTGCTCAAACATGGTGCAAAACGCACGGATTTGCTGCTACCAAATTGCTTCCGGATCAGTGGGAGAAGTTGCTCTTGCAGGACATTTTGATTCAATTCTTTATTCATGGCAGTGTTTTTGGGCATAATTGTGAGCGCACACTTCCTTGGATGAAAAGAACCCCACCCATGGATGGTTTCAGGATGCTTCCCTGTTGGCACAACACAGGACTCATGGCTTCTTCTCTGCCCTTCTTGACACCAAGCCATTGTCCAAAAGTCTTCGCCCTGACTGTGCACTCACACCCACCAGCTGCCAATATTGAGAAAGCTCTGCACTGGTGGTGCGGTCTTTTGTCCACGGCTGTAGGCGCCAACTGTACATATTGCCGTCACATACGTAAATAGTGTTGTCAAAAGTACCGACTTCAGAACCAGGTCGGTTCTGAAATTTTAAAAAATGTGACGCTATGAGCGCTGTTGAGCGGAATTATAAACACCTGTGATTGCCCATTGTGTTCACACGCTCATCAAATATGTCTATGATTGGCTACAATGATCAGTGCTTCAAAAACATGTTGTAAATATACATCAATGACGATCTTCACGGAGCGCTTACACAGATGCACACAGGAGCATTTGAAAGCAGCCATCTATCAGTGGACCAGTCCGCTGAAAAGGGTCACATTTTTAAAATTTCAGTGCCGACGTCAGTACTTTTGACAACACTATACGTACATTAACACGCTCTCAACTTGCATAAGTGCACACCAAACATGCATCTCACACACACACGCAAACAATTATATCTAATCTTGTTACCCCAAAAGATTGATAGCCAGCTTGAGCCCCAGCCGGAGGTCCTGATACCACAGAGGGTGACATCCCTCCACCCGCTGCACCGGGAAAAATACCCAACGCATTTAGATTGAGCCCTGGAATCAGGTTAGATTGTAGCTAGAGGAATAAAAGGGCAGATATTTTTGTTGTTGTACTGTATGTAATATCAGATGAAAATGAATCCATAATGATATCATTGCAGACTTACATGCATGGCTGCTACGTCATTCTCGTAGGACTCACGGATTTTCTTCATGACTTCTTCTTCTGCTTTTGAGCAAGCATCTAATGTTCCCTTAACAGTAATGGTGCGCTCTGGGTTATACAAGGTCAGATCCTGCAGACTGGGATTGGAGGGATATGGAAAGAAAGAGAAAGAAACATGAAGTAACTGTTAATACAAATACATGCTGAAGACATCTAGTTATCAACTAAAAACCAAAAATTGATCGTAGAAATAAAGCTGAAGAGAAAAAAATAATATTTTTTTATTCATCTATATACATACACATATATAAAAATTTGAAATAAAAATAAAGCCAAATATAAATGACAAACTGAAAATATAAAATAAAAGCCAATTCAAAATATCAATAAATCCTATAAAAGGATCTAATTAATGCTAAAATAACACTAAAGATAACCAGTAGAATCAAAACGAAAACACACCAATTTAAGTCCTTTGGTAAAGTGGCATAGACGGAGTCATCAACCTTAGACGTGTGCCAAAAGAGGCAACCAGTCACACGCGAGTGATAAAAGTGAGAAAGAGGCATAATTTAGTAAAATATAATTATAATAAAAAGGAAAATCTAAATTCCCTCACATTTGAAGGTCAAACTACCACTTGAAGTAACAGTCCTCATTATTATGCAGCCTACATTTAGTAATGCTGGATGGAAACCAAACACTCCAACTGAACTGAGCAGCATGGATAAACCCACTGGACAAGTTAAATGCATATTCAGTGGGTCAACACAATGTAAATCAGAGTGTTGCCTCGAGCAAAGTTTTAAAACAATGATCTCTGCAGAATAAATGACATCTTCGGAAGTTTTTATGTAACGAATAAAGATTCAACCCAGTGTACATGATTTATTCATGTCATGGTGCATGCTGGGAAACATTTCCCAGCAAACGGTTATGATTTTTTTTTTCACACATTGCTGACCTCAAAGTATAAAGAACACACACACACACAAAAAAATAAAAAAGTACTTACGGTGATATTGTGATCTTTGTGTCAGTATCTTGTTCAATTTTCTTCAAGTTGCGTCCCTCCTTTCCAATCAGACGGCCAACAAAATTATTATGAGCCAGAATCTTTAGAGGGATTTCTTCAGTGCTGTGTATATGGAGGGTATAAAGGGTTTAATGTGACTAAATGTGCAACATTGAGTGTAAATGACTACAGTTGTGTCCGACATGATACACTATACACAATGTATTTATGCACTATGTACTTAACCGTGTAGTGTATGAATTCTATATGGATATTTTGTCATTCAACATTGGAGTCTGATAGCGCCTACCCCTACATTATGTAATTAAAGCGGCAACTTTTCTGTCAATTTACTTTTTTGCACTTTTGAGAATTTTCAGTGAGAACTACTCACACCATTTATACTACAAAACACCATAGAATAGTGCACAAGTACGCAAATTGGGACACACCTCCCATCTGGGAAGTTTGTGTAACAGTGTAGTATGACATTCAAAAAGGATCAACAGAAACAGTGACAGCTTGTGTATCATCGCACATTTTAGTGTCAATTGCCTCTTTCTGCATGATCTCCATGATGTTTCGACAGGCAGAACTGCATCCCTCTGGCGTGGAGTGAACAGTGATGGGCTTCTCCGCAGCCCCTGCATTCTCCTTACGATGGATATCAATCCTGTGTGCACATACACAATATGTTATCAACTTGTTAGAGCAGTCTGACCAACGCTGGGTTCCCATCCCAAATGCAAGGATGTATTAAATAGACCGAAGGTGACAGGTAAAGACATTCATAATGTTACAAAAGATTTCCATTTAAAACAAATAGAGTTCTTTTGAACTTCTATTCAAAAGAATATTGAAAAAAGTCTCACGGTTTCCACAAAAAAAGTTAAACGTTTTTCAAAGTTGATAAGAAATGTTACTCGAGTACAGCATATTAGAATGATTTCTGAAGGATCATGTGGCACTGAAGTTTGGAGTAATAGTTGCTGAAAATTCAGTTTTGCCATGACAGAAATATATATATTTTTAGAATATATTAACATGAAAAGATATGACTTAGATATTCATTTTGATTTTTTTTGCCCAAATAAATAAAGTCTTAGTGAGTACAATACACTGTTAAAAATATCTTTTACCAACCCCAAACGTTTGATTGATATTGTAAGTAGCCTACATTTACATGATCGGAAACCATTCAAATCATATCTACAACAACATTTATTTATAAATCACATTTAAACAATATAGATTGATCCGAAGTGCTGTACATAGTACAAAGCAGGTCTACACTAAAAAAAAAAAAAACAATTACAGGTTTCCAAAAGCTAAAGAATAAAAATGCATTTTAAGAGTAGATTTAAAAATGTCCAATGAAGGAGCAGACCTCACGTGATATGGGAGACCATTCCAAAGCTTGGGCCCAGCCACAGAAAAGGCCCGATCACCCTTTGATTTGTAGCGATACCGTGACACATTAAAGAGCAATTGATTGGAAGATCTAAGCGATACAAGATCTACAGAGCTGGGAATTTGAGAACTGGTTGTAAAATGGGCCAATAAATGTATGTACAACTTAAGTGGTTAGAAAAAAACAAAACTACGCATCAAGCAGTGGTTACATTTAAACAAACTTTTCAAAAACAGTCTTTAATACATCAATTTGGAAAGTGATTCATAATTGTATTAAATACATTGATTTATTTAATCAAATTCTTCAATCATTGAGAATATAACTTTGATCAGTGAACTAAGAATAATAATAATAATAATAATTCACCAGAATAATCTGCACAGATCAAACTTCAAATTGGTCATCTGTGCGCCAGTCACTGCACAATTAGCTTTCATCAAACCTTGCTTTTCAACAGTGATTGGTTTACTCTTGTTGCTTCATTAAATCCAATATTGCAAAAGATTTTTATAAACTGGTATTTAGAGCAAATAGGGTCAGTGCTGAGTGTTGTAATGTTAATATGTGGTGCTTGTGCGCATTGTGAAACGGGACTGTTTACAAGTACGTACACAGAGTATTCTTACTTTGAGTGAGTCTGCTTGGTTATGTTACGGATGGTAGCACCTTCCTTGCCAATAATAGCTCCTACAAACTGGGTGGGCACCAACATGCGCAGAGGCACGTCTGACTGTAGTTTAGGTCTCGCGCCCAGATTGGGAGAGCCTTGACGAGGCGGTCCACGTGAGTTGAAACCTCTCCTGCCGCCCACGGTAGGGGTATCTGCTGTAGCCGTCTCATCTGGGATATAGGAAACCTTTAGTGCGTAGTTCTCCATAAGGAAGCCGTTTAATTTGTCCAATGCTCTGGAAAAGTGAACGCAGAGGAATGGGAAACATTAACTTACTAAAGTGAACAGATCTTTTTCAGAACTCATTTTATAAAATCATGTTGCATGTAGAATGAAATGAATGGACCAATGATGGATGTACAAAGCTAATTTTATACACAAACATCCCACTTTTGTGAGTGTGATAATGCTTAGTTGAATAAAAATTGAGCCACATTAATGAATGCAATTCTGCATTTCAGCAAAATATTGAAAATGTAAAACAAGTTTTTGGTTTAACTACCCCTTTAAACAGATTGGCTCTTGGTGATTTGGAACAAATTAAAATAGTACAAGCATCAAAACAACGGCTAAAAATAAGATGGGCCTCATTTATAAATACATTTATTAAATAAACATCATAACATTTTTGCACAATTTGTCACAATTCAATGCAACAGTTTATACAAAAATAGTGTACATTCCATGAATGAGGCCCAATGTTTTGCAAAACAACTTATTTTATTCAATATTGGCCATTTTTGGGGAATAGCCCTGGCGACTGACAAAGGGCAGGAAATCCATCTCTGCTTTTCAGCTTCTCTCTCAAACAGGACACATGTAAAACGTATGCTCTTCAACTCCCCGTCGGTTTCGCTTAAGGCTTATACATGAAGTAATGCCAGAGCCCTTTAAAGCCACCAACCCTTCGTTGACATCCACTAGCAGATGGTAACAGGAACTCCCTATTGTGTGCAAACAATTGCAGAAGATTCTTTTATCCAAGCCTTTCCATTCATTTACCAGAGGCTTCTTCACAACCCCTGTGACCGCTCTGCAGTTCACTAATCAAACAGTAGGTGGCACTGAATGAGTTATTATAATTGCTGAATAATTCCCAATAGCAGTGCATGTGTAACCGACAGTCTCACATTTCACTGCGAGATGTGGGACAGAGACCTCTGGAGGGGGTGGGGTGGTGACCGAGTCAGCAGATGATACTCACTCTCTGGCTTGGTCCTTGGCGGCATATCGCACATTGACTACAGCAGTCTCCGTGTCAGTGTTGACTGAAGATTGAATAGAAAAGAGAAAACAGAAGGGGAGAGAATTAACAAATCTTTTAATATATAGATTACTACTTAAGTGACAATCTGCTGAAGAGAACATTCTACCTTGTTCACAGCTCTCTACTGCGCCGTACTGGGCTAACAACCCGTCCAAAACCTGTTGGTGAAGACAAGTAACAAACCTTCAGAATAAGATTATTGGTGTAAGAGACTGGAGGTAGAACTCCAAGAAATAACCAAATAGTCTAAGTAACGGGGTCAAAAATATTGAACGATTGAAGTTAACCTAAAAACCATTTACTCACCCTCATGTTGATCCAAACCAGCATGACTTTTTCTTCGGTGTCAGAAGAAATTGTTTCTTCTGAACCATGTTTTTTTTTTTTTTTAAACAAACAAACAAATAAAAAGCCATTAATTTTAGTTGCTCAGAAGAAAGTCACAGGTTTGGAACAGATGAGGGATTGTAAATAACATACATTTTTCTTCAATATACAGTCACTGCAGTGAAGTAACAATAGAGCTTTCATATTGCGATGTTCATCTGAAATTTACTGGATTATCGAAATAGAAAAGGAACTTTGTATGCATTTGTTGGCTTAGATCAAGGGGTTAAAGTGGAATAAATGGGATATATGATTGAGAAGTCCAGCATACGTCACTAGAGAGAAGTCGGTTTTAACTGGAATGTCCAGTTGTGGCAAATAAACTACCTTTTAACACCTACACGGATAAATTGTTCACAATAAGATCTTTAACATGCATTCTGAAAATAAATAGGGTGATTTTTCCATTTCATGTTGACTTTAAGCAGTTTGCCTCTTAATGATTTGGATCTTGAAAGGGTCTTGACCAAAGAATTAAACTCAAAAGCACACTTAGCTTTTGTGGAACCTTATACTTTAAAAACAAATCCTCTCCAAATAAATAAAGCACTGTTTTACACCTCATTTGTCACAGTTCTTCGCTTCCATCACTCCTGCTCTTAAGGGGGCGTGCAGGCGAACACTGAACATGGGTAAAAGGAAGCCTACAGGCTTTCACACACACCAGCCCCCCTATACGTCACACATAATGCCCCAACCCCTTCCCCCCACCACCCACCGCCACTTCCCTTCTCCATTCCAAGCAGTCCTATTGGTTGGCATGTGCATTACTATGGAATTCCCAGCAGCCATTGTGCATCTCTAGTCATTGGCTACATAACCAGTCAGTCATTGAGTACAGGCCAATAAGACAAAGCTTCCTTCACTCGGGTGAAAGAGGAAGGGGGTGTGGTTGGCTTTCAGACATGCAGTGAGGGGAAAGGGGTTGATCTACACATTCTGGGCGTCCACACATGGAGCAGGCCTTTAACCAGACGGGGCAGCAGGTAAAAATCCAGCCCCGGCTAAGTTCGCCTGAGCCTGGTCACACAGCAAAATGCACATGCCCAAAGCTACGCCATCACAGATAACACACACACACTCCAAGATCTCAACATGTGCCCACAGTAACAAGACAATACACACACCTTCTAACTGAACACAAATGGCAGGTCAAACTCAAAAAGAAAAGCAAAGGGAGAGATTAAGTAACTAAATCTCGCTTAAGTAGGTACTTGACATTTTTGCAGCCTGACATCATGTGACTGCGGATTCATTTTGAGCTGAAATAAGAGAAGGAAATTCAATGCAAATAAATATACTTAATTTATAGTGCAAGTCCATGGGAAACGAAACAATTACACAGTCCAATTTTTTTTGTTAACTTTGGGTTCATGCCAAGTTAATACACCTATCTGAATACAAATACAGCATATCCAACTAAATGCATGATCAAGTCAAGTATATTTATATAGCGCGTTTCACAATATAGATTGTACCAAAGCAGCTTCACAGTATCAATCAAAAAACCATAACAGTGGTTTTAAAATAGTACAACCGAAATTGTCTCAAATTTTTTATTGAGATTTACTGCTAAAAAGTACTCTTTGTACTTTAAAAAAAAAAAGCTTTTATTCAGCAAGGATAATTAAATTGATCAAGTGATAGTTAAGACATATACACACATTTCAAATGATAAACGATAGTTTCTTCAGAAACGAATTAGCATATGAAAATAATTTCTTGGGACAATCTGGACGGAATGTCTGTCAAATTCAGCTTTGCCACTAGAGAGATAAGTCAAATTTTAAATATTAAAATAGAAAAGTCATTAAAATAATAATTTTGCACAATTTTACTGTATTTCGTTGAAATAAATGCAGCCTTGGTGAGCATAAGAGAATTAAAAAAAATGTGAACAGTACACTAAAATAATGATGACTCTTTCTATCTAGCTTTCTTTCACAAATGAACTACAGGCTAAAATAAACAAAAGTGAGTCTTTATGACCTTTACAAATTTCTAATTTAATCTGCCAAACTGAGAGGCTAATTCACCATGGGTGCCCTCTGGAATTTTCTATGGCTTTTCAGCATAGGGTTTTTAGATTTTTTTTTCTCAGAAAAAAAAAAAAGTCTGTGATAAACACCACTTTAAAAGACTCATGCTTTGTTCTAAAACAAATGACAATCATACATCAAAAGTAAATGAAAGCATTTACTACATATTCGATTTTTTTAAAACTACATTTCTTGCAGTATTACATAAATTACAACATGGGGATTTACAATCGCTTTGTCAAACACAAAAATTCACATGCTTGTGGTAGTCGTAGCAACTTAAAGGACAAAATGTGAGGTATCTACAAGTCTTAAAGTCACTGGAAATTCCCAAGGTAGCGCATGGTTCAAATGATCACTGTCTTCCGGGTTAATGGACTACAAACAGATTAGTATTATCCAGCAACAGAGCTTACCGCCACAGGGCAAAACCTGAGTAGACATGATTCATCAGATGGATCATAAATACTTCAGCAAAAATCTGCTGTGGAAAACGTGAACAGCCTTATAGTATATCAGAATGACGCAATATTTACAGAAGCTTCATTTTGATATTTTAGCATTAACATTAAAGGAGATATTTACAGTGCTAACAGCGTGAGTAAAGTATTGATACTGATATTGATATTTTTCTTTCTTTAAAAACAATGCCTAACCTGAAAATGGACCATAGCTACTTCAACACAAAAAGATAACAAAACATGTGGCCATTTAAATAGGAGATTTTTACACAGCTAGAGTAACTGCAAAGAAACTAAATTCAGGGGTAATGATACACTTTTAAACGTTGAACTGTTTTGAACTTGACATAGTATTAAAATGAAAGATGCTAGGGAGAGAAAAACAAACAAACTCACTTACACACCAATTAGTTTCTGTTCTCAGTATACACCAGATGCAATTACGTTCAACAAAATCAGAGAAAAGTGGTTCTTAAGTCGAATAAAATTCAGAACAAGTTTTACAGCCTCTTTTAGGAACCTTTCGGCAAAAATATTAAGGTAAAAAATAATAACCCTATAAAGACTACTGTGTCAATTTCTAAGGCCTCGATACTTTATTCATACAACCTACCATACTAAAGAATAAAAAAAGCTCAATTGTATTTAAAGAGATACATCAGGCTTTTGAGGACTGTTTCTTTGTACATTTGCCCCACAATAAAAAAAATAAAAAGAGCTTTGATGATCATAAAGCTAACCATTTAAATATCTTTAGTTTATTAAAATTAATGCCATGTTAGCACCAGGGCTATTTATATGACAAGCACAAGGTAAACCATCCATGCCATTTAAAATACTATATTGAACATTTCAACTTGACAATGTAGCATCATAAAAATTACAGTCCAACAGAATACGTTTACCAGTCAAAGGAACATGAAAAGAGTCAAAGGAGGAGTTTCGCCTTTCGATAGAAATCCACATGCGAGTCTTGAGTGACCCAGTCAAGATGACTTGCAAGGCTTGAGCCTGAGCTGTGAAGATAGAGCTTTGGTCCGAAATATGAATACCAATACCATATTGTTGATCCCCCATTACTGCAGATACACTGTTATTGGTCTTTGATCCATCAGGGAATACAGTTCTATGTAATGGAAGTGAACCTAAATATCTTAGTAAGACAACTGATATATGCACTTTTTGCAAGTTATCTAAATATCTTTATATAGATAAAGATCTAAGGATTTAGTAGCTATCAGAGTTTAATCTTTTTGGCCATATACATATACACTTCCATAAACTTCTCATAACTTATATCAACATAATTCATAATATTGTCTAGGAACGCTTTAGTAATCATGATCAATACATATTGATAGCCTTTAAATCGGTCACAACACTTCATATATTATAGCTTCGGTTTACTGTGACTGCAAACAATCCCAGTAGACTTTATTTACTCATTTTTACCCGTAATAAAATATGCAAAGAATAGGCTGCTGCAAAGAATAAACAAGAATAAGTGATGCTAATGATAAAAAGTGCAGTGATTATGCAGTAATTATTTTTACATTTGATTATTCAATTTCTGTATTAAATTAATGCTTCTTAATTGAATGCTTCTGATAAATAGATGTAAATTAAAAAAGGTAAAGTACTGTTTATTCACTTTTTTCTTAAATTGTTTTAGCTCTACTGCTTGTTTTTTGCATCTGTTATTTTTTCTATTAAAATAAAAAGTAAAGTTATTATTAATATAGTAATTATAAGAAATGGGAAGAGATGCATTAAGCGCAGAGAATCATTTTACAATCTAATTGTTATTCTCCAAACCGTAATTGGATAAGGAAGCAAGTGAAGATTCACACCTCTTATATAATAATAATAATATTAATATTATCCTTTACTAACCATTAGCAGGTTTTGCACACACACACCTCTATTAAAGCGTGTTATATTGAGTTGGTTGGGGGGGGGGGGGGGGGGGGGGAGAAACCACACACACTGAAAGCTACCCATGTTGCTGACTAAATCTATGATGGAAATCACAGCGAGTCGCCATTTTAATTGTAGTTATTGTCGACTCTAATGTTTCTTTAAATCATTACATTTAATTCAACATCAAAGAGGTAATGACCTACTACTGTAATAATACATTTAAATGACACTGGTAGTTGAGAATCCCCCTACCCACCAGCACCCCCCAAAGCTGGGGAAACAGTTTTGAATCTGAACTGATTCCTATGATCAGAGCACTTTTGTAGACTTCTGTAAGGCTAGATTCACGTGCAGCCATGTAAACGTGCAAGAATGGCACGAGAAAGAGGGATACGCAAAACGAGCATGTCATGCACACTTTCAAAGGGTCAGCGAGATCTTGTCTCAAGCTCAGATGAGAAGTAGGAGGGCAAAGAGCGGCGGACTGAGCCGCACACGCGATCACTTCTACAGATAGTTTGATCTGACAAGTGAAAGACAAGAATAATGGGTTAGTAGGTGTAAAGGGGATTTTTTTTTTAACTGAACATCATTTGCTTTTACTAGATCTGTTCCAGACTGGCACCCACACTACACTAATCAAGAAAAGCCATATAATACCCATACATCTTGTGAGATACGGCACAAATCAGGAACATTTTAATGCCAAGTATTTTAGATCCAAATCTCAGATTCTAGGGCATTACTAAAGAGGGCAGGCGGCTTAAATACTAGTGCTGTTGAGATGTGGTGGTGAGCCAGCAAGTCACAGTATGGCTTCAACATCATACCTCATACAAGAAAAAAAAAAAAAGAGCCACTTACTTCCCACTGCATGTGAGGAGGGATATTCCTGATCTGCAGCTTGCAGCTCCTGCAAAAAAAGAAAGGGATCATTGTAATACAATAAAAATAATTGAAACTTGCACTCTGAAATAGGCTTTTATTCCCTACAATTCAATGTAGTAATTGTCAATTTCTATACATTTTCCATTTCTTAGTTGAGACTTGTCACCACCAGAAGCACTTCCACTTCTTTTTCCACGAAAGGAACTTACAGAAAATAAAAAGCTAAATTGTGCCCAATCAAACTGCCTCTCTAATACAGCAAATAGAAAATGGGTTTGATCTTCAAAACAAATTAGGTTTATTTAAGCTACATAAATCTCCCATAGATGGAGTTTTAGTAATTCTATAGACCTCAGTTTCAATATGTAGCCTTGCAAACACCAATGTATTGCAAATACATGAATTAGCTGTTCCTTCATAACGCAACGAAATTATCTGACTATATGGTGCATGTAATTGCAGATTAGGGAACCAGTTAGGGGCAACATTAGCAAACATAAGTAACTCATCGGACAAGAGGAAACAAGCTAGTGATTTTGAGAGCCATTGATACCAGTATAGCAAAAAGACAAGAGTTCATCAACTGGAACAAACACAACCTGGGATTTGTTGTATTAGGAAACAGATACATAAATCAGTCTCCTACAGTCTGAGTCAGTCTACTACACCCCCAGTCAAGAGAATACTAGTCATTTAACATGTACATGACCAGAGTCAGACGTGCTTTGAATTTGCCTTCAGTTGTAGATGCAATTGATTTTGCATATCTAGCAGACAGATAAAACCTGACTGTACAAGATGTCATTATGTCGGAGATGTTTGGCAAATTGCCACATGCCTTGATTTCACAAACGCTGACATGTAGATAATTTGATAATGTAGGGTGAACTTAAAGGTGGTTTTATATAATGGACAAGCTTGATTCAAACATTACACGATAGGTCAGGGTTCCCCAAATCTTGGCCTAGAGAGTTTAGCTCCAACCCTGATCAAACACATCTGAGAAAGCCAATCAAGGTTTTCAGGATCACTAGGAGAAAAAAAGTTAAATAAAAAGATCACAGGTAGGTGAGTTTGAGCTAAACTCTGCAGGGTTTTCTGTTTAAGAAATTCATAGCACCACACTGTCTACAATACCAACTGGTCAGAGACTACAACCAAATCCATTATGAATCAACTATTTTGTCAATAATGTAAAGAACGTGTCAGTTAGCTTTTGAGGACGACAAAAGGCATCAACTGTAGCAGTCAAGAACCCTGACAGGGTATTTAATGTTTACATTACTAAGAGTAAAAGTAAAAAGACAACTTGGCTACAATCCTAATATAAACTGCACAAATTAATTCCAGGGAGAAAAAAGAAAAGAAAAGATATTGATGGCCTACACTTTTTATTCAGATTAACTTAGAAATGACAGCATTTCTCAGATTTATACAGAGACAGTAAATATGTCAGTTTGCACTGTAAAATACATTTGAATGGTGGTATAGATTTTAAAGACCAGTACTTTTATTTAAATATAGGTTTCAATAATAATGTGTATGTTTTGGTGTAGCGATTGTGAAAGATCTATAACTGTCCACTAGACTTTACACGGCTCCAAAGTTCACGATCTGTATACTTGCGTATTTACACACTAACATTAACAAGAACAGAATGTACAGAGGACATGATGGGAACAAACAAGCCTCTACCTGAACAGGTAGACACACTCCCTCACACACACACGTTTTACACATGTACATAGACTGGGGCCTAAATAGTAAGTAATAATAGGGGACTCAAAGGACACTGGTGTTCAAGAAACTGACCCAACATAGAGTAATCAATGTCAATGCACATAGGTGCTTAAAGCAAACAGTGCGCATCAACAGTTCTGATGGCTTTATAACATCAATGGTTGATCTGGATTATTTATTTAGTTTACTGTGCTCTAATTACTGGCTATCAAAATGTCAGCTTTCACCTCCCTAAAAGAAAGTAAACCACCGCCACCAAAAAAAAGAAGACAACATCTTGTAGTGTGCAAGTTGTTTTAATGACAGTGAAAAAACTGATGGAGGATCTTGTTATAACAGCAATACCTTTGCTGCAAAAAAAAGTTAGAAATTGAACAATTTTCAAAGCTGAATTTGATTATTCATTTAGACAATTTTTTTTAAATATTTTCTCCGTTTGCTGTTATGTAGATTGAACAGTAACACATTTAAATAGCACCACATTACCACCTAAATAATTTTCTTTCTGGTTCAGGACTTTGTAGCAACTATTTTTCATAAATAAAAAAAGTCATTCCATAATCTCTGCAAATTGGAACAAGCTTGGAAATAATATTTGGACATACACTGCCCCCATTAACTCCTGCAACAATTTTTGACCTTTTAATTTGTTGTTTTGCCTTGAAATTGACAAGTTCAAATACTCACTGACACATTAACTCTTAAACAAAGCATGTTAAACAACTAGACCGTCTATCCTTGCTTTGTAACGCTAAAAAGAGTAAGGCCTAGAGATTAAGTTGTGCATGCTTTAAGGGACATTTGCACTCATGAAGAGTGTACATGTCAAGAGGGGAACAATCACTGGGAGTCATCTCAGGAATTATCAAAAAGAATCACAACCTGCACTCAAAATCTGTGAGATTCCTGGACATGTTTTCCACAGAGTGTCTGTGGTGTGAAAAAATCCAAGGGAGCACAATCCAAATTTGATTTTTGCAACCAGTGAGGCAAAAATACCACAGGTAGTTCAGGGTTTATGCTAACATCTAACAGGGAAAAGCTCCTATAGAGAAAACGGTTTGATATATAAAAAATAATTTTGAGCTTAAAGTTATTGGTTGAGAGTGATACTACAGAACACAGGAAGCCATCCATGCTTTACAAAACTACCACTGTGGCTGTAAGCGCTGACAGAATTACATAACCTAAAACAGCAATACACACATTCAATATTTTAATCTAAAAAACTTAGTTCATACAATCATATCAAAATTAAATCTACTAAAAAGGAACAGACACAATAAAGAAAACATTAGCACTCAACTGAATGAACAGAGACATATGTGAGACCAGAGAAGTGTGGGGGGGGGGGGGGCAAGGCCAATAGTATAGCATTAACTGGGGCGAGTGATTTTATATAAAAAAATTTCTAAAAAAAAAAAGCCATTTCGTAAACCTTTACGTTCACTTAAAACCAACTTTAGCGGAAAGTACAGACGTACGACATTCCAGGTTTGATATACGAATTAAACACTTCCCTTTTCTTTTCAGGAATTTGGTGGGAATGGTGTGCTTTTCCAGTCCAGGTCTGCATTCCAGTGGGAATGCATTATGGAATGTTCTCCTACAGCAGATTAGGCTATAGGAGCAAGAGGGGAGTGTGTGTGTGTTGGGGGGTTAGGACGGGGGTGGGGTGTTAGTGCCCCATTTCAGGGTAACAAACTCTACCCCAGGGGGTGGGGTCTGGTTACCATGGTAACATGTTAGCCTACAGACAAGAAAGGAAAAAAGGGGTGGGTTGTGTTTGGTTGTGACGTAAAGGAAGTAGAGGGCATCTTCATTTACTTCAAAATCCAACGGACATGCAACAACTGTCTCTGTGTGTACACGTGTAAGAACATACATAGCACAATGGGGGGATTGGGCTAGACGTTGGGGTCCCAACACAAACACTCCTGGAGGAACCAAGAAACATGGCTGCATATCATTAACAAGCCAACTAGACATTGCTTGACTTGAAATACCAAAGTAGGGGAGGGTTTTCAACCATAAACATTTAATAAGAACTTTGTATGCTGTATGGGACACTTTACATATTACTGACACAATTATTATTATTATTTTAAGCACATTTTTTAACCAAAGTAAAAAGAAAGCCAAATATCTAGTTATATTTTCTTCCCAACTTGCAAACGTTATAATAAATGTTACTTTTTAAAACTTTTTTTCTAAGTATAGTGAATTTATCAGCACTGTAAGATTTATAAAAATAAAATTTTAAAAAATGATCAACATTTTTTCCACACACAACAGAGTATCTGTTGTAGCTGAAGACCACTCTTTTCCAGTTGGGGCCCCCTTCAAGCCACACACACACGTGTGTATGCGCACACACATACAGAGCAAGATCTGAGTGAAAATGGCTATGCTAGTAATCAAGAGGAAGCTACAAAATGAAAGATGGCGTATGAAACTAAACTTGTAAAGGCTTTAGTTTAGGAAACTTTTTCAAAGGGTTGTCCATCCAGACCCTGCTCAGCTTATGTTGTACACACAAGACTGGTGAAAGAACGTGTCACAATCATCATGTTATGAAACATTTTAACTATGCTACAAAATTACAATTCAGCATTAAAAGGGGAAAAAAATAATCCAGCCTAAATGTTAAGGTGAATATTTACATATAATAATTATTAAGTCCTGTGTACATAGTCCTTGTACACACGTTACCACCCTGACCACACTAAAGCTCCCAGAAAACAGCTCCATAGCATGCACAGCACCCCTTGACACACACACACACACAGATGTGAGAGCTAAGGGGCCAAACTTTACACAAATCTTATGTTTTGTGTGCGTAAAGGTGGGCAGGGCCTAAGCCGAGACTCATATGATAGAATGCAAGATCACTCCCATCATGCATTTCACTATACTTGACTCTCATTGGTTCGCAGTTCAAACCAATTTTACATACACAACCTCTGACCTGGTCCTATCAACATAGCAAGTATAGCACATGTGCAGCACAGACACACACACACACACACACACACACAATGAGCATTACCCACTTAAATTATATATATTTTTTCTATAATTAACACACAAAACACTACATATTAAGCCATAGTTTGACACAAGGTTAGTGGATAAAAATGAAATGGCAACCAAACGGCTTGCATGTCACCAGTTTAACATCAGCTGTCCCACCTTAAAATTGAAAAGAAATCTAATTTAACATGCGTTTAACCAGTAGCCAACGAGAAAATAAAAAAATAAACACTACGTAGCATTTATTTGAATTAAACGTTTTAAACGCATAAATGCAACGTCTTTAATTAAACAAATATAGGCTAAGTGTGGGGTATAGCCTCTCGTAAATTCTATGTGGAAACTGCGTTGATTTTTGCCTGAAAAATCAATATTAAAAACACTACCCGCTAGTTATTAATAAAAACACAGTAGGCTACGCCAAGGAATTGTGTAGCTATACGTAAGGCGGACGTAAATTGAAAATAAGCCGAATATTCTTCATAGCCAAGCCTATCGTATAGTGTCGATACGTCAACTTAATTATTAAAATAAAACGGCAACGAACTCTCACACGGTTGGTATACAGTGATTTGTGGGTTACAACGGGTATAGTAGTCACAGTTTCTGTGAAACCACAAACCAGTTTTCGTGATAAGACCTCGACCCTTGCAGTCCACACGCGCTGAGGAGTCCATCTCGTGCCTGGGCAGCGCGAGAAGGGGAAAAGAGGAGGCGGAAGCACTGAGTGAGCGGCATGACTGAATAGTAGTTACTTCTTAAATGGACGCCACTGCAAGCATGGCTCCATTAATGCACATTCATGTGCGGTCCCATTTTTACGTTTGTGTTCTCACGTTGCACAACGTGCTACGTTCCTTGCTACGTTTAGTCAAGGCCTAAAGGCCCAGTAATATGTGAACTCAGCACATCAAGGCCTCTGATTTGTTACAAAAACCCACATTCCGCCCGCAGGCATGGAGGTTCAACCAGTATCTTACACACCTTATTTTGTCACGAAACACACCTGCAGATTTGCAGTTAATGCATGTAACTGAAACACCGTCACCACCCCAATAATGCCTTTAGCTTGCAAATAACAGTTTGATTGATCATATTCGAAAACAAATCAATTGAGTAATTTGAAAGAATAAAAACAACAAGAATCCCCATTTAAAATCAGGGCTACAGTGGACAGAAATTTAAAGGTATTAATTCAAAACAAAAACGTCGATTCAATTGACAGATGAAATTGCGAAATTTACAAATGAATCTTACCTTTGTCGTTTAGGGACAGAGTGCTCCACTTCTAAGACTTTTCCGTGGAGTTCTACTTTCCCTGAAAAATATTAATTGTATTTTAATAAGTCACATTCTTATTTCAAACAAAATGTCTATTATGTGTCAAATATTTACAATGTGCAAAAAATAAAATCCTATTTATGTTAAGTGTACATAAACCACACTGACATGTACTAAATTTTCACGACATCTTAAAGCAAAAATCGTTTTTTAATTAAAAAAAAAAATTTAAAAAAAAAGGATCACACATACAAAATTCCCAGAGGTTAAACATGGAAGGCAAATTTGCCCCACGCTTGCGCTAAGGCCTCAGTCACGAGAAGCGAGACACTGACTGGTTTTAGAAAATCACGAAAACGTCCACTGATGTATACGTTCCATTTATAGCAAATATTGCAGCCTTTACACGATTTACACTCATTCCAAACATAATCAACCCATATTCTGGAGACGAGGGGAGTAGTCGAAAGGCCTACAAGCCACCAATGCAACCCAACCACCTGGTGTTCTAGAGCAGCTAACGTTAGTAATTACAGCGATAAAAGTGATACAATTTTACAATGGCAAAGTTCGAAAACGACCAATTCTGAATAACACTTCAGTTCACTTTCAGAAAGTGCTCCACGAGATGCTTTTAAAAGCCACACCAAACATAAAGACAATTTTAATTCAAATAAATATGTGCAACCACTCGCCCCTTGAACAGCATTTCATATTTCGCCCAGGGTAGACAAGCAACGCTGCAACTTTGATGGACACTTGCCGTTCAGTTATTTTGGTTCTAAAGCGAGACTTGGCGTTCTCGGCGAGTAAACCCCGTGCTTTAAAAAAACTGAAAGTGAATATTCAACACTTGCTCAATCTACGTGCACATCCCTGCTTTGCATGGGCATTTAATTGTTAAACGCGACCGTTGCGTGTGCATTGTAATTCATATGGAGGGTGGACAAAATCACATTCGGATAAAAGTCTCACCTGAAAGAGTGTCAATGGCCCTCATCGCTACCTTTTCGTCGGGGCAATCCACAAACGCGTAGCCACTTTTTACGAGAAAGGGTGCACTGAAAGGTATCTTCCACTGCTCAAAGACACTTTCCAAGTCCAGCGCGCTCGCCTGCTCGCTCACGTTCCCAATGTAAAGCTTATTCATTTTGTTGTATACAAAAAAAAGAGCGACCGTGTTGCAGAGGGGCAGCCCTTTATCGCGTCGCTCGGATGGGCAGTGTTTGGAGAGAGAACCGCACTGTCGCTCAGCGGAGGTCTGGGAGTGTTCTCCCAATCACTCCAAGCTACTGAGATATTTGATGGACGAGATCGCCGCGGTGGTTGCGCGCACTCGCGTTTCCTCTTGATTTAAACGAGCTGAATTATTTATTTCGTCACCTCTGCGAGGCAAGGGTTAGGAGGAAAACAGAAAGTTTCTTTATTCTTTGGCGATGCGACTAAATTGTCAGACACGTTTGTGTAGGCACCGCCTCTCAATAACATCAAGAAAACGGAAAACAAACCAAAAAAAACCTAAGTTCTGCCTTTTTCAATGAGACACGTGTTCAAACTACAAATCAGTCCTGCACGTGAGGTGTCCCGGTTGCTCAATTAAGTGTCGGATTGGGGGAAAATGGCACAGGGATGACTGGGGTGGGGACAGAGAGAGAGAGAGAGAGAGAGAGAGAGAGAGAGAGAGAGAGAGAGAGAGAGCTAGAGAGAGAGAGAGAGAGAGAGAGAGAGAGAGAGACACACAGAGAGAGAGAGAGAGAGAGACAGAGAGAGAGAGACACAGAGAGAGAGAGAGAGAGAGAGAGAGAGAGAGAGAGAGAGAGAGAGAGAGAGAGAGAGAGAGAGAGAGAGAGAGAGAGAGAGAGCTAGCCCTCTCTACGTGCATTTGCAGGGATCCCGTGCAAAGTTAGCTGTACTCGCTGTACCGTTCAATGATATTCCGTTCGGTGGACTTTTCTCTACTAATGCAATTCTGCGCTCTTATTGGTTGTTGTTTGAGTTGTAAAGAGGCGTTGCACGCGCTCTCGCTCTCAGCGCTTAAAGCCAACACTGTTATCTGCGCTTATGGTGGGCTGCCAGATAGGGGACGAGGGGTAGGGTCTGCCATTCATACAGCATCTACTTTACTTTCTATATATTATATGACATGCAATTAATAAACCTCTATAAAACTGAGACAACATGCAATCAATCAAGGGACATGATTTAAATTATGCCTCCTTGCTATTTCATTAAGAAGTCCTCAGCTACATGTGTGGTAGGCTACATTTGTGTTACGCTAATACATCGTCTTCATAACTGTACAGTATTTGACAATTGTGACCTAATGTAATGTGACCTGACCACATTGAACAAAGCGAATTAAACACTTCCGGTGCCTAAAGAAAGGGGAGGGCCATGCGGAACATAGAAAAGTCATAATGGCGAGTGGTTAAGGCGGGCCTCCTTCTGGCACAGCGGGGAGGAGATCATAGGCCTGTGTTTGTGGATGCAATATACTTCAGAGTTTCCACCCGAAAATTCGCTACATTTCTTTCACGGTTCCCTAGAAAAAGATTGGAGTTGCATAAATATTTGGATGTGCGGCCTGCAAATCGCTCGACCTTGTAAAGCGAAGACATTTTCACAGGGCCCACGCCCATGCGCCTCTTTCTCTTCCCCTCTCTTTCTGTCACGCACACACATACAGTTGGATTCCTTAAAGATTTTTCTCTGCACAAAAATAGAGAAAGTCAGTTTATGGTAAATATTCAAGTTGTAAAATGAATGCACCGCAAGTCTGACACGTTTGACACATTTCTGATAATTAGGGCGTAGGTTATTCAATTTGCGCGGCAGCTGCGAGATGTAGCGCAACCTGAAGTGTCGTTTCTAAAATAAAGGCAAAAAAAAACCATTCACTAGTTTCCCTTTCACAAGGCCAGTAGTGAAGCTACATAAGACGTCCAAGTCAATACATTTTTTTTCTGTTACGTTTACGTGATTCAGATAGGCGCTCCCTCGCTATTTAATTCAAGGGAATTTAGATAATTTGTTACCTGCCGTTTAAATTAAATGAGGAATATTCATAATTGGTTTTACCAAACGTCATACGAAGTACACACATCAGTAAAATATGCTATATTTTATACATGTTAAACATATATGTAACCATTAACAACGATAATAGCGCATATTAAGGTAACATTATGATAAAAATAATTAAACTAGACTGTCCAGCACCTTCAGGGTAATCACATATTAGAATCAGTTCCGAATGAACTCTGTGCTTTTTTCCAAATTATTTTATTAATACTAATTAGGCTACAATTACTCACGTATCGATCTTTAGCCTATTTATTTTTTAGCCCGGACCATCTTCCCGAAACAATGTTTTAGCAATGTGGTGGCAATGTTCTTTTTCTCCACAAATTACTTTTATCCCAGATTCTGTCTTCCAATATTTATTTAGCTTTTTTAACTCATTGAGACACAAACAGAATTGAAGAATTTGAGTAAGCCATACAACATGCCATACATCATGGTTTGTTCTATAGCAGCAGTTACAGCCATGTTTCTAATTTAAAATCCTACGAAGAGGATTATCTTCACACGAAGAGCACCGACATCTTAATTTTTTTTTCCATATTTAAATAGAACTAGCTTCTTTTATGCTATAGATGTGAACTTTAAATGGCACCTAAAAATGTAAGAATTAACAACAGCTGACTTCTCAATGAGGGCCTAGATGCCAGTAGTATGGCTTGCACAACTGAAATACTACTGTAGAATGGCACGCACATGAAGCGCTCCT
The DNA here is from genome assembly GCA_030578275.1 of Meda fulgida. Lineage (NCBI taxonomy): Eukaryota > Metazoa > Chordata > Actinopteri > Cypriniformes > Leuciscidae > Meda > Meda fulgida. Next base: position 23,380,481 of record CM060634.1, on the reverse strand, counting down.
ATTGGTCGAACAGGAGACCAATGAAAACGCAGCTCCTCTCTGCTTTACTACTCTCGCTGTCTCCTGCGCTAACTATTCATTCATTGGTTTTCATCCACTGCTCTTCGGTACAAATCCAGGCGCGAAAAGTCTACTATGGGGTGGAATTACTTCATCCAGTCTCAAAACTAGAAACCGGAACACGTTATGCACTATACATTGTCTTTTCGTTTCAGATTTAAAAGATAATGGCATGCAAAGAAAAGAATATGTGGAGGAGGACTTCGTTTTTTCATGAGGTATTTCGAGGCAGTTCGCATGAATATGTTGTATCTAGAAAAAAAATTCTGATTCTGAAAACCTGGTAGTTGGTATATATATGTTAGGAGACGTGGCGGAAAGTCTTATTTTGCCTTTAGATACCCAGTCCTTTTGTGTGGGGGATTCGCCTCCCCTCATTCGTTGGACAGATCGGAAGCTCATTTTCATAATTGCCCCTACCCCCCCCCCCCCCCCCCCCCCCCCCTTACAACGTCCTTTTCTTATAGTAAACTTTTATATAGATTGTGATAATAAATGCTTTATAAAATCACTAAACCTGTACATTCGTGCAGTATGTTTTTAAGGTTGCTTTAAAATGCATGTTATTGAAAAGTAATGCGATCTGCTCCACCGTCAGGGGAGACGTTTTCTATAGGAAAACATTGTTTATATAGTACGCGGATTGAGGGTGGTAAATATTGGTTTAACGATGGAAATCTACGGGCTTTCCTTAAAAGCACGGAGATAATTTGCCGTTTTAAGTCGAATTAGTGACCCAAACGATAACAAAAATACGCTTTAAACGTAGCATATATATTCTATACAAACAAAAGGCTAACAAGAGCAAGAATTGATGTTAGCCTCGTTTTCGATGAGGAACAGTGGATTTAATCACGTTGTAAGTTAAAACGTATTTTATGTACCGTTTCAGATTTTGTAATGTTTTCAGATTATGATCCATGATGAGTGGATGTATGGAACATTATGTGCAGCTATCGCCATGTTTTTGAATAATTTGCTTTCAGAAACTTCCATGGAAGTTTCGAGTTTAGCTAGCAGTTTTGTTTATTTCGTGTTCTCAAATAAGTAATTTTTTGAAAACCGACTTCTTCCTCACTCCTGTTGGTTTTGTTTTAAGAATATATTTTATGACAGTTTAGTCGATGTTTAATGTTCTTGGCTGTATGAACCACCGTATTTATACAGAAAATGGCGGTACTGATTCACATCTTCCAATTGTTTTTTCCAATCTGCTTCCTGTGTTCATGTCAAAAACTCATAGTTCATATATTTACTTTAACAAGCGTCACAATTACATACAACAACCTTTTATAGGTTAGGCTACTATTGTCATCTTAAACAATGTGTTGGGTAAAGTCATTAGTTGTTTAAACGGTTACGTAGGGGAGAACCTGGGCGAAAAACAAAGCGTTTTTCTCAGAGCCCTGACTATATTAGCATTTCAAACTATGACAGCACGTTCAGTACGCAACCCTTGACGAAGCTGCCAAATATCACGTCATTTCGTGATCGTTTCCCACGGTTAGGTCCTGAAAGCAGTTTTCGAGTATGATAAGTAAATTACTGAAGTGGTACTTTTTTTTAAATACAAGTTGTGATTTTCGTTTCATTTGTCACACAGTAATGATCAATCTACAGGTTATTTCGTGCTGTAACACATCCTGAAGTTTGCCTTGTCGGAGTTTTTCAGTATAAAAAGTGAATCGGGTTTAAATGTCAGGAGTTCCTGTCGGGACGAAAGTAACACTTGTTACTTTTGTCCCGCTACAGTGAAAACATATAGTTACATTATGTTGAGAAGTTATCTCACATACATTATGTTATGCTTATTTAATTTAATTTTCATATTTTTCATGTTAAAAAAACATTTTATAAAATGGATTGACAAAAAAATTATTGAAACTACTTTTGAAACATTTGATTAAACTGAAATTTAAAATGAAAATGTAAATTACCTATTTTACTATTTTATCTTTTGCAAAGATAAAGGCCAAAATATGTTTGCAGTTATATAACATGGTCATGCTCAGGTATATTTAGGCTAAAAAAAACAAAACAAAAAAAAACAAGATCTAGCAAAAAAAATCTAGCTTGTATATTGTTGTTACTTTTGACCCACATGTGTTACTTTCCTCCCAACTGACGGGTTGAAAGTAACATGAGCAGTCTTATGTTCAAAGTGAAATTATAATTAAGTTGTTCTACATTTTTACAAAATATCACCTGGTATTGATAGACCACACTTGTGAGTGACTGACCACAGCAAAAATGTATCTCTGTCTAAACCATCATCTTTTAAAATTATGTTTTTCTGAAAAATTTTACTTTCGCCCCTGCTCTCCCCTACGTTTATTCAGTAATTCATTAACTTTATCCTGTTTTGATATTTAAAAGAATGATTCGAAAGCTCAAATACAATTTTTAATGTTATGTGGCAGAACATTTGTATTATTATTTTTATTGTGCCTTTACACGATGTAAAGTTGAAAGTTTTACGTATTACATATTTCCCTTAATATTGTTATTTTGAGATATTGGTATTAAGGAATAATAATAATGATGACTGTGATCCATACATAAATAAATAAAACAACAACAAGAATACTATCCTTGTACAGTCTGAATATTTAAGTGTTAAAAATGTATTTCTTAGAAATCTTAAAATATTAATCTTAGTTTTTTTTAACATTGATTTGAGAGTGAAGAAGGGATTTACTAATTGCCTATTGGTGTCAAATTCATTTTAAGAAAAAAAAAAGTTACATAACCCATGTGACTAGATGGGCCTGACCTTTGACTGTGGGGCCTCAAAAATCAAAGCTCTGCAAGCTTTACCCAGGGGCTCCTTGAATGCTAACGTACAGAGGATTGGAATAATAATAAGAGATTTAATATAGATGTTTTATACATACTTGGTTAGAGAGGCTGTTTAAATGTAGTGTGTAATGTTTGAAAATCACAACAGACCTGAAAAACAAATCGATTAATTTGCTCTTTGTCTCAAGCAGAACAAAGCTAGATGTAGGCACACTCTTATTTAAATAAAAAGTACAACAACCTACAAAGGTGTTAAACGCTATGAATGCCCTCCATTCCGGGAAATTATTTTTTGTAAAGCACAATATAAAACAATAATTTGTGCTTATGCAAACTATGATATTTTGAGTGTTTCATATAATGTGTTCTAATTTCCTCCTCACGCTTATTTCCAGAAACATTTGAATGGATTATATGGACCATTTTTGGTGTAGGAATGTATTTAGTTGCACTAACATATGCTAACAAATTGATAATGTGCACTGAAGACTATCCACAAAACAAATTTTCTAGGACAAGGACATTTTCTAGAGTAAAGACTGTTATTTAATGCATCCAACAGTCACCTAATATTTTAATTGCTGGAATGTTCTGGAAATATAGGAATAAAAACTTGTAGTATAATAAAGCACATTTTAAGGCATTGGACACAAGTTGTGTGGCTTAAACGTTTAGCTTATTCTGTGTGCAAGTTGACTTATGTGAGAGGATGGCATATTTTTATGTGATGCCCATTTTTCATGACATTTGGGTTGTTAAGGTTCTTCAAGCTAGTATGCAGTTGGTGGTTTTATTGCATATTTATAAGATCTCAAAGACTGCAGCCTTGAGTCATTGATTATCAAGAATTTTAAAAAGCAGACAATATGACTTTTAAAGTTATCCTTTTTCTTCTCAAATAAAGTTTTGTAAATGTAAGATTTGTTACATCTATGCATCACAATAAAATAATAGTTTATATGATATAATGAATGTTTACTAAGAAAAACTGAAAAAATTCTTTTTTTCGTAATCACAATACACTGACAGCTGCTACTGCCTGTTTAAATGTGCATAAAAGGTGGCCGCGTATGTATTTTTGTATGAGAAGTAACAAAATGATTAGAGTTCATTGACGAGAGGCAGTTAGCATCATGTAACTTTTAAGCCCACCAATCTGTTTTGTCTCTGTAGACTAATTTGCTCATTTCTATATATTCAAAAATACTTTTAATAAAATTTTAGGAGTGCTGGCCTCATGTCACTTACGGGCCACACTAGGGAGCGGAATCTAAACAATGGCCTTGTCTCAGAATTTCCTTACTCATCTAAAATGCCTGGATAGGTGAAAACAATATGGCCGACAGTCTAAACGTAGCCAAGTCCTCCATGCTCCTCTAATGGAGAACCTTGTAGGCTTGTTCTCGTAGTTTAATATAGTTGATTTCAAACACATTACACTTTCACAATAAAGGTGTCTTATAAGATCTGTGGACCCTCTTGACAAAATGTATACTATAATACATGTGTAGAACAAATTGAATGCATGTTAACTAATGTCTCTTATATGATGTTTGTTTCAAGGAAAGTTGCTAAAAAGAAGTGTTACTGAAATATGATAGATATATTTCTGTTTGCCCTCAACATTAAATTTATACTATAAACAGTGAAATCAGCATGTATTCAGCCCATGCCTAAGCAACTTCTTTTATATGGTTGGGGGGAAAAAACAGCTCTATAGTGGAATGTTAAATATGGATTAACTTATATAGAGTGCGTTAAAACTGAACACATACTGATATATTAAAGGTGTTTATTAGTATTGATGTATCATGCAGTTAACACAAAAGCATTTATTTGAATTATTTTAGGATAAATTGTTACTATACTTTGTATTGTGAAAATATTTTTTGTATGATTTGTATTAAATCGTTCCTTGTGATATAATACAGTGATTTAAAATGGTTGTGCACATCTCATTGCACTATGACAACACAATCTAATAATCATACAAATGATCAATGTTCTTCGTTTCAGTTATTAATTTCATGACCTAATTATTGCATTTTCATAAAATTCAAGCATTTGGATATTTTAATGTTTTAAGTTTAAAATAATTTAAAAACATTTGCATTGTGAGTAACCACACTTTTTATAGTTGTTCAACATTTACTAGCTAGAAACACATTTCTTAGCAATAATTCAGATGTTTCCTCACACATTTTTTATGTCTATGGTTATGTTAAATAATAAGGCAAGCTGACATTAGATTCTTTGTAGTACATTGCTTGTATTCACACTTTGGAGAACATTCACAAGACTAAGTAGCACATCAAAGCATGTCTTGTCAGAATAGAAACACATTTTATTTTGAGCTCTTTATTTCTTAAGAAACAAAGCAACAAATTAATCCTGAAAATAAAGTTTTTTTTATGTCACAGATAAACAGGCAATCTCAGCTTGCTTTCTCAAGTACACAATGCTCTGTCACACAAATGTACAGCAACTCTCACACTCTTACTACAGCATACATACCCGCTAAAAGATGCCCAGTATATAAGAAAATTCATATCACACCATACAAGCACACTACACAAACAAAAAAAGAAGTCTCGCAAATAAAACCCTATGATGACAGTATTTATGATCTCCACAAACCCTAAACTTGTATACTAGGGAGTCTACAAATTAAGACATTTATTAAACAAATCTATCCAGTACAGGGAGTTTGCATGTACTTCATGTTTTTATAAATGTATAGCTTGATGCAAACAGGCAAAAAGAAAGAAGTCATCAGGATCTTCTTAGTATCGTCCTGCAAAACATGAAAGTTCTGTTAGCATGAGTCTATAATTAAAATATCCATCACATTGTACACAATTCTGTGAGCCAACCAGTGAATGATGGGATTTCATGAGTAATACACTCTTGAAGTTGAGGCTTATAAAGCAGTCATGATGTACTTGTGCATATGTGGAAAATGTAAGATTGCTCCTGGCGTTTAAATCCACTCACGTGGGCTGTATGAGCGAGATCTTGAGCGAGACCTGTATCGGTTGTAATAAGGTGACGGAGAGCGCCTCCTGCTGGGAAAGAGAAGAACGGATCAGGATCCACAAGGATTTTACATTTAGCACAATCGAAATGTTTGACACACTGCAGTACACAGTAGTGGCCTCAAGTGATGTTCAGCCTAATAAAGTCAACCTTTATTCAAATATTATTAAACATTTGTTTTATTTGAGAGAAAGCAGCTTGCCAAATTGTGCGCACTTTTTTTTTGTGCCACAGCTGTCCTACAAAAAACCATGAACATGCAAAAACAAGAGTGAACCAACTAAATACTAATAACTGATTATACTGCATTTAATGTACGCCTTTTTTCTGTAGCTTGCCTGGTTTTTGCAACAAATACCTTAAATTATAGTTTTGTCATTTCCTCATATTTAATCTATTTAAAAAATAAAAAACATTTTTCTCATATTTTGATGGTTTAATTGAACTTGTAGGGTCATTAAAAACAAATTACTTCTGGTAACTGCTGTATGTATATTCATGTTACCTGTATCTGTAGTCATACTCGTCATAGCGATCATATCGGTCATAGCCACGATCATTATATGAGTCTCGTCTCCGGCCACCACCACCACCACCACTGCTGCTGCTGCTCCCACCTCCATTACTAAAAGAGTCATATTTGAATTGCTATTAAACACCATCCTACTAGCAACTTGCTTCTTGTTATTTTTCCTGCAAAATACTCACTGTGTGGGCCGACCCATGTAGATCCCTGGTGTGGGTGTGTGTGGACGTTTAGTGATGGAGTAATCCACCCTGATGCGTCTTCCATCCAGCTCCATGCCATTAGCTCGCTCCATTGCCTATGGTGAGGGACAAATGGTCTTTTTAGACAAGATATATTTACAGAGCACTGAAAACCATATAAAATGAAAATGTCTTGTTTTGAAAGATTAAAGGAAGTTTTGCAAACCTATTCACTAATTGATAATTCAGACAGTTTAACTGATTTATTGAAAAAAAAATACAAATAATAATAATAATAATCCCTTACTAGTGCATGAAAGAAAATTTTACTGGACAAGCAATATTTAGCCAAATACTTTGAAACACGCCTTATTGCAATACTGAAATTATCATGACTATTCCAGCCCTCGAAAACAGAAATGTCCTCATATTTCCCGATATTGTATGGGACACTCTTTACAAGTCAATGTGTTCACTTGGCTACTAACAGGTAATCCAAAGTTGCTCTTAAGCTAAAATTAAGTCAATTGCTAAACCTCTTATGCCGGGGACATAATTATTGACTAGCTGAAACATTCTAAGACTGAACTGAACACACAGGCTGTTCCAATGACTGGAGCAGATTTTAAACACGACTGAACGCAACTGTCTCTGACTCATCGCGTTTGGGCATGATCAGTCATAAGTATAAAAATTACATTCATAATCGGCCTAACAGTCGTTAAGTGTGTACCCGGCTTTAGCCCATGAACATGCGTTGGCAGGTCATTTACAGTTGGGGACGTACCTCTTTAGCATCGTCGATGCGCTCATAGTAAACGAAGGCAAACCCGCGAGAGCGCCCCGTTCGCTGATCATAGACAACATTGACACCGGCTAAAGGGCCGTAACGTGAGAAGACCTCTCTCAGGTCTCGCTCTGTTGTGTACAGACTGAGACCAAACACACCCAGACATGTGTTTGGGTCTGGATTGGCCTGTAAGAGGGACAGAAGTGTGAGCACTAGAACACAAGACAGATGATTCAAAACACCAAAAATGTAATAACCACCAAATAATACAATACAACATTGTGTCTATGACCTTTCATTTCATTTATTTACAAATATTACTGTTCATATAAATATGTAAATATTAAACTTACATTATCGCTTCTTTGATGAGACATTAACTTTAGTAAAAGAAAAAAAAACATGCTGCAATTCATTTCTTTGTATAAAATTTTAGATCACAAAAAAATATTCACATGCAATGACATTAAATAATTACTGGACGTGATGGAAAGCAATTCAACATTCTTTTTATATGAAATAACCATTCTAGGTTTCCCAGTGCTTACTGTTATACCCCTAAACAGAGATGCATGTACCATTTTCTCTGGTGGGACGGCAAGTCAACATGACTGCTTAATTTCCTGAAATTTCTCCGGGTGACTGTGTGACAGTATTTAATAACCCCTGTTACAGAGTTTTTTAATGCAAGAACAAACATTACAGCTTTCCATCCAACAAAACATTTCTTAAGGGATTACGGTATGAATATGGTCAATGCATGAGCCGTCTGAAGGGCCTTTACAGTCACTGCAGGAGGACAAAACGATTCTTAAAAGTCACCAGATGAACCTCTTAACCCCATTAAAAAGCAACATGGACACCTGTTTGGTCTAGTGGTCATTGTTAAAAGGTTAAGAAAGGTCCACATACCCTGGCGTCACCATGACTGTGTGAGTCTTTTTTGGAGTCATGGCTGTGTGAGCTCTGTTGATGTAATAAGAAGGAATGAAAGGGGTTATTAAAGACAGTCATGCTCATCCCCGTGAGGCTGTGATGGGGGTTTGCATTCATTTTGTACAAAACAGAGACTCACAAGTTTGAGACTAGTTTTAAAACACATCACTTTTTAAAAATACATAACATAGTCTTGAACTAAATCAAGTTGTGTTACGTTTTAAGTGTAGCTGTTAATCAATAAAAACGGGACCACATAGATTGATTTCAAGGGATAGTTAACCCAAAAATGAACATTGTCTTTATTCACTCACCCTCATGTTGTTACAAACCTGTAAGCCAAGTCGTTTTCAAACTTTTGGATCACAAAATGCCCCATATAAGCTAAGATATTTCCAGTATTTTTCAGCTGCAATTATGACACTGCTGCTTTTTCCCCCAAAACGTATTTGTTGCTTTTTCCCCCCAAAACTTTTTTTTTTTTTTATCAGTAGCTGTGAGTATTGATACATTAAACGAATTAACCATAATTCATTTTGTGATTGCAAAAATTTCTTCAAAGGTATGATTACATTTTACTTCCTGATTTTGTGCTTTTCAGCATTTTACTAAATATTACAGTTTTATTTGAATTTATTCATTTAAATACTTTCATTGTGATCCTGGCCACCTTGACTAGGTATAAAATGTATAAAAAAAACAACAACACATGGGTTTACGTGAATAATGACAATTTCATTTTTGAGTGAACTATAATTTTTACAAGTAACTGCAGTAAGCGTAGCTGTGGCCCATTTGAACTTTGACCCCAAACCATGGAACTCACCCGGCTGCCAGTGTGTCTGCGGCGGTTAGACATGGGGGATGCGCTCTGGCTCCGTCTGCGTCGGTATTCAGGGCTGTAGGAGCGAGAACGAGACTTTTTCCGGTGGGAGTGAGACCGAGAACGGCTGTAGCGGCGATTTGAATGCCGACGAGAGCGGGACCTGGAAAGGACCAAAAACAGAGAGTGAGAGATAGCAAAATAAGACTACAGACATGAAGCCAATCAAGAAATGGCTTTATGAAATTCAGCTAATGTATGGTCAAACCTGGACTTGGAGTGGGATCGGGATCTTGATTCAGAACGTTTGGATGCTCGGGAAGGGCTGGGAGAGCCAGACCTGCTCTCATTCTTGGGTTGGACAGGACTGCCCAGCTCCGATTTGGATGGTGACCGGGATTCCTAATGTCACAGCAATGTGTTACAACATTTACAAGACAAACATTCACAAAGCAAGCTAACTTACACACTCACATGACATTCATAACTGCAGAAATCCAAACAAACACTTTATTACAGCTGTGGAGGAAAGTGTTAGAATTACTTAAATTATATCATGGATTTAAAAAAAAATGCTAATAACATTATCGATACATTTACAAAGGCTACAAAGTCATCAACAGGTCCTTGTGATGCTTTTTCTTTAGCCGAATCACCAAAGTAAAGCTACAAACATGCAAATGATCATCAAAGAGAGATTAGAAAGACACTTGGAACACAAATTTTGCATTTACTTAACCTACTGACTCATTCATTCTTCTGTTTTCAGTATAGGCTATTCCTTTCTCTCAGGCATTTTATTCTTCGGTCTTCATTTGTTCAGTTTTCATTTTCCTCTCCTTTTCATTTCTTCACCCCAATATGAAACCTTTTTTCTTTTTTCTGCTTTAGACATAATGTGAGCGAGCCTCTATCTGACCGATCTTCCGTTCTTTTTTCCCCTTCCCACTTAACCGTCTGCTCTGTAAACATTTTCTCTGTAAAAGCCTTCTTTTATCTTGAATATTCTTCCACATTCTTGGCCTTAACTCTTCAAATCCTTCACGACCAATAACCTTAATGAAAAAAGAACATTCAGAGCAATTAAGATCATGGGAAATTTAGGGGAAAAAAAGAATTGAACTATTCAAGTTTTACCACTCCTTTTGAAATACAGATGTTAGTTTGTTTATATAATCACATTATATAAGAGACAGAAGGCAGGGAAAGATCAGAAACGTTGGAAAGAGAAACCAAAAGTACACAGGCTACAATTGTGTGCATGTAGTAGTAATTGAAAATCATGAATTAACATATTTCTATTCAATGTCTAACGTTACTTTAATAACTGTAACTTACTATTCTAGGACCAGCAGGTAATACACTACCAAAAAAACATATTGATAAAAAAAATAACGTTACATGCTGGTGAAAACCAAACAGCGTTATTTGATATTCGACATTGTAACGTTAAAGGATTCATGAGCTCTAAAGTGAATACATATTAAATGTTTTGCGAATTATTAACCGATAAGTATGTATCAGCTGATCTATCTGCTCAGTTAAGTTGTAAATAAACAAAAGAAAGCGGCAGCTAAAGTTAGCTGTTCGCTAATCGAGCATTACCGTAAAAAAAGAAAGAAAGAATATTTGAAAGTAAACTGCAGAACGGTTGACACAACAACAATGCTTACCCTCCCCTCGAATTGTGGCTCCTCCACATCACTCATGTTTAAAATATTAATGATTGGTAGAATGAAAATGAAGATTTTCTTCCCCGAAGACTTCCGCTCTCAATGTAACTGCAGAAAATGGCTGACCACACCAGCTGAAGCGCTGCGCGAGGGGTGTCGCTGTCGCAACTCGATCCGTACCGGAAACACGATCTGTACTGCGCATGTGCGAAAACGACGTTTTTGTGCCACTTCCTGTCATCGTCAATGTTTTTATGACAACGTCACTGTCACTACTCGATCCGTACTTCACTGTCACGATTTGTACTGTACTGTCCTGCATGTGCGAAAAAACATGGATTCTTTTGCGTTTTATGTGAAAGTTTAAGAATTTCTCTTAAAAGAAGAAATGCCTGACAATCACGCAGAGCGTCGGAAAATGAAATGCTCGTCTGCGAATTTTATCATCAAAGTTATCTATGACAAGCAAGGCTTAGACTAATCCAGGATTAGGCCTTCAATTTTGTTGTGTAACAAAATATCGTGATACAAAAATGCAACAATACGTATCGTGGATATAGTGACAATATGTATCGTGGATAGTTAACCCAAAATAAAAAAAAATACTGCGTGAGGAAAAAAAATGTTTTCTGAGTTTTTGTGCAAGTACTACATTAAATTACAATATAATGTTGATTATAATGTATAATAATGCAATGGTTGAATATTTGTGGGTCCTGATAATGCCAAACTAATATTTTAGCAGAATGTTAAGCATATTTGTTTAAAATAATTCAGTATTTTCAGCTTGAGCTTCAGAATCATGAATATTTTTATTCTGGTGACACCATTGTCCTCGGATTACAAGCACCAAGTCCAAGCCTATTCATTTAAACCCACAATGTAATATCAAAGTTAGCATTTTAATCAACAGTGCATTTTGTGTTAACCTTTTATAATATTTCTTGGGAGTAATATCATAAGCGTGAGTTTAGTATCGTGATGTATCGAATCGTGAAATTAGGGTATTTTGTTGCTTCAGTTATCAGATAGTAATATGATATTTTTCTATTTACTTTGAACTTCAACTCTTTCAGACGTTTTCTTTTTTTCTTTTAAAACAGACGACAGACTGTTCTACATCGGCCCCATTATGCAGTATACAGTGGTGGTCAAAATTAATGTCACCCCTGGTAAATATGGTCAAAAATGGCTGTGAAAAATATATCTGCATTGTTTATCCTTTTGATCTTTCATTCAAAAAATTCACAAAAATCTAACCTTTCATTGAATTAAAAGAATTGAAAGTGGGGGGTAAATAACATTATGAAAATAAATGTTTTTCTCCAAAACACGCTGGCCATAATTATTGGCACCCTGTTATTAAATCCTTTTTGCAACCTCCTTTTGCCCAGACAACAGCTCTGAGTTTTCTTCTATAATGCCTGATGAAGTTTGGAGAACAACTGACAGGAGATCAGGAACATTCATCCATACAGAATCTCTTCAGATCCTGCAATTTACAAGTTCATGTTGGTGCTTCTTCTCTTCAGTTCACCCCACTCATCTTTTATAAGGTTCAGGTCAGGGGACTGGGACGGTCATGGCAGAATCGCCATTTTGTGCTCAGTGACCCATTTTTGTGTTGCTTTTGATGTTTGTTTTGGACCGTTGTCCTGATCGAAGATCCAACCACGGCCCGTTATAAGATTTCTAGCAGAGGCAGTCAGGTTTCGATTTTTTATCTGTTGGTATTTGCTAGAATCCATAACTCTTAAAAATAAAGGTTCCATAATAGGGGTCATAGAAGAACCATTTTGGTTCCCGAAAAACATTTTAGTGAATCGTTCTAAAAAGAACCATTTTCTGAGATGATTTGGCCGCTCATTCCACCTAGTGTCAGTTCAAAAATCCAAAAGTCAATTTTTTTATTAACTTTGAGAAAGGTTTGTGTAAGATAAATCAGCATTCTGTTAAATTTAATGTAATGGTTCTTTATCTGCATCAATGACTCCTTAAAGAACCATTTTGTTCCACAAAAGTTTATTTATAGTAGAAAAAGTTTCTTTAGATTGTTAATATGTTTAAAAAATGGTTTTTTTTAGAACGATTCACTAAAAGTTTTTTTGGGAACCAAAATGGTTCTTATGTGACCCCTATTTTGGAACCTTTATTTTTGAGAGTGTACCATCTGAACAAGATGTTTAGGACCTCCAGCAAAAAAATAGGCCCACAACATATAAGATCCAGCTGTATTTAACCGTAGGCATGGGGTAATTTTTATCCCTGTTTGCTCCAAACACATCTGGTGTATTTGCTGCCAAAAAGCTCTTTTTTTGTTTCATCTGACCACAGAATCCAGTCCCTGTTGAAGGTCCAGTCGTGTCTGACAACTGAATATGCTGGAGTTTGTTTTTGGAGGAGCGAGGAGGATTTTTATTGAAACCCTCCCAAACAACATGAGGTGATGTAGGGGTTGTTTGATATATTTGTTTAGGCTTTCTGCCCCCCAAGACTCAAGTAATCTCTGCAATTCTCCATCTGTGACAATATAGACACACGTCCTCTTCCTGGCAGATTCATCTTTAGTTGATTGGAACTTTTTAATTATTGCCCAGATGTTCAAAATGGGGATTTTCAATTCTTTAGCTTTTTTCTTACAGCCACTTTCTATTTTGTAATGCTCAACAATCTTTTGATGCACATCAGAACTATATTCTTTGGTTTTACTCATTGTGATGGATTTGGCCTTTGTGTTTACTCATATTTAAACTCATAGCTAGACAATTGCATGTTCCCAGTCACCCTGGTGTGCTAAAAAAGGGAACTCGTAAAAAATTCTAGGGGTGCCAATAATTGTGGCCAACATGTTTTGTAGAAAAACATTTATTAGATAATGTGATTTACCCCCCAGTTTCAATTCTTTTACTTCAATGAAAGGTTAGATATGAATAAATAAATAAAGTTATCCTGTGTTTCTGTGTGTTTTCTTGAGTGCAGACATTTGTTGTTAACATATGCTGAAATAAGTAGAACAAACCTTTACAAAATGAAATATTACATGTAGTAATATTGTAAATATTACAATATTACTTCTGTAGAGGAGGCTGATCGTACACTACAACCATCATACTGCCCAGACTTAATGCACATCTGTATGTAAAATTTACAACAATAACTGGCTTAAACAATTGACAAAAATATGAGTGTTAACAGGAAACGGAGCAAGTAGAATAACACAATTTTAGGGAGAAGAAAATAAATTAAAGTTAAAATAAAATAAATAAACAATAAATAAAATGACAGAGGATAAATAAAAGTCATTAAGGTTTTTTTTTTATTTTTTTTATTGAATATCAAGATTTACAAACAAACATGCCTGCATAACTTCCTTTTTTACAGAATAGGATATAAGAAAAATATAGCCAGAGGGAGCAGCACTTAATACAACACGAATGTAATGTAGACAATTACAAAATAGGATATTGGTAAGGAAAATAAGACATAAAAAAAAAATAAAAAAAAATAAAAAAAAATAATGATAATAAAATAAAAATTAAATAATAAAAATAATAATAAATAAATAATAAGTATGTAGATAAAACACCCATGCCATAAGGGGTAAATTCAGACTTTTTCATCCATTTATCTCAGTTGGGAAGTGTTTTAGGGTATCATATATTTTTTGAGCTTTAGGACCTTTCAGAGTTTTTAAGGATTTTATATACAGTTTAAATTCATTTAAAAAAAAAAACAAATTTGGGAGATGATTTCACAATTCTACACTTGTGAATGAAGAATTTAGCTAGACATACAATTGTATTAATACACAACTCAACATCCTTGCTTTGCAGAATCAAACCAAATGTAATGTCGTCTCTGGATATAAAGGTTGGGAATGAAGATATCTGCTGCTTAATCCATTTATGTACATCACACCAAAATATCTGTATTACATTACATGAGAAAAACACATGGTCCGTAGTTTCAACACCCTTTTCACAGAATGTACACGTGTTATCATCTATACCAAAGCGAAGTCTCAGTAATTCTTCAGAGGGATATGTTGTTCATTACTTTAAAGTGAGTTTCTTTCACTTTGGGGGGTATAGGGAGTGCTAGATACATTGTTCTTAGTTTAGTAATTGAATATCAAATTTTTGAATGATGTTATTTTTATTTTGCCTTTCAGGGTAAAGGTATTCAGTAAAACAATTTCTAATAAAGTGGTTAGTACATTTTTTATCTAGAATACAGATCCCTTGAATTGATAGTGAGGCCAATTGTGGTTGTATTGGATAATATGCCAAAGTGTTTCTCATTAGAAAGACAAATTGTTGGGGTAGCACTCTGTGTAATTTAGTGAAGTCTGATTTTAAGGGTTGGAAATTATGTTTGATGCCAAATTGTTCATAATTTAAGAAATGACCATTGATATCCATTAAGTCAGCTATGGACCATATATTTCTCCCATACCAATCTTCAAAAAACAGAGATCTGTTGCGGTGCAGAACATATCTGTTGTTCCATAGTACAGACGTGTGGGGTGAGAAGTTGTGTACGTACAACATTTTCCAATACAAGAGTATTTGTCTGTGAAACTCTGATAAGGATATAGGTAATTTATCAACATTAAAGTCCGCTCTAAGCAGAAAATCTAAACCTCCTATTTTCTTGAATAAAGTATTTGGAATACAATACCAAAAGGAGTTGCCGTGTTTGATCCAAGATTTTAACCAATTTATAAAAGTCATTAAGGTGCTTCAGTTACGATACGGATCGTGTAGTGTCGAACAACGACTGCCGTAAATGGTTTCGACATCAGACAGGAAGGAGACGGGTTTTTGCACATGCGCAGCACAGATCGTGTTTCCGGTAGTATGGGAGGAGACCCTTTACTGTCTATAAGAGACCGGAGACTTACACACAATAACGTTACGTCACATCCTGCTCAACGTTTGAAGAATGGATGGATAAACATCGATTACAATTTATAGTATTACAATTTATAAATTACAGAATATAAATCAACATATCCAAAATAATAATATTGTATTGACATGGTACATAAACCATGGTATTATTTGGAGCACTTTGGAGACATTTCCAATTTTATTTAAGTTAATGGCACAAATCTGTGTTTTCAACTCTTGCATACATAGACACAAATGAAGTCTGGTACATATTTTATTGCATGGATTGGGTTGTAGAGCCTGGTGTACAGTTCCTTCTGAAAGCTTAATGCCACATTCAGTTTTGAGGTAAATCCCCACCCGAATCAGCCTGCAATAGAGACATCATTCAACTATTCAGAGAATATTCTTTGGATCCACAGTTCAATAGTTAATGTAACGCATGTAATCCTAACGATTAAAAGGCGCCAACAGTAGCTAGCTGTGGAGATGATGGTGTACATGGAGTCTTTTGCAGATACATTATGAAACACTCTTCTGTATATTAAAAATCAGTTTTCTGTAAAAAAAAAAAGAAAAAAAAAAGATCTCATCCTATCACTCTCTCAGGTCTTATATTTCATATTGCAAATAAGTTATAAAATATATTTCTGATCCATGAATACAAGACAACAATTAAGCTGAAGCTCATGTGCACAACAAAAACAAATGTCTAAAAGCTGCTTTAGTCTAAAAAAAATATATAGATATTTTTTTAAATCTCTGTACAGTCTTTGCTGTAGTGACACAGAAGATGTCCATGGCCACAGTTTTCTACTTTAAAGAGTGCGGCTTAAGTGGCTTGTCAGGTGATTGTGGCAGGAACTGCAGAGGGTTACTACGCCTGTCTGGTCGGTGGGCAGGCATATTTGGTTTGGTGGGCCTGGAAACAGCAACTTTGGCAGCGAGGAGAGTGCCGACTCCAGCAGCAGGATGGGAGATGTTGTGCACGGAAGCGTTCACTGCAGCATCCACTTTCCCCTCCAGCTTCACCAAACGGTTGAGAATATCATCTAACAGCACAGCAATTGTCCTCTTCAAGTCAGCTTCAGCAAAAAGAGATAATGAAAGTATTAGTATTGTGTTATTTCTAAAGCTCTTTTGGACACACCCATCCAGAATGATAAGTAGGCTGTTCTTTCACATAAGCTTCACATGCAAAAAAAAAAAGCATGAATAAGAATAATTCAGTCATAATTTTTATATTTTATAAAAGATAATGTAAAAGGATTACAGAATTACACGTTAACAGTTTACAATAAGGATTCATTTGTTAACATTAGATTACACAAGTTAACGTGAACTAACACAATACTTCTACAGCATTTTTTAATCCAAGTTATTGCTAAAAACTGCATTTGTTAATATTAATGCACTGTGACCTAAATTTAACAAAGATGAATAAATGTTGTAAAAAAAAGAAAGAAGCTTTTTGTTAGTTCACAACACATTAGTTAACACATTAACTAATGTTAACAAATGAGACCTTATTGTAAAGTATTGTAAAGTGTAAACCATAAAAGAAACCAATATGGTTAACTTGTTAATATTAGACAATGCATTAGATATCATGAACTAACAATGAACAAACATAGTTTTTACAGCTTTTAATAAGTTACCAAGATTAATGCTATAATAAAGTTTTTCTCTTTTTTTAAGTTCATGATAGCTATTGCATTAACATGTAAACTAATAAAACTTTATTCTAAACTGTCACTCAAATAACAAGTAACAAGTTTCACAAAACTGTGAAATTTTGTTTAGTTAAAAGACACAAGGGAACCAACAACATTTGCCACAGAGCACAGACATCAATTTTGGTCTTTTCATCGCAAACATATATTTTGTATGACTTTAAAAAAAAGTTTTATGGACTGTTTT
The DNA here is from genome assembly GCA_030578275.1 of Meda fulgida. Classification (NCBI taxonomy): domain Eukaryota; kingdom Metazoa; phylum Chordata; class Actinopteri; order Cypriniformes; family Leuciscidae; genus Meda; species Meda fulgida. The sequence continues at coordinate 23,362,844 of CM060634.1, read as the reverse complement.
ATGGCACATTTACATTGCCTTTTAACACTATAAAACAGCATACAGGTTTGGAACAACATGAGGGTGATTTAAAAATGAATAATAGTAAATACTTACCATATCCTGCCATGGAGGTGCCATGGGGCCCTAAAGGGTGCTGGTTCTCCTCGCTCAGGACTTTTACGTAGCGATGGCTGAGCTCAAGGATCTGTTGGCGGAGCTCTGCGCTGCTCTGCCGGCGTGGTTGTGTGACGGTGTAGTGAAACAGCAGCAAACACCAGGCCAGGCCGAAGAGCACCAGTAACATACTAAGTTTGTGAGACATGCTCCTACGCAGCAGACAGACCAGCATGGCAATGCTGCAGGTCTGATGGGACCCCAGTTAAGGGGATGGGGTGGGGACAGGTTTAAAAGAGGCTGTCAAGTTCAGGGCTGGGGACAAGATTGGGTAATAAGGTCACTGATCTCATACATTTGTTTATCCTTTTTTTGCCTAAGAAACTAACAGGGTGGGGGTGGGGGGGGGGGGGGGGGGGTGTATTTATCAATGGGATTTAGGTGCAAGGAATCTGTAAAACACACACAAAAACAAGCAAATATGTGGATTAATCATATGAAATGGTACTTGCCCACTTGCCCTTACATATAAAATAATAATAATAACAGATTTTATGAACGTGCACTTATTTTGCAGAGCCTCAGATTTCAGTGTGCATGAATAAATTACATTTCCATCCTAAGTGAATAGGAAACTTGTCATCGCTCTCTTTCACTATGGCCACATTACTATTCTCCACCAATCACAAATCAATCACTCACTGAGACGATGCTTTAAATAAATGAATAACGCAGGATGGAGAAATACGACCACTTCTAACTCTCCACCCCACAAAAGCAGCAGCACAAAATTGGAAAAATAAAAATGTAGTGCTTTTCACATTGATTATGTTAGTCAAGGCGACATATTCAAGCTTGTGACTTTCTTAAACAAAGAGCGATCAAAGTACAGAGGGTTTACATAGTGTGCTCCACCCTGTCAAAGCATAGCCTAGTCACATGAAATTTAAGATGGGAATCACAGCATAAAACTGGGTTAAAGCGCTGAGGTCGACATTTCATGCCTTGCTGAACAGATCATGAATATTAGTTAAACAATGTCAGAAAGTTATTTATTAACAGTTTAAATGTTGATGCTATCATATAGCTGTTATATGATATTGTATTTAAAAAAGGTTAGCAGTAACAGAAAATAGCATCACGGATCAAGCAGCATAAGCAAATCAAAAACAGTTCAGGATTCTGGCTGGACTCGTATCAATCGTCGACACGTGCTCGATGGGTCTTATTCACTCGTTCTGCAGACTGTTAAGCTATCAACTGTATTACTATTACACACACTCTATTATCGCTTTAAGACAAGGCCGGTTGGGAAATACATTAGACAGCTGGAACAGCCTGAGGAAACCAATATAGTAACATATATAGCTCACATAGAAATTACCTTAAATAATTTAGTCAAGGTGACAGATTCGCTGACTCCAAATTGTTGACATCTTCTTAGCACGTTTGCATGGCTGGCAGCCATAAAAATCAGTAATATTAAAACATTATTCAAACTGCAGCACAACTTCAAAGCAAGCGTTTCTGTATAAAGTAAGAAGCTAATTATTTTACAGCTAAAACGCCTTAAAATAAATGCCAGATCATCATTCGGAGGCGCTTGATGTGGAGAAACTAGGAACAAACATAGCAAAATGTTGAGTATTTCCCTGCGGTGACTACACGACCTATTGCGTACGACGTCATGTTACGCACTACGTTGGCTATGTCCGGATTGTGAATGAATTGTACTTATGAGTCGAATCTGTCTAAATGAATCTATCGAAATGAGTCGTTTCAAAATATCGTCTGAACAATTCTTTCACATTGGACTGACCTGTTTCGAGCGGTTCTCGAGTTATTTGCAAATTAATGTGCGTGTGTGACTATTCTGACTAATGGACAGAAAAGTTAGAGCAGAAATGTACGAATTAAACGTTCTGGATTTTTATTTTATTTTGTACGCCTTGATCGTTCAAAACGGCATTTTATTAAAACTGGTAAGAAACTTTTTTTTCAGCCAGTAGATGTACATTTTTTGTATTATTTTCTGTTAACGCAAATAAATATTTATGTTGTAAATTACCTCATGTTTTTGAGCATGACATACAATAAACACCTTAATTAATAAACTGGGGGAAAAGCAGCAGTTATAGCCTATGTGCTACATACAGTATTTATTGGAATGGTTTATAATAGGCTATAAACTATGCCATACGAGGACCATGCGATAACGCAAGTACGCCATAACGTAAAAGAATCACTGAATCGTTTTCTTGAAAATAACTGAAGGAACCGATCTCGTATGAGACTTACTGACACTTACGTAAAAGACATAGGGAGCATGGGAAATGTAGTCAATTTGTACAAATGTAGTCGAGATGCAATAAAATGGCTATACTGGACATTACTGATAAGATTTTTACTTTCGTATATTTTTTTCCTCTTTCTTTTACCTGGTTTAGACTACGTAAGACAAACTGATCAGTGTTGTTTCGTCGTTGCCTAGAAACACGTCACACACGCCAAGAAAAGTCTTCATCCAAACAAGTTGTCCGTTGTCAGTGTTGCAGTAATTTATATAAACAGTCAAAACAACAAAATAGACTCATAATCACCGTGGAATGGAAAATATACAAATCGACAAAAATGCAACCAATGCAGTGGAGGCCTATTTAGAATACAGAAGGTGGGTTTGTTTGAGGAAATTGGTGAGCTGATAACTAAAGTCTGTTTAAATTTTTTTGGGGGGAATTTGATTTGTACATCCCTTTGTAGTTCAAGTAACGTTAAAATGTCAATTTGAAAAGGTGATCTTGTAATTCTCTGTCATTGAATGTCATGTTTTAAAAAGGATTGTTGGGGAAGATGATAGAGGGAGGATGTTTTCAGAGGATGAGTACAAGAAATACAAAGAGACAGTGGTGCCAAGAAGATTACGAAACCGCCTTTACGTCAGTTTTGGCATCCCAGGACAGATAGACTGCAAACTCATTGGACCAGATACACCTTGCTTCTGTACACACAGGTATGGATCACCAGTCATACACATGCTTGATACACACACACACACACACACACACACACACACACACACACACACACACACACACACACACACACACACACACACACACACACACACACACACACACACACACACACACACACACACACACAGAGACAGATTATTCTATGTTTCTATTTCATTCTCAGGTATAAACAGCACTGCACAGATTTTGAGGAGTTGCCAAAGGAAAGGCCTATACTCCTTCCCTGTAGGGTCAAAGGTTGTCACTGTGTGTCCTATGAATACGTTCATATCAACGGCTCTAACCAAGTACGCTGCCGATGCAAACACACAAGCAGTGAGCACTCTGAAGTTTCAGGGCACCTGTGCAAGAAATGTGAGTTTTGCACCATCCCATATATTATTAAATAAAAGCTAACATAATTCATCATGTAACATAAAACATAAAATTAGTCTCCATTTGTCTTAAAGCAACACCATGGAACTTTTCCTCTTCAGTCGCCCTACTGGTTGGAAACTAAATTGTCCATTACTGCTGTCGTAAATACTTTAGCCTACCGTCACACGCACGCATGCTCGCTGTTTATCCAGCAACGGCTTTAGAATAAACGATGTCCACAGACAAGGTAGAGTATGTTACATGATTTCATGAAAGGATGACGTATTGCGACATCAGAAACAAAGAAAAACTAAATAATGACTATTGTACTGCTTGACGTAAAGCAAGTCAAATTTGTAGTTTTCCTACGTCTCATTCGGACTACAGAAACGCGACCCGATCTGGCAAACTTGCATAGTGTGGTTATAGCAGATATAGAACCGCAAAGCGAATCCAGAAGTGCCTTTCACCCTGTTACGACTTGATGAACCACTGATAAGATTTTGGAAACATTATTTTAAGGTAAAAAATGTTCCATAGTGTTGCTTTAAAGTTACCTGTTCACACAGGCACTCAGTGTACTGGATATCGAAGTCCATTCACCTGCGGATGTGGCCAGCCTGGATATGCTCATGAGACGGTGGTTGAAACCAGGGAAGAGCGCATGACACGGGGCCGTCCGGTGGGCAGAGCTGTTCCTTATGCGGCTATGGGAGGCCTGACTGGATTCAGCTCACTGGCAGAAGGCTACCTGAGACTGGATCCCAGTGGCATAGGCAATGCATATGAACATCACACACAATAGGATATACATGTCACCTGATCAATGATTTGGTGCCATTACAAACTTTAGGTTAGCACACACCTTTAGAGTCAACATTACCCATAAATTATTGTAAGTATATGTGTGGCTGTATATATATATATATATATATAGAAGTATCTGACTAGATCAAGATTTTGGGTCAAAATGTATATTTTAGTATAGTGTAACTGTTTGCCTTTTTTAGTTTTACTTAAATGTTCCTGCAGTGTGAAAAAATATTCATGTTTAAATTGGTTAAATTCCTGATATAGTATCTGCTTTTGACCAGCAGAAGTCAGTAGTGACACACATGCCTCTGCTTTGCTTCACCAGCATTGACGTGACCATGTGAGAGAGATGTGTCTTTTGTTTTCAACGAATTGGCTTTAAATTCCTCTTCTCTACTTGGTAATGTTCAGAACAATAATAGCAATTAAAGTACGTAATTAAAAGAGTGTTTGTGCTCTATCTATGAGACACAGAGGGCTGCATGCTCTGTGAACTCTGCAGGCTCTGTAGCTTGCATTCAATCGTTTTCTGTTTAAGGAGCAGAAATAAAGAAGAAACAATTTCACCCCTAATCATTGGTACAGTTCCACTAGAATGGTTTGCTGTATGTGCTGGGCTTGACTAGTTCTGTGTGTGTGTGTGTGTGTGTGTGTGTGTGTGCGTATGTGTGTGTGTGTGTGAGTGTGTGTGTGTGTTTAGAATATGTTTGAATGTGCTACTCTGTATTTGTGAATGTTTTATGACTCATCCTAAGCTTCTCAAGATTCCATTAGATTGGATTCGTTACGACCTCCTCTTTATGCGTTCCTACTCTCTTCCTCTGTTCTGATATGCGTCTCCACTCAATTGCTCTTGAGAACATCTGTATGTCTCATGAAATGTGCAAATTCAAGTGTGTGTAACCTGTGAGACTTGCCTTTGGTGACGTCGGTGATGAAAAAGCGGCGATGAGACCAAACACAGACTCTTCTCATTACCACACTTGAAATAAAACTCGTGGCTCATTGGTGGATTTTTCATTGCCACCAACACTCTGAAAATACCTCGCTGATTTATTTAGAAGTCTCTTTTGTACTACCGCTCTTTGCCTGGTCCTCTATTTATATTAAGCCTCATTTAGATCATATTATATTATGCACCCTGCGCCTCTCTACCTCGTCAATGATATCTTTAATTCGTTCCCTCTCTTTTGTCCCCCTCCTCCAAAATCCCTCAGCTTCAAATCTTTACTTACACAGAAATCAGTTAAAGACACTGAAAGCGGGAGAAAACACAGCATGAAGTGGGTCTAAGTTCACTGGTTGGCCAATGTTCTTTGCCACGTTGTACATTCACGAAAGATTCCTCAAATGGATAGTTATCCCAAAGAATAAAATCCTCATTTACTCACCTTCATGTCTTTCCAAACAATATAACTTTCTTCCTCCTCATGGATCAAACCACATGGAAGCAGAATGTCCAAGCAGCTCTATTCCACAATGATAGTAAATGAGGACCAAGACTTTAAACGAATAACCACTTAAATCTGAATCTGTTTTACACACAAAGGTATCAGAAAGTGTACTTCCTCTAATGCTTTTATAATAGATTGTGTCCTTTCAGAAGCTTGACAGACAATGGCCACTATCCAATTCCATTTTGTGAATAAAAGAGCAGAGGGAACATTTTTCAAAACATACCCATTTGTGTTCTATGGAAGAAAGAATGTCATAGTCGACTGAAATGAGTGATTAGTAGAATTTTACTTTTGAGGTGTAATATCCCCAACAATTAATATACTGTATATTTCTAACTAATGCGTTTCTTTAATTATATTATCTAGATTTTTATTGAACCCTTACTTAAATGTATCTTTGTTTCGGGGTTTAAGTTTAAATTTCCTGCTACTGACTCTTTTTCGTTACAGAATCTTAAAAGCAGGGTTCCAACATTAAGAACAATTTGTCATTGGAGATTTTTACTTTGAATGAATAAATGTTTTGTGAAGTCTATTTGTATTTGAACTGATAAAAGAGAACATATTATAAAATCCAGCTATACTTAGATCCCTTGAGGGTTTCTTGATACTTGATATTTTCTTAAAAGTGATTTGGTCATTTAGACTGCCATAAACCAGGCCCTGTGGCCTCTTTGCTGCATGCATAAAATTATAAAATGCATTGCAGTTAAAATATCGATTTTCCAATCATATGCGCTCAAAAGAAGTGACTTGTTGGAGGGGAAATTGCTTAATTAAATACGCCCATGCACACACACACACACACATACATGCAGTGTTGTAATAATGGGATAAGTCCACAATAATGAAACGCTTGCTTTGTCCTGCTACTTTCCATATACTTCTTTGATTTAAAAAAAAAAGAATGAAAGAAGAAATCAAAAAGGCTCTTTGAACTCATTAAAAATGCATCGCATGAAAAATGAGAAGCAGCGGTTTATTAACAAAATATAAAATTACCATCCAATTGATGCTTTGAATGACGACGTAGATGAAAATCGGGACAGGATTACATATAAAGGAGCTGGTGTGAATGTTAAACTAATCTGATTAGATTCAGCAGATGTGTGCCACTAAAGTGATTCACATTGAAATTAAGATTAATTCCCTTCCTAACTGTGATACAGTGCATGAATTTTAATTCTGAGCTGAAATGAATAAGTAATCACCGTAGTGATTAAGACAGCAATTTGCTATCGTGCCATGTTTTTTGAATAACCTAGGTCTGTCAGAGCAGAGATCACAAACTGCTGTGATTCAGATTATTGATGTGGCTTCATTTGTTTATGACACACTTTGTCTCTTTTTTTGACCCAAGCTTGTAGGTGTCCAAGGGAACGCAAACAATCTCCAAACACACACCTGTGTCCAAATAGAACACTGGAGTAAGCTAGCGGAAGGGATGATGTCTGATCTGAAAGGTGACATATCGATTTAGTGTGAGTGTTTGATGATTGTGCATGTGTGTTTGTGTGTGTGTGTGTGTGTGAGAGAGCGTTGATATCAACCCTGATGCCTAACTTCACAGATCCTTTGGTGTAATTTTGCCTTCAATAATCTTTTTTCATCTAATCAGTCTACGCTATATAAATTACATCTTCCTGATGACCTTAATCTGAAGACTAGAAGCAATGAAATCACTTCACAAATTCCCCGTCAGTGGAGACCATTATAAAAATGCAAGGAAAGAAGGAAAGCTTCAAAATATATACCTCCTCGCAAGTCTAATTTCCTTGCCATGGAAACCTTTCTGAGGTCTTTAGAGCAACTGATGTACTTCTATAGGAGTCGCCATGTTGTTGTGATTGACAGGCTTTGGGGAAGAACAGAAGAGAGTAGAAAATAGACCTGAAAAATATTCACCAGTGTTAGGTTATAGCTCATATTCGTCACAAGAAGCAGCTGTCAATCAATAATATATTTCAAGAAATCGAGTTTTTATTACTTTATTAATACTTTATTTGTTTTACTCAAACTGCAAACTTACTTTACTAAGTCAGGAACTGTCCAGCGAACTGTCCAGGCACTTCTTGATTCTGTTCAGACTTTATTATTAGTCTGTTTATATTACATTGAATTTCATTGAAGCCTCGTAAAGCGTCGTTTTAAGAGTTTCTCTTCTCAGTCTCCCATAAGCCTATAAGATTGCCACACAATTGTCAGAGTCTATATTGTGTGATGTTGAAAAGAACAACATCAAACCTGGAATCAAAGCAGTGAGACCTAAAAGTGCGTCAAGACAATTGCTTTTTTCAATTTCTTTGTTAAAAGGCTTGAAAATCGACACTGGGACTGCATTGTGGCCGTGACTTGAGATGCTTCTGCTCCTCTTAAATCCTTTATTCTGCTCAGTGGTGCTTTGAAGGATTGAAAAAGGAGGAGTGAGGGAGCAGAGATGAAGACTGGGGGATTGGTGGTGCTATTCACGCCAAGTCCATGAGTGTGAAGGGGGAGACAAGAGCCAGCGTGGAATCACTCAGCTGTGCAAAATCGATAAAAGTTTGCTTGACAGTAATAAAAGATGATTTCTGTCGTTTTTACATCCAAACACTTCAATTTGCCTGTATACTGAATCCAGACTCTCTCAAATACACTTAGACACATGATGGCACTCTGATGATGGTCTCTGCCTTTGATGACCAACCGCCAAGGACGGATTATGGTCCTGCGAGACCTGGGACAACAGCTTCTTTGGAGCTCTTGACACAATTGTGAGCTGTTTTTTTAAATAGTTGTAAAAGTTAGCATAAGCCTTGAGCAACCTGTAATATTTTAGGCAGTTTATGACAAAAAGAGAGAAAAACTAATCATTTCAATCTTGTTTTTTCCAGAAATGGTTTACTTTTATTTACTGCTTTAGCCATAAGTAATTGGCAGTGACATACATTTTGTATTTATCAAAGTTTGTTGCTTCAGTTGTTGTGGTGTTGATTCACATTGTTTCTAGATTATTGTGCAGAGTGATCGAATCTTCGAATGCATTTTAAATAATTGCAAAAAGCTTCATTGGCCCAAAAAAGAAAAGAACACTGTTTTTTTTTTTTTTTTTTGCCCTGGGCCTGGCACAAAAATATGACTAGCTAACATCATTTTACTAATCCTATCATCAGCAAATGGGAAAGTGTGAACAAGAACTAGTCAGATAAACTAGTCTATTATTCTGATTGGATTATGAGAGTAGACTGATTTCTATAAAAGGAGAGATGTCTTTGCTTTGCATCCAAATGGCCTTACATGCAAGGACATTTCTGCAAAGAATATTGCACCTGAAAGAACCATTTAACAGATCTCCTCCTGAAGAGTCCGCTACAGAATCATGTCACCACCAGTGCAGAGCTTGCTCAATATTGGCAGCAGGTGGTTTCGAGTGCATCTGCATACATAGGCGAAGACTTTTGGACAACGGCCTGGTGTCAAGCAGGGCAGCAAAAAAGTCATTTCTCTTCAAGAACAACATCAAAGACAGACTAAAATTCTGTAGGAAGTACAAGGATTGGACAGCAGAAGACTTGTGTAAAATTATTTTCTCTGAAGAAGCCCCCTTCAGACTGTTTGTGACATCTGGAAAATCAATTGTCTGGAGAAGAAAAAAGGCGAATGATACCATGAGTCCTGTGTCATGCCAACAGTGAAGCATCCTATATCCATCCATGTGTGGGGTTCTTTTCATCCAAGGGAGTAGGCTCTCACATAATTCTGCCCAAAACTTTGCCATGAGAAAAGATTGGTATTAAAACATCCTGTAAGAGCAACTTCTCCCAACGATCCAGGAGAAAATTTGAGTTCTGCAACTGTCGTCTGTAATGAAGTGATCTTGTCTGACCATGTTGATAATCCTTCATGATATCCATTTTAGAACGGTTCACCGCCGAGTTGTTTGCAATTTCCAATTTGATTTCTTTTAGCTCGTTCTTAAGGATGCTAAAGTCTTCAGAAAGAGCATTTTTAAGTTCCGCCCTGATAACATCCTCTCTCAAAGATGCTAGAATATCTGATTTCTAATCCTCCGTGTCCGTCACGATTCTAGCTGCGAAATAGGAGGCAAGTCGCCAGAGGTGGTGGAGGCTTGCATAGATGATGTCTCCGGCCTAGTGTTTGTAGTGTCGCTGTATTTATGTTTACGCAGCTTAGTTTCCATTGAAGTGACCGACACGGATACCTGTTGTTCAGAGGGGTCTCAGGGGTATTAGAAAACAATTTCCACAATAAATTAGCAGAAAAAGCGCTATAAAAAAATCATTTTAAAAGAAGCTTGACAGGAGCTTATTTCCACTTGTCCATTGTTTGCTCACTTGCTTTTGGACCTTTGGTGATGATCTGTGAATTTTCCAGTATGAAGGATTACCACGTCAGAAGGTAAGAGTAATAATGAAGTGGCTCGGAGATCATTACATTGAAAATTTGGATCCGTGGCCAGGCAACTCTGCGGATCTTAATCCCATAGAAAACCTGTGGTCAATCTGCAAAAGGCAAGTGGACAAGCAGAAAGCCACAAATTGTGATCAACTGCGAGCACTAATAAGGCAAGAATGGATCGGCATCGGTCAGGATTTGGCCCAGAAGCTGATATCCAGCATGCCAGAGCGAATTGCAGAGGTTATGAAGAAGAAGGGTCAACACTATAAATATTGATTCTTTGCATACTGTATATTGAATGTTTGCCTATAAAAGCCTTCAAAAAGTATGAAATGCATACCATTGTTTCCCAATGTATCATAGAAACATAATTTGTGTCACTGTCAATACTTTTGGTCACTGTAGTACTTACTGCAAGACGGATATTTGCAAACACTCACTTAAAGGATTATTAGGACTCCCATGCTAATACTGTGTTTGACCCCCTTTCGCCTCCAGAACTGCCTTAATTCTACGTGGCATTGATTCAACAAGGTGCTGAAAGCATTCTTTAAAAATGTTGGCCCATATTGATAGGATAGCATCTTCCAGTTGATGGAGATTTGTGGGATGCATATCCAGTTAAGTTAAACTGAAGTTAAGAAGTTAAACTGAGAGAGCATGCCATTCATTCACAGACACCAGAATGAACGTGTTCACAGTAACGTTCATAAGGCAGTAATACAGTACGTTCAGTTCACGTTCGCTCAAAATATGAACAAGTTCATGAACTATCGTTCAATGAACGCGTTCAGGCACAACACTGGTAGTGGAGATGAGTGGTACCCGGTGGGGTCTTCTGCTGTTGTAGCCCATTCGCCTCAAAGTTGTGCGTGTTGTGGCTTCACAAATGCTTTGCTGCATACCTCGGTTGTAACGAGTGGTTATTTCAGTCAAAGTTGCTCTTCTATTAGCTTGAATCAGTCGGCCCATTCTCCTCTGACCTCTAGCATCAACAAGGCATTTTCGCCCACAGGACTGCCGCATACTGGATGTTTTTCCCTTTTCACACCATTCTATGTAAACCCTAGAAATGGTTGTGCGTGAAAATCCCAGTAACTGAGCAGATTGTGAAATACTCAGACCGGGCTGTTTGGCACCAACAACCATGCCACGCTCAAAATAGCTTAAATCACCTTTTTTCCCATTCTGACATTCAGTTTGGAGTTCAGGAGATTGTCTTGACCAGGACCACACCCCTAAATGCATTGAAGCAACTGATTGGTTGATTAGATAATTGCATTAATGAGAAATTGAATAGGTGTTACTAATAATCCTTTAGGTGAGTGTATATTCCACAAGACAATTTATTGATAATTTGGGTTAATTCAGTTGTTTCTTCTAACTGTAACTTGTTACTATAAACTGCAACTCAAACTTTTTAAAGTCTAAACTCAACATGCATGCAGTTACCTCAACATAGTAATGCAGACGTAATATTTTATAGTGTTTGTCACGATTATTTTCAGTTTAGCTTTAGTTTCTTTTTCATGGACTCTTATTATGTTCCTCTTTGTTGCCTATGTTCCAGTTTGCACATCATTAATCAGTTGTCATGGTGATTCATCCATCCATCCATCTTCTTCCGCCTATCCGGGGCCGGATAGCGGGGGCAGCAGGAGCAGTCTACTCCTCCCGAGTGACGAGCTCCTCACCCTATCTCTAAGGGATCGCCCAGCCACCCTGCGGTGAAAGCTAATTTTGGACGCCTGTATCCAGGATCTTGTCTTTTCGGTCATGACCCACAGCTCAAGACCATAGGTGAGAGTAGGAACGTAGACTCTTCGCCTTGCAGCTCAGCTCTTTCTTCACCACGACAGACCGGTACATCGACTTATTACTGCAGAAGCTGCACCGATCCGTCTGTCAATCTCTCGCTCCATCCTTCCCTCACTCGTGAACAAGACCCCAAGATACTTGAACTCCTCCACTTGAGGCAGGAACTCTCCATCAACCTGAAGTGTGTCTTGTGACTTCTGGTGTGAGAACGCTAGGCGTGCTTGTGTTGCCGCTTCATGCTGGTACCTGTCTGTCTGCTGTTGTTGGCTGGTACGCTTGTTTTTGGATATGTTTTTTTTTCTTGAAATCGACATTTTTGATTAATGGACTACTATAAATGGACTATTGGACTACTTACACACTCAAAAAGTTTTGGATAACCAATCTGGCAGTTTCCGTGATCCTGTCACACAGATCAGCTGCGAGCCCTCTCCATTCCTATCCTTATATCCCTCTCGACATCTGATACAGTGAGTCTCCACTCTCTTTATCATTTTGTGGTGTCAATCCTTGGTATGGTTGGGTAGCCTTCCCTTCTGTGGATTGTGTGGATTGTGGATCCGATACGGTTCTGGCTAACGTAGTTAAACTGCTAAAATGTTGTGTGGGTCACATTGCTCATCACTCGTCGTGTATCCCCTTGCCGGTTTTGTCACATGTCATGTGCTTGTAGTGCTGGTTGAGATTGCTGTTAGCCTCGTTTCACTCAGGGGAAAAATTTAAAAAAGACAATAAAGTTTGCTTAACTTTTTCAAATACGCTGGTCAGATCACAAACAAGCAAAAATCGTTTCCGCCGATCAAGAATGAGACCACGGTGGGCACAGCAGCTAGTACACCCGTCGTTAGTGGGGATGATGATGACCCACACGGGGAAGGAGATGAAGATGATGGCTGATGGGCACTTTGAATCTGCGAGAGATTGTGATGGCGACGAAGCAGGTACATTTGCCGGGGAAATTCAAACTGGGCAAATCTGGACGGACGCTCAGTTTAAAGAGAAAAAAAAGTTATCCCTGGCTTACAATGGACAAAACTTGACTGGGCTGTCAAGTAAAAAGAAATTAACAAAGCTTTGTGTGTATGTAGGCAGTGTACTTTTTTTTTTGTTACCTCCAACACCCGTTTTGAGTCGCCGGATCCACCCCCCTCGGCACTCCAGGACCTCCCACTTTACAAATTAAGCACTGTATCTAACTGTGCATCAGAAATCTGCTGTATTTACAGTAATGCTTTTTCTCAAATACTTGAGAGGCATGCTCCTGTTAAAACTAGACTGGTTCCATCTACTCGTGCCTCACCCTGGTTCACTCCTGAACTTCGAACGATGAAAACTGAAGGTCGCCGCCTAGAAAGACTATACAGGAAAACTGGACTCATTGTGCACTCTCAGGCTTTTAAAGAACATTTGCTCAATTACCGTACAGCCCTCAACGATGCAAGATCCTCTTATTTCTCTTCTACCATTAGGAATTCCACGTGCAGGCCCAAATCACTCTATGCTATGGTTAACATACTCACTAATCCTCCACAACATGTTATTTCGGGCTCTGGGGTGCTTGTAAATAGCTTCAGCGCATTCAACAAACTCTCTCTCTGATTTTACTCTGACTACTCCTGTTGCCATAAGTGATCTAATTGTGAAGTCTAATTCCACATCCTGCCGACTTGATCCTACACCTACTGTTTTGCTTAAGGTGTGTGTGTCCTTGAGGTTGCACCCTTCATAACACATATGATAAACTGTAGTTTGGCTTCCGCAATTGTTCCAGAAGAATTAAAAATGGCTGCGGTGACCCCGATTCTTAAAAAAACAGGCCTTGTCCATCTAAACATGAAAAATTACAGGCCAATATCTAATTTAACTTTCTTAAGCAAAATCCTTGAAAAGGTTGTGGCTTCACACTTGCGATCATATTTAGATGTTAATGGTCTTTTTGAACCTTTTCAGTCAGGATTTCGCCCATCTCATAGCACTGAAACTGCTCTTTTTCAGGTAGTTAACAACATTCTTTTTGACCATGGAATCAGGTTTAATAAACATTTTGATTCTTCTTGATCTAAGCTCTGCATTTGACACAGTCTGCCATGAAATACTCATCTCTCGCCTCTCTGATATCGGCATCACTGGTTCCACTCTTTCCAAGCTCATTTCCTAAATCACAGAAAGTACTATGTCCCTGAATTTCCTCAAATTAAATAATAAAAAAAAAATAAGATATTGGTGATTGGCTCTGCTGCCTCAGTCAAAAGGATGGAGTTCATGTTAAGCCTTCGTCATCAGTTCGTAACCTTGGTGTCTTAATCGACTCAACCCTATCTTTTGGCTCTCACATTTCTTCTCTTGTTAAAAACTAATTTTTCCATCTTCGTAATTTGCACGTCTTCGATGTTCTCTCGCTTTATCTGATGCTGAAACCATAATTCATGCATTAATCACAACACGTCTGGATTATTGCAATGCTCTATTTCTTGGTCTGCCCAAAAAACTTTTTGCAAGATTACAGTATGTTCAAAACTCAGCAGCAAGAGTTCTCACCTCCACCAGGCGTTCTGCTCACATTACTCCTCTGCTTCATGACCTTCACTGGCTCCCCGTGGCATCACGTATTCACTTTAAGATATTGCTTCTAACATTTAAGGCATTAAATAGTCTTGCACCCCCATATCTGTCTGATCTACTTTACTCGTACCGCCCTGCTCGGTCCCTAAGATCAGCTGAACTTGGTTTATTGTCCATCCCTCGTTTCCGGTTATCTACTGTAGGTGGAAGGTAATTTAGTGTTAATGCTCCTAAATTACGGAATTCACTACCCACTATCTCACTACTTCAGTTGTTTTCTGGTATTGTTTGTGTATCACACGCTATGTTACGTTGCCTCCCAGCTATTGGATTACCTGAGTTTGTTTTTATTAAAGAACCTTTTGTTTGTGGAAACTTGTTTGACCCTTTTTCATCATCTTCATCTGAACCTAACCGTGACAGAATACCAGACCCTCAAATTGAGTGAGAAAATGGATATTGCAGCCCAGTTTTTTGTACTCGCCTGAGAGAACTTCTCTATCTTTGAGTACTCCGCCAGATTCTGTCAACTAGCTGCAAAACAAACTTTAACTATGAGACACTAAAGTTTCTTTATTGGACTGGGCTCATTTTTTTAGTCCCCTAGATCTACCAGACATGGAACAAGAAACCTGAAGAGAGGCGACTGGCTCTCACCGTCTCCACCTTGGTCGGGCACACTCTGATGTCTACTTAGTTACCCTCAGCTGATGCCAGTATTAATGGCCACTGCAGAGCCAGAGCACTCGCCCACGGCAGGAAAGGAGCCAGAGCCCCCCTCAGAGCTGGAGACCGCACTGATGCCTGCTGAGTCAACGCCCATGCCCACAACGGAGGCCGAGCATAAGGCCACGTCTGTCCCGGAGCCGAAAGTATCCACCCAGTCTGACCAGGTGTGTCAAGTCAAGTCAAGTCAAGTGTATTTATATAGCGCTTTTCACAATATAAATTGCATCAAAGCTGCTTCACAATAACAATCAAATAACATAACAATGTTTGTTTCTTAGTGAAAAAACATCCACGTTTGGTAGGGCTGATCAATGGTATTAATGCTTGGTTAATTATTTTGAATATCCCCAACTGAGCAAGCCAAAGGCAACAGTGGCAAGGAACCGAAAAACTCCATCAAGTGACCTACTGGTGTCCTAAAACTCCATCAGGTGACCTACTGGAGAAAAAAAAAACCTTGGGAGAACCCAGGCTCAGTCGGGGGCCAGTTCTCCTCTGGCGTTTATGAACTAGAGGCCGAATTTACAGTAACTGTAATTTGATACAGAATTTTGTTTTATTTTATCACTTTGGGGTGGGTACGCGAACCGGAATCACAACGTTTTATCTGTAGAGTGGGAAAGGGATCCTCAATAGGGAGAGGCTAGTTGGCACTTCAGCACTGCGTTGTCATCGGGTCCAGGCAAAGCTCCTAGTCAGATCTGGATACGGCCTGGATCCGGTAGGCTGCGGGAAAACCTCGGGATAAACAAAGACCCTAAAATTAGCGTAGATGCCATTCTTATTATGATGATGTAACGAGTACATCAGGATTTAAGGGAAGTGTTCCCAGTTCCGGCTGACCTAATCTATGCAGCCTAACATTGAATTATAGAAGTCTATAATATATTATGTGTATGCTAGGTCAAAGAGATGTGTTTTTAGTCTAGCTTTGAACTGACAGAGTGTGTCTGCTTCCCGGACAATGGTAGGAAGACTGTTCCAAAGTTTTGGTGCTAAATAGGAAAAGGATCTACCGCCCGCAGTCGATTTTGATATTCTAGGTATTATCAACTGGCCCGAATTTTGAGATCGCAATAGACGTGAAGGACTATAATGCGTTAAGAGCTCGCTCAAGTACTGCGGAGCTAAACCATTTAGTGCTTTGTAAGTAATCAACAATATTTTAAAATTTATACGATGTTTAATAGGCACCCAATGCAGTGTTGACAGAACCGGGCTAATATGGTAATATTTCCTGGTTCTAGTAAGAACTCGAGCTGCAGCGTTTTGGACCAGCTGTAGTTTATTTATTAAGCGTGCAGGGCAACCACCCAGTAGAACATTACAATAATCTAGTCTTAATGTCATGAAAGCATGAACTAATTGTTCCGCATTTGTTAATGAGAGCATATGTCGTAATTTAGATATATTTTTAAGATGGAAAAATGCGGTTTTACAGATACTAGACACGTGACTTTCAAATGAAAGTTTGCTATCAAAAAGCACACCCAGGTTCCTAACCGACGACGAAGACTTAACAGAGCAGCCATCAAGTGTTAGACAGAATTCTAGGTTATTACGTGTGGAAGTTTTTTTTCCAATAATTAGAATCTCTGTTTTTTCAGAGTTTAATAGTAGGAAATTACTAGTCATCCAATTTTTTATATCAGCTATGCATTCCGTTAATTTTGTGAATTGGTAAGTTTCGTTAGGTTTTGAAGAAATATACAGCTGAGTATCATCGGCATAACAATGCCGATCGTCCATCGTCTATCGTTCACTGATCGATTGCTCCTGTCTGCCTCCCTGCCTGCCTCCCTGCCTGCTGTGAGTTTGTTTGCGTCGAGGCTGTAAGCTCTAAGCCTCGTATTAGCTTTGTATTTCTTTCTGTTTTGAACCATCATTTACTATTATTCCTAGTTGTTTATATTACTAAATATAGTTTACCCACCATCTCAGATTAACCTTACATCGCTAGCTTCCGTTATTGTTAGCACAGAACGCGTGTTTACGCGCCACCCGCGCTCATTTATTTATTATTTATTTTCTCTCGCGCGCCCGCGCCTTTGAGTTCATAAAAGCCCAGGTAAGTAAGAATCAGTCAACACAAACGGTGAGTAATGTCTTGTCCTGTTATTGTCACCTGTGTCACATGTCATATGTTTAGTGTAGCCTTCTCCGATGGCAATATAGGATTTATTTGTGATAAATGCAAGGAGACAGTCAGGCTGACGGAGAAGATTTCAGAGCTAGAGACACGCATCCAAACTTTAATTGAGGATAGTAAGGATAGTACTAGAGCTTTAGATACTATTTTGGATGCGCCTAGCATAGTGAACTCTGTACATGATTCGGTTCCGGCTGAAGTAGAGCCCTCGCAGCAGGGCAGATGGGTGACCGTGAGAGATCGCTCTAGTCGCGGATTAAAAAACCACTCTTCCGTTCCGATTACCATAACAAATCGATTTGCCCCACTCAGTGAAACACCCACTGAGAATTCTGTTGATTGTGCCCTGGTAATTGGTGATTCGATCACACGGAACGTGAAAATAGAGACACCAGCCACCATAGTCACATGTTTGCCGGGAGCCAGAGCGCCTGACATCAAAGCAAATTTAAAAGTGCTGGCTAATGCTAATCGTAAATTCTCTAAGATCATTATTCATGTCGGCACTAATGATGTTCAACTCCGCCAGTCGGAGATCACCAAAATTAATATTAAAGAGGTGTGTAAACTCGCAAGTACGATGTCAGGCACTGTAATTTTCTCTGGCCCCCTTCCTGTTCGCAGGAGTGATGAGATAGTTAGCAGATTGGCCTCACTCAATGGTTGGTTGTCTAAGTGGTGTCCGTTGAATAATATAGAATTCATAGACAATTGGAAAAGTTTTTGGGGCAAGCCTGACCTGTTGAAAAGAGATGGTGTTCATCCCTCCTGGGATGGTGCTGCTCTTCTCTCTAGTAATATGGCACATAGTCTTAGAGCTAAAACATGACAATCTGGGGCTCAGGTCAGGAAGCAGACAGACTGGCTAAACCGACCGTCTGCTAGCGGCCTCGCGTCACCAAGGTCAGATAAATCCCATCACATAGAGCCTCTTTCACCTAGATATCATCATATAGAGACTGTGTCTGTTCCCCGAATTTGGAAATCCAAAAAACGTCAGGTAAAAAATGTATTTGATGTTCAACAAATAAAAAACAGATATAATACAGATGAACAAATGATAAAGCTTGGGTTGCTGAATATTCGATCCCTTACTTCAAAATCGCTCATAGTTAATGATATGATTTCAAGTTATAATCTAGATGTGCTGTGTTTGACAGAAACCTGGCTAAAACCAAACAATTACATTACTTTAAATGAGTCAACCCCACAAGATTACTGTTATAAACATGAACCTCGTCTAAAACGCAAAGGGGGAGGTGTTGCTGTAATTTATAGTAATATTTTCAAAACCACTAAGAAATCTATTTTTAAATATACTTCTTTTGAAGTGTTGGTGCTTAATGTAAAAATATATAGTGTAAACGATAAATCACGTTTGAGATTTCTGCTGGCTACTGTATACAGGCCACCAGGGCACCATAAAGATTTTATCAAAGAATTTGCGGACTTTCTATCAGAATTAGTATTGGCTAACGATAAAGTACTAATTGTTGGTGATTTTAATATACATGTAGATAATGAAAAAGATGCATTGGGATTGGCACTTAAAGACATTGTAAACTCAATTGGAGTTAGACAACACGTGTCAGGACCCACTCATTGTCGTAATCATACTCTAGATCTAATATTATCACATGGAATAGATGTTGATGCCGTTGAAATTCTGCAGCAGAGCGATGACATCTCAGATCATTATCTAGTCTCATGTAAATTACATTTAGCCAAGGCTGCAAAGCCGACTCAGTGTTATAAATATGTTAGACCTATAACTTCTGCCACTAAAGATTGCTTTATCAATAATCTTCCTAATAAGTTTCATCATCTCAGCATCCCGGATAGCTTAGAAGAACTCGATATTGCAACAGAAACTTTTAACTCTCTCTTTTCCAGCACTTTAGACGCAGTTGCTCCGTTGCGCTTAAAGAAGATTAAAGAAAATAGTCCAACGCCGTGGTACAACGAGCACACTCAGGCCCTTAAGAGAGCAGCCAGAAAAATGGAGCGCAACTGGAAGAAAACAAAACTAGAGGTATTTCGGATTTCATGGAAAGAGAGCTCGATTGCTTACAGAGAGGCTTTAAAAGCTGCTAGATCTGCTTATTTTTCAACCCTATTAGAAGAAAATAAACATAATCCTAGGTATTTATTTGAAACAGTGGCTAAACTAACGAAAAAGAAAGCTTTAAGCACAGAAGTTTCCAAGCAAGACAGCAGTAATGACTTTATGAACTTCTTCACTTATAAGATTGATAATATCAGGGACAAAATTATAAAAATTATAACTATGCAACCGTCTACTACAGTATCGCATCAGGGAGTGCATTGTAGTCTCCCTGAGGAAAAATTGTTTTCATTTGTTGCTATAGGAGAGGAAGAATTCTGCAAACTCGTTAATTCATCTAAATCGACAACTTGTATGTTAGACCCTATACCGACTAAGCTACTGAAAGAGATGCTTCCAGAGATCATAGATCCTCTTCTTAATATCATTAATTCGTCTTTGTCTCTAGGATATGTACCAAAAACCTTTAAGCTGGCTATGATAAAACCGCTTGTTAAAAAAACGCAACTTGATCCTTCAGAATTAGTCAATTACAGGCCGATCTCAAATCTGCCTTTTCTGTCAAAGATATTAGAAAAAGCAGTATCCTCACAACTGTGTTCCTTTCTTGAAAGAAATGATATCTGCGAGGATTTTCAGTCAGGATTTAGACCGCACCATAGTACTGAGACAGCTCTCATTAGAGTTACAAATGATTTACTTTTATCATCCGATCGTGGTTGTATCTCTCTATTAGTGTTACTTGATCTTAGTGCTGCATTTGACACAATTGACCACAACATTCTTTTAAATAGACTGGAAAACTATGTTGGCATTAGTGGAATTGCACTAGCATGGTTTAAATCATACTTATCTGACCGTTATCAGTTTGTAGCAGTAAATGAAGAGATGTCTTATCGATCACAAGTTCAGTATGGCGTACCACAAGGCTCAGTACTAGGACCGCTGCTGTTCACTCTGTACATGCTACCATTAGGACATATCATTAGGAAACATGGAATTAGCTTTCATTGTTATGCCGATGATTCTCAGCTGTATATTTTTTCAAAACCTAACGAAACTTACCAATTCACAAAATTAACGGAATGCATAGCTGATATAAAAAATTGGATGACTAGTAATTTCCTACTACTAAACTCTGAAAAAACAGAGATTCTAATTATTGGACAAAAAACTTCCACACGTAATAACCTAGAATACTGTCTAACACTTGATGGCTGCTCTGTTAAGTCTTCGTCGTCGGTTAGGAACCTGGGTGTGCTCTTTGATAGCAATCTTTCATTTGAAAGTCATGTGTCTAGTATCTGTAAAACCGCATTTTTCCATCTTAAAAATATATCTAAATTACGACATATGCTCTCATTAACAAATGCGGAACAATTAGTTCATGCTTTCATGACAACAAGACAAGATTATTGTAATGCTCTACTGGGTGGTTGCCCTGCGCGCTTAATAAATAAACTACAGCTGGTCCAAAACGCAGCCGCTCGAGTTCTTACTAGAACCAGGAAATATGACCATATTAGCCCGGTTCTGTCAACACTGCATTGGCTACCTATTAAACATCGTATAAATTTTAAAATATTGTTGATTACTTACAAAGCACTAAATGGTTTAGCTCCGCAGTACTTGAGCGAGCTCTTAACGCATTATAGTCCTTCACGTCTATTGCGATCTCAAAATTCGGGCCAGTTGATAATACCTAGAATATCAAAATCGACTGCGGGCGGTAGATCCTTTTCCTATTTAGCACCAAAACTTTGGAACAGTCTTCCTACCATTGTCCGGGAAGCAGACACACTCTGTCAGTTCAAAGCTAGACTAAAAACACATCTCTTTGACCTAGCATACACATAATATATTATAGACTTCTATAACTCAATGTTAGGCTGCATAGATTAGGTCAGCCGGAACTGGGAACACTTCCCTTAAATCCTGATGTACTCGTTACATCATCATAAGAAGAATGGCATCTACGCTAATTTTAGTGTCTTTGTTTATCCCGAGGTTTTCCCGCAGCCGACCGGATCCAGGCCGTATCCAGATCTGACTAGGAGCTTTGCCTGGACCCGATGACAACGCAGTGCTGAAGTGCCAACTTGCCTCTCCCTATGGAGGATCCCTTTCCCACTCTACAGATAAAATGTTGTGATTCCGGTTCGCGTACCCACCCCGGAGTGATAAAATAAAACAAAATTCTGTATCAAATTACAGTTACTGTAAATCCGGCCTCTAGTTCATAAACGCCAGAGGAGAACTGGCCCCCGACTGAGCCTGGGTTCTCCCAAGGTTTTTTTTTTCTCCATTAGGTCACCTGATGGAGTTTTAGGACACCAGTAGGTCACTTGATGGAGTTTTTCGGTTCCTTGCCACTGTTGCCTTTGGCTTGTTCAGTTGGGGATATTCAAAATAATTAACCAAGCATTAATACCATTGATCAGCCCTACCAATTGTGGATGTTTTTTCACTAAGAAACAAACATTGTTATGTTATTTGATTGATATTGTGAAGCTGCTTTGATGCAATTTATATTGTGAAAAGCGCTATATAAATACACTTGACTTGACTTGACTTGAAAGCTAATTCCATGTTTCCTAATGATATGTCCTAATGGTAGCATGTACAGAGTGAACAGCAGCGGTCCTAGTACTGAGCCTTGTGGTACGCCATACTGAACTTGTGATCGATAAGACATCTCTTCATTTACTGCTACAAACTGATAACGGTCAGATAAGTATGATTTAAACCATGCTAGTGCAATTCCACTAATGCCAACATAGTTTTCTAGTCTATTTAAAAGAATGTTGTGGTCAATTGTGTCAAATGCAGCACTAAGATCAAGTAACACTAATAGAGAGATACAACCACGATCGGATGATAAAAGTAAATCATTTGTAACTCTAATGAGAGCTGTCTCAGTACTATGGTGCGGTCTAAATCCTGACTGAAAATCCTCGCAGATATCATTTCTTTCAAGAAAGGAACACAGTTGTGAGGATACTGCTTTTTCTAATATCTTTGACAGAAAAGGCAGATTTGAGATCGGCTTGTAATTGACTAATTCTGAAGGATCAAGTTGCGTTTTTTTAACAAGCGGTTTTATCATAGCCAGCTTAAAAGTTTTTGGTACGTATCCTAGAGACAAAGACGAATTAATGATATTAAGAAGAGGATCTATGATCTCTGGAAGCATCTCTTTCAATAGCTTAGTCGGTATAGGGTCTAACATACAAGTTGTCGATTTAGATGAATTAACGAGTTTGCAGAATTCTTCCTCTCCTATAGCAACAAATGAATAAAATTTTTCCTCAGGGAGACTACAATGCACTCCCTGATACGATACTGTAGTAGACGGTTGCATAGTTATAATTTTGTCCCTGATATTATCAATCTTATAAGTGAAGAAGTTCATAAAGTCATTACTGCTGTGTTGCTTGGAAACTTCTGTGCTTGAAGCTTTCTTTTTCGTCAGTTTAACCACTGTTTCAAATAAATAACTAGGATTATGTTTATTTTCTTCTAATAGGGTTGAAAAATAAGCAGATCTAGCAGCTTTTAAAGCCTCTCTGTAAGCAATCGAGCTCTCTTTCCATGAAATCCGAAATACCTCTAGTTTTGTTTTCTTCAAGTTGCGCTCCATTTTTCTGGCTGCTCTCTTAAGGGCCTGAGTGTGCTCGTTGTACCACGGCGTTGGACTATTTTCTTTAATCTTCTTTAAGCGCAACGGAGCAACTGCGTCTAAAGTGCTGGAAAAGAGAGAGTTAAAAGTTTCTGTTGCAATATCGAGTTCTTCTAAGCTATCCGGGATGCTGAGATGATGAAACTGATTAGGAAGATTATTGATAAAGCAATCTTTAGTGGCAGAAGTTATAGGTCTAACATATTTATAACACGGAGTCGGCTTTGCAGCCTTGGCTAAATGTAATTTACATGAGACTAGATAATGGTCTGAGATGTCATCGCTCTGCTGCAGAATTTCAACGGCATCAACATCTATTCCATGTGATAATATTAGATCTAGAGTATGATTACGACAATGAGTGGGTGCTGACATGTGTTGTCTAACTCCAATTGAGTTTACAATGTCTTTAAGTGCCAATCCCAATGCATCTTTTTCATTATCTACATGTATATTAAAATCACCAACAATTAGTACTTTATCGTTAGCCAATACTAATTCTGATAGAAAGTCCGCAAATTTTTTGATAAAATCTTTATGGTGCCCTGGTGGCCTGTATACAGTAGCCAGCAGAAATCTCAAACGTGATTTATCGTTTACATTATATATTTTTATATTAAGCACCAACACTTCAAAAGAAGTATATTTAAAAATAGATTTCTTAGTGGTTTTGAAAATATTACTATAAATTACAGCAACACCTCCCCCTTTGCGTTTTAGACGAGGTTCATGTTTATAACAGTAATCTTGTGGGGTTGACTCATTTAAAGTAATGTAATCGTTTTGTTTTAGCCAGGTTTCTGTCAAACACAGCACATCTAGATTATAATCTGAAATCATATCATTAACTATGAGCGATTTTGAAGTAAGGGATCGATTATTCAGCAACCCAAGCTTTATCATTTGTTCATCTGTATTATATCTGTTTTTTATTTGTTGAACATCAATTAAATTTTTTACCTGACGTTTTTTGGATTTCCAAATTCGGGGAACAGACACAGTCTCTATATGATGATATCTAGGTGAAAGAGGCTCTATGTGATGGGATATATCTGACCTTGGTGACGTGAGGCCGCTAGCAGATGGTCGGTTTAGCCAGTCTGTCTGCTTCCTGACCTGAGCCCCAGATTGTCATGTTTTAGCTCTAAGACTATGTGCCATATTACTAGAGAGAAGAGCAGCACCATCCCAGGAGGGATGAACACCATCTCTTTTCAACAGGTCAGGCTTGCCCCAAAAACTTTTCCAACTGTCTATGAATTCTATACTATTCAACGGACACCACTTAGACAACCAACCATTGAGTGAGGCCAATCTGCTAACTATCTCATCACTCCTGCGAACAGGAAGGGGGCCAGAGAAAATTACAGTGCCTGACATCGTACTTGCGAGTTTACACACCTCTTTAATATTAATTTTGGTGATCTCCGACTGGCGGAGTCGAACATCATTAGTGCCGACATGAATAATGATCTTAGAGAATTTACGATTAGCATTAGCCAGCACTTTTAAATTTGCTTTGATGTCAGGCGCTCTGGCTCCCGGCAAACATGTGACTATGGTGGCTGGTGTCTCTATTTTCACGTTCCGTGTGATCGAATCACCAATTACCAGGGCACAATCAACAGAATTCTCAGTGGGTGTTTCACTGAGTGGGGCAAATCGATTTGTTATGGTAATCGGAACGGAAGAGTGGTTTTTTAATCCGCGACTAGAGCGATCTCTCACGGTCACCCATCTGCCCTGCTGCGTGGGCTCTACTTCAGCCGGAACTGAATCATGTACAGAGTTCACTATGCTAGGCGCATCCAAAATAGTATCTAAAGCTCTAGTACTATCCTTACTATTCTCAATTAAAGTTTGGATGTGTGTCTCTAGCTCTGAAATCTTCTCCGTCAGCCTGACTGTCTCCTTGCATTTATCACAAATAAATCCTATATTGCCATCGGAGAAGGCTATACTAAACATATGACATGTGACACAGGTGACAATAACAGGACAAGACATTACTCACCGTTTGTGTTGACTGATTCTTACTTACCTGGGCTTTTATGAACTCAAAGGCGCGGGCGCGCGAGAGAAAATAAATAATAAATAAATGAGCGCGGGTGGCACGTAAACACTAGAGTGCGGTGCTAACAATAACGGAAGCTAGCGATGTAAGGTTAATCTGAGATGGTGGGTAAACTATATTTAGTAATATAAACAACTAGAAATGATAGTAAATGATGGTTCAAAACAGAAAGAAATACGAAGATAATACGAGGCGTAGAGCTTACAGCCTCGACGCAAACAAACTCACAGCAGGCAGGAAGGCAGACAGGAGCAATCGATCAGTGAACAGCAGAGACCTCCCTCTCCCACCTCCTCTGCCCAGGCTGTTCAGTCACTCTTCCCCACTTTCGCTGTTGTGTGCCAACCTCTACAGATGAGCCGGTGAGAAATAGAAAAGAGCTCGAAGAGGAAGACAGCCACCCTCCGTTGATTCCACCCAGTTCTGAGCCTTCATCACTGCTAGTCCTACCAAGCTCAGATACTTTTTCACCGCTGGTCTTGCCCAGCTTAAACACTTAGTACTATGGATAATACACCGACCCTCCCTCCCTCTCCCACCTCCTCTGCCCAGGCTGTTCAGTCACTCTGCCCCACTTTCGCTGGTGCCCTTCAGTTGCTTGGCTCCTCTATTGTCTCTTACTTACTCTGATCCGCCATGGAGTTTTAGTTCGCCAGCTCAGCCAAGGTGTGTCGACTCCTGTGTTCCACCTCAGACCTCCGGGCCAATAGCTCCAACTCGCCCCGTCAAGCAGTCAACTCCGCCTTGGCTCGTCCCTCCCTCGGTTCCACCCGGAACTGTCGTCCCCTGTGCTTCGCCATGCTACCATGTCCCACCGTCTCCACCTTGGTCGGGCATCACCCTGCCTGCGTGGTGCACTTTTGTGCCTTTCCTGCAGCTTCACTAGGGTCCTCGGTCGCACATGCTGTTACGTTGCCTACCAGGTATTGAATTACCTGAGTTTGTTTTATAAAAGAACCTTTTGTTTGTGGATACTTTAAAAAAAAACTCTTTCTTCATCTTAACCTAACCGCGAAAGTGTTATCATCACACTAAGTGTGCAGTAATATTTTGTGAATAAAACACAATTAACTTGGATGGAATATTATACAATGCATAGAGATTTACACTTGTGAGAATTTTTTTTATTTCCAAATAACAAGAAATTACACCACAGATATATATGTAGTCAAAATTGCGAGATATAAAGTGGCAGCTACAATAATAATCCCCTTGTGTCTAATCAATTGTAAAAGAAACAAAAATGTACCACATTAGCATTGAGATGCTCAAAAAAGCACTGCTGTTGGTGCTATAAGGACATTTCTCATTTCTGCCTTCATTTCTTATTGCACCAGTAGTCACAGGCATACATTCAGGCAGTGTCAGTATGTCTAAACTATATTCATTTTACATTTGCAGTAGCTTGTTTTCAGGTGTCTGGCCACAAGGGCACTCTCATGGGGGCCCCATTTGCTCAGTTAGTAATCTGTCTTTGCCAACGTCCATGACTCAAGCGTAGGAATGGACAGAGTCAAATAACAATTATGAAGAGCGAACAGAAACAGACTTTTGTAAAAAACAAAAGAACATTACAAAAAAGTGAAGTTCCATGTTTTTATAGATTAATAAGACATTGTAAAACCGCCCTGAGAAAAAGATAAGGAGAAAGAGAGAAAAGAGACAATTGGTGTTTGAGTGGAGCGGAATTAGTTTGACGTTCTTATCTTTGGACGCTTTTTCTTTAACATAAAGGCTTTTATGTAACGTGTTTAACCAGTCAGACACAGTGAATGGGAGAAGAAACAAGAGCAATAATTGCAAATAGTGAGTCAGACATTTGAGTGAGTGTAACTGCTTTTTTTTTCAGACAACCAGCCTTTACTTTAGACAAGTACTGTATATGTATGACTATTTACATGTGTGTGTAATTTTATACAACAGTTCAATAACCAATAAGTTTATATATTGAGCAACCTAGCCTACATTTTAGATACAGTAATGACTTTGTTGTTGCTCCATCAACAAAAATTGTTCCAAATAAAGACACTACAGAACTTTACAACACCGAACAGCAGTGGTTTAGTTCCTGGATGATTCAGCATTTTTAAATGAATCAACTGAATTAATGTAACACTTTATTTTACAGTGTCCTTGTTACATGTTACATGTACTTATAAGTAATAACAGTAAATCATGCAACTAACTCTAAACCTAACTCAATAGTAAGTAATTGTCGATTAATATTAAGTCAAGTCACCTTGATTTATATGGCGCTTTTAACAATATAGATTGTTTTAAAGCATGCTTTACAGTGATAATAGGAAATGAAAGTAACAGAGGTTGCCGTTATGTACCAAGAAGCTATGTACAACATGTCTTCCAATAGCACTTGCTGCCTATTTAATGAATTACAGAACCAAGCAATGAAAAAAAGCTTGTAATTTAGACCGTAACATTGACTTACCTATCGAGAAGAAAGCAGGCAACTTCAGCGTCCCTTTCAAAGTCTTTCTCCTTCATTAGCTCTTTCTACCAGGGAAAAGCTATCCCCATATTCACCCTCGTTTTTTGAATTCGCCGGTCACGTTTCCTTTTAAAATAATTTTTTTGCTTTTTTGGCGACAAGAATTCCCTCTCCTGTGTGGCTCGGCATAAGTATGATCCTGCATTATGAAGTACCGTGCAGTGCAGCCTTTCAAATTTGCCGGGGCAGTGAGCGCCTCTCACTGATATCCTTGCTGGTTTAAGTCACGTGATGCTGGCTCTGAATGAAAACGCGTTGTAATTTTATTTTGCATATATTAACTTTCACATAATTAGATGCAAGAAAATCACTTGAGTGACACTTTGACCCTATTCATATTCCGGTTGCCCAGAAGTGGAAGGCGTCATAGTTGGGTAAACGTCTATAGCAATGAATGAGAGACTACATTAAATTTATTTTTTGTGTTTATATTTGCTCAAAACAGTTTCACAACTTTCAAAAAGAGTTTAAAAAATAGAGAGAGATTGATAATGGTAGTCAGAAGAGAGAAAGATGTTGACTTTATATATATGACTTAGTTTTTTTTTTTGTAATATAATACAAATATGTTATATGTACATACATTTAAAAACTTTGAAGGATTTATGATGTTGATGACCGTTAAAACTCGTCATTACAATCTGTGAAAAAGGTCCAGCTCGATCGTTGACACAATTAGCCTAAGTAGCCTAAAGAAGGTGCTTTTTTGTGCTCAGTCAAACTGCTTTAAAGTAAAGTATCTAGTTAAATATAC
Source organism: Meda fulgida (assembly GCA_030578275.1). Classification (NCBI taxonomy): domain Eukaryota; kingdom Metazoa; phylum Chordata; class Actinopteri; order Cypriniformes; family Leuciscidae; genus Meda; species Meda fulgida. Next base: position 23,334,352 of record CM060634.1, on the reverse strand, counting down.
CATAAGATATTGTTCACTGAATGTCATTAGAGGACAGAAGATTGGTGCAAATATCTAGAACTTGTGAATTGACTTGCTAGCTAAAGAGTGACGTGCACTGTCTAGTGAAGCGCGGATCGCAGTTAGGCCTATATTTTTTCGGGCATGGCGGCGAGTCAAGTAAAAACAAATCACATTCTGATTAACAGCGGGTGAGTTGCGGTGGATGATATAAATCATTAATGATGGTAATATTAAAACAACGTGTAGGCCTACATGTGTATGTGAGTGTTTTGCTGAAATCTGAGTAATTGAACTACTGTTTTGGCGGGGAACTGCCAGATACACACAAAATTATGTCAAAATGCCCTGCCTTGGAGAATATTAACATGGACACGGTCGGTTGTGTCTTAAGTCAATGTAAAGCCTCCTGTCCACCACTGCACACAACATTCGGACTCTCGGAATTCACCACCCAGGCGTAATGATGACATGAAGCGTTAAAAGCGCATCTTCTACAATAGACAATGATATTCCGACATTCTCTACTCTTACATGCATCCTAACTCCACAGTTAACATAGCTAACTCACACACTTCAAATGATTGTAAATTGTGTTTGTATTTTTGTCTTTTCAAATTACAAATGACTTGTTTTTTAATTAAATACTTTTTTCACAGCAGTATTTTGTATTGTAGGCTATTTAAATACATTTGATGAGTAAGTATTTGTAATTTGTAATGAACTTTTCGATGTATTTGTGCCCATCTCTGTCCCGCTGACCTAATCTATGCAGAATTATAGAAGTAGACGTTTATAATGTGTTATGTGTATGCTAGGTCAAAGAGATGTGTTTTTAGTCTAGATTTAAACTGACAGAGTGTGTCTGCTTCCCGGAGAAGGATATACTGCCAGCAGTCGATTTTGATATTCTAGGTGTTATCAACTGGCCAGAATTTTGAGATCGCAATAGACGTGAAGGACTATAATGTGTTAAGAGCTCGCTCAATGACTGGAAAGCTAAACCATTTAGTGCTTTGTAAGTAATCAGCAATATTTTAAAATGTATATGATGTTTAATAGGCAGCCAATGCAGTGTTGACAGAACGGGGCTAATATGGTAATACTTCCTAATTCTGGTAAGAACTCTAGCTGTAGTTTGTTTATTAAGCGTGCAGGGCAACGACCCATGAGAGCATTACGAAAATCTAGCCTTGATGTCATGAACGCATTAACTAATTGTTCCGCATTTGTCATCGAGAGCATAAATGACAATTTAAATATGTTTTTAAGATGGAAGAATGTGGTTTTACAGATAGTAGAAACGTGATTTTCAAATGAAAGATTGCACACCCAGGTTCCTAACCGATGACGAAGACTTGACAGAGCAGCCATCAAGTGTTAGACAGTATTCTAGGTTATTACACGAGGAAGTTTTTTGTCCAATAATTGGAATCTCTGTTTTTTCAGAATTAAGTAGTAGGAAATTACTAGTCATCCAGTTTTTTATATCAGCAATGCATTCCGTCAATTTTGTGAATTGGTAAATTTCGTCAGGGCATGAAGAAATATAGAGCTGAGTATCATCGGCATAACAGTGAAAACTAATGCCTTGCTTCCTAATGATATCTCCCAAGGGTAGCATGTACAGACTGAAAAGCAATTACTCATTACTCACTTAACTGTATAATTACACTATAACAAGGACACCTTAAAAGAGATTGTAACCTGGATCCCTCATACATAAAAAAAAAAACTTGTGTTATACCTGAATGAAGCTGTGTTCCAAATGGGATAAATCCGCCTTCGACGGTCACTTCAGAGTGAGAACAATCATTGCCGCCATATTGAAGGGTACCTCCAAACTGAAGTGCTCAAAACTGGCCACATCAAAGGGCCCTTCAGAATGAAATATTTCAAAGGGTACAACTGATAGACACTTTGCTCCCATGCATGACTCTTTGCTCAGGCAAGCAGTGTATACAGACTACAACAGTGTCCACCCTTTTTTTTTTTCAGCAGCGCTGGTTCCAGAAGTATTGTTTCCATTAATTTTTTCCATAGGGATTTAAAAAATAAAGTCTGAACCAAGCCAACTAGCTACGATATAAATCATAACATTACTGTGGCGAGCAGGACGAGGCTCGAGAGAACGGCTCGAAAGGAGCGAAAGCATAAAAGGAGGAGCGACGACCGTGAAGGATGAGAGAGGACCCGGCTGTCACAGTCCTCGTCTGCACCTGTCTGTCCTTGTCTGCACTTCACTTCCCAGAATCCTCCTTGTCTGCACACCTGAATTCACTCCCTCAATCATCCACCTGTTCATCGTCTAAGTCATCTGTGTCACCTGTCCTCACCTCGTTAGTTTCTGTATTTAGTTCTCTCTGTTCATTCTGTCTGTGTCGGTTCTTAGTTTGTCAATGTGTATGTTTATACTTGTATATGCATAGGTGTTGGTGAATATCCTGCCTGTCTTCCTGCCTGTTCCTGGTTTTGTTTGAAGATTAAATCGTTTGTGTTGGAGCTCTTTGCCTCAGCCTGCCGTCCTTACTCACCATACCGTGACAGAAGAACCGACCTTAAAAAGATGGAGTGGGCAGCAATGGACATCCTCCTTCTGGCCCAGGAGGACCAGTCCCTCGAGGCCCACACACAGAGGTTTTTGGACTTGGTTCCCCACGTCCATTACGATGACACCAGCCTCTGTGGGTTTTTCCGGGCAGGTCTCAATGATGAGACCAGAGCACGCCTGCCTGGAGATGGGCCTCGAGGGAATCTCGAGGCTTACATCGAGTGGGTGCTGTGGCATAACGGTTCTCCGTTCACCATTGGGCGCTGCGCCAGTCCAGCCGAATCCTTTTCACCGCTGGTCCCGTCCAGCACCGAGCCCTCTTCGCCGCTGGTCCCGTCCAGCACCGAGCCCTCTTCGCCGCTGGTCCCGTCCAGCACCGAGCCCTCTTCGCCGCTGGTCCCGTCCAGCACCGAGCCCTCTTCGCCGCTGGTCCCGTCCAGCACCGAGCCCTCTTCGCCGCTGGTCCCGTCCAGCACCGAGCCCTCTTCGCCGCTGGTCCCGTCCAGCACCGAGCCCTCTTCGCCGCTGGTCCCGTCCAGCACCGAGCCCTCTTCGCCGCTGGTCCCGTCCAGCACCGAGCCCTCTTCGCCGCTGGTCCCGTCCAGCACCGAGCCCTCTTCGCCGCTGGTCCCGTCCAGCACCGAGCCCTCTTCGCCGCTGGTCCCGTCCAGCACCGAGCCCTCTTCGCCGCTGGTCCCGTCCAGCACCGAGCCCTCTTCGCCGCTGGTCCCGTCCAGCACCGAGCCCTCTTCGCCGCTGGTCCCGTCCAGCACCGAGCCCTCTTCGCCGCTGGTCCCGTCCAGCACCGAGCCCTCTTCGCCGCTGGTCCCGTCCAGCACCGAGCCCTCTTCGCCGCTGGTCCCGTCCAGCACCGAGCCCTCTTCGCCGCTGGTCCCGTCCAGCACCGAGCCCTCTTCGCCGCTGGTCCCGTCCAGCACCGAGCCCTCTTCGCCGCTGGTCCCGTCCAGCACCGAGCCCTCTTCGCCGCTGGTCCCGTCCAGCACCGAGCCCTCTTCGCCGCTGGTCCCGTCCAGCACCGAGCCCTCTTCGCCGCTGGTCCCGTCCAGCACCGAGCCCTCTTCGCCGCTGGTCCCGTCCAGCACCGAGCCCTCTTCGCCGCTGGTCCCGTCCAGCACCGAGCACTCTTCGCCGCTGGTCCCGTCCAGCACCGAGCCCTCTTCGCCGCTGGTCCCGTCCAGCACCGAGCCCTCTTCGCCGCTGGTCCCGTCCAGCACCGAGCCCTCTTCGCCGCTGGTCCCGTCCAGCACCGAGCCCTCTTCGCCGCTGGTCCCGTCCAGCACCGGGCCTTCACCGCTGGTCCCGTCCAGCACAGGGCTTCACGTCAGCCACCCCAAGTCAAGTGAACCGAATCCCGAGTCAAGTGAACCGAATCCCGAGTCAAGTGAACCGAATCCCGAGTCAAGTGAACCGAATCCCGAGTCAAGTGAACCGAATCCCGAGTCAAGTGAACCGAATCCCGAGTCAAGTGAACCGAATCCCGAGTCAAGTGAACCGAATCCCGAGTCAAGTGAACCGAATCCCGAGTCAAGTGAACCGAATCCCGAGTCAAGTGAACCGAATCCCGAGTCAAGTGAACCGAATCCCGAGTCAAGTGAACCGAATCCCGAGTCAAGTGAACCGAATCCCGAGTCAAGTGAACCCGTGGATTTCCCCAAGTATTTTTTCATAGGCCTTCGCCTCGTCCGGCTCCGCCGTGGCTGCCCGAGGGGTCCTCACCGCCGTGGCCGCCCGAGGGGTCCTCACCGCCGTGGCCGCCCGAGGGGTCCGCACCGCCGTGGCCGCCCGAGGGGTCCGCACCGCCGTGGCCGCCCGAGGGGTCCGCACCGCCGTGGCCGCCCGAGGGTTCGTCTGCTCCGCCCTGGCCGCCCGAGGGGTCCTCACCGCCGTGGCCGCCCGAGGGTTCGTCTGCTCCGCCCTGGCCGCGCCCACGTCCTGCTCCGCCCTGGCCGCGCCCACGTCCTGCTCCGCCATGGCCGTCTGTTCCATCCTGGAGTCCGTCCTCCTGCACCTGGTCCACCTTCCCGTCACGGACTCCAGGATGCCCACCCTCCCACCCCTGTTCTACGGCGTGAGGTCACGCCTACCGGGAGGGGGGAGTAATGTCACAGTCCTCGTCTGCACCTGTCTGTCCTTGTCTGCACTTCACTTCCCAGAATCCTCCTTGTCTGCACACCTGAATTCACTCCCTCAATCATCCACCTGTTCATCGTCTAAGTCATCTGTGTCACCTGTCCTCACCTCGTTAGTTTCTGTATTTAGTTCTCTCTGTTCATTCTGTCTGTGTCGGTTCTTAGTTTGTCAATGTGTATGTTTATACTTGTATATGCATAGGTGTTGGTGAATATCCTGCCTGTCTTCCTGCCTGTTCCTGGTTTTGTTTGAAGATTAAATCGTTTGTGTTGGAGCTCTTTGCCTCAGCCTGCCGTCCTTACTCACCATACCGTGACACCGGCTGGACTGTTATTTTTGATGTTCTGTTTATATGTGGCGGCAGTCGTCCGTGAGGGGCTGCCATCTTTACTTTCGTTTTTTGTATGTGTTTATTTATTTATTAAAAGTCTTTAAATGGTCACCGGTTCCCGCCTCCTTCTTCCCATAACAACGAACGTTGGTACACTTACAAACTTTGATTTGAAGCAAAAAAAGTATTTGAAAATTGAACTGCATTTAACAGCTTTAGTATGGGAAATAACCACAATCCCATGAAGCATTGCAAACAGCATAATCAAATTAAAAACAATGGAGCAATATGAAACTATTCATTTAAAAATGTCGTACAATATCTTTTAAGCTTTAATATTGCAAAATATGCACATATATACAAATATTTAAAGTCCCCCTGTAGTCAATAATTTGATCTCTTAAATCTCATCTTTGATCACCAAAATTACATATTTACACGTTTTTTCCACTGAAAAAAATGTCTTCATGCCTTAAAATAGCTTGAATGTAACTACACCCTTGCTTCATTTAGTATAAGCGGATGAATGAATATGCAAATTAGCCCCATCTTCCATTCACTCACACCAGCTCAGAGATCCACTCGTTAAACTACCTGAGGTAAACGCTGCACAATGGTATCGCATAACGGTAATTAATATGATTAGTCTTTTGCTTGACTGCGTTTTCAAACAGCTAATAATGTGTTACACAAACCATGTTCCCGTTCACAATCTCTGAGTCAATTTTGTGAATTGGTAAATTTCGTCAGGGCATGAAGAAATATAGAGCTGAGTATCATCGGCATAACAGTGAAAACTAATGCCTTGCTTCCTAATGATATCTCCCAAAGGTAGCATGTACAGACTGAAAAGCAATTACTCATTACTCACTTAACTGTATAATTACACTATAACAAGGACACCTTAAAAGAGATTGTAACCTGGATCCCTCATACATAAAAAAAAACTTGTGTTGTACCTGAATGAAGCTGTGTTCCAAATGGGATAAATCCGCCTTCGACGGTCACTTCAGAGTGAGAACAATCATTGCCGCCATATTGAAGGGTACCTCCAAACTGAAGTGCTCAAAACTGGCCACATCAAAGGGCCCTTCAGAATGAAATATTTCAAAGGGTACAACTGATAGACACTTTGCTCCCATGCATGACTCTTTGCTCAGGCAAGCAGTGTATACAGACTACAACAGTGTCCACCCTTTTTTTTTCAGCAGCGCTGGTTCCAGAAGTATTGTTTCCATTCATTTTTTCCATAGGGTTTTAAAAAATAAAGTCTGAACCAGGCCAACTAGCTACGATATAAATCATAACATTACTGTGGCGAGCAGGACGAGGCTCGAGAGAACGGCTCGAAAGGAGCGAAAGCATAAAAGGAGGAGCGACGACCGTGAAGGATGAGAGAGGACCCGGCTGGACTGTTATTTTTGATGTTCTGTTTATATGTGGCGGCAGTCGTCCGTGAGGGGCTGCCATCTTTACTCTTGTTTTTGTATGTGTTTATTTATTTATTAAAAGTCTTAAACTACCTGAGGTAAACGCTGCACAATGGTATCGCATAACGGTAATTAATATGATTAGTCTTTTGCTTGTCTGCGTTTTCAAACAGCTAATAATGTGTTACACAAACCATGTTCCCGTTCACAATCTCTGAGTCAGACAGCTGCCTTCTAAAAATCAGCATCCTTAGAAATGCTTTTAACTTAAAACCTGAAAAGGCATATGTAGCAATGTTCAGGGAAGAAGGAGGCGGGAACCGGCGAACAATCAAAATATAATTTATTTTAAATAAAACAAACAAACAAAAATACCGCCAGCAGCCCCTCGCGGACGACTGCTGGCTACCGAAAATAAATATAACTAAAGTAAAATACAAAAACAAAACACAACTAAAATACAGGCCTGTTCCTCTCTCGATCATCAACGTCGTCGCTCCTCCTTTATGCTTCCGCTCCTCCGTGAGAGATGCGAGACCGGTGTGCGTCACAGGTGTTGCTCATTAGCAATCGCACCACCGGCCTCGCGCCGTTCTCTCACGTCCCTCGGCCGTCCTGTTCGCCACATACCCCCATCGCCCCTCACAGGCCGGGGGGTACCCACGAGCCTGTGCCTACTCCCCCCCCGGCGGCGGCGATCCCTGGGGAGTATGGACAGACAAACCGAGGGAAACGGAGACGGAAGCATGAGGAGCGACAGATCGAGAGAGGGGAGAGAGGAAAAAAAAAAACTTGGTCCGGTTCCCACAACGCGCTGCCATCTGGTCCCCCACCAGCTGTGCGCTCTCCTCCGCGGTGCCTGGCGGTGACGCTGGGTAGCCCTCGGTGGACGGCTCGACGCTCCTCCGCCGCCCGGTGGACGGCGACGGCTCCTCGGGTGCCTTGGGCAGACGGTAGGAGTCCCCCGCTCCCTGCTCCTCCCCTTCACTGGTGGACGGCAGCAGGCTCCGGCCCACGGCGAGCGGCGGCGACTCCTCCTCTCCCTCCCGGATGGCAGCCGCCCCTCCAATACCCAGGCGGCCGGCAGCGAGCTCGACCGTCCCACCAGCAACTCACTCCAGCGCACCGCCTCGAGCGTCCCTGGCCGCGAGTCCCCCGCTCCCTGCTCCTCCCCTCGCTCGGCGGATGGCAGCAGGCTCCGGCCCACGGCGAGCGGCGGCGACTCGCGCACCATGCTCGATGGCACCGCGGATTCCCCACATCGGCGAGGACTCTCTGACAGCGCGTTCCTCCCTCTTCCCGGGTTTCGGCACCAGTGTAGCAATGTTCAGGGAAGAAGGAGGCGGGAACCGGCGAACAATCAAAATATAATTTATTTTAAATAAAACAAACAAACAAAAATACCGCCAGCAGCCCCTCGCGGACGACTGCTGGCTACCGAAAATAAATATAACTAAAGTAAAATACAAAAACAAAACACAACTAAAATACAGGCCTGTTCCTCTCTCGATCATCAACGTCGTCGCTCCTCCTTTATGCTTCCGCTCCTCCGTGAGAGATGCGAGACCGGTGTGCGTCACAGGTGTTGCTCATTAGCAATCGCACCACCGGCCTCGCGCCGTTCTCTCACGTCCCTCGGCCGTCCTGTTCGCCACAGCATACTTCATCATAACATTATAATACATCATACACGCTATAGTGTTAAATCAACCCGATTTTTCACATCAACAGAAACGTATACTGGGACAACCTCTTGAGATTCCACTACATCAGTTAATGATATGCTAAAGCCCGCTGGCACATTGACATAATTGGTTACAAGGTAGTTTGTGACATCAGAAACACCAGCAATGTCCAACCGTGTTTTTAAGACTGTCTTTAGAGCACTGCAGTTTTAAAGAGAAAATACCCAAGCAATGGTGTTGACTTATGAATTTGCACATGGTTAGTCTTAAAGCACATTAAAAACACCACACAGACATTAACATTACTTGACTTCCACCACAGGGGGACTTTAAGTATTTTGAAAGCTATTTTGAGGCTGTCTTTATTAGTGGGAAGAACCAAAGAGCTCTTTTAGCACATTTTGATAGTGGCAACTCTCTGATTGGTGGAATTTTCTGTACAGCATCATGGGTAATGCAGTTTTTCACCACAAATTCCACTGTAAAATGCAATTATTTTCTAAATAAATTGTGGGCTGACTCAGCTGAAGCAAATACCATAATTAAACATTCTTGTAGCTCACAGTAGGGCTGTCTTTAAAAGTTTGTGTATGTGAGGAAATCAGAACGGATACAATTGCAAGTAAATAGCGTTTATTGAGGTGGTCAGAAACGCACAACACAGATCGGGGAAAACAAACACTCAGATGATGATTGTGGCGCAGGGACTTTGATGGCATCCGGTGGTGGTGAAGTGATCGGCGTGCTCGGGAAACCAGGAACCAGTGGAACATCCAAACGAGGTGACGAAAACCAACGAATCCACACGACGATAATCCACAACAGGAAAACAGAGAGCCACACGAGAACAGGACACAACACCGGGGAACCACAACGATCTGACAACATATGGGAATACTGCACATATAAAGGGAACGGGGATTAATCACAGCTGACGACACTAATCAACACAATGAGTAACCACACCCACACATACACACATCAGAAATGAGATAGCCGATTCATGAACTGTGACAGCACCCCCTCCCCTAGGAACGCGAGGCATTCCCAGACAACCTTACCTGTCGATTGTAATCATCGATACGGGAGTGATCCAGAATGTCTCTAGCAGGTACCCAACTTCTCTCCTCCGGACCATAACCTTCCCAGTCCACCAAGTACTGAAATCCGCGTCCCCTCCGTCTCGAGTCCAGAATACGACGTACCAAATAAGTAAGTTCCCCATCTACGAGTCGCGGCTAGGGGGGGGGGGGGGGGGTACAGGGGCGGGCGGATTAATGCGAGAATAAAACACGGGCTTGATCCTTGATACCTGAAAGGCGGGGTGAATTCTCCTGTACACTGGATGGAGGGAGTTTGAGTCGGACTGTCACCAGACTAATAATCTTGGTGACAGGGAACGGGCCGATAAATTTGGGAGCTAACTTGTTAGAAACGGAACGCAGCGGAATATTTCTGGTAGAAAGCCACACCTTTTGACCCACGACGTATACAGGAGGCCATGACCGGTGGCGATCGGCCCTGGCCTTCATGCTCACCCCCCGCTTGGAGTAGAGTCTCATGGGCTCTATTCCAAGTGCGGCGGCACCTCTGGACGAAAGCGTGAGCGGAGGGGACCGCGATTTCGGATTCCAGACTCGGAAAAATCGGTGGCTGGTAACCTAAACTACACTTAAACGGAGAGCGGCCCGTAGATGACACCGGTAACGCGTTATGGGCGTACTCCACCATGGAAAGTTGCTGGCTCCAGGATGAAGGATTCTTGGCTACCAAACATCGCAACATTCTCTCAAGATCCTGGTTGGCCCGCTCAGACTGACCATTGCTCTGGGATGATAACCCGAAGACAGACTGACCGTAGCCCCCAATAATTTACAGAACTCCTGCCAAAATGTTGACACAAATTGGGAACCCCTGTCAGAGACCACGTCCGTCGGGAGGCCATGTAACCGAAAGACGTGATCAATGACCGTGACCGCTGTCTCCTTGGCTGAAGTTAATTTGTAACTACGGTTAAAACAACCGTCATGCCATTGGAGGGCGGGAGGGCGGTGACAAAATCTAGCGCGATGTGGGACCAGGGTCTCGAAGGGACAGACAACGGTCGAAGTAACTCATCTGGAGGTCGGTTAGATGTCTTCCCAGTGGCACAGACTGAGCGGGCCAATAACAAAATCGTGAATATCTCGAGCCATTAACGGCCCCCAGAATCCTTGCTTAACTAAATAACTGGTGCGAGTCACTCCTGGATGACAAGCCACGTTGGAGCAGTGACCCCATCGAAAAACGGACCGTAACCCCTCCGGAACAAACAAACGATTCGGTGGGCAACCGGGCAGAGGCGTTACCCCTTCTAAAGCCATCTTGACCTTCGACTCGACCTCCCATACGAGTGTGGAGATAACTACTTTCTCAGGTAAAATACACTCAGGAGTCACCGGGCGTTCGGATGGATCAAAAATGCGAGATAAAGAGTCGGGTTTGATGTTTTTGGAACCCGGGCGGTACGAGAGAACAAAGTCAAAACGTCCGAAAAAAAGTGCCCACCGAGACTGCCTGGAGTTGAGTCTTTTTAGCAGATCTAATATATTCAAGGTTCTTGTGATCGGTCCAAACGAAAAAGGGTACCCCTGAACCCTCTAACCAATGGCGCCACTCCTCCAACGCAAACTTGACCACCAACAACTCTGTTACCAATGTCATAGTTACGTTCGGCAGACGATAATCGGTGAGAAAAAAAAACGCGCAGGGATGCATCTTGTCATCTGAGGAAGCGCGTTGTGAAAGAACTGCTCCTACCCCCACCTCTGACGCGTCGACCTCCACCACGAACTGACGTGTGGGATCAGGGGTGACAAGAATGGGGGCCGAAACAAAGCGGCTCTTGAGGTTGACGAACACTGCCTCAGCAATGTTCGACCACCTGAACATCGTTCGGGGGGAGGTCAAGGTAGTCAGAGGTGCGGCTAGTTGGCTGAAATTGCGGATGAACCGCCGATAGAAATTGACGAACCCCAGAAACCGCTGTAGGGCCTTACGGGAATCTGGGCTTGGCCAATCCACCACAGCCTTAACTTTGTCAGGATCCATGCGCACTCCCTCAGAAGAGATGATGTACGCTAGGAAGGGAACAGACTGTGAGTGAAAAGCGCATTTCTCCGCCTTGACAAAAAACCCATTCTCTAACAATCTCTGGAGCACTCGTCTGACGTGTTGAACGTGTTCCTGGAGAGACGAAGAAAAAAATCAATATGTCATCCAGGTAAACATATGAACTGATCTACCATGTCTCTCAACACGTCATTAAAGAGTGCTTGGAAAACCGCTGGGGAGTTGGAAAGCCCGAAAAGTATAACCAAATATTCAAAGTGCCCCCTAGTTGTATTAAAAGCGGTTTTCCATTCATCCCCCTTCCTGATGCGAACCAAATGATAGGCGTTACGCAAGTCCAACTTTGTGAAAATGGATGCTCCCTGTAACCTCTCGAAAGCTGAAGACATCAACAACAAAGGATAAGTATTCTTTACCGTGATGTTGTTCAGCTCTCGGTAATCAATACAAGGTCGCAGAGAACCATCCTTCTTCCCAACAAAAAAAACCCTGCCCCCGCAGGAGAAGAGGAAGGCTGAATGAACCCAGAGGCTAGAGAATCAGAAATATATTTCTCCATGGCCTCCCTCTCCGGAACAGAAAGAGAGTAAAGTTTGCCTTTAGGTGGAGACTTACCTGGCAGTAAATCTATAGCACAGTCATAGGGACGATGTGGAGGAAGAGAAGCAGCACAAGACTTACTGAACACCTCCTTCAGGTCGAGGTTCTCCGCGGGCACGTTAGACAAATCCGTTGCCTCACTCTGAAACACAGAACCAGACACAAAAGAACAAGCAGACACCAAACAGGACTCATGACAGTGGTTACTCCATGTGGAAATAGTGTTAGTCAAGTCAAGTCAAGTGTATTTATATAGCGCTTTTCACAATATAAATTGCATCAAAGCAGCTTCACAATATCAATCAAATAACATAACAATGTTTGTTTCTTAGAGAAAAAACATCCACGTTTGGTAGGGCTGATCAATGGTATTAATGCTTGGTTAATTATTTTGAATATCCCCAACTGAGCAAGCCAAAGGCAACAGTGGCAAGGAACCGAAAAACTCCATCAAGTGACCTACTGGTGTCCTAAAACTCCACCAGGTGACCTACTGGAGAGAAAAAAAAAAAAAAAAAAAAAAAAACAACCTTGGGAGAACCCAGGCTCAGTCGGGGGCCAGTTCTCCTCTGGCGTTTATGAACTAGAGGCCGGATTCACAGTAACTGTAATTTGATACAGAATTTTGTTTTATTTTATCACTTCGGGGTGGGTACGCGAACCGGAATCACAATGTTTTATCTGTAGAGTGGGAAAGGGATCCTCCATAGGGAGAGGCTAGTTGGCACTTCAGCACTGCGTTGTCATCGGGTCCAGGCAAAGCTCCTAGTCAGATCTGGATACGGCCTGGATCCGGTAGGCTGCGGGAAAACCTCGGGATAAACAAAGACACTAAAATTAGCGTAGATGCCATTCTTCTTATGATGATGTAACGAGTACATCAGGATTTAAGGGAAGTGTTCCCAGTTCCGGCTGACCTAATCTATGCAGCCTAACATTGAATTATAGAAGTCTATAATATATTATGTGTATGCTAGGTCAAAGAGATGTGTTTTTAGTCTAACTTTGAACTGACAGAGTGTGTCTGCTTCCCGGACAATGGTAGGAAGACTGTTCCAAAGTTTTGGTGCTAAATAGGAAAAGGATCTACCGCCCGCAGTCGATTTTGATATTCTAGGTATTATCAACTGGCCCGAATTTTGAGATCGCAATAGACGTGAAGGACTATAATGCGTTAAGAGCTCGCTCAAGTACTGCGGAGCTAAACCATTTAGTGCTTTGTAAGTAATCAACAATATTTTAAAATTTATACGATGTTTAATAGGCAGCCAATGCAGTGTTGACAGAACCGGGCTAATATGGTCATATTTCCTGGTTCTAGTAAGAACTCGAGCTGCAGCGTTTTGGACCAGCTGTAGTTTATTTATTAAGCGTGCAGGGCAACCACCCAGTAGAGCATTACAATAATCTAGTCTTGATGTCATGAAAGCATGAACTAATTGTTCAGCATTTGTTAATGAGAGCATATGTCGTAATTTAGATATATTTTTAAGATGGAAAAGTGCGGTTTTACAGATACTAGACACGTGACTTTCAAATGAAAGATTGCTATCAAAGAGCACACCCAGGTTCCTAACCGACGACGAAGACTTAATAGAGCAGCCATCAAGTGTTAGACAGTATTCTAGGTTATTACGTGAGGAAGTTTTTTGTCCAATAATTAGAATCTCTGTTTTTTCAGAGTTTAGTAGTAGGAAATTACTAGTCATCCAATTTTTTAAATCAGCTATGCATTCCGTTAATTTTGTGAATTGGTAAGTTTCGTTAGGTTTTGAAGAAATATACAGCTGAGTATCATCGGCATAACAGTGAAAGCTAATTCCATGTTTCCTAATGATATGTCCTAATGGTAGCATGTACAGAGTGAACAGCAGCGGTCCTAGTACTGAGCCTTGTGGTACGCCATACTGAACTTGTGATCGATAAGACATCTCTTCATTTACTGCTACAAACTGATAACGGTCAGATAAGTATGATTTAAACCATGCTAGTGCAATTCCACTAATGCCAACATAGTTTTCTAGTCTATTTAAAAGAATATTGTGGTCAATTGTGTCAAATTAGTTAGTGCACCAGTCGACCCGAGGATTGTGCTGAGTGAGCCACGGGTGTCCCAGAACCACTGGGGCAAGTGGTGAGTCCATGAGGAGAAATGAAATGAGTTCAGTGTGATTGCCAAAAGTGATGAGTGTGATGGTTTCAGTAGAATGAGTAATCCGGGGAAGTTCCTGTCCATTGAGTGCATTGACGATTATCTTGTGCGAGAGGGGAGTGATGGGAATCTGAAGCTTGAGTGCAAGTTTAAAGTCCATGAAATTACCCTTCGCTCCCGAATCCAGTAGGGCTTGAGTGCTGTGTGTGGACGTTGGCCATCTCAGTCTTACCGGGTGGAGGGTCGATGATGGTGATGAGGTCTTCTTGGCGGAGATCCCACCCGACAGTAGCCTCATACTTACTATCGGGCCTTGCTCCTTTCCCGGACAAGAGTGGATAAAGTGACCAGCCCAGCCACAGTACAGGCAGAGTCCATGGGATCTCCGCCTTTCCCTCTCCTCCCAGGAAAGCCGAGCTCTCCCTACCTGCATGGGCTCGTGGTTGAAAACAGGGCTGACCGCGCTCACTCCACTGGGCTGGTGGTCCTCTGCGTCATGCTGGGAATGATTCAGACATGCCAGTCTTGTCACACGATTCAGGCGGGCATCCACTCTCAACACCAGCTCCACCAGTCCATTAAATGTCTCAGGGAGGTCCAAAACGTAGATTTCCCTTTGAACGCCAGCCAGCAGCCCATGCAGGAACATGTCCCACTGCACCTCCTCGTTCCAATGGCACTCTGCGGCCAGGGTGCGGAACTGGATGGAATAATCCGACACCGAGCCTTCACCTTGACGCAGATCGGCGAGCAATCTGGCCGCCTCCTTACCCGCCACTGCGCGATCGAAAACCCTCCCCATCTCCTCGGAGAGTGCCTGGAACGAGGTGCAGCATTCTTCCTTATTCTCCCACCCCGCCGTTCCCCAGAGAGCCGCCTTTCCTGACAGCAGTGTCAGTATGAACGCCACCTTGGAGTGTTCACTATGAAAGGTACGCCGCTGCAATGCAAAGTGCATGGAACATCTTGTGAGAAAAGTTCTGCAGTAATCAGGCTCACCAGAATATCCCTCTGGTGTGGGTAGTCGAGGCTCAGGTTGATTCTCTGGTGCTGGTGGGGGGGGGGGACGGGTGGTGTGGGCGGCGCAGTGGGAGCTCGTAAAAGTTGTAACTGTTGGGTGAGCTCGGACACCTGCACCACGAGTGCTTGAACCGCGCGACCTGTGTTGGATATACTCTCCTCTTGTTGATCCATACGTGTGATACTTTGGGAAATGAATCCGCTCAGACGAGTCGCACTTGCTGTATCCATATTTGGTCGGATCGTTCTGAGAGGAAATCAGAACGGATACAATTGCAAGTAAATGCCGTTTATTGAGGTGGTCAGAAACGCACAACACAGATCGGGGAAAACAAACACTCGGATGATGATTGTGGCGCAGGGACTTTGATGGCATTCGGTGGTGGTGAAGTGATCGGCGTGCTCGGGAAACCAGGAACCAGTGGAACATCCAGACGAGGTGACGAAAACCGACGAAAACCAAGGAATCCACACGACGATAATCCACAACAAGAAAACAGAGAGCCACACGAGAACAGGACATAACACCAGGGAACCACAACTATCCGACAACATGAGATGGGAATACTGCACATTTAAAGGAAACGGGATTAACACAGCTGGCGACACTAATCAACACAATGAGTAACCACACCCACACACATACACTCATACACACACATCAGAAATGAGACAGCCGATTCATGAACCGTGACAGTGTATCGTTTAAAATCAACTAAAAAATTCTGGGTAAAAAAAAAGTTTTAACTTCTATAAACCTACTGTTACACTCTATTGTACGATAATTGGCTCTGCAAGATGATGCAAAAGTGTGTTTCTTTGGTCCCCTACACCCTTCACCCCTTCGAAGCTCTCACTCCGGAGGGTAAACCCTTCGAAGGGATTAAGGCATATTAGACCTTCAGAATGGAACACAGGGTGATGTTTTTGAACAAATTGGTTGAATGAACAAGTCAATAGCTTGATTAACATAAAGACAGTAACCTGCTACCACTTACTGCATATCTTTGTAACCTGCAGAAAGATTCCTTGATAAATCCCCACCACTAATGCAGCTCTAAAATTCTATTTGGGAAATTTGGAATTGTTTTGATGTTTTTGATTCTGGTATATATACAGACATGTTTATGTATGAACAGGTGATGAAAAAAAAGTCATGTTCCCAGTTTATCTGCTTTCTTGTCAGACATTATTGGATTGGCAGCTCTAAGACATGAGTTTACGGGTCAGACAGAGATGCAGCAGGTTTCATTAAAGTTATATCTCACCTTTGTGTCTGACCTGTGACTTTGCACAAGCCTGAAGGCAAAGCACTGGAGGAGACAGGTGGCACCCCAACACCAGTATTTCTGTGGTTCGCTTCTGTCCTTTATTTTCTTGAAAGATTGCTTCTTAAACTGTACATACACACACTTAGCATTTTATTTAAATTATATTTTTTCTACGGTTGAATAAGCTTATAAAACAAAATAATCACAGGCACATTATTTTCTAAGAAATTTGTTCTGACGTAATATGGTCCTTTAAATGCTACTTCTTTTAACTCTATTTTTTAACAGCAGATTTAAACAGCAAACTCAATACACATGTTTCAGGCTATTATCATGCGGTTACCTCAACATAATAAGGCAGACAGAACATTTTACAGTGTTATCAATAGACCATGCTGTTATGTTTTCAAAGCAAGCTTTAATATTTTGTGAATAACGCTCAGGGAAACGGGGGTGGAGTATGTTTTACAGCAAAAAGGCACTTTATGTTCCCTTTAAAGGTTGAAAATGTAATTATTGTACTTTTTTTCTCGACTGTGAAAGTGTGTACACACAACACACACACACACACACACACACACACACACACACACACACACACACACACAGTACAATATACACACACAAATATATATATATATATATATATATATATATATATATATATATATATATATATATATATATATATATATATATATATATATATATATATATATATATACTGTACACACACACACACACACACACACACACACACAGTACAGTATACACACACAAATATATATATATATATATATATATATATATATATATATATATATATATATATATATACTGTATACACACACACACACACACACACACACACACACACTATAGCAGTGGTTGCTGCAAAAAGAGAAAGAATATAAACTGGAGCCGCAAGTGTTGGTAAAATGAATATATGTCTGAGTGAGTGTGTCACGTTTCAGAGTTAGTTCTGTTTTGTGTTCTTGTTTACCCCTGTCTTAGTGTTTTTGGTTCAGTCCTGTGTCCCAGTTTTCCCGCTCCTCGTTTGTGTTCAGTTCCTTTACCTGTGTCTAGTTAATTTGCCCCAGCTGTGTCTTGTCCCCCTATCTGTTCTCTGTGTAAGTATACCCAGTGTTCTCCCTCACTCCTGGTCGGTTATTGCGTTTGTATGGTTGTAAGTGTTGTAGTTCCTGAGTTTTTGTATATTAAATTCCTGTTAGCAGTTATTCCTCGTCTCCTCATACTTCCTGCCTACACACACCGTGACAGAGTGGAAGCAGATGTGCAGCAATAAAAGGAGATTAATTTTTGAGGTGCTTCCTTTCAAAGCTCTATACTGTTCATCAGCTCAGGGTGAAAGAGAGATTGGCAGAGAGAGAGAAAAACACCAAAAAAGTGAAAGAGGTAAAATAGGACAAACTGCCCTATGTAACAACAATTAAAAAAAATATTGTCTATGTAATTGTCTACAGTTGTTGACAAAGAAAGACATTCAGGCCCCACAACATTTTCACAGCAGCCTCAATCAACAACACAAAGAACATATACATTATATTGTCATTCTTATGAAGACAGTTTGCTTTTGATGAGTGCAACACACTCAGATGTACTCAGATAAAGAGTAGAAAAAAAGAATGGGACAGGTTACAATGAAAATATTTTTCAACAATATGATGAATAAAGTCTCTCTGGAATGATTGATGTACTGCGGTTATACTGCCAAATAAGCCATGCAAAGTTCTCAACAGAGCACACGTACAATCCAAAATTTCACATTCTAACTCTTTTATCCTATGTTTGAGCACAATGGCCATGTTTTTTTTAGCTCCTGCAAAACTAATGCATTTTGACCCAGTTTCATGTCATGCCTGAATAAATTAAATGCTTTTCATTTCCTCTCCATTTCAAGGTGTTTTTTTATCATTAATTTCATCTGACTGCAAAAACACACATCATTGTATGCATAGTTTTTTGGGGATGTCCATTTTACTTCATTATTTTTCCTATAAGGGAATCATGGAGGGGGATTCGGATTTTACATTTGAGAAAAATACCCCAGTAATACACCGTGTCTTCTCGAACGATGTCTCACGCTGTTCTCAGGAATGACAAAATACCCAGTCTTGCAATCAAAAGTCAGATTTTTGTAAGCTTTTAATATGAGCTCAAACGTTTTTTTTAAATAAAATTCATCCAAAGGTTTAGCTACCCACATTCATTTTATAACTTTATCAATCATATTGTATGTTGACGCTTGTCTCATTTGTGTTCCTTCCAATTTTAAGGGGAAACATCTGAGACAAATGCTTAAGAAAGAGCAATAAAGCTTTCCTCTGGCTTTATAAATAATATGCAACATAGCATGGTAATCATAATAGGGCTCCTTGTTAGTTCTATGGGATTATTGAAACGTTGCCTATCAGGTTCAGCGTGTAGGCAGATATCAGCATGGCATTTTTAGTTGAGAACATCCGAACAACTGAATAAATTTAAAAGGTGAAACAGGTGAATAAAGCGGCAAGTTTTAGATCATGATTCGAACTTCTTGTGTTTAGTGCAAAATACCGTCCCTAAATAACCTCCCACGCATTCAAATGAGGACCAAACAAGCGTGTTTTAAAGCAGTGATGACAGAGGTTTTAATCCGTGACGCGGGCTCGCGCGCATCAAAAGTGTCGCGCGCAATTGCGCGTGGGCTCCGCTCTTTATGGCACGAGCCGTACAGGTATAAAACCAGACGACACACGACTCAGAATGCAGAAAATCAGAGAAGTCGAGACCCACCGAGCAAGAAGTGCAATCAAGACCTCATACAAGGAAGAGTAAGTGCACCATTTATATGATGCTTTTACATTATTTGGAAGCTTTATTTTATTAAGTTTAATTTATTTTAGAAAGTAATGAAATGTAGCTATTATGAAATACATTATTATGCTAGTAATATTAAATATCGCTATTAAGTATTACGATACCATAAAAGCTAATTTAGTTTAATGCAGACCAGTCCAAACGTCTTCTGTTAAGATTTGTGATTATATGAGTAAGTTTTTATAACATTATACTATTTTACGTATTAGCAAAAACACTTTTGCTTTTTTTTATTTTGTTTATTTTTTTATCTCAGATGCATGCAAACATGAAAATGTGGATCGGTTGGGCAGCGTGCGCCTTCCTCTTGTTCGCCTGCTTGGGAACTCTTACGGAAGGGTATCCAACAAAACCTGACAATCCGGGAGAGGACGCACCTGCGGAAGAGCTCGCCAAGTATTATTCTGCACTAAGACACTACATCAACCTCATAACAAGGCAGAGGTGAGCTCCTCTTTACTTCTAATAAATACTACTCAAAATAATTGGATATAAATGTTTACAAATTCTTTCTCAAGTTGTTCCTTTTCTTTCTTCTCTCAACAACATCACTTAGCCTATTTTTTGACCGACAAAGGTTAATCTATAGCCTATTTTAAAAACACCAAAATGGGCTCTCAACTTTAAGCAACTGGGTACTGGAAAACTATAGTCCCGTTTTTTTCTTTCCAAAAGCACTGGATTAATTCATAGATAACCCCCCGCTGACTCTCTAAATGACTGCGCACTACACAGCGCTTTAAATGTGTTTAACAGCGGGATGTGGTTTTGTACTTACAAAAATTCATCGCTGATTGCCCTTCTTTAATTACTGACGAGACGAAATACACAGTTTTGAAAGCAAGCGAAGTAACAAACAGAAATAGGCTACTAAGGAACGGTTACAAATAAACTCAAATCCTTCCGCATAACTAAAGTATTGTTTTCCTTCCGCTTAGAGAAAAATAAAGGATATAGATTGGACGACACGTGGAAATGGAAATGCTGCACTTAATTCTAAGCGTAAACTCTAGTTGTGGGAATCAAGTGTAAATTGACATTGAGATCTATGTGATCTAGAGTGGGGGCAGGAATATTGTTTCATATTAGTTTTAATGAGGTCATGTTTTAGCTTTATTTTCGAAGTTTCGGTAATTACATACGTTCTTTAGCCTACAGTCAGTTAGTGCGTATCATTTTACTCCACGGTAAGTAGAAATCGTGTTAAAGTTGATGTTTAACAAATGTTAAGCGCAAAAAGACAAAATTATTTTACAAAAGTTAACTCCACTCATAAGTAGCCCACTGTCATTCTTACACTGGTGTGATTTTGATGTCTTTGTTCTGTTTGACAGGTATGGCAAAAGGTCCAGCGCTGACACCTTAATATCAGACCTTCTGATTGGTGAAACAGAGTCCCATCCTCAGACCAGGTAAGGCTTATAAACTGACTTCAGACAGCTTATAATTAATTGATTATTATTTTATGACGATATTATTACCATAGTGTTCCATTCACCATTCTTTAGTAGCTAAACAATAAAACATCAAGTGTAACAGTGAACACTTTATTGTGTAAAAAGTTTTTTTTTGTTTGATTATAATAATGTATGGCTGTTTATCCACAGATATGAGGACCATTTGGTGTGGTGATCTCAGCAATTGTGTTAACGCAGTCACATCCATGTGTCATCCTGTTATACGGTCACCATATCTCATCAAATTGAAATCTTCTGTATCATCAAGATCAACAACTTTCTGTGAAGTACCACAGCCATAATCAGGATAGTGAAAACACTGCAGAACATTTAAATAACACATCAAATCCTTATGTCTGTACAAGTGCGCGTCTATGTGAAATGCTAACATATGGTTCCACTGAATATGGCCTTGTTGACGTGTGCCCGCTCTGGACTCATCGAAGATCAGCCAGCCGTCCAACAAGACAGAGACTTACTGTGTGTATGCGTGTTGTGTCCATTGTAATCCCAAGTATCAAAAGAGAACATTACTAACTGTACAATATAACAGTGCTAATAAAGTTCACTATATTTGAAAGAGTCGTCTTTGTTTACTGTGTTCTGCTTTCAATAAAAACATGTCAGTCAAGTTTAAGAATACTCAGAGCTTAAGGCAATGTTTCATGGCAGTTTCCTAAAAAAAGAAAGAAGGTTAATTACAAAAGATATATTAAAAGTTATAGTAGGCTATATTTTACAGCCCTTGCTTAAACAATTCTAGAGCCTCATTGTTCTGACGCTAAATGTTTAATTCAGATATAAAGTTGATCGAAGTTGTTCAATTTTAAATTGCAATAAATGTTGGTCAAATACTCATTTATCAGGTAATTGTAGCTAACCATTGCAGATGTTGAATAAGGGTCAAATTGTACCAGACACATATTCCAAAGTTAAAAACAAAATGTAGAACTCGTGAAATACATTAAATACAAATCCAAAAATTATTGATCAGGATGTGATCTTTATTATTAGAAAAAATCCTTGCCACAATTATTGACATACTTTGGACATTAGAAAAGTGTTGTAAAAGACATTTACATTTATCATGAAGGTGACGAAAATGTGACGTTCAAAGCATTAAAATTGTAAGAGCTGATCCACATCATATGCAAATGTTTGCTTTTCATGGCTTCAATGTTTTATTATCTTCTTCAATGTTTTATTATCTTCAGGTTTGCCAGACTCTACTTGTCACGTACGTATATCTCCTGGTCTTTCCCTAGTTAACACTTTATGTAATTTACTTTTTGTCTAGGACATGTATTCCATTTCCTGTTTCCTGTCACAGTAATTGTGCCTCATATTCATCTGTCCTTCGTTAACCAGTGCATTTATTTTCAGGATGTAGTTTAGTCCGAAACTGCGGACTGTTAGAGTATATGCTCTCTACATGTGTAGAAGGATCACACTATCTACAATGTTGCCATTGCCACACAACCTACAACGTCACCCACAAAGGCTGTTCCCTGGCATTTACAAATGTATCTATATCTGCTCTATGGGATCATGGGATGGTAGTGTCCATCAGGGCACTGGGCAGAAGAATAAGTCACATCTAGGAATTTTCCATTTTAGGAATACTGCATATCCTGTACTGCTTTTTGCATATTGTATAACAGGGCAGTAGGCATATCAAGACACAGGTTGTGTCTCAATCAAACCTAGTTCAAAAGTAAGCGCATAGCTGGGAGTTTTGTAGGACTGTCCCATTGCCAAAATCAATCCCAGTGCACTGAAATGCTTGCGGTCTGAAAAACAGTGCAAAGCAAAAAAACTATGCAGTAATATACATTGCATATACTAAGTATGTGAAAGTGTATATAAACAGCAGTATTGTCAAATGACCTCATTACATTGCACGCTTAATTGTGAGTGGTGTCCAGTTGCATACAGCGTATTTTGGCATAGAGTTCATCCAGGTATTCCATGCATTGAATACAAAATTTGCATATGCATAGTACAGAGTAGCATCCTATGTCAGTGATATTCTGGACTAAGTCTATTTGTCGATATTGTCCCTTACTGACATGGTTATGTTGTGTATGTCTGTAAGAATTGTAAATGATTTTAGTATCAATTTGATTTAGTTTGGATCATACAGACTTTATGCACTGTCCTGCACCAGAGACACTCTCTAACAACGTAGACAGACTAGTAGTCACTAGAGGAAACTTCAAATACATTTTGTAGAAAGTGCGCCCTCTTGTGTGCGTTTAAGCATCCAGTATCTTGCTTTTCCATTTTCGTAAAGTTGTCCCCTTTATTGTCTTGCAAATTGTATGTACATGAATTAGTCGAAATTATATATTATAATAGGTATAAACTGTATTGTTAGGGGGTAACAGTTTAGGACCTAAGGACCAGATGTTTGAAAGAAGACCCGGGGTCAGAATTATAATAAATTGAAGAAATGTTTTACTGAAGATAGTTTGCAGTTTCATCAGGCTGAAGTCAGCTTCAAGACTCACAAAGAGTCCGTTGGCTGCTCCGTTACAGTTACAAAGATCACAGCAATTATACCCTACACCAAAATCTAAGCTACGTCCTTGCTCCAGGTTGAATGGTTCTCATTGGCTAAGAAAAAGATAAACATAATAATTTTCCACACATATACAGCTAGACTGAAGCATATCTCCATCGATTATGCAGCTTACACTCGAAGTTAGGCACTTCGTGACCTTCCCGGTCTCAGATTTGGGTTGCTGGGCGCCAGCCTGTCCCGAACAACAACTCAATCTCCAATAACGCCAGTGGTTCCTTAACCGGTAACCAAAAGAACTAACACAACATTTTCCAATGTTGGATTTGGCCATTAGGTTAGCCTAAACCTAACCCTAACCCAGGCTCTAACTAGGAGAGTCTTCTCAAAACATCAAGATAATAAATGATTTCTCTTAAGGAGAGCTACACTTTAGTCTAACTGCAAAATAACTTATTAACAAAGAGATGGTCCCTTAAACTATAGACTTCTTTGGCCCCTGTGACCATAGTTGTCAGAGTACCAAACAGATGTATGTATTGACACATGTTGAAGACCTTTCTCAAACAAAACATCTTTCCATATTTCATTTCTGGAAGCCTCAGCAAGCACTGTTACTGCATTCATATCTAATACATACATTAGAGAATAACTGAAAAGAACATTTCAGTAATCACACTGGTAACTTCTATAACAAAGTAAAATCTCACAAGCCTAGAGACTGACAAATGTACAAAGAAAATATTTCCAATGTTTTCACTGACCAACTTAAATTGTATTTTGTAAATATAAAAAAGTTTTGATTTTAGTGGCTGCTACAAACTCCAAAAAAGTTGGGACAGAGGCATGTTCCCAAAAACAAGCTGAAACATGGACTCATCTGAACACAGCACACATTTCAACTGTCTTTTAGACTATCTGAGATGAGCTCAGGCCCGGAGGACTCCGGGTTATTAAACAGATGCATAGCTTTTTCCTTGCCTAACAGAGAATCGAGCCCATGGATGTGTATGGAGATATATTTAACAGAGCAGCAAGATAGTCTCTCATGCAGTGCCGTATGAAGGCTCAAAGGTCACGCACATGCAACAGAGCTCAGCAAGCAATTTTACGTCTAATAGCCGTCAAAAAACACATCCCAGACGTCTAGGCTAAAACAAGGCTGAATTTGTTCTATCAGTGAAAATCTAATAGACGTCTAACCAGAGCCCAAGAATAGACTAGTCATCCATTAGACGGCTATTGAACGACTACATAGGATTAAAATTATGGGTTAACATTTCATTAATTGTCAGGTGGTTGGTTTTGACATTGGCTGTCATTAGGCCTACACGTGCGTAGCTTGTTAGAAAAAAAACTCTACAATGTTACCGCTAAAATGTCACGTGTCCTAGCCTACACATGATAACAAACAATGTATTTAAATAATGAACACGTCAAAATGAAAACACATACTTACAAAATCAAAGTAGAAATGTTAAGGTTTGCTGTTGCTCGCCCGTTGCTCTCCGACAGGTGTAATAATGCTCGCTCGCTCTCTCTCTCTCTCTCTCTCTCTCTCTCTCTCTCTCTCTCTCTCAAATACAATGCAAATTGTATGGGAAAACAAATCGTCCTGTCTCATTTGCCCTGTGTAGTCGGGGGATTTTAGTCATTGACTAATGTGATTTTTGTTATGTTAAAAGTCGTTCTAATATTTGTATCCACAAAGGTGAACTCTACTCATTCTTAGCTACTAAATAACAAAGACACAATGTCTTATCAATGTAATCCATGTAACCACCAGCATTTTCCAAGTGTGGGGGTATCTGCAGGTTTGTAATGGGCGTCTTTGTAGTTGGTCGCGGGTGTGGGGTAGGTTTAGGGCAGGGGTGTCCAAACTCGGTCCTGGAGGGCTACTGTCCTGCAGAGTTTAGCTCCCACTTGCCTCAACACTCCTGTCTGGATGTTTCTAGAAGGCCTATGCCTAATACGACTTTGATTAGCTAATGCATGTGTGTTTAATTGGGATTAGCGCTAAACTTTGCAGGACCGTGGCCCTCCAATAGGGGTTAGTTTACTTTGTAGCAATTCACCTTTAGAAACGCCCTACCTTTCGGCACGCACATTACTCCGACCCGCAGATACCCCTGTCTCGCATATTATGCCACGAGAGGGCGAACCCAGAGCGGGTTCTGATTGGTCCATTCGCACCGACGTCAATCAAAAGGCGAGGCTTAGCGTTTGATTGGCATTGTGTTTGTCCGAATAGTTAGCCACGGGACCCACGACCACTGAAAGCTTTGAATATCTGACCGGGACAACTGGAGAGAGGACTCGGAACAACATAGGTGAGTGCAGAGATCATATAGTTTGCGAAGTGCGGGATCGGAGCAAGTTGTGTTTAATTTAAAAGTATCATTGCACGTGCTGATGAGAGATTCTTTTGAGTAGAAATGACTTTGCCTTCGGAAGTCCAGCCCCCAGCTGTCCTTTTTTGTATGCGTGAATTGTGCGTGTTGTATGTGCACGCGCATTGTGTGTGAGTGTTTGGAGAGCACCAGGTTCGGTCTTGAGATCCTTGAGTAGGCTACTTCTCATCTGTCCAGTGTCCCGTTATGGTTCAGGTGGAACAGGTTAAGTTTGTTTTGCGCTTTGAACATAAAACAAAAATGGCCGCGCGTGTGAAAACATCTGCAACAAATATTGTTAAATGCATAGCATATTAGTAGGTATAGATCATCTTTTGACTGTAATATAGCCTATCGTTCGCCTCGTAGTCGTTCTGCTGATATTGATCTGTTTCTGCCCATCCGATGGTATCGTTAATGGACTGAACGTTTTTATGGAGCGGAGCTTGACAACAATTCCTTTGGGAAATGTCACACAACTTATGAAAATTTTAATATAATACATTTGCGATTGTCAAATGATTTGAGTTTGACTTTATGTGAAACAAGACTTTGTAGTAGGTATTCTGTAGGAAGAGGACACGGATTTTAGCTTATTTCGGCCTTATTGTGTCGTTTTAAAGACATCTGTCGGTTGTCAATGTTTCTACTGAGCATAATATGTGTACTGTCTAGCTTAATATCTTGCTTAGTTCCTAATTACGCAGTGTCCTATTCCCACCCGAGCCATGGACATCAAACATTTCCTGGGAAGTGACCGGGGAATCCCTCTACGTCATTACGGAGAAGACTTGGGGTTCCAAAGGGGCGTGGCTTCAATTACCTGTAAATATCAGAAAACATTAGAGCAAGACTCTAGGTTTATTATTTTCACCCCTCCACAATTTTACATTTAAGTAATCTATTTAATAAAATGCTTTGATTTTTTTTTTCTTGTCAAAATGTCTTTTAATTAATACATTTTACCTAATTAAATACTTATCTGCAGTAAATCTGTCTTCATTATTTGTTCATAGTAGAATTTTGTCCGTGGCATTTTAGTTTATGCTATATAAATGATCTCAAGTAGGCTACTTAATGATGATCGGTGTTGTGTTGTAAATGGAATGTTATAAATGTAATTTATTAATCCTATTCTACATCCAAAAATGTAAATTTGCTGATTATAAGTCTCTCTTCACAATTTTTATGAAAAAATGAAACCTCACGTAGTCACAATATCAAATCTGTCAACAAGGACAATCAAACCTCTAACATTTGCTTTATCTTTAACATTTTTATCGTTTTCAACTTTGCTATTTTTACTTTGTAGGCTATACTATAACATGTTGTATTGTCTTTTTTATATTATATATCTGCCTTCAACCCTATAGGAAAAAATATATTGTATAAAAAACACAAATGAAAACAATAGATATTGTTAATATTTAATTGAATGATTTTAGAATGATGAAACCATGATGATGATGAGAATTGTTGTTGTGGCCTTTCATTATTTGTTTTGCTGTAACACTTGGCACAATCAACGTAATCCTCTTATTTGCAGGGCACTTCATCATGCAAACTGACCTACATATTCATGCAAGTGAATAAGTGTGTGTGTATGCGTAGCGAGGGGGTTTGCAATGTGCTGTTCCCTTTGTTCAAAGACGAGTGTGTGTGCGCCCCATCAAGTTCAGTAATTATCAAGTATTGAGACGTCAGCAGTGCAAGCTGTGGGATGGACATTAGGCTGTTGGCAAACTCATGTTACCACCAGTCCCTCTTAATAATAACGGATCCGCAGAGACATTAATAATAGCTGGTGTACACAAAATGGATGCATATCCCTGCTAAATTAGAAAAATGTGATGAATAATATAGGCCTATTTGTTATGTGTTTTATGATGGTGTCTTCTGGTGCTCTTATTTTGACACTCAGAATATTTTGTCTTTAAAGTTGGCATGAAACAGCCCAATTGTGATACCGGTATATATCCAAGTGAAACGGCTTCTCAAACAAGAAAAAAAATATGTAGGGTGGAACTTGATTTTGTCCTTTGGGAATTTTTGGATGGTTGTGGTTTGCTATTGCTGTGATCTCATTTGAGTGACAGGTTGTCCTGCCCTCATGTAGGTAAACGAGAAGAGAAGAAATGTGCTGCCTGCAAGTAGGAGGGGGAGTTATTTTGATTAAAATGAATGAGGGCACATGAATAAAATAATAATAATGATGTGCACAGTTAAATGAATAATAGTAAAATACTGCAATATTCCATGAAAAATATGAATTGTCAATTTTGATTTCATGGTGATTTCAAAAGCTTGCAAAAATATGCCTTTTTATAGTAATGACATGTCAAAGTTCAACAAGGACAGAAGCTCACACACACAGTAGAAGATTTCTTACAAAAACACTATTTAGAGGACAAATGCAGTAGCTCTTGTTGGTCTTTGATATGTTTTTTGAGTTTATCCACTAAAGTAATTTTTATCTACGAACTCCTTCAATATTTGGCACAGACCTTCTATGGCTTTTTTGCTGTTTGTAGTAACATGCAAACAAGATTCACAGAAATAGCACAGAGATTCACTGAAGCGTTCAGAATTACACAGTACCCCGAGAATCCATCTTAATTCAACATGTATGTTGGCCACCTATTTTTATCTGTCATGTAATATGCATAGCACACTCCATCTTCTTTACTTGAAATGAAAGTGCCTACAGTATAGAACCTTAAAGGTTTCTGTCAGGCACTTCATAATGATATAGAACCTTTTAGGGAGATCTCATGAGATCTGTAATGCTCTAATCCAAGGAAGGCGAAGATTATGAAGATATAACACAAGTTTATTTACACAACACAGAACGAGATAGCCAACATGTGAGAAAGCGTGTAAACAAACACAAACAATACCGGACAACTGAAGAGTGCACAAGGAGGAACTTAAATACATGATGATGACAAAATAACGAACAGCTGTGATGATTAGTGTTAGTGTCCATGGTAACTGATGAGTGGCGGGAAAACAAAATAAACATGTGAATGAATGAAAACAAACTAAAAATCCATGGCAACTAAACAAACTAAACATAATGGTGTCAGTATTTCCCCCTCTGGCAAGGTGCAACCTCCCGCCCTAATTGAAGAACTAGCAAAGGGAGGGCTGGAGGGGGTTTTGTAGGAGGACGAAGATGTGGCGAAGAGATGGTGATGGAAGGATGACGACGATTCCCTGGCGGCGATGTTGGAAAAATCCAGATGGCACAGACCTAGAGCTCTCCAGTGCCGACAGCCCACGGCGGAGTAGAGGGAGGGAGGAGCCAAGGTGGTGTCGAAGCTGACGAAAACTGGGGGACGACCGACGGAGACGTGGCCGATGGGTCCACAGGTGCAGACGTAGAGCTGATGGAAAAGAGTGACATCGCTGGTACAGGAGACAAAGGCGATTCCGCGTTGACGTTAGTTGAAGGCGGAGCCGGTGTGACAGAGGCGACGCTGAAGGGAAGGAGGAGCCTGCTACAGCAGTAAGGATGGAGAGACGGAGCACAGAGGATGGCCCGTAAGTCCGTGGCAGAATTAGGGTGACGATTGAAAAAGAGGGAGCTGGAAGGACGAGGGAACCCGGTGAAGCCGCATTGCAGAGGGTCTCCGTGGAGCCGACAGGCAGAGATGGAGCCAAGAGGACATTTGCCGGAGGATCCTCACGCATGGGCTCTGCAGGTAGATGCACGACCTGCAGCTCAGCGTCACAGGGACCCCTCAGAGACGGCCCCGGGCTGTAGACATCCGGCAACGGCGGGGCTGGAGGACAGAAAAACGGTAAGAATAACACAATCCATGTAGAATGATGGAATGAGGAACTCATAGTTCATACATTCATTGGTGTTGTTCAAAAACAGCGATGATGAAGGTACCTGGTGGGATTGGGTGGGAGTCAATACTTCCTCATTGAAGTCTGTCAGCCAATCCTCATTCTCCGTAGTCACGACTCCCTTGTCCGTTGATGTCGCGGGCTCACACCCCTGGTCAGACTCAGGATGGAGCTCCCCTTCCGGGGCGAGGGTCAGCTCTGTTATCTTCTCCTCTGGCTCTGGCTGACGCGTCGCGGCGGGTGTAAGCTTTCCATCTGAGGGGGACTCGCATGATTCTCCGCGGTCGATGGTGGTGATTCGGGATCTGGGTCTGGCTGTGTCCTGGTTCGGGGACAGACGCTCTCTAGACTCCCGGATGATAGCTTCTTTCCAGTTCAGACCAGTGGTGTCTGGGAGGTCAACGGGATGGTGAAACTTCGCCCTGATCCAGAACACTTCAGTGATCTCGTAGTCATAGGGGGGAGGGTGATGGCGAGACGGTAAAACTCGTGATACAAAATGATACATTTGCGATTCTTGGCCACAAACTTCGCAGCGAAATACATCTGTTCCGGTATTCTGTAACGCTCTAATCCAAGGAAGAAGAAGGAGAAGATGAGGATGAGGATGATGATGAAGATATAACAAGAAGGATTTATTTACACAAAACAGAACAAGATAGCCAACATGCTAGACTGCGTGTAAACATAAACACACACAATATCGGAGAACTGAAGAGTGCACAAGGAGGAACTTAAATACATGATTATGACAAAATAACAAACACCTGTGATTGATTAGTGTTAGTGTCCATGGTAATTGATGAGTGGTGGGAAAACAAAGACAACTAAACATTTGAATAAATGAAAACAAACTAAAAGTCCACGACAACTAAACAAACTGAACATAATGGTGACACGATCATTTTATGGATTTAGTTTTAATTAATTTTGTTTTAATTATCCTAATTTTTGCATTTATTGATTGAAGTTAATGAATTGAACAGCTTGAAAACAAACACTGTAAAATATTATCAAAAAGTTATGTTTAAGTCAGTTTAATGTAATTTAAGTTTAAATAACTTAAACATCCAAGTTGATTGTACTTAAATTTCAGGCAGCAACTTTTTTGTACAGTGTACTTTATCACTAGAAAAAATCTAAATAATTTGTTAAACTTGTTAAACAACCATTTAAGACATTTAATAACCTATAGAAACTCACTGAACCTTTTTTCTAATAGTTTATGAACACTCTTTGTCTTCTGATAGTTGTCCCTTGACATCTCTCCTGTTAAAGAACATA
This sequence comes from Meda fulgida, assembly GCA_030578275.1. Classification (NCBI taxonomy): domain Eukaryota; kingdom Metazoa; phylum Chordata; class Actinopteri; order Cypriniformes; family Leuciscidae; genus Meda; species Meda fulgida. Next base: position 23,303,663 of record CM060634.1, on the reverse strand, counting down.
TTTAATTGATCTTAACACCTGTCAATAACACATGAATGACTAAAGCTAAATTTATGTGTGATATTCAAGCAATATGAACATCATATATTGTATATGTCTTAAACATGACGTGGCAAATACCATGCCGATAAATCATCATCATGCATTGGTTTTATAAAGAATACATTCTTAAGATTGTGACATGAGGTGATCAATGGAGCAGAAGCATAGTGGATGTTGCTTAACACAACAAACTGCCAACTGCCTTCTGACCTCAAGTTACAGTTCACACAATGACCCCGCTGTATCAGGATCAGGGCTGTGACAGTCTCCGTCCCGACCCAAGAAGAGAAGTGTGTGTGTGTGTAAGTGATCAGTGTAAAATGGTCTTTCTCTCTATAGATTCGGCACTTGCGTGGAGCAGTGGATGAGAAGTTTGTAGCAGCACGGGGAGGAGCGGGAACATCATCGGACACAAGTGAGTCATGTGTCAGTGTGTGATTGTGGAGTGTTTGTGTGTTCATTGTTCCAATATTGCTTGAGAGTATATGAACAGTAGTGAATATGACATTGTCTTTACAGCTGGAATATCATTTATCGGCAGCCATGATCACAGGTAGAGATGGTGAAGTGAGCAGGAGAAAGACTGAGTATACTTATCTGGCTTGCAACTTACTATGATTACAAGTACTTTTTTCATAAACCAGTCCTAACATTGCTGTAAAATAACGTGTGGTTAGTGATTCAGGTCGCATATAAGGAGTTGTAGGTATCTGAGAGATATAAACACAAAAGATATAGTAGGCCTATATAGTGATACAGATTAATAATTTTAGATATAACACCGTGTAATTTCTATGCATAGTCCAGTTTTCAAGATAAACCAACATGCATATAGTCTTTACTTGTGCCTATTTGCAAAGATGTAAGTAATAAGTAATGTGATGAAATAAATGAAAATGTTTTTTTTTGTGGAAATGTTGATATGCTGCATAATAATTAAAATTATATTCATTAGAGTCACACATTCGCCACCTTTATGAATCACGGACAATCGGACATTCAAATAGCTGACAGAGGTCATTAAGTCAAAAAGCGACTGTGAAGTACTATAGTAGTATAGTACCATAGTAAATGGTCAAATTGTAATATCTGCAGTGATATTTAAGTATCATTGTTGTTTAACCATGAATATCAGTGCAAATTTGAGAAGGGGTACATTGTATACAAAAATGTATGTATGTAACTCCATTATTTGAAGGCCAGGTAAGTCCTCATAGTCTTTCTCCTACCAAAATATTTTTTGTCGCTATTGCTAACCAAGAGCAAATGTTCACTAAACATACTTACAGTTGTTGAGAAATCAAAGGTTTGATTTGGGTTTTATTTAATTGGTGTCTTTAATAATGTCTATGGGAAACGGTAGACATAAAATGCTGCTTAAAGGTACATTCTGCAGTTGCTACAGGCTTAGCTTCACAAAGTAAAGGCTGTCCATGTGTAACTTTAAGTTAGCCTCCAAGCTAATACCTTACAAAGATAATGGGCTTTTTCCGACTGCAGATTATACGTGAAAGCCAGTGATAATTTGCATGTTCATGGGCTGTCAGATGTAATTTGTTAATTCAATGTCTCCTGATATACTTCTTTGGAATTGTTTTCTCAAATTTATGTTAAGGAATAAGTGTGTATTATGATCAAAATTCACTATTTGGTTAACTAGCTAATGCTAAAGTTTAAGATAGCTGCTAATTTCATCTTCTAGACTCACTGCCACTTTCCTCTGAAATGTATAATTTGAAGCACACGTGCAGTAAACATATGGACCCTTCCTGGAAGTATCTCTCCCCTCAGGCATTATTTGTCACCTTTTCTCCCCGCCTCTCCAATGAGTCATTTACACACCTGATGCCGACATGCCTTTTCAGCCTGGCTCCAGCAAGCTCATAATGGATTCCCTAATCCACAGTTGTATAGAGATTAAAATCCGACTCAGATTTACAGAAGGCAATGCCATGAGAGGGGGAGGATAAGAGGGAGATGTGGGGGAGGGGTGGCTGGATTAGGGACAGATCGTATCCTCTTCCGGCACAGCTGTGCAAGAGAGTGACTGTCATTGCTGGGTGCATCTTACAAACTGACCTCAGATCATACTACATTACTGTACCAGTATTGAACAAAAATGATTATTTTAGACCAGCCATTTGGATTAGCTGTCTATTTGAAATGCTTCTGAGGTATATATATCTATATATATATCTATATATCTATATCTATATATATATATATATATATATATATATATATATATATATATATATATATATATATATATATATATATATATATATATATATATATATATACAAATTATATTATATATATATATATATATATATATATATATATATTATTATAACAGTCAGTTTAGATTAGACGTCACTAACCATTGGATCACAGTTGACCCAAGATTTATTCAGATTGCAGATTATTTTTCATGCATTTTCATAACATTACTATAAACATGATTTTTGGACTTTTGCTGGGAAGGAAATGTTTCAGTCTTTTGGATCTCGAATATTACTGGTTTTATTGTATGTTTGATCAAATAAATGCAGCATCGTTGAGCATAAGAAACATTAACAAATCCAACCAACCCCAAACATTTGAACAGTATAGTGAATTTTTATATATTTCAGATAGTAGCTAGATATTTAAATGTTAAAATATGATAAATGGCACCTGAAGAAACCAACTTGGCTCATTCCTAATGCAATGTGCATGATGTATTTTTTTTAAATGGCTTGATTTCAAAATTAGGGGGTTATTGCTTATATTAACAGCTTGGTTGGAATTCTTGGTCATGAAATGAGAGTAGTGAACTAAAGTCATCACTGTCAAAACTAAGTGAGCTGTTTTTAATACATCCATCTTGTGTTGAGGTGTTGAGTGTACTGTTGTTCATAATGGAAACCGCAGAATTTCACTCATGCATTTCCTGCGAAAGTCCATGCATGAACATCATGGATTTGAAGTATGACCAGGATTGGGACAAAGAGTGTGAGACTTTCAGAAAAATCAGCGGGAGACGTGTTCAATGAGGGTGGGTGAATGTTGCCTTGGTCCCACAGACCCCTGGTTGCTGAGCTTATATAAGGACACTTATGTAAGATCCACTGGGGGGCTTAACTGGGCGATGGGCTGTCTCTGATGTGAGGGGGTGGAGTCTGCAACAGCAGGGGAGGATTGTGGGATTACTGTATATGTTTGAAGGGAGGGCTGTATGTGTGTGTTTAAGTGGAGCGCTAGTAAGAGGATCTGTGTATATGTATATTTATGTGTGTCCACATCTGTGTTTGGCATACGTCTGTAAGGCTCTCTCTCCTTTCTTTGTTTGGATGTCTCTCTACCTCTCTTTCTGCCTGCTTTTTTCATAGAGTCAGAGGAGTTTCTGTCTAGGTTTTTATTTTATCAGTCACTTTATTTTCATTGGGAGAGGCAAGTCAGCTCAGCATTTGTGCTGTTTTGGTACAGAGCAGAGGTCAGGAATGATTCTTACTTTAGGCGAAACGTTCTCAAACGGAGCAGGTTCTAACTCGGATGCCGAGGACATTGGAGAAACTGGGGAGGGGGCGTCTGAACTTGCTGAGAGCGCAGAGGCATCCGGAGGTTAGAGATCTTCATGTTTTTCTATCCTCTGTAATTGTGTGTGTTCAAATTTGAGTGTCATATCTTGGCTCTTGTGAAATATCTTGGGGTGTGAAATACTCTGAACAAACCAAAAGAGAACATGTGTGGGTTGCCAGGTTGTGTCAAAGCGTGCAGATCAGAGTACGTCGAGAGCGTAGCTTGTTGTAATGGTTTGACAGATGCGTTGTTGCATGTCTGTTTCATTTGTTAATTTATGTTTTATTAAAAGAAAATTAAGCAGAACTTTAATGTGAGGGTTAGAGAGGATCTCTTGGAAAACTTGAGACTGAGAAACTTGAGAATGAGAAAAATGCAATGTAAAAGTTACACACAAGGTTCAGTCAGCACTGAAGCTTTCATTTGTTTTCTATTTTGATTTTAATCATCTGAAATTTGACAGTTTTGTTTATATTATTGAAAGAACTAGTTAATGAACCTAAAAGAGTCACTGTTTGCTCACTGGTTGTACACCGACACATAATTGTCAGTTATGTTATTGAAGAATATTATTATATTAGTTAAGTAATTAAAATAATTTAACCTTATTCTTATTATCCTTAGTAAGTCTAAATTTTTTTTTTTATCAGCCAATCCTTCATGGAATAAAGTTAGGGAAATACAGACTTCTAAGAATTTTTTTCCCCCCCAAAATTTGTATTATTTAATTGGGAATTTAAAAAAAGAATAATTAATTTGATGTTATATGCAAGATTATTGACTTTTCCCAAATTATTCCAAACATATGAGTTTGTCAAATTATTTCACAAATAATATATTTTGATAAAACATGCAATTGTGAGGCTAGTGAGTGAGTGTGTTACTCAAGCATTTTCTTGTGGCATTTAGAGCTCACTGTCAGGTGTGTAATTTAATTTTTGGGAGTGTAATAACAGTAGATGCCAAAACTGCAATTTAACTGTCAAATAGCCTCTAATTAGGTCTTTAAAATAAACCAAATTAAAACACAGCTTACAGAATTGGGCAGATATGAGCGGACGTTTTTATTAAAGGGTGTGTGCACACGTATGTTATTGTTAATTGCGTCTTCTCATTTTTGAGTGTGTGTAACTTCATTTGTGTTTTATTTCCCACTCAATTGTTGATTACTCTGTCACTTCATCCATTATGTACTCTGTTCAGCCAAATAAGGGACGCCCCGGGGTGCATTTCTCTGTGACATATTTGCAATAAAAAATAAACAGTGGCTCAATGTCAAAGCTTGCTGATGGTTGCTTCTGGACTGCAACAGTAGTCTCTGACCTGAATTAAGTAATTGCAATTAAACCACTGAACTGATGTTAAATATTGATCTGATAATGTTTCCTGATGGAGAGTAAATGTGCAATCATAAGTTCTCTGTTCTGTTCTACTGCCACAGATGGATTACGCCACTGCAGGCTATGACCGGTGTAGTCATGTGACTCACTGAGTGCTTGGCCTTGCAAAATGGTTGTGTGTGTGTGTGTTTGTGTGCGTGTAGATATTCAGGGAGACTTTTCAATGACAGTGTTAGAGAGTGGTCTTAACATCAGTATGAGTACACCAAGTTTTTGAAAAACAAATAATATATAATTTTAATTAATACTTACTTAATACATTAAAAGTACTTATTTATTTACATTTTAATTATTTATTAAGTATATATTGAATTTATTTTTAAATAGGTGGTTTTAATATTTGATTTTTAATGTACATTTTAAAAATATATTTAATATTTATCTTATCCATATTATAATAATAATAATAATAAATATGATATATTTTTAGATATATTATAGATTTTGTGGGCCGATACTGATTTTAACAAACAGCTATTGGCCGATGCTGATATTTGTCTCTTGCTCTTTTATTTGAACTGTTGTCATTCAAATAGATCATGTTTATTATTATAATATTATAAGCAAAGTTCAGAAATGCATTGTATTAAGTTATACTAGTTAGTTTATTGCTGCATCATCAAATAATTTCTTTTGAACATGATTGGATCCATTTAACATTCAACAGGCCAAAGTAAATAAATAAATACAACAGAACAAAGATGCATATGAAATAAAATGTGCGTTTCAGGTGCAGAAATAAAGTAATAAATGTAAGATATATTCTTCATTGTATAAATTAAATAAACTTTAATCCTTATTAAAGTTAAGAAAGTTAGTACAAGTATTGAGCATTTTTTTGTTGTTTGCAGTACAGCAAGAATATTAGGCTGCAGTCACTTTAAGAGCTGCATGGATCCAATATAGTGTTGTACTGTATTCAACCATGTTATTTCTCAACTGACATAACCGACTATGTTAAAAAGGATACTTGCTAAGATGGGCATTTTGATTTAATTTTGTGTGAATTAGTGAGAGAGAAGTCGAAGCGCTGTCTAAAACTAGGCTTTCTATGCGCACACAAAACCTCTCCAGAGGGAGTAGATATTAGTTCTCTTTCGTTCTCTTGCGCTTTAATATTTAAATTGGAAAGGCTTAAAAACCTGTGCAAAGGATAAACCTTTGTGAAGATGCAGCACTGGCCTGATCAGTTGTGTCAGTTGTCCCGAGCATCATTCATGCTGGCACCTGGCAGTCCATATTGTCGAACCCTGCTGTATTTTGTACAGATTTCATTTTGTTATTTCATTATTTTACCCAGATAAAAAAGTTGGATGCAACAGACATTGTAAAACTTTTTGGCCTTTTTAAAATCAAAAATATCTATACATGTTGCAACTTTAATACATCGTTGCATCTCTAATATAGTCACTAATAAACAATTTTTTTTTAAATAATTAGTGTTGGGTAAGTTACACTTTAAAAATGTATTCTGATTACATCTGTAATTACATTACTGTGCTTATTACTCTCTCTAAAAAGCATTGCATTACTTATTACTTTTAGAATGACTTTCTAAATCCCTTATCAACCTCGACCAGTTGAACAATACAAGCATGAAACTGCTCTTTTAATCCTTTCAAATAAATATCAAATTGATTAAATTATTATTGACTTGACCAGTGTTTAAAAGATGAAAGTTACATTAAAAACAAAAATTTTGGTCCTTTATTTATTTATTTGTATAGTATAGCACTTTTCACAAAACAATATAGTTTCAAAGCAGCTTTACAGAAAATGCATGTCTAAATTACACTATTTTGTTATCACTGGTGACTGTATCTAAGTAATGTCCTTATGTCAGAAATGTACAGTTCTAAGACAATACAAATCATGCAGTTAGCTAACATGTTTTCATTTAGCTGGAAACAATGATCTTATTAAAGCAGTTATCACAAGTTGTGATCATATTGATTACAATATATAGAAAATTTGGCAGTGGTGCATGTTGATTCAGTGTTTGCGTCATCTGAAGTCTTGGCGGGAGTTGGCGTCATCTTTTCACAGGCCATCCTGAGGTAGAAACAGAAAAGCAAATGGAAAATATCTGTCTTTAATATAAATTTACATTTAAAACTGGAAGACTCAGTCTGAGCCCCGAACATGATCAGGAAGGCTGATCCAAAATTTAGGAGCCAAATGTGAAAACGCTCTCCCTCCTTTAGTGGACTTCGAAATCCTAGAATTCCAGAATTGTATGACCTTAAAGAGCATGATGGATTGTAGGGCAATAGAAAATCAGTTAAATACACAGCTGAACCATTTAGTGCCTTATAGGTCAGCAGCAATACTTTGTAATTGATACGTAACTTAATAGGTGACCAGAGTAGAGATGATACCCTATCGCCTACTATGAATTTTAATATTGCTGTTCTCTATAATCCACCTTCTCATAATGTTAAGTTTTATGATGAATTACATGTTATAGTTAAACAACAGGACTCTTACAGAGAGACAATATGGGATGGAGACTAAAATATTAGCTGGTCTGACAAAAACTGTAAACATAAACTCAAAGCACTTATGACAAAATTCAACTATCGACAAATGATTGAAGGACCCACAAGAATAACAAGGCAGACTAAGACCCTCATTGACTTGGCATTTACTAACTGACCAGAACAAATAACAAGGACTTATAATTTGATTACTGGACTCTCGGACCACAACATGACTTTGTCTGTTAGGAAACTGACGAAGAAGCGCCTGGAGTACTTTGGTAAACCTGCGATCATGAAAAAATACAATTCATTCTTCCTAAAAGTAAAATTGTGCAATTTGAAAGAGAACTTAAAAACATAAACTGGGAACAAATTATGACCCTAGATGATGTAGAGGAGTGTTGTAATTCCATGACCACAGCTATTACAAGTCTGATGGAAAAATTTACAAAGCAAATAAAATCTAAACAAAAAGATTCCACGGTGCCCTGGATAAATAATGAAATATGAAAACTCATGAAAAAGCGAGATTTAGCTTTGAAAACATCTCTAAGATCTAAACTTAATACTGATCTCCTGATTTACAGAAGTTTAAGGAATAAAGTCTTATTTGAGCTGCGGAAAGCAAAAGTCACATATTACATTGATTTAACTGACAGTGCTAAAGGCAACAATAATTCCCTTTGGAAGCATTTAAATTATCTGACTAATAAATAAAATAAACACAAAAAGATTACAGAACTTAACTTCAATGGCAATAGTATAACTGATCGTGCCACTATGGCTGATGAATTTAATTCATATTTTGTACAATCAGTTGAAGAATTATCAAAAGATTTCCAGCCCATCAATCCTCTCAATCATTCATTGAGAGTCACCTCAACAGATTCCTTTTTATACAAAAGTTGCAGAAATAATCAATAAACTCTCAAATTCTAAATCTGATGACATTTTTAGGATGAATAGTTGTTTTCTTAAAAGGATGTATAAGAATGTTCTTGTCAAACCATTGACCCATCTTGTTAATCTTTCCATAAGAACCAATATATTTCCCAGTGCATGGAAAAAAGGAATAATCATCCCTGTGTTCAAAAGTGGTAGCCAAGACTCAATGAGCAACTATCGCCCTATATCGATTTGACCAGTTTTATCTAAAATAATTGAAAAAGTTGTAGTAGCGCAACTGATTGACCATATAGAAGCCAGACAGCTCCTTCATCAATACCAGTTTGGGTTTAGACCAGGTTATTCAACTGAAATAGCAAACTGCTGTTTAATTGAAAATGTAAAAAAGTCCCTGGACAAGGGCAATGTGGTGAGAACTGTATTTATCGACCTTAAAAAGGCATTCGATATGGTCAATCATAGTTTGCTTTTATCTAAAATGTTAAATTTTAATTTCTCAAATGAGGCAGTGTTTTGGTTTACATCTTATCTCCAGTCTAGAGTGCAGTGTGTTAAAGTTGATCAAGACACATCTGCACTCTCAAATATAAAAATGGGCTTTCCGCAAGGCTCTATACTTGGCCCTTTGCTGTTTAGTCTCTTTATAAATTACTTACCTCTGCACTGCTGCCGGTTGTCAGCTCTATGTGGATGATGCAGTTCTTTATGCACCCGCCAAGCAGGCTGCAGCTGTACTGTCCACTAGTATGTCTGACATCCAACAGTGGCTCATCCAAAATCAGTTAGTTCTAAATCTCTCAAAAACAGTCTCCATGTGCTTTTCCATTAAAAAACTTGATTTCATAGGAAGATTCAATATTAATTTACAAAATAAAGAAATTCATCCAGTTACAGATTTTAAATTTTTAGGATTTAGCATTTAAAGAAAATCCCTAAAACAATACAAAGTAATCTCAACTGTTTCAAACTAATCAGAAGCTACATACCAAAAAACAGGCAGCCCTGCTGTACATGCATGCTATGATTTTTTTTCATATATATCATACTGCATGACAGCATGGGCACAGGCCGCTCCCACTGCAACCAAACGCATAGGTTCTCTATACAACCGAGCAATAAAAATTATGGATAAAAAAAACAATACGCCATCATCACTGTACCATCCTTAAGAAATATAATTTAATGAATTTTGAGAGCTTTAGCAATTTTTTCTTTCTTAAATGAATTCACAAATGCATTAATCATTTAGCACCTGAGGCTCTAAGTTCATTTGTTGAGAGACAAAGCAGCATTCGAGTCACTAGGAGCTCCACAAATCATGACTGTAAAATACCATACTGCAGGACCAGCTTTGGACAGACGACCTTTTCCGTGAAGAGCAAGACATCAAGACTGTACCTGACTTTAAAGTGTTTACTTCCAGGCTTAAAAACTGGTTAAAAACAAACCAAAAGTGTACTCATTTTTAATTATTGTAAGTAGGTAAGAGTTGTATATGATATGCATGTTTATATATCATGTTTATATTTTTTAAATTGAAGTAGTGAAGTATGTAAATTCTATTGTGTATAAAAGCCCAACCAGGGACAGGAGTTGAAAATTAGCATTTGCTATAAACTTTATATGCAGCACTTCAGTGACAAGCTTTGTTTTGACACTGTTTGTTTGCATTGTCCCTGTCAAATCAATTTTTCTTTTTTTTTCAATAAAATTGGTGTTATATGATCATATTTTCTTGACCTGGTAAGAACTATAGCAGCTGCAGTTTGGACTAACTGTAGATTTGTATTGAGGATGCAGGGCAACCACCTAGTAATGCATTACAGTAATCCAGTCTACAGGTCATGAATGCATGAACAAGCTTTTCTACATCAGAAACAAATAGAATGTTCCATAGTGTAGCAATGTTTCTGAGGTGGAAGAGGGCAGTTTTTGTAACATGAAATATGATTTTTGAAAGACAAGTTGCTGTCTAATATAACACCCAGGTCTTTAACTGTAGAGGATGAAGTAACAGGACATCCTTCTAAATGCAAATTGTACTCTAAGAGATTCTGTGTACAGTTTTTTTTTTTGTCCAATAAGTAATAAACCCAGTCTTATCCAAATTTAATAGAAGAAAATGACTGGTCATCCAATACTTTATATCTTTAACACTCTCTGTCAACTTGGATAATTTAGCAATTTCATCTGGTTGTGATGAAATACTGAGTAATTCCATGGAAACTAATTCCATGTTTTCTAATAATATTACCAAGGGGAAGCATGTATATTGAAAATAGTAGAGGGCCTAACACAGGTCCTTGCAGCACTCCATAATTTACTGAAGTTAATTTGGATAATTCCCTGTTTAAATAAACAAAATGCCAATGGTCTGTTAGGTACAATGTGATCTAAACCACCTTAATGCCTGTCCCTAAATACCAGTGTAATTTTGTAGTCAATCTAAGAGTATATGTCATGATCTTCTGTATAGTGTCGAAACTAGCACTAAGATCAAGTAAAACCTTAGTGTATCAAATGAACACTGAAGACAAAAGAATAGCTAAACACGTACAATAAGGAGATGATAGTGTTGTGTAAGGGGGTGTTATATTTCAACCATCTCATATTGTAATGTGAAGTTTGTTTTATTTTACAGTTGAAACATTTGTCCTGTTCTCTGACCCTGGTGTGTATTACTCGTAGTGCTGCAAGGGGTGTTTCTTGTGTCGTAACAGCTTTCTTTCTGTATGCGTGCAGCTATGCAGCAGGTGTTGGATAACCTGGGTGAGTTGCCCTCCACTACTGGGGCTAAAGACATTGACCTCATCTTTCTCAAAGGCATCATGGAGAGTCCTATCGTCCGCTCGCTGGCAAAGGTAAAGTACACTCAGCTGCCCAGGCTTTGCTCTATCGGATTTGCATTGCTAATAAGGTTAATCTGAAAACAAATTTAATTTGTTACTGAATGATATGAATAATTATTGGATATTAAATACGTGTTTGAAATTACACTCATGATCGACACCTTAAGAAAGTCATGCCGATTTGTCCGATCAAAATGTCACGCCATTAAATTTGTGATAAATACACAGTGGAGCAACTAGATACTGTCAGAAATATCAGTTCATGGATTGATGAAATGATGAGATGTTTGTGTTCAGGCTCATGAACGTTTGGAGGACGTGAAGTTGGAGGCTGTGCAGGAGAATAATGTTGAGCTTGTGACTGAGATTCTGGGTGACATTAGCGGGCTGAGCGTACGAGATGACAGTGTTGCAGAGCTCTCCAAAATCCTGCAGGAGCCCCATTTTCAGGTACAATATTTGTACCTTATCTAGTTTTATATTGTACCTTCTCGTCTTGTTCCATATTGTACCATCTCATCTCTTCTTTCATCTCATGCCTTCTCCTCTTGTCTCATCTCATCTTGTTACCTCTCTTCTCGTTTCATCTCATCTCATGCCTTCTCTTGTCTCATCTCATCTCGTATGCTCTCCTCTCGTTTCATCTCATCTCATGCCTTTTATTCTTTCTACCATCTAATCTAATCTCATACCTTCTTTTCTCATTTAATCTTATCTCATGCCTTCTCTTCTTGTCTCAGCTCACACCTTCTCCTCTCCTGTACGTTCTCTTCTCGTTTCACCTCATGTCTTTCTTTTTGTCTCATCTCATCTTGTCCGTTCTCCTCTGGTTTGATCTTGTATCTTCTCTAATTGTCTCATCTCATACCCTCTCTTTTCATTTTATCTCATCTTGTACCTTCTCTGTCTCATCTCGTACCTTCTGTTCCCTTTCGTGGTCACTCCGAGTTACGTCGGATGACGACGAATGGGGTTTCGCTTAGAAAGCCTATCAACTTCGAGTATTAAAAAACGAGCCAATGGCAAAGAAATGCCATGGGTCTGCGGAATTTGCATGACGTAACTCCGCCCCACCTCGTGGGTATAAAAGGAGGACGCCGGCAACATGCAGTTATGTTTTCGCTTCGGAGCCAAGAGTTTCTCTTCACTCCACAAGCCATCTCTGAATTGTCAGCTTCACAAACGAGTTCCTCTGGTGTTGGTGTGACGGCGATCTCTTCCTGCTTATCTGTGCAGTGGTTTGCCAGTGAGTGCGTGTCTCCTCGGGCACTTCAACACTCAGAGTGTTTCTCTCACAAAAGAGCTTGCACGCGGCACGTCTTTTTAAAGATGCCTCGCCCGTGCACTTCTGGTTGCGGCAGATTAGTGTCTGACTCTGATGGGCACGAGCGCTGTCTAGTATGTTTGGGCATGGATCATGCTAGAGCAGCGCTCGTGGATGACTCATGTTCTCTCTGTGGGAACATGACCATCGCGTCACTTAGGTCGAGACTCAATGAACTCGCGAGAGTGAGGGTCCCCTCATCCACACCCCGATCTAGTGCTCCCTCGCGGGGTGCTAGGGAACCTCCGATTCCCTCGGGTCGACCTTCGGGTGGCCCGCGAGTTTCGTTTGAAGCTACAGAGGATGATGCTATGTCTGTAGCAGCATCACAAGGTGGGTCCGAATCTTCTGGAAGTGAGGACTCAGCACAGCTGCCACCTTCCGGCGTGCATACGGTTGTGCCTCAGTCTGATCCGGAGATGACAGCCATGCTTTCCCGGGCAGCCGCGAGCATCGGTCTAGAGTGGAGGCCTCCACCCTGTCCTGTGGCTGGACGATTGGTTTTTGGGTAAGGCCGCCGACCCGCGTCCACGGCAAACCCCAATACCTTTCTTCCCGGACGTGCATGATGAGATCTCGAAGTCCTGGAAGACCCCCCTGTCTTCTCGGGACCGCTCGCTGGTCTCATCCGCCTTTCCTCCCCTCGATGGGGCAACTGCCCGTGGGTACACTGGGCTTCCCCCGGTTGAACGCTCTTTTGCGATGCTACTGTGTCCTCAGAGTGCTTCTTCTCGTGGCGAGCCTAAGCACCCATCCAAGGCCTGTAGATTTTCGTCTACTCTGGTGGCGAAGTCTTACAGAGCGGCGGGACAGGCAGCTGCTTCTTTGCATGCGATGGCCACTCTGCAGGTCTACCAGGCCCAGATGCTCAGAGACATGCACGAGGGTAGGACAGACCCAGGGCTCTTTGATGAGCTGCGCGCCGCAACCGACCTTGCCCTCCGGGCGACGAAGGTAGCCGCGTGCTCCTTGGGCCTGGTGATGTCCACTTCGGTGGTCCAGGAGCGACACCTCTGGCTGAACCTGGCCGACATGCGGGACACCGAGCGGACTCGTCTGCTCGATGCACCCCTGTCCCAGGCCGGCCTCTTCGGCGGTGCAGTTGAGGATTTTGCCCAACAGTTCTCAACTGCACAGAAACAGACTGAGGCCATCAAACACATTCTGCCCCGCCGACTCGCTGCTGCCTCGACGTCGGCCGGGCAGACCCCTCAGCCTGTTTCCCGCCCAGGGCGCCCTCCTAAGGCTTCCGCCCCTCCCGCTCGGCCAAAGCAGCAGCCTTCACCCAGTCCCAGTCGCGGAGGAAGCCGTAGGAAGGCGCCACAGCCCTCTCCAGCCCCACCCCCCGCCAAGCGCCGGGCCAAGCGGTGCTCCTGAGACGGGCTGCTCAGGGATGATGATTGTTTCTCAGGAGATGGTAGCAGGACCACTCCTTCCCCCGGTGGAGGGCCGGGGGAGAATCTTTTGTTCTCCACTCGCCGCTGCTCATGTTTTTTAACCCTAATGTGGTTAAAGAAAGAAACAATCCTCTCATCCCTGAGCTCACAGAGTTCTCGGACGACACAGAGCGCCGCCCCCAAGCCGTGCTCTCCTCGCCCCCCTCTGTCCCAGAGTCGGTTGACACGGCGTGCCGTCCACGGGCCGCTTCGCCCTTGTCCCGCTCTGTCGGCAGACCCCTGGCAGAGCAGGCCCCCGCGGGACGACCTTCCTGGTCCTTCCCTGGCCCCCTTTGCCAGGGCGCGGTTGTTAACTGTGCCCCCACAACGGGCCGCTATGCCGTCCACGTCTGGGCCAGTTACTCCGCTTCGCTGCCCCTCCGGGGGGACGCCTGTGGTTTGCATGACCCCGCTGGTTCAGTTCCTGGGAGCCTGGCTAGAGCTTCCCCGTCTGTCCCGCTGAGTCGCCCGAACCATCAGGCTCGGCTATGCGATTCAGTTCGCACGGTCTCCTCCCCGCTACAGGGGAGTCCGCTCCACATTGGTCGGTGGCAATGCCCCCATCATGAGAGCAGAGATTGCCACCCTGCTGGCGAAGGGTGCAATCGAGACTGTCCCTCCAGCCGAGATGAGGTCCGGCTTCTTCAGCCCTTACTTCATTGTCCCCAAGAAAACCGGTGGGTTACGACCGATCCTGGAGTTGCGCGTGCTGAACCGCTCCCTTCACAGGATGCCGTTCAAGATGCTCACCGCCAAACGCATTTTCGAATGTGTTCGGCCACAGGATTGGTTTGCAGCGATCGACCTGAAGGACGCCTACTTTCATGTCTCCATTCTTCCTCGACACAGACCGTTCCTCCGGTTTGCTTTCGAGGGGCAGGCATACCAGTACGCGGTCCTCCCTTTCGGGCTAGACCTTTCTCCTCGCGTCTTCGCGAAGGTCGTCGAGGCAGCCCTTGTTCCCCTTCGGGTTCACGGGGTTCGCATCCTGAACTATCTCGACGACTGGCTTATCCTAGCTCACTCTCGAGACCAGGTTTGCGAACACGGGGACCTTGAGCTCCGGCACCTAGCTCGTCTGGGCCTTCGGGTCAACTGGGAGAAGAGCAAACTTTGCCCCGTGCAGAGGATCTCTTTTCTCGGTATGGACATCGACTCGGTCGCCATGTCCGCGCAGCTTACGAGCGAGCACGCGCAGTCACTGCTGACTTGTCTGAGACAATTTCAGGGCAAGAGTGCGGTTCCACTGAAATATTTTCAGGGGCTCCTGGGGCATATGGCATCTGCAGCCGCGGTGACGCCGCTCGGATTGCTTCATATGAGACCGCTTCAGCTTTGGCTTCGCCACCGAGTCCCGAGGTGGGCATGGCAACAAGGCACGCTCCGAGTATCAGTTACTCCGACCTGCCGTCAGACCTTCACCCCGTGGTCGAACCTCAGTTTTCTCAGGGCTGGTGTCCCCCTGGAACGAGTTTCCTGGCATGTTGTTGTCTCAACAGATGCCTCCACCACGGGCTGGGGCGCCATGTGCAATGGACATGCTGCCGCGGGCTCTTGGACAGGGCCCCAGCGCCTATGGCATGTCAATTGCCTCGAGTTGCTGGCAGTACGCCTTGCCCTGCACCGCTTTCGGGCGTTGCTCAAGGGTCAACACGTACTAGTCTGATCAGACAATACCGCCACTGTAGCGTACATCAACCATCAAGGTGGTCTACGCTCCCGCTGTAGGTCGCAACTCGCTCGCCACCTCCTCATATGGAGTCAGAAGCATCTGAGGTCGCTTCGAGCCATTTACATTCCCGGAGCCCTGAACTGTGCAGCCGACGAGCTCTCACGGCTTCAGCCCCTCCCTGGAGAATGGCGACTCTATCCCCAGTCGGTTCAGCTGATTTGGGACCAGTTCGGGGACGCACAGATAGATCTGTTTGCCTCCTCTAACGACTCGACCCATTGCGACCAGTATTATTCCCTGACCGAGGACACGCTCGGCACGGATGCTCTGGCGCACAGCTGGCCGCGGGGCCGCAAATATGCGTTTCCCCCAGTGAGCCTTCTTGCGCAGGTCTTGCGCAATGTCAAGGAGGACGAGGAGCAGGTCCTTCTGGTTGCGCAGTTCTGGCCCACCCAGACTTGGTTCTCCGAACTGGTGCTCCTCGCGATAGCACCTCCTTGGCCAATTCCTCTGAGGAAGGACCTCCTTTCTCAGGGACGGGGCACCCTGTGGCACCCTGGTCCCGATCTTTGGAACCTCCACATGTGATTCCTGGACGGGACGAGGCAGGTTTGAGTACCCTACCACCAGCGGTGGTGGCTACCATCTCTTCCGCTAGAGCGTCGTCCACGAGACACGCCTATGCGTTGAAGTGGAACCTCTTCGTCAACTGGTGCTCTTCTCACCGAGAAGACCCCCGGAGGTGTTCGGTCAGTGTCGTGCTTTCCTTCCTTCAAGATGGGTTGGAGCGAAGGCTGTCTCCCTCCACCCTCAAAGTTTATGTTTCCGCTATTGCCGCACACCATGACTTGGTGGAAGGTAAATCTTTAGGGAATCACGACCTGATCGTCAGGTTCTTGATGGGAGCGAGGAGACTGAATCCTCCTCGCTCTCCTCTCGTTCCCTCTTGGGACCTCGCAGTGGTTCTAACTGTCCTGCAGAGTGCTCCCTTTGAGCCTCTGCAATCAGTGGAGCTTAAGTTCCTGTCAATGAAGACAGTACTCCTGGTTGCATTGGCCTCTCTCAAGAGGGTTGGGGACCTGCAAGCATTCTCCGTTGACGAAGCGTGCCTGGAATTCGGGCCGGCTTACTCTCACGTGATCCTGAGACCCCGGCTTGGTTATGTGCCCAAGGTTCCTACCACTCCCTTCCGGGACCAGGTGGTGAACCTGCAAGCGCTGCCCTTGGAGGAGGCAGACTCATTCTTGGCACTGCTCTGTCCAGTACGCGCTCTCCGTGCCTATGTAGACAGGACGCAGTGTTTCAGGACCTCAGACCAGCTCTTTGTCTGTTATGGTGGGAAGCTGAAGGGAAAGGCTCTCTCCAAGCAGAGGTTGTCCCACTGGATAGTGGACACCATTGCTTTGGCATACCAGCAGCAAGGTCGACCGTGCCCCCTTGGCGTGACTGCCCACTCCACCCGGAGTGTGGCATCCTCTTGGGCTCTAGCGCATGGCGCCTCGCTAACAGACATCTGCAGAGCTGCAGGCTGGGCGACACCTAACACATTCGCCAGATTCTACAATCTCCGAGTGGAGCCTGTGTCCTCTCATGTACTCGCTTCAACTAGCTAGTACTGGACCCGCTCAGGTCTCTTCGCTTGCTCGCCATTCCACTCCACGGACTGGATACGTGCGATATTCTCCTCAGGTGAGCTTCTCCGCAAGCCCTGAGTTCCTCCAGCACCCCTGATGCTAGCGCCAGTGTCTATTGCCTGTGCGTCGGCTAGGTGCCTCCCGTGTGCATGGTCCCTCCCCGGAGCTACCCCCACACGTGTATTTCCACTGTAAGCCTCTCCGAGCATGTGTCTTACCCTTGGCAAGCCACCTTGCCACCCCTGGGGTTGAAATATTCCACCTGCGGCTGGAAACCTCAGTATTCTCCGTTTGTTTCCTTCGGGTCATATGTGTATTTCCAAATGCCCCCCCCCCCCCTCTGGGTTGGTGTTAATTGCATATTTCCTCTAACTATGCGATATGCTTCCCAGTGTACCTTGGTATTCCTGTGTTAAATAGGAGTCCTTCGCCCTTACAAGTCTCTCACAAGGGCTCAGATTTACGCAGGGTACTGGAAGACAGCTGTGAAGGTGGCGTGATTAGACTGATACCCCCATTCGTCGTCATCCGACTTAACTCGGAGTGACCATGAAAGGGAACGTCTCGGTTACGTATGTAACCCTCGTTCCCTGAGTAGGGAACGGAGACGTTACGTCTTCCTGCCACTTCTGCTGTACCGCGGGGATCGCCTGAGTTCAGTCTTGGCTCCTCAGCGAAGAAACATAACTGCATGTTGCGGGCGTCCTCCTTTTACACCCACGAGGTGGGGCGGAGTTACGTCATGCAAATTCCGCAGACCCATGGCATTTCTTTGCCATTGGCTCGTTTTTTAATACTCGAAGTTGATAGGCTTTCTAAGCGAAACCCCATTCTTTGTCATCCGACGTAACGTCTCCGTTCCCTACTCAGGGAACGAGGGTTTCATACGTAACCGAGACGTTCTTGTCTCATCTCATACCCTGTCTTCTTGTCTCTTCTCGTACCTTCTTATCTCATCTCATACCTTCTGTACTCATTTAATTTAATCTCATTCCTTCTCTTCTTGTCTCCTTTTATCTCGTACCCTCTCCTCTCGTTTCATCTCATCTCATGCCATCTCGTGCCTTCTTATCTTGTATCATCTCATATCTTACCTTCTCTTCTTGTCTCATCTTCAATTCGTCCCTTCTCTTCTGATCTTGTGTCGTCTCATCTTGAACCCTTTCTTTTTTCTAATCTCGTGTACCTTAAAAAAATTTCTTCCATTTTTTTTTTTTATATATATATTTTCTCATTTTTCTACAGTATTTTGTTCTCACATTCTCTCTTTTATTTCAGTCTCTTTTGGAGGCCCATGACATAGTGGCGTCTAAGTGCTATGAAGCCCCAGCCCCTCATGAAGTGATCAATGATGCAGCAGTAAACAACGCTCTTATGCAGGCTGATGCGGTCAGGATGATTGGCATCCGCAAGAAAGCAGGAGAACCTTTGGTGTGTTTTTTTAGAATATATAGATTTGTATGTGGCCACAAGTTTAATTAACACTTTTAAAATCTCATCCAGTCACAATTTCAGTCAATATCCAGTCCAATACGCAGATGATTCAACTGCAAAAGCGTATCATTATTTATATATAAATAGCATATATAAATAGGATTCAGAAATTCACACCCTGGGCAAAACGATAGCATGAGTAATGACATGCATATATTGTATATATGACTTGTGTGTGACTTTCCGAATGCTATTTATATATGCTATTTATATATATAAATAATATGTTTTTCCCAGTTGAATCATCTCGTGACATGCATATACAGTATATATATATATATATATATATATATATATATATATATATACACGATATATGTGCTATCGTTTTGCCCAGGGTGTGACTTTCCGAATGGACAATGGTGACCTGGTAATCGCCCGCATCCTCCACGGAGGGCTGATTGACAGGCAGGGGCTGCTGCACGTGGGTGACATCATAAAGGAGGTGAATGGGAAGGACGTAGGCAATAATCCCACTGAGCTCCAGGAGATGCTCAAAGAATGTAGTGGAGGAATAACACTGAAAATACTGCCCAGCTACAGAGATGCTCCGGCACCACCACAGGTACACACACACACACACACACACACACACACACACACACACACACACACACACACACACACACATACACACAATAATATCCATAAACATTACTGTTAAAAAATGTGGGGTCGGTAAGAATTTAGTCTCTTATGACCAAGGCAACATTTATTTAATCAAAAATGCAATAAAACAGTAATATTGTGAAGTATTACAATTCAAAATAACTGTTTTCTATTTTAATATATTTTAAATGTAATTTATTCCTGTTATTGAATCTGAATTTACAGTCTTTAGTGTCACATGATCCTTCAGAAATCAGTTTAATATGCTGATGTCTTATTTTTATCAATGTTGAAAACAGTTATGCTACCCAATATTTTTGTTTTGAAACCGTGAATGGATTCTATGATCTTGTGAACATCATTTATTTGAAATAGAAATATTTTATAACATTATAAGTGGACATTTACTGTCAATTTTGATCAATTTAATTCATTCTAGCTGAATAAAAGTTCAGCATTAATTTCTTTAAAAAAAAAAAAATCCTACTGACCCCAAACTTTTAACCGCTACTGTAAATACAACTGCATATGTAGAGACTGAATATGCCAAATCAAACTTGCTTTTATTCATGCAGTTCACATCCACCAGTATTTGTTTCTGGGCATCTCCTTTCATGAAATATAAAATGCAAACATGTGGAGTTATGTGCATGCCGACACATTAGACATCCATTCTTGGGGTTGCATTTGGCCATTTGTGAAATCCCATGATGCTTTGTAGTAAAAAAGATCCCTTAGAGCCCTATTAATAACACTCCACATCGTATCTGGGGCAAGGCACGCACACTCGCAAAATTCAATCTCATTACATGGCTCCTGGTATTTTCTCTGTATCACACATCTCTCTCTGTGTTCACATAATGTATTTATGGATTTTTCTTTGAGAAAGGGAATCTGCTTATTACATAAATAGTTTTGTTATTGTGATTCAATATCTGAAAGTCAGTGACAATAGGTGACAAGGATTATTTTTACCTTCCATTTATGTAAATATACCTCCTCAATCTGTTAAATCCAGGAGATCTGCCATGGAAATTTAGTCGTTATACTTGTCGGATCATGACGTCTGAGTTTGTGTGTGTAAGGTTAAGGGTAGATTATCTTTAATAATGCAGCTTTTAAGTCATGTTAAAAAGATTGTATTTTTACAAGATTATATTTAAAACATCTACCCCTGGTTTCACTGACAAGGCTTAAGCCTAGTCCTGGACTAATATGCATGTTTGAGCTGTTTTAACTGAAAGTAACTTGCACTGACATATCTTAAAATGTCACTGCCATTGTTTTGTCTCAAGATGCACAGCAGTAAGGTTTTTTTTTCTAAGGCACATTTATTTAAGCTACTTAGTTAGATGTCCTAATTAAACTAAGGCCTATTTCTGGCTTAATCTAAGCCCTGTCTGTGAAACCAGGCCTTACATTAATACACTACAGATATTTAAGATTTAAATGTTGCTTGTAAATTTTGTAAATTTTTAAGAATACACTGACATTTTTGAATGGCTGGATGGAAAATAATGCTTTTTGCTCCCATGTGGTGTAGTTACAACGTCTTCCTAACAGGGAAATGCTAACCAGCGACACCTCGACCGCTTAGTTGAAATAAATATATATTGGTCTTAAGTTTTAATTTAATTATGCTTTTCTTATTTAGCTGAATTGACAAAGTCTCATTTCCTATCCTTCTCTGTTGCAGTACAACATTGAAAAATACACAAAACATAATTACACACCTAATGCACATCCACTGCTCCTCATTTTGTTGTACTAATGCTGACAAGTGTGAAAAGGGAATATGAAATGTAATTACTGTTATTATTATTATTTGCAGTTTTATTTTAAAGTTAATATTAAGATTATTTACCATGGAATGCAAACAGCTCAGGTTTAAAGTCAATCTTTCCTGAGAGACAGAGAGTGTGACCTTTTCTCAGAAGTAATTTGCTGATTGTTAAGTAAACGTGAATATAAAAATTCGGAACTGAAATAAAAATCTCACCTGTTTTATTTCTCTCAGGTGTATGTGCAGCCACATTTTGACTACAACCCAGCCAATGACAATCTAATTCCATGCAGAGAGGCGGGACTTGCTTTCAAAAGGGGTGATATCCTGCAGATTGTCAACCGAGAAGACACAAACTGGTGGCAGGTATGATTATTTTGGTTTGACCTATTCTGACTCATTTGCATCAGTTGGATATTGTGTATTACTGACACTATTGTTTTTACTGACAGGCATGCCATGTGGTGGAAGGGGGTACTGGGCTGATTCCCAGCCAGTTTTTGGAAGAAAAGAGGAAAGCATTTGTTCCTAAAGACCTAGATGGAGCAGGTGATACACTTAAACACACTACTGTTGCCAAAACATTAAACAAAATGACAGAAATATTCTGAAACTTCAGACAGTGTTTGAAAGACATGCCATATAAATGTATTTTGCTTTTGCAATATTAACAAGTAACTTGGTGAAACCAATGGCAACATTTATGTATGGGATACACACAAATTTGTCCATGTATGTTGTCCAACAGTGTCACAAGCCTACAGAAAACACAAACGTAATGCCATCTAGTTGACAATTACATTACATCAGTGGTTCCCAAACTGGGGGTACAAGTACCCCTGGCGATACGTGAGGGGATAAAGGGGGTATGTGAACAAAATGCTGCATTTTTCACATTAATTGAATTCTACCCCTAAAATAACATTAAAAACGAGCATGTATTTCTAACTGTAAGACTTTTTATAGACACAAACTTTGCATATAACATAATAAACGAGCAAGAATGCATTTTTCCCAAATATTCACACGATTGCAAATGTGACATTGATTTTATAGGCCTACAACAGTTCAACAAACAAAAAGATAATATTAAGTGACGTACATTTTAGATACAGTATTGTCAATATTGAGTTCTCTATTTTGCAATAAAATAAAAGTTCCTACGCAAGCCACAGCAGAACTGATATGATTCTCCAAGCAACACACAGCGGATTTTGGTTAGTGAAAGAATCTGCGGCTTTAAACGAATCGGGAGAGTCATCGATTCAATGACCCATTCATAAATACAGCCGTTTTCTTCAATACTGAATGAAGGAATTACTCATTAAGACAGTGAATTGCCACCACCTACTGGCGGTTTTAGTTTGATATTTAAAGGTATGTTTACACGACAACGATATGCTTAAAACGGTGACGTTTTTCCTTTTGAGTTTTCCACTGACAGATGATACCATTGTCAAAACGATCCCCATTCACACGGATCCGCGAAAACGACTAAAAACGCTGTATTCTGCTGCCAGGCCATTATATGGCGATGAAACACTATAGATTGAACACTTAATGCGCATGTGCACGACATAATCGTTTTCAAAGATTTCAAAGGTTTTTTTTGTTTACACGGAGACCATTTTCAAAAACTTGCACTTTGACACCCGTTTTCAAAAGTTTTAGGTTTTTTTTTCTTTTTTTCACAAACATCTTAATTGAATTTTAAACGTTTTTCAGACATACAAAATAAAAGATGTACAAAGAAACATAAAAAGGAAAAAACTAAAGACAATGCCTCCCCCCCACCCCAGAACCCCATGCTCACAAAAAGTATAGTTTACATGTCACAGGCTTTTACAAGGCGCAAGAAAGGCAAGGCGCAAGAAAGGCAACCACATATCTTTAAAATCCTCAAGTTTTCATCTCGCAATATAGGTCAATTTCTCCAGTGCCAGGTTGCTAGACATTAGTTTAATCCACTGGTTTATCTTTGGTCTTTCTGTGTCCTTCCAGTTCAGAGCAATTACATGTTTAGCCTGCAATGAGCAGAAACTAACAAGCTTCCTCTTTTTTGTAGTCCCTTTTAAACCATTAGGAAAAATGTGCAGTAAGCAGAGTTTACCGTCCATTGGCATGTTTCATTCAATCAAACGAGAAATAAATGTAGTAACCTCCTTCCAAAAAATCTGAAGTTCCGGACACTGCCACATACAATGAAGAAGAGTGCCCTTGTCTACACCACATTTTACACAGACATCTGGAATATTAGAATTAAAATGGTGAAGTTTTACAGGAGTAATATAGGTTCTAAATAACCATTTGTACTGTAGCAATCTAAACCTGGTGTTAATAGTTTGCTTCTGTGTGTAGTACCCTCACCAACTGGTAAGGGGAGATATAGTCAATAAAAGACACAGTACACGGAGCTGCTGCATCTTCTGGGTCTCTGTATTGTCTGCCCCAATGCAAATATTTCTACATTCTCATATATCAATAAACGTATATATCAGATGAACTCTTTAGAAAAAGCCACGAAATACAGAAAAAATACAGAATTACTGTATAAGGCTGGAATGCGTAAGGGGATGGACTGGAAAAGATATAAGAATTTTGGGAGAATGGATATTTTAATAATATTAATACAACCTATCATAGAAATTGGCCAATACCTTTTTTACTAAGGGATCATAATTAATAGATACAATTTTCTTTATGTCAGGATTTGTTTTAATTCCCAGGTAAGTGAAGCTTTCATAGGTACATGTAAAATTGTGTTTGTATAGTAGGGTTATTTTTGTTTAGCATTAACAGGGAACTTTTCTTTTGGTTAATTTTATACCCTGAGAATTCACCAAACATCTTCAGAATTTGGCCAACAGCCTGGACAGACCTCCCTAGATCAGTTAAAAGCAAAACAACGTCATCTGTAAAAGAGACAAGCGATGTTCTGTTCCTCCGATTTGAACACCAGTAATATCAGGGGAATTTACGTATCTCCATAGCGAGTGGCTTCGATAGCAAACAAGAAAAGAAGTGGCGATAATGGGCATCCTTGTCGTGTCGATCTACATAGGCTAAAACGTCTCGATAACTGGCTGTTTGTTACAACTTTGGCTATGGGCTCTGTATATAGTAATTGAATCCATTTCAAATATTTTTCTCCCAAGTCAAATCTTTTGAGTGTCCACAAAAAGATAACACCATTCGATCCTGTCAAACGCCTTTTCGGCCTCTAATGACTAAAAGGCGTGATCCATGGCAAATTGTTTTTCGTATAATTTATTCAATAATCGGCGGGTATTGTGAAAAGCTTGGCGGCCAAGAACAAATCCATTTCGGTCGTTCGAAATTAAGTTAGGAATATGTGATTTTTTTTTGTGTTGTTTTTGTTTTGTTTTTTTTAATTATTTTTTATTTTGCCTAGTACAAAGATAAACAGAGACAAACAACCTGGACCCTGGTTTCCATCCAAGTCCATCCATGTATTAACCAATACTAAACAATATCCTCTGTGCAATAGGGGAGAAAAAACAACAACAACAACAACAGCAACAACAAAAAAAAACACAATGCACTTCACTTTATACCTACAACACTCTTTTCTTTCTTTTCTTTTTTACACACATGACGAGAAAATGGACAAGACAACAGAACAAACTATTTAGACATATTCTGGACAAGTTACAACACACAGGGCACAAGTCTCACTAACAAAAATATCTCATTCACATATGCATGACCACACACACACACAAATTACACTGGTGGTGCTCCTTGAATGGACTGTTGAGAGAGGGAGAAAAAAAAATTGTTGGGTGAAAATAATTTAACATTGCCACGCTAGATTTACAAACAAATAAAATAAAATACAAAATAAGCTAAGCAGAACTAGCGTCGGGCTAATTACAGAGCGTCAAATATTAGTTTTCCACAGTTGAACTGTTTTTGTTTATTTTTGTCCACTGACAGAGTTTTCTCTATATTTAGGTAATATTTCATTACATTTTCCATTTATCCAACCCTGGGGTATCTGTGTTTTTCCTATTTTGTAACAGCAACTTCTTATAAACTAATGAAGAAAACACTAATTGCCATCCCATAGGATATTTCATTTTTTTTACATTTTGGAGTAGGCAGGCTTCTGGTGTAAATACAAATTTCTGCTTACAAATATTAGAGAGCCATCACTCAATATCAAACCAGGTTTTCTATGTTTTCACAGTACCAAAATGAATGAGTGAGATAGTCAGTACTACCGCACTTTAGGCAGGTGGGAGGGGAAGATGCATCAAACTTATGAATTTTGTCCCTACTATAATAAACTCTAGTCATTAATTTATATTGAATCAATCTAAGATTTTCGTTAGTTGTGACTTTATATGTTAAATTTAAACACTCCTTCCATTTTGTTTTGGCATTCAAGTCCTTTATATCTTTATATATATGTGTTGGGGTACCAATCTCCATCCCCCAAATCTGCTTGTTTTTTTTCCCACATATTTAATGTACTGTTGATAACAAAGTTATCAATCTTTACTTTTTTATTGGAGAACAAAATGGATAAACTATTTGGTTGTAATTGATGATTTTCAATGACCAGCCATGGATCATAATTAGTATTATTAATAATACGATCAATATAAAACATCTGGGCTGCTATCTGATACAATTCCATATTAGGGAGGTTTAACCCTCCTTCTTGTTTAGAGCAAAACAATAGATTCCTTTTTATTCTTGGGGTTTTTCCAGCCCAAATGAAAGATGTAATTATGGAATTTATTTCCTTGAAAAAGGTTTTTGGTGGTGTCAATGGGATACTCTGAAACAAATAAATAAACTTAGGGAGCCACATCATCTTTACCAGATTTATTCTACCAATTAGATTCAACTTGAGATCACTATAGTAATTGAGATTATGTTTTAGATTATTTTTCAGTGTTAAAAAATTACTCTTATACAATTGTTTTTTGTTTGCACTGATATAGCAACCTAAATATTTAATTTTACTACTTTGTACTTTAAATTATTTACAAATTTACTTAAATTGTTTAAATTGTTGTTTTTGGTCAAAAGTCAAAATTTCAGTTTTACCACTGTTCATTTTATAACCTGAAATTTTTGAGAATTGAGTCATTATATTGATTACCCTCGGGATTGAAATGTCCACATCTCTTAAATACAACAACAAATCGTCAGCAAATAAACTTAATTTATATTTGTTTTTGCCTATAGTGATACCAGTTATGTTATCTGTCTGTCTTATTTTCTCAGCCAAAGGTTCAATAGCCATCGCGATCAACGCTGGAGATAATGGACAGCCTTGAGCAATACCACGGCTTAATGAAAATGTCTCAGATAGAACACCATTGGTATAGACTTGTGCTTTGGGGGCTCTGTACACAGTTTCTACCATATTAATAAATTCTACTGGGAATTCAAATGTTTCAAGCACTTTATACAAAATTGACCATCAAGGTGGTCAATTGCTTTTTCGGCATCAACCGCCATCAAAGTCAAATCTATATTATGTTTTTTTGCATATTGTGTCAAGGACATACATGTTCTAACATTACTTCTAAGATCCCTATTAGAAATAAACCCAGTTTGATTATGATGGATAATACTAGGTAGGATTAATGCCAATCGATTATTCATTACTTTTGTAATAATTTTCTTGTCACAGTTGATTAAGCTGATAGGCCTGAAATCAGAAGGCTTTTTACATTCACGACCTGGTTTTGGTATCACAGAAATAGTTGAAAGATACATAGTTTCTGGCAACTTTTGTTGATTAACAAATGAATTCACAACTTCCAGGAACAAAGGTCTAATATTTGGCCAAAATGTTGAATAAAACTCGATAGGAAGGCCGTCTATTCCTGGGGCCTTTTTTTCAGGAAATGCCTTAATTGCAGGTTCAATCTCAGAGGTTGTAAAGACTTTCCGTATATCCTCCTTTTGATAGTCTGATAAGCGCTGTAATTTAACCGATTTAAGAAAGGAATCTGGGTCATCATCTTTAACCTCTGATATATACAAGTGTTCATAAAATTGCTTAAATCTTTTATTAATAATATCATTGTTTGTAATAACATCATCTGATTCTTCCTCTTTTAAAGATATAGACTGAGTCTTTGCAACCCTTTTGACCATTGATGCCATGTGTTTACCCGATTTATTAGCTGAAATATAATTAAGCCTATTCGAATTTTGTCTAAAATCTTTAACTTTATCCATCAGCATAGTGTCCATTTCTATTTTCTTTTCTTGCAATTTACTTTTTACTTTTACTTTTCCATTTGGTCTCCATTTTTAAGTTGTATTTCCATCAAATTAATGTCCTGTTTTATTTTAGCCATATTCCGCTCATTACTAGCTTTCCCTTTTGCTGCAAAGGCTATCATTACCCCCCTTATATATGCTTTAAAGGAGTCCCATATAATACAGATATTTGGTTTATCTTGAGGGTGAGGTTGCTGCACCTATGCCGTAAGGTATTTTCCTTCGGAGTCATGGTACAGACAACTGAAGCATGATCAGATATCACGATATTACCAATATCACATGATATACAATTATTAATTCCCCCTTGAGACACAAAAAGATAATCCAATCTACTATAACTATTCTGAGGATTTGAATAATAAGTGTAATCTTTTGAGTTTGGATGTAAGGTCCTCCATATATCTTGAAGAACATTGACAGAAAGAAATTTCTGTAAATGTTTTGGAACATTGACCTTCCTAGTTTTTGTTGTGCTGTCACAAACATTAAAGATACTATTTAGGTCTCCTCCCATAATTATCAGACCTGTTTGTGAACTATCCAATCTTGTTTGAATATCCCTTAAAAAGGCCATATTTGAACCTCAAGGCCTATAAATGTTCAAAAGCTTATACAGTTCCCCAAATACTTCACATTTGATTATAAGGTATCGACCATACGGATCTGAATGCTGTGACACTAGTTTAAAGGGTATTCTCTTATTAATCAGTATCCCAACTCCTCTACTTCTGGATGTATATATAGCCTCAAAGGCCTCACCCACCCATCTTCTTTTCAAATACTCTATTTGACCAGCTTTAAAATGGAGTTCTTGGAGAAAAACTATGTCAGCGGACATTTTTTCCAAATAATAAATAACTTTGTGTTTTTTTAACCTTCCTGTAGTCCATTTACATTCCAAGTTACTACTTTAAATGTGTTTAACATATCTTTTATATTCCTTGTATGCATTTTAATTTCATTTTAATTAGTAATTTATATAATTTTGTGTTTATTTTTTATATGTAAGTGGAATGATATAGAGCAAACTGCATAGTCCAACCCCATCTGCTGAATAACTTTGTTAAAAATAGTAGGAAGCACCTAAAGAGTTTAAACAAACATTCATCCATCCATATCAACATATAACATATAGACACATAACATATTCCCCCTCCCTCCCCCCTCCCCGGAAACATGCTTTGTTAGAGCTTCAACTCCCAACCCCATCTGACGTGGAAACATTGACTTCCAAATAGTTCAAATAATGCCACCCCCATATAAAAGAAATAATAATAATAATAAAACAAAAAACCCACACAGGAGAAAAAAATAAAAAAAATGTAAAAAAAAATATTTCCAAGATTGTCCACACCATTCTGATAGTACTACCGCCCCCTAAAATAAGTAGGTTACACTCAGGAGAGAGAGAGAAAAAAAAAAGAAACGAATAAACAACTACTTTCCCATCCAGCTATACAATTAGGACATATTCTTTATATTCAAATTCAATATCTTTACATCCAGTTTCATTTCTTCAACGGATGTTTAAGAGTGTTAAATGCTCTTACCAAGTTCCGCAAGATCAGGTTATTTCATACTTAGATACTTCTTTTTTACTTCCAGTTTAGTTTTCTCCGGTGAGGTGAAGGTATTCACAAGGTCTCCATCCTCCACATACAACATCGCTGGGAATTTTAGATAAGTCTTAATGTCGATCTGATGAAGCTGTTCTCTCAAAGGCCAGACACCGCCGCAGACATGTCGGGCACCACTTTGAAGTTGCATCCCTCTATTTGTCTGCGGGTTCCTTTCCAAATGTACAACTTCTTCTGATAGTGGTGCAGCTTGAAAATGATAGCACGCGGATACCCGGTGGCATCCCTCTTTGTACCAACACGGTCCGCCCTTTCAAAGTCATCTTCTTTAAGTTCCTGCTTCCACTTTTCCGCGAAAGTTTAACCAAGAAAGCAGACATAGGCAAATCCTTTTCACTACCTTTCAAAACATTCAGTAAACGCAGACTGTTCTGGCGATGCCTATTCTCCAGTTGGTCAATTCGATCCAAAGCATCTTGTAGCTTCTTTTCGAGCGCACGTGCGGCTCACCTGCGCCTCCACCAAAACACCGTAATCATGCACCTCAGCCATCGCGCTCTCAAATCGGGTTTCCAAAGCCTCTATCCTCTTCACCGCAGCATCTAGCAGTGTGTTAGTTGAGGCATTGACTTGCAGTAGCTTGTTGAGTTTGAATTCAAGGCTATCAAGGAATATCTAGGAATATGTGATTCGATCCTCCAAGCTAGAGCCTTGCATAGTATTTTGGTGTCAAATGATATCAAGGATATATAGGCCTGTATGAGCCCATATCAGTCGGAGCTTTGCCTGGTTATAACAGAAGTGAAATGGCTGCCACTCGTAAGGATGGGGGTAGAATGCCCTTCTCATAGGACTCATTATACATTTCAAGTAGATGAGGTAATAATTTAGCCAGGGGCTTTGCCTGTATTCATATGGGTGAGTGCCTCCTTAAGTTCTTGAATGCTCAGTTTTCCATCTAAATAATTTTTTGTTTCCTCTGACAAGGTTGGGAATTGTAGTTGGTCCAGAAACTGATCCTGTTTATCCATATTATCTGGATATTGGGATTTATATACATTTTCATAATATTCTGCAAAAGCGTGCAAAATTTTGGATCCACTAAATTCTCTCCATTGTCAAGTATAATTGAGTTAATAGCCCTACTTGTCTGTAATTTTTTAAGTCCCCAAGTCAGGAGTTTTCCTGCCTTCTCACCCTGATCATAGTATGACTGTTTTAACCACAGTAAACTAGTTGCTATTTTATTGGTAGTGAGTTCTTTATATTCAGATTTTAATAGGAGAAGCTTTTTATATTTTTAGTGTCATCACAGTAATACAGCTGGTCCTGCAGTTCCTTTATTTGCTTGTCAGTGTCTTTCAATTTATTTAGATGTATTTTGGATTTATGCAGAGTGTAGCTCATTATTTCCCCCATTATATAGGCTTTATATGCTTCCCATTTTATTAATGCACTGGTCTGGTCTTTATTAAAATTAAAATTAAAATTAAAATATTCCGTAATTTTTTCTTTAAGAAATTCTTCAAATTCTGCGGACTTCAGCCATTTAGCTTGAAACCGAAATGGAAGTGGAGATGAATGATAATTGGGGCATGGTCAAAGAGTAGTATAGTCTCATACCAGCAATTCTAAATCATAGATACCAGACCAGAGGAAACCAAAAAGAAATCTATCTGAGAATATGTTTTATAGGTAGCAGAAAAACATGAATACTCAATCTTGCTCGGATAAAGTTGTCTCCAAATCTCCAAAGTTTTACGTTTTTAGTTGAAAATGGTGTTGTGTAAACAGACCCTAAAAGTAT
Organism: Meda fulgida; assembly: GCA_030578275.1. Taxonomy (NCBI): domain Eukaryota; kingdom Metazoa; phylum Chordata; class Actinopteri; order Cypriniformes; family Leuciscidae; genus Meda; species Meda fulgida. Next base: position 23,272,813 of record CM060634.1, on the reverse strand, counting down.
CACTTAGTTTTTTCCATCATTTCATATTTCTCTGTTGAACTTTTTAATTTAAAACATGATCTCATTACATTATTTATGCCTATTGTAATTGCATTAATGTCAGCTCTGAGCAGCATTAAACAATGTGTAAATACATCTAGATGCAGCTTGTACCACTCTAGTGCAAAGATGGGTTTTATTGATGATTTAATTTGATTGAAATTATTTGTTTAATTTATTGATTTATCATATTGATCATACAATTAATGGAATTTTAAGAATTTGACATAAAACATGAGACATGCTTATAATAGGGTTAGAAACACTTTGTATTTATAAAGGTAAAAATGCACCTGAAAATCAGTTTAAGAGAGCAAATACTGTTCCTTAATAGAAAAGTTGAATGCCTTATGGGGTACGCCACTCTAAAAAGTTTGTATATATCTATATATCCATCTTTTTCTCTCTTTTTTTTAGGAATCCTATGTGGAACAATTACTGGTAAAAAGAAGAAGAAGATGATGTACCTCACTGCCAAAAATGCAGGTAAACCGAAAGAAAGAAACCAGAAAGCTTTATATTGACAGAATAAAATATATTTTTTTATATAAAATTAGAGACTTAGAGAACAAACGAACATCACAAGCACCAAAATTAATGTATATTAAATTAAATTAAATATATATTTTAAATATATATTAATAATAATATTCTGAAATATTTATAAATGAGTAATTCAGTATTTTATGTTTAATATATATTTATATACAAGTACAATATGACCCCAGTTTAATATAATTTCAAAATATGCCTCTTCATGCTTTTTGAATATGTATGTATCCTTTATTCTAATAAATCTGGTTGATCCATTGTTTCCTTTCCTGTATGGATATGTTGCAGAGTTTGATCGTCACGAGCTTCAGATCTATGAGGAAGTAGCACATATGCCACCGTTTCAGAGGAAAACCCTCATTCTGATTGGAGCGCAAGGAGTGGGGCGCCGTAGCCTGAAAAACAGACTAGTTGTACTACATCCCACCCGTTTTGGTACCACTGTACCGCGTGAGTGACTAAGGAATTATCCTACCTAGGAAATATTAATAAAACATTAAAATATCAATGCATTTTCTTGTCCATATGATTACCCATTTCTTTGTTTTGTCTCAATATCTCAGATACATCTCGGCGGCCTCGTGATGACGAGCGAGATGGTCAGTCGTATAGATTTGTATCACGTCTAGAGATGGAGAACGACATCAAGGCGGGCCGATACTTGGAACACGGAGAGTATGACGGCAACCTCTACGGTACTAAAATCGACTCCATCCATGAGGTGGTGAACACAGGCCGTACATGTATCCTGGACGTCAATCCTCAGGCGAGTGTCTTGACATGCTTCTCTCTCAACAGCTCTCAAAGTCAGAGAGGTTCACAGATAGTAGACACACACACACACACACACACACACACACACACACTTAAATGTTTCCACTCACATGGGCTGTAGGCTCCTCATTATGGCTGCCATGTGGAGGTCACATGAGCTCGGACCGATTTGACAGCTTAATGAGTTTAATAAACAACATACCACAAGCTCTTAATAAACATACCACAAGCTCTTTCCAGAGAGACTGACCTTGTTATGTTACGTATTTGTCAACCATCATATAAACACACAGGTTCTACAGTTTAGGAAGCAGAGAGGCTCATTCTGTTGTTTCAGATGTTTAGGAAGACTTATTACCGCCAGCAATACATAAACATTTATTACTTTGTGCACCTTTCATCATGAGTTAAAAAAATAAAATAAAAAAAATAAATAAATTACTGGGAAGCCACATCAGAGGCTTTGGGTTTAAACCATTGTGTAATCTAAACCCTTGATATGCACAGATATGGCTGTTTTATCTTTGTATTCTAATTGTTTTTATCATCTGTCCTCAGGCTCTGAAGGTGTTGAAAACGGCAGAGTTCATGCCATATGTTGTGTTCATCGCCGCTCCAGAGTTCGATACACTAAAGGCCATGCACAAAGCTGTGGTTGATGCTGGACTCACCACTAAACAACTCACAGTGAGTTCTGTTCAACTTCCTCTGGGCTGGTTCCCTGAAAATCTATTCTAGTCTGAAGATCTAGTTCTCAAGATGACCTAATCACACTATATTTGTGTAGTGTTTGGGTTATGGGTTAGTTCAGCTTTACAAATGATGGGATGAAGGCAGCACTTACAGATTGTTATTTCCTGTTTGGTAAGATGTGCTACCTAACATCAACATTTATGACAGTGGTATACCTCAGGTTTCTTCTTCCTCATGCAATATGCTATACATGCTGTAGTTTTAAACATGACAATTTTAACTACTTAGAAGTGATTCTGAGCACATTTTTGAATTGTTCTTCCTTTTAAACATAGATGGTCATCTTTGACCGCTGTGCTACATCTTGTTGCGTTTCAATAGAGATGCAGATATAAATTGCTTTTTAATAAGATGGAGATGTTCATGGGATATATGTTATTCAAGGTTTGGTGTCAGTCAAGATTTGTTTTGAAATAAATTAATACTTTTATTAAGCAAGGATGCATTAAATTGATAAAATGTGACAGTAAATAATTTTGTAATGTTACAAAACATTTCTATTTCAAATAAATCCAAAGCAAGCATCCTGAAAAAGTGTATCACGGTTTCCACAAACTTAGTCTTCAACATTACTAATAATAAGAAATGCAGATCAACATATTAAAATGGTCTCGGAAGACGGAAATAAATGACATAAAAAAAAATATTGAAATAGAGAACAGTTATTTTAAACTAATAATATTTCACAATATTATCCCTAATTATTATTACATTAAAGTCGGCATGAAACGCATGTTGCAATAGACTTTTCCTCCCTATTTTGATGTATATCAGAGTGAAACGGCTTCTCAAACTAGAAAAAAATGTAGGACTGGACTTTTTGTCCATCGGGAATTGATTGGATTGTTGGATGGTTACTCTGATATACTCTGTATAGCAGCGCTGCAGCGATGATGTATTTGTGTAGGTCAACCTGCAAGTTAGCATCACCCTTGACAAAAACCCAATTGGATTTTTCTTTGGATTATTGCAGAAAATAAGGTCTGTGACTAACAAAAGCTTATGATTCTTGCATCATGATAATCTTCACAACTTAACACAATTTTATTGATTTTAAGTGTAAATACAATCGTCAGAAGTCAAAAGTTAAATGTAGGCTATAAATGAACTACACTGCAGTCGCTGGACTAAGATTTCGACTCTTTCAGTCTTTAAAAACATTTTCCCTGAAAGTTCGAGTTATAATAGTCTGCAAAAGCGTGGTTATTAACACAACGAGGCTGTGAAAGCAGACTAGTGAGTAGATGAGGTAACATGTTCATATATTTAACAACAATATTCAAAGACATCTTTATGCTCTTTTGAGATTGTCAGGAGCTCAGTGACTGTTTAGCCATGGGCTCATGAATATTAATCACATTGTCTGTATTTGCCCAAGTGATTTGCTGACATCAAAATGTTGATGGTAAAAGGTGAAGAGACTAGCCAATGGAATTAGCTCTTGCGTGTTAGTCCCGCCCACTTCTGAAGGGAATTAACAATTATTTCCCATAAAATTCTTAAATGAAATTATTATTCCTCAATTTAATGGGACAAATTAAATATTTTCCGAAAGTGACAATATTCAATCTAAGGTTGCTCTGCCCCTAAGTTTTACAAATGGACTTCATGAATATCTGGTTCATCTGTGTCAACATCAGAAGTTCTCTCTTAACTCACGTCATAATTCTGTTCTCTCGTTCTCACAGGATGTGGACCTGAAGAAAACCGTAGATGAAAGCGCTCGTATCCTGCGGGCGTACAGACACTACTTTGACCTCATCATTGTCAATGACAACCTAGACTGTGCGTTTGAGAAATTGCAGTCAGCTGTTGACCAACTCTGCACTGAACCACAGTGGGTTCCTGTGAGCTGGGTTTACTGAGGGCACTTTTAGAAGCTCACCATACAAGCATGTTTGAGTGTGTGTGTGTGTGTGTGTGTGTGTACAGTATGTGTATGATTGGTATCCAAGGTGACTGATATGGGGCAGAGTGAAGTTACGTGTTTGGAATGACTAACCAAAACCCGCAAAAGCACCGTTAACCCCAACCTCTTTTTTTGTGCACACAATGCAACGATTTTTTCTACTCAAACTGAAAGGGAAGAGTACTTATTTATTTTAGTATTTCTATGTTTTTAATGAAAATCTTTCTATTTGTAACTTCTTTGGAGTTGGAAGAAAAGAAAAACGAGGAAAACTAAAACCGGCCTTGGCGAATCAGAGGCCATATTTTTTAATTTATTATTGTTGTTATTTTTTACATGTGTTCCTCCTTCATTTTGTAGTTCCTGAACCTACTGTGATGTTTTGATTTATACTCAAATGAAGGACTAACCTGACGGAGTGTAGCAGGCCAAGGGCTTATTATATGTAGAACATTTTAGATCCTAAAACCATGAACCATAAAACTGTTTACACAGACCCTGATCTCTTAACCATTTGTCTGCTTGTCTTCATATCTATGAGATGTATTGAATCTATTATGCAAACATGCATATGTTTGCAGTTTGTTTTATTTATAGTGTGTTTTGTAAAATTTCATTCACCAATTTTGTCTTGTACAATATTGGGCTGCACATTGTGTCTGTGTCTTATGATCCTGTCATTTTCTTTAAAGTTCTTTTCTTTTAAGGAACCGAACAAATAGGCCTGTTGATTTAAGCTGTTTCATGTTTTTTTTTTCTTGTCAGCATTCCAGAATGTCATAAACTCTCTGCCAAAAGGTATTTTTGTCTCGATGTCAACAAGACCTCAACAACAAGGCAATAAACATGCTGACCATTGTTACTCTTTATTCCTCTTTTCCGTTTATTAAAAATAAAAGTGCATGATACAATCAAATAGATGCTTTTTGGAGAAAATATATGCATGTGCTTTTTATCTTTATCTCTTTATAAAAAAGGTTTTATATCAAAATATGTTATTAATATTAAAAAAGAATTGTAGCATCCCTAACAAAAATAAAGACAAAATGAACACTGCTACATCTAAATTAGCTATGAGAACTCAGTACAACAAAATACATTTTCTTCATAAAGGTTCAGTTTAAATAAAAAAATAAACATACAATTTAATTGTTTTACTAAGAAAGTGCAAATAATTATAATGTAAGAGCAAACAAACTGGGAAAATATAAATGTTATTTGCATTAATATTTAAAGTATATATGATTATGGAATTAACAAAGTGAGCAAATGTCTTCACAAAGGAACATTAAAACTAAAGTGTGTCATTTCTGTGTTACTAATATGTCTAAATAATCAGGAAAAACTTAAAACATTAATAGGCCATTTTAGCCATCAGAAAAAGCACTGACAATGTCATGCATCACTGAGGGAAGCAAGGCCATGGATGGCAATGCACAGTACCATAGGAAGGAATCCCTCCCTGCATGTCATTTCTGAGTTTAGTGTGTCATGCTCTTTCCTTAGTAAAACATTACATGACTTAAAAAGTGCCTCCACTCTGTGGAATTCATCGTCACTTTGTAGGAAAACAGGGATGGTGTCCTTGATGAGTGGCTTGTAGTTAGAAGTCAGATGAATTACCTTGGAATGCAGAAAAAACGAAATTAAATGTAACATTTTAATCAAATAAAAATTCTCAAACATTAATGCATAATCTGCAGAAACTCACTAAATCCTGTAGACTTTTGATACTTTCAGAAGTGCAGAACGGTTCTAGCAGGTTCAGTCCAGCATCCGTCAGCTCTGAATCAAAAATGAAACAGTATGAGTGAAAACAGAAAGAGTCTATGTACACAAGATATCTCTGAGTTTAGGTGTACAAACCTTCAAGAGCGCTGATAAGCATTTGAATGGCATGCATAAGCTCCATGCTCTGCTTGCTTGCTTTTGTTGAGCATCCGTTCTGATGGGATACCGCCGTGTGATGACAATTCTGTTCTTCTGGTTTGCGGCTTGATCCATTTAACTCAGATGCCAAGGAAAGATCACTGTGATTGGCTGTTGATATCTGACATCCATTATAACTGGACAGTGGCGTTGATGTGGAGAGTCCATTCTTGTCAAGTGGTTCACACTTCAGTAAGTCTAAAACCGCATCAATAATCTGGCTCTGTTTTTCAGACAGCTCGCTGGTTAGGAAGCATGAAGTTTCACCACTGCTTAACATATCACTCTGAAAGACAGAAAGACCATGAGATAAGAAAAAAAATAGAAGTGATAAAAAAGGTGTTTACATATAGGTTTTTTTCTCCTCTGAAAAAAAGAGGGCGCCGCCATCTTTAGAATATTGTCTTTGAACTTCCGTTTTTGCTGTCGCTCTGTATATTTCTATGGCATCGCTGTCAAGGAGTAGTTAGCTGGTGAAGTGGATTTATGATTTATTTAATGAAAGTTATCATGAGCATTGCAATGTTTATCATAAGCATTGTAAAGTAGATGTCTTAACAAATGCCGACCGGGATTTTTTTTAAACGAGCCGTTAATTCATAACTATGCAAGATCGCTGTGAAAATACAGACCGGAAGTCAAGGCTACATAAGGTCTATATGAGTACAAGATTAGCAAGCATTGTTCCTTTCAAACTATCACTCACTACCCACCAAAGCTGACAAGACAGATCGGTCCAACAGAATTTTCCTCAACAGGAGCAGGATGGAGGAACGGCTTTCAGTAGACAAGTCATCCAGTGCACAAAAGCTAGTCTGAACATCTGCAAGTGCTGCAAGGAGACCAAAAATATATATCTTTAAACAAAAATCAAAGGGTCTCATTATTGCAATATTCTATTAACCAGGCAGGAACTTGAAAAAGGGAAATTCTACTTCTGCACACATGCTTGCACAGCACAAAGGAACTGAAACACACACCATTTTTCAGTGTATCTAGTGGGAAACCTTCTTGGATCAGTGGCCGTTGACCATCCACCTCTGATAAAATGGGAGAGGGATTCCAGGAAGTGTCATCTGCTTCTAGTCCACTAGACGTAAGACACAAATCTAAACTCACACAAAAATCAAAGGTCCAAATAAATGCACAGCACACCTGTCTTACTGATGTCCTATTATATTTGTTTGTTTACATTTTCAACTTTTTTTTAGCATGTAATGTTGCTGTTTGAACGTGAAAAAATTCATGAACACATTCGTCCAACCAAATTGCACTTTTCGAAAGGAGGGGCTTCATTGAAACTGGAACTAAACCGAGCGTTACTGACAGACTGGAAAGAAAGGAGGTGCAACAGTGTAAAATATGTGAAAAACTTTTTTTTTTTTTTCACATTTAAGCATGAAAAACTATTTTAGTAGACCCCAAAAACAAAATAATTGGAAAAATGTCCCCTTTAAACAATCAATAATAGACATAATAGGTTCCCTTTATGCAATGAAAATAATTTATATAAATTTAAAGAGAAAATAATCAATTTACATAAAAAAATAATTCAATATTAATTAATACATTTAATAATAATAATAATAATCAAAAATAATTGAAGGTTTCTCCAGCCACATACAGTAAATGTCACTGACCAAAGTAGCCGTCACTTTCGATGGTCATTTCAATGACACTGTAAGCAATCACAGTGTCCGGTGGGATGTCTAATGCAGTCTCAGAGTCATACTGTAGTTTACCGTTGTTTTCCATGAACATCTGAAACCATAGAATCACTCAGATAATGATATTTATTAAAGCAATGAGCTGATCTCAAGCCCATCACTGTTCACTCCCTGAACACACTTCTTACAAACCTCAAAACAACGCCCTCCAAACATAGCATTGCAGCCAGCCTTCTCCAGTTCGGTACAAAAGATGGAGCAGTTGCAGGTGGTGAAGATTCGCTCTTTAAGGAGGGTAAAACCCTTGTTCCTTTTTAGACACTGCTGGATCAAAGAGTGTGTGAGGTCCAATTTCCTACAGGAGTCACAAAGTTAAATGAATTTCAAATTCCATCAGTTTATTTTCTTATATCCATTAAGTATGTTAAAGGAATAGTTCCCCCAAAGCTGACATTTTTGTCATCATATATTCACTCTCATGTTGTTTTAAACCTGTATGACTTTGCAAAAATATATCAAATCAATCCAATATTGTTTTGGACGGTTTAAAAATTCTTCAAAATATCTCCTTTAACTGTTTAGAGAATGGAGAGTGAATAAAGTCCTCCAAAAGAATTTTTGGATGAATTGTCCCTTTAAGAGATTCAACAAGGTTCAATTTTATGTTCTGAATAGATTTTCCAAATTATGAAAAAAAAGTATGCTCTTTAGTTCGTAACTTATCATTAAATTAAAATAATATACATATTAAAGTGTTTTTCTCTAACCGTCCTTTGGAGTCATTCATTAGCGATGGAATATCAACGTATTCCGTCTGAAGTTTCCCGAGAGATAAACAAAGTTTTGATTTGTCCTGTCCATTCATATTTAGGACGACAGCTGCAGCTCCCACCTCTACAGATCCAGCCACGGAGTTTATGTATATTCCCTTGTACGTTCCAAACTCTTTCTCCTTACACACTGTTTAAAACAAAGAGGTATTCATTTGGAAAAAAGATATTTCCGTTTACAAAACAACAAAAAACACATCTGTTAATGCTAAAAACATACTGAGATACTTATTTGCTATTCAATTTACCTGGTTCAATTGCTTTCCCTTTCAGCAGGTGATTGAGAGTGAAGGGTGTGGGTCTGTATTTAGTTTGCTGCCAGAACCACCCTTTCGGGATTTTCAGCACCACCGCAAGTGGCAGGAGGTTTTTGGAATCATTCGGGCTGGAAGCCGCAATCAGAGCACCCTCAGGATCTATCTGTTGGACCAGCTTCTTCGTCGCTCTCTTAAACATCCTTTGCGCAAACACGTGAACAAGCAGCATTAAACCACATTGGAAAATGTGTACAATTGATGAACATCTTTATTCATTGGCTTTTCTCAAGCGGTGTTCCTAATGATGGATGCGAACTGTAAAATACACACATTTAGATTGCACAATGCTTTATTTGTTGTGAAACCACCGGATCATAATAAAATACGCCAATACTCCATTCACAACTAATTCCCTTGTAAGTTACGAAATGTGATGAACCTCGAAAACACTAGATGTGCAGAAACTGGTTAACCAAAGAAGTTTTCTCTTCTTGCCTAAAACATGAAGTAAAACTAAAAAGGAAAATAAATGAAAGATATTATGAATAGCAAGGATTAAGTGAGATTAGAGAAAGGTGAAAAATTTCAAACCTCACAACGAATCAAAATGTCAGAGATGCTGTGAATGGCAGAACATAGCATTTCAGCTGCATCTGTACACAACACATGGTGGCTTGTGGTTACAGATATGGTTCATCATGCTAATAGAGTAAAACAACATAAAACCTACCGCTCTAAGGGGCTTAAACTGGGACAAAAATAGGGACATTTTTAAATTGGGGAGTTTCCAGCCAGTGGAACTCCCCTGACACTGGGCCAATGAAGCTATAGTGGCAGTTGTGTGTATTGAACAGCATTACTAAATGATGAACAACAGGTGTTAAACAAACTCTCAAAAAGTTTCCAATGTCATTCTGAGGCTCTTTATTTTTAAAGGGATAGTTCACCCAGAAATGAAATTCTGTCATTAGTTGCACCCTTGTGTTGTTCCAAACCTGTATGACTTTAATTCTTCTGTGGAACATAATTCGGACAACATAATGGTACATTTGTCAATTAAGTTAGCTCCAAAGAATGGAGCTTAGAGCTTGCAAACGTTTGAAGCTTGATAACTTCATTCATTATTCATTGTAATTGGGGGAAAAGAAAGACTAGCACATCTTCAAAACTTTCTTTTTTTCTTCGACATTCATTGGAACAAAATGAGGGTGAATAAAAGATGGCAAAACTCTATAGTCGGAATGAAAGATTGAAATGTATATCTGAGTGATAAAAATGTAGGGCGGGACTTGATTTTGAATTGATTGGATCATTGGATGGTTGTGGTTTGCTATTGCTGTGATGATGTGATCTCATGTGAATGACAGGTTGTCCCGCCCTCATGTCTGTAAACACGTCACTCAGAGAAGTCCTTGCAAGAAGGAGGGTAAATTATTTTGATTAATGATTACGAGGGCACATAATTAATTTTTTTTAAATAATTATGAGCTCGGGTAAATTACTTATAATAAATAATGCAATTTAAAAAAAATAAAAAAAATGCTACATTTTTATTTCATGGTGACTAATTATGGGGTGAACTTTTTGGATAAGCTGGTTATGAATCATGCACTTACCCAAAAAAGGTGTAAAGAGAATATGATTCTGTACATCAATAATGGTTATTTTAATGGATTTGCAATGTACCCATTGTAATAAAGTAATAGCCTACAAAAAATACATGTATCTATATAAATGCAGCACTCAATTTTTTTAATTAATAAGGGGGTTCCTGATCCATTCTCTACCCAAAAAGGTTTGAAAGACACCAGCTCAAAATCCTTTGCTTTATTGACACAAATGTGGCACAGGCGGTGAGCAAAATGGATGGAGTTCTTCAAAAAGATGTTTAAATAACCTCAGTCACAATAGAATGAGCACAGCAGACCAGAATTCATCTCCAAACTTGCCACTTCATTTACATCACATAGACTAAGAGATGTAGACTGTTGAATTCGAGTACATTTTTAGCTAGGCTATTATACATTACAGCAAGAAGCAAGAAAATCAGGTGATCAAGAGTAAGATTTGATAGATTTTTTTTTGTAAGGACATACCTGTGGTTGAATCTGTTAGTCAGACTCCTTGTTTGTGTGATGCTGATGCAACAGCCAAAGAGATGAAAAGGCGATGGATTATGAAGAAACGATAAAGAATATGACTTTAATTCATACAACAACTGCTTTGTTTAAGAGTCAAGTCCACAATATTTCTCGCATTAGAAAGTGCAGAAATTCAGCACGCTCACTCACATTTAAACATCTTCTCTCGACTCCTAACTAAAATGTCATCTCACACGTGTTGCATTGGGGATTTTGGATGTAGAAGCGCGCGGTCGAGACTCAAGAATCCAAATGTCAGGAGGAGGCGGTACTAGGGAGATTTCATTTCATCTTCTTGTTTCCTTGCTCAAGTTTGGGTTCATCGTATTCATATGGAACAGAACCATAAATAATCTTGGGACAAGCCCAATTGTCCTTTCAGTGATTTTTAACTGATCACGTAAAGCGAGTGAAATATGCAGAGTTTGGATGACTGAATTGTCTAGAATAGACTTACAAAAATATAAATCAACATAGATCAATTGAACTGAAATAATTATAAAACAGTAATAAAAAGTAATCAACATTAGCCTAAATGTTTCGTTTTTGACTGAATCCAGTGTCGACTAAGGAATGAAAAACAAACATAAACGTGAAGTAACCGCTAGTAATTAAGCTAAAAGCTTTGGTTATAATGTGAGATAATTTGTAGGCTATAAAGAAATAAAATAACTTTGAGAAGGAATTTGTATAAATAAATGAGTTTCTATGACGTACTTTGCATCACAGTAGCCTACGTCAAGTGAAAGCGTTTCGTGCAGAACTGAAGCGCGCGCGTTAACGATATGTCGGAATTACCGAAACGCGAACACTTTCTCTTTGAACTCGTAATCACAAATTGTAAACGCGGAATTTTCTGAGATCGACCACTTGTACCACATAACCGATGGAGATTAATTTAGGCGTTGATAACTCTAGCTTTTGTGTGAGTTAGACCTGGAAAATTCAGATAAAATAATTAAAGGGTCATGAAACCCCCCTCTTTCAGCTCAAGTCTAGCTCACAATATTTTTGAAAAATGCAACTTAAATGGGCGTGGATGGCTGTGAGAAGAAGGGAGGGGAGTGGGAGTGGTATGGCATGGCAGGGGGAGAGGGGAAGGGGAGAGGGGGGAACCAGTGGCCATATCCACTGTCACTAAAAATCAGTGGTAAAACTTGAGGAAATGCTAGATTTTTTTTTTTTTTTTTTTAGCAGGCAAAGTTAAAGTCTAATGAAATACACTGACACTTTATGTCCTTTCAAAAGTAACTGGATGCCCTGCTACATCTAGGCAAGTGTATTTATTAATGTAGCCTACATATATAATTATAATGTCATTATAAAATAAATAGGTGTTTATATACACACAATAAATGCATATTTTTGAAAAAAATAAATTTTCCGCTTAAAAAAAAACCCCTTCCGTGCATAGCCTAGATCTACGCGCCCCTTGAACCCCAATAATAAAGATGGACAGAGTGACATCGAAATTCGCAGTGGCAGCAGTACGCAGGGCTCCGTGGAGGTGGAGGACTTCTCACCTCCTGAATCCCCAGGGCTAAATAGAGACATAATAGATCACGGTGCAGCAGGTCCTGTGCCTTATCTATTTGAACCATTGGCCCCTGCCGTGACTGTGGATGAATAAATGGACGAACCGGAGGCTGCGCGGATGGGAGAAGTATCAGAATGGTTGCTAACTAATCAGAGAATACCAAAAACCCTTCTGCAGACACAAGTCCGACCTGAAATTAGCATAACGCTTTTATTCAGAGTCTAGCCCTGGTAGCATCGCGGGGAAACATATTCAAAGCACTTGTACTGATCACAGTTTGACATGTCTGTTGTTGGAAAGATCCACGTGGTATCATGAATAATTAAGAGACAGTGTCTTCTCATAGGATATGAAAACTCAGTCTCATTAATAAATATGAGACACTGATGAGTCAAAGCACTCACAGTGCACTGGACGTGGACACGTTGAAGATTTCAAACCCGGAAGGCGAAAATGGGGGGGGGGGATTTAAATGTAACCATTTTCACCCTACTATTAAATCCTCACTCCATCAATGCCTAAAAGACTGAAGGCTCTGGACAGGGATCGGGCTTTAAAGCCCCTGCATCCTACCTCTATTGGGAGACACTTTGCTCTCCAACCGGCTTGTCGACACTCGCTGACTAGTCCCTCGTACTTGGCGAGCTTCCTCTCAAAGGCCTCTTCCAAGCGGTCTTCCCGAGGGACTGTAAGCTCCAACAGAACCACTTGTTTTGTGGACTCAGACAAGAGAACGACATCTGGTCTTAATGAGGTGGTCACAACGTGGTTGGGGAACTTGAGTTGCTGCTCCAAGTCCACCAACAGCTGCTAGTCCCTCGCAGTGGCCAGGATGCCTGCTGATGTGTTTGCGGCTGGTTTTGGCTGCTCTCCAGCTCTGAGGAAGGCGATGGCTTGTTTGGAGAGACGGGAGCGCTTTGCCCACTCGACTCTTGTAGCAATGGCCTTCAGTACCTGGTTATACCTCCACCTGTACCTTCCCATTTGAGCAGCAACTCAGAATGTGCACTAGGGTTCCACGCTTGGAGCACAGTGGGCATGCTGATGATTCCACTTTGCCCCATATGTGAAGGTTAGATGGGCTGGGAAGCACATCTTTATACTGCCTGGATAAGAAACTTGGTCCGCTGAGGCTCTGCTTTCCACAGCTCCTCCCATGTCACCTTCCTCTCGATCGCATTCTCCCATCGTGTCCAGGCACCCTGTTGCCTAATTCCTACTGTCCTGCAGGTTCTCTCCTCCTCGACCACTGCTCTCGACGCCTCCTGGACTAGGCAGCGCTTTTCCTTCCCTTTGGTGGTGTCAATGTGGGGAGTTGAAAAAGAACCCAGTCCAGCCCTGCCTCTTGTTACCACTCCCACCAGCCTTTTGTGGTAAGATATTTTGAAGAATGTCGGTGACCAGACAGTTGACGGACCCCATTGACCTTCCTCCAGGGGCGGCAGTGGCTCAGTGGTTCATGTAGGTTGTCTACAAACCGGAAGGTTGGTGGTTCAATCCCCGGTTCCACCTGACCAAGTGTCGAGGTGTCCATGAGCTAGACACCAAACACCAGCAGCTCCTTGCAAGACTGACACCACCGTCGGTGTATGAATGGGTGAGCGAATGGGTGAATGTGAGGCAATATGTAAAGCGCTTTGGTGGCCATTGGGTCTGTGAAAGCGTAATTTAGATAGAAAAATGCGGTTTTACAGATACTAGACACATGACTTTCAAATGAAAGATTGCTATCAAAGAGCACACCCAGGTTCCTAACCGACAACGAAGACTTAACAGAGCAGCCATCAAGTGTTAGACAGCATTCTAGGTTATTACGTGTGGAAGTTTTTTGTCCAATAATTAGAACCTCTGTGTTTTCAGAGTTTAGTAGTAGAAAATTACTAGTCATCCAATTTTGTTTTATCAGCTATGCATTCCGTTAATTTTGTGAATTGGTAAGTTTCATTAGGTTTTGAAGAAATATAGAGCTGAGTATCATCGGCATAACACAGTGAAAGCTAATTCCATATTTCCTAACGATATCTCCTAATGGTAGCATGTACAGAGTGAACAGCAGCGGTCCTAGTACTGAGGCTTGTGGTACGCCATACTGAACTTGTGATCGATAAGAGATCTCTTCATTTGCTGCTACAAACTGATAACGGTCAGATAAGTATGATTTAAACCATGCTAGTGCAATTCCACTAATGCCAACATAGTTTTCTAGTCTATTTAAAAGAATGTTGTGGTCAATTGTGTCAAATGCAACACTAAGATCAAGTAACACTAATAGAGAGATACAACAATGATCGGATGATAACAGTAAATCATTTGTAACTCTAATGAGAGCTGTCTCAGTACTATGGTGCGGTCTAAATCCTGACTGAAAATCCTCGCCAATATCATTTCTTTCAAGAAAGGAACACAGTTGTGAGGATACTGCTTTTTCTAATATCTTTGACAGAAAAGGCAGATTTGAGATCGGCCTGTAATTGACTAATTCTGAAGGATCAAGTTGCGTTTTTTTAACAAGCGGTTTTATCATAGCCAGCTTAAAGGTTTTTGGTACGTATCCTAGAGACAAAGACAAATTATTATATATGATATTAAGAAGAAGATCTATGATCTCTCGAAGCATCTCAGTAGCTTAGTCGGTATAGGGTCTAACATACAAGTTTTCGATTTAGATGAATTAACGAGTTTGCAGAATTCTCCCTCTCCTATAGGAACAAATGAATAAAAAAAAATTCTCAGGGAGACTACAATGCACTCCCTGATGCGATACTGTAGTAGACGGTTGCATAGTTATAATTTTGTCCCTGATATTATCAATCTTATAAGTGAAGAAGTTCATAAAGTTATTACTGCCCGGAAACTTCTGTGCTTGAAGCTTTCTTTTTTGTTAGTTTAGCCACTGTTTCAAATAAGTATCTAGGATTATGTTTATTTTCTTGTAATAGGGTTGAAAAATAAGCAGATCTAGCAGCTTTTAAAGCCTCTCTGTAAGCAATCAAGCTCTCTTTCCATGAAATCCGAAATACCTCTAGTTTTGTTTTCTTCCAGTTACGCTCCATTTTTCTGGCTGCTCTCTTAAGGGCCTGAGTGTGCTCATTGTACCACGGCGTTGGACTATTATCTTTAATCTTCTTTAAGCGCAACGGAGCAACTGCGTCTAAAGTGCTGGAAAAGAGAGAGTTAACAGTCTCTGTTGCAATATCAAGTGAACTTGAGCAAACAAAGCTCCTAGGGATACCCTGCTAACAATACCTTTAAAGTTCATATCTAATTCCAACATATTTTCCTCTTTAATTAAAGCTTGTAGAAAAACAAAGAGCTAAAAAGAAGTGGGGAGTAAAAAACACGTCATAAGAGTTAAGCAATAGATGAATATCCAAAAGCGTCTGTATGATAAAAACAGGGAATGTTTCTTAGATTCGTGCTCACTACATTTATTGTGCAAAGCAAACATGTGGTCAGTCAAACACTGATGCAATCCGTTTCCAATCCTCTGAAAGCAACAGTCCCAGATTTGTTTAAATTCTTTGCAAGTATGTCATTGACTAAGCAAAGAAATGTGTTTATCGCATCTAAAACATCACATCCACAATTCACAGAAACAGGACAACAGTTATCAAGTGTAACAGGTATAGACTATCTCTCTCCCTTTCACATACATACAAAAAAAAGGAGGACAAGCATGTACATGACATAAAATTACCATCCAGTATACAATCATTCTTTTAGACAATTTATTTTAAACATTTGATATATTTTTCCATTCGTTTTCAAGTATTATCCCTTTAAACAAAGATACATCCTTGTGCAAAAATATTTATGGATATATATATTTTATAATGCAGGAGTAGATTTTGTCAGGAAATCAGCAGGAGTCAGCAATTGATGAACTGTGGCTTTCAAACATTGAAAATAGTACCCTGGTGTAAATCTCTTTAAGCTATTCAGTCTAGGTTTCACTCAAAATCAATTGTTATTTAAGAAAAAAAAAGAGAAATAAATAAGAAATTATATCTTGCACAAAAGAATATCAAGCCAGTTTTTAGGACCACATTTATTTTTTTAATTGCTTGAATATTAATTTCATGATAATTGAGTACCCCAAAATTCTCATTACTGTAAAACCTTTTATATTTAATTTCTTACAATATTTTGTGCTGATAAAAAAAAACAATAATAAAAAGGCAGTGCAACAAATACTACCATGTTGTATAAACACTCTACAATTTTTCAGATTACAGTAATGAGAATGACAACAAAAATCACATCATAATGCAAAAATTAAAAATCACAATGGTCCAAAAATAAGCTTCATTTACAAAAAAATTATTTCTTATTTATTTTAGGGTGAACTTAAGTGTTTGTCTTTAAAATTCGAAATCAATCTTAATCTTAATTTATTAGATTAATTAATTGATTAGAAGGATTTTTTTTTTAAAACTTTGCTTATTAATTATAAATACATCAATTATATCCAGGCACTTAAAACAGTCATTGGTCTGTGCGTTTGCATCTAAACATCAGCAAGGCAGTTTAACAAGTGAGGCATTGATGCGTTTCTAGAGATACTTTCTATATTGTGCTATAAATGTCTGTTTAACAAAGATAAATACCAATACAAAAAACACCAAGATAAGCACAGTACATTGTACACCCACAGAGTACACTGCTCTATATACAGTCAGAGCAGAAAGAGAAAAGTCAATGACACAAATGCACAGGTGGTCACCAGAGCACAGGGAATTCTAGTTTGCTGAATCCAGGGTCCTTCCTGAGCTCCCAGTAAGTGCCATTGCTCACCCACGAGTCGTCTTCAGCACGTCTGATTGAATTAACAAAAGTGAGTTTTGAGAAACTCATGATGCGCCCAAATGCAACAACAGCATCTTTATGTTCATAACAGTCACTTACTTGAAAAATCGGGGTGAGTGTGCCATGTTATTTTCTTGCAGGACTCTCCTCCTCTCTCTTTGGAGGACTTCAATTCTTTCTTTCTGTTCTTCTGCTCCGGCAATATCACCCTCTTCAAGTAATCTTACAAAAAGAGGACCAAGAAGTAGACAACAGCTGGTTTTAATAATGGGTTCACTTTAATAAAGTTCACTTTACATAACATACATGCATAATTCATACTTCATAGTGAGTCAAAATCTGCTAAGGGGTAATTAAATGTAACAAATCATGTAAAAATGTATAATCTTTCATTGGAAAATTAAACAACATTTAATCAAACTTTGATAATTGCTTTAATCTTTTAAACTGAGAAGATTGATGATTTTTATCAAATGTAATTTGATCACTGCCAACTTTATAATCTATTACATCAGCATATGAGAGTCAAATTGGGACTACTGGGACTCAGTATTGAACAGTCATTGAACACTTCATTGATTGCCAAAATTAGTAAAAAATATTTTAGATAATCAAAAAATTATTGAAAATATTAAAATCAGGAATGTCAGAATCAGAATGCGTAGTTTGTGCATAAAAAAAAAGAAATCCGTCAAAACCAAACACTATCGTGCACTATTCAGTACGAGAGGCGGCAGCACAGAAAGCGCTTGAATGGTTTAAAAATCACATTAAAATCACTTTTTTCTATGCGCACATTTTGGATGTGTGCACACCACAGAAATCAGTGCAAGTCTTCTTGCGCTTGAACGGATTACAAGTCATATTAAAATGCACACAACATAATTGACATTTTTATTTCATAACATTTATCCGATTCCTGACCTTAAGTATTTTCCATTCCCAACCCCAATGCTGGACTTCTGCTTCTTGTAAATACTACCATGTATTGTGCATGTTATTTTTTGACAGACATCGATATCATGGAACGTAAGGTAATAATTATTTATTTCTTAGCTGTCAAGTATTCAGTGAAGTGATTGATTTCCATGAGTGTGTTATGTCTATGTTTTAGTTCTAATATTCTAACCGACAGCCAGCCTAAGTTTTTGACAGACGTGAAAATGTGCGTGAGGGGTAAACCATGTTTGATTTTTTAAAAACGTGCATATGTTCGAAATGCATTTTTTGTAGTTCATTATAATTATTTTACAGAAGAAAGTTTTGTGGCTTAAATAAATGACATTACTCAGAGATAGGGGTGTGAGGAGATCTTGTGCCCTAATATCACACAGCATTAAAACATGATGATATTTCTTGTAAAAGTGAAAAGTCTTACAATATCAGCATGACAGAGTTGAGTTTGTGGCGAAACCTTGCTGTTTGTTTGGGTTTCCAATAACGTGCGTTTGGGAACGTATATAAAGTCTAACTCACTTTATGTGTCATTGTGAAGTGTTGTGCTGTTATCATTAAAGGCTGGAAAATACTACACGACTTATGCCCAGATTTTGCCTTGATTTACAGTCTGGACAAGTTGACCCTAGTTGTCAAAAGCCAGAGCCAGTCTGCAGATTTGAGTTGACAGATTTAACAGAAAATCATGTTGTGTATGAGGATCACAGATATTTAGTTTGTTCTAGACGGAGGATATCAAATACTTGAATGTGGGTGAGTTTCATAAAAAAAGCAACATTGAAACAAAACGCTGAAAATCCTTTTGTTTTTTTTCAAAGACCAACGTGCATAGGAAATGCTTTTATCGCTTGTTGCTGCTCCTTTTTTGCCTGAGTTTTGATTCAGAGATTCTCTACTCTT
The DNA here is from genome assembly GCA_030578275.1 of Meda fulgida. Taxonomy (NCBI): domain Eukaryota; kingdom Metazoa; phylum Chordata; class Actinopteri; order Cypriniformes; family Leuciscidae; genus Meda; species Meda fulgida. The sequence continues at coordinate 23,253,762 of CM060634.1, read as the reverse complement.
TCAGAAGCCCTCATACTATATAGCAGTGAAAACACAGAAAGCCTCAGCCAATGGCAGGGAAGCGGTCACTCATAAATGATGGAAAAATCGACAGTGGTGGGGAAAGTGTTAAACAAGGATTTTATCAAGCTGTAAAGTGTAACAAGAATCACAAGGCTTTTAGCGCCCTCTGCAGGCATTTGTTAAAATACATAATGTACATAAGTTGATTGTTTATATTACGTGTATATAACATTATGCATTTAAGTGTTGTTCAATAGAACCATAATAATAAAACCATCCATTATTTTTTACGCAAAAACGATCTGATTACTTGATTAATCAAAATAATCAACTGATTACTCTATTACCAAAATAATCGTTAGTGACAGCACTAGCTTATCTAAAACATTTAAAAATGCGCCTGCATTTTGCGACTTTCAGTTGAATAAGACTATTTTTTCAGTCATATATTTCATTGAAGTTGTCATATATGAAGTTCATCATATATTTCATTGTCTCGTGAACCTAATATCTTGTATAAGCGTATCGTCACACCCCTACTCAGAGACTGACATGTTTGACTCAAATTTTCCATTCAGTTGTGGCAAAATAGTTCACTTTTGAAACTCAAGTTAATTTTTTCCCAGGAAAGGAGTGGTTTTGATGCAAAGTTGTTTTTAGTGTCTTTTACAACAAAAATACTTTATTTAATCCCATGAAAATGCAGATCCTGTTGTAAATAACAGTGGATAATGACTTGTTCCATTATTACCCCTTAGCAGATTTTGACTCACGTCTCTTATTACGTCTGTACCTTTGGTCGGGTCTAAAACGCGTGTCTGTCAGGGGCAAGAGTGGCCTTAAACTCTCCTCCAATTCATTTAGCTCAATTGCAAACTGGGTGAATCCATGGTACTGCTCATGGTCCTCAGGTATAGGATCTATATGCACCCATACACAAACAAACAAAGACAAAAACAGTGTTGTGTAAGCGCCCTCCTGAGATCATTATCCACAAATTCATTGAAGATGGAACCTAATGATTATAATTTAAGGTATTTGAAACATTTAAATTATTAAATGGACTGCTCTGGAACTCACTTGCTCTCCAGATGCAGGTTGCCGAGGGTGGTTTTCCCAGGTACAACGCCTCATTCCATTTGCCAAACAGAGAGTGAATGACACGCCCCTCTGAATCAGTGACCACACCCTCTACCTCATTAGCATTCAGACCTCCAGATCTCGACTGAATATAAGGCATGCATAAAGCAAATCATAATAAAATAACATGTAATAAACAAATCATTCATAAAATGAATATTTGGTTGAGGTTGTGTGTGAGGAAGATGTGTGCAAGACTAACACGGATACACACACATATTTGAATGAAAGAATGTTGCATGTCTTGAAGGTCCCACCTTAAGGAAAGTGACTTTGCAATGACTGACACCTCCCATAATGTTTGAGTGCTTGATTGACATTTCCCCATAGTGTTCGATCCAGCGCTGACCACTTAGAATGTTATGAATGCATGAAGTGACCTTACTCCACTCATATCGATCCCCAAAACTGAGAATGAGCGAATGAGTGAAAGAAAGACAGAGAGAGGCTAAGACATGGAGGAGAATGCGTGCTGGAATAATGGAAATGAATTATAAGCAGAATAATTCATGATAAAATTAAATCACCCTGGCAACTCTAAGTGAGTGACTCCCATGGGAACAATCTCCATTGATTTTCCCCAAAACTTATTCTTCCAACGGATATCTAATGGACATATACAGAGAAGGGCATCAAATCATGCAAACTGCTAAAATGCTTGACACTAGCCAACTGTGCTTCACTTACCTTGCCAAAATGTGTAGTTTTTGGACTCACAGTGACAAGCGGACACAGGTGGATGGTGACTGACCTTGTTAAACAGTGTTAAAGAGCATGTGAGGGTGTACACTAGGGCTGTCGCGGTACAGGAATTTCCCTGGCTGTGATTTTGAGCGGCTCAATAATATCACAATACGCCACATTATCGTCATTAAACACGCAAACAACACAATACATAAACGAGAACTGAAAAGGAACAACTGAAACACAGGGCTATATAAACAGGGGTAGAACAAAGGAAAGTAAACAGGAACTAAAGGAAATAATATTAAAATAAGGGTCCACATAACAGAACATAAACCTGACAATACGATTGTTGGGCTATTGTTATATGTGTAACAGTTAGTTCTGATCCTCGAATCTGACTGGACGAGAGACTTTCTAAGACTGCTGATATTTCCCAATAGTATCCAGCATCAGCACTGCTTGCCAAGCATTAGACTGGCTGTGAGTCAGTGCAGGTTACATTGTTACGCCACTAGGTGGCGGCAACGGGCAGTCTCTGAGTGAGTCAAATCGTTCATTCAACTGTGTGTTCAAAACCACTCATTCATTTATTAAAGCTGAAGTCAGCAATATGTTTTTGATCATATTCATATTGATCATAACATGCTTCTACCTCCACCTAGAGCCTGTTATTTGTTTTGCAAAAATCCAGCGCTCCCGGTTCTTCTGGTCCAATCAGTGCAAGGCTGTGTGAGATCTGACTGTCAATCACAGTTCATGCACATGCCACAGATCCCCCCTCCCATACATTACAAAATCACATAAACACGCCTGAAGTTTCCAGGTGATGGCGGAGAGCTCGCGAACTCAATGGGAGGGTGCTCTGTGGTAGTGGGGGAGGGGCATGAGAGTTGTAAACATACAATATTTTGGCTAAATCCCCTCAATTTGCCAGACTTGCCGACTGCAGCTTTAATGAAACAAGGTGTTTAAATGATTTTAACTTTGAGCCCCACCTTCAAAGCTCAACAGACCAGCAATGCTCTACAGAGCTTCTTTACAAATCACAATAGTGCACAGTCTTAATTTAAAAATGACATTCTTCACTTTTGTTCATTAATAACTTAACACTCAATACGCAAGCATGAAGTGTAAAACAAGAAGGGTATAGTCTTGTGAAAAAAGAAAACAAACATGAACATTGTGGTTGTTGGCATTCCTCTGCGGTTGGCTTGTCAGTATCGGGGTATTACAATATTGCGGTTATTGCGTCAGCCCTGGTGTACACCTATGTGATTTGGTTGAAATAACAGAAATGTGCATGGTTACCTGTTCAGCAATGAAGCGGAAGCCCTTATCTGGCCGGAGACACTCATAAGTCTCTCCCAGCATAGGATTAAAGGGTTTTCCTCCTGCTCTAGTGAACGAACATGCATAGGCTGACACAGCAAATGCTGCTATATATACCTTAAGAAAAAGACACACAAGAATAGAATATATGGTTAAACATAGGGCAGCACAATAATTCTTAAACTAACAATGACAATTATTTTGCCCAAAAATTATAATTGCAATTATTAAGAGAAATTTCTTTTTACATTTCATTACAATTATTGCACTTTCACCTAAGCAAATATTAAGAAAATGTCAACTCATCTGCAGGGTTTATTTTACATTATAATATATCAGGAAACCATATAATGTACATTAACACACTACAATAATTCCAAATTATGTTCATGTTTTTATATTAAAACAACTAAAAAGACATGGTATTGTGAGGTTTGTAAAGAAATTGCGTAAGAGAGATTATTCAGCAACCACAATCATAAACAATTTCGTTGAGAATCATGCTTGGATATATCGTGTTAAAGATTTTAAACTGTATATTAAACTAACCATGTTTCTAACATCTGACCTTATTTATCATGCTAACACTTTGAAACACCATGTACTAAAACGTTCTGTTCAGTGTTTTTGAATGTTGTAGGCCTATGTAGCCATACCCCTGTTGAGTGTAAAAATAACAAATATGGGAAATGAAACTAGACAAGATGTCTAAACTCAAAATCAAAAACAGTTTGGTAACCTAGTAACAAGAGGGCTTGTCTATGAAGAACCAATCAAATTAAGTAATGTTTCATGTCATTTTTGCCATACCTACTTATTCTATAAAACTGTTGTATTTGTGTTTTACTAGTGGGATTCTCAATGAAATTTGTCTGAGATCCTCCGGTCTTGTTTCTTGGGGGAGATTCTCAGAGAACTGCTCGGGAAAATCTCCCGGCCGTGATTAAAGCATTTGAAGGACATTTGCTGAAGTCTGTCTGTCAACTAGTATAAAATTAAGTAACACCTAGAAAACAGTAAAAAAAACAACAACATAGGAACACTGTGTTTACATTTAAGATAGGCTACTTAATTTATTATTCCAGTATCAAAATATATACTAAATCCCAGGCTTCTTTGTGACGTGCTGTCTTTGCATTTGAACATTGCACATTTTAAACAGTACACACATTAGCTGAATAAATGTTAGCCAATACAAACATAGAAAACAGTTGACAATGAATAGTCAGGAGTACAATAGCAAAACGAATCACTTATTCTAAATTCTTAATCCATAAGTAACTAACGCGCTAGTTTTTATACAAAATAAATATGTAACATAATTAGGTACTTTAGTTATTATTAGCACAATAATGTAACATGCAGACTACGTTTCTCAACTGAATAAATAAACGCCTGTTCTCCAGACTCGCGCTTATCAGTCATCCACAAATCACAGCACTTTCATAATCACTAAGCCATAGCGATTTCAAATGTATTGGTCAGCATTACTTGAGCATTTTATAATTTGCATGGCTGAATGATGTCTTCCTCTTATCTGAGTGAGTGACCATGAATGACGGCGTTTTTTAAAATAATCCATGCGATCACTCCCGTGTGATCATCGAATCCAGAGGAATTAGTTAACTCGATACAATATTTCAACTTTCCACATCCACTCCAGGCCGTTTACCCTCAGCAGTCAGAAGGACTGTGACCAATGTAACTTGTCCTCGCTTATGAAATCAGTCAGACGTCGGGAGTGGAAGCGTGATCGAGCGGGATTCTTTTTTTATGTTGATTTTCAGTCTCTTTTTAATGATAGGCCTTACGCATCTGTAAATCATCCCCGCTTGCTATCTGGGGAATGATCCCAGCACTATGATTGGTCGAACTCTTCTTCTTTTGCTGTTAGGGTTAGTTGATTTGAGGACTGCGTGTGCACAGAGGCGTCACCAGGTTTTTGCCAAGGGGGTAATCCATCAGCTGGAAACTGAAGCTTCCCTTGGGGGCCGCCATTGTAGCAGACCATCACCTGCTATTAGCATTCCATTGACTCCCATTCATTTTGGCGTCATTTTGACAGAGAATAACTTTACATCTGAGGCATTTAAAGACTCCATTTGTCCATTATTTATTTCTAAAGAAACACGACAATGTATAAAAGGCTCCATTACCTTGTATCTAGTTATGGCCCCATAAAAGCAGTTTTTGTAAAAAATAGGCTAACGATTGCGCTATAACCACTCGACTGTCACACAGTAGAGAAATTACCATATAGACTGGAGGAGAAGCTCGCAAGCAATCGGCAAAGTAAAGGGTAAAGCCCATAGAGAGTCATAAAGTTGATCCCGCTGCTAGCTCATGGACAGCTAATACTCACGCTCGAGATTCGGAAGGGATTTATTCAGATTTCTCTCGGCACAGCTACTAGAAGACTTACAACTGTCAGACAGGTTGCTCACATCACATCTATATCGTCAAGCTCAGTTTGAGCCTGCGCAGTACGCTCAGCCTTCTCAGCGTGCTTCTAATTGACTTCACTTTTCTCTGTTGAAAATCTATGGGGTCGCTGTGTCCATTTCTTTTACTGTCTATGGTTTTTGCGTAGTTTAGAGTGACAAATCGTACCAGCGTACTTTGAGGTCAAAATGCGTGCCCCTACGCAAAATGCATGCAGGTTGGCAGGTCTTTTAACACCTCTTCCAGCAGCAACCTGGTTTCCCCAGAAGGTCTCCCATCCAGGTACTAACCAGGCTCAACCCTGCTTAGCTTCAACCAGCTTGGGCAACCAGTCTAAGGCTACAGAGTTGTATGGCTGCTGGAATGTCATTATGGCATAATATGCTAATTGAAGATAGTTAACTCCACATCAGCAACATAAATTTCATCAACTAACATGTCACTTCTTCTTGAGTCTCTCCATCATTGTCCGACTGCAGTTTAAACATAAAAGGCAGAACAGTTTCTGACATTTTAGTGCTTGTCTGCTTGAGGTAATTGGAGCTGCTAACGCACTAGCTGTTGTCGCTCCGCCCTCTGTGCTGGGAGCAGCAGCTCATTTGCATTTATGGGACACACACCAAACGATGCATTTTTACTGGCCCTCAAAAAGGGACAATTTTAACATGCAGTAAAAAATTATCTGTGGGGTATTTTTAACTAAAACTTCACATACACACTCTGGGGACAACAGAGACTAATTTTACATATTGTAAAAAGGGGCATTATACAACCCCTTTAAAAAATGTCCTGTCTCTTCCAAGCTTTATAATGGCAGTGAATTAACGTTTTTGTTTTGAAGTCCATAAAAGTGCATCTTTCCATCACAAAAGTGCTCCACACGGCTCAGAGGGGTTAATAAAAGACTTCTGAAGCGAAGTGATGAGTTTGTGTAAGAGACATATTCATTATTAACATGTTACAAAGTAAAATTCAAGCTTCAGGCCAAACACAGTCCACTTACGCCTGAAGCGCAACTTACGCAACTTGTAACGTCAGAAGTAGCGTAGTGTGTCATGGCGTAGCGTAAATATCAGCAGTGCGTCGCATTACTCGCATAAGTTGCGCTTTAGACTTAAGTGGAATCCGTATGTTCGTTTGGCCAGAAGCTAGTTATTTTACTTTATATAGTTTTAAATATGGATATTTTTCTTACACAAACGCATCGCTTCAGAAGTCCTTTATTAACCCCCCGAAGCCGTGTGGAGCACTTTTATGATGGATAGATGGGACTATTATGGACTTCAAAACAGAAACGCCCATTCACTGCCATTCTGAAGCTTGGAAGAGTCAGGAAATGTTTTGATATAACAAATAATTATAACAAAGAATGTCATATACACCTAGGATAATTTTCATTTTTGGGTAAACTATCCTTTTAAATAATCAAGAGAAATAGAGATCACGATTAAAATACAATTAATCATGCAGCTCTAGTTAAACACAGAAAGTCTCCTTTCATGTTCCATAGAAGAAAGTCATACCAGTTTAGAAGGACATGACTCATGAGAGTGAGTAAATGATGACAGAATTATAATTTGATTGATCTCACCATGCGCATGTGTGGGTTGCGTGTGTTTGCAGCGGTGTCCAGCAGGTGAGAGTACTCGACTTCCTCACACAGTCTCTGCAGTGTGTTCATGGGCTCATTGAGCTGGACGGGCATAGCCACTTTCGACAGGTCTTTGCCGATGTTACTGCGCAGAATACTCCACAGATTCACGCTCTCGTTTATGCGTGCACTTGGCAAACGGCCTCGCCTCATCACTGCACTCTCATTGCCATTACCTGAAGACACGAACACACACATAAACAACTACGATTGCAAAGAAAGTTGAAGCTTCATAAAAGTGAACTTGAATGTGCGGGCTTAACAGTGCCTCACCAAAATTCTCCCTCATGCAGACGTTCTCATTCCTGCAAAACTCTACTGATGTGCTGTCACTCACATCACTGACGTACGAATCATCATCAGACAACTGGTCACACAAAAAAATTATTATGATCACAAAAGGAATTCAATGTGTAACCTCTCAGTTTTCCAGTACATTTCAATTTTAGATGTTCAAGTCAATTTTAAGGTATTTTAAAACCTGAAGAATTTTTTTTTAATAGTATTAGTAATACAATAGTAATACACTCGGGGTATGCAATATTGTTAAAAAAAAAAAATTATGTCTCGAAATTTTCGTGGATTTTGTTAACGATAATTAGACAATATTTTGCTGAGTGTGTTTTTGAATGCATTTACAATTGCATACATAATGCTTTGAGGTAGAGCCCTGCACAGGACTATTTTCTTAAATCAACACCATGGAACTTTTCCTCTTCAGTCGCCCTACTGGTTGGAAACTAAATTGTCCATTACTGCTGTCGTAAATACTTTAGCCTACCGTCGCACGCACGCACGCTCGCTGTTTATCCAGCAACGGCTTTAGAATGAACGACGTCCACAGACCAGGTAGAGTATGTTACATGATTTCATGAAAGTATGATGTATTGCGACATCAGAAACGAAGAAAAACGAAATAATGACTATTGTAACGCTTGACGTAAAGCAAGTCAAATTTGCAGTTTTCTTATGTCTCATTCGGACTACAGAAACACGACCCGATCTGGCAAACTTGCATAGTGTGGTTATAGCAGATATAGAACCGCAAAGCGAATCCAGAAGTGCCTTTCACCCTGTTACGACTTCATGAACCACTGATAAGATTTTGGAAACATTATTTTAAAGTAAAAAATGTTCCATAGTGTTGCTTTAATCCCGATCCCGCTGAATTTCTGACCATTACCACCCACTCCCTCAAAGAGTGTGTTCCACTCCCGCCCGCACCCGCAGTGTTTGTATATACTCCCGCCAGCAACCGCAAACATTCTGTTACACAAACTTTAGGGCTATGCTAAACGTTCAAAATAACAGAGATAAAACAATGCATTTAATTAAACTGACCACATGATAAAGTAATGCTAAAATCACAAACGACAAACACATTCAGACAGTTTTTGTATTCACTTTATAAAACTCAATTAACTGTTAAAACAAAACATCAGAACTGGTGGAGTGTAAAGACATATTTAAACGTATGTGTATGTAACCGGTCCAACTCATCCCGCTCTGAGTAGGATTCAAACCGGGGTCTCTGGTGCGGGAGGCAGTCGCTACGTTAGTGTCAGTTGCAAGCACGCCTCTAAAGGCCAGGGGAGTAAGGTTTACACGCACAGCTCTTACAGCCTACATCCGTTACACGCAACACCACACACACACACACTAGCTAACCCTAACCCTAACACATTAAACGTACTTTACGAATGAATTAAATAGTGAATCACTTGGCCTAGTCTGCTAGGGAGGAAGAGAATGTTACTGATGGACTGCAGTGAACTTCATTTGTTGACTCCTTTCGTGTTACGCGGCAAATCGCAGGACCCACACTGTATTTTTTGACCGTCCACTCCCAATTTAATTCAATATTTAAACATTAAAGTAGGTGGTGGCAAGTTACTGTCTTAATGAGCGAGTTGAGTGAGCCGTTCATTCAACCGATTAAATCAAACGGTTGATTCTTTCGGAACGAAGCAAGTGAATGATTTTATGAATGGGCCATAGAGTTAACCTGATTCTGAAATAACAGATTAAACTGAAACAAGGATTCATTCAGAAATGAAGCACAGCTCTGTGTTGCTTAGAGAAGCACAACAGTTCTGCTGTGTTTTTATTAAGAAATCTTCGTTGCCGCAATAAAACAAAAACAGACAATATTGAGCCTAAAATGTAACTTATAATGTTAACTTATTGCAAGTTACATTTTAGGCACAATTGAGGTGGCATATCGATCACAAGTTCAGTATGGAGTACCGCAAGGCACTGGATGAAATATTTGAATGCTACTGATCCACAATCTGATTTCTGACTTGTGATGCAGCCTGAATCATAATCACACCGTGTTCGTTCATTGGCCAGAGGAGAACTGCCCTCTGATATTAACTGCATCTTATGTTATAAATATGAAACAATAGGGGTAAAAATGGCCATGTATCTTGAATTTTGGGGGTATTCTAATTATATCATGCAGTGAAAGCGTGAACTCTCGAGCCATGTTTTTGTTTGTTTTTGCAAAGTGAGTGACAATGTCAGCTTGCATATCGTTTAAACAATAATTATGATATTATCGTGAAAGTACGCAAAAATAACAATCTCAATACATACTCCGCAATTCAGTTCACAGTGCTTCACATTTTAATTTCATAAAATTTTCAATCACTGACAGATGATTCACGCAAATATGCGATTTGACCACTTGACCTTTCTGACCTCATTCTCAGACGAGCTGCCAGACAGCAGATACTCTTTAGCGTCAAAGAACTCTGATAAGGACTCTGGGATTGACCCTCGACTCTCACTGGACACTTGCTGCAGCAGAGGGCGTGACCCATCAAGGACATCCTGATTGGATAAGAAGATCAAATTGGCTTGATTTTGGCCAATAATAATAGAAAATATAAACACTTAAAAACAGATAACAAATTTGTTGGTTGTATACCTTCTCACTGATACAATCTAATGTGTTCTTGACTCGGTCTCTTTCTGAGCAAAGGGAAGTGTACGCTGACCTAAGAGTGGAATTAACTAGTAGAAGAAAAAAAAGGGGGAAAGTATGTGTAAATTCATCGTATGGTTCTTGTAATATCATAAACTATGATTTTAATTATTAATATAATATTAATGATTATATATTAATATATATATATTCCTGCAAAAACGCATGTGAACATTTATAGTCACCAGTGCCAGCGAGTCGAAAGAACTCCTCCTGCATCCGAGAGGCTTCCGTGGGAGAGTCTGGACTATCCAGGCATGAGTCTGGTGAAACAGGCTCTGAATATACCAAGTTTGGATGAGATACGTGCAGACGGGAAGATGAGGTGTCAGGATTCTGCTAGAAAATGACAGATAGAGAATGACAGAGTATGTGATGCAGTGTCTAGTACAATATGTGTAAATTGGAGTTATATTTAGAGCCAAATCTAAATCTTACCTGTAGTGTGCTTTTATTTTCCTTGCTAGAATTCTTTGATCTCCATTTTTTGTGTCCTCGTTTCTCTTTTTTGGAGCCTTCAGTCTGGGGTCACACACACACACACACACACACACACACACACACACACACACACACACACACACACACACACGTTTAATGTTTTGTCTAAATAATGACAAACAATGGGCATTGGAAATGCAAAAACATGAACAAATCGTGCTAAACCCAAAACTTCAAACAGTAGTGTATATATATAAAAAGTTTAGGAGGTATGAGTTTTTGGATGTCCCCAAATTAATTTATCACCACATGTGTCAAAATTAAACACATAATGATTATGTTTTAATCATTAAATACAATAATGCAAAAGGCACTACCTGCAGAAAGTTAATGGCAGGTGCCGAGAACGCTCGGTGAAGAACTTCCATATTTTTCAGAAGAAGATTTAATTCCAGCAACGATGAATCACACTCCAACAGATCTAACAAAAAAAAATATCATTTAGCATTTCATTTTTTTTAAGAGATGGGTCAGTAAAGCCATCCTGCTTTTTAAAATGTTCTCCGTGTGTTATCTGAAATGAACAGTATTTTGGCCATGATTAATACTTCAGAATGATGTGTCAGTTCAGGTTTTTGCAGCTACCTTTGCAGCACTTCTCCATGTCTTGTGAGTTTTGGAGCCAGCTGTTCTTCAAAAGGGCTAAAGGCTGCTTGGAATGAAATGAACGCTGGGAACAAAGAAAAAAAAGTGTCACATTGGTGTATACTGCCTTTCTGGGCCACTAGAAAGGTTTAGGAAAGACTTCAAAAGTTTGGGATCTGTAAGATATATATTAGGAATCCTTTAGTCTCCAGTGGCACCATTTTCTAGAATTGAAACCTAACTGGAGTCTCCAGAAGTACAAGGTGTCAGGTTCTCGGTGAGTTTGCTAAGGTAATCATGAAACTTGACCCTAACTTAATAAAGATCACAAGCCGAAGTGTTGTGAAACACGTGAAGACAGATTTTTTTTTAAAGACTTTATAGACAGACAGGTTGCGAGTGACTCTTGAAGGACCAGCCCCACTTCCTCTTATAACACTGTTTGAAGAATTTATCTTCCAGAATCTGGCAGAAGTTTTAGAAGTTCATTTTAAGGTCCTAATCTCCTACCCTGAAAGTCCGTCTTGCTCATTGTTAGTAGCAGCTCACACCATGACACAATTGCCTCAAGAGTCACTCTCAACCTTTCTGTTGATGAAACTTTATTTTTTTATTTTTTAAATCAATCTGTGACTTCTATTAAGGGTGTGTTCACATTTGTAGTATGGTTCTTAGTTCCCTTTCAGTCGAGAACGTCAGACGTAGTCGTAGTCGACGTCGACTGAATGGGGATCACGACAGGGAGCCAATCGTCTTCTATTACTATTGAACGAGCCAATGGAATTGGCGTTCGTGACTCGCATCACACATTCCGCCCCGGAAGCGTGGGTATAAATACGAAAGTGGATGCACGCACTAGTTGCCTTTCGCTTCGGAGCTGATCGTTTGACGTCTCTGAAGATTGCTGTTGTTTACAACGAGCGAGTGTGTCTGTGTTCTTCTGGAAGACTCTCCCAGTGCTGGTGGTTTCTACAGTGCGAGTGCAGCGGTGATCGCGAGCTTTGAGCTCTCAACTGCTGTTTTAACAGCAACAAATTTCAGAAAAAAAAAAAAAGTTTGTTTGTTTGTTGACGGCTGGTTAGAGGGCAGAAAAGTGAATTCTTCACTGTTTCAGTTCTGTTCAGTGTTGCCGCGGTCAACCGCTGTGTGCTCCGGCACTGGTGATGGGTCCTATTTCCTGAAAGAGCAACACGGGTGCGTCTGCGTCTTTTTCAAGATGTCATCCACCCGTGCGTTTCTGGATGCGGTCATTCCCTGTTCCTTTATGACGATCACAATTGTTGTATCACGTGTTTGGGCTTACAGCACGCTGAAGCAGTTTTTTGTGGACGGTTTATGTTCCCATTGCGGGAATATGACTGTCGCGGTGTTGAGATCGAGACTCGCCTTCGTCCGTGAAGCGCGCTGTCCAGAGGACAGGAGAACGATTGCAGCATTGGAGGGTGAGCTGGCCTCTGGAGAGGATGACTCGACTGTGTTATCTCCCTCTGGGAGCATAATGTTGCCCGAGCTGGATCCAGAATTGTTAGCTATGCTGAAACGGGCGGCCGAGGCTGCTGGGCTCGAGTAGAACTCTCCACCGTTTCGTGTTCAGTCTCGGTTGGATGATTTGTATCTTGGGGTGGGCCGTGCTGGTTCTCAGCCTCAGCACAGGTGCACCTCTGTCGCGACAGACCGCCCCACTGGAGGGATGGCCTCATAACCCTTCACCGCTCCTCCGTCAAGGGTCTCTCGGGGCGTGCCGTGCTGGTTCTCAGCCCGCCACCCCAGTACCCTTCTTTTCCGAAATACATGGAGAACTTACTAGGTCGTGGTCGGCACCTTTTACTGCCGAAAACTGCCTCAGTGGTTCTTCCCCCCCTTCGCTACCCTTGACGGAGGAGCGGTGAAAAGGGTTATGAGGCCATCCCTTCAGTGCGGGGGTCTGTCGCGACACAGGTGCACCTGTGTCTGGCGGCCGCTGCTTTTGGGGGGATCCTCGTCTCCCCCCTAAGGCCTGTGAGTTTTCGTCCAACGGGCAGGACTTACAACAAGCCGCCTTCTCTTTTGCGTGCCATGACGTTGCTACAGGTCTATCAGGCTAGGGCACTCATGGACATGCACAAGGGTAGACCAGACCGTGCACTCATAGGTGAGCACCGCACCCGCATCCGACCTTGCTCTCTGGGGCATGAGTGTCGTGGCGTGCACGGTCGGTCTGGCGATGTCCACATTAGTGGTTCAGGAGCGCCACTGTTGGCTCAGCCTGGTTGAAATGGCGGATGCGGACAAGGTTCGGTTCCTGGTCTCCCTAATTTCCCAGGTTGGGCTGGTCAGTGACGCAACAGAACTGCGCCCAACAGTTCTCTGCCGCCCAAGCGCAGACGGAGGCCATCCAGCACATCCTGCACCGGCGGCCCGCTGCTGCCTTCACCCCGCCGCCGGTGGCAGTTCCTTCGCCTGCTCGTCGCCGAGGGCGTTCCCCTGCCGCCACTCTCGCTGGGCCTCCACAGCAGCCTCCAGCCAGGCCTCAGCATGGAGCCGGCTGAGATAGGGATACCCAGCCCGCTCCAGGCGCTGCCAAGCCAGGTGGCAAGCGACAGCGTAAGCATTCCTTAGCGGGCCACTCAGGGATGGAGGAGGATGCCCTTGGAGTTGGTCAGCGATATACTCCCTCCCCCCGGGTGAGGGCTGGGTGGAGTCTTTGTTGGTGTGTTTGCGTCTATTCCACCGCTTGTTCCCAAAAAGATCGGAGCAAGCGGTACCCGCACTTCAAAGAAAGAGCAAATTCCTCTGTTCCTGGGTCCCAAGAGGGCAAGTCTGGCGGAGTGTGACCCTGTAAAGCCTTGCACCCCTCAGCCCCCTCTTGTTCGCCAGCACGGCAGCTGGGTGCGGTTCGAGAACCCGGTCATCCGCCTTCTCACGCATCTGGGAAAGAGTAAACTCGTCCACGGACTGAGGATCTCTTTTCTAGTTTGGAGATGGATTCGGCCACCGCATGTCTAAAAGACAAGTGTGTGGATGGTTAGTGCTGTATAGAAAATCTTAAAACAGAGGCTCCTGGGGCATATGGTAGACGCAGCCGCTCGGCTCCTCCATATGAATACTGCTTCAGCACTGACTTCACGGCCGAGTCCGGAGGTGACCGTGGCAGAGCCGCACGCTCCTTGTGAAAGCACCCTGGCCTGCCGCCAAACCCTCAGTCCGTAACAGACCTGTTGTTTCTCCGGGCAAACGGTCCTTAGAACGAGTGTCCATCAATACCGGCTGAGGGGCCACGTACAAAGGGCGTGCAGTAACGGAGGTCTGGGCGGCCCTCTGACTGCATTGGCATCTGTTGCCTATATTGCGACCGTTGCACTACGCTTCCCTCGCATGTTACAAGCCCGTCACCTCATCCTTAGTGGAATGAAGCGACCTCAGAAGCTTCTGACTCCATTTCTTCCAGCCTGCTCAATCGTGCCACCAATGAGCCAAACGACAGCCTATGGCCAAGGAGAGTCGAGACTACATCCCCAGGCGGTCCAGCTGGGCAGGGACCACTTCGGGGATGCACAGTTACATCTGTTTGCCTTTCAGAATTCGTTCCTCTGCCAGTTGTATTTTTTTCTGTACGAGCGGACATCTCTTGGACAGACACTGGCTCTCAGCTGAAGTTCAGTGATTTTTTATTACACTTAGGTGTTGAGCAGGGATGCTCCTGGAGCTCAGTGATATTCTTCACACCTAGTGTTGAGCAATGCTCCTGTCTTGTGCGCGCATTTCACTTGCACGTACTGTGCTAGGTCAGGAGTGGAGCAGGACTTGATAGTTGCCCCTTATTGGCCCAACCAGACCTAGTTCTCCCCTCGACAGCCCTTCCTGACTTCCCCTGAAAACATTCTCAGGGACGGGCCATGATGGCACCCGCGTTCGGACCCCTGGAGGATTTCAGGTCGGTCCTAAATTTGGACGCGGAGGTTCAGGTAGCTACCGTAGGATTATGTGGTAGTCACCATCACTTCTGCAAGAGCAACCCCTGAATAGGAAGTTAGGCTTACGCCAAATAGAAGTGGAAACTATTCGTTGAGTGAGTCTTCTCTCCGTGAGGAGATCCTGAAAGTGTTCGGTCATTTCAGTGCTCCCTTTCCTGCAAGATGGATTGGAGTGAGGGCTGTGTCCTCCACCCTCAAAATGACGCACCCTCTATTTTTGACGCACAGATGCAGTAGCAGGAGAAGCACGTCCTGATCGTCAGGTTTCTGAGGGGAGTAAGGGAAATGAATCCCCTTGCGCCCCTCTTTATCCTATTGGGCCTTTTCTCTCTGGTGCTACTGCACTGCAGAGACCGCCCCTGAGCCACTGCAGGCAGTGAGTTAAAAATTCTGTTTTAAAGAAACAGTTCTCCTGCTCGCCTGGTTTCTACTAGAGGGTAGGGACTAGCTTGCTTTCGGTCAACGAGTTGTGCCTGGAATTCGGGGTGGCTAACTCTAACAAGCTGAGACCCCGGCCTGGATATGTGCCCAAGGTTCCTACCTCTCCCTAAAGGTGAGACCAGGTAGTGAGCCTGCAAGCGTTGCCCCGGAGGCGGCAGACCCAGCCCTGGCTTTTCTGTCCGTTCGTTTATTGCAGTTGTACATGCACAGAGCTTAAGCTTATGACCTCAGACCAGCTCTTGTCTGTTAATGAAATCAGTGGAAAAGGGAAGGCTTTTCCCAAGCAAGGTTGGCCCACTAAATTAGTGGTTGCCTTCATCTTGGTGAAAATTCCGAGATGGACGTGTCCACTTAGGTGGTGAGCTCCTCTGAAGTGAGTGTGTGCTCCCGCCTATGTGTTCACACAGCGTGCTTCGCTGACAGATATTCTAGAGTTGGGGGCTGGGCGACACCTATAGTCGAACCGCTGCTTCCCGTGGGCTCCCTTCTTATGAAGCCAGTTTTACCGTGAGCCCGGTTCGAAGTGTCAGCATGCTGCACCATTCCTATCCTATGGACTGGATACATGCGCAATTCTTGCTCCAGTAGAGTTCTCCTCATTAGCTGAACGTGGTGGAACGTCCGAGGCCAGGCCTATCACTTGTATGCACTGGTGGAACCTGTGTTAGGCTGGGTCCATATGTTGTGATCCCTACGGTAATCCCATAAATGTATTCTTCCACGGTACGGCGAGCCCGTGTCTTTCCTCGGCAGAGCCTGCTCTGCCGTCGCTGTTTGGTTGAGCCTTCCCTCGTCATAGGCTGGAGCCACCACAGTGACATTCCATATGTTGTACTGCCTGGTCATCCACCCAGTCCATGTGTGTATTTTCCACGTTACCTCCTTGGGCAGGATGTGGCTTCCGCAGCATCCCTTCCTTCCATGTACAGGGAACGCTTTTCCGGTGATCCTGCAGGAACAGCAGTGACTTCCTTGGCCTAAGCCCTGTCCCGTCTCCTTAAATCCGGGGGATCAGGTGGCTCTGTCTAGGTACTGGAAGGTAGCAGCACTAGTGGCGTTTTCAAATAGATCCCCATTCAGTCGACGTTCAGTCGACGTACGTCTGACGTTCTTGACTTAAAGGGAACGTCCAGGTTGCGCATTCAACCCACCGTTCCCTGAAGGAGGGAATGGAGGACGTACTCCCCTCGCCACTACTGATGGACCACCGCTGACTCCGGGGGGCCGATCGGCTCCTCAGCGAAAGGCAACTAGTGCGTGCATCCACTTCCGTATTTATACCCGTGTGTGTGTGTGATGCGAGTCACGCACGGCAATTCCATTGGCTTGCTCAACAGTAATTGAAGACGATTGGCCCCCTGGCGTGATCCCCATTCAGTCGACGTCGACTACCAGGACGTTATTTTGGTCCAGACCAAAAAAGACATTGATACATTCAGTCCTGGTTCGCTTAGTGTTTTTAACACTGAACCTGAAGATACAAAACAAATAAAAAATGGCTTTTATGACATATTTTGCGATGGAACTTGTCGAACATCTAAAACATTGCTGTGCTGGGCTAAATGCACTCGCTGTATATATGTACATATGATGGTATATGATGGAGCTGACAACTCGTGAAGTGCTTGTAAAATGTGTTAAGGAGTCAAAACAGTAGCAGGAATCCCTCCATCACACACACACACAGTAAGATCTGCTGTGAGGAGACACGGTTCTGACGCCTTTAATGGGCAACATTGTGACTATGACGAGAAAAAACAGGTATGATTTAGTATTTTGCTCTTTTTAGAGTTGAATCTTGTGACATCAGTCTTTGGTCTGTGTTGCTTTATATTTCAGTCAAACTGCACCAGAGTTTGTTTGATTTAAAAGTCCCCTAGAATGTGAAATTTAATTTATTTTGGCATAGTCAAATAACAAGAGTTCAGTACATGGACATAACATACAGTGAGTCTCAAACACCATTGTTTTCTTATTTAAATCTCGCTTTTGAAAAACACCCCTGAAAAATAGGCGAATCTCCACATAACACCGACTGTGACGCAACAGTCGGGATCATTAATATATACGCCTCCAAAAATTTGCATATGCCAGCCCATGTTCAATGACATGCGGAACTGCGCAGCCGAATCATCGGAAGTTCTGCAGGTGAAGAAACAAGCGAGGATCATAGGGAAAATGGCAGATCATGGAAATGTTATGTTCAAGGCTGTGCAGGGGATGTGAGGACTTTTCATACCCTTCCCACAGAAAAGAAATGTCAACAGTCAAATGTTGATGTTTATCTATAATCGGATACCGCAACAGTTTAATTCGAAGTTGTTAGTTTGCTCTGCCCATTTCACCACAGACTTATTTTCTAACCAGGGACAATATTAAGCAGGCTTCTCTCAGTGAATAAATTATATACAGAACGTGATCAAAGAACATCTATCTGGACTTGCCAAACTCGTTATGAAATCAATGACGCACGTTACACTGCACAACGAAGCTCTCACTGTATTTACATCATCGTGTTTGCATTGGTGAAAGCATTATAGAGAGTGCAGAAACTGCGTTGATAAGAGCACCATGCTTGCGATCAACAGACTATCATCTGCTTGCTCAATGCTCACCATCACGGCAACATTTTATGTGATGGGAATAGATCGAAATACTTTAAAAACATCTCACGATTCGTTAATCTTGATAGCTGTAATGGTAAAAACGAATAATAGCTGTAGTAAAAGTATTCGAGAGTATTTCACATGTAATACGTAGCTATTTTATATGCAAGCATGTCAGCCAATCACAGCAGTGGCCGGTTACACTGAATCCCACAGCAAACACGACCCTTCAAACAGAGCTTTTAAGTCAGAGACTAAAATCAGGCTAGGAAAAATGCCTTTTATTTCTAAATTCTGACTATTTTTGATCTAAAAAAAAATACTAACATTATAAGGGCAACCCAGAAAACACCTTTAACAAATCATATAAGATTCTAAATGGACAACTATTAATGTGGTTTTAAAAAGCCAGAACAGTAGAATTATCACCCATTACTTCTTTCATAACATAAGTAATCAACAATTGTGAGTTTCAAACTAAATTTCATCAGTGGATCTCATTATTATTGAGACTTTTCTAACAGTTTACAGTTTCTTTTCCTGTTAATGGGTCTGAAGGCTGACTTTTATACCATACTTATCCTGCTAATGGGTCTGAAGGCTGACTTTTATACCACACTGTGAATAATTGTGTAAGAAAGGTAAATACTTGTCTGTTGGAGACAGGGTCAGATTGCAGGTGTTGCTCGGGAGGCTCCATGGCTATCTCGTTCTGACGGAACATTCGATGAAGACGTAGTTGCGTCACCCACTTTTCAAACAGATCCCGAGTCTTTGCCTGTGAATGTAAAAGCAAATACAGCTAATGCATGGGCATTCACAAAATGAGGATAAATAATTCTTTGCCCAGCATATGTAGGTGTGTGTTGTTTGTGTCTATGCCAATACCTTGAGGTGATAGATACTGTCCTCTGTGTCCAAGTCGATGCACATTGACTTCTTCTTCATGGCCATGACAGAGAGACCAACATCAATGCGACCTCGTAACCTCCCCTTCTTTAGCTGAGGAATCAATCACACAGTAAGGGATGAGAGAGCACCTCTGACAGGTTTCAAGTAATCTTACTCCACATGAGCCTTGAAGAATGTGTGTGTAGTATGTAGATGAGACACTCGTATGTTTTAACACTCACATCAGTCCCAGTCTTGGCATATGTAAGGATGCCCCTTTCGAGCAGGAAATATCTCTGTTAAAAAAAATTAAAAAAAATAATAATAATTAGCACCCTTAGGTGAAAGATACATGCATTTAAAGGTCATTATATTTAATGACGAAATCATATGATCACCTTATGCCAGCCTTTCATTGGCCACTTCCTCTTTTTCAACAGCAAACCTTCTTGCTTCTCAGGCTTCTGATTATTTTCTGTTAATCCCCGCAAATCTTCAACCACCTCCCAGCTCTCCTAAAGAATATGAGATAGAAAGAAAGAAAGAGGTGCACGTTTTAAAAAGCTGCGGGAGAAAGTTAAATTACAACCATCACCCCCAATACCAGCTGCCTCAGAAGACATCATATGTATTATTTGCACACTAGATGTTTTAGCAAACATCTATTAAGGTCTTTCAATGAAGATGTGAAGCCGTTTGTCTTGCCTGTCTGTTGTCTTCTGATGAGGAGTTACTCTCTTTCCGTTGTGTAAATGGTGTCATGCTTGGTGTGGCGGGTGATGTCTTGGGAGACAGTGGTGCAATTTGCTCGTCTGAACTCATCTTGTAATTAATTCACTGTGGACACAAAAACAGTCAACACACAATTGTCATCATGTGGCCAGCAGAGGGCAACAGTCACAGAAAAGAACAAGTGAGTGAGGCAAAGGAGGAAATGACAACCAAAAGAAAAACATCAGTGCAATCTGAGCAAGGGGGTAATCCATCAGCCGGAAGTTGAAGCCTTGCGGGGGCCGCCATTGTAGCAGAACTTCACCTGCTGTTAGCATTACATTGTCTCCCATTCATTTTGGCGTCACTTTGACAGCGAATAACTTTACATCTGAGGCGTCCAAAGACTTCATTTGTCCATTATTTATTTCTAAAGAAACACGACAATGTATAAAAGGCTCCATTACTTTGTATCTTACGTTATGGCCCCGTAGAAGCCGTTTTTGTGAAAAATAGGCTAACGATTGCGTCATAACCACGCGACTTTCTGTCGCACAATAGAGACATTACCGTATAGACAGGAGGAGAAGCTCGCAGGCAGTCTTTTACTGTTTATAAGGCAATCGGGGGGGGGGGGGGGGATAGATAGTCCATAAAAGCAACTGGACAAAATATTTCGCTGAATTTTTCAAGATTGTGATTCAGATTTGTCTTTCTTGCCACAGCTACTAGAAGATTTACAACTGTCAGACTGTCGTCACCCTCAGTTTGAGCCTGCGCAGTCGCTCAGCCATCAGACAGGAAGTGAAATAATCGGGCTTCAGTCTTCTCCGTTGAAATCAATGGGGTCACTGTGTCCATTTCTTTTACTGTCTATGAATCTGAGAAGGTTTGTCATATTGCCATAGTTGGTAAGAAAAACATACAAATTCAACTTAATACAAAACAAAATACAACTTCAACATACTTTTATTTAAAACATTAAAATAAACAGAAATAAGTAGAAACATAAAAATTATGTAAGAAATGTCAAAGGCATGTTCCTAATAAAGAAAAAGAGTGAGTTACAGAAAAGATCACAGCGGTTACAGCAAAGACAAAAGAAAAACAAACAAACAAAAAAAACAACAACAACACACAATGCGTAAAAGTATGACATGGTCATATTCCCAAGCAGGCAATATAATACAGGCTTCCAGATCTCTACAAATACTTTTAACTTGTCATCAATATAATATTTTAATAATTATTTTGCTTTGTAAAAGCCAATTAATGTCAAACACATGTAAATGGGTCATTGAACATTGAAAATATATAGCTGAAAATATATATTTATCAGGTTATTTTTTTATTTACTCCTGAGCCAAGAGAGTGTGTGTGTGTATCATTGTTTTGAGTTCACAGACAGACAGACAGACAGACAGACAGACAGGAGACAGAAATTCATACAGATTTGAAACAACTTGAGTGAGAGTAAATGACAGAATTTTCATTTTTAAGGGAACTATTGCTTATAAGTATGCATAAAAATGTCTCAGCATATATTTGTGCATTAAATTACAGATACAAAATAAATTAGATGCATTTGAAAACAGTCCAAAAGCACTAACAAAGACTTTTACGATTTTTCTACGTCCTACGTAAACAACTGTCAAACTACTTCAGAGTGACCACAAACTAAAAATGACTATATATATATATATATATATATAAAAAAACGACAACAAAAAGTATGATAAAAAACACCATTCTTCAAATTATAATTACATTTATTGATACTAATAATGATCAAATAACTAGATTTAGTAACCACATTAAGCCTTTAGATAATGGGACATATACATAGATCCATACATACATATACATAGATTCATGTTTTTTAAAAGTCTCTTATGCTCACCAAGACTGCATTTATTTGATCAAAATACAATAAAATGGCAATATTGTGAAATATTATCACAACTTAAAATAACATTTTAATATAATATCAGTATATTTTAAAATGTAATTTATTCATGTGATGGCAAAGCTGAATTTCCAGCAGCCATTACTCCAGTCATCAATGTCACATGATCCTTCAGAAATCACTTTAATTCCATTGCATATGGGTGTAAGTGTTCTTATATGGCCCTTGGGTAGGGGGAGAGAGGAGATGTGTTCTTTGGTTACATTTTATTCTTTATTTAAATTTTGTATTGCATACTTCATTAATTTTAGAAAATAATAAAGGTACATACAAAGAAATATGCTAATCTTGAAGAAATATGATAAATCGTATATGCTGATTTGGTGCTCTTACTATCAATGTTGTAAATATTTGTGCCGCTTAATATTTTTGTGGAAACTGTGATTATTTTTTTCTCAGGATTCTTTTATGAATAGAGAACATTCAAATAAGCAGAATTTATTTGAAATAAAAGTCTTTACTGTCACTTTTGATCACTTAAATGCATCTTTGCTGAATAAAAGTAGAAATTTCTTTTAAAAAATCTTATGGGCCCAAACTTATATAAATCAGATTTCTGAGCCAGAATTGTCCATTTTAAGGCCCTGATACTCACAGCAAAGTTCTTTTGGTTCTTCACTTTGTGGAAGTAAAAAAAAAAGAAAATGAAATACATGAGCAATGAGCATCAATATACTGTAAGCGAACATCCTGATGTCCCTGATCCCTGTGGTACACTCTGTTTGACATTGAGCACAGGTTGCTTTGTCTCACAAGGGTGAGTAACCTATGATGTAAACAGAGAACGCCAACACAGTATGATCAGCGTTAGTTGTAATGCCAAACAACAAAACCAATGGAAACTGACATTGTCTAAGCTATACTGACATTTCTGGTATATGTGAAAACACAAACACGCAAAGACGCACAAAATATGAGGACTGGCCCTGTATAATACATGTCAATCATTAACACCACATAAAATAGTCATTGCAGTAAATGGGCTGTAGGGTGAGTGCTGTGGGAACAAGGCACAGAAGCATATCAAAATACAGTTATGACAAATACAGAATCATCTGAGGATAGATTAACCCTTGTGCCTCATTTAAAAAAAGTTACACATAGGCCTAGCTCCATAGAGGACAAAAATGTCCACGTCAAAAAAAAACTGTCATACAAATTTGAAGCTTGGGAGCACAGACTTAAGTTTGGTATCATTTTAAAGAAGACCCTTGGCAGATTATTGCTGAAGTAAGAAAAAATAAGTCAATCCAAAAAAAACAAAACAAGTTATATAGGTTTAAGTTTATGAAAATTATTTATGAACATTATTTTATATAAAATATATATTTTATAAAACAAGTTGAACTCAAAAACGGCTAGAAAATCAAAGCCATTAATATAAATAAGTTGTGTTCCAAATTTGAGGTTGATATTTAAAAAAAATGAGCTTTTAGTAAGATTTTGTTTGGGCGCAGTAACAGACTTTCCCCATTGGATACTATACCATGCAGCAAAACTCCACTGGTGCACACAGTGATTGGATTTTAGATTTACAGTTGAGTTTTTCCTCTCTCAATATTACAAACACACACATGCACACACACACACACACACATATATATATATTTTATAACACACATACCAACCAGACTCTGACATCCATACCAACACACCCACACAAATATCGTTGCATAATGTTTCCAATTGGCTCTATAATATGCCGAAGCAGAAAACAGGAATAATGCGAGAATTTGCTTTATAGACCAAACCTGAAAAAATTGCACCATCTGATAAAAAAAAAAAATAGTACAGATTTAAATTTTGAAGCCTTGCCAACAGAATGAAAGCCTCTTAAAAAAGATTGCATCATTTTATAGTTAAATGGCAGTGGGATAAAAAAAATGGAGATGGAGTATTTTGTGTACCTATAGTGCAAAACATTTTTTTTAAGGAAATAGCAGTGAAATAGTAAAATTACAATAAAAATACACACCTGTGACAATTTTTGTGCAGTTAGCATTAACCCTTGTGCCTCCTTAGGGACATTTTGGGCCTTTTCAGGTTTTTTTTTTTTGTTCTTTGCCTGTGTTAATGCTAACTGCATAAAATTTGGCACAAATTATATATATATATATATATATATATATATATATATATATTAAAAAAAATCTAATCTAAGTCTCATTTTACAATACGAGTAATTTAAATATCAGCGAAATTTCACAATTATTGCATTAACTAATACTAGGTTAAGTAATGTATGAAAAATGTCCTCAAAATAATTACATAAGACAAGTAAACAGTAAGCAATACAATAAGAACAAAAGAAAACAATTGCAAACAAAACGGACAAATAAATACATTAGAACAAAAATACAAATTAATTAAACAATATTTAAAGTTTTGCAGGAAGATGTACTAACAGTACTCATACAGTGCATCTGGAAAATAGTCACAGCGCTTCACTCTTCCCACATTTTGTTATGTTACAGTCTTATAATATATATATACAGGTCCTTCTCAAAAAATTAGCATATTGTGATAAAGTTCATTATTTTCCATAATGTAATGATAAAAATTAAGCTTTCATATATTTTAGATTCATTGCACACCAACTGACATATTTCAGGTCTTTTATTGTTTTAATACTGATGATTTTGGCATACAGCTCATGAAAACCCAAAATTCCTATCTCAAAAAATTAGCATATCATGAAAAGGTTCTCTAAACCAGCTATTAACCTAATCATCTGAATCAACTAATTAACTCTAAACACCTGCAAAAGATTCCTAAAGCTTTTAAAAACTCCCAGCCTGTTTCATTACTCAAAACCGCAATCATGGGTAAGACTGCCGACCTGACTGCTGTCCAGAAGGCCATCATTGACACCCTCAAGCAAGAGGGTAAGACACAGAAAGAAATTTCTGAACAAATAGGCTGTTCCCAGAGTGCTGTATCAAGGCACCTCAGTGGGAAGTCTGTGGGAAGGAAAAAGTGTGGCAAAAAAACGCTGCACAACGAGAAGAGGTGACCGGACCCTGAGGAAGATTGTGGAGAAGGACCAATTCCAGACCTTGGGGGACCTGCGGAAGCAGTGGACTGAGTCTGGAGTAGAAACATCCAGAGCCACCGTGCACAGGCGTGTGCAGGAAATGGGCTACAGGTGCCCCATTCCCCAGGTCAAGCCACTTTTGAACCAGAAACAGCGGCAGAAGCGCCTGACCTGGGCTACAGAGAAGCAGCACTGGACTGTTGCTCAGTGGTCCAAAGTACTTTTTTCGGATGAAAGCAAATTTTGCATGTCATTAGGAAATCAAGGTGCCAGAGTCTGGAGGAAGACTGGGGGAGAAGGAAATGCCAACACGCCTGAAGTCCAGTGTCAAGTATCCACAGTCAGTGATGGTCTGGGGTACCATGTCAGCTGCTGGTGTTGGTCCACTGTGCTTTATCAAGGGCAGGGTCAATGCAGCAGCTATCAGGAGATTTTGGAGCACTTCATGCTTCCACCTGCTGAAAAGCTTTATGAAGATGAAGATTTCATTTCTCAGCTCGACCTGGCACCTGCTCACAGTGCCAAAACCACTGGTAAATGGTTTACTGACCATGGTATTACTGTGCTCAATTGGCCTGCAACTCTCCTGACCTGAACCCCATAGAGACTCTGTGGGATATTGTGAAGAGAAAGTTGAGAGACGCAAGACCCAACACTCTGGATGAGCTTAAGGCCGCTATCGAAGCATCCTGGGCCTCCATAACACCTCAGCAGAGCCACAGGCTGATTGCCTCCATGCCACGCCGCATTGAAGCAGTCATTTCTGCAAAAGGATTCCCGACCAAGTATTGAGTGCATAACTGAACATAATTATTTGAAGGTTGACTATTTTTGTATTAAAAACATTTATTTTATTGGTCGGATGAAATATGCTAATTATTTGAGATAGGAATTTGGGGTTTTCATGATCTGTATGCCAAAATCATCAGTATTAAAACAATAAAAGACCTGAAATATTTCAGTTGGTGTGCAATGAATCTAAAATATATGAAAGTTTAATTTTTATCATTATATTATAGAAAATAATGAACTATCACTTTATGCTAATTTTTTGAGAAGGACCTGTATATGTTTAATCTGGTTCAAGTCTGAGCTCTGGCTAGGCCACTCAAGGACATTCACATAGTTGTCCAGTATCCACTCCTTTGTTATCTTGGCTGTGTGCTTGGGGTCGTTGTCCTGTTGTAAGATGAAAATAACCCCAGTCTGAGGTCCAAAGCAGGTTTTCATCGATGATGTCTCTATACAGTGCTGCATTCATCTTTTCCTTGATCCTGACTAGTCTTTCCAGTTCCTGCCACTGAAAAACATCCCCACAGCATGATGCTGCCACCACCATCCTTCACTGAAGGGATGGTTGGTATTGGCCAGTGCCTAGTTTCTTCCAGACATGACGCTTGTCATTCAGGCCAAAGAGTTCAATCTTTCTTTCATCAGACCAGAGAATTTGGTTTCTTATGGTCTGAGAGTCCTTCAGGTACCTTTTGACAAATTCCAGACAGGCTGTCATGTGCCTTTTACTGAGGAGTGGCTTCCGTCTGGCCACTCTACCATACAGGTCATATCAACTGAATTTACCACAGGTGGACTCCAATCAAGTTGTAGAAACATCTCAAGTATGATCAGTGGAAACAAGATGCACCTGAGCTCAATTTTAAGTGTCATGGCAAAGTCTGTTAATTTTTCGTTTTTATTTTTTAATAAATTTGCAAAGATTTCAAACAAACTTCTTTCACGTTGTCATTATGGGAAAAAGTGAAGCGCTGTGAATACTTTCCGGATGCACTGTAGCCTACAACAAAATTTGAATAATCAAATGTAAAATAACACTGCATAGTCTTACTGTACACATTAAATAGATTAATTCTTATTAAGTTAAGTTATTCAGTCAAGATCAGTGAGTGATTTTTTTTTGCCATTTAGGGATGTGACGGTGATGAAATTTACCCACCGGTTAATCAACGACAACACCGGCAATACCCTTTTATGAATGCCCTGTGACGCCATGCGCATTTTACTTTCACTTTAGAATTAGCGGGGGTTGCTTGAATGGTGGGGGTTCATTATTATTCTTAATGAAAAACACATCAACAAAACAGTACAATGACAAACGTGAAACAGGACTTTTATTAACAAAAAGAATAAGCATGGCAGCCTCGTTCTTGTGGTGCGCTTGAAGGTGTGTGTAAATTAGAAGTGTTACCTCAGGATAAAACAGATTGCCTAATTAAAGGATTAAATTATCAAAATTATGAAGGCAAAAAATGTTAATTATCCCATAATTTATTCACCCTCAAGCCATTCTAGGAAAATAACTTTCTTCTTTCAGCCAAACACAGTCGGAGTTATATTAAAAATTATCCTGGCTCTTCCAAACTTTATAATGGGTGTGAATAGTAACTTAGATCCAAAAAAACACATCAATCCATCATAAATGTAATCCATATGGCTTCAGAGGGTTATTAATAAAGGCCTTCTGAAGTGAAGTGATGCATTTTTGTAAGAAAAATATCCATATTTTTTAACTTTATAAACTATAATCGATGGCTTCCGGTTAACAGTCGTACGCGAGTCTAGTTCCAGCGGAAGAGTGGCCCTTTTTTTTTTGGTCCAGAGACTTCTACAGAGGATATAGCCTATGTACTTTTTTATACATTTAAACCACTTCTTTAATTGATTGCTATCAGGATGTGAAGACTGTTTCAACCAGTATAACAAAAAGTGTTTATAAAAAAAAAAGTGCCTTCCCTACCTTTAAGAGCTAATGCACAGATCCAAAATACTGTTGTTCTCTTTAGCCCCTTTCACACAGAGATTCCAGAAAATACACGGATAATGTGTCCCGGGATCGTTTGATTTTGGTTCATTCACACTGCCAGTGATTTTCCGGGATCAATAATGAGTTCACACACATCCTGTAAAGATCCCGTAAAGACACGTGACCTCAGGATGAGATGTGTAACATATGCGTCAAAAACATGTAGCTACACGCGCGTACCGTTCCACAAAGCTGGCGAACGATCTCAGCTTCAGCGCGGATAGTGAGGAGCTCCTGGTCTCTGCTTCGTTCCAGTTTGCAGACATTTTTTCGTTCTTTCTTTGTTGATGACGAACACAAACTTTCTTCTAAGAGCAACAGAGTCGCACTATGACACACCCCTTACGGCATTGGTCCTGGCTTTTGTTCACACAGGGCGCGTTCCGGGACTGATCCCGGCAATGTTACTCGGTTCCGAAGCCGACACCGATCCCAGTATCAATCCCGGGTCGTGTCTGCGTTCACACATAAGGCACTCAGGCAATTTGCAGGCAATTTGCAGGCAATTTCCCGGGATCAACGCGCTGTGTGAAAGGGGCTTTTATCAACTTTGTACATTTATTTAATCATAACCCACTGTGTTTACATGAATACTCTCCAAAAAGGCATTTTGACAATTTTTGTGTGTACGCATTTAGGTGCGTGTCCGAAGTCTATTTGATATCCACATTTGGCTCCGACTCGGAGCACGCACACAGAAAGCCGCCTGGGGAACAGTAAGTCTTTTGTGGCTTAATGCGTTTTATTTTATAACATTGTTTAATATCAAACATGTCCCGCAGATTAGCAACACAGGGTTCCTACACATTTTCCATTACAAAATTCCATACTTTTCCAGACTCAAATTTCCAAACCTCTCTGTAGATTTTCAGACCATATTTAAAGTGCCCCGATGTACCTCTGCCAATGATCTGACTTATCCTCGTAAACGAAGAATTTATTATCTTTATATACATGGGACGGGAAAGTCCACGGAGGCTTCCATGTAGTTCCGCCATCTTGAAAAACTATAATAGCAGAGAGGGACAAAAAGTACTAGGCCAACGCGTTTCCACAAACGCGTTTTCGTAAAGAGCCAGCGTTACGTAACGTTAACTGAAAGCAGTAGAAACGGAGGAGCAGAGCAGTGAGAGGCGCTTCTCACTGCCCCGGCAAGTTTAAAAGGCTGCATTGCACTGTTATTTTTAATGGCGGACCATATATATGCCTAGCCACAGGAGAAGAAATCCTAGTCGCCAAAAAAGTCCAAAATTGAACGTAAAAGGAAACTTGACCAGAGATTACAAAAAACAAGAGTCAATGTCGGGATAGCTTTTTCCAGGTGGAAAGAGCTAATGCAGGAGTCAAAAGACACGCTGAAGTTGCCTGCTTTCTCCTCAACAGGTAAGTCAATGTTACAGTCTAAATGTTACAGTGTTACAGTCTCGTGCTCGGATTGATATGGTAAAATCAACGTCAATGTTACTGTCTTTACAGTGTATACAATCGTTGAGGACGGAGGAAGCTGATTTTCAGTTATGGTAATAGTGTTTAGCTTCCGACAAGTGCTGTAAGAGGTCGACCAATCACACCAGACTGGGCCGTCTGGCCAATCAGAGCAGAGCAGGCTCGTGGAAAGGAGGAATTTAAAGAGACTGAATCATCGGACAATTAGTTTGAGAATCATTGAAAAATGTGGTGATGTACAATGTATATTATGAGAAAATTAAAGCGTTTGTTAGTAAAATTTGTATTTTCACCCCCCAAAAATGGTTAAGACAGTTATTTATACATTTTGCTGTAGTGTCAGTAGGAAATATCAGTTTTCATTTCCCAACATTTATTTTGCCCTTGGAATAATCCAGTGAGATTTCTGTCTCACTGCCTCTTGTTACTCCTTGTGCATACAAAAAAAATCTCACTGGATAATTACCATTAATGGCAAAATGAATATTTGGAAATGTAAGCTGACACACTACAGCAAAATATATAACTGGCTTAAAACTATTTTTTGGGGTTGAAAATACCTAAGTGCCTAAGACTTTTGCACAGTAGTGTATATATACAGACTTTGGCATGCATGCGAGAAACTTTATCGTGCCCTTGAGAAACTATGCACATGCGCACAGGAATTTTTTTGCATGCTTACAATTTACAATTACGCATTACAATTTCTAGTTTTATATACTATAACCTAATCTATGAAGAAAAAGAGCAAATATGCACATGAATTAATAGAAATCTAGACCTATTTGCTCAAAATTTGGCTTTCCTTTGGTTTAATATCAAGGCCTAATGTCCAAATTTAATGCATCATTTGTGGCGGCAGAGAAACCATGACACAAAATGGGCTGATGGGACAATATGGCTGTGTGCATTGTCCTATTTGCCAAGTCCAAGGTTCTGTAAAAACACTGGTGCTTAAAAAAAAGAAGAAAGAAAAAAGGTCAAAATTTGGCTTTCATTAAGGCAGTACATTATCCTATTTCAAGGCCTTAGGTCTGCTTTAACACATACTCCCCATGGCGGCCAACAAACCACACAGTGAAATGGGCTAATGGAGCAATAGGTGATTCAGTGTGCATTGTCTATGCTAAGTTTAATGGTTTCTCATGCGCACACGAAAGTCTTCATATTTTTTTTTTTTTTGTTGCAAAGATTCTTTTAGTGGCTCTGTAAGAATACTAAGAATATCATGAGAAGAAACCCCAAACGCTTATAACCTGCATTTTTGCATAATGAAAAAGTGCACCATGTCGTTTTAGACAATCACTAAACAGCTGCCATGAAAACACACTTCTTGTATGATAAATGTATTTTCATTAAATTCTTAATTTTCTATTATAGAAAACTAAATAGGGTCAATAGTCTGGAAATGCAAATAGTTTTCCATACTCTGCTTTCTTTTTTCCATACTTTTCCAGACCTTTTCCAGACGAAAGCTTACTGCTGTGAAAGGAAAGGAAGGTGCGTTGGATGGAATATGGCAGTAGCACAATAATAATTTTACCTCATTTATCTTGTTTTCATAATCCTTAGAAGACAAAGTCAAAAATCATTTACGATTAATCGCACAGCCCAATCACACATCATATTGTGTAAAGGCCACAATGAAGAGCCAATTTACTTTTATTTTCAGTCTCCTTCACTTTCTCGAATGCCACTTGATATCTATAAATTTCAACTCAGAAAGAAGGCCAGACATGTTTTATATTTTAAATGGTATTGTCGCAGCTAACAGGGAACGTTCTCAGAACATTGGCTAACGTTCTCTGAAAGTTATCAAAAACGTTCTTGCTATAACGTTATTATAACACTGTGGCTGTAAAATACACCAGTTTGTTTTATCACAAGATTGTGCATGAGTACATTGCAATACCATTGGGAAACCCCTATTAAAACAGCTCATATGCCACACAAGTAATTTCAAACCACAGTGATTGTGACCACAATATGACAATGTTCCTCAATGTTTAACAAATAGATAAAAACTACATAAAATAAGGTGTTAAAAAGGAGAATGCAATAATATTTTCTCAGCTCAGGAATTCTTTCACTGTCAGTGAATGAAGAAAAAATGCAAAGAAAATGAGGTGTGACTGAAGCTGTCAGTCCCTTACATTCTACCTAAATGATGGCAGACGTTTCATTTTTGGGGAAACCCTCTTTAAGTTTCTCTTTATGATTAAAATCATTTTAAAACCTAGAATTGAACTTACAATACACTACATTAAAGTCACTTTAATATAATGACGGGGAGCCACATTTGACGATGTCCCCAGTTCTCTAATAATAAATATACAACAACAAAACTACAAGGAATGTGAATAAAAGGATGCACAATATTTGCATTCGTGGGGCCGTCGTAAGCAATGCGGGTTCTTTTTTGTTGCCACAGCAACGCAATGTGCCTACGACTGATTATTCACAATGTAAACGACTACAGTACGACTCCTCCATACAAATGAAAGTGAAATGTGACCGAGGACTTCAAAAATCTACAACCTCTCATCGCAATCTAAAAAGCTTGAGGTGCCTTAAACAGTAAGTGAAAAAGATTTAGTAAAGTAAACACTGTAAAATTAGGCTCATCGATGAGTCAGTCTATCCATGGCGAGGACAGGAAGTTTTTAGGGTTTCCACAAACACACTGAAAACAAACGTTGATTGGCTATCGAGGATGAGTTAACCAAACACACTTATCTATGTTTTGAATGTGTACATTCACGGAATGTCAAAGGGAGGTGTAGCACTAAGGTAAAAGTGGCTATGAATCGATTACAATACTTCTCTTACAAAAAGCTAGTATTTATTTTATAATTTAAATATATATAATATAAAATGTGTAAAAATTAACAAAAACTCAGTGCCTACCACAGTCGCCAGGTAGAGAGTGACAGCGTGGCGCGGCGGCGGCTCTGTCGTCGTGTCACCGACTGTCCACTTATAAAATCGCCTTATCAGCACATTTATACTTTGGACCAAGTAGCTGACACCCGGTTCACCATCCCTGTTCTTCTACCTGCCGAAGTCAGATCTTAGGTAACTTCGCTTCTGAGAAGATTACCGCGAGCGAAATGTCCGTGACGACCGCTGTAATCCGAGAGTGAAGGGGAAGGTGGAGGCGACGGCGATCGCAAGTTTTAAGTTTACTGTTTCCAGCTCAGGTTTGAACCTTTGAGTTCCGCGGTGAGGCGAGGAAGAGGGGGTGGGACATCTTGGTAATTGACGTTTAAGAAGCAAATGAAAATCCACAGAAGAGTTAGCATGTCGCCCTATCCAGAGACTGCATTTCAAAACGCAACAGAGACCATTACGTAATTCAGGTAGCCTACGCCCAGGTAGAGCGGCCTGCCTGTATGGCAAGCCGTTTTAGCTTAAAATGTTCCCAGCGTTACTCGTCATAATTTCATTTTTACTCAAATTAAATTAGAGAGCTCTACAATTAAATTACAGACAGATAGTTCTCTAATTCGATTATTACTAAAGTAACCATCACAATTACGGATATCTTCTATTGAATTTTTACTAGTTGTCTCTATATTGACTTCCATTCATTTTTAATTAGTGAGCTCTACAGTTCAATTCTTACTAGTAACTATTACAATTAGAATCTATCTATCTATCTATCTATCTATCTATCTATCTATCTATCTATCTATCTATCTATCTATCTATCTATCTATCTATCTATCTATCTATCTATCTATCTATCTATCTATCCATCTATCTATCTATCTATCTATCTATAACCTGGAGAATAACCACCTGATCTCTATATTGTGAGGGTAACATAAGTTATATTGTATGGAAGAGGGAATTCACTGCATCACTTTGGTCCTATGATTAATTTATGTTGCTAGACAAATCTGCTCCTTTGCATGTCATCCCAGGGTTGCCTTAACAACATAGTTTTAGTTCATTGCCAACACCCATCTACACTAGGGAATCCTCCCTACATTGGAATCCACCAAACCACTGAACTTGACTCGGGTATGTTTTAGAAGAGAGACACATAAACACA
The DNA here is from genome assembly GCA_030578275.1 of Meda fulgida. Classification (NCBI taxonomy): domain Eukaryota; kingdom Metazoa; phylum Chordata; class Actinopteri; order Cypriniformes; family Leuciscidae; genus Meda; species Meda fulgida. The sequence continues at coordinate 23,220,512 of CM060634.1, read as the reverse complement.
CACACACACACACACATACCACCAGAGAGCAGAACTTTAAACAGTGAAGTGTGAGTGACGTCAAACAGTCAGCTCTGGGAAAAGCCTGCAAGCACTGAAACTATAGTGCTGTCCCATGACAGTGGGCAACAAGAACAGCATAAGGAAAATATGACACAATAGATGCTGTCTGGTATTATATTTCTTATTTGCCACCTTTTACTAATTGGCTATAATAGTGCCATTAGTTATTATGCCATTGTAGTTAAGACAATTCCATTGGAAAGTGAAATCATTATTGACAAACTCTTCGGAAACACAGCTTTATTTTTAGAGGGATTATCTTAAGAGAATTAAAATAGTATTTTAGCAAATTTGAAATTCTTCCCTTTAAAAGATCTACTATTCAGCATTCATTCTCTGATTTATGTTTTTATTAAGTGGTTGACACATAAAAACAAAGGAAGACATGGTAAAATAGGCACACTAGTGTTTATATTGCATTTAACTTAACAGTGTAAATGACGGCTTCATGTTAAACTGGTTAAGATTTAATTATTATTAAACTGACTGTAGATTATGAGCATAAACATCTTCCTTCACTCTGCCCCATTTTTACCAAATCAGGCACCAGGTTTTCACTCTAAAAATGCCTAAAATAAGAAGTAACATTTTACAAACATAATGCTAAACACAATGCATCAGCAACATAGGCTACTTTACATATAGGCAAATGTGTGGCATTTTTTCAGATGGCTGCATTACATAAAATAGTAAAAACATTAAGTAAACTTAAACTTTAAGTTTTATAATGTACAGCGCTTTCAATGAAAAGTCCAAAACCGGGAGCATGACAGTTCTAATACATAGACATAAGACATAGCAATATGGTTAAATGATTCACTGAGTGATAATTCACAAATAATAAACCTGTTAATCAGAAGTTGATTCGATATGCAATGTTGCATCGCTGAGAAAACACTCCTTATAAGTGAAAGGATTATTGTGAATAGAGGTGTTACATGCTGTGTAGCCTCTCAATTTGCCATGTAATTTAGCCAGCCATCTAGTGGCTGGTTGTGTGAAGTTTCACAAAATTAAAAGACCTTCTGAATGCATATAAATTATATGCTTTTTTTATAAAGGAATTTTTAAAACGTGGGAAAAGATTAGGATTAGGGAGAATCAAAAAAAAAAGAAAAGAAAAAAGATTTATTTACTGCCATTGTGAGAATAACATAGGCTAGCCTAATCATGTAAGCAATAAAAAAAGTAATCGTAGTCTGATTATGAGTATTTTAAAACATAATATACTCTAATTACAAGTACTAATTAAAAAAAAGAATCTAAATCCAGATTACATGTAATCAGTTACTACCCGACTAGATCAGTGTTTCCAAACCCTGCTCCTGGAGGCACACCAACACTTCACAATTTGGATGTCTCCCGTATATATTTCTGGTCTTGGAGTCTCTGAGATGAGTTGAAACAGGCGTGTTTGATTTGGAAGAGTTCAAAATTGTGTAGTGTTGTTGGTGTGCCAGTGCCTCCAGGAACAGGGTTGGGAAACACTGGACTAGATAAACACTGGGCAGGCGTTACCGTAAACATAAACTACTTCTGATGAAACAATGAACTCTGGTGGTGAACAGGAGTAGTGTTAGGTCCGATTCGATATTAAATCATTAAAAATGCATTATTAGAATTAATTTATTCATATTAATTAAGATTTGTTAATTTATAAGAATTATTTGTTTATAAAATATGTATAATGTATGTTGACTAAATGTGTTACAGAAAACATGTTTTAAATGGATGGTGTGAATTTCTTCAAATATGTTATCAGATCAACTCTTTCCTGATTCTTTCGGATCCCAGCGAAAATCATCATGGTCCCTGGAATGTACCTCTTTGGATTCCCTAAGTACTCCATAAGAGTGTCTTCCTCCCAAACAATACCCAAATAAACAAAGCAATGCTAAAAAAACTTTTCTTGGTTTTATTTTATTGTATTAGTGTGAAGTGAATTAAAATGTCCCACAGAATGGATGTGGTTTATTAATACACAGTAGGCCAATTTGGTCACAAATATATCCAAGTTTAAATTAAGCATTACACTTAGAGTATATCACTCTGCAATTATACTGTCAAAGTCAGTGATAGAAATGGCTATGATTCTAATGTGAAAGAATTTGAAAGAATGTCCATTTGCAATGAAAGTGAAATCAATTACACATTTCCAGTCACTTTGTTTCCGTGTTATTTTTTTTTTTTATATATATATATTTTTAATAACCACACTCACCCTTCTCCATGTTGTGCTCTGTGTAGTAGACATAGCCACTTTAGCCAGGTACTTTGCCAGTCATGCGACCAAAGAGCCCATGTAGGTTTGGGCCAGCTTTATGCTTGCCACTATAGCCTCAACTGTGTGACACTGAGAGCATTTCTGCTCAAAGATCTTCTTTCCTTTTGCTATGTCTTCTCCCATTTGTAGGTTATGTCATAAATGGCCACCACAGATGGATCTTATAAAAAGAGAGGATAGCTATTTTATTGGACAACTTTATAAGATGTAGTCCTATATGTTACTATACAGGAATTGATTTTCAAAAATAAATATTCACTGGAGTAAAACCCGTCAGGAAAACAGTTCTCTAAAATGAACGCGCGCGATCCGAGATTCATAATCAATGAACATCGTTATAAAACAACGCGAATTAACTTTTTGTTAAAGGAACGTAGGCTATATCATACAATTTAAAAGTTAGGTATAGGCTACATCTATAACAACGTAACGAAATTAGTTTTATATTAACCTTTATTTTTTCGATAGTAGCCTATTTTGAATGACGGGACTGGACTGAATTCTCAAGTGTTTTGGTACAATCATCAGAATCGTTTAGCTCGTTTAAGCTTTGTGCCATGGATAGCTAACGTTTCAGGTTTCATTACTCAGAGTGTCAATTGAGTCCAGTTGTGTTTTTTTTTTTTTTTTTACCATTCATGGTGGATGTAGGCTAAATATCCTATTTTATAATAATTTAGGGTGCACTTTTGGGACATACAGATTACATTTAGTAAATATACCTGAACCCATATTACGCAATGTTTTCTAACCAAAATATATGTATTTGTTTGTAATCTGTTGGTTGTGAGGGAAAATGATTTAAAAATGCTGTTTATTTATTTATTTATGTCAGTTTTGCAATTCACTGCAGTTGGAAGCTTTTGGAAATGATGTAGGCCTATTACATTGTATTTAATTCAGATGGTTTGAACTGCATTATAGCAAGACAACTGCTGCATTTGTGTTGTGTAAAGTAATTAAATAAGCAAATAAGCATCACCTCATGAGAATTTGTGAAACAGGTGATGGATATCTATCACAGAATGAATCCTGGTGGTAAAAAAACTGAAAGCAAGGAACAGTGTTGTGGAAACGTTAGGCTATTAGTAATGTGTTACAACATTGCGTTACTCCCTAAAAAAGTAACTAATTATGTTATTTTTCTGTGTCTGGATAGTAATGTCTTACGTTACTTTTGTGTTACTTTTCTAACCTGGGCTAGGCATGTTTGTTTGTTTTATAATAACAAACCAGAACAAAACAAAAGTTTTATTTTTGTTAAAAGTAAAGGCCATTTCATATCAAAAGTTAAATGAATAAGCCACAGGCTGATGGAAATGCACAGTAGGCTACAGTTGAGGGCGCAGCTCAAACCTTTCAGCTGTGCTGCGATTGCAGATGAGTAGGATGCAGGAGAAGAAAGTTTAACATTCTTAAAAAAAAAAAAATGAAACACAAATGTGATGTTTATCTAAAGTCATTTAGTATGGTTGAATTGGATAATCGAAGGTCAGCAGCAAATACATAGTTGATAAAAATGAGATTAAATAGCCTAGTGTATAGCCTATTAAGTATTTTAGTTATCTCAAAGTATAGCCTATATGTAAATTTGTGTAATTTAACATTGAATTATTGCAGGTTTGCGTAATATTCTGAGTTTGCATTTCACTGTTCTTATTCATTGTGAGAAATACTGAATCTGTATTTGTGCAAGTGAGGTGAGTAAATGCATGCTAATGGCCAGATTTACTAACAGCTTGCACCAGCGCAAACCCTCTTTAGGCATTAAAATTAGTGCTGAAAAGGTGTGGGTACAGTTATATAGTTAAAATAAATAAATAATAATAATCATGTCTTAAAACCATACTCTAATTTGCACTGCTCTTGATTGAGTTGGTCATGATGGAAATGATCTGGCTGTGTCTGTGTTCTTTAATTTGCATGTCATTGGTAGATCAAGCGCTGAACTTTCCACTCCCAGCGGTGCTTTTATAGAATTGCGCTCTTATTCTAATTTGCCCTCTTTAGTATATCTAGTTCAATGGGAAAACATAACTTGCATTATTTATTTGATACATAGAAAGGAATGATTTTGATGTCTGCAAACACCAGCTCTCTGTCACGTAATTTGTTCCCTGCAGGTCACTGTCCAGGGGGAAAGTTGGGTCCCCTGGTTAAAAACTTAATTTAGATCTAAAGCTATGGCAGAAAATGATGATATTTCTTCTCCATTTTGGGCCCCTATTTGAAGGAAAGGTATTTTATATCTGTAGCAGGTCATCTTGTAGAAGAGGATCAAAATGAAACATTTAATCAATGAGTCTCTTAATTACACCTCAGTCTCATTAAAATTGTACTCTGAGTGCATTTGCAGGTGAAAGTTAAATATCTTTTTTATGCAGAAAAAATGGAACGTTGATACATTTATGGGTGTTGGATTGCTTCAATATGTTCAAATATTTTGATGTTTTTATTTTTCTAATTATATGAATAAAGCTGTCACAACTATAGTGTTACTTATAATTTGCTTTACTTAAACAATTTGCAAGCAGGCAAGTACACATGCAAATACATAAAAGAAGTTCACTAGCAAACACAACATCTCTTATAACCAGCTGTTGTTTTTACGGGCTTCATTAGTCTAAAGCTGTGTAATCTGTGTTCTTTACAATTTCTTCTGAGTCTTCTACTGTTTCAGGCATGTAGTCGTGGACTTGAGTCCTGCGAAAGAAATCAAATAAAGCAATTTGTGTTATACAGGGGGTAGTTTTGAAAGTATTTAGCTAAGGAGTAGAGGAACAGAAATGACAATTGAAAGAAATCAGTAAAAAAAAAAAAAAAAAAAATATATATATATATATACATATTTATATATAATCATATGATTAGAAAACAACACCCATTACACTTCTGGTGGGTGTTGTTTAATATTTCAGTTGAGAAATATTAAGCTTTAGCCTACCTTTGTTTTGGAAATGGTGATTCAGGTGTGCGTGTGTACAGAGTCAATGCGCGAAAAGGGTCTAAAGCGAAGATGTTCCTCCTCCCAAACTTTTGCGGGAGGGTGGCTGAGGGCGCATTCTCTGAGCGCACACACATGGTGCAGGACCGGCCGAAACGCTGAGGGAGGTTGATGGTGGACTTGGGAGCACGGTCACCTGTGCTCGCCTGCGCATCCCGCCCGAAGCGAAGCGGCAGGTTGGCATGCAGGTGTGCTGGTTTTGCTATAATCGGGTGAAGTCGCAGGATGGTGGGAGAGCTCATACGACCGCTGGTTGGGGATACATCAAGAGCGAAGTCTTCTATATTCAGACTCCGGGGAATCTCCTGAGCGTTCTTTGACAACACGAATGTAGAAGAAGAGGAAATGGTGAAAGTCAGCAGATTCAGTTATCACAGTGTAGGCCAAAAGTCACTGATGTCAATTTCAAACTATTATTACGATTTTATTTAAATTTGCATTTATAAAATCATATTTAAAATGGGAAAAGAGAGCTTTAACAGTAACTGGTCCATTCCTCACTTTTTTCACTGTAACAAGTGGAAATATTTCTGCCTGCCCTGACCATTAAAATTTTTTTCTTATTGGTGCAACCTAATGTAATCAGGGGTTTTTCCAAAAGCATCGTATGCTTAAGTTGATCGTAGAACAATTGCCACCAATGGTCTCTACGATCAACTTGGCTTACGATGCTTTTGGGAAACGCAGCCCAGGTTTGATCAATAATATTACATATGAAGGCAGGTAAAAAGGCATGGCGATGATGATGATAATAACAACAATAATAATCAAACTGAAAGTAATATATTATAAATTAAGTATATAAGTTTTACCTTACATATTACATTTCTATTTTGATAGTGCATTTGCTCTATCCAGAATTTGGCAAATGGTGTATTCCAAACTAATGACTAATTACTACTATTACATGTAAAGGAAACTCCTATTAGAAAAAGAGAAAATATAAAGCACTTACCTCTGTTAACTGTCCCCATGTAAATCTATTAGGATCACTGTCTAATGGAAGTGGCAATCTGAGAGCAGAAACCTCACTCAGCATGAAGCTGCTCAGGATGCCAAGGGCTGAAAAGAGAGTGAAGTAGGACATCTTACAATCGATCACTGAAGTCCACGCACATCACAGGGTTTTTATACATTTTGCCATGTGCAAAAAAACATACTCACAAAGACATTCCTTATAATGTACTCAGCATACTTAATAAGCACCAACCTACATTCATTCACTAATGACCTTCAAATCAATGAATTGTGCAGCTCAACGAGACCTCAATTACCACCACATTCAGATTGGAGTAAGTAAGAATCATCTGGTAAAAGATGCATGACACATGAGCTTGAATAAGACGTTGACATGCTGGAAATGTTTGGATGAGGTGTTGTAGGCCACAGGGCAGTTCTCATGAATGGTCTGGTATTTTATTCCATCAAAGAATATTTACTAATTGCCATCACTGACATGCAGATGACATGAATGGCAGTGAGGGGTGACCAGTAACCGTTACTGTTAGGAAAATCATCTAAAAATGTAGTTTATTATGTTGATCATCATCATAGCTGAAAGATAGACTCACTGCTCCACTGTCTTCAATGTAAATGTAAAAAAAAATGTTTCTTTAAAAATCTCAAGCTGCACATTAATGATCATAGGCTATAATTAGTTGCAAATGCGCATAGCACATCATTTTTTAGGATGTTGCATTACAGCATGCTCACATAATCCCTTACGAAAAAGAAGTTTATTCAAGTGTGCTATTAGTATATATCTATTAAACTAAAAATAAGTAAGCATACTTTCAGTCTACTTTTTATATAGGCTACGTCTCAGAAATATACTTAGTCTAAGTGTTTGGACTATTCATCTATTTAATCTTTTGATCGAGATATACTTAAAAGTATAATTAAGTATTCTTGGCTTGTAGTTATGTTTAATGTTTTGATTGAGTAGCCTATTAAATACTTTTTCATAGTTTTACATACTTAGAAACTTACATTGTTTGAAAATATTGGTTTATAAAGAAAATATATGTTCCTAATTCTGAGTATCTGAATTTTTGTGTAGGCTAGTCCACTGGAAGTACATATGAATTTACTTCACTTGAATTGTCGTTCAAGGGTTACAATACGCTGATTTCACGCAGCCGTTATTTTGAAATCGAAAGCGAGGCTCCAGTGGGAAGAAAACCAAAAGTCTCGCCTTTAATCACAGGAAAGTCGTGAATGCGATGGCGTATTGTTGTGTTTAATGTAGAAATGAGTTATTCTAAAACTGTACATACATTTCTTTAATACTTTAGACTATACAGTGAAATTCATTTATAAATAAAATTCATTTTTTATATATAATTCAGACAGTAAAAAAAGAAGCCGGAATGAACTATATACATATTATTGGATATTAACATCCATATTAGCTACAGGTTGGTAGTCCAAGGCATTGTTGTTTATCTTTACTTCCGGGGTTCTTCCCACCAGAGCCTCACTTTCGATTTCAAAATGGCGCCTGCATGAAATCAGCGTAGTCCCTTTTCAGACGTTACAATAGTATGAATGTTTGAAAAAAATGAAGTTTCGATCATAAATTTAAAAGGAAAATGAAGAAGAAAATCATATTCACCACGGAAAAAACGGAGGCAAAAAATGCAAATCCATTATTTCATTCCTCAAGAAGACTTCAATTACTCTGTTGTTCAGGTTATCTGTGAGTTTCAGCTCCAACAATAAATCTTTTCTATCGAGGCTAATGCTAAAAGTCGAGTCCTGTCATATTTCTGGCATAAGTGTACAGCTGACCCATTCTCACACAGTTTTGAAGGAAATCAATTAGGGCTGGGTATTAACACAAATTTCACAATTCGATTCGATTTCGATTCACAAGCTTGCAATTCAAATCGATTTCGATTACGATTCGATTCGATCCAATATTGATTATTTTGGATATCAGATACAATACATGGCAAATTTTTTTCAAGGAAAACAAATCTCTTAACTAATGCTGTAAACTATGGGAGTCAGTTGTAGCCTACTAGGCTTCATTAGCCTACTATACACTGTTAAACAATTGCTGTAGTTATGCAGCTGTTTGCCAGTAACATACTGTAGATTTAAATGGATGTATATTTACTGGCAACAGTTTGTTCAAAGTTAAATGAACATTAAACATTAACAAGTCTTTGTTTTTACAGAATAAAACTATAAAATAACAATCTAATGCAAAGCATTCTGGGAACCAGAAATCTTCATCAACCTTTTTCTGTTTTTTTTTCCTTAAGATTTTGGTTCCCATTAATGCTTTGCATGAGGCTGTTATTTTAGTTTTATTCTGTAAAGATAAAGACTTGTTAATGTTTAATGTTCATTTAACTTTGAACAAACTGTTGCCAGTAAATAACATCAATTTAAAACTACAGTAAGTTACTGGCAAGCAGCTGCCAGTAATACTGTAATTTCTACAGATTTTTTTTACAGTGTAATTTTGAAGGTAAAAATTAACTGATTTGTAGCTATACAAACACTTAAATTACACTTATTTATTTTTATAATAAGAAAGTTCTATGAAATATAAAAATTTGGCTGTCATAAAAACTTGCCAGATTTATTCAAACATGCATTAAATATTGAAGAACATTAAAAATTATAATGAACATGTAATATGGTGCATATATTTAGCAAAATTCTCCTCTCTAGAGTTATTTTTTCCAGCTGACTAACTGACTAAGTTACTAAGTTTAATGTTTTTTTCTGAGGTAAATGTGACGTTACATGCCATTGTTTACTTGCTGTTTAACTGAAGTCTTTCCACGGATGAAACACTGATTGAGCGATACTACGTTACATGATACGGATTTCGAAGTTGTACTCTATCTTTTAACACACTTTCAGATGCTCATTGATGTTTATTTGGCGCTGTAACTGGTATTATTAAGGCAGAGTAACTGGTATTATTAAGGAGGAAGAGGAGATCATGTTGCTGCTTCTCTTGCATCATGCTGCTGCTTCTCTTGAGCTGAGCCAGAGCGATCTCACGCCACAGCGCCACAGCGCCAAAACGGTATTTATGTTTTTGAATTTTCTTAAGAAAATGGACGTAATTTGAAATTTGAGACTTTATTTCATAGTAATAGTCATAAAGTACAAAGATTATTTCGATTTATTGGATGGGATGCACGCTACAATGTTCTGCGCGCTCATCAAATGAAAACAGGATGACTAATCGATTCTTGAGATTTAAGAATCGATATCGGTTCGTAAAAATGAGAATCAATTAATATCAAAAAATCAATGATATCAGCGGGACTTTTGCCTTCAAAACCATTCGTGGCATACATTAGTCAGGTTTGTTGCATGTGTGGATCTCTCCCGTGCATCTGTGGATTGGTGCCCGCGCATGCGGATCTCTCGCGTGCATTTGTGGAAGGTTTTGAGACTGTTTTCACTCCATATGTTTTTACCCGGACAGATCGAATAGAGTTTCGTCACTCTGCGTTAAGCTCAGGCTGAAAAAGGATTTTTTTCCAGTAGGTTTGAAACTGCTGGGGGTCGAAGAGAGAAAGAATGAAACATTAATTTGTGGGTTGAAAAACTATTAAATCTACTGGAATGTATTTTAGTTTGCGCAGTTCGCTACATATGCGGTTAGCTAGCTCTGACTACCAGTAATAGTACGCTCTGAACATCCAATCAGGACGTGAAAATGCCGACGTTATTGTACGCCTGCTAGATGGCCCCGGTGCAGTCAAATCGAAATCTAATTGGATGATTAAATATGACTGATTATCTGATTGGTTAAAGCAACAGATTCATTGCCATTCATTTTAAGCATAGACAGTACAGGCGCCCACCCCAGAGCCGTTGGCTCTAGCCCACACTATCGATTCTGAAGGCCTCAAGACAGATTTCTTTGACCCTGGCAACACATGACGGCTGAAATATGATTGGATAAAAGCTCTAACATAAATATACAAGCAGCGCAACTAAGAGAAAGAGCTAGGGAATTAAGAGAATGGACTATTGGGAATAATTTAATATCATTCATGGAAAAAATATATTACAGTGCAAGTCAGTGATTCTGATAGTGTTTAGGCCAGCAGAGAAGGCCTTGCTGGCCCTGACGGCACATTACTTAAGTATACTTCATAAAATTAACTTAAAGTATACTTCTTTTTAGTAAGGGTTGTAATGTAACGTTCACATATAATGCATAATTTAGCTTACTGTTTAGCAATATAAAGTACAATAAATAAGGGATTTGGTGATTTGGAACCAAAAATGTCAAGAAGTTCATTCTAAGAAGTTTTTCTTTTGTATGTTTTAACATTATAGATTTTACAATCGTGCGCCATTTACTATACACCCTTAATTGGTAGCAGTTGCTTCACTTTGCTATAAGGATATACAGGTCCTTCTCAAAAAATTAGCATATTGTGATAAAGTTCATTATTTTCCATAATGTAATGATAAAAATGTTACTTTCATATATTTTAGATTCATTGCACACCAACTGAAATATTTCCGGTCTTTTATTGTTTTAATACTGATGATTTTGGCATACAGCTCATGAAAACCCCAAATTCCTATCTCAAAAAATTAGCATATCATGAAAAGTTTCTCTAAACGATCTATTAAGAGGCTATTCTATTCCTGAGGCTTTTAAAAACTCCCAGCCTGTTTCATTACTCAAAACCGCAATCATGGGTAAGACTGCCGACCTGACTGCTGTCCAGAAGGCCATCATTGACACCCTCAAGCAAGAGGGTAAGACACAGAAAGAAATTTCTGAACAAATAGGCTGTTCCCAGAGTGCTGTATCAAGGCACCTCACTGGGAAGTCTGTGGGAGGGAAAAAGTGTGGCAAAAAAACGCTGCACATCGAGAAGAGGTGACCGGACCCTGAGGAAGATTGTGGAGAAGGACCGATTCCAGACCTTGGGGGACCTGCGGAAGCAGTGGACTGAGTCTGGAGTAGAAACATCCAGAGCCACCGTGCACAGGCGTGTGCAGGAAATGGGCTACAGGTGCCGCATTCCCCAGGTCAAGCCACTTTTGAACCAGAAACAGCGGCAGAAGCGCCTGACCTGGGCTACAGAGAAGCAGCACTGGACTGTTGCTCAGTGGTCCAAAGAACTTTTTTCGGATGGAAGCAAATTTTGCATATCATTCGGAAATCAAGGTGCCAGAGTCTGGAGGAAGACTGGGGAAAAGGAAATGCCAAAATGCCTGAAGTCCAGTGTCAAGTACCCACAGTCAGTGATGGTCTGGGGTGCCATGTCAGCTGCTGGTGTTGGTCCACTGTGTTTTATCAAGGGCAGGGTCAATGCAGCTAGCTATCAGGAGATTTTGGAGCATTTCATGCTTCCATCTGCTGAAAAGCTTTATGGAGATGAAGATTTCATTTTTCAGCATGACCAGACACCTGCTCACAGTGCCAAAACCACTGGTAAATGGTTTACTGACCATGGTATTACTGTGCTCAATTGGCCTGCCAACTCTCCTGACCTGAACCCCATAGAGAATCTGTGGGATATTGTGAAGAGAAAGTTGAGAGACACAAGACCCAACACTCTGGATGAGCTTAAGGCCGCTATCGAAGCATCCTGGGCCTCCAGAACACCTCAGCAGAGCCACAGGCTGATTGCCTCCATGCCACACCGCATTGAAGCAGTCATTTCTGCAAAAGGATTCCCGACCAAGTATTGAGTGCATAACTGAACATAATTATTTGAAGTTTGACTTTTTTTGTATTAAAAACACTTATTTTATTGGTCTGATGAAATATTCTAATTTTTTGAGATAGGAATTTGGGGTTTTCATGAGCTTTATGCCAAAATCATCAGTAAAACAATAGAAGACCCGAAATATTTCAGTTGGTGTGCAATGAATCTAAAATATGTGAACATTTAATTTTTATCATAACATTATGGAAAATAATGAACTTTATCACAATATGCTAATTTTTTGAGAAGGACCTGTATAATACAAACACTATGCCAAAGTGGTTTGAATTAATACATTTTAAACTAAATTTGTCTATAATTATACTCTTTATTTGATTTCCAACAATTAGACAGCTTTTCTGGGGTGGTCACTACACACCTTACCCACCTGGGGGCAGTGCAACATTATAACATGAGTGATTAAGACAAAACTGCTTCATTAAAAAGCTTTCAATTAGGATTGTTATGTGATTAATATAATCTACTTAATATTCTATATACATAAGTTAGTTCAAATTAAAAGGAGAAAAAGTCATTGACACCATTAAAAATTTATATAATGTGGGGTATGACAAACTATTGTTTCGATAGGCCTGTGCAAAAAAATGGCTTTATTTGAAGTAAGCTTTATTTGTTCATAAAACGCATCCAGTGGCTTTGTTTTTAACCTCAGTGTGCCATTCATCAGCTAATAAAGTCAGTATTAAATGGAGGTTGTCACTATTGATTTTTATAGTGATTTCAAAATAATAATGTGGTTGTTTTATTAAGATGGTTAGAGGATGTAGGCCAAAATGTCTTCAGCTAACCAGTCCCATTGTATTTCCCACCATCCTGTCACCTCCAGCCGATCAAAGACCTGAACAAACATCCACCCTACACTCAGACAAGAGGTGTAGATCCCTACCACAAAACCTTAGGGTCGTCCAATCAGATATGTGCTGAGGTCAGCATGTTTCTTCCAATCAGGAATGAAGCGGAAGGCTCTGATTGATGAAGGATCAGGAAGCCAAGAAAATGGCCCCTAATGACAGAGGAGGGGTGTAGTTCGCATGTGTGTTTTTTACGCACATGCTATATGTGATTGCTTTATCTGACATTTCCTTCTTCAGCTTTGAACTTCAGGCCTCTACAATCACGCAGGAGTGCACGGGACATAAGGAACATAAAAACCAAAGGGACAAGGGTATAAGAGAGAGCGAGAGAGCGATAGTGTGACTCCGCCCACACGGGGTCTTGAACTTTGATCTTTAGTCTCCTCTCTCTGCAGATTCCTAAGATGTGGTTAATGGCAGTGATGGGGTCGAGGCCTGGCATGATGGCCAGAGAAAAGTGCAGTCAGTGTGGGAGGATGACCTTTGACCTTTCTACGAAACTGAACTATGACCCCAAAGCTTTGCCTGAAAGGGACAACCTGAGCAACCCCTGCAGTTAAAACTGGACATTTGGATACTGTCAAATACATTCTCCTCCTATAGCTACACGGCTTACGGTATTTAATGCAATACACACACATACACAGAATAATATTATAATAGTCTATATATACTGATAACTTTTCTGTACAGTTTCAGGGCACATTTCTTTTTGTATGCAGTTTATCGTATAGTGTTTTTTGAATTTGTAATGGTAAAGGCCCGAAAAGAATTGTTTCTGGGAAAGTATGATTAAAAGAATGTGTGGCAAAAGTGGAGGGGATAACGCAGGGGCATTCAAGGCAACCGTACTTGATTAAAGTGCAGTTTGTCAGACAAACACATGGCTGAGAATAAGCAGTACACAAGCAACCCAGACGTGCACGCCATACACATTCATGCCATTTCCAGCAGACTGTATAAAAACAGTGAGAGACAGACTGTGAGAGACCCTTGACAATGGAGACGCAAACTATCCGTGAACTTGAGCTTAAAACACAGGCTGACTGATGACAGAGCACATGTAAGAGAAGTTGCGAAACACATCACATCCTAAAGATTGAAATGTCTTTTAAAGACCATTTAATATATATTATTATATAGGCCTATTTAAAACAACGTTAATATAGAATTTTAATTTAATTGAATTAATTTTTAAATAACAAGTGTTTGTTACATTACCTTGACTTATATGTTTCAGTGTATGCCTATTTGAATGCCGTGCACCTTTACATGAGAAGTAAATAATTTAATTCATTATTTGATATTTATGTAATATTTGTTTATATTTGATTACATTTTTAATATAGAATTGTATTTAATTATGTATAATAATAATTGTTTATTAATTATTTAAAAAAAATATTATGTTAACCTGATTTATTTGTTTGAAATATATGAATGCTGTGCCTTTACATGAGAGGAGGAAAGGAAAAACAACTAAATCCTCGTTCCCATTCTTTCTCCCACATACACATAATTTTAGAGGTACATCTGCACTCAAGTCTCTAATTCTTTGATCTCCTAAATCTCAAACACTAAGTCTCCACTGTTATTATTACATTTTGTTCTTGACAGCCAGCTTTTCCAATCCTACATGCAAGACCAGCAGACCAGACCATTAAATCAAATCCCATAGATCCCTGTAGAAGTATGTGTTTGCTTGGGCTGTGCAGTCAACTCTATGGCATTTTCCCACTGTGTAGTGATAACATCAAGGTGTTGAAAGGCACAATCTCAACTGCTGGCACCTGCCAAATGCTAGAAATGAAAACCGCTCTGCTACTGTGTTGAAAATAATTGGGACTGAGTGAGGAAAAGCATCTAAATAAAAAACAGCTGAGACAAAAACCCTGATGCCGATTGACATTTTAAATCGGCTTAGACAAATAAAAATCAGTGAAAGAAACTCTTGCTTGATTGAAATGTTTTGGATGGGTTGAATATTTCATCAAAAGCAACCAACAGATGTATATAAGAGATGCAAAACATAAAATGTCTGGTTAAATCGCTTTATGCACAACTGTGTTTAAACCGTTAAATGATATTGCAATATTTTTTTCTCTCAATCAGTTGGTGTTCATCCGAAAGCTTTTTCTCAGTCTAAATTCTTGCCACAAAACATTTAATTACACTATAGATTATCAGACTGTCAATCATCTTGGCAATTTAGAACATCTGGAGCTGACAAAAAGATGAAAGTTTAGCAGATAGATCTCGTAAAAGTAAGATAAATGATCTATATATGCATGCATTATCACCATCAATCATAAGCAGATTACTTGCAGCATAAAACAAAGGAGAGAAACTGCTGGCATAAAGGAATAATTATGAAAGAAATGTTAAATGTACAACAAAGGTCTAACTTTAATTAAGGTAATAACTAACATGCTAAGGAATCAAACCTGGTTGTAAACTGTGATTGAAATGTTTATTTGTAATAGGCTAATGTAAGTGTCTCCAAGTTCTTTTGTGTTTCACCCCAGCTTCCAATAGCATAATAGTTTTTTTCTCTCTTTTATTTCCCTCTTGAGTTGGTTTAGAACAACTAAATTTCCTTTCTTTAAGTCTTTGTCAAAATCCACCGAAATCCATGGAGGAAAATGCATATCCAAAAACATATGATAAGAACTGTTGTTGCCATGCCATTCATTTACACTTGCTCAAAACAAGCAAATAAGAAGTCAGAGAGAACACACAAAGGAACATGCATACAGAACATTTATTGTGCTGGAGAATCACATAACAACACACCGGGGATTTAGAAGTCATGTGAGTGTGTATGTGTGCATTTAAGTGGGAAGGAGAGAAATAAGCGAGAGACAGATAGAGCGAAAGAGAGAGAAAGAGCGGGAGGGATTTAGTTGCTGACAGGTATGACTGATGATATGTTGGGTCTACAGGCTGAAACAGTAGATGGTATCAAGGAAAGCCCAGATTAAATCATCTGGAACACACACACACACACACACTTTCCATTTACCGTCGTTGACTGCTTCACTTTAATGTTGACTGTATCTCATAACAAATCAAACATGCAAGACACCAAAGACCTACAGATTTACATTCAGGTACAAGCTGTAGGAGGGCATTCATTAATAATGTGCTATTTCTTTACCTACATGGTCATCACACAAGCACACACATGCAATTTTCCCAACAGACTCATTAGACTTCTCACGCTTTCTACTAATTGGTCATTTTGAACACTGATGTCATTGTGCAAAGAATTGAGGTCACAATGATTGGTCTCTGAGAGAGGGCAAGAGAGAGAGAGAGAGAGAGAGAGAGAAGCAGGCAAAGAAAGACACAAAAAGAAACAGACTTAGGACAAAGAAAAGACATGGAAATGGCATACTTAAAATATGATAATTAAAACATAATTCTGGATTGTCTTGTTCCATGTCTCATACTGTTCATTGTCAGGTTTTAAGGTTTTACAGTTTTTACTAACTGCTTACACACAATTTCAAAACTAAGTCTCCTTTTTTCAAAACTCTACACACAATTCTCAAAACTGCACACACAAAATGCCTCACATCTCCTTCAAAATGCAACACTGCATTCAAAATGCCATAAACACATGTCAGAATGAAGCATTTGCATCAAATGGCAAACACTTCATTCAAAATAATAAATTTTTGGATATACCATGTAAACACTGCTGTTCTAAATCTAAAGCTCTTTGGTCTTTCATAGGCTTATATCTACACTTCAATACAATGTTCTACAGTGAAAGTAATCTGCTGAGAGGGGTAACAAGTACACCGGAAACGCCAATGCAATGTAGAAACAGAAAATATTTATTAGGCCAAACATTACTGTTGTATACATTAGCATACAACAAAACTATAAACATTTACGTAAACCAAAAGTATATTCTTTACAGTAGAATACAGTAAATTGTGTGTGGGGTCCCGGTCCAGGAATTGGCAAGGGGGGGGGGGGGGGGGGGGGGGGGGTGCAGTCCCCAGTGCTAAGCTTCATCTCTTCTCCGAGCTGGGTCTGGCCACAATACTTCGTCCACATCACAAGATACGTTTTCTCTTGCCAAACATCGAGGGAAGTATCTCCTAGCATGGCGTATCCAACCTTGGACAGAGGCAACCTCTATGTCCCCACATGCGTCCTCCATTGCCTGGAGAAGCGGCATGCGGGCATTGGGTTGGCGATCATACACTTTCCAGCACCAGGCTGAGAAGAATTCCTCTATGGGATTTAGAAAAGGTGAATATGGAGGTAGGTATCCCTACAGCATTCAAGCAGGCTATGGAGGTAGGAATCCCTACAGCATTCAAGCAGGCTCGGGTAACGCCACTGCTTAAAAAAACAACGTTAAACACATCACTTTTAGTGAATTACAGACCTGTCTCTCTCCTACCATTCATTGCGAAAACACTTGAACGAGTTGCCTTCAACCAAGTATCATCTTTCCTGTCTCTGAACAACCAGCTGGATATCAACCAATCTGGCTTCAAGAAAGGGCATTCAACCGAGACTGCATTGCTGTCGGTCACCGAAGCCCTGCAGATCGCAAAAGCTGCTTCCAAATCATCTGTTCTCATCCTCCTGGATCTGTCTGCTGCCTTCGACACTGTGAACCATCAGATCCTTCTGTCCACCCTCTCATCACTAGGCATAAGGTACTCCTCTCCACTGGTTTGAATCCTATCTCACAGATAGGTCCTTCAGGGTCACATGGAGAGGAGAGGTATCCAAAGCACATCAACTGACCACAGGGGTTCCCCAGGGTTCAGTTCTTGGACCGCTCCTCTTCTCCATTTACACCACATCACTAGGACCCATCATACAGGCACATGGCTTCTCTTACCATTGCTATGCTGATGACACCCAGCTCTACCTCTCATTTCAACCAGATGATCCCACAGTAGCTGTACGGATCTCAAGCTGTCTGGCGGACATCTCGGCATGGATGAAGGAACATCACCTACAGCTCAACCTGGCAAAGACTGAGCTTCTCATCCTCCCTGCCAAGCCGTCTCTACAGCACGACTTCTCCATCCAGCTAGATTCTTCCTCAATCACCCCATCAAGGTCAGTCAGAAATCTTGGAGTAATCTTTGATGATCAGCTGACCTTCACAGACCACATCACAACGACAGCTCGATCATGCAGGTTTGCTATGCACAACATCAGGGAGATCAGGCCTTTCCTAACTGAGCATGCAACACAACTTCTCGTCCAGGCCCTGGTCATTTCTAGGCTTGATTGCTGCAATGCTCTCCTGGCCGGACTTCCAGCAAGTGCAACTAAACCTCTACAAATGATCCAGAATGCTGCAGCTCGTCTGGTCTTCAACGAGCCCAAAAGGGCCCACGTCACTCCTCTGTTTATCTCTCTGCACTGGCTACCACTCGCTGCTCGCATCAAGTTCAAGGTGTTGACACTTGCTTACAGACTGATCTCAGGATCAGCTCCCTCCTACTTCCACTCACTTCTACAAGTCTACATCCCTACCAGAAGCCTACGATCAGTCAATGAGCGATGGCTCGTGGTACCATCACAGAGAGCCTCAAAATCACTCTCCAGAACATTCTCATTCACGGTGCCATGCTGGTGGAATGATCTGCCCACCCTCATCCGGAATGCAGTATCCCTGACAGCATTCAAAAGACAACTGAAAACTCATCTCTTCCGTGAGCACTTAACATAAAAAAAAAAAAACTTTTCCTTTAAATCCCTGCTTATCTGGCTTATGCTACTCCGAGCAATATCTGAACTTTGTATTTTAAGCACTTCTTGCGTTGTTTTTGTCTCTTCACGATGACTCGCTTGGTTTAGTCCTCAGTTGTAAGTCGCTTTGGATAAAAGCGTCTGCTAAATGACTAAATGTAAATGTAAATGTAGGTACAAAACTACGAATTGTGGATGGATGGCAAACCAGTTTTGGACCAGAACAGCCAAACCAGTTTTGGACCAGAACAGCCCGGTGAAAATTAACATTGTCCCACACAACCACAAATCTAGCAGGCTCCTGATCTGGATCAGGGACAAGCATTGTGTGAATTGCATCCAGAAAAGCGAGTATATGGCCGGTGTTGTACTGACCCAGTGTGGCATTGTGATGGAGGACCCCGTTTTGAGTGATGGCAGCACACATGGTTATATTACCCTCACGCTGTCCAGGGACATTGGTAATTGCCCTCGTTCCTATTACATTTCGTCCACGGCGCCTGGTTTTGGTGATGTTGAAGCCAACCTCATCCACATAAATAAATTCGTGGCGAATTACATGGGCATTCATCTCCAATACTCTCTGTAACAGACAAAATTATATACAGATGAGTAAATATGGTATGTCTGAAGAACTGGAAGTAGTGTTGCATACATACCTCTACAAAGTCATGTCGCAGATTCTTGACTCTGTCAGAGTTTCTCTCAAATGGCACCTTGTAAAGTTGTTTCATCGTCACTTGGTGTCGTTGGAGGATGCGTTGTATGGTCGACAGGCTTACAGCATTGATGTAGTTGAATATGGTGTCATTATTCAAGATATGCTCTCTTATCTCTCGAATCCTAATTGCATTGTTGGCCAAAACCACATTTATAATTGCAGTCTCTTGTACATATGTAAACAAGCATCCTCGTCCTCCATGATGTCTTTGCCTTTCCACTCTGTACAGAATTCAAACAGTATGTGTTCAGCATAGGAACTGTAAATCATTTCCAAAAAAAAAAAAAAAAGGTAGTACAGCATGATAACCAACCTCATTCATTCAATGCAGTGCAGTAAATGGATGGCTTAGAGTTACAAATGTTTATGCAATACTATGCAGTCATACGTATTTTACGGTACATTACTATAATGCTAAAATAGTCATTAGATAGTTGCATACCTGTTCTCATTTCTGAAGGTTCGAATTATGGACGCCACTGTAAATTGACTCAAGTTGAGCTGGACTCTCAGTCCAGCCTCTCTCATGGTCAAACTGTGGTTGATTACATGATCAACAAGTGTTGCCCTAATCTCATCAGAGATGGCTCTCCTTCCTTCTCTTATTTGTCCTCCTCCTCCTCCTCCTCCTCCTCCTCCTCCTCCTCCTCCTCCACCTCCTCCACCTCCTCCACCCCTTCCTCTTCCTCTTCCTCTTCCTCTTCCTCTTCCTCTTCCTCCTCCTCCTCCTCCTCCTCCTCCTCCGCCTCCGCCTCCGCCTCCGCCTCCGCCTCCGCCTCCGCCTCCGCCTCCTCCTCCTCCTCCTCCTCCTCCTCCTCCTCCTCCTCCTCCTCCTCCTCCTCCTCCTCCTCCTCCTCCTCCTCCTCCTCCTCTTGCTCTCTGTTCATTGTTAGCATCCATTGTTCAAAACAGGTAATCTGACCTTTGACCTATTTATAGGCCTATCTATACTAAAGTATAGCAGTGATTGGTTAGTGATCAGTTAAGCAATTAGTGTTTGCACATGTGAGGAGTGTGTCTGTGTGACCTGGTGAATAAGTGTAGCATTTTGATTGGTTGTGTTTGGACAAGGAAAGCAAGTCAGTTCCCGATATATCTTTGTGTTTTAGGTATAGAATTGTGTGTAGTGTTTTGAAAAAAGTGTTTTATGCAATTGAAAACTGAGTCGAAGGCTGAGAAATAGCTTATGGTTTTGAAGATTTGGCATGTAGTTTTGCACTTTGAGTGAGAGATTTCAAAAATCGTGTGACATGAAAAGATTTTGTGTGTAAGCAGTTGGTAAAAACTGTAAAATGTATATTTGTATTGATATTTTTTATTTGCATATTTATAAGGTTAATAACATTAATTGCGTCCTGTTTTAATAAGTAATAAGTAAAAAAAAACTAATAAAAGGTTAATAAGTAAAAACAAAATTTGTTTTTCACATGAACAAATGACTCTTATGAATCGGTTCTTTTATTGAATTGTGAAAAGATTCACGAATGCTGTGTCCCAAATTAAAGGCTGCACGAAAGGAAGTACACAATAGATGAGCTGCGTCCCAATTCAGAGGCTGCATCCTTCCAAGGGTGCATTCGAAGGCCGATATCACAGCGGCGTGACGAAGGCTCTCCAAATTCGAATGGTCTTTCAAATGCCACCTCCAAATGCGTCCTTCGTTTCATGTGCAATGAAGGATGCAACAGATGGATCCTTTGCATGCTTGCCCTAGAATTCATTGAGCCCCATGACGAAAGGATACATTTTAAACAAGTATTGGGTTTCAGCTTACTCAAATATCTAATGATGCAAATGTAAAAAAACACTGAAGCCTTTCAAATGTTGACTTATATCTTACTAAGATGTGATTATATATAGTTTATACTCTTAATTATTTACAGAAATGGTGAACATATTTAGACAGTTTTAGAACCCTGTTTTGTTTCAGACAGTTTAAAATAACTTTCAAGTCCAGTACAAACATTACTGTCACTCATCAACGGCAGCTGTCAAAGTTAATAGGGGACAGGAACAATCCTCCATAGACCGTCCCATTTAACCCCTTGTGTATACCCCAGAATTCATTGCAAGCCTGTGATGACATTTCTCTTTTTGAGAGACTTTTAATGGATGTATTGGGTTACCTTTCGAAAGCTACAATCGATGCTGCGCTGCTTAGCGCATTGGGGAACGTCTTTAATCGTGACCAGCTGTAAATATTGTGTGAAAACACGTCAATAGACATGATAGCCTCGGTGACGTCATCGGCGCGCACCCGCGACGCGAGGCTATAAATAGAGGAGCCACAGGTGCATCATCAAGATCTTTTTTCTTCAGATCACTCTGTGCATGTGTATGTCAAAAAACTATCTCTCTCTCACTATATGAGACAGCAGCAGAGTAAGCGTTGTGTTCCTCCATGCTCCCGTCCTATTTCTGAGCTGGATTCACACGATTACTGCTTTGTTTGTTTGGGGGAGGAGCACGCGGCTCTGGCTTTAGAGAAAGGCGAGTGCGAGTATTGTGAACTGTTCACGGTGAAAATGCTGCATTCTCGTCTGAACTATTTCCAGACCGCAGCCACATTACCATCTTGGGGCTCCCGCATGGATCTGTGTGATGAGCAAGAGACGGGTCCTTCCCTTTTGCTTGCTGTATCACCAGATCCACACATTCCCTCACGTGATCCACTCCGGTGCTTCTTCGGCTCGCACGGCGGACGATAATTTGTCTCTTGGGTCTGAGGACTATTAGCGGCCGTCTTCTGAGCATTCCTCTCGCGAAAATAAATCTGAATTGCTCGAGGTGGTCACTGCGTTGGCTGAACAGAGAATGGTTCTCAGAGATAATGTCTCTCCTCAACGGCTCGCCATGGGCGATTCCGGAGATAGGGACCTTCTGTCTCAGGCGCAGGGCATGATATTCCATCCCAGGCCCGGCCTGTGGAACCTTCATGTTTGGCCCCTGATGGGTACCAACTGAGGGACACTGGGCTTTCGCCTAATGTTATTGAAACCATTCTGAATGCTAGGGCCTCCTCCACTAGAAAGATTTATGCCAATAAATGGGGTTTCTTTGAAAGGTGGTGTACAGCACATAATGCAGATCCGGTCAACTGCCAGATTGCTTCAGTTCTGGACTTTCTGCAAGAAAAGTTGTCAACAGGCACATGTCCCTCCACTCTCAGGGTTTATGTGGCCGCTCTTTCGGCTTGCCACGCCTTGGTGGACGGGGTGTGACTCGGGAGGCATCCTCTGCTCGTTCGCTTCATTCGTGGGGCCAGGAGACTGAGGCCTCCCGTAAGAACCATGATTCCTTCATGGGACTTAACTATAGTCCTCGAGGGTCTGGTTGAGACCCCCTTTGAACCTCTAGAGTCAGCGTCTGACAAACTTCTGACCTTAAAGATGTTTTTTTATGGGTATTACCTCTCTAAAAAGAATTGGGGACATGGAGGCTCTGTCAATATCTCCATCCTGTTTAGACTTTGCCCCCGGAATGGTGAAAGTGACTTTGCATCCTCATCCTGATTACCTGCCCAAGGTACTTTTCTCAGCTGTTCATCCGCTCACTCTTGAGGCCTTCTGCCCTCCGCCGTTCATAACGCCGCATCAGGAGAGATCTCACAGACTGTGTTCAGTCCGTGTTCTTCAGGCTTACGTCCACCGCACCAGCCAGTGGCGTAAATCAGAGCAACTGTTCGTTTGTTATGGGGGCAGCAACAGGCTCATAAGATTTACAAAATTCCTAAGATTTTATAGTTTGGATGTTCATGCCACTCCGGGCTCTCATGTCCTTGTGTCAGCCTTCTTGCGTTCTTGTGAGCACACCTGCACAACCGTAGGGGTCCAGACACCTTCAAGCACGGCGGCGTGGGTATTCTCGTTCCCAATGCGCTAAGCAGCGCAACATCGTTTGTAGCTTTTGAAAGGGAACGGTTCGGGTTATTTGACTGTAACCTTGTTCCCTGAAAAAGCGGAACGAGATGCTGTGCTACTTTGCCGTGCTGATGATGTCACAGGACTGCTCTTCAGAAAAAAATGATCTTGACGATGCACCTGTGGCTCATCTATTTATAGCCTCGCGTCGTGGGTGCGCGCCGATGACGTCATCGACCAAGGCTATAGTACCTCCGGGTCAATTCTATTGACGTGTTTTCATACAATATTCACAGCTGATTACGATAAAAGACGATTTATACACTAAAGATTTATAAACTGTATATATATATAGCGGTTCAAATGTTGATATTACCAATATGCAATTTTATATAGTTTATATACTCCTTATTATGTAAATGGATAACAAGGTTAACATATTTAGACAGGTTGTGAACCCTATTTTGTTTTTAGGCAGTCGAATATTCTGAATCAACATTTGACTCAGCCGACAACCGCAAATAGTCCACTAATAGTCTCGAGCATTTGAGTCACGTGCAGACCACAAAACTGATTGAAGTAGCTTTGGTGGAAGATAGTGACTTGCAACGACTTACAGCTCATTTCTCTTTTTCTGTGAGATACTGAAACCACACATAAAACCCCATATGATATAACGTACGGTTCCGTTCACAAAGCAGGGGTTCGCCAGAAATATGGTTTTGAGTCCTGAAAATGTACGAGTGTGAGATTGGTTACAGAATGTGGTTGTCAATCCAGTAAATAACCTAACTATGAGTGAACATAGCTTTATTAAGCCCTCAAGTAAAGACTGACAACCGCATTCTGCTGCTGAGCATGGCATTGGCCCTAGAGCAAAATACTCTCTTCAAGTAGGCCTACCTCACTCATATACAGTCATGGTTATAGGCTCATTTTTCTCATTGTAATGAAGTGTAAATCATATCTACAAGTGTAATTGGGCTACTGTAACAAGGGGGAAAAAAACAAAAACATTTTTGCTCTAAAAAGTTTTTGTTGGGTCTTGAGATTGATTATACCTCTAAATCATAAAATTCATGAAAAAGCTTTGAAATTCCTGTTCTGATTTTAAAAAAAAAATGCATTTGCTCTCATTCTTTGACATTTTTAATTCCTCAGACTTATTTAAGTTTCCACAACTGTTCAAAGTTCATGAATATTAAATGAGCTAATCAGTGAAGTAGTTTATGATTGGTTGTCTGTTGCTAGCACTGCATAGTTTAAGGCAATATGGCAGTTTCATAACCAAGGGCTAAAAGCAGTAATAATTCTGTTTCAAAATTACAGGTATAAATTCTACTGAACCCATGATTAACGGTCCTTAACCTGGTGTTTATAATGTTAGTGTGAAAGATTTACACATTTGGGAGAAGCTTTTCCCCAAAGCAACTTATTGCATTCAAAGTACTTTAATTAACCCTCTATGGTTTATCGTCATTTATAATTCATATTGCCATTTGATTATATTTATTTATTATATTTATAATTCAGAGAAAAATGCATTTAAAATACAATGATAATATTCAATAAAAATAAAATAAAAAATAGAATTTCTTATCATCATATGACACCCCTTCAGCCAATAAAATTAAAATCTATTAGCCATGTGCTTAACATTTTTTGCAATAAGGAAGTGAAGGAGACATCAGCACATGTTAGGTCACATGCTGTCAAGGCTCCATCATTTTAGACTATGAAATACATATCAGTTAAATTTAAAAAATATATATCATTGGACATCCAAATGGGTTTTCTCAAGTTTTTGGTCATTTTGAATGCACATTTTGTAAAATCAATTATTCAAAGTCCAAAAATCTGTGTATTATGCATAAATGACAAAGTCATTTTAGGGGATACATATTGATGTAGCATAAAACTTACTAACAATAACCTAAAACACAGGCAAAAAGGCTATACTGCCTGCCAGTAATGAACGACAGTGCCAAGAAGATAGAGAGGAAAAGCTGTACCTTTTCCAGAAAGGTGATGATAGTGACGGCAGTGCATCAGAAAATAAAGTCATGAGAAAGGAAGAAGTTGAAGATCATGGAGGATAGAAGCATTCAGGGCTGTGCAACAGGTCAAAATTGAGTTACATGTGGAAAGTGTGGGCTACACTGAAAAAGAAGAGTCTTGTTGATTTTCATTTGCGCTTCAATCTTTGTTTTGGAATTCCAAGAACGAAACAATGTTTTTGATGCTTTTTGAAACACTAAGACATGATTTCACTACTTTCCAGGCAGTGAAATTGCATCCAAATTAGTTTTTGACATTTGTAAATGCGAGTTCCAAATGAAATATAGTAGCACAAGATGAAATGGGATTTTAATAATGCTTTTTAATATTTTTTTGAAACACAAAAAACATTTCACTACTTTTCAGATAGTGAAAATGCATTTGAATGTGTGTTAAGTTAAACAATGGCAAAAATAGTTTACACACTCAGTTATGACGAAACCCTAAAAAAGGGTCAAAGGTCAGATTTTTAAAACAAATTTTGGAAAATGATTTTAGTCTTAAATATATGTAAAATATAATGTATTTTTTTTATTTTTTAGCTGTGATTTCATAATCAGTCACAGAGGGTTGAAAATGCATTTCAATCAAACCTTGGCATTGCTAGTGCCATGCTTTACCATTTCGAAATTCATGAAATATGCATCATATTGGTGCACATACAACTAGTCTGGTCTCTTTATTCTATTTCTGTGACTCTATTATTAAAGCTATTTTTTATGCCACCTTTATAAGAAGTAGCATGACATCTGAGTATTTCTTCTGAAGTTACCATTTCCAGGATGTCTGTGGTTGGTCCTGAGTTCCTGAAAGCCATACACAAAGACACAAAAGCACATAAAAGGCATTATCTATCAGTCTCTCTTCTCCATCATGCCTGATTCTCTCTCTTTTCCTCTCGTTTTCTCTGTCTTAGCACATGATGAAAGACAGGCTGACGCAAATGAAAGAGATTTGTTTTCTTCCTTTCAACAAATCTTCGGTTGGAGCTGCCAGAGTGGAAACACACTTCACCGACCACTGGTCTCTCTCCCTACCTCTCTCTCTCTCTCTCTCTCTCTCTCTCTCTCTCTCTCTCTCTCTCTCTCTCTCTCTCTCTTTCTCTATTCACATCCACATCCACATCCTCCACATCCACACACAAACACATACCATAACAAAGAATCTGGTTCATGCTGGTTCGTAGCCTTCTGTTGCTGTTTTATTTCTTAATTTTGTGATTTCAGACTTTATTTGCTTTTATAGGCTTTTGCGTAGGCAGTTACAGAAAAGGAGACTCCTGGGAAAACAGACAAACCACAAAAAGGAATTGCTATTTCTCAATGTCGCTGTCACAATGACAATGCGTGTGCGACTGTGGGCTAGAGTGCATTAATGCACTTCTGTCAGAAGCCCAAAACCCCACGGTTCCATTTTAACTAGGACCAGCTGACGCGTACCAGGTTGGTTGTGACTGCTCATTTCCTTCCCTGCTTTGAATGCAAGCATATGTACACACCCTCATCTGAACAAAAATGGCAGCTCTCCCTCTGAAACATGGCAGGCATCGGCAGGAGGGTTATGAGTGAAATCAGTCGGAGTTGTTGCTAATTGAGTCCACAGACAAGACGCATGCGGACATCGCAAAATGAAACCTTCACCTGGGAACCATCAAACCTAAACTGAGGGGGTTGCAGACTAATGGCTTCCAGACTTTCAGTGTGTGTGAAGAGTAATTGAAATGGTCACATTAGCTCTTATTCTGTCAGGCGTCTCTTTGGCAGCCCAAGTTGCCACACAGCTCTCATTGCCAATAAAAACTTTATTTGAGGACAAATCCCTTCTTTTCTTTTTGAAGCAAGAAAGAAAGAAAATTAAAAGTCATATAAAGAATAACAAGATGCAAAGTGAAGAGGTATAGATATGCAATGAGCTGGAGAGCACCACGTGATGTCATGCCTCATTTTGCTGCCGCTCTCAGTCAGAGCCCAGGAGCCACGGGTTGATCTTCATCATCTTCGTTCATTTTTTATTTCCATATTGATGACAAAAACCGCTTACTGTGAAATTGAAGTGAGAGAATGTACGATCGGCACACAAACGTTCACCACCAAATTGCGTGCGCCTGTGTGTGCGTACCTGCACGGGCGGCGGTGAATGTTGGATGGAGATTGTATGAGCCAGCGGGAAGCCTTCTGGGTAATTTAAACATTCTACAAGCCTAAAATGGCTTGTCAGAAAATTAAAGGGAGGGGGTGTTGGTTTGAAGTCGAGCACGAGAAAAGTGTTCTGGCTCTTTTCAACAGTTATATTCTGGGTGTGTATTTCAGGATGGTGAGGATTTCATGTATAGTATAATTAGGCATGATTAGGGTATTTAAGATTAAAAAATGTATCCACACTGTTTTAACACTCCATAACTGGATGACAGAAGTGGAACGTTATAACAAACATGTCAGAGTCAGCAATACACTGCATGTGTGTGGTCAGGCATATCGCTGTCTATGCATGTGACTGACTTTCCAATGATGAGAGAAAAGAATAAATCAGAATAAATCAGCATGGTTGACTATTTAATAAGACATGCAAGTCATGTCAGTGGCTGTTTATGAATCTGTGTGTGTCTTAGTGTGTGAATCTGCGTACATATATCTTATATTTCACCCCCTGTCAAATAAATTAGGCTTCTCAAATAAAAGAAATGAGGCTTGGCATTGCCATCATGGTAACCAGGGCCTACTGTTGTTGCCGGGGTAATGTGATGTTCCGTC
Organism: Meda fulgida; assembly: GCA_030578275.1. Classification (NCBI taxonomy): domain Eukaryota; kingdom Metazoa; phylum Chordata; class Actinopteri; order Cypriniformes; family Leuciscidae; genus Meda; species Meda fulgida. Next base: position 23,192,454 of record CM060634.1, on the reverse strand, counting down.
TGTGCCAGATGGATGATGTTGATAAATGCTGCGGATTTGGAATAGGAAAAGCTTGGGAAATGTTGGGGTTTCTCATGGTCTCCAGAGAAAGACTGCTAATGATTATGGTTTTTGTGTGTGTGGCTTTTCTTACTGACAGAGATTATGTCTAAATCTTGTCAACTGCTTGTTGTTTAACTTAAAAATTTAACAGCTAAAAGTTGTTTTTTTCATGGGTGAAAAAGTTGATCCATATCTTGGTTTTCATCTTAAACATCTGTTTTTCTTAGTATACACAGTATGTTTGTGTGTCTGTGTGTGTTGTGTATTTATGAATAAATGTAACCCAGCCCTCATAGTTTAGACTTGATCAGATAGTTTCTTTGTGTGTATTCCTGTACTTGATTTGGGACATGCATGTATTGGAGTACGTGTGTGTGTGTGTGTGTGTGTGTGTGTGTGTGTGTGTGTGTGTGTGTGTGTGTGTGTGTGTGTGTGTGTGTGTGTGTGTGTGTGTGTGTGTGTGTGTGTGTGTGTGTGTGTATTCCTGTCTCTGATTGCTGTTTGTTTGATCTGCACTGCTCCTTTAATCAGTGCTAGGCCCCTAAAGAGTTAGTGGAAGGAAGCCCCTTCAGACAAGCCTAGTCTCCTAGGAATAACAAAGCTACTCATCTGAACTTGTGGCTGTGCATGTAAGACAAAAGCATTACCATCTTATTTTGGTTATTTTGTGTTATATTTATGGTATATATTAAAATGTGCTATCATTACTAGTAATGTTGTAATGCTGAATAATATATATACACCACCTTTCAAATGTTTGGGGTCTTAGATTTTTAAAAAATGTCTTTGGAAGAAGTCTTTTATGCTCACAAAGGCTGCATGAAATTTTTTAGTAGTTTAAATTAACTGTTTTCTATTTTAATATATTTTCAAATGTCATTTATTTATCTGATGGCAAAGCTGAATTTTAGCTGTTCACGCCATGCCATAATTACCGTAATTTCATGATGACAACATTTAGTGATGTTACTACTATGTCCTTGGGCTGAGAATTATACCGTGAAACATGTAATCTGGATTACATAATCAGATTCCAAAAATTTGATTCAAATTTTGTCATTGTATTTTACATGATGACATTTTATTCTCACAATGACAGTAAATTATTCATAATTCATTGATTTCCCCCATTTCTTCTTTTTTATCTTTTACATTTTCGTTTAAAAAAAAAAGCCTTCGTAATTCCGTTCAGAATGTGTTTCAGGTTGTGGGACTGCGCACACAGACCAGCCATTAGTCATGTGACTATCACTGAAAACCGAGACCCACAGCATTTGATCACGGGGTTAACAGAAGTCATTTCACTTTTAACAAGTGTTTTCTCAACATTGCAATATTGCATATCTAATCAGCTCCTGACAAACACACAAATTAGTATTTGAATTATAACTCAGTGAGTCATTTAACCATATATTTGAAAGGCTTTTGTATTTTAAACACATTAAAATGTACAAATTCATGTAATTTCATATTTACATGCAATTCAGGGATTCCTCAACTTTTTTTGTCAGCTGAACCACTTTGACCAAATATATTTAATTGATGGACCCCCTGAGATTTTAAGTTGATGTTGTACAAGTTGATGTTTTGTCATGCAATTCGGAATCTGTAACTGATTACTTGAATAATCCAAGCTTCTCGTGATTGTTTCTAGTGCTTTATAATTGTTCCCACCTGCAAGATCAAGATATAGAGCGAGGGCAAAAAAGGTGAGTGGCCGAAATCACTCCTCTTGTCACATCAAATGCAATTCCTCATGACTCCCACTTTCTCCAGCCGTTCTGTGATTATCAGGAAAGATTTCTGAGCAGCCTCGTGCCCTTGTGACCAGTGCATCAGGAGTTCAAATCGCCATAGTCAGCTCAATAGCTTTCCTGTGCTTCATGTAGTGTGTGTCTGAATCATGGACATCAGTTACCCAATCAAACACAGTCACAAACGCTTTTTCCTTGGCCTTGTATTCAACATCTCACCTCATCAGCAAGTATGTGAAAGGGTGGCATTATTTAGATATATTTTTGTGAAAGCAATTACCCTTGGTATATCAAGGCAAAAAATAAAAATAAAAAAAGGAAGGTAAAAATGATTCATGAGGTTTATAATGTTTTCCTTTACGATTAGGGTTCTTGTTAGTAGTAATACAGGTTTGGATAAAATTCTGAATTTAAGATTTGGGAAAGGAAGTCTTCCACCCTGGTCCATAAGAAGAAAAAAAAGGCATTTAAAAGTTTGATGCTTTAAAAAAAACATTTTTTAATACTTTTCTTAGCAAAGATGCATTAAATTGAATAAGTTGACAGTAAAGACATAATGTTGCAAAATATTTCTGTCTAATAAATGTCTAATTTCCATTCCACAAAAAATCCTGAAAAAGTCTATCATGGTTTCATAAAAAATATTGAGCTGCACAACATGTTTCAACATTGATAATAATACAAACGTTTTTAAGACTTAAGATGGCACCGGACTAATAACATAACAGTAATTGAAAATGTAGTAAAATAAATTTTTTTTAAAATTTAAACATTTCAGAATACACAATTGATGAAATAAATGTAGCCTTAGTGAGCCTTCTCTCAAAAACATAAAAAAAACATACTAACATATTGTATAGTATACAGATCATTTATTTTGTATTATAAATTATATGAATTACAGTAAATATAATGAAAATTATTTTTAATAATATTACAAATAGTTTTTTTTTAGTTTTGTTTATCTAACAGGGACAATACACAGGGCATTGCTACACATAGACAACCGATGCCGTGTACATAGGGCATATACCGCAAAGCTAGTTTGCGGCCCTCGTCCCTGGTTAGGCTTTTACATAAAATCAAAACGTCCAAAACAAAAAAAGAACGAACACAATCATCACAAGGAACAAAGCAAATACAAATACACACATGTATACATGTGTGTATATGTTGTACCCAAAAAAAATCAACAAAGGCATATTGACATACCTAAACACATCAACTTTACAAACAACTTCATAAAAACAATGTAACTAATCTGAGAAAGACTCAATGTTCACATCGCTGTATACATTTTAGCCATTGTTTCAGCTTTGTAGAGAAAACTGTGAGTTCTGGTTGCAACTTTAGATCTACAGGTATGGTGTTCCATAGATGTGCACCTTTCTCTGAAAAGCATGATTGACCCACAGCAGTTCTGCATCTCCGAACTCTACAATTTTCACTTACCGCCCCTCTGGTCTTTACCCCATCACTGCTGTATTTTTCTATCAACTGACAGATTACATCTGGGGCAAGGCCATACATACACTTGAAGTGTTTTTATAAATGAGAACTTTAAAAAATTATCAAAACTTAACAAATCATACTTCTGAACAATTTGACAATGATCCCATTTCATTGGTTTCTGATCCATCACTTTTAAAGTTTGGTTATGTAATGACATTACGGGTTTAACCACTGATTAAGAAGCCTGACCCCAGATTATTGCACAATAGGTCATATGTGATAATATCATAGTATGCATATACATTTGAGCTGCTTTAAGAGATATACATGGTCTTATCATACGGAAACAGTTCAAATTTGTCTTAATAGTCTTAGACATTTTCTTAATATGGCTATCAAACTTAAGTTTAGAGTCTACAATGACACCTAAATATTTAAATTCACTCACTTCCTTTTTTCATTTTGGTCAATTTTGATTTTAAATCCATCCAGCACTTTGTTCTTTAGTGAAAAACACATAGAAACTGTTTTGTTATAATTTAAAGTTAAACAGTTATCCTGCAGCCACTGGGAGACACTTACCAGTTGTCTGGTTAACATTTCTGCAGCCAAATGAGAGGTTTCTGCTGTTACATAAATAATTGTGTCATCTGCATACATTTGACAACCGACCTCCTTGCAACTTTCAGGTAGATCATTTATATATAAACAAAAAAGCAAAGGGCCCAATATTGAACCTTGTGGTACACCTAATTTGCATTTTTGAACTGATGACTTTACACCACTAATTTTAACTTTGCTGTATACAATCCAGGTATGATTTAAACCTGTTTAAAGCTTGTTGAGAAAAGTTAATTTATTTCAATTTATTTATAAGTACTTCATGATTTACAGTATCAAAGGCTTTTTTAAAGTCTAAAAATACTGCTCCCACTACTTTTCCTTGATCCAAACTACTTTTTATTGTATCTATATAATTACATGTAGCCATTTCTGTTGAAATTGCTTAAAGTTTAAGAGATGATGAGTAATTCATTAATTGTTCAGCCACTAACTTTTCTAAAAATTTGGAAATTACTGGAGTAATCGAGATGGGTCTATAATTACATACCTCACCAATCTCTCCAGACTTAAAGACTGGGGTCACCACAGCCATTTTACAATTTTGTGGAAACTCAACAGTTTAAATTGATAAATTTAACAAATGCTAGTGGTCTTACCAGTATTTCACTATGTTTTTTAATAAAAGAAGCGTCTAAACCGAAGATATCTTTAGCTTTTTAACTGTTTAGTTGATGAATAATTGTATTGACTTTATCTTGATCAACCTGTGAAATATTAAAAGATGAAGATGAATATCTTACTGTGTCATCTGATAAAAAAAAACAGAATTTAAATTTGCTGCGAGTTCTTGTACTGATTTAACAAAAAAAGGTATTAATTTTATTTGCAATTTCCAAAGCATCAGTGCTGACTTTTCCATTTATATTCAATTTTATTGTCTTTACTTTGATTAGTTAATATTATTCATATGTTTCCAAATAAATGAGCTATTGCCCTGTGAGTCAGCAAACAACTGCATAAAATAAGATGACTTTGCTTTTCTCAGTTCACTAACCTTTTTATTCCTAAAATCTTTAAATATCAATATATCTGTTTGTAGCTTTGTGGATATAGATTTTTTCAATACCACATCCCTCTTTTTCATTAGCAGACGAATATAATTATTTATCCAAGGCAAATAAACTTTTCTCCTGTTATTTTTAAAGGAGCATGTAAACTTCTGGATTGTATTTGCAAGAGTGTCCATCAAAAAATCATCCATCACAGCACTCATTCAGATTCTCAATTTGATATAAACTCTCCCAATTTATGTTATTCCACTCATTTTCAAACTGAGACATTTTCTGCTTGGGAATTCCAATTTGTGAATTATTAGCTCTAGTTCCCCCCCAAACAGCTCTGAAATTGTTGTTTTCTTAATTTTCGGACAATCAAAGTCAAATTATGATCAGACAAACCTGTTAACAAATTATACATTTTAGTAATTCGCTCTGGTTTATATGTAAAAATTAAATCTATCAATGTTTTACTGGTTTGGGTGATTCTTGTAGGACTCGTTATCATTTGATGCAGTTTATGTTTAGATGCAATCATTTTAAGTTTATTTTTCTTACTGTTATCCAACCAATTTATATTAAAATCTCCCAATAAAATTGTTTCAGCACGACAATTAAGCGCAGTTCATCAAAATCATGATAAAACGAATTGAGAAGGAGGGTTATATAACATCATATTATTAAAATTCATTCTTGCTGATAACACTACATTTAAAATTTAATATTCTAACCCAAAAGTCTCCAATTCAACCACAGAATATTTAAAAATATCTCTAATATAAACCAATACCCAACCTCCTTTACCGGCCAATCTATATTTCCTGTATAACCAGGGACATCAATCATATTTGTAGAAATGTCAGTGTTTAACCACGTTTCACTCAGTGCTAAGAAGTCCAAATTAGACTCACTCAATAAATGTTGTACCTCTTCTCTTTTTGATAAAACACTACGTATATTAAGATGACCTCCAAAAATACCTTTTGGTTTTGACTTTGAGTCCCAGATCACTTTTGCATGATTCACTGTTTGAAAGTATTTCAATTCTTTATGCTTGCGTGCCGCATAACCAAAAGATCCTTTACCAGTATGTGGTTTTGATGACTTTTTAGCAAATTGTTCCACTTTAGGCATGTTGTGCATACAGTATGTGCCTGTTCAATGTGAAGAGCAGAGTTGGTGGCTAGTTTTGCAATGCATTTCCCATAGTCTCCTGTTGGGATACAAAAAAAAGATCCATATTCTCCACTTCTGCTGTTCCAACAATTACTGAGCTCTGTTTGAATTCCATGAAGGAGCCACTGTTCTGTGCAAGGCCTGTAGAAGGCTTCACCACTTTAACACCATGTGTGTCCAGTGCCCACTGCAGACACCCTTCAGACCGCATATCAGCAGACAGACCCAAACTGATGTTATTTGAAGGGCCTGGGTTTAACTGTATATCACCACTTAGCAGGAGCAAAAAGAACAGTACTTTCAAAACATGTCCTTTCCTTCTGCCCTTTAAACGTTGTTTAACTTTGTTTGTGGTATGAAGTTTTTGATAAATTTGCCAACAAGTTAAGTAAAAAACATGATATCCATATCATAAAAATTCAGTGTTGATATACTAGCCATAGGTGAAGCAGGGACAGAGATACTTGATGTTTCATCGTCAGTGAGGCTCAGACGCTGACCAGATGGGAAACAAAGAAACCACATACAGAGTAGCCATATGTAGACACACCTTTTGTTTCTGAAGATGGTACTTGGTTTTTCCCTTTGGTCTTGATACTGTTGATTATATCAGTCCTTTAAGTCGAAATCCAGTAATTTAAATGAACAATCCATAACCAATCGGTTGCTATAGAAATAGGTGGTATTTTATATTTCTTTCTATATCATAAGGCCTATATAACTTTCACATTTCAAGACATCCTCAGGCCAGTATTCCTAGTTTGTCTTTATGACCTTCCTTGTTGAAACATTTAAAATCCAACTTGTGGGGACATTTAAAGTAGTCCACACTGTTTTAAAGACTCTACAAATCAGTCAAATTTGCTTTAAATCAAAATAACGGCAACAGGTTTAGGAGTAGGATTTTAATATATCAAATATCATTATTTATCAGAGGTCCTCACTGATGCACCTTCGGAAGTCTGTGTGTGAGTTTGTGCTCAGGATGTGGAACCAGAAGACATCTGTTGTTTCTTATCAGATTATCGCTCAAACACAGATTTAACATAATTAAGCTAATTAACCTTATTTAAAGCCCATTAGAGCAGTTTATGTGCAGAAGATTGTGGAGACATAGGTCAAGTTTGTTTGATATTTGACACTTTTCTTTCTCTCTCTCTCTCTCTCTCTCTCTCTCTCTCTCTCTCTCTCTCTCTCTCTCTCTCTCTCTCTCTCTCTCTCTCTCTCTCTCTCTCTCTCTCTCTCTCTCCCTCTCTCTCTCTTTATAGTTATGTTAATATGATTGTGGCCTTCATCCCCATAAAATATTGTGCTAACATGCATAGCACAGAGCCATCTTTGTAAATGCTAAAAAAAGATACGTAGAATGATCACTGTGCCAGAGTAAATGTATATGTTGAGATACACACTTCAAGCCATTCAGACATGAACAGACATTATGTGCTACACAGTATGTGAGTTTTGGACTGACTAATTGTTTTTCTGTTAAACCACTGAGTAGTCTAAAACCTCTCACCCTGGCGACCGGTGAATGTTACGCCTTCCACTCTCACTGTTGATCTGAGATTTTCATCAAAGTGACTATTATATTCTCTAGCATATCTCTGTCATCAACAGAAATTACCAGTGTTTTTCTTTGAGTAATATACAAGTGTATGTGTGGGTGTTATCGTGGAGTGAGTCGTATTTATGTTTTCAGCCAAAGTAAAGACAGTACGACTTTCCTTTTGATTTTTATTATTGCACGTCTAACAGAAACCCAGAAATAAAACAGTTCACTGCATTTCTCTCTTAGTAAACTCAAAATTGTAAAATCAATGAAAAAAAAGAACAACCCCATATCCATGTGTTTACAAGAAACACTGTCATAAGCAACAAATTTCCTATTTTCATTTTATCCAATGCGTGACTTTGATGTGAATCCGTGACTTCTAACTTTTTGTTGCCAGTGGTTTTGCATCTGTTTTGAATTAATCTGAGGTTTTCTTGTTTTTCAACATCAGTACAAGAAAATAAGTCATACAAATAGTCACGCAAGAGGTCAGTGCTTTGTTTTTCTTTCTTTAAAATAGAGTAAATGGAATAGTGGAGGGTGCCAGCCACTGATTGGCGGTTTAGATTAGACAGTTCAATTGATGTTCAATGAACAGTAGTAGCCAATGAGAACGCTTGCTTCTGCAAGAATAGAAGTATATACCACTGATGGATGATGTTTAGTTGTGTTTCTTGGTTGCTTACAGATGAAACTTGCGTTATTGTTCAAAAGATTTGTTATGTTTCTGAAAGAAGTCTCTTTTGCTGACTAAGACTGCATTTATTTGAACTGAAATACAGTAAACAGTATTGTAAATATTGTTACAATTTAAAATAACTGTATTCTATTTTAGTATATATTTTTAAATATGTTTATTCCTGACATGGCTAATCTGCATGTTCTGCAATTACTCCAGTCTTCTTTTATTTTTTTTATAAAGTTGAAAAGAACTACATTCATTGGAAATAGAAATATCTGTAGTGTCACTGTAATGTTAATCAATTGAATGCATCCATGCTGAATAAAAGGATTAATTCCTTAAAAAAATATTACTGATCAAAACATCAGATCAAAACATTTTAAACATCAGCGTATTTCTATTTCTTTCTTCAACTTGGATCATTTTGACTCCTGCTTAAAAAAAAAAGTCTGTTATGATAGCAAAGTTAAAGGAGGATTGGTGTCAGGAAACTAGATTTGTAAATAAAGCTGATTGTCCAAACCTCTTAGTGCTAGAAACACTAAACCGCTCATGTCATCTGCACACAAGCATCCCTCAACACTCTTACACACACACACACACACACACACACACACACGCACACACACACGCACGCACGCACGCACGCACGCACACACACACACACATGATTTTATTTTCTTTATGTTTCGAAAGGTGAATGAATTAAATGAAAACAAAATCTGTCGGATAATGCACAGATACAGATGAGATATGCTTCGAGTGAGGAAAACAAAGAAAAATGGATAGAAAGCATTAAGCACTGAAAAGACATTGGAATCATCAAGTGAGCCAAAAGAGTATGACAGAAAATGAGATTAAACAACTTGATGAAAGGTTAGTCTCTCAGTCAGTCAGCAACCCTTAAACAGAGGAGAGATGGTGAACTCTCGTCGGTGTCACTCAGTCGTCAATCTAAGTGGCAGGAGAACCACAGGGGCCCGTGTCGCCGGGCGGAACTTGTCTTTCAACCACCCAGCAGCTGCTGGGATATCACGACAAGAACTGGAACACAGCCCAGCTGCCCTGACCCTTTCTTTCCCTCTGCCTCTACACACACACACACACACACACACACACACACACACACACACACACACACACACACACACACACACATCCCAAACAATCTAGCACAATCAAAAAAAGAAATATACTAAAGACACACCCAATCTTATATCAACATCGCCACTCACGGAAAGAGTCACACACATACTCAATTTCACGCACATACACAACTAGGCACACTAAACATAAATATTTATGTTACTTTAGTGTAGACTATTTATTTTCATCCATTTTATACATGACCATTTTATCCATACACAATTTTTACTTTAGGATGTCAAGTCTAGTTTTTTTTTTGTTGCACATACACTCTCACATACACATTTTGTAAAATAAAAAAAAGGCAATTGTGTGTACAACACAAGCATGTGTTTGTGAGAAATGGAACCCACTGATCCTTAGCTGGAGTCTGGGTGGCTGGAGTGTGTGTGTGTGGGAATGGGAACCCGAGGCCCCTTTTCCAGCTGCTATACTCACTTTTCTTTTCTTCCTTTATTTGCCTCTCTTTTGTGGTTCTTCCTTTTCTTTTCATCCTTCTTATGGGTCTCTATGACTTGTTTGAAAGGCTTCTCTCAATGAACCTCAGAGCAAGAAAGAGACTGAGAGACGAAAAACATTAAGATGTTTAATTCAACTTGCCTACTGACTGTCTGAATTAATATGCACAATTAATTAAAACTTAAAAGGTGCAGAATTTCTTTCCCATTAAAATGTTTTATGAACAGAAAATGTATAGTATTGTTTTGAAAAATGATTTTTTATTTATCAGAATATATACAGGTCCTTCTCAAAAAATTAGCATATTGTGATAAAATTCATTATTTTACATAATGTAATGACAAAAACTAAACTTTCATATATTTTAGATTCATTGCACACCAACTGACATATTTCAGGTCTTTTATTGTTTTAATACTGATGATTTTGGCATATAGCTCATGAAAACCCCAAATTCCTGTCTCAAAAAATTAGCACATTTCATCCGACCAATAAAAGAAGTGTTTTTAATAAATAAAAAGAAGTGTTTTTAATAAATAAATAAAAAGCCAACCTTCAAATAATTATGTTCAGTTATGCACTCAATACTTGGTCGGGAATCCTTTTGTAGAAATGACTGCTTCAATGCGGCGTGGCATGGAGGCAATCAGCCTGTGGCACTGCTGAGGTGTTATGGAGGCCCAGGATGCTTCGATAGCGGCCTTAAGCTCATCCAGAGTGTTGGGTCTTGCGTCTCTCAACTTTGTCTTTACAGTATCCCACAGATTCTCTATGGGGTTCAGGTCAGGAGAGTTGGCAGGCCCATTGAGCACAGTAATACCATGGTCAGTAAACCATTTACCAGTGGTTTTGGCACTGTGAGCAGGTGCCAGGTCGTGCTGAAAAATGAAATCGTCATCTCCATAAAGCTTTTCAGCAGGTGGAAGCATGAAGTGCTCCAAAATCTCCTGATAGCTGCTGCATTGACCCTGCCCTTGATAAAACACAGTGGACCAACACCAGCAGCTGACATGGCACCCCAGACCATCACTGACTGTGGGTACTTGACACTGGACTTCAGGCATTTTGGCATTTCCTTTTCCCCAGTCTTCCTCCAGACTCTGGCACCTTGATTTCCGTATGACATGCAAAATTTGCTTTCATCCGAAAAAAGTACTTTGGACCACTGAGCAACAGTCCAGTGCTGCTTCTCTGTAGCCCAGGTCAGGCGCTTCTGCCGCTGTTTCTGGTTCAAAAGTGGCTTGACCTGGGGAATGCGGCACCTGTATAGGCCATTTCCTGCACACGCCTGTGCACGGTGGCTCTGGATGTTTCTACTCCAGACTCAGTCCACTGCTTCCGCAGGTCCCCCAAGGTCTGGAATCGGTCCTTCTCCACAATCTTCCTCAGGGTCCGGTCACCTCTTCTCGTTGTGCAGCGTTTTTTGCCACACTTTTTCCCTCCCACAGACTTCCCACTGAGGTGCCTTGATACAGCACTCTGGGAACAGCCTATTTGTTCAGAAATTTCTTTGTGTCTTACCCTCTTGCTTGAGGGTGTCAATGATGGCCTTCTGGACAGCAGTCAGGTCGGCAGTCTTACCCATGATTGCGGTTTTGAGCAATGAAACGGAGTTTTTAAAAGCCTCAGGAATCTTTTGCAGGTGTTTAGAGTTAATTAGTTGATTCAGATGATTAGGTTAATAGATCGTTTAGAGAACCTTTTCATGGTATGCTAATTTTTTGAAACAGGTTTTTGGGGTTTTCATGAGCTGTATGCCAAAATTATCAGTATTAAAACAATAAAAGACCTGAAATATTTCAGTTGGTGTGCAATGAATCTAAAATATATGAAAGTTTAATTTTTATCATTACATTATGGAAAATAATGAACTTTATCACAATATGCTAATTTTTTTAGAAGGACCTGTAAATATATCAATATCAGAAGTCTTAAAGCTGTTTTATTTTTTACATCGAGCAGATTGCCTCATGGGGGCGGGCTTATGAGAGCACATGAGCAGCTGAATACTAAATTTATAACCCCCAGTTATTGGATGGCTGACGGGAAATCAGGCATTACTACAGTGGCATCAGTAACTGAAAACATTTAAAGTTTTGGGAAAAGTTAATTTTAAAAGTAATGCAATGCAATATTGAATTACTCCTTAAAAAGTGACTAATTGCGTTACTTTTTATGGAAAGTAATCTGATACTTTTGTGTTACTTTTTCTCACCTGGGCTGGCTTGCTTTTCTTTTCTTTTCTTTTCTTTTTTTTTTTTGGTCACTTTTCAGACCAAAACTTAAATGAATAAGTCTCAGGTTGAAGAAAATGCAAATTCACGCCTGTACAGTAGATGGTACAGCTCAAACCTTTTAGCTGTGCTGGCAATGTTTATTTTTGAGAAAAAAACGCTATCTGCGTTTTGCACTCTCAAGCTAATTTTTCCGTGTTTAGTGCATGGCCCACAATGGTTAAAGTGAGATTAAATACATAAAGTATAGCCTATTTGTGTTATTTAATTATGTCAGGTTTGCATATTCTAAATTTTTCTCTCACTGTTTTTATTCATTATGAGGAATACTGAATCTGTTTTTGTGAGAGGAGTAAACGCATGCTCACATTTTGTCTAGAAGTATCATGTTTACACAGTGCATAAAACGCTTCTGCACTTACGATTTCTCTCAACGTGGAAACTGGAGAGGTGTTGAATAAATGTGAAAAAAACTTGTTACTTATTTTAAAAAGTAACTGAGATAATTATTTATAAATTTAAAAGTAATGTATTGCTTAACTTTTAGTTTGAAAAATGTGTTACACCATTTACTTTTGTCTAACATTAATGTCACTATTGTGCAACATAAGCACACAATTACTGATTGCACCTTTAAACACTCCAAAATCCAAATAACATACTTTTTCTAATAAGAATTTTTTATTTTGTCAATTTTCATGTATGTCCACACACGTCATGCTTTTTTTCTTTGGCGCAGTGTTTAAATGGATGTGGGTTTGTTTGCCATTTTCAGATCCAACTGCAAAATGTATAGTGATTTCACAGCGTCTGGTTATTCTCTTGACAGCTACTTGATGATGGCTTAAGGACATATTTTCAGGGACTTAGGTAAAGTAAAAGTCTCATGTGCTTGTCAGGGCTTTTAAAAATAACAGAGCTGACACGATTGGTGCTGGACCGGTCGACATTTGAGTACGCTGGAATCCTGTGTGAGTGTCTGACAGTTTCAGTGTTTTAAGAAAAACATTAACACATCACAAATTCCACCCCCTCCCATAAAACATCTGTCAGTCATTAGGGACCCTTCCCCCTCACCCCTGAGGGCTCGAGAAACAACTTTTGACCCCTGACCCAAAGCATAGAGCTCCACTTAATGTTGCCCCCTTATTTCCACACACAGACATTCTCTCTCTTTGTCTTTCTCTGTTACTTGAACACAGAATTATCTGTAAAATAGTTAACAAAGACATTTATATAATTAGTGAAAAAGCAAAATCATATTTGTCTTAGTCATATCATTTTGCTTTCAATGCCACATGTGACATTAGTATTAACATTTTTCTTTACTATTCAAAATGTTTTTGACAGAAAAATAAGACTTTAAACCGATTCATATTTACAGTGACCCTTTAAAGTATTTATGAGACCTCTATTTATATTTTTCCTTATTCATTTCTTAGTCCTCTTTTTTTCTTTAATTTTGTGTTATGATTTACTCCCTATTTCTTTTATCCACTTTACCACTCTCATCTTGTCCACCTTGACATATTGCCAGTATATATCATCCTTCTTCAGTGTCTTTGAGTGCATTTCATTGTCTCATTCTACTCACCCTCAAATCAATAACAGACACATTAGCGTTTGGTGAGGGGGAAGAATACAGGTGATCCTGTATCGATCAGGAGTCAAAGACACACAAATGCTCTTTCATGCACATGTGCACACTCTCTTGAAACATAAAGTGCAGTTCATGGATCCAGCTATCCTTCTAATGTCTTAAATACCCTAAACAATTCCATCAGAGAGAACTAGCTTGAGAGATCTCGTAAACAAAATGACCAAAAAAAATGTATAATGGAAGTTGGAATGCAACACGAATTCTGTTTAAATAACTTCCTGCTAAGAGTCGGCCAGTTCCCTTTTCAGCAACATTTCCTTATCTTTGTTTTTTTGTTTCTATTGAGAAGCCTGCAACTTTGTGGACAAACAGTTATCGGTCATCTACAGTCTGTCCCCCACCAAAAACCCCAAGCTTCAATGCACACAGAAATTTCCAGACCAACATCTAATAAAATACAGCTATGCACACAAGCAATGGAGAATGTTTGTAATTGCAAAAACGTTAGGAAATATAAACACTTAAACTAAGTTCTAAATGTAGAAAACCAACAATGAATAACGGAAAAGTGGCAGAATGAATAGTGGCAGATTCATTTTATATGCACATATTATGTTTAGCATATTTGGCAGCGACTCCTTGTGGCAGTTTAAATTGCAAAATGTTTGAAATTTATTTATTTTTGCCTCCACAACGGGGCGCTAAATAGTTCCTATTCCTATTATCATAAAATTCGTCATATCCGGACATAATTCAGATGTTTGCCATTGGCTATTTTGAGTGATGATGTATTCAACATTGGACCAGTGAAATTGTGCTAAAGCTGCGCAGCTCTGATTGGATATGGTTGATCTGTCAATCAAGGCTTGCAATGCCCAAAGAAAGCATATGTCGTCAGTTGAAAATGTGGAAGGCTTCAGGCAACAACTCAGCGCTCTCACAAGGCAGAGATTTAGTCAGACAGTTAGTTATTCTTTACTAGAATCATTTTAAATTTTATTTGACTAAAATCACATTAATAAAACAACAATAATTTTAAAAATATATATAACTATTGATATATTTTAATATATATATATTTTTTAGATTTTAGTGTATAACCTAAAATAGCCTAACATAATAATAATAATAATAATAATACATTTGTTTGAATTTGAAATGATAAATACATTATAAAATGATAAATTGCATTTTACTGGTTGTCACAATCACAAACACAGCAGCATTACTATAGGCCTATTTGTGATATAGCTACATTCATATTTTATTATATTGACTGTATTATTATAGTATAATTGTTGTATAAAATATTGCAAATATGATTGATTAAAATAGGCATAAATTATTAAAGTAGAACACACGTGTGTGTGTGTGTGTGTGTGTGTGTGTGTGTGTGTGTGTGTGTGTGTGTGTGTGTGTGTGTGTGTGTGTGTGTGTGTGTGTGTGTGTGTGTGTGTGTGTGTGTGTGTGTTCATGTTTTTCTATCCCGGTGGGGACTTCAACCTGAATGTACTGAATGACTCTTTAGGACTCGTGTCACAGTGGGGACCTAAATAAAGAAGGTCCCCATAGGTAAACAAGCTTATAAATCACACAGAATGAGTTTTTTTTTGGAAATGTAAAAATGCAGATTTTTTTCTGTGATGGGTAGGTGTAGGGGTAGGGTGTTAGTGTAAGGAGATATAATATACAGTTTGTACAGTATAAAAACCATTAAGTCTATGAAGAGTCCCAACAAAGATAGTAAACCAGACTGTGGGTGTTTAATTGTGTGCGTGTGTGTTGTGCGTGTGTGTTGTGCGTGTGTGTGTGTGTGTGTATGTGTGTGTAAGCTAAAATGACAAATAAAAAGTATAATGACAAACGGATTAAAATATGTAGGCCTACAGAACGCACATTGTTCAAGTAAAAGAGTCATAATTTTAGTTTTGCACGTTTTAATCCAAAACTAGGTTCAGTTGGGCTTTTCGAACAATTAGGCCCTACATAAACATTTACCATATTTTATGTGTAGGTCTACGCACAACCATTTTTGCAAGTTTGTAAGATATCTTATATAGCCTAGGCCTATACATTAGCCTACATAGGCTACATAGACATTTGTCGTTCGTAGGTTAGCCTATAAACGGTTTTTTTGTGCATTATTTCCTCCACATAATTCGCACCTCCATGAGAGATCGTCCATTTATTCTAGTGAACATGTTATAGTCAACAATGAATAGGCTATTGAGATGGTAAAATTAGTCAGCCTATTTATAATCGGTTAAATAAATTATAAGATGGCACATATGAATGATGTGTTTGTGGAGGTAGAAAGGAGATAATTCATTTAACTGTAACACACCGCGCGATGATGTCATTTCACTAACAAGACAAGTTTCTAAAGGATAACACCGCGTTGGACAAAGCTGGGGAATGTTAAAGGCTGTCCGGGCTGTTAACGAGCATAACATGAAATTATAATGTTATAAAACTAGTATATTTTTATTCCAAACATTTGTCGATTTTCAGTTTGATGGCAAGTTTACGTAAGATCTCAGATGAAGGATTTTACTTCATGTCAATATTTACAAGAAGATCAGAAAATTGATTTAAAAAGATACATCTGATCTGAGGTCTTTAATTATAATTATAATAATTATTCTTGTTACTGCTGCTGCTGTTAACTTTTTGCTCTTTTTTATTGTTAGCTTATAGCAAAAACGAAAATAAAAATGTTGAAATACACAATACCACATACTTAACCTAACCTATATGGTCATGTAAATCATGTTTTTTTGCACGTATTTCACTAGCAGCCTAATAATATATAATCGCATTCACAGTAAAATAAACTGGATTTCTGGAGTGATATGCACCATAATCTGCACTGCGATTCACCACCTCCTAATAATCACTTGTTCAGTGCATTTTTAGAAAACAACTATTCAGATAAAATAGCGTGCAGTTCTCTTTTTATACAATAGAGGGCGGAGAAGGATTAACTAAATGACTTTGGAGTTGACCAAGTACGACCTGTGGCATGTTTTTATCTTATGAAAGTGTTTTTCATCTTTGTTAATATCTCTCAGACCTAACGCAATTGTGATATTGTATGTCTCACGAACAATTTCACAACAATTAAGAGTCTGAGCGCTAGAACATATTTTGAAGTACAATGGGACAAAGTAAAAAGCGGTGCTACTAACATGTTTGTTTGTTTGTTTGTTTGTTTGTTTTTATGTAAAAAAGGGTGTTTGCATTGTATTGTCTGTGTTGATAGATAGTCAGATAGACAGACTGTCTGACTATCACGCCCTGTGTGGTAATTAATCTTTTCCTCTCGTTTCTGTGGTTCATGGACAGTTACATGTAACTCAGCAATGCCATCTACGTAAAACTTATATATAAATAATGGATAAAACTCCCCAGTTTACTTTTTTTTAATTCAAGAGCGGAATGGGTTAGGAAGCGACAAAGGCATGATCGCTTCTGATTGGCTCTTTAAATGAACGACAACAGAAATTGCCCAATCAGAGCTTGTTGCGAAGGTAATTCCGTCGCATGTGAGTGGGATTTGATGAATTATGCAAATTTGAGCAGTTGTTCCCCTCCTCGGATGAGAGGCTCGATTCAGGATAGCCGGGGACTTTTATTGTTCTTTTAATAAGATAAAAAGTTTCATTTTTGTCGTTCGCTACAGAATATATTAGATGAGAATGACTCCTTGTGTTTTGATACATTGATTAGAGGAAGGCATTATCTCCGCGTTAGGATGTTATAGGCCCGGAAATTATGAAAAGCCGGTAGTGTAAGTGCAGCGAACAGTTTCGCCGGTCGGGGCTGCTCTTTGTCTGACACAGAGAGTAGTCAACGCGTGCTCTTTTGTTTAGGATTTTGTCTTTGTTTAACTGCAAACGGGCGATCTTTGTTCTCGTTCAGGCCTCCCGCGGTTGAAATATTTGTTTTGAAACATGCATCATATGAAGAAATATTTCACCGAGGGACTCATTCAGTTTACGATTCTGCTTAGTTTGATAGGTGTTCGCGTGGATGTCGACACTTATTTTAGCGGCTACTTTTCGCCGTTGATAGAAACGGACGGAGGCCCGAGCTCGGCTTTTATACAGACTCCTTTTCACCACTATCGGGACACCGCGGCGGGCTATCAAGTGCATCCAAAATGTACCGAGTTGGACTGTTTTTTCACCAGCCGCAGGCTGCTGAATGAAGTGCGTGCACTCGGGTCCCCGTTCCGCTTCCCCACGCGTGTCAGCGCATGGTTGGTGCATCTGGTGCCTGATGAGGGTTCCGATGTCAGTGACCCACACGACCTGTCAGGGGACCCTGATGACGAGGACGTAAATACCGAAAATCATCGGGAAGAGGATGATCACAGGACTGGAGAGGGCTTCGGACGGTCAGTATCTCAGGACTGCACCGTTTCAAGGCCTTGCTGTGCAGCTGGCGAACTTTCCAAAGAGGTAACAATGCAGTGCATTATTTCACCCTTTCCATACTTAACAGTTATATTATGTTTTTTTCTCCTCATGGGGCACACAGGAGCCACAAGTGAACAGCTTTAAGTATTTGTTTGTTTGTATTTCGCTGAGTTAGCCTGTTAGCTTCATGGCAATTGGTGTTTTTGCACTCGTGAGCATCTAACGTTAGGCGAAAGCGAAACAATAAGTGACGTAACGTTATCTTATCCATAAGCAAAGTAAACCAGTTTAATGTTACATATTAAATATTGTTAAATATATGGCCAAATTAGATCGACTTGTTTGAATTGATCTGTATTGATCTTTATGCTACGATTGTGTATATTTACGCTGTTTTTCATCAGCAATTTACTGCAAGTTTTTTGTGAGGAAATAAAGTCGTGTTTACGATTTATCTGTTAACTTGTTAGTTTAAATGGCAGTTACCATGGCAACTAGATGCACAGGTGCTTCAGGCAAACGTCACATTTAAACCATAGGTTTAAACGTGAAGTATGTAAAATGCTTTTGTCAAACTACAGTTTAATTCAATAAATTATATACCTTTTGAAATCCTCCTTTTTTTCTGTTTTTAAGGGATACATCGTTTGTTTTGTAATAGAGTATTCTGAGAGAAGAGTGGTAAATTACCATTTGGTCCAGCCCAAACATGCTCTTTCTGTAAAGTTCGTTGTTACTTGATCATATAGTTCCATCTAGTTTCTAAAATCTGTTCATTCATGTATTCTCCCTAGAGCCACCGTTTAAACCATTCATCTTACGCAAATATTTCTTCCTTTTAACTAACTACCACAGGTGCAAGTAAAATTCATAAAGTTCTTTGAATAAAATTAATCTATTGATTGAGTAGCAGATAAATAAGTTTGTCCTAAACTGGTGCACCATAGTTTATGGAGTATTTCTTTACTCTCTTGGAAGTACTCTTGAATTAACTGTGTAATTAGCATTTTAAGCCTTTATTTTGACATCACAATTTCTTTCTCTCCAGGAAATTTTACTGAAGCAAGAGAATGAGGAGGAGGACCAGAAAGACGAGAGAGGGCTGGAGGAAACCAGCCCCGCTTCACTGAACCAGCTGACTCAAAGCTCAGCATTAGAGCAGGAGGTAAACAAACACTAACTTTACTACTTGTCTTACAGGAATGGTGTGTCTATCAGTTTCAATCAGTAGGGGTTCAGCGAAAAAATCAGCAGCTGGCAGCAGGAAGTAGCTGCCGTTGACAATCGGAAGCCCTGCCATATTAGGATGGACCTGCCATTTCGTGGCAGCCAATCAGTATCGTCCAAAGTAGTAGCAAACAATCACATGTAACTGGAAGTCAAGCGATAGCGGTCAATGGTGGCGCCGGCGATAACCATAAAACATGGTAAATCATGTTAAACCATACTAGAACATTTTAAAACTTTTTAAAACTTTCTGGAAAGTCAACTTAAAGTTTGTCTACGAACTTTACCATCTAGTTCAGGATTGTGGTCTATCATTCTGATTTCAGAACAATAAATACAAAGCCTGTTTCAACAGTTACAGCTGCTTCTTTATTCAAAGACAATAATGTAAAACTGAACTTAAATGATAGCAAAATATGATTTTAAATAAAGGTAATTGATGAGACGAAGTTCTTTTCTTCTTCTTTTAGACAGGACTTTCATTACTTAAGTTTAAATGTTGTATATTTAATATGTATAAAGAATATATATTTAAAATATACAATATGATTACATGGGCATTTCTTTCTGTATGTATATATTTAATTATTTAACAAACATGTACACTCATTCATAAATTCTATTTATACACGTAAAAATTCATAATGTAGCAGCCTATATATTATATTGTGTTGTATTATATTATGTTATACTATAGCCTATATTATATTTCGCTGCGCCATCCGCGTCAATTACAAAAACAAACAAAAAAACAACTATAACAAATTATTTAGCCTTTGTTGCTTCAAAGAAAAAGAATGCCTTTTTGGAATTCACCTTATAGGACTACAATAAAACGAGGTTGATCGTGAATTAAAGCGCTCTGTATCTGCTGCTCACTCGCATTCGTTTCTAGCTGGCATGAGCACGTTTCGTCAACAGTTCAGGTTTGTGTTGGCCAGATTGTTGACAATTATACACACTGCTCAAACATTCTAAACCAGTGTAAGCCTGTTTATTGGTCCAATGAGGGTTTCCAATAATACAGGTGAAGGTCTCTGCGTGTTACTGTCTTTTCTCGAGGCAAAGTATTTTGGTTAAATTCAATACATTTTGTCTTATGTATTTACTCGTTATTTCATCTGACTCCATAAATGAAAAGGGTTTTCATGATATCTGGGTATCATTAAAAGTGAGCGAATGTTTGATTATTCTTTTGAAACTCTTTAATTATGTTTTACCCGTTCAGATTAGGAAACTATGCCGCTTTGGTCCTCGCATCTTCTGCGGGTCTCACGATCACAATCTCGTCAGTTTCGTCACTAAACAGAGGTTTTTGACTAATATCTCAGACGGTCGAATTCACCCAAAACACAATCAGAGATACTTTTCGTTTAGTCCCCTTGAATTGCATACACTTGAACTTAATTCAATAGTTATACTTTAGTAGAGGTTTTGGCCCTATTATAGGTATGAGTTGCAGGGCTCTACGCTAAGGTTTTTCCCAAGGAGCACATGTGCTCCTAAATGAAAAAATGTAGGAGCACACAAAGAAATTTTGGAGCGCAGTGAAAAATGTTCAAGTAACAGAGTTTAACAAACTATTTATTATACTACGTGTGTGCTCCTCCTCGGTGTTCAACTATGGTGTGAAACCGTCGATTTGATGCAGAAGTATAAATCACACTTTACAATCACTTTAGTAAAACAGAACAAGGGGAACGTGTTGCTCTCGGACATTGACACACCTGTGAAATCTGCATCTTTCCACTGCAGAGGCTCTTTCCACAACATGGAGGAGAAAATATAGTTTAAATGAGTGTATTAGTATTTATATTATTAGATAAAAAGTTTCATTTTAATCTAATAGTATACTGTTAGTATGTTAATATATTCATGATTTAATTTTACTAGCATTGTAATTTTATGTAATAATATGCTATATAGCTTACCACAGGTATAATATTTATTCCAGTCGGACAAAACAGCAGTTTCAAATTTGTTTTCATTCATTAAATCCTTGTGCAAGAAAAATGGCCTACATTGGTCTCTAATTTGTTAATGCTACCATCTCATCAATAATCAGAACTATTCATGCAGGAGGAGTTCAACATTTGAAAGTTTACTGTAGCAAGTCTGTTTTATGTCCCGCCCAGTGTTAATTTTGACAGCAAATTTTGATTTAGTTTTAGTCATATTTTAGTCATCTGAATTGTTTTAGTCTAGTTTTAGTCAACGAAATACAATACGATTTTAGTCGACTAAATCTAGAGTAGATTCTATTAAGAGACCAATTTTTGTAGATTTAGCCGACTAAAATCTTATTGTATTTCGTCGACTAAAACTAGACTAAAACTAAAACAATTCAAATGACTAAAATATAATGGGTTTAGTTCAATTGTAATGCATTAATTTAGAATTTCTCTTAAATTTCCAAACCCATATACTCCCGGAGAAAACATCTATTAAGCTGTTAATATAAATGGTTTTAAAGTTTGAACATGCAACACAGATACAGATTTAACTACTGTGACTTAAAAAAAAATCTTACAATCAAATAAAACCACTTTTCCTAAAGTGGAATAGTCTTCTTTTCAATGAATGATATATGCATTCTTTATAGGCTAACTAGCCTACTTGCATACATCATTCTTTATTCTTTCAAGCAGCAGACATATTTATTTGTATGAATTAAATATAATGAATTCGATACACTCAAAACTGATTAAGACATAATAACCAACACATAGTTTACGTGAATACTCTCCAAAACGGACATTTCGACATAATGTTATGTATTTGTCCATTCAGACATGAAGGAGAGCTCAATTCAGTCCTCGCGCGCTGTAGTTACATGTGCATGGCTGCACGCTTCGGGTCGGGTGTGTGCGCACAGAAAACCGAACCAAATAGTGCTATTTTTTGTCGTCACTCTTATTCAGATCTATATGTCCTCTCAACTCATTCTCCCAGACGTTTACATTTTTTAACGTTTTATGAGACATGCAGCGCATGCGCACTCGTGTGCCGCTGGGTAGATCAGCTAGTTACAGTACAAATGTGCGCATCTACCACAAACGCAGGACATCAGTTCTGACTGGATCGCTTCCAAAATCTTCACTATCTAACATTTTTGTCTAGTTTGTATTCGTTGACGAAAATGTCAATAGATTTTCGTCATAGTTTTTGTCATTCAAAACTAGTTTTTATGTAGTTATCCTCTCGTTTTCGATTATGGTAGGTTGTAGTTACTCGCACATTGTGCTCGTAAATCATTTTTCCGGTTCGCACGTATCGATTTTTAGGGGCATATGCGAGCAAAATGGTCGCACTGTAGAGCCCTGAGTTGACCAACAATACTTCCCTCATAATAGTTTAGACTGGCCAAGCCCGTGATTTCTCACGTACACTTATCTAAAGTTACTTTAAATTAAGACAGAGGTAAAATAGACGTACCCAAATTTAGGTTGGTCAAGTAGCATGTTAGCTACCCTAAACGGAATGCCCCGTCTCTACAAAACAAGTACACTTGAATTAGTGACAAAGTATCAGCCGTCGCCAATCTGACGCAGTCTTGCGGGAGCATACGAATCCGATAATCTCCTTGGGAGAACAAACTCAGAGTCAATCAGAGTAAAATCAAACGTTTGCAATTTAATATGTCAGGTGAATGGATTATTACAATTTCATTATCAATTCAAAGATAATCAATGTAAAACCTCAAATGCTCTAGAACAAAGAGGAAAAAGTTTACCTGACAAGAAATGCGTGAGGCTGAGAGTCTCTCAACTCTCAGCCTCACGGGCCGATCTCAAATACCGAAAAGGCACAGGGCTCTCGCTGCGTTTCATTATATACCCATACCCAGACCTCATTTCCAATCTTAACATCATCCACAGTGGAAATTTACCTGTAAATCACCATTTGCTAGCAGTGGAAAATTAGCATTCAGTCAAATGGTCAGAAGGTGTTAACTCAAAGACACACCCTCCGGTGTGGAAGATATTTCTAAGCTTCCTAAGAACTTTATTATCTTTTGGTTTACTTCTTTGGGAATGAGACATTTGTACCAGTCGCACTGAGACATTTCAAATAATACCAAACATGTATGATAATCATTCACATTAAAAAGCGAGAAAGTTTGACATGGAGCAGCTAAATCTCAAACCCGTTAAAAACAAACACAAAACAGCAGTGTCTGCTGGCAAAAAGAGGACGCGAGATAGCGAGAATTGAGGGATTTGAAATGTTGTAAAAGCGACTAGGAGATGGCATTTTTATTACTCAACAGGCGAGTAAAGTATTTTATTGATTAATTAATGGGTATAGCGTGTAGTTTTAACCACTAAAGGGCCAAAAGTTATGGAAGCTTGTTTCCGCCACGAAATATAACAATTTAAAAGATAATTGTGACTTTATCTCACAATTATGGCTTTTTCTCACAATTGTGCCTTTACATATCGCGCAGTTTATATCTTGCAATTCTGACTTCTTTTCTCAGAATTATGAGACATAAACTTGCAATATTTAGTTATAAAGTCTGGTCTGGAAAAAGACAGTTTTTTTTTTCTCCGAATTGCGAGTTTATATCTCACAATTCTGACTTTATAGCTTGCAATTGACCCTTTCGCAAAGACCCGTCCTCTTTAGTTACTGTTGCTATATCCGACAAGCCACCACACATGTTCTCATGCAGTGAAAAATACATCGCAGAGCGGAGAGGAAACTGACAACAAGCTGGCAGACAAGACAGAGCAGGTGACTTTTAATATAAAAAAAGTCTGTTTCATTTTTTTTTTCTTTAGGAAATTTAAACAATAAATACCGTTCTGTGGCTCTTTAATGTGTTGTGACAGATTGCTGTAGCACTTCAGTTCAAGCTGCTCGTGAATGTGAACCGATCATCTCTTCCTTCTAGTTAATGTATAGCATCTAATAAACATGAATGAACATCAGAAGGAATGTTGTTTCAACAACAAGATGTCAGTACACACCATTTTTCAAGTTCAAGTCCACCGACGTCAATCTACTAATGCCCTGTCCAAATACACACACTTTGCATTGTAGAATAAACTTGTTCAATATTCGCTATATAACTAACAGAAGACACCATTTAAAAATTGTGGTGCTTCTAATTAAACGATAAAAAGCAGTTGCAAATGTTGTACAAAATACACATTCCCTTCCATGTTAAATAGTGTTCCGTTAAGAAATGATTGCATAATGTTACATACAATATTTTACCAGCTTAATGAATCAATGAATGAGAGAAGTTACGTTTTGGTTATTAACTGTTGCTGGTGTGAGATTTTAAGTTTTTTGTTTTTTTGTTGCTGCTTCTTTTTCCAGGATTTGCTGGGTAATACCCTTCCTCCACCTCTTTCTGGGCTTGAGCTTCCTCCACAGTGGCAGGAGTTCCTCTCTGAATTTGATGTAAGTGTGGACGCTTTGTCCTCCATTCAAGATTAAATGAATGTTCTGGTTCAGTACAAATATATCGACATCAGTTATGTTAGAATGATTGCCACTGAAAATATGACTTATCTCATTTACTTCTAGGTGTGTTACTTTAAGCTTAATTTTTTCATATTTTTATTGGAAATGGCCATTATCCAACCAATGCTGTCAGTAGACGCTGAATAGTACTCAAAAAATATAAAATACAAAAAATAGCTAACAATACCCTACCAAGTAAAACATGGGCCATCTAAATACTAGACTCTTTTTCTTGTTTGTTGTGCACATTTGCATTGAATAAGAATTTTGAAATTTGTTTACATTGATATTTTCCTCTTCCATCTACAGGATTTTGACTCTATGGTCCCCCAGCGCATGTCAGATTTAGAAGCGGACCTTCCTAATCCCATCAGCTATGATGTAAGCCTTCAAGATGCCATGGTAAGCAGGGGAGATTCAGCTAACTGCAGGCCGGCATCTTCCCGAGCACCCCTCTTCCGTCTAGAATCCACAAACTCTTCTCACTCAGTCCCACCTCAGACCTCAGCAGGGGCAATTCCTTCATCGCTCTTCTGTTTGTCTGGGAACAGCTCTCGTAATGAAACCTCCCCTACGCAGATGGGAGGCTTTCTAGATGAGGCTGTTTTTGAGCACATCAACATGTTGGATCTGGGTAATCTTGGTGCAATCGACCCTCAGATGCTGGATGGCTTGCAAAGTGAGATGGACACTCCATGGCTCGAGGATTCAGACTCTGGCCTGTCTTTGGAGAGCAGTTCTAGGAGCACCGCATCCCCATCTACTTCGTCCGATTCATTTTGCGAGGATGAGGGTGGAGCTACAGGCTATAGCAGTGAAGTGGAGTCTCTGTCTTCAAAAGGCGGTGCTTGTGCAGCTGCTTACCGTGATTGGTCGCCTGTGAACCTTCTTGACAACATCTGGCATGATCATACCTACTCAGCCCCACAGGCTCAAAATTCCACATCGTCTAGCTGGATCACAACTATCAAACAGGAAGTGATGAGCGAAGATGATTCTGAACCTGAAGAGATAAGTCGCGACGAACGTCGGGTGCAAGCGTTGGGTCTTCCATTTTCAGCTTTTCAGATTGTCAACATGCCTGTAGAAAACTTCCTGGAGCTGCTGGACAGGCAGAATCTTTCAGGATCAGAAGTCACGCTCTTGCGTGACGTGCGCAGAAGAGGTAAAAACAAGCTTGCCGCTCAGAATTGCCGCAAAAGGAAGTTGGATGCAATCATGGGCCTGCAGGATGAGGTTGAGGGCCTTGCAGTGCATCGAGATTCTCTCCTGCGCCAGAGAGCCCACACAGCCAAGGCACTTTCTGCTGCTGCTGAACATTTCGAGGCACTCTCGAGGACTGTGTTGAGCCACATCCGGGATGAATATGGACATCCTCTGAACCCTGAGCACTACACGCTGCACTGTAGTGCTAACGGACGGGTGATGGTTCAGCCCCGCACAAACGTATCGTCAAGGACAATGAGTGGTAGCAAGACAGTGAAGAGAAAGAAGGTCAAGAAGCCCTAAGAAACTTTTTTTGAGAGTGTGTGTGCGCATGTGTGTTTGTGTTTACATACAAATATTTTTGTTTTCTGAAAGGTGAGTTTTATCCTTGAGACAAGATGTTTTGGGGCATTTCTGGCTCTTCTTTGTTCCTAAAAGCCATTCGTAACTCAAGTGGAGGGCAAAAAGAATACTGTAAAAAATACTACACTTACGGTTGGGAGCAGCCTTGTTCGCTTGCTGGAGAGAATGTACTGAAAACACTGGATGTTGTGTATAGTAAGAGTTCGTATAAAGAATATCTCTAAGGAGCACATTGAAAAATTAAACTTAATTTTGCTTTTCTTTAACTGTTCATTTAAATGGAAAGTTACTAAGTAAAGAATGTTTGCAGATGGTCACTGGAGGACCATGTTAAAAAGTTAAAAAGTGTGCCTCACTATTTCCTGAAGGATAGAGCTTAAAGGGATAGTTCACCCATGAATGAAAATTGTAATTTACTAACTCTCATGTTGGTCCAAACCTGTATTTTTTGTTTGGGTGAACTATCCCTTTAACACAAAGAAGAACCCCACAGCAATGACCCTAGTTGAATTTAAACTGTTTGCAAACATTAATAAAATACAACTTTCATCCAAGAAGACCGCTGCAGTCACCTTCACACCTCGATTTATGTTTTTCTCACCACTGAGATAAATAAAACGATACATATTTAAAATAATTTGATTTTATTCATGACAAACAGGATCCCGCTGCTTAAACTGTTCCTGTACATTACTTTACTGTCAAATTACATTTGCATTTTACATTTATGCACTTGCCTAACAAGAACAATTATAATGCGTTCTAATAGCTTTTTATAAAGGCTTTATAAGGTTGGATTGCAGTTATGTTTTCAACTTGGTTTTTATTTTTTGCACACTGTCACATATTATATATACATATAGAAGTGGTTATCTCTGAAGTGAAGTCAAAGTTTAAAAAAAAATGTAGTTAAAAGAAAACCGAATTGGTGAGTTTTGGTCTACCTCATAGCACATAACAGTTAAAATTTGGAAAAGGCAAGTACTACATTAGTTATTAGTGAATTAGTATAAAAAGTAATTCTTGGCCCAAGCAAATGATCCTCTTGTTTTTTTGTTTTTTTTTTCCTTTATTGGCAGAGTGGTTTGATTTGTGTTTGAGTAGAATCTCCCTCTCTCTCTCTCTCTCTCTCTCTCTCTCTCTCTCTCTCTCTCTCTCTCTCTCTCTCTCTCTCTCTCTCTCTCTCTCTCTATCTCTCTATCTATCTCTCTCTCTCTCTCTCTCTCTCTCTCTATATATATATATATATGTGTGTTTTTGAGCAATTATCTGTATGTATGTGTTTGTAAGGGGTTGGAATACCTTTAACTTTAAACAGGGATATTCAAAATCTGGCTCTTTTATATCTTTTAAAATGAATAAATGAGGACAATTAAGTTATTGGTGAGTTTATTCTTTTTGTTTTATGGATCCTAGATGCAATGCCGCATTTGATGAAGCAGTGTCAAGCTAAATTCTGTTTTCTAAATTTTAAACTGCACAAATTGTTAATAGTGCACAATTATGTTACAGGGTTGCACTTGACGATGTTGCATGGCATAATGAGACTAAATTAGTGCTCTCTGCCTGAATGCAAACAACAGGCAACACATGAACACAATCATCAATATAAAGGTGGTTGTAACATCATGCACTGGTTTTTAATTGTTTTTTTTATATCAATTAAGGATTTTGAAATGTCAAATTTGTGTTGATGAAATGAAAAATGTATGTGAATGAATGACAAAGGTAAAAAAAAAAGAAGAAAAAAAAGTTAATTTAAAAATGTTCAAAAACTGGTCATTTGTTTACATATTGCTATTATGACCTTTTCTTTCATAGTGACTTTAGGTGGCTCTATTACAGATAGGTCCTTCACAAACAATATACATGCCAACGGTGTTTTTAAAAAAAAAAAATTATGGGTGCCAGAACATGAAGAAACATGATTAAAGACAAATAAATCGATACAATAGCTAAGGGTCATTAAACCAGGAAATAGTGGCCTGGTTTCACCCACGGGACTTGGATTAAGCCAGGAGTAGGCCTTAGTTAAATTAGGACATTTAAACAGCTTTTATAAACGTGCCTTAAAAAAATAAATTCTGGTGTGCATCTTGAGACTGAACAATGGCAGTGTGTGTTTCAACATTTAGTTGTGATAACATGGTTCGGATAGGGAATAAAATATGAAACCTTAATTTTTTTTAATGTCTCCTGAATTTACTGGCAGGATTAGTTTCTTCCTGTAATGGTTACATTTGGTGGCGGTAGCGTGTGACCGTCCACAATTATATAATAAATATATAAATCCAGAAGTTCCAGACAAGAGTGTAAATATTTTTATCTGTCAATTATGTGTATTATAACAACATGTGTAAAAACGACAATACACAAACTTTATGTTTACTTATAAACTGTCTGAAGATCTCTTTGTCAAGTAGCTTAGGTCAGTTTGATATATTGTTTAGGTCAGATACAAAACTACAAAAGGTTGGGATTAGTTAAAGTGTTTGTTTATCCCATTATCTGTTCCAAAAATATAAATTAATGTTAATGGATTAATTGACTTGCAGTATTCCAAATGAGTAAAACAAACAAACAAACATTATTACTGACATTATCACTATTTGAAGGTAGTCACAGGAATGTCATGGTGGGAATGGGATGTCTTCCATATATAATCTCTTTAAGTGTGACAATTTTGCAGATTCAAGATTACATCTGAAGTGCATTCTACATTTTAAATATACTTTCAGACTGTTAGCACTCAGTTATTTAAATCAAGGAATTCAATCATTGCAACCAGTCTTTCATCAAAGAACATGTGTGCTGTTCTGGATGTAAAACTTGGGATTGGGATAGCCTACAACAATGAACAGATTAAGACTTTAGCCTACTTTTAATTGTCTGAGTGTGTGGCCCTTAAATGTGTTATCCAATGATATAATGTACTTCTCAATGTACTGAATTATATTTTAAATGATTTGAAATCACGGTTGCCCCGCCTTCTGAAAAAAGACCTCTTTGGACACACGTGACCGGTTGTAGGCGTGGCTTTACGTCCTCGCGTACGATTCGGGCTGGCCTTCGTCGAGCCTCAGTCGATTTCTCTTCTATTGATTTATAGTCTACCAAGAGAGTAAAAGTTTTTAAAGTTTGTGCTTAGTTAGAGTGCGATACATTTTCGCTGCAGTAATTTGCAGGTCGAGAAGCGTAAAGATTGGTAGATCACATCTGGATCCTTTTCTATTGTGAGGGTGAGTTTTCGCGCGCATGCATCTCGTGCTGCTGCACCGTCCATTGTAGTTTGCTGTAATGCTGCATCCTCATTTGTTGCAATACGTGTTTTCTTAAATCTGTTTTAGTGTCTTTAATTATTTCCTTTTTGCATGGATATAACATGCATATATTTTATTACAGTGTTTTTTTGTTGGTTTATTTGTGTATTCTTCAACTAGCGATTGAGCTAACTGGCTATCGAAAACCAGCGCGTGTTTTAGCGAATATTTAGTTAGCAACGATTTTGTGAAACAGCCAGACATTATTTCGGAACGCACGGATATTTAGATATAAGAGTATTTAAACATAATAAATAAACCCCAAAAGTAGTATAAGCTGCGTTCGTGCCTCTGGCCTGTTCATGCGTGTGTAGTTAAAGCTAGTTTCACTAGCACACATAACTAACGTTAATGTTATTTAGTTTGAACGTTAATCGTAAAGGCTTTGGTGGATTCTTAAGATCATAGATCATTTATGAACGGACTTGAACTAATCTTTCAGTAAATGTCCAAACAATAGCCATTTTAGCATTATTGTGCAAGTCATAAATATGGCAACTATTTTTAAAGGAACATGCCTTTAGATCATTTAACTTTTATTTCATTTTTAAATCTCTAATCAGGTTCCTGATTCTGAGTGTTTTGTACGTTTTAGGTCGACATGGGTAAGAAGCAGGGAAGCAAATCAAAGAAAGATGTCCAAGAGGTGGAGGAGTTTGTGGTGGAGAAGGTGATGGACCAGCGAGTGGTCAATGGAAAAGTAGAGTTTTTCCTCAAGTGGAAAGGCTTCACAGAGTGAGTAATTTTATTATTATTAGTTTTATTTCTTATTTAAAGGTCATTTGATTTCTTGCTGGTTTAATGAGAGGAATGATTGTTTGGGATTTTTAATACATTCTGCTGCATGAGATGAGAGTAACAAGAAATCTGAATGTTTTCTACAGTGCTGACAATACCTGGGAACCTGAAGAAAATTTAGACTGTCCTGAACTGATCTCTGCTTACCTGGAGGCTCAGAAAGGAGTGGTGGAGAAACCAGAAGCTGTGAAAAGAAAATCCTCCACTGATGAACCAGAATCAGAGGAAAGCAAGGCAAAAAGAAAGAAGGAAATGGTAAGATTGTGTTGGTCATCAGTTTATTAGTTTGTCCCTTGAAGGCTCTTATCTAGCAGGTGTAATGAATTTTAACATTGGTTATTGCTAAAACTGATGTTTTGCTGCAGTCTGACAAGCCAAGAGGGTTTGCAAGAAACCTTGAGCCAGAGAGGATCATTGGAGCGACTGACAGCAGTGGGGAGCTCATGTTCCTCATGAAGTGGTAATAAACCTGCATAGTTTTCTAATTTAATTGACTGGATACGAGACCATAACCTTAAATAAAAATGACTTTTACCTAACCCTTGAGTTGCTCCAAACCTGTATTTTTTCTGTAGAACACAATTTCTTTTTAAAAACATAATTCCTCTCCCTCCCACACACACACACACATATACATACATCTTAGTGTTCCACAGAAGGAAGTCATACAGGTTTGGAATGGCATAAGGAAATGACAGTGTTTTCACTTTTGGATGAATCACTTTAAGATACTTCTAAAGGCCTGTAGGGGGCAGCAAAGCCTTTCTAAGTCACGATAGAATTGCTGATGTTCAACACTGTACATCCTACTCTAATTGTCATGTTACTGAGTCTGTTTCATCTTATAGCACTCTAACCAGAGAGATGTTTTGTTCACAGGAAGGACTCTGATGAGGCGGACCTGGTACCTGCACGAGAGGCCAACACCCGTTGCCCACAGATAGTCATTGCCTTTTATGAGGAAAGACTAACTTGGCATTCCTGTCCTGAGGATGAGCAGCAGTAGCACCCCAAATCGAATTAAACCATACGTTAGTGTCTTCCATCTGTACGGTATTAGCATAAATGTTGATAGTCTGACGGTGGAGGGATTTTAAATGTATTGAGATTTGGCTGGAAGCTATGTGCATGACTGTAGTGAACCAATGAAAGTATGTGCAAATGAGACGAGTGGTTTTAAAAGTTGCTATATAGGATGCTTAACTGTTCTTTGAACTAGGTGTCACAGCAGTGCTATTCATCTTTAATGCGCTGGCTTGTTTTTTTTTCTCCACTCATCTCATGCTTTCTATTCATGTTCATAGTTTCTTTTGGTTGTCATTATTGTAGTAGTTTTTCCTTTTAATTATTGTTTACATGAATAATGGAAGTGTTAATGTAAATGTTTGTGTAAATATTTCTTTTTTAGTTCAATAAAGGTTTATATGCCTGCTTTTAATCTGCTTGCATGATGTCTTGAATATCCAAAGCAGATGTTTTGTTGGATATTTATGACTAGGAATGAAGCCTTTACTATTTGGCTCAAAACATTGAGTGCATTTAAAGTGTTCTTTTTTTTTAGGAGGGTGATGGCTGTTAGCATGCAAAGTGCTTTTTTGGGGGTGTGCTATAGTGAGCAATTTTCCACTTCATGTCAGCC
Organism: Meda fulgida; assembly: GCA_030578275.1. NCBI lineage: Eukaryota > Metazoa > Chordata > Actinopteri > Cypriniformes > Leuciscidae > Meda > Meda fulgida. The sequence continues at coordinate 23,160,289 of CM060634.1, read as the reverse complement.
GAGTGGCTTGACTTTAGTTCTTGTGTTTGACAGACTTTAGAACTGCTGTTAAGCATACTCAAATGTGCTTTTTGTACAAATATAATAGATGGATCTCTTTGTATTAAATAGGAGAAACTAATATTTGCTACACATCTGTTTGCCGTCGCTTGCTTTTTTTTAACGCTTTGTCATGGAGTAGCTTTGTAAAAACTACAGAATGACCAGAGTACAAGTGCCACAGCTGTTTAGTTCAAATCTTTTTTGCAGTAATAGCCTAATGGATTTTAAAGGTACACCATGTAGTTATGCTAAGTAGTCCAGTATCTGCGTGACTCGTCATATACAGGTGAAACTCGAAAATTTTGAATATTGTGCAAAAGTTATCTAAGTTATGCAAAAATGTGTTTCAGTAATTCTAATTAAAAGGTGAATAATATTTTTAGTATATGTGATTATGTACATATGCATGATTATACTTTTCAGAGGGCTGACATTTCTGTTTTTAAAATTCTTTTTTTTAAACTGATTTCATGTAATCTATTTTTCTGAGATTTTGAATTTGGGGTTTTCATAAGCTGTTAGCCATAATCATCAAAATTATACTTTTGGACGATATTCTAATTTTTCGAGTTTCACCTGTACATAAACAGAAGTATATCTCTGGCTACAATGTCTTTCCACAAGTTGAATGCAGTTTTGTTTAACCGCTAGAGCGCCAAAAGTTACATAGTGTACCTTTTAAATAGAGCTCCTTACCAATTGGTAATTAAAAATGAGGAAGATCGTTTTTGCTTCCACTCTGCTTCCTACTTTGTTTTTCTTTTCGTTACCTTTATTGGAATAAGATGTCTTTTGCAAAAAGTTAATCTGAGTGTGAGTTTGTATCAGTGTGTCACTTTCATTTGAATAGTCTCCAACTGAATTGTGGGTTGCCTTTTTTTAAACAATGTCTGGTTGCCTTTCCTGTTTTTGCAGGTTGTGATCTGTTCAGAACACAAAATACTTATCCACAGTCGTTTGAGAATTTAGGAAGTAGATACAAAAAAATCCACATTTTGTAATCAGGGTGACGAATGACTTATAAATGTTTAATTGCACAATTTAGTTGAGTCATAAATTTTCCAGAGTCATAATCATTCAATTTCTCCTCGTTTTGTCTTTCAGAGGTTTCTCTCCTAAAACTTCTCTGCGCCAATCACACAACTCAGAAATGCTTTTCAAGACATCGGCTGGAATCTGTTATGTATTCTGTGTATCTAAAATACACAGACGCAGTCTTGTTAACCATGGAAAAAGCAGTGTGACCAATAATGTCATTACGATTCCTGACGTCATTCCTTTCTTGCCATCAGGGTCAGAGTTCACGAGTTCATGTTCTGCTCACTTTATCAGACGTGGGATGCAGATGGCGCCTCTTTCTATTTGTAAACTCTTCATCAAATACATGTGAACGTCAGGAAGATAATGCCTATAAATTTTTTTATCTGTAATCTGGGTTGTGATATGTAATTAATTTAAGAAAAAGCAGTCATGCACCACGTATCTGACTCTCTTAATCAGTGATGATATCTTGAAACAAACAAGAGAAGGGAAAAGTGCTGCCTGACGTCTGTAACCTCACTGTCTACTAAAAAAGGATTATGACCACAGAAGGGACATTTATTAGCCTTCCATTTGCTTAGCTGGTTGCAGGTCTCATGACAAAGATTAGCGGTATAGAGATGGACTTTGAGATCTCAGGCTTTTTCCTCTCAAGAACCTGTTTTTGAAATGTCATCCTGAAACAAGCAGGTCAGATGACAAACTGAAAACACACTTTACAGTCATGATAAAAAACGAAAAAAAACGACAGACTGGTTGGCTGATGTATGTGTGTATACTGGCTACTTAAAGAATAATCCCTATATTATATAACACATTGACAGACAGTCTGGAGTGTTTCTGTAACAAGGGTACAATCCAATATCTGTATATCCTTATGGCCACAAGTACTTTACGGATTTCTGTATTAGGAAATCCTTCTGGGTGTTGTGGTTGAGATGTCTCGCAGTGGTGGACTGCATTATGACACAGTGTTTGGTATTGATTGGTAAAAGTCCAGCTTCCCACCCTACTGGACCTTTGAGTAAATTATCCATATAAAACAACATCATTAGTTATATTTTGGAGATCCATTCAATTAACAATCGTCAGGTGATTTTAACACCCCTGCAGAGACGAAAATGCTTCTGTGAAAAATTACAGTGGGGAAAGTGGAAACACATGTTGAGGGGGAAATGTAAAAAACAACAGAGACCTCAAGTTACACAATTTTTGTATGTTAATTTTGACAAACACCACCCGATGGGGCTGATGTGTCCTGTCCTCTAACAGTATATAAGTCAGAAAACAGTCATGTAAGCTGGGCCTGCCGAGTGTGTCAAGTCATGCTACAAATTAGTTATTTCCCATTTTACAGGATTTCCCAGACAGGGTAAGAATTTAAAAATGAAAGAAGCAGGATCTTAATGCTTCATACATGTGCATGTTTATTTACACTTCCACGAGTGATTCAAGTACATCTTATTCTTTCTTCCTTTTTTTTTTTTGCATACCTGAAGAATAACAATGTGATAGACTATGTCAACAAATGAACCAGAGCAGCAGAGCAGTCCGCTCTTACCAGAGAGGAATATTGCAAGTAGCCAGCCACTGAAAACCAGTCACGCACTTCAGCACATGGAGGATCAAGACAAGGACCAAGACAATGGAAGGTAAAAACAAAATGTTAAATATGAAGGTTTGTATATGAACTACATTAAATATGCTAAATCTAATAAATGTAGTCTATAAATATCTAAAATAAACAACCTCAAAACTTCCTAGCTGTTTTAAATCCCCGATACTGCCCACTACATCCGTAAATGTGCTATTGTTTAGAATATTATTTTTATGTCAATTGATTCTAGCATTCTATCAGATAATCTGCAATGTGCAGAATCCTGGATTTTAAATAGAAAAGATAATAATATTAACAATAAATATTTTTTTGTATATTCCTTTTCATACATGAAATGCAATAGACTTTGCATAAAAGCATAAAAATAAATATTGGCAATACAATTTCACACATTACCAATATATACAAATAATCAAAAACAATTATAAAAGGTTCACAAAGTAAAATAAAGACACAAAACAAACTTTTACAAAATATCAAATACTCATTGGCAACTTTAAAAAGATGCTGTATGCCTGTATGTCTTGTGCCTTTTAACAATATGAATGCTAGAAGCCTCTTGCGTTTAATTGAATAAACAATTCCATATTTTTGGAGAAAAAGCGCCATTGTATCACTTAAGATTTTCTGTATAAAGTGTCAAAGGACCAGCTCTACTACAGATCTTAAACTACGATTTGGAACATATCTTGACAGACAGTCAGTAATATATAAAGTCGCCGGATTATGCAGTTTTTATAAACTAATAAAATAACCTTATAATCAATCCTTTGGTGAACTGGTAACCAATGTAATTCCATTAGTGTAATATGCTCTCTCCTTTTTATTTTCATCAGTACTCTGGCTGCTGCATTCTGTATCAATTTTAGCTTAGCTACAACCCAAATGGAGCATTTATAATGAAAATAAAAGTGGCCCAAGAATTGATCCTTGAGGAACACCATATAATATTTAATGTCTTTGATCTACAGTCACCATATTAACTAAGTTCCTTTCTGTACGTTACATTAATATGCTGAAAATATGTGAAAAAAAAAACATTTTGATGTTTTATTTTGTAAGACTTAAAATAAATGTTTTGTTTTCCACAATAGCACTTGTTCTGCTCGTTTTGGACACTTTCATATTTCAACAATTAAGCCACATGAAAATGTCAGGTCTTGTGCACATACCACAGTAAAGAGAGATGCTGAGATAGTTTTCATGTGCCAGTCACAGTCCACACATTGTGGAGACTGTCATGTGACCTGGCTTCTGACATTTAGTTCGATTTTAACAATGAAACTGAAATGATAAAAAATAGACATAGCCTACTTATTTCTCCTTCCAGACTATTTGTTTATTACTGGCTATGTTTGCTTCTAAACCAGACTATTTCATATTTCTACATGTAAATGACCTGCTATGATTGTCTATGGTTGACTTTGCATGTGAACCAATAACGGTTATGGGGTAATGTGGCTTTACTGTCAGGTCCAATTTAGTTTGCAATGTTTCAGTCTCTTTGCAAGACCTGCATTACATTGTCACATTGTCACAAAAAAATTAAATAAAACTAAAGCCATTTGTGTCTAATTCAGAAGGATATCCCACGGGCAGAACATCACAATGATTTCTCCCGCATCTATACCAACTGGAATTATTTTCTTCATTGGATGTGTGGGATGAAGGCATAAGATAATAATATGGAAATGTGTTAAATCATAACCATGTTGATTTCTAAATGATACATTTTTGTGTAACTTTGTTCCAGTTATAGGTTGTGGGTGTATTAGGGAGGGAACTTATCATTGTGAATGTTCAGCATGTCTGTATAGACATGATTTCAAAAAAGCAATTAAAAACAATTAAAATTGTTTTTCAAGATATGAATTAACAAATGATGATGTTCCATGGAACAGGTTTCGAATATAATTTTGCTAAAACTTTTCTTTTCTTTTTTATTGAGCAATCGGCAGTGTCAGTGTAAAATTTTGGGTAATTTGTTCCTTTAACAACAAAGTTAACAAATTAAAAATAGATTAAAAACAGCTGTTATATTTATAAAGAGGTTCTCTATCAAGGCTTTGAGTAAGTAGGCCTACCAGAAATAAATATTTAACTTATTCTGAAAATTTTCCAAATCAATACCAATGCAAATATTTTGTAGGCTAATATATTTGTTTATGAATAATAATAGTATAATAATAATAATAATTATTATAATTATTATTATTGTTATGATCATATTTTATTTGGTGTAATAATAATAATAATAATAATAACAACAACAACGGTGAAGCACCTGCTGATATACATAAACAATAAACGTAGATGCCGAAAAGTTTTTTCAGAGTTGACAGCCGCGCATGCGCACTCAAAGTCAAAGTCGGAAAAAAACTTTAATTTGCCTAGGAATCCCCACATGCGAACTTGTTGCCACTTTTAATCACATTAGTCTCTCAGGAGCACCTGGAGAGCTGCGGAAGAGTTACAAAACAACAAGGGATAAAACACGACAGAAAAGGTGAGAATAACAAATTAACATAGCCTATCTCATTTTATACGACGTGAAATGATAAATAAACATATAGGCTTTACTTCAATGAATGTTAGCGAAACAGCTAGAGTAGAGAAACGGCAGAAAACGTTTGTGTTGTTGATACGAAGTAGCCTACAGCTGAACTGTAACCGTTCAGCGAGATTTTCTAACAGAACATTACCGCAGCATGGTTCTTTCTCCACACTGTAGTTAAAGTTTTTTTTAATTGAATGCCACCACTTGTGATTTTTTTGAGTTTTTAAGAAACTTTTCTTTTCGATTTTGTTAAAACTATTCTTTGATCTTTTTGCTGTGCATTGAACGTATATACATACTTAAGTGGTTTATTTCGAAGTGGTCACGATGTATAAATCTGTTGTGCATAGGGTCACTTGCTGTCTCCTGGCCAATTAGTCTGGGATTCCTAGTCAACTAAAGAGTAATTAAGGTATCATCATAGTGAAAATCATTACAATTATTTTGAGTATCAATGAAAGTCACAGAGGCATGTTTGTTTGGACTAATGGGACTTCCATTTTAGGATGCACAAAAAAGGAAAAGTGGTCTGCTTTGATTCACATAAGACGATTCTCTCTTACTCAGCATGCCATTACTAAGCATGCACAGCAAAACAAAACCTGATTTCATTGAAAGAGTTGACATTAATGTTTGCTGTTAGATAGGCTGGATTGATTTATTGTTTTGATGTCTGACATTACCTCATTCCTCACTGGGACTTGCCCAGTTGAAAAGTTAGCATTGCTGCTCAACCACTTCAGTGAAGTGTTTGGTAGCACATTGATTTATATCAGGTTCGATCAAAATGGTTTTTCATAATTGTTTTGAGTTATAACACTGTAAAACTTGTTAGTTGTTGTTTTTAGACCATTTCCTGTTTTCTCTAGTCTTAGTCTAAGAAAACAAAACAATCCAAGTAGCCTACTAAAATGTTCCAACACTCAAAACCAGTCTCTTTCTATTTCCAGTCAAATCTCTGAGATGGAAAATGCAAGTCTTGTGAAGAAGGTCAGTGTCTTGTTTTTCTTTACATTTCATCTTCATCTGGGTTTTCTTTTTTTTTTTTTAATGAAACCACAACTTTCAAAAAGATTGGTGTTCTGATGTTCAAAATTATATTCAAATATAAATTAAGTCTACTCAAATGGATTATTTTGTTTAGTTAAAATTAAATGTTTGCAGGATTTATCTATTAACTTCTTATCCCAATGCCTTTTAGATCAATGTTGACTTGATCATTGTAAGAGAGAAAGAAAATGAAAGCCTCTTTGGTGGAAAGACGTTTTTAATTACACTTCGAAACTGAACTGGTAGCCCATAATTTCACTGGCAACAGTTGATGTTATTTCTGTTTCATTTGCTTATCAAATAACTTTTCACAACCTTGCAATTCTATAGACTAGTTTTCATTTAAATTATTAATATTTTGAGATATGTTTATTCAAAAATAATAACTTTAATGAATGTCTCAAAGATTAGGTGCAATATGGGTTATGCGCAACAAACTTCAGTATTCTTCCATAGTCTTTTGTGTGCTTTGTTAAATATAGAGCTGTTTTACTCAAGATGCCTTCAAAGGAGCGAGGAATGTTTATGAGCATAAACAATGTCCACCACATTTGGACATTTGATATCTAAAAATGTTTTTTTTTCTTCTTCTCAGTAACATTAAAATGCCAACAATAAAAATAACTAATTTAGCTGGTTTCCTTAAGTCCATTGATATCGCCATCAGTTCATCCGGCTGTTAACACTTTCTCTGACAAGTGGATACGATGAGACCTGTTTTTCTGTTTGTTCATGTGACGTTTGGCATAAAGCCTATTGATATGTATTGGCTATAGGAAATTGTTCTGTCTTGCCAAAGTAAGTTCCTGTAAAAACCCTTTGAAATGTCAAAGAGGGTGTTTTTGGGAAGTGTTCTGTTTGACCTCTTTGTTGGCTGTGGTACAACAAAGTGTGTTGATTTTGAAATTACAGAAATTCCAGATTGCACATTACAAACAAATTCTAAATTCCCTCCAAAACTCCAGATAGTGTGAAAGGTGCATGAAAGGACTGAGTCTGAAGCAACACTTTTTGCTGTGCTGAGTCACTTCCTTGTTCAGTTTGAAACACTTTAGTGATCATAAACGCCTAACACTGACACTTTTCTCTTGTTGCAGGAGTTTATTAGTGTATGGGTACGAGATCCTCAGGTACACAAGGAGGATTTCTGGCACATGTACGTCAACTATGAGATCTGTCTTCATGTGAGTGCAGTACACACATGTTTACATTGAACTGTTGTTACTGGGAAATGTTATTGATCAGACTTGATTTTCTAATGGATGTTTGGCTTGCCATCTGTGCCATCATATATTTTTTCCATCGCCACATGTTTACCAATGTGAACATTAGTTTCAATATATTCTTCTTAATTACAGACCAATAGTATGTGTTTCCGTAAGAAGACCTCTTGTGTGAGGAGGAGGTATAGGGAGTTTGTTTGGCTGCGGCAGAAACTACAGAACAACGCTGTGCTCATGTAAGTGCATTTGAGGATATCACACTCAGGGCAATACAATATTATATTTTTTATTTATAATAAAAAAAGTAATGCAGAAAAAAGCAGTCCTGCATAGGTATTTGGTCTTATTAGGGCTCTTATAGGCCCAGGTTACACCTGGTATTAAGATGCGTTTTCGTCAATCTGATCATAAGCGTTCGACCAGCCACAAAAGACCACCCACTGACCTAGTAAACATTAAGAAGTGCGCTATCCAGATGGGATTTAAAGTTTGTCTGCTGAAGACCCAAGTTTGGTTTGAAGACACAAACTTACCAAGCACATTGTTCTCTCACCATTCCTGATTTCTAACACACATTCACAGCATTCGGCGGCATCTTGTGGCTGTCAGCAGAAACGAAACCTGCTGCAGAAAAGGCAAAATACAGCTAAAGGTTTTAGAAAAACAAAAAAGATACAGGAAAAAGAATACATTGACAACAGTATAATTCATATTTTTTTACTGATTCTTTTTTTTACTGATACTGATTTACTGTTTTTGCATGTGTTCATAATTTCTTTTCATGTTTTGGCAAATAAAAACAAATTACTCCAAAGCACAACTGAGCAGTGCTTACAAAAATCTTTAACACATTTTTAATAATATTTGGATAAAGGATGAAGATGATAATTTTCCTAGGCTAGAACACATTTTGCAACTACTGGCAGTTCATTGACTTTCCAACTGATCTTCAAACCATGTGGCAAAAGCAAGCCACTTTATGAGGATTGCAATCTTTCCTGGAGTTTGATAGAACTCATGTTCACATCATTTCTATAACTATAAATTAAGAAATGTATATCAAATTTGTGGTAATTTTCCACAATGCAAATCCATTTAAAAAAAAAAACTGTTTCAGTGTCTTAATTGATTTTATTGATTGGTGATTGGTGTCATGCTGCTGTGACCTTCACCCTTGCAGGCTCACTATTGGATGATTTAAAGTCCCTCTGCAGTCAATAATTTTATCCCTTAAGACTCATCTTTGATCACCAAAATGGCACATTCAAATATTTTTTTCCTTGTGAAATTGTTTTATTCATGCCTTAAATGCTTGAATGTAACTCTACAGCCTTGCTTCATTTAGTATACGCGGAATATGTAAATTAGCCCCGCCTAATACAGTCATACAGGCTTGTCTGCAAGTAGATGTATCAGAATGGTAATGCGCTTTATGTATCACTCTCTACAACATCGGACACATAACGGAAATTAATATGATTAGCCTTTTGCTTGACTACGTTATTAAAGTTAAAAATGTTGCTAATGTTATACAAACTATGTTCCCGATCACCTTCTCAGAGTCAGACAGCTGCCTTCTAAAACTCAGCTTTGAACAATTTAGAACGGATAATATGGCTTCTCATGAGATTCCACTGCTTCGCAGCATAGTAATGATGATGAAATGCTAAATCCCACCAGTACGCTGACGTGATTGGTTACAAAGTAGTTAATGACGTAAGGAACCGGTGATTTCAAACCGTGTCTTTTTTCACTGCAGTTTTAAGGAGAAAATTCTCAGCAATGGCGTTGACTTATGAATTTGCACATGATTTGTCTCAAAGCATATTAAAAACACAACATTAACATATAAACAACATGGGGGTCTTTAAAAGTTGAGGGCTTAGACGAAGTCTTAGACTTTGCTGAAAGTTGCTTTTTCCTCCTCATCTAGTTACCTCTACTTGTGATCCGACCAAAACGCATCTTAATACCAGGTGTAAACGTGGCCATAAAGTCACTGTATAAATTTTATTGTTTAGGATTAAAGTGTAATGTCATCCTTTCTTTGCAATTTATTTTTTTTGTTTCTGTAGAGAGTTACCTAAACTCCCTCCCTGGAATCCTTTCTTCAATCTCAATAATGACACCCAGATCACTCAACGGATGCAGGGGCTTCAACAGTTTCTTGAGGCGTGAGTTTCTTCTGTCACTCTTTGACACTGTGTCTCCTTTTTTATGATTAACCTGATTAAAATTAATTCGAAAAATAATTCTGTACATTCAGCAATATACATTCTAGATTAGACATGAAGGAAATGCAGTATTTTTGCCATCTAGTGGCTGTAAAGAGACACATTCCCTGTAAACCTTTTTGTAGAGTAAATATTTTTTACTCAAACATATAAAACATAGTATATATTTGTGCAATATTTAATGGTATAGAAAACATAGAAATTAAAATGGATAGTAAGGCAGTGTTTCATTGTATAGCATTATTGTTGTTTTATTGGAAACCTTTTTCTTTTCTCTTTTTAATATTTATTCTTTGTCAAAATGAATAGTTAACAGTCATCACAGCCACTTAATATTTTGCACTTCTTTAAATAGATTTGAAATCCTCATCACCAATTTCTAAAACTCCATGTAGTGTCATTTAATTGTTTGTGTTTATAGAGTTCTACAGACACCATTACTGCTGTCAGACAGTCGACTGCACCTGTTCTTGCAGTCACAACTGAGCATTGCAAAAATGGACGCTTGTGCACAGGGACTGACACATTACACTGTTGCACAGGCAATCCAGCGATGTATCGGCGATGCACGTTTCCCTGTGGAGGAACCGCATCAAGAAGACGACAGCAAAACATGCTGCGACTCAGACTGTGACAGGTGTGTGCCACTGTCTCATAAATATCATAAACACAGTGTTACTTACATATGTAAATAGCTTAAACGAGACCCATTTGGCATGTTAAATTTTTTATTCATCTATAATCATGCCATGGTAGAACTTGGTAGATGTTGAGAAAAAATACATTTTGCCATTAATAAATAAAAGGGCCATTTAAATATGTAGATTGATTAAATTAATGTATCTATGTATGTATTACATTTAATACATCTGTACAAAAATTGTGATGCACAACATGAATATTCCTGTCTGACTTTGTGTGGTAATTTATTTCTTTTTGCAGTACAACATCCTCTGGCTTGGGCAATAGCATAGGACCTGTTGAAGAAGACTCGACCCATAACGAGAGCTTTGCCCATGAATTTCAAGCCACGACCCCTGAGGCAGAACTCTTTAGCAGCCTGTCTTCATCTCCTAGCAACCCGCAGCATGTGCACCCTTGAAGTGCACTCACTTATATGAACTCAAGAGATGTATACATACATATACTCTGGCAAAGAAAGCCCCTGTTGCTGCTTACAGCCTCCAGAGTTCTATTTGGATGGATAAGTGAAAACCTTTTTTTTTTTTATTACTGTTTTTGTGTATATATATAAAATATCTTTTTATTTCATTTCCTGTGGTCATCATATTAAATCATCCTCCTTAACTAAAGTGCTGACATGGAAATAAAACGACAACAACAATTGGAGTAAAGTAGGCACGAGTTAATTACAGTATGACTTGGCATCATTCCTAATGTTTTTCTTGATGCTGTCATTCAGGTGTCCACTGTATGCGTTTAATGTGAGCCTGACAATCTCGCTTCAGCATTTTCTTATGTACAGATGTGCTTTTGTTTAACAGATTTTAAAATAATATCAGTAAGTTGAATAATATCATTTATTACTGTAAATGTTTCTTAAAAAAAATCTTATATTGACATTGCTGAAAATGAGTGTTGAAGAATGTAAATGTGTGAGCGAAGTGTTTGAAGTAATTTTTTTTATTGTGATTTGGTGGATATTCAGCGTTAAATGAATAAATGTTTTATTTTTATTTTTTATCCTAGTTGTGAAAGGAATTTGTTGATGAAATGCCTTGAGATAACGGATTATCTAAATAAAACAAACACTAAATAAGTTTTCAAATAGAGAAAGAGACTAGTTTCTGCCTGTTGTTCACATGACATGAGCCTTTAAAATTATATTAAATGCATTTCATTTAAGACAACATGATCATAAGTTTGATCATTATAGAATAAAGGGCAATCTTCATATGAGCAACATAAAAATATTGCGAAGGTCATTGGTGCATAAGATCTGGATGCAACAAGCTAACCTTTCCTCTAACATGGACTACTTATTTGAAAGATTAAGGGTGGATATTGCACTTAACCTGCCACATGCTAAATGGTTGTCTCTCTCTCTTTCTCTCTCTCCATGCACAACACAGCACTTTTTCAGTATCTAATTGTTGTTTAGGAGAGAGATTAAATTCTCTATAAATGAGGGATGAAGTTTTTGACATAAATGTTTTGTTGACACCGGTGGTCTGATTGGGGTTATGTTCGATCTGCGTAGGCGTAGATTCATCAGCATCTAGCAGCAGCCGATAAACACTTTCAGTATTGTCATCTAGATCACTAGAATCACAAAAGCCCACCAATCTCTGCCGCTGCCAATCACCATCACTGTGGTGCCAAAACTTAACCCCATCTGTTGTTATATAGAGTACATTTATTAGGCCTATATTACATAATACATAATATTATCAATCGACAAATATTATGAAAATACAATAAAAATGTTCAGTCATGTGAAAAAGAATTCTACAGTTTTAAGTATCAGGACATACAAAAAATCATTGTTTTAAGCATGTCTTAAAATTAGGTAAATATAACCTAAGATGAACAACTACACATGATACTACACTGATTATGTAATTATTTATTTACAGTTTTTTTGTACTATTTTCACAAGTGAGGTGTAAATTTTCAAAACTCAGTACTAATATCACAACAGATCATTGAAAGTGGACTTTTTCAAACATTTCAGCAAATTTTCAATTGTGTTAGTACAATACACAAAATCATTAAGTATCCTCTTCACAACACAAAAAAGTGTTTCATCTATATAAATGCTTCATTCACAATCAAGTCAAGTCATCTTCATTTATATAGCGCTTTTAACAACGTAGATCGTTCCAAAGCTGCTTTACAGTGATAATAGGACATTAAAGTAGCAGAGATTGTTATGGCAGCTCTAGAATAAAGTTATTTTCCAGCTAAAGTTAGTTTTAATTGATTCACTTCCGTCGCAACGATCATTAGTTATTAACTTAGGGTCCGCTAACACGACACCGTTTTAACAGAAAACTCTTAAGTTCTCTCTACACAAACTTTAAAAAAAACACGAACCTGTGAGAACGCTGATGTCGTGTACACGCGTATTAAGAGTTCATTCTATAGGTATACTGTATATGTGCGCAGGCATGTAGTCCTTCCCTAAAAAAAACAACCCTCAACAAATTCTTGTCTGGCCTTAAAATGTATAATACATAATTTTTTCGCTTAGGCGTAGCGACGTGAACTGGAATTATCCCGACAACGATTAGCAGTACAGAGGATGGAGGCCTTCACAGGGGAGAGACTATAGTTGACACTTCAGGACTGCGTTGTCATCGCGTCCAGGCGCAGGTCCCTCATCAGATCTGGATACGGCCTGTACCATACTGTGATTGATAAGACATCTCTTCATTTACTGTAACAGTAACTGCCTTTCAGAATGCCATTAATATCAAACTTTTGATTTTCATCTCTTTTCGTTCAGGTTCATAACATGGCAGTTTCATAACTTCATAACTTTTGATAACACACTAGACAGATACTAGTCCAAACATTATTGATTCTATTACATAAGTGTTTCTAATGTGGCAACTAGCCTATATTACTGTAATTATTTCAGCAACCAGGGTGATTTGAAACACGTATCTTGCATTGTTTACTGTTGAATTAACTGATTGTTAAAAGTGCTAAATTGAAAGAAGATCATACTGTTGTGTTTCGGTGATTAAACCAAATGTTCTCTTTACATTTTACAATAATCTTGTGTTTGAAACAATGATTATGTGGACTGAAATGTGTATAAAAGAAAAGCATGAGATCGGGTTTTAAAAAGAATGTCTAGCTGTGTTACAAATGTGATCAGTTTGGATTTTTGTAAGAGTTTTGAAAATGTACACCTTACTTGTGAAAATAGTACAAGAGTAATAAATGGTATGCGTGTTTGGCGTGCTGTCCGAGTATAGGGCTCCGGGCTATTCGGCCCGAACCCAGAGTATTCCCCCCGTATGGCTGTGGAAGGAATAAGTCAAGAGTGAGGAGTGGTGGGGGATGCTGAAAAACTGTTGAGGAATGTAGGTGAGTCAACTGAGTGAATATATATGCTTCCTCTCATGCTGATAGACATGGTAATTGTTGATGGCGAGTTGATTGGATTGATTATTTAAACTGCTCCTCCCAAACTTTGTTTAATGAAACATCATTTTTTTTCCATTTTTGCTCACTGTTCTTTACAGCATTGTGAAGGGTGGAATCCACTGCTGCTTCAATATATATCTGATAAGTTATTATGTTCAAGGTATTAATCAATATTTTTCCTTCTAAATATCTCACAAGTTAAATGACTTCTCTATGCTTATGAGATTTTACTTTGTTAAGGAAGTTACCATTGTGATTACTGAAATGTTCTTTTCATGTATTCTCTAATGTCTGAATGAAATATCTGAGAGGTGACTGAAGGCCCAATGCCAGGAATGCAGTAACAGTGCTTGCTCAATTAGCCCAGCTTCAAGAAATTAAATATGGACTCGTTTTGTGTTTGAGAAAGGTGTTCAATGTGTCAATACATACATCTCCTTTTCTAGGGTACCCTGACAACTATCATTGATCATTGATATCATTGGGGTCATTGAAGTCTATAGTTTAAGGGACCGTTTCTTTGCTGAAGCCTTACTTTCCAGTTAGATTAAAAGTGTCCTCTCCTTGAGAGAAAGAATGTATTATCTTGACGTTTTGAGAAGACTCTCCTGTTTATAGTTAGAGCCTGGCCAAATCCAGCCTTGAAGAAGCTGTGTGTCTCTGTGTGTGTTATTCTTGGTTTTAGATTAAGGATCAAGTGGCATTATTGGAAATGGACTGACTTGTTTTCTTCGACATGTTGGCGCCCAGCAACGCAGATCTGCGACCTGGAAGGTCACTACATGCCTAACTTCAGGGTCTGAGTGTCAGCAGCATAATCGATCGAGATATGCGTTAGTCTATCTGTCCATGTGTGGAAAATTACTATGTTTATCTATTTCTTAGCCAATGAGAATCATTCAACCTGGAGCAAGGACGTAGCTTTGACCTTGGTGTAGGGTATAATCTTTGTAACTGTAAGCGGAGCAGCCTACAAACTCCTTGTGATTCTTGAAGCTGACTGCCTGATGAAACTGCAAACTATCTTCAGTAAAATTTTTCATTAATTTATTATAATTCTGACTCTTTTCTTAAATTGACAGCACTTCTGACTCCAGGTCTTAATTATTCATACCTGGTCCTTGGTCTTTAACTATAAATTCCCTGACAATTGCTTCATTTCATTGAGGTTTGTGGGCATCTGTTTATGCACATCTCTCTTAAGGTCCTACCACACCATTTCAATAGGGCTGAGGCCTGGGCTTTGACTGGGCCAATGCAACACATTGATTCTTTTATTTTTTCAGCCATTCTGATGTAGATTTGCTGGTGTGCTTGGGATCATTGTCCGGTTGCATGACCCAATTTTGGCCAAGCTTTAGCTGTTGAACAGATGGCCTCACATTTGACTCTAGGATACTTTAGTATGCAAAGAGTTCATGGTCGACTCAATGACTGCAAGGTGCCCAGGTCCTGTGGCTGCAAAACAAGCCCAAATCATCACCCCTTTACCACCTTGCTTGACAGTTGACATGGGGTGTTTATGCTGATATGCTGTGTTTGCTTCTCACCAAACGTGGCACTGTGCATTATGGCCAAACATCTCCACTTTGGTCTTGTCTGTCCGAAGGATATTGTTCCATTGTTCTTGTGGTTTGTTGAGGTGCAAATTGCAACCCTAAGCCATGCTGCCATGTTTTTATTTTTTCAAGCAACCCTTCCAAACAAGCCATACTTGTCCAGTCATTTTCTAATTTTACTGTCATGAACTGTAGAGTCTGAGCTGTAGTTCTTGGGTTTTTCACATTGCACGATCTGACCTTGGGGTGAATTTGCTGGGATGTTCACTCCTGGGAAGAATGACAACTGTCTTAAATGTTTTCCCCTTTTGAATAATCTTCATTATTGTAGAATAATGGACTTCAAATTGTTTGGAAATGGCCGTATAACCCTTCCCAGATTGGTGGCAGCAACAATTGCTTCTCTGTCATTGCTGATGTCTTTCCTCCTTGGCACACCTGAATGCTCCAGACCAGCAAACTGGCAAAACTTAACCTTTTGTAGAGTTGGCCACACTTGCCGATGATCAATTAAATAACGGCATTTGATTAGCAGCGCCTTACTGCTATTACCCTCTTAAAATGGAAGCAGTAAGGGTGTACTTGTCACACATAGCTTCTCCATTTTGTTAAATAAATAATGACACAGTGTAGTATGTCATGTGTTGTTCATCTGAGGTTGTATTTTCAGACCTCCCAAGAACCAGATGATTTTTTTTATTATGTCCAGATATGTAAAACCATTGAATGCAATAGCGTGTCCTTTCTTTTAACATGACATATGTAATCATAAACCAGTACAAAAATAATCATAAATATTATAATACAAATATAACATGCAGACAAACAGACTGTAGAGGTAGATAGATAGATAGATAGATAGACAGACAGACAGACAGACAGACAGACAGACAGACAGACAGACAGACAGATAGATAGATAGATAGATAGATAGATAGATAGATAGATAGATAGATAGATAGATAGATAGATAGATAGATAGATAGATAGATAGATAGATAGATAGATAGATAGATAGATACCGGTAGATAGATAGATCGATAGATAAATAGAGATAGATAGATAGATAGATAGATAGATAGATAGATGATAGATAGATAGATAGATAGATAGATAGATCGATAGATATATAGAGGTAGATAGATAGATAGATAGATAGATAGATAGATTACTTATGAATCATAAAGACACACAATCATCTCTCTCATCTCCCTGTTCATGACCAGCGATGACAGGACTGTCTATAACGTATCCAGAAAGCATCTCTGCCCCAAATAAGTCCTTAAGGGCACGGTAGGGGGGAAAAACATGTCGCATTAGGAAATAAAACAAAGAGCCACCTCTACCTTCAAGTCATGGGTCACTAATCAGAAGCACTTAGGCTAAGCAGGGGTTGCTGTGGTGAGAGTGAGGTTGGGTGAGGGAAGAGACGGTCATTTATCATCGGCTGTTTCAAAGTGAGGCTGAGCAGAAAAGACAGCGCAAACTCTGCAGACAAACGACCAACAATAAAGAGAATTAATCAGCACTGATTACCTGACTCCCCAGGAGAGTGAGGGGAGAATATGTCTAAAAGGAATGACGGAGCCAGATCTGAAGAAAGGCAAGGAATTAGGAGGATCTGATCTCTCTGAATGACTTGCTCTTTAAACTGGACATGTAATTTTTTGTTTCATTTTTCTAATATTCTATAAAACAATCCACTTAAATGAGTGCCATGTCCCAGAGGCCAGTAGCAGAGTCTTGTATTAGCCTACCACTGAACGGCTGTCATTGTCCTGCGGTTCGTCAATACAGTGATCAGAACTCAGTACAGGCTGATGGATTAAACAACTGAACGAATTGGATTCTTCTTGCTGTGCAACGCCAGCTAATCGTTCCTCACACACAGCAATAAAATGCACCTCCAGTGCGGTCACACGCTCATATTCTCTATTCAGCCCACCAATCACTGCCTCGTCTGATTTTGATATCTGAGATGACAAGGATTGGCCATTTTTACTGGCTGTCTGCTAAGCTAACCATCAAGTAAAACAGAGACTGTGATAAATCAGCCACATCTGCCCTTTTATACCCAATACCAGAAACTACATTAGGCCTGTTGGCCAAATAAAATGTTAATTTTATGAGGATGGTGTGTTTGTTGCAAATGTGAAGACTTTAATCTGTTTAGTTCTGGCGGGATTTCTAAATGAGCTATGTTTATACTATGATATGGTTTTCATTTTTTAAGGTTACATCAAAACATGCCCCATTGCGATTACCCTTACCTGTCAAGTGAATCATTTGATTTGAAATAGCACATGGCGGTCATTCCATTGCCAAGGGTATTAACAAAAAAACTCCCGTAAAGACCCTGGTGCTCATTGGTTGAACTGCCATAACCGGTCTAAATGAACACTCCTTAATGGACCCTGATGGGTGAACCTAATCCAAACCCAGTTGCTACTGATCAACTGGGGAGAAGGAACAGATGGATTACTTTGTGTGTGTGTGCATGTGCATGTGTGTTATATTGTGCAGTAATTGCTATGTTTCTCTGGTTTATTGGCTCTTAACCTTGGGCTGACAGCCACTGAGCAGGTGGGGTTTCTGTTGCTATGACAACTGAGTTCAGGAGTGTGCTGGCATGTAGGATATACCCTACTGCAGCTTGGGGAAAATCACCCATAAAACGAGAAAGGTAAAGGATTTTTAAGGATTTAGCCATTTATTTGAGGGGCTAAATGGGTGGATGGCTCTGTGTGTAGGCTATACAAGTGTATACAAGTGTTTCCCAAACATCAAACTTGAAATGTGTTCATTATTAACTGATATTGTACTGGATATCATATCATTTAGCATTATCAATGATATATTTGCAGCATAGTGTTGATTACCACAAAATAAAATAAAAAACAGCAAAAAGCAAGATTGCAAGAGCCACAAGTTACTTATTTCTTTAGATGTGGATTCAGTCAATTTAATATTTCCAAAATTGTTGTAATTGAAGCTCCAATTTTATAGATTATTGATGGTGATGTTGCAATGACCAGAATGTGTCAAATTTTAGTTTACAGTTAATTGTGTTAATCAATTGGTGTACCGGCGGTGTCGAGTTACTGGAATGTTGGATGTTGTTCGAATTAAACTCACACTCACATATCACAGACAAATCAGACGGATTGCTACAACAAAGGTTACCGTGAGGCACTTGAAATGGAAATAACAACAACAACAGAAATGTAAAGCTTACAATTTTATAAAAGCACTTACATTAAAATCAAACAGAATTATAACTGATGTGGTTTATGTGTAATTTATTGTAGGTTTACCTCGATTCATGTCTGCACAATTATTTTTATAATAAACATGTAGTACACAACAAAACTAATATTTTCAATAGGCTACATCTGGTTTATAGGAATAATCATTGTCATGGAAGAACTCTTTGGGTGCCTTTTATCATGGCTTCAGGACAGTACTTCTGGTTTTCCTCTTGATGATGACTGATTTACCTTATGCTTTATCTTGAATAAAAATACTGATGAGCATTATCCTGAAGTGCAACTCAGGCTCAGCGCTCATTAAAGAGGTTATAGATTATATTACAGATCCTCTTTGGCACGAGCAATCCCTCACACTGCACAACAGTACACAATAAATACAAGTATATTTACAGCAGCTTTTATTGTAACAAACATTATTCTCATGGTTAGTTAATGATGTAACAAAGTGACTTGTAATGGCTGTTAGTCATGCACAAATATATTAATAAAAGTGCGCATGATGCAGCTGCAGGCAGCAGAATGTAATTTTATTTCCTATTTGATAATGAAAGAGAGGGATAGACAGAGGAAGAGCAAATGTGCATAACCGACTGAGTGACTAATGGCGGAGAGGCCGAGGGACGCAGAGAGAAAGGCGAGGGAGACCATCTGTTCTGCTCTCTCCTTGTTTTACCCCCTCTGCTTTTTAATAACTAACCCTCTCTCGCTTCAGTTCAGATTCATGATGGGAGATAGACACACACATAAACATGCTGCAGAACAGCCAGTCCACTTAGAATACATTAAAAGGGAATTCATGATTAACATCAAGCTAAATAAGTATGACAGCCTTGACAAGTTGAGGAAATGACGTTCATTTGTGGGCTGGGCCGCACAGATGGGTCCTGATGGCAGGCATCACTCAGAGAGAAAAAAGAGAGAATAGAAGAGAAGAGAGGAGAAGAGAAGAGAAGAGAAGAGAAGAGAAACAGGCAAACGGAAAAATGAGAAAGGAAAGAACAGACGATCTATTAGGCCTACTGAACAGACGAAACCGAGACTGCTTCTCAGAGACCTTATCCTATTAAATTCTCCAATTAGTGTGAAGACATAAATAACTGCTTCCAATTTCAGTGTGTCACTCAAGGGCAGGATCCAGCTCCAGGGAAACAAAACAATTTAAATTACGTTCCTCTCGCTTTGTGTCCGGCCTCTCGTTTAATGCCATAATTACGCTGCCATTCTTTCGCTCGTCCTCGCGAAGATACATCACCTCCTGCGACCCCGGTGATAAACGTCCTTCGCAAGAGAAACGTGAGCTAAAAAAACAGCCGCTGTCCACTTTTCTTTTTTTGCAAGAGCCCCCTCTCTCTCTTCTTCACCCTGACAGTATATCACCGCGAGCTGCTGAGCCCCCACATCTATAATTCACGCGTCCCTCGACTGGGTTGCTGTCGGTAAAAATAGGAAATCCATCACCGAGACAAATGGTCGTTAAATGAAGCCCCTCAAAGCAGATAGGCAAAGCGGCAGATGAGGTTTAATTGTCTCTGCGTGCTCATATGAAATCAGTTCATGACCGTGGCGATATGACCGCGGGCCTTTAGAGGTTGTGGGGCATATTCTTTAGGGCTACATAGTGTCAGAGAATAATTAAAAGGCTTTTAATTTCGGCATGAAATGGCAGTAGGCCATGGCTACTATGAGGTCTTTTGTGGGCTATCACCGACAAATATGATACGTAAATATGTATTAAAATGGTCCTGTTAGGACTGCATTTTACTTTTTCTTCAAGTGGAACAAACTGCGTTTTTAAGTTAATATTTGCTGCTTTAGCCGCTATACATTAGCCGCTATACAACTGAAAGAGATTGTCTTCTATGAAACATGAAAAGGTAAGTCATGAAGAATTTGTCAAACTAAGTCCAAAACCCTGATTAAAAAAAGTTTGACCATTAAAGGGGTTGATATTGCTAGTCAATTAAATATTTTTTTTTTTATTCATGTCAAAAATAATATGGAATGTTCTTATTAAAACAACATGAAGACATGGATTACACCTACAGAAGTAATTTTAGCAACATCATTTATACTTACTGTGCACATGGGAATCACACCTAAGGAGATTTAGACACGTAGCCTACAATTTCTCTAATCGTTAATACATCCAATTGAGACGTGAATTAGAAGTTATAACAATATTTTAAATACTTGGTCGGAACATGATAAGCCTGAAAGATGAATAGCAATTAGCGATATGTTCATTTTAAAGAGCTTAAGACAAATTGGTCTTTCAAAGAGGAATGAAGAACGTGAAATACGACCGGACCACTAGAGGGCACTGGGAATGTGGGGGAAGAGGGGAGGGGTCCATTTCCTTCAGGAAGAAAAGGTAAGAGTCTCTGCATCACATCACATCACATCACACATACAACAAAATACAAAGAGCCAGAAGTGATTTGTGCAGTGGAGTGGTAATAGAACCACTGCCATTCGCAGCCAGACCTAGGAAATATAGGATTCATGC
This sequence comes from Meda fulgida, assembly GCA_030578275.1. Classification (NCBI taxonomy): domain Eukaryota; kingdom Metazoa; phylum Chordata; class Actinopteri; order Cypriniformes; family Leuciscidae; genus Meda; species Meda fulgida. Next base: position 23,139,071 of record CM060634.1, on the reverse strand, counting down.
CAAAGCAGTTTTTTTTGCATTATAGCATAGCCTGCAAATGTGAGTCTAATAATAATAATAATAATAATAACAACAACAACATACTGTAAGATTCAGCCAATACTGAAAATTAAAGTGATGCTCCAACAACACAAGCATTTAGAAGCAAACAGCTTTTCATTTGACAGGCTGGTGCACAAGCAACCATTACCAGTCACAGAACGGGCATTCATTTGCACAAAAAGGGAAAACGAATGTGATTGTGATGAATAAATAATTGCCATTCTTAAATTTGTATAGGGCAGTTTTGTGGTTATGCAAATAAAATGCAAAATAATAGTTGTATTGATGGCATATTGTGCAATTAGATTGCTTAATTAAGACGAGTCCAGATTTTCTGTCTCTGTGTGTTTGTGTGTGTCTGTGAAGACGAGTACAGATGAATGCATTATTCATGGTCAGTTTAAATAGGAATTTTAGGCTGTACAGCAGCCTTTTAAATCTCCCATCAATCTGTCATCCTCTGATTCATGTCAGCACTTCATCACCTATACCTGAGAAGGGAAAAGGGGGAAGGAGAGAACAAAAGAAAGAGAGCGAGTGAGACAGAGAGAGAGAGATCTTTTTGTCTGTCAAGCTGACAGGCTGTAGTTGCTGTTGCAACTCAGTAACATCTTTCTCTGCCAGTCGGGAGGAAATGAGCTGCCATGTAGCCTGTCGACCATCTATCACTCTACACTTAAATGTACACACACACACACACACACACACACACACACACACACACACACACACACACACACACACACACACACACACACACACACACACACACACACACACACACACACACACTCTTGCACACAAACGCTACATCATGTTTCGGGCTATCAGTGTGTGTGTTTTTTTTTCAGCAATATGTTTTTTATTTTGCTCTTGCTGATTAAACCTGATTAAACTCAAACTGAAGTTTTCAGAGAGAAAAAGAGAGATAAACTGAGATCTGAGAGTGAAAGACAGAGGGGGAGGAGCGGTTACAGAATGAGCTTATTAACTTGCTTCCCCCTGCTGTTGTCGAAATAATTACAATGTGCTCTTCTGTAGCTCATTATCATAATACATTTACAATGAGTATGCAATGTCATTCAGAGGGCAGCTTCTCTGCAGGCGTAAAACTGCCCCGTCAGCAGCTTTTAAAGCTCTCCCAATAGATGACATGCAGGGCTATAATAGTGCAGCATTAACTTCTCCCATGCTGACTGTGCTCTCTCTTTCAGCCACATAAAACGCAGAGGAGAAAAAGAGATAGACAAGGAGAGAGCGAGAATGCTGAGGGAGTGACAGCTAGAGGAGGAGCATATAAGGTAAAGTGGGAATGAGATAAGACAGAAGAGAAAAGGAAGGGAAAGTTCAGGACACAGGAACGAGCCCCCTGGCCTAAAGGGCTCCTGGAAGTCTGATGCCCTCGGCCTCGTGCTACATGTAGAGCTGCCTGTTTTTTACACGAACAAGCTTTAAAAAGAGAACATAGCATAGATTCCTATTGTTTTTATATAAAGGTGAATTCTAAACAATTCTGTCTAAATGAATTTGAATTGAAACAGTAACATTTTTTAATTTAAGTAAATTTATGCATCACAACATTGCAATGTATAACATTTATAATGGTTATGTTTATTTTGTGAGTTGCTAAATATTACATTTAAAGGGATAGTTCACCCATAAATAAAAATTCTGTCATCATATACTCACCCTTGTTGCGAAATTTTTTCTTCTGCTGAACACAAAAGATATTTTAAAGAATACGGGTAACCGAACAGTTGATGGACCCCATTGACTTCCATAGTATGGGGAAAAAAATACTATGGAAGTCAATGGGGTCCATCAACTGTCTGGTTACCGACATTCTTCAAAATACCTTCTCCTGTGTTCAGCAGAACAAAGAAAATCACAGAGGTTTGGCACAAAGAGTGAGTAAATGATGACAGAACTTTCATTTTTGGGTGAACTATCCTTTAGTGTTGTTAAATTATTAGTTATATTATATTAATTATATTTTAATTATTGTCCAATAATCAATTCTGATAATATATTGTGCATCCCTAATACATTATATAAAATATACATTACTTTTTATGATATAAATACACATCTTATTACTTATCAATATTAGTATAATAGGTAATATATTTACATAATATTTAAAAAAAAAAAAATTTTGTGTGTGTGTGTGTGTGTGAAGCTGCTGTAATAAGTGAATTTCCCCAGTGTGAGATTAATAAAGTCGACCTATACCTATATGTAATATATGTGTGTGTGTGTGTGTGTGTGTGTGTGTGTGTGTGTGTGTGTGTGTGTGTGTGTGTGTGTGTATTTAAAAAGACCTTTCAGATAAATCTCTTTTACTGGGATTCTGCTTTGTCTGTGATCGGTTATTCAGTTATTCAACTAAATTGTCAAAATACAATTTTGAATCAAATAGTTGATTTAGTATGTTACATTGATGACACTTTAATTTTTTTTAAATATATTGATAAGAATGATAAATTAAGTAATTTGTACATTATGTGAAAAAAAGTTTAGCAAGGGGGCTTCTTGTCCCTGCAGGGGGCCAACTTTTCCCAACAGTGCAGGGGACAATGTTTTAAAGGGTGGCATCTTACCCCACATCTTGCTATATTTATATTGTTATAGATTTATTTTTTATAGTTTATATTTATTTATTTAATGTATGAATAATTCTTGTAATTGAGGATGTTCCCAAAAGAAAGTTTAACTGTTGGGAACACAATTGTCCATAAATCATGCTAAACCCACACATGCACATTTACACACACAGATAAATATTTGCAAAAAAGCACGTTAACTTGAGCACAGTTCCATTTAATATCTACAGTATTTTCAACATCCACATCCTTTATCCACAACAGGCAGTTTGTGTGTGTCTGTGTGTTTATGGGTGTGTGCCAAGTGGAAGCCGATAAAGCGACAGCTGTCAGAATGATGAAGTGTCTGTCAGACAGGATGTGAGTAGCGAATGAATTCAGTGCTGCTGCTTGCATCATTGACTCACATCTTTCAAGTCATTCAAAAACACATGCAGTCAAACCTCAGAGAACTCGCAGAATCTGTCTCTCATTTGCATAAACACGTGTCATGTTTAGCTACTGAGCCACGTCTTGTCATTTTCACTATTCATTTTGTTTGAATTTAATTATTTACAAAGGCAGTAATTGTCTCAGGCCCCGTCATCCTATGGGAGAGGAGGCCTACCTATGCAAATTGTCCCTGCCCCCCTGAAAATTTTCGCAATAGCCCTGATGCAAAGACTAGTTGTTTACAAATAATGTAGCTTCAGTAGCTATTGAGAATTACAGAATAATTCCAGTCATTGATATTCATGTAGTTTCACAGAAAGCCACACAATCTATCCTAATGGTATTTGTTACACTAAAAGACCAAGTTCAGACATAAGTAGATTAACTTTGAACATAAATTTAATTTGGCCTTGGAATAATATTAATGTTTTGTTATTTATCTTGCCCTCCTAAAGGCGAAACGTGGTTAATCCTGATTCTAGTAAATTAGTTACTAGCTCCTGATAAAGTCCTCATCTTAATGCTGACAAATCTTCATAGTCCAATATAAGATCTCTAGTGCCCCCTAATGGAAAATCGACAAAGAACCGTGCACGTCAAAATCTAATCAGCAAGAGTGCTCTTTTTTATTGTCTACCCCTGTTCGTATTCTATATTTCCATTGTATCTGGAGTGTCATATATGTAGTAGTATCAAAAAGCAAAACAAAAATAAAAAACACTATTAAATGGAACTATTATGTATATATATATAATAGATTGATTAGAGCTGCCCACTAATAGTTTTGTTTAAAAACAAATATTGGGAAGGGGATTAGAAAAAAAAACTAACAAAAACAAAAATATGAGAGAGAGAATATATAATTTATAACATCATTACCTATTTTATAAATCATTTGAGAAATATATTAGAGAGATGTATGAAAATTATATAGACCAACCTCCACAGACCTGCAAACAACACAAACATGTCTGCAAAAATGTATCATTATAATGCTCATAAATAGGTTTTTTCTTAAAAATGTATCTCGAAGAAATGTATGAAAATTAGACCAATCTCCACAGACCTGTAAACAACTCAGATATGTCTGAATAGACACCAAGACTAGATTTTTCTTAAAACTGATTTTAATAAAATTAAAATTACTGTTGCAAATTTGACAACAATAGCGGAGAAATGCATAACGTATTCAAACCATAGAAAGGAAAAAAAAGATCGAAACGGATTCACTTTTCACCATGCATGATTTTCTTCCCTTTAACCACTAGGTGTCACACTAACATTTAAAGCAGACTTTCAAGTGGAAGCAAGAGGCTGAGGGGGCGCGCTGCGCGATGCCAGGTGAAGAGTTCAGTGCGCGCCTCCGAGAGTGATGATGCGCGACCTCACATCAAACTATAATTCAATTTGCCACGACGAGGTAGTAAATGCATCGCTCTCGACATGTAGTATTGCGATCGTCTAAATAAGGTCCTTAAACTGAGGCATGCCAATAAACAAATGCGGTGGACTATTACGAACACTTAACCTTATGGACGGAATATGTTTGCCACCATTAATTTCAGTGTTTCACAGCGCTCGCACACACTGCAGCCACGAAATGTCTAATGCGCCGTTTATATATTGGACTACTATAATTGATGATACCATGATTGAAGAAAAAAAAAAAATGACAGGCTATCTTCGACTAACTCCTGTGCCATGGAAGTGATAACTCTCACATGGAGTATGAAAACACCCTGGTGATGTTTTAAAATGCTAGTTATTATGTAGATATGTTCTTAAATATATGTATAATTATTATGTTGATATGTTCTTAAATATATATAGTCAAAAGGGACATTTTCTTTTCTAGAGATCATTTGATTGGACAAAAATATGTGCAGTGCAGATGGAGTCATCTTTAAATCCATAAATCTGACAATTTTGCTCACTTTTAATATCATAAAGAGGGCTTCAATGCTAATAGATATAGAAAATAGATACAAACCCAAATAATATGAAATTTTGATTTCAGTGATATGTTTTTCATGTGATAGTGATGTGATAGTGATAGTGATTTTATATTTCCAGATTTCCATGTGGGACAACAAAGGGTAATATGTTTTTCATTTTGCACACATCTGTGTTTTATGTGTATTTGGAATTGCCAATCTACACATTGTTTGATGCTCAAGCCGTATGAAACCAGACCTAAAGTACTCATAAGTCCAGTTAATTGCCATAATTATGAAGTGACGACACTCTGATTAAATTACTGCAGCACCAGCTGCTCTGAACCAGTCACGTGAGATGTTGGCTGAGCTTGTGTGTTTGCGTGTGTTCAATACAATGACTGTAACCTTGACCTGTTATCATGAAGTTCATGATGTCATTTCCTCAAGACATCATTTATATGTATACAGAAAAACAAGTAACTAGGATACATGTTCACACAGGCATATGCACGTCAACACATTCTTCCTCTCATGCAGATAACAGAAGTTGACTGAAAAACACACACATGACTTTCGTCAGTCCGACAGAGGGTCATACACCTTTGCCCTACATGAAACACAAAGAGAAATGGTTTATCAGACAGCTTTTCAAAATTATTCACACATAGCATTCACTGACAAAGACAAAGGTGTGAGGACTGATAAAAGCAGTGTGGTGGTCAGCATATAGACAGCTTCTTCCGTTTAATGCACAGGCTTCCTGCCGTAATAACCTCCTCCTTCTGCTGTCCACAAATTCTCCCCTTTCACACTCTAAAAGGACATATGGAGAGCACTAATAAGGAGAATAAACAATGTTGGCTCGAGACAACTTGTAGTTGAAAAACTGTCTGTCCCACTCAGAACGTCTCTATTAGTTTCTGACCATCTGGTTCTACATGGAAATGGAACAGTTAATCAGATTAATTCGATTTTTTATGCTTAATTCTTCCCACTCATTCTATCTCAGTTCTTTGTTGTATCCATAAAGTACGTAACTCTTGATTCGACTCATTTCTAATGATATGCACCGTGAAGATATTTGAGCAGGGCCAACATTTGTGCTGTGTATCCGAGGATCGATGAGTGGTCTTAAGTTTATCTGATTTTCCACTGGCCGGACGAGGGACAGGTCGATGGGAAGCTGCCTGTGTCAAGTTGACCTTTTCAGGGCATCGGCGACCGGCCGTCCCCTGGGCACCCCTCCTGTTCCCGTGTCACACTCTGAGTGACACCGGTCCGCTCGGCTCAAACACAAAGTCCGGTTGGACGTCTATATTGCACTGTCGTGGCAGTGACAGAGATTGGCTGCAGTATTTGTGAGCTGTCCTCTGCCACTGACACTTTGCCGATGAATGCAGGTTAATTTATGTGACCAAATCTCCTCTGTGCAAAAATGAAAGCTAATTGAGTCATTACCTGCTAATTCAAGGCAGGATTGCTTGTGTAAATTGGCTTACTTTGTAAAGCCATGTCCCAATAATCTCTTTATCTTGTCTCTCTCTCTCTCTCTCTCTCTCTCTCTCTCTCTCTCTCTCTCTCTCTCTCTCTCTCTCTCTCTCTCTCTCTCTCTTTTACCTCACTGCTCTACTGGTAACTTTTCTCCATTTTGTGTTTAAACATTTTGTCATTCATTTTTGTTTTCTTTCTGTAGCTCATGACAGTAACTCATTAGAATATTGCATCTCTTGCAAGTGTATGTCAAAGTTCATCTATAACCATTTAAACAGTAAAATACCTTTTCATTCGCTTTACTACATTAAATGCGGTTGAATTATTGTGCCAGTTGCGATTATGATGTTAAATGTTCATTTTAGTTCATTTTAGTTCTGTTGCTGGAGGCTTTTCCTATCCATACTGAACAGAACTAATGACTTATCGTACTGATGAATCAGTGTGCTTCTGATACAGAAAGAGCAATCATGACAAAAAATAAAAAAAGGAAACTTAGTCTAAAGTGATATCTAAGAAAATAAACATTTATCAAACCAATTTATACTTTTAGGACCGACAACATCATCTTATTTCACAATCTAACAAAATAATTAATTATTCACAGGCTAATGTCTGTAGAACTGCATCATTCATTATGAATCTCAATGGTTTGTTTATGAATCGATGTGGACTTTTCCGGAAGGACAGTCACACTGTCATCATCAAGATTAATTAAGATGTTTCTTGCATAGCTAATGCCTTCAAAAACATCACCATGACAACTGTTTAGCACCTCAAACTCGGTGTGTGTGTGTGTGTGTGTGTGTGTGTGTGTGTGTGTGTGTGTGTGTGTGTGTGTGTGTGTGTGTGTGTGTGTGTAGATAGTAATGTTGGCAATAAACAGCTCTAACTGCATTTTTCAGACGGTTGAGGTTTCCAGTGGAATTGAATGTAATGATCTTTCCTCCTGCGTGAGCCTTCTCGAAATAAAACTGTCCATTTCTCTTCCTCTGTGGTTTCTTATGGGAATAAACAGAGTAATTTGTCTTTCTTTTGTGGTTTTAGTGGAGTAAATGTGAAACTAACATCTGACACCCACCCTGACCCCAGTGCTGCATCGGTAGGGAAAGGGCCCTACACTAAAACACTTTCTTTTACCATTAATCAGTGATTGGATTTTAAGCTCTCGAAAGAAAAAAACGTTCTGGCTTTCATACGATGTCCAAATATAGTATATATTTGAACATTGTGTGTATAATATTGTACCCCTAAAGAATAGTATGCAAAAAATGCCTTTTTGGTTTTGAATACAACATGTAATATTGGGGATTATTCTTAATATTGCAATAAGAAAATGTACTTTAATTTCATAGTTTGATTACTTCAGTAATATATATTCAGGAAGATATATTTATACAGTAGCCTATTCTTCACTCGTTGGACTCTAAATGTATACATTAAAATAAACGGTTCTAGTGTTGAATTATATACATTATTATGAAACATACTGATTTGTTTATATGTATACAAAATGGGTTATCATAAGAATAAAACTGCATTAAATTGATCAAAAGTGACAGTAAGACATAATGTTACAAAAGATTATTTTTTACTTTTTAAAATTCATTTTTATATTTTATTCGTCATGAAAAAAATTATTACACAACTGTTTTCAATATTGATAATAATCAGAAATGTTTCTTGATCACCAAATCATATGATTTCTGAAGGATCATGTGACATTGAAGACTGCTGGAAATTCAGATTTGCCATCACAGGAATAAATTACATTTAAAAAAAATATTTAAATATGTATATTGCAAATTATTTTATTTATTTATTTTATATTGTAAAAATATTTCACAATTTTAACTGTTTTAACTGTATTTTCGCTCAAATAAATGCAGTCTTGTTGAGCATTAGACTTTCAAAAACATTCAAAAATCTTACTGACCCCAACATTTTGAATGGTAGTGTAGGTATTTATGGAAATAAGTTTGACCTTTTCATGAATATTTTGACATTATAATCTTAACATGTATATGGAAAAGCATAGAAAAATGTTGGTTTAGAGAGAAAAATCAAGCACTGATTGTCACTTTAAATCATATGGTAATCGGAAAGCTTCTGCGTATGTGTGAACCCTGATCACTGATCACCGGCTCCTGCTGTGTTGAACGGTTTGGCTGTGACCTGGTTTGCCTGGTTGCATGCTGATGACTTATGCTCAAAAACGGCCTGATAACGTCTCTAAGATATTGGGTCATGTTTTTTGGATGGCTCCATAGGGACAAAATGAGAAAGTTGAGGAGAGAGAAAGAAAAAAATATCTCTTGTACATTCACACATCTGACCTTGCCAGGCTGAATATATGATTAATAGTTGTAGTGATCAAATTGTCAAATGTATTAGAAGAATGACTTAAGGGGATACTCTTCCAGTTTATAAGTAAACATCTCATAATATTTCAGTAACTTACGATTCAGTTGGTTGCATGTAATTTCCAGCTAGCCTCATAAGTTCTCTCATATCACTCCACTATAGCATAATATTACATTAGTGAAGTACTTTAAAAATTTCTGAAGCTTTAGTAAGATGTAATATATCATATTATGTTGAAGAATTTAACTTTCACATATTGATGGATTAATGAAATCTTTCAATCATGTCTTGGCTAATATGACTATTGTGACGTGCAATATGATGACTGTAATTTGAGATGCCCTCTTGGCCTTGGTACCATCTAATGTCAAATAAATCTCTGGTTAAGTAGTTGGAATGTCCTTTTTCCAAGATTAATGAGCTTATTGAACTTACATTGTATGAAGCAAAATGGAAGAGAGAGGAAGACAGTGGCAGACTGATAATGATCAACTCAGTCGAGTCAAGTCAAGTGTATTTCTATAGCGCTTTTCACAATATAAATTGTATCAAAGCAGCTTCACAGTATCAATCAAATAACAAAATGTTTGTTTCTTAGTGGAAAAAACATCTACGTTTGGTAGGGCTGATCATGTTATTAATGCTTGGTTAATTAATTTGAATATCCCCAACTGAGCAAGCCAAAGGCAACAGTGGCAAGGAACCGAAAAACTCCATCAAGTGACCTACTGGTGTCCTAAAACACCATCAGGTGACCTAATGGAGAGAAAAAAAACCTTGGGAGAACCCAGGCTCAGTCGGGGGCCAGTTCTTTAATATGCCAGTAACCAGTAACAGTAACTTGTAATTTGATACAGAATTTTGTTTTATTTTATCACTTCGGGGTGGATACGCGAACCGGAATCACAACGTTTTATCTGTAGAGTGGGAAAGGGATTCTCCATAGGGAGAGGCTAGTTGGTACTTCAGCACTGCGTTGTCATCGGGTCCAGGCAAAGCTCCTAGTCAGATCTGGATACGGCCTGGATCCGGCAGGCTGCGGGAAAACCTCGGGATAAACAAAGACACTAAAATTAGTGTAGATGCCATTCTTCTTATGATGTAACGAGTACATCAGGATTTAAGGGAAGTGTTCCCAGTTCCGGCTGACCTAATCTATGCAGCCTAACATTGAATTATAGAAGTCTATAATATATTATGTTTATGCTCGGTCAAAGAGATGTGTTTTTAATCTAGCTTTGAACTGACAGAGTGTGTCTGCTTCTCGAACAATGGTAGGAAGACTGTTCCAAAGTTTTGGTGCTAAATAGGAAAAGGATCTACCGCCAGCAGTAGCTCAATGAAGGTAGCAAACAATCAGATCGTTGATCTGACACAGTCAAGCTATTTAAATTGCATTTCTCTCAGCTTAAATTTTGGGCACTTTTTGGATAAAAAAAAATTAGGAAAAGCATTTGAATCACTATATCGCGGCCATGCAGGAACTCTTCTGCATACTCAACATTCTGTTTTTAGTGTCAGGCTGGGAAACTGTCAAATTACCGTAGTGTGTGATTCCATCTGTGCTGCTGACAAGTCTGCCAGAGATGGGATTTAATCTCTTAATAACCATGCTAATGTTTTTTTTCTGCATCCCTGACCACATCTGTCCATGCTCACTAGTTAAACACACTCTGGAAGAAGAGAGAGAGGAGGAGAGACAAAAAAGATAAAGTTTCACTCTTGCAGTACCAGGAAAAGTGGTTGATAAGCAGCAATAAAAGCAAACTTTCCTTTCTGAACAAAGAACAGAACCGACTTTGCAGTGCATTTTCTGATAATCTCTTAAACTTGCACCAGACTTTATATTATTGGTCACAAATAATCACAAAATACCTTAATAATTGTTAGATTATTATTGTTTGCTTTTGTTTTACGTAAAGTCATACTTGTGTCTTGAGTCATGCTGAGGTTCCTAGGTTCAAGGACTCCAGCCTTTGAAATGTTTAGTCACTATACAATTAAAAGACATTTTGTGTGTTTTCTTTGCTTAATATTTCCTGTTAAACAAGATGGTCCTTAGCTAATCAGCTAATTAGAACCCCTGGGTTTAATTAGGGCAATAGAACACATATACACTCACACACACACATTTAGACCATCAACATCTCGCTGCTTTGTCAGAGTGCTTGTTAATTACTTCAGTGTTCATTAGTGACAGAGCCCAAGGCCTTAATTAGGGAACTGGATATAAGAGGCATAAACAAGAAGTATGGTTGTGATTACACACACGCACACACTTTCACAGTCACACTCTCTCTCTCCCGCTATTTGACCATGCATGTTGTATGTCTATAAAATATGTCTCTAAACTTCTTCCATCATGGTGGTTAAGATTTGGTTTTGCTTTGGTTCCTCACACCCTCTTTAGTATATTGACAAAGAGATCAGGTGAATGACTGACCAGATGACCAATTGATCAACTGATTTAGCAGTTGTCCTTGGATAGAAATGCATTTCCAGGCATTCAAATCATTGGGGTTAAAAGGTATACCTTATATATATATATATATATATATATATATATATATATATATATATATATATATATATATATATATATATATATAGTAAATCAATTTATTTAAAATATAGAAACATTATAGCATTTTTTTGTTGCATTTTTACCTGAATTTTTTAAATTGTACATATTTTTCTGCTTCATCATAACTGTACATTTCTACATGTGACTTACATTGCATTGAAAGTATTTATCAGTTCATGCATTCCCTTGGAATTAAATCAGTGACCTTGACATTGCTAGTGCCATTCTCGATTGTTTGAGCTTTAAATGCTGTAAATTAAGAACAGAGCAGAATAGACCATAAACGAAAAATGAGTTTTACAAGGATAAATTAAAATAGTCCTTATTTTATAGTTTGAGTACATTGTTTTTCTCCTGGTTTATTCCTTTTCTTCAGGTTGTGTTATTCACAGCTGTGAATGAGTTAATGTGCTCCTATGGACATGTATGCAAGCCAGCATCTGTGCTCATACGCAATGAGGCCTTTATATGAAAGATGTTCGACGGAAAAGCTGGACAGGTGGGTTCTGTATGTGGGAGGTTGGCTGAGTTAGAGTTTGGAGTCCTGGTCCGTGTGTGTGTGTCTGGAGCTTAGAATTCAAAGCCCAGTGATAAATCATTCAGAACCTCCCTCTGTAATCACACACACACTCAAGAGTTGTGATGTATGAGCCATGTCAGAATCAGAGGCCCCATGACACACACACTTCACAAAGAACACAGGCGAACACACACACTCACACATGGTGTAAGAAGCAAGTGAATCCGCAGTGGTGCTTGGGTCTCAACAGGCCTCAAGCTCATTCTCTCTCTCTCTCTCTCTCTCTCTCTCTCTCTCTCTCTCTCTCTCTCTCTCTCTCTCTCTCTCTCTCTCTCTCTCTCTCTCTCTCTCTCTCTCTCTCTCTCTCTCTCTCTCTCTCTCTCTCTCTCTCTCTCTTTCTCTCTCTCTCTCATCTCATCTGTGCCATTTTACAGTCTATGTCTTATTCTTTCTCTATTCTACATATGAAATAGAGATATAATTGCCTTTGCAAGCTAGAAAACCTGGCTTACTAATATATAGAAACTGAAAATGTATTGTAAATGAAGAATCACAGTTGACAGAATTATTTTGTCTTCAATAGCTTTAAGTTTTGTCTCAGATGAAGGTCAGTTTGCTTCTCCAAAACGTAGAAACTTTTTAAAATTGGTATATGGTAAAGGTAAACTGCTGAAAAGAAAAAAACTTAACTGGTTTGCTCATTTTATCTGGTCTCTTGGCTGGTTTTATTCACTTTTCACTTGCCCAGGCTTGAAAACCTAGTGACTGTCCACATAAACCAGCTAAACAAAAACTGTACCAGGCTGGGTTAGGGTTAGGTTAGTGTTTTAACAGTTAAGTATGACTTGTGGTAAAAAGTAGTTGAATAAGCTCTGCGGATTGCAAGAGCTGATTCCAAATCATCAGTTCTCATTCTGCTATTTCTATTCACATCTTTCGACACTGTTAATCACCAGATCCTTCTGTCCATCCTCTCATCACTGGAACTCCACTCTGCTGGTTTGAATCTTAGCCCACAGGTAGGTCATTCACGGGTTGCCTTGGGAGGGGAGGTATCCAAAACACATTATCTGGTCACCAGGGTACCCCAGGGATCAGTTCTTCGACCTTTTCTCCATATACACTACATCACTGGGACCCATTATACAGGCACATTGTTTCTCCTTCTATTGCTATGCTGGTATTTCAACCAGACCATTCCACAGTAGCTGCAAAGATCTCAGACTGCGTGGCTGACATCTTGGTATGGATGAAAGAACATCACTTACAACTATAGCAAAGACAGAGCTTCTTGTCCTCCCAACCACCCCGAACAGCACACTTTTACCATCAAATTCGGCCAGGAATCTTGGGGTAATCTTTGATTACTACACTACAGCACGATCATAGGATTGCACTGTACACCATCAAGAAGATCAGGCAGCACAACTTGTCCTTGTCATTTTTCTACTGCAATACTCTTATTGCTGGACTTCCAACATGGTGTAAGGCCTGTCCAATCTGTCCAACGACAGTTTCCGATAAGCGGGTGAAGGTTTACTCCGTGTTACTGTCTTTTCAGCGTGGCGAAGTGATTTAATTCCAATTAAACTTTTATCTGACTACATTTTATCACAACCTCGAATTTAGGTTGGAATGCCAGTTTGTAATTGGTCATTTATATAATAGTTGAGCAATACATTTGATATTCTATTTAACTCTTTACTCTTATCATAATCGTTCATTTGGGGGGCAAAGTCGCAGAGGGTCCTCGCACCAGCCGTTGTGTGGGCCCACGATCACAAACTCGTCAGTCTGATCAATAACCAGAGGTTATGGCTAAAGCAGTTTAATAATGCTGCCCATGCTTGCTATTGTTAAAAGGTACCCATGTAGCCCCCTACAGTCGCCTATATAACAAGTTAAAGCCCAAACAATAACAAGAGGTTATGGCTAGTATATTAAGATAATGCCGCTCCAATGCTTGCTATTACCTAAAGTGTCCTTTTTATCTAGCCCCCTAGTAATGCGACTGCATAACAACTTAGTTAAAGTCAAGCAGTTGGTCATAAATCTAGAATCCCACCTAATGTGCCTCATGCTCCATCTAACCTGAGATCTAGTATGTACTTATCCCTGAACGCAGATTTGGGGAAACAATGGATACAACAAAATCTATACATTTGATCATTTCTGAGTAAGTCACAATAAAATCAAATGTAACAATTTATTATTAGTCAGGTCCTCAAGACACTCAGCATCATGTATTTTTCTAATGTCAGGTAGCTTTTAATGAACAGAATTCAGCAGCTTGCCTGGTCTTCAACAAACCCAAGAGAGAACACGTCACACCCCTGTTTATCTCTCTGCACTTGCTTTTGGTTGTGGCTTACATCAACTTCAAGACATTGGTGCTTGCCAACAGGACGGCCACGGGCTCCGCACCCTCCTACCTACACTCTCTCTTATGAGGCTCAAAGAGCCTCTGGTCTGTGAGTGGCAACTTTGTATTAATAGCACTTTTTAAATTTATTGCTTCTTTAGATCAATCATTTGTTTTATTCCTCAATTGTAAGTTGATAATTGTAAGCGGATAATTGTAAGTGGATTGTATTCAGCGTCTGCTGAATACATAAATGTAAATTAATATAGTGTTGAATAAGAAAAAAAGGATGATGTTATGTTCTTAATGCATGAACATCAAGCCACAAAAAAATGTTGAAATGTATAAAGGTTAGTGTGTCAAAAGGAGCGCAAGGCAGACATGTTGACTCATCAGAGGAAGAGAGAAGGTATCCATGGGGACAGGTGGAAGTTCTTGGTCAGCAGTTTCCATAGTGATGCCTGGGAGAAGAGGAGAGTCTGACACGATGAATAATTTAAGATTCATGCTGAACATCCACCACACACACACACACACACACACACACACACACACACACACAAACACACACAGGAGTGTATACTTGCTGACAACCAGAAAAACTAGTGCATTTTGGGAGTACACACTAGCTACTCTCACACTTCTGTTCAAAGGCATTCCATGTGACATTTTTTTATGTATATATACACATCTTTTCACGGTTTTATATAATACATGGCTGGAATATGAGAGAGTCTAAAAGGTAATAATACTGGCTCATTAAGGTAAGAGTCTGAATCAAATGTAGACATAAAATCTTTCAGCAACACTTTATTTTACAGTGTCACTGTTACACATGTTATATGTAGTTACTGTAGTAATAACTATAAATTATGCATAATAACATGCAATTAACCCTAAACCACCTTAAAATAAAGAGAGACCAATCTTTTTTTACTGAGACACCATCATATGGTTGATTTTTGCAAGCAGAGCAGATGTGTCCTTGACTGTCGATAACACTTACAATCCAGTGCATGTAGTTTAGTGGTTGATAAAAAACATGCAATCTGACAAAATGGTTAATTTATAAATGTAACTTGTTTTATTATTAGGGGCCAAGCACCGAAGGTGCTTCATTAATGTTCTTCTTCTTCCTCTTTGGAGTCTATGGTAGCCCATAGAACCTCTTGCAGAAAAGTTATGAAATTTGGCACACAGATAGAGGACTGTCTGAACATTAACTACTGAGATTTTGGAACCTCTAACTCAATCCCTCTAATGCCACCAACTATCTAAATTTGCACTCACATTTATGCTAATAATTATTGAACCGTAAGGCCGACTGAAACATTTTCCACCATCTTGAATTTTCCAAAAAAAACTCCTAGGTTGTTGCTCCGATTTTCACGAAAATTCAACTAGAATATCTTTAGATCATTACGACAATTTTTTTTAGTATTCAAGTTGATTTGTCAAACAGTTTTTGAATAACGCGTAAATGAATTTGAATTCAAAGAGCGTGCCAAAATGGATGTGAGGTTATATCTCTGCGACGCTATAGCATATTCAGACCAAGCTTGGTGTGTGTTATGACAACCATGACTTGAGGGTACCAGCACAATTTTGTCACAGTGCCACCTAGTGGTCAGGATACATGAAAAATTGCTATTTTTGCTTATAACTTCGGAACGGTTTGGCCAAAAATCACAAAGGACTTTAGATTCCATTTTGGGTGTTGGCCATTCCAAATTTTATCGTAAAATGCTATATATTATTTTATAGACACATTGATGTCTCATTATGAAACTCAGTTTGTGCCATCGGCACCATGCAAGGTACTCAAAAGGTTTTGAGACAGCACCACATTGTGATCAAAAGTTATAATGAAAAAAAAAAACAATGCTATTAGCTTTTGATTTATTTTGCCTATTGTCATGCCAAGAACATACCAATTTTGCCATAGTTGGCCGAACTTCCTGTCCGCCATTTTAATCTTCTTTAAATACCTACTTTTTCTAACTCTTCCTAGACCGGTTCTCTGATTTCCACCAAATTCGAGTCAAATCATCTTCAAACCATGATGGCGAAAAGTTATGGATCAACAAAGTGGATGGCATAATGACAAAACAACTCTGAGGCTTATCCCTGCAATGCTTTGGTATATTGACTCAACATTTTCCATGTGTCACAAGCCCCTCTCACACATACAGTATTTACTAGTAAATTAAATTATTATTAAGAGATCATGTGTGAACGAGACCTTTTCAAAAATACCGGTTAATTGGTTCTGGCAACTTACCAGTATAAGGGAGGTTGTAACATTACCAGTAAATTTGGGCCAATCATGAAGTTCTTATGGAGATGATGTGATTACGCTGCGCTGTTTGCGGTAGCTCCACTGCTTTTCAATAGTATTTTATATTCTAATTTCTATGTAAATATATGCGTTCAGGGTAAGAAACACAACATCCATTTACCAATGCAATCAACAGTTTGTTATAAATAAACAGGAGAAATAATTAAGGCAGGGTGGTCAGACGATATAGTGCATGAATGGTAGCAGGCCTTGGCAGTGTGGAGACTGCAATGGGCTGGGATGTCTGCCGGTCAGTGAAGCAATGATAATCCAGACACAGCCAGGCGGTAAATAATCCAGATACGAGCAGGAATCAAACACACAGGAACTGAAGACTAGAGAGGTGCTGATGAAAAACAAGACGGCAAGACATGAACACCAGATCAATCTGACAATGAACACAGCAAACACTGTGTTTGAGTTCAAAAGTTTGAGGCGGACTGCCACCGGACTAAAAATATTGGTGACAGCCCTCTCCGTCTGACCGTTGCTCTGAGGATGCAACACAGAGGAAAGACTGACATTCACCCCAAATAAATGACAAAATGCTCTCCAACCCGCACTGAAGCTTTATCCCATGTAAGGCCGTGCAGACCTTCGATCTCCCAAGTCAACATCGAAACCACAAGTTTATGTGACAGGATGGGCTTGTGAAAATGCAGGCATTCAGATTGGTCAAAAACACAGCACAACACGTCAAGTTTGATGTTCTTGGAACCAGGACGTTAGAAGATGGAAAATTCAAAACAACCAAAAAAAAGTGCCCACCGAGCCTGCCTTTAGTCGTTTGGCGGATCTGATGTACTCAAAGTTCTTGTGATCGGTCCAGAGGATGAAAGGTACCCCTAAACCTTCCAACCAATGATGCCATTTCTCCAAGACGAGCTTGACTGGAGAATGAAATTAATGTAATTGCGTTCAGCGGGTGACAAACAATGAGAAAAATACATGCAAGGATGCTTCTTGCCGTCTGTGGAAGAGTGCTGGGAAAGATCCATGCCAACCCCCAACTCTGATCCATCGACCTCCACTACAAACTGACAGGAAGTATCAGGGGCGACAAGAATGGAACGAGGTAGTTTTGAGTTCGGAGAATGCTGCCTGGCTGCCTTGGACCACCTGAACGCTGTTTTGGTGGAGGTCAAAGTTGTCAGAGGGGCTGTAATTCCGAATGAAATGCCGGTAAAAATTGTCAAAGCCCAGAAATCTCTGCAGGGCCTTGCGGGAATCTGGAGTTGGCCAATCAACCACAGCCTGAATCTTGTCGGGATCCACTCCCTCAGACAACACAGTGTACCCCCAAAGTGTACCCCCATTTTTCCGCCATGACAAAAAGCCCATTCTCTAGCAACCTCTGAAGCACTCGTCTGACGTGCTCCTGGAGAGATGGAGAAAATGTCATTATGTCATCTAGGTAAATGTAAATGAACTGATCGACCATATCTCTCAACACGTCATTAACGAGTTGGACATTCAAAGTGCCCCCTGGGGAGTTAAAGGCGGTCTTCCACTCATCCCCCTCCCTCATGCGGACCAAATGAAGGTCCAACTTTTTGTAAAAGGAAGTGCCCTGCAATCTCTCGAAAGCCAAAGACATAAACAGCAAAGGAAAGGTATTCTTAACTGTGATGCTGTTCAGTCTTCGATAATCAATACAAGTACGCAGGTGTTATGGGTGTGTTTTGTTTTCTTTGTATTTCTTGGTTTTGTGGGTGGCAGCAGAGATGAGAAACACCTGATTCAAATTAAGAGGTGGAGATATATATGTTGTCCGTTCCATGCTTGGAGTGCTGCATACGGAGAGGTGACATCATCGCCAGATCAATCTAACCGTCTTAGGTCGTAGGTAATTCCAACGCGTAGATCTCATTTTGGATAAGGTCGGCCAACCCATGCAGAAACATGTCCCACTACGTTCCAATTACGTTCCATGGCCATGATGGAACTTGATGGAATAGTCAGTAACCATTCTGTCACCTAGACGCTGGTCCACCAACACTCGGGCCGCCCTCTCTTCCTGAGACTGTGAAATCAAGCACCTTCTTGAGTTCTTCATTGAAAGTTACACACCATATGACTAGTAAGTCAAAGTCCAAATCACAGTCTTTGCTGTCCCAACTTAATTGATATCATAAGTAGTGTAGAACATTATATAGAAATTGTGTCTATTCCTCGTTTAGTGAGGCCAAACATAAATCTACTGTAGGATCTAGGAAAAATCGAATTGTAATTAAACCAGAAAATCTCAATATCAGTGAACAAAAACAATTTCTAAAGCTAGGTCTTCTAAACATTAGATCGCTCACACCTAAGGCGGTTATTGTAAATGAAATGGTCATAGATAATAGTTTTGATGTATTTTGTCTTACTGAAATCTGGCTTTAACCAAATGATTATTTTGGTCTAAATTAGTCTATCCCACCAGGATACTGTAATAAGCATGAACCCCGTCTGATCGGTCGTCGGTCGTGGCGGCGGTGTTGCAACAATCTATGGAGATATTCTAAATGTTACTCAGAAAACAGGTCACAGGTTTAATTTTTTTGAAGTACTTGAGCTAAATGTTACACTCTTAGATGTAAGAAAGAATTCCCAATTATCTCTAGCCTTGGCTACTGTATATAGACCTCCAGGGGCCTATGCTGATTTCCTAAAAGAGTTTGCAGACGTTCTCTCAGATCTATTGGTCAATGTCGATAAAGCAATAATTGTTGGAGATTTTAAATGATGCGCTAGGGGCTGAGTTTACAGATTTATTAAACTCCTTTGGGGTCAAGCAAAACGTCAGTGGTCCCACTCATCGTCTAAATCATACACTAGATTTAATTATATCGTATGGAACCAATCCAACTGATATAGATATTATACCGCAAAGTGATGATGTCACTGATCACTACATGGTAACTTGCATATTACATACTGCTGAAATTTGTCATGTTGCGCCACGCTGTCGACCAGGGAGAACAATCCTACCAAGCACTATAGATAGATGAAATGACTAGCAGTTTGAGCACCATTTTCTCTAGTACATTAGAAATTGTTGCACCAATTAGATTAAAAAAGGTTAAAGAGAAAACTAAAGCGCCATGGTACAACTGTGCTACGCATGCTATCAAGAGAGAAACTCGTAACTTAGAGTGTAAATGGAAAAAAAACTAATTTAGAGGTCTTTAGAATCGTGTGGAAAGACAGTATGTCACGTTATAAAAAGGCTCTAAAAGCAGCCAGGGCTGAGCATCTCTGCAAACTAATAGAAAATAACCAAAATAATCCAAGGTTTTTATTTAACACCGTGGCTAGACTAACAAATAAACAGACATCACCTGAGCAAAATATTCTGTCACAGTGTAGTAGTAATAATTTTATGATTTTCTTCACTGAGAAAATAGAAAGCATCAGAAACACAATTGTAAATGTACAATCTTTTATGGTGTCTTATGATTCAACCTCAATTATCGCCCCTCAAGAACAACTACACCGCTTTACAACTATAGGACAGGAAGAGCTAAATAAACTTATCATTGCATCTAAACCAACAACATGTTTATTAGATCCAATACCCACTAAACTACTGAAAGAAGTGTTACCTGTAGTGGAAGAGCCTCTTCTCAATATTATTAACTCGTCTTTATTTTTAGGTCATGTTCCAAGAATATTCAAGCTGGTAGTTATAAAACCTCTCATTAAGAAACCACAATTAGATCCAAATAACCTAGCAAATTACAGACCCATTTCAAATCTTCCATTTATGTCTAAAATACTAGAAAAAGTTGTGTCCGCTCAATTGTGATCTTTCTTGCAAGAAAATGATATCTATGAAAAATTTCAGTCAGGATTCAGACCGTATCATCGCACAGAAACTGCGCTAGTTAAAATTACAAATGATTTACTTTTAGCTTCTGACCAAGGCTGTATCTCAATACTAGTTCTACTCGATCTTAGCGCTGCGTTCGACACTATAGATCATAAAATACTCTTGGATCGACTACAAAACTACACTGGTGTTCAGGGACAGGCATTAAGCTGGTTTGGATCATACTTATCAGACCGTCACCATTTTGTCTGTTTAAATGGGAAAAAATCTAAGATAACGTCAGTAGACTATGGAGTGCCGCAAGGAGCGGTGTTAGGCCCTCTGCTATTCTCAATATATATGCTGCCACTTGGTAATATTATAAGAAAACATGGAATTAATTTCCACTGTTATGCTGATGACACTCAATTATATATTTCATCACGACCAGATGAAAACACTAACTCATCTAAATTGACAGAGTGTCTTAAAGATATAAAATGCTGGATGACGTGTAATTTCCTGCTATTAAATTCAGATAAAACGGAGGTATTACTTAATGGTCCAAAAAAACTACCAACAAAACCTCTTACAATACAACTTTAATCTAGAAGGATGTCCTGTTACTTTATCCACTACAGTAAAAGACCTGGGTGTTATACTACACCGCAACTTGTCTTTTGAAAATCATATTTCATATGTTACAAGAACAGCCTTTTTCCACCTTAGAAACATTGCTAAGCTATGTACCATGCTATCTGTTTCTGTTGCAGAAAAGTTAGTTCATGCATTCATGACCTCGAGACTAGATTACTGTAATGCTTTATTAGCTGGTTGTCCTGTATCCTTAATAAACAAGCTACAGTTACAGTAGGACGGCAAAGCTGACAGTGAATCACTCTGCCCGGATCTCAGAGATGGGGTATCCCGGTGAGCATGACTCAACATAGCACTTACAACCCTTGCCAGCGAGGGGAGTTTCTCTGCTCGATCCACAGATCTACCCAGGCGCTTGTGTTTCAAAGCACTGAGGAGGCCTTAAAAGGCCTAAGGACTGATCTAACTGGCAGGCCACACTAGAGGCCTGCGACCGTCTGACCAGACTCAGGAGGCTGAGTACTCATAGTGACCCTCAGTGAGGGGAGCACATGGCCTGCCTGGTAGACAAACTAGATAAACCACTAGATAAATGACAGGTGTGATTAGAACAGTCACTGCATCACGTGATAAACTGCTAAATTCAAACATGCTTTCGCGTGTTGGATGGTGCTGAGCCAAAGACGTACGTGCTCAGTGCTCACATATATCACAACTATTCAGTGTTTTCAACCACATAATGTTTATTTTAGGTTTCAGACATTTAAATACACATAAGTACTAGCATAACAATGGTTTTGAGTTTGTAAAATACACACTAATGTCTATGGAAGCGGCAATAATAATCCTTTCCAATATAATAAGACGACACGTTTTATTCATGTTAGATACACATTGTGTAAGTAGATTTCATTTTACCCTATTCTTCTCCCAGTTCACCGGCCACTTACTTTCATGTATTTCGTGATTAGTGGAGGAATTGACGTGTTGTAAATCCAACAGATCCGATTCTCTGAACTGTGGCACAAACCAACATGGCGCCGCCCATCGCGCATACAGCTCAACTAACGTGATCGTTATAAAGGTGTTTAAACAACAAAACACATCCACTTGCACATATTTGACAAGCGGAATATCAGTGTTTCCTGCTATGGCTAATACATTTGTGAATATTTTTAATAAAAAAAAGGAAAAGTTGCATAAAAGCAGATCATCATTCATTCAGCGCTGTGTTGTGGTTGCGCTGTGTCATGTGACAAGCAATGACGCGTCACCATTGAAACATTAAAGTGCCAGGTTTCTTTGAAAAACTCACGCTGGGGGCTCAGTTAGAATAATTTAAACTTATGTGTGAAAGGGTTAAGGCCTACTACCTATCAGTGAGTCTACTGCCGGAACTACTAAGGCCAACCATCTGAGGTAAGCTGGCCTACCACGTCCTCTTGGGGGCTGCCCATTCAAGGAGGCCTGCTGAGGCCTTCTACCTAACGGCGCAGTCTTCGTTGGCATATAAGCTGTTTACACAGCACCTACAGCATCCTGGTGCCTAATCACATTGCCCATGGCAAAATACGCTGCACCCTTTAAGCAAGGGGAGTACAACATAAACCATTCTGCTGCAATGGAGTCCTCAGAGTCACAGGCCTACCATCTGTACACATGGGCGTCAGCTCATGGCAATGCTCTGGCTTCACGGGAGCTTACTTCGAAAACCAAAAAGAAGTGAAGCTTGGAACTTTCCGCTCAACCCAAGCCATAATGGTGCGAGGTAGGATAATACAGAACTGAAAGGGAAGTACTCAGACCTACCCTGTATCACAGGGGAATACTACCACCTCACCCTGAGATTTAACAGGGTGCGGGCCCGCCAGCGGCTCTAGAGGTGACAGAACTTTTATTTGCGCCCAGCCTAGGGGAGTGAGGCTTGCTTGTAAGCCACCCACCTACAACTCGACACTCGAGCAGTAGCTCAGCGAGGTGAGTGGAGCCTATTCTGGTGGCCCAAATCCATATGCTAGTTCTGCATGGCGGGGTCGGGCAAACAAAACACAATCTCTTCGTGAGGTGAAAGACGGCCTTGCCCTGCTCAAGAAAGACCCATTGTACCGGGGAGGCCTTATTGAGGCCTAACCCAGGATCTTTACAAATCATGCCTTTGCACCAAGCTGTATTACTCTTCTCGCCCCAGAATGCAGAGAAGGGGGCGGGCCTTGGCCTAACGACTCCCAGGTCGGGAGGCTATCATATAATGGTGCTAAAAACCTACATTCACAAATTGAAGGGCCAGAGGCAGAAATGCTTTAGCAGAATGTCTCCACTATCCCTACCATAGCCTAGGCCAGCTACAGAGTGATGGTGAGGGCCCGCCTGTAAGCATAGATCTATAGATCTTTTTTTGAGGGGTTGCAGAATCGCTCAGCCTACTGAAAACCCAAACAGAGCTCAAGGGGGTGATGTACTCAGGACGGACCAAAAGATGTCAGACGGTCCTGTGGGCCGGACATAAGATCTATCTGAAGCTTTAGCGTCAGTCCATACTCCAAAACAAAAACAATTTTTTTGAGAGAGAGAGAGAGAGAGAGAGACCAACTACTACCCTGAGGTGGCTAATAGCCTGAGGGCTAACACAGGTGAGTGTATAAAAAAAAAACAAGTGGTAGCATAAACATTCCCATTCTTCTTTCTAGAATGACATTATGCCACTTAACTCTCTGCTGATAATATATTTCATATGAATGACCAGTGGCCTCAAATGGTCTCACCATGAGATGAAGCCTAAGCTATAAACATAGTTTTACAACTAGAATGAGCGGTGGCACACCTCGCTTTATCTTACATATGACAACAAGGGAAGCCATCACATACTCACAAAAGAAGCCCATCCACCTGGTGCTTCTGCTTATTGTTCTAGCCACCAAGTAAATGAATTCTGGTA
Organism: Meda fulgida; assembly: GCA_030578275.1. Lineage (NCBI taxonomy): Eukaryota > Metazoa > Chordata > Actinopteri > Cypriniformes > Leuciscidae > Meda > Meda fulgida. Next base: position 23,115,073 of record CM060634.1, on the reverse strand, counting down.
ATTTTACAGTAATTTACCACGATTGCGGTGTGAAAGGGGCTATAGTCACCTTACTCTGACCACAAGGTCCACACCACATCAATTTGGTCGCAGTGCCACCAATTGGTCGGAAGTGATAAACCAATAAATCATATTATTAGGGATTGTATTTATGATTTTTAATTGCTCATTGTTGCAGTTGGTCTGATGCTCCCAGCCATGCTGGCTTGATTGATTGTGCCTCCTTTGTGCTTGGCCTCTTTGCTGTCATCAACTAGTCATTCTATGAATCATATAAGCTGTGAAATAAACATTGTAAAGTTTTGTTGATGTACAAATATACAGCAACCCAAAGATAAAGCCAACAATTTAAATACATTTAAACAGCATATTCCGTGTTTCACAAACTGGGCCAATAATTGCATTCTATTTCATTCTTTTCAAACATTTATTCATCCAATTGACCACTGAATAATTCGTGTAATTACTACAAACGCCTATAGGGGTCAGTGTTAGCAGCTCCTGCGTTAGCCTATTTTCTAAAAGAGGATCCATTAATTCCCTCTGTCTAGTTGTGAAATAGGAAAATTTGGCAAAGTTTAAAGTATAGTGTCCTGACCCTTCTTTCCACTTTTTACATCTAATGTATCCATAGAGCTGTACTATAGAGGTGAAATAGTTTAAAATAAAGTACCATCTGTTCTAATTCCACCACAAATGAAAAAAATTGACTTGTCAAAAACTGGTTGTCAAGGTAACGTGCAATCTGGTGGGACAGGTGTAATGGGGCATTTTATCAGAGTGTTCTAGGTTTGTGTAACTGAGGCTGTATGTTTTGTATCAGTGACAATGTGAAGCCATTTATGTTGCTTCCACAAAATTTATAAAGAGGTGATTTGTTAATTTGCTTTGAGTTTAAATACATTTTTAATATTTTAAAGAGATATCTAGTAAAACATTGTGTTACATTATTACACAATTTCAAGTTTAGCCTTTAAAAAAATAAAATGCATGCAAAAAATACACACAGATACCAAATATACTAAATAGACTATTTATAATGTATTTTATTTGCATGTTCTTATGTTTGTCTATTTGTGCATAAGTGGCAAGGTTGCCTTAGAAATGCCCTATACCATTCCATCACAGCTGGGATGAGAGCAAAGACAGGGGTCTGACCCCTGTTTGAACCTGGTGGGGTGTGATGCCTTCAAAACACAAGCTGGTCACTTCACAGTATGAGCCAACATATGTGTTCCAGGGAGAGCTGGAATATAAACAGAGACATTCATACTGGTCCTATACAACCTCTGTATGTCCTTGGACTTAAGACATAGTTTTGTTATTTAGATAGAGTTTATCTAAAGTGTATTTCAGTTTATTTGGTATCTTTTTGACTTCAGTGTCACATTCTCGTTTTCATATGTAATATTATATACAGGCCTATATAATATATGAATATTATAAACACAAGATGTGTTGAATTTTATTTCACATTATCACGCACACACACACACACACACACACACACACACACACACGCACACACACACACACACACACACACACACACACACACACACACACACACACACACACACACACACGCACACACATACACTCAACATCCCGTTCGTAAGATTAAGGTGTCTACCTCTATGAAGCCAATATCAATATGGCTTACAGAAACAACAAATAATATTATGGATGAGAGGATGTGTTTGTTGATGAGATTGAACATGTAGACATATCCAGCTTAAAAGCCTGTCACCATTCGCATCACTTCACCTGTGCAGTGTTTATATGCAGCATAGAAGCACACACAAGCACATTCAAAGGATCTTTGCCATTATTATGTATTGTCAACACAAGGGGCAGTATTGCTCTCTTTGTACTCTCTTCCACCCAGCAGTATTTTAGAATAGAATTTATGAGATAATGTTATTGCATATTTAGGATGTTCTGATGGTGTATTGATGGTACCCTAATTAGCCTATCTGAGGTTCATAATTTGCAACTTTAAGCCTAAAGTTATTATGACACGCTGTTAATGTTGGATATACAATATTGTTAGAGGAAAGAAAATGCAGAAAAATTTTGTTCAGGTCATGACCCACTGGAGGGATGACCTCTCAAAGTTTGCTGAACGCAATGGATTTTATCCTTACAAAACAATACCCTAATGGATAAATGCACACACAAAAAAACATCCTGGCAAAGCACAACAAAGAATTTACATATACTCTGATCAAAAAAGGAAGTGGAAGAGCAACTGTAGCTCCGGGCTGGTTGGCAATAATTGACTTGCAGTCTCTGCATTCCAATTCATGTATAACTGTACTCAAGAGCTGTAATGTGTCATACAAGCCTGTAGTACAAGAGAAAGAGAGAGTATGAGAGACTGACCGACAATGGAATCTTGTATTCTTAGCACTGAATACTGATATTAGTAAATGAAAGTTAGTAGTATATAAAGTAATGAAAATATTAGAAAATACTGGACAATGCCCCATATTCATGATGGTCTTTACTTGCCGAAACAACAGTGAAGAGATGCGTGAAAAACATATTAAAGGAATAATCATTCAAAAGACAAAGAGGGGTTGAAATGAGGCATGTCCCTAAGGCATCAGACATCACAGCTGCAAACTTCAACAAGAGTCACTGTGGGTCACCAAAATGTATGAAACATATTATACATTACATGTGGCTGCAGGGCTTTGAAGAAATTCCCATTTGAAACTGGTTCAGAGGTGTGGGGTTGGTTGTACAGTGCATAGTTTAGGAGCATTCAATCATTAAGATGGTTCCTATATGAGAAAAAAAAATGTAATTTAACTCTTGTGTTGGCCTGTCACACAATATCAGTCTTGAGAACATGAGCTATTTTGTCTTCCACTAGTATACATTAACAGTGAAAACTGTGGAGCCAGCAGTAAAAAACACCCAAACCTAATTTAAGCATAGATGCATACTTTTTGTTTTGCTCCCTTTTCCTATAGAATCCTATGAGGACCTGTTATCTGGACACAGATAACAAGCCAATTGCCTTCAGCATCTTCTTATGGGGAAACTTTTGGTTGTTTGAATGTGTTTTGTAATTCTACTTTTTTTTTTACCGATTTAGCTATATTAGATTTGAATCCAGGATGTTGTAACTGCGGAGTGTGAGGGGAATATCTCTGCTTAAACCTACAAATTGATTGCCTTTCCAAAATAGGCCCTCTCAATTGTGACGTGAACCTGTGACCTAAGGATGATAAAAAAATATCCTAACCTAATGAGATGTTGGTCATCTTGGTCAGCCCCCTGAGACATTGGGAACAGATTAAACCGCTGTTTACGTCGCTAAGCTAACAGGCTAACATCATGCTAATCCCACTAAGCGGCTGTTTATGTAAAAGCTCGAGCCAAGGAATCCCTGATGAGGGCTTTATTGACCTAAGGCTCAGACATGTGCGCGCACACCTCCACGCATTTAGATCACTTCACAGTTCCATGGACGTGTCAATGGAGGGATGGACAGATGGTCCCAAAGGTACTGAAAAATGGACACACACACCCTGTCCGTTCCGCTGACCCCCATCCCCATACAAAAACAGAGAAAATAAGACTTTAAAAAAAAGTTAAAGGGATAGTTCAACCTATTAAGAGATCTTCATACACAGAGCAGATATTTTGAAGAATGTTGGTAACCAGACAGTTGACAGTACAGCCAAAGACTTAGTAGGAAAAAAATACCGGAAGTCAATGGGGTACATTAACTGTTTGGTTACCAACATTCTTCTAAATAGCTTCTTTTGTGTTCAGCAGAAGACAGAAACTCATACAGGTTTGGAACAACTTGAAGGTGAGTAAATGATGACAATATTTTAATTTTTTTGGTGAACTATTGCTTTAAGTTAAGTTGATTTCTGAAAATCTGGGACATTTGTAGCTCAGGGGTCAGTAAATATATAACTTCCAATGTCATTGTGTATCTTGTTTAAAAAAGAAAGACAATTCAGGTTTTGTGTACTTTGACCATAGTAAATGTACTGTGATGAACTTTGGTAAATCATACATGTAGTCTTAATATTTAACAATATTATTGATCTGCCCGCATTGACACCATTATATGAGAACTGAACTGAGCTGGACGATGACATCACTGTTTTGTCCAAACAATATGTATTGTAAAAAGCGCTATTTAAATAAAGGTGACTTGACTTGACTTCATCAATGCACACTATGAACAGTTCAAGACTGTTTAGAGTAGTTCGTAGAGCACTCTTGTTCCCCCTACCTAAACATTTTTGCTCAAAGAATGTTTAAAAAATGTTTATGGTTATGTAAAATTAATAAAATAGAATTCATATTTGTGTCAGAAAAACACTCCCTGCAATGTTCTGGAAATGTTAATTTATGGGGGGTTAAATAATATTTTATCTGTATATTTTATTAGTTTTCTTTTTTAAGTGAAACTTTTTTCTTTGTAACAAAATTATGTTTATAATATTTTCTGTATGTGCCATCTACTTCTATCTACTTTGCAGACTGATTGACAGACAGCCATCAGCCTCAGTAATTTTAAATATAAAAAATTCAAAGACACTGAACAAAATTATAAACGCAACACTTTTGTTTTTGCCCCCATTTTCCATGAGCTGAACTCAAAGATCTAAGACTTTTTCTATGTACACAAAAGGCCTATTTCTCTCAAATATTGTTCACAAATCTGTCTAAATCGGTGTTAGTGAGCACTTCTCCTTTGCCGAGATAATCCATCCAAATCACAGGTGTGGCATATCAAGATGCTGATTAGACAGCATGATTATTGCACAGGTGTGGCTTAAGCCCAATTTATACTTCTGCGTCGAACTCACGCCGTAGCTACGCCGTACAGGCTGATTTATACTTCTGCGTCGGACCTGCGCCGGTGCCTCAGCGCTATAGGCTACGCGTTGGTTTTAATTTATACTTCTGCGTCGTTGTCCGCGTTTACGCGCAATTACACATGCAGAGGGAGCGTGTGAAACCCGAGGGAGGGGTTCTAGCAGACCAATCACAGCGCTTGCATCCGCGTAGAATTGACGCGTTGTTACATTTTTGGAGAGGTGCACGTCAGGGTACGCCGTAGGGTACGCGCGCTACACACAGCCTACGGTGCAGCTACGGCGTGAGTTCGACGCAGCAGTATAAATTGCGCTGTAGGCTATGTGTAGCGCGCGTACCCTACGCCGTACCCTGACGTGCACCTCTCCAAAAAGGTAACAACCCGTCAATTCTACGCGGACGCAAGCGCTGTGATTGGTCTGCTAGAACCCCTCCCTCAGGTTTCACATGCTCCCTCTGCGAATTGCGCGTAAACGCGGACAACGACGCAGAAGTATAAATGAAAATCAACGAGTAGTCTATAGCGTTGAGGCACCGGCGTAGGTACGACGCAGAAGTATAAATCAGCCTTTAGGCTGGCCACAATAAAAGGCCACTCTAAAATGTGCAGTTTTATCACACAGCACAATGTTGCCACAGATGTTGCAAGTTTTGAAGGAGCGTGCAATTGGCATGCTGACTGCAGGAATGTCCACCAGAGCTGTTGCCCATCAATTGAATGTTCATTTCTCTACCATAAGCCGTCTCCAAAGGCGTTTCAGAGAATTTGGCAGTACATCCAACCGGCCTCACAAACGCAGACCACGTGTAACCACACCAGCCCAGGACCTCCACATCCAGCATCTTCACTTCCAATATCGTCTGAGACCAGCCACCCGGACAGCTGCTGCAACAACTCGGTTTGCATAACCAAATAATTTCTGCACAAACTGTCAGAAACCGTCTCAGGGAAGATCATCTGGATGCTCATCGTCCTGACTGCAGTTCGTCGTCGAAACCGACTTGAGTGGGCAAATGCTCACATCTGATGGTGTCTGGCACTTTTGCGTTTGGCACCGTGTTCTCTTCGCGGATGAATCCCAGTTTTCACTGTACAGAGCAATTGGAAGACAGCGTGTATGGCGTCGTGTGTGGATCGAGTGGCCCATGGTGGCGGTGGGGTTATGGTATGGGCAGGCGCATGTTATGGACAATGAACACAGGGGCATTTTATTGATGGCATTTTGAATGCCATGAGATACCGTGACGAGACCCTGAGGCCCATTGTTGTGTCATTCATCCACGTCCATCACCTCATCTTGCAGCATGATAATGCCCGGCCTCAGGTTGCAAGGTGCAAGCTGAAAACATCCCAGTTCTTGCATGGCCAGCATACTTACCGGACATGTCACCCATTCAGCATGTTTGGGATGCTCTGGATCGGCATATACGACAGCGTGTTCCAGGTCCTGCCGATATCCAGCAACTTTGCACAGCCATTGAAGAGGAGTGGACCAACATTCCACAGGCCACAATCAACAACCTGATCAACTCTATGCGAAGGAGATGCGTTGTACTGCATGAGCCAAAAGGTGTTCACACCAGATACTGACTGGTTTTCGTTTTAGCATGATTACATTTCCTCTGTGTTTTTCAACCTATTTAGGCAGAAATATAAAAGACTGTCCTAAAAACGACCTCTTGATAAAACTCTAGTGATTAATAAATTTATCAAACAAATGGTCTCTTTTGAACAATATGCATTTTGTTTTATAAGACTTCTTTTTAAAATCTCCTTCAGCAGCCAGCTGCCAGTTGGCTATTGGCGCTTGTGTCTTCAGCCTCTCCCTGTCCTGTCTTAGTATTGCCGTGACTGCGTTAAGTTCCTGTCAGGATATTGGCTGACAGAGTGTTTAGCATGCACGCTGGGGTCTGGTGTCTGAACGACCAAAATGCCAGTCTATAGATCATGAGGGGACTAAAGATCACATCACCGGCCACACAGACACATGGGTGACACGTCACGCTCCGATGGAATGATCCCTGCCAACGTCCGGCAGTGATGCAGGGTAAAGACAGCTCTGTCATTAAATGCTCGCTTGTACTGGGAATCACTTAGCCACTGTTGCACAAATTATAATGTGGGGAGATAATAGTGCACAGGTGTGTGAGCATAAAAGCACAAAGAGGTCAGGATCTGCAATTAGACATAGGCTGTCTATGCAAAGTTTTTAAAACGAGGAGCCTACTGAGGCTTTCTGGTCCAACACTAAACAAAACAGCAGCAGAACATTAGTTTACTCATCCTCATGGTGAACTATTTGTCTGTAAGATGAAATGCCACTTGACTTTAACCTATAACTAAGTGACAGAAACAAGGGAAGGAACTGCCAGAAGGTTTCTATTAATCGCAGACCTCTCAAAAGTTGATAACTTCATATTGTCATAGACATATACTGAGGATCATGGCAGTCAATGGCCAAAAATATCACAAGCTATATTTAGTACTGTATATACCATAATACTGTATACACCCATAATTTACTCATGCACCCACGTGTTGTCCCAACCCCGTATTACTTTATTTCTTCTGTCGAAAGCAAATAAGATTCATCAGAATATCTTGTTCTAAAGAAAAACAAAAAATCATACAGGTTTGGAACGACATGAGGGTCCGTAAATTATGAAAGAATTGGTAACACTTTACAATAAGGGTTATTAGATAACATTAGTTAAATACGTTAGTTACATGAACTAATAATGAACTGCACTTATACAGCATTTTTTAATCTTTGTTAATGGTAATTTGAACATTTACTAATACTTTATCAAAATCTTGTTAACATTTCTTAATGCACTGAACTAACATGAATAAACAATGAACATCTGTATTTTTATTAACTAACGTTAACAAAGATTCACAAATACAGTAACAAATGTATTGCTCAAGGTTTGTTCATGTTAGTCAATACATTATCTAATGTTAACTAATGAACCTTACTGTAAAGTGTTACCAAGTAATTACATTCTTTGGGGGTGATTTAGGAATCCCTCTATTTATCTTATTATCCACTTGTCTATCACAGCTGAACTTGCAGACTTCACCAGTTGAACGTCTCGGTCCTGTCTTCCAAGTCTAGATCAGCACCTGGTGAGGATTCAGCTTAGTAACCTGTCCATCATATCCAAGCCATCAAGTCAACTATGAACACCCATTGCCTCGTGGTAGATGTAGTTTGCATTTGATTCCGGTCTCATGCAGGTGTGTGTTAGGTGTGACTTGGCTTTGCCTAGAGGGGACAGGCAATAATTACTCTTGCATAGCTTCACTGTAGATGTCTGACAGCTTGTCTATCTTTGCCTTTCTCTGTTTTGTTAAAGACATTTAGTGTGAGAGTGAGTAGGCGTGTGAAAAAGACATGATGTTTCAGTTCATAAACATATGAGTGTCACAGTCTCCCCGGGTTGCATTTCCATTCTTTTAAGAACAAGAATATCATTATTACTCAGACCCTGCAGTGTGACTATTGTTGGCATTAATAGGGAGCAGAGAAGCTGTTGTTGAAAACCATGATGTACAAATTGTAACACTAATGTACCTCCGGCACTACAGTCGTTCTTATCATTGGAGACCACCTTAAAATGAGCACAACTGACCTTCATTTTATCATCTTCGTATTAGCCTGTTTATATGATCTTTATGAAACACATTCATTTCCTGAAGCTTATTCTATCTCGAAAAAGCAAGATATATTATTTTAAATGGATTGATTACTATTCTGATAGCTGAAATCTCCACATCTCTGTACATGTACGACAGGGGGAAAAATCATCAAATCATCAATTTGTCACACAGAGGACTAATTGCACAAAATCCGCATACAGTGTTTAAATGGTAGGCCTGTCAAAAGGCGTGTGAGCGTCATTTTTCATTTTGATCTTGCATGCCTTGTGTGTGAATTCTTTGCAAGGAAGGAAGACTATTTCCTCAGGGCTAATTGGTGCAGGTGAGCTGAACTTGAAACAGAATCAGTATTATCTGATGAACTTTGGTTTTGCTTGTAGGGAAAAACTGACTATGGAAATTTCCCCCACATTTCATCACCTATCCTTTTTGTCCCCCTCTTTCTTTCAATGAAGGGCAAGAACATTATATTATATTATATTATACTATATTATATTATATTATATTATATTATATTTAAAGTTGCTTATCCATACAGGCCCTTTGACTGGAATGTTGACCATTGTATGACAAGAATTTGACAAGAAGCTCCTTCAAACACATCTCAGAGCTTTGTTGAGTTTTGGTTTCAAAAGTTGCATAAAGTTTTGAAAATCAGAAGGCTTTAATTCATCTGATTGTCAATTCACGATTACTCCTCTCAATAACAGGCACAGGCATATGACTAAAAATGTTGCCCTTCAGCCATTCTTATGCTATGCATCAGACAAGTTTATTACTAAATGTATGATCGGTTTAAGCATCAACCTTTCAGATTAGAAATATTCTAAAAAGAATAGTTTATATATTAGTTTTTGTGTGAATGATTGCATTCCTTTCCCCCCTCATATGGTTGTGTTCTTATGGATATGATCTAAGATGCTTTGTGTATTTCAGTTATTGTGGGTCTAGTCATTTCAATCAAGTAGTGGCACTCACATCAGTTAAGTTGTAGCGAGACGTTCTGGGAGGTGTTGACAGATCGCACAAAAAGAGCATGCTAAAACGGTCAGTCCATCTCCACGGTTACCCGATCTCCTGCACAGAGGAGAGGTGCCTCATTGGCTGCCAGGCTGGGGTCACTGTGAGGTTAAGACAGTGTGATGGATGGACCTCTCTCTTTCTGTCCTTTTTACTCTGCCTCTCTCTACCCCCCATTTCTTCCTCTTTTTCTATCTGATTTTCGCTTGAACACCCCTCTGTAATGTTCTTATCAGCATTGCTCTCATCAATTTTAGGCTAAATTATAGGCTTCATGTATGACATTGAGAATATCTAATATGTATATTTTGTGTGTGTTATCATTACACAATTTGTTGCGTAATCACAAGAACATCAAGGAAGACTGTGGAAAATAACCTGAGACAACACGTCTTGTCCGTTGCTCTCTAACGTGCGGTTAACATTGTCTGCTGCAGGGATGGAAATTTGGAGTTGTTTTCCTATGCTATTGTTTTTAACACAGAAAAAGTCTGAAGTTTAAGTTGCACAAGCTTCCTTTAAGCATATAACACTTGCCCCCCCCCCCCCCCTCAAATTATTTGAGAGATGTTTTATATTTATTTTATTCCTTCCCTATCATCCTTGCCTTACAAAAGATGTCATTCTTTGTTGACACAATGGAAAGAGCAGAGACAAGATAAGTGCATGTATTTCCATTGCAGTCCCATTATGTCTTAATTTTGTGTAAATAAAATAACAGTAGTGCATTGGTGGATGTTTTACTGGCTGGATTTGTTGCTACGTATGAGTATGTTGCTAAGAGTGTGACTGATCAAAGTAAGACCTCAGGAAAATGAAAGGGTTTTGTCTTGATTCCTCAGCTTTGCCTTATTTACACCTATGTTAAAACTAATTGATTTAAAATTTGGGCTCCATATGCAAACTAATTGATTTAGAAATTTGGGTTCAATATATATATATATATATATATATATAGAGAGAGAGAGAGAGAGAGAGAGAGAGAGAGAGAGAGAGAGAGAGAGAGAGAGAGAGAGAGAGAGAGAGAGAGAGAGAGAGAGAGAGAGAAAGAGAGAGAGAGAGAGAGAGAGAGAGAGAGAAAGAGAGAGGGAGAGAGAGAGAGAGAGAAAGAGAGAGAGAGAGAGAGAGAGAGAGAGAGAGAGAGAGAGAGAGAGAGAGAGAGAGAGAGAGAGAGAGAGAGAGAGAGAGATATTAGTGCAGATTAGAACTGAGTGAAATTTTTGAGGTTTAGAGCAATAGTTTTCAAAAGGATGAATACATTTTAGGATCAGTCCACTAAGATAAATTAATTTATGTTAGACATTAGTTTTTAACATCAAACCCACAACAGCGTCAGCATTAGATGACCTTGCTGGTTTTTTTCTCCTCTTGCACTCTCTGTCTCTCTCACCAACAGGTGTTCTACCTTCAGCAACATGCCCATGCACAGACAAAGAAAAAGACTGTAGAAGATATGTTATTTCAAATGGGCCAATGTTGTTGTTATATTTATTCATAATTCAATGGTCAATCACATAAAATCTTTTAATTTTCAGTCAGATGCATGTTATTTGGCAAATATTTAATTAAATAGGAAAGGGTTTATATAATGTAGGCTATATGAATATATCTAAAAAAGGTCGATTTTATTTATTATCAAATATATTTAGAATCATTGATTGCCATATATGGAGTTGCGTTAAGTAGCCTACTATAAACGTGTCAAGCTTTTTTTTTTGGTAAATTTGAATTCTTTATATAAAGAGATGTAAATTATGGCCTCTTTCGCTTGGTATAGATTATGGTACAATTATCACTCACTCAGTGTTAAGATCTCAAAAATGTTATCTCTCAGTGATAGGCAAATGACCCCGGGGTTTTTCCATTTTTACCGAAATATATATATATATATATATATTTTTTTTTTTTACAAAACAGAAACATTATTATTATATTATTAGCATGGGATAGTGAATAGAGTTGAATTTGCTCTTGATAGTTTTTTTTTATAAGAACTGAATGTAATTGGCTAATTTAATAGTTTAATTTTAAATAGATCTTTAAATAACTCAAGTAATAAACAAATGTTGCCTATCACTTATAAATAATAATAATAATAATAATCGTGTCTCATTTTAATTAACATTTCAGTGACATATTTCAATTTTTAATCCTTTGTTATCAGTCTACTTAAAAAATTGTCAAAATGACCTTTAAATTTCGCAAAATATGATAAGATTTATATAGGCTATGAATATTAGCCTACACAAACGTTTCCTAAACGGAAAAGAATATGATCGCATTTATGTTTTCACAGTCACGAGCCTTCCTGCTTCAGTCTGGCGATTAGAGGCGCGAAAGGAAGACATTTAAATCTCATCATGGAGATCACTTGACTTTAATTTGGCTTGGCTTTATTTCCTCAGATTTGTGCTTCGGTTTTATATAATTGTAGGCCTATTTGTCAAAGGTTGATTTTTATTATTTATGGTTATTTTGATCAAATTATTTGGGTAACTTTGTTAAACTTTAACACAATGCAACCATGCATATTAAATATATTACTATTGTAAAAATGGCAAAGAGGGTCATCTTTTTACGTTACAATTGACTTTTCAAAAAATAAATTTCGACTTCAACATTAGAACAAACCAAATCGATAGCTATATTCTAAGTATTTTCACCACCTTCACGAAAAATCGTATTCATAAAGTTGAATGGAAACGTTTTCTCTCATTTAATAATATTAAACTGAATAATACTTACATTAATACATTAATACGATTTTTGTTTTAAACAAACGTCTAGTCTTAGAAGAACTTTCGCAACCAGACCAAACGATATTAAGGCTCCACACGTACTCAAACGGGTGGTTTTAAGGTAAAGGTAAAGCTCAATCAAGACCGTTGTGTAGTGTGCGTAGTGGAAATAGTCGGGCTGTACTCAAGGAAGTAAATAAGTTACTTAAACGAAACTTTTAAGGTGTGTGTGTGGGGGGGGCAGATTTGCTGTTCAGACTTTTTGCTCTTTACATCGCTCTGTTAGGCTACTGCTTCACTCGACACTCTGTGAGCAAAACTGACATGATATGAGGGAACACACGTCATCAACACGGACGGGGTCAGACCGACTCATTCTTGTCGATAGAGATGATTTAATCGATGTTCACTTTTCCCCCCCTTGTCCTTCGTTTGCCTTCGATAAACTAACAGGTCAATCGGGTTGTCATCACGAATGACGGTGACAGCACTGAGCATCTTCTTTCGTGGATAAACATGCTCAACATGTGCCAATATATTTTTGTCCCTGGGGATGAAACAACGCGCGGACGCATACATCAGTTACGGAGCCAGAGAGTGAGCTATTGGTGGATTATGCAAATCGATGACTCAAACATAACAGTCCAGCCAAAAAAACAAAGAACTCTATAATGAACACATTTATCTAAACTTTATGTAACTTGTAGATGGTCGGGTTCAAATGTAAAGGCAGCCACTCACATATTTTTGAAAGTTAAATGTGGCTGTGTTCTGGATATGACAGGCATTTATACAATCAAGAGTAAAGGACCAGTGTTCAAATAAATTGTATGAGAATTTTTAGTTCACATTTAATTCACCCGTATCTTGATCTTTTTCAAAATGTTTCTAACGGAGACTTGTGCTTTCATCTCCGACTGATAAAACTCAGTATGACCAACGACAACTTAAAAGAATTGCGCAGCATGTTCTCACGACACATTCACAACATTAGGGTTAACACTATGCACGGTCCAGAAAAGTTGTCAGTTTCTTCAAACAAGCATTTGCCGAGAGTTACAGTTGATTAATCTCTCTTAATAATACTTAAATATATTGCACTAGGCTATTTCTTTTGGTTCTTGAGGTAGGCATTTTGACAAGTGGTGTACAAGTCCGACAAAAGACATGTGTAAAGGTGCAGGATTTGCTACTGTGCACGGAAAGGCACAATCCACTTGTTCTATAGGTGCTTAAGGTTCCCAAGACTATTAACAGTCATTTCACAATAACACAAAGTAGCACAGGTAAATACACTGAGTGGTCAAAATGGTCCAGGTCGAAACAAAATTGTGCAATGGTCTCTGTCACATGATGATTTTGACAATGACCTTGAAACAAGAGTAACAGTTCTGCAACAACAGGTTGGCAGAACAAACGCCGTTTAATTCGAGGAATAGGCATCAACAGGCGGGGAAGTGGGAGAGGGTGTGGAAGGCGCGGAGAGGGACTTTTCGGATGCGTCCTCGGGTTTTTCGAGACCATCCTTCAGTTCGGACGGAGATTTAGGCAAAATACCTTCCTTTTCGCGTTTCTTTTGCTTCATACGGCGATTTTGGAACCAAATCTTCACCTGAGTCTCGTTCAATTGGAGCGCAGCCGCGATCTCCACACGCCTCGCGCGAGTCAAGTACTTATTGAAATGAAACTCCTTTTCAAGCTCTGTCAGCTGTTTTGTGGTAAAATTGGTGCGTACAGTGTTTGGCTGCCCACCAAATCCATACTCCCCAGCTTTCCCTGAAGAGAGACGAAAAACAGATTAAAAAAAATGAGTGCGCATGCATTTCATATCAGTCTATCATCTATGACACACACACACACACACACACACACACACACACACACACACACACACACACACACACACACACACACACACACACACACACACACACAATTTTACACAACCAGGGTGTCTGGAAAGTACTTTCAATCGTAGCATAAATATTATATCAGTCAAAAACAGACTTTCACATTTGAAGGTTCTCCAGGCACTCACCTGTTTTTGGCGGGTTCCGTTTAACCTTCATCCAGTCAAATGTCTGCCCTGTGGACACGCCATCTGATAGAGGTGAACAACATGCATCGTGATGAGACACATGCAGTGGGGACAGCGGATTTGAGCAGCCCGCCACAAACGTCAGGTTAGACTGATCTGGACTATTACCATATGTGGCTGAAGCGTACTGGAACTGGCCATGGAGGTGAACGTTTCCCCCACTGTAACCATGGCGATGGTGACGGTGCTGCACAACAGTGGAGGAAATATTTCCAGAGTAAACTAAAGGGCCGCACTGGGGAAAGCTCACAGACGAGTCCACATCCTGATTTAGGGCATAGTGACTGTATCCGGAGCAAAAACTTTGAGTCCCGTAACTTGGATGGGCGCTGTAGGTAATTGACAGAGTCCCGGGGGACTGGTACGAGCCGGCTTGATGTGGCTGAGGGTTAATTGCGTCTTGTGATGATCTACTGGACATGAACCGCTCGTCCCCACTGCAGCTGTTTACCCTAACAGCACACGATGACTGGAATGTGGAAAGTCCGTGGTCGCCATGGAAAGCTCTGACTGAGCACGAGCCTCCGCCACCTCCGTCTCCACCACCACTTATGGACGAGAAATCTAAGAATGTGCTCATTGTAGCATCTTCCTGTGCGTTTCTGCGCGTGGCTGCCACACTGACAGATATTTGGGCCCCGGGACTGATTAACGTCTCACCACTCACCCTTCTGCCTCCTTCAATCAGTCGTGAATAGGGGGTGTCCGCGCGCTAGTGATATGAATGACCAGTGACAGTCACGTGGGCTGGGTCAGCCAGTGATCAGTTGCTCTGTCTCATCTTGATCTTAAGTGGCCTTGCACTGACAGGTTGTCGTTAAAGACCAGACTTATGTAAATGCCGACCTCTTGTCGATCAACATGACGTAGGCCAACCTTAACCCCCAATTGAAAGGATGGATTCGCTGGCAGGGGAGCAAGTGTCTCACAGACAACGTCCAGGCAGCATCAACATACTGTTGTGGGGAAATATGTTGAAGAAATGCGTAAGGTAAGATGAACCACAGGAAAATAATGTAAAGGGTATGTCTTTTTTTCCCTTATGGTTTATTATCCAACCTGAGTAAATTGCGCTGCTTTGTGAGGCTGTTAGGCTGTAGGCTAAGCATCATCTTTTGTCAAAAAGATAAAAATGCTGAGCTGATTACACAACTGATTGCATTATTTTTGTTTACTATCTTTTCATTATAATGTTTTCATGATTTAATAGGACTTAGCCTTACTTAATAAAAAATGCTGTGTTAGCCAGTGCACTGTAGCTTATTTATTACTGCTATAAGCGATTTATGCCTAAAACATAGGCTATGTGAATTTCAACATCCGGCAAAAAGGAAACGGACTTTGTTACAAAGGCTACTCGATAAGAGAAATGAACTTTATTGCTTGTTTAGCTGAATGTGTGTTTTGTGATAAGTGGTCAAAAAGCGATCAGTTATCATAAGCCAGAGCGATCAGTTATCATAAGCAAGACAGAGTATAACTATAGCCTATATCTCAGATGGAGCAGGGAGACACGCGCCCCCTGTGGATGAAAATGGGAAACTGTCTTACAGATGTCCAATGTTTTTTTAATCCTCAAAATGGCGCTTTCCACAAGCTTCTGTCGGCCTATTTCTCACCCCCTCTTTATAACACCCTTTTTTAAAAATCATAGTGCTTTATAAACAAGCAAGCTAGAGTATTAATACAAACAACAACAACAACAACAAAAAACAGTAAAACAGCTTTACCAATGCATTTCATCAAAAATGTGACTTAATCCGAAGTAAAAAAACAAACAAACAAAACAAAAAACAATTGGCTAGTAGGCTATTGCAGGCAATTCACATGGGACAATATCTTTCTGGAAGATGTTTAGGAAAATAAAAATACTGCTTTTATTATAATTAGGCTATATTTTATTAATATTAAAACATATTTGAAAATGGTTTTTAAATAATAGTTATAAAACATTTCTATCACAATATTTCAGTAAGGTTAGGAGGACAAGAAAAAAGCTTAAAATAGACTAAGACAAACTGCGTATGGCACGCACAATGAAATAGTTTATGAGTGGTTTGTGTAATCCTAATGCCGGGTGTTAAAACGGCAATAAAAAAGAATTATTAACCCTCCACGTGGGTTGTACTTCATGATCCAAAATCGTCTCAATGATAAACAGAGAGTGAAAACGCTTATTTGGGTAGACGTTACACATGCAGTGATTGTCTTGGTGCTGTCAGCTTGCCTGAAAGACTTTGATTTATGAGCTCGTTGTCGAAAGAAACATCCTTGGCATTTCCCCGCGCAGAACGGAGAAAAGAGTCTAAGACAAAGAGCACACCATTGGCGAAGAAGTCATACTGGAACACGGTTTTACGACTTAAAATATAACATTTGAAACGTTTTCACCAGTAGGCCTATGTATATCACATATGGTGGGAATAAATATAGAGTTTATATTAACTTGCATCGTTTAAGGGGAAAACAAAAATCGAATATTTACGCAGTGCACATTCACTCAGAAGATTAAATAAATAATTACATTTATTAATTAAAACGAAATTAAATACATTAATAAAAATTTTCCTAGCGCTAATTCCATGGCCCCGAACATTGTTGCAGCATGTAAGTGAGAAAGACAAATAAAAAAAATAAAAAAAATCTGTGTGCATTTCACACACATTTGTGACTTTTCTTCACAAATTATCTGTATTCTCTGCTCGGAACATTCAGACGTGAATCTGATCATTCATTTTAATTTGGTTCAAGTGTAATGATTATAACGTGTTTACATTTCGTAGCATATAGGCTACTTACAAACATGCCTAATTGGCTAGTTGTTGCTGTTGCAACATGTGTGTGTGTCTGTGTGTTTTGATTGTAAAATCAACTAGTATTTACAAAGTGTGTTTATTCTTACAAAATAAGCAACAGACAACATACAAAAATACAATGAATCTAAACCCTTCTGTTATGTATTACTGAATACAGCGCCCAGGTCTTATATCTTACCTTCGATAGGTTATTATAATCGTGTTGGTTATCACCCATCTTGCAAATAACAACAACAACAACAATAATAACAAACACTTTTAAAACTCCCGAATTGTCCGTCCATTTGCATTTTGCAAATCAGATGTGGTAAATTAATCCGTTAAAAAATAAAACCCCGTTGGTATATCACCAGGACTTTCCAGAGACTTATTGAAAAGTATAGGCGAAGCATGCATTAGTCAAACGTGAGTCGGTCGAAAAAAATGTTGAAATCCTGCAGAGCCGCGTCCATAACATGCGGGGAACCGCAGATGTCCGGTCTGGCACATCTAACCCGGTTGTGTGTTATTGTTCCCTTGCCCAGAGCAGTAGGTGGCTGACTGGGAATAGCTTTCAGACTTCTTTCCATAAAGCTGTTAGAAAAATTTTCAAAAGTTTGCATGTCGTTATCATTACAGGCCTGCCCGGGGAGTGTTGACTGGTCGAAAGAATTCGACTCTCGTTCTACACCCAGTCTACCACGAAGCAGGCCACAAATAGAGACGTCCTCGTCGCTCAGTTCACCATTATCATCAACGACAGTCGTCTTGCTTAGATCCCCATAGATGTCCGAAGTATGGGTCTGGCGCTTATGTTTCATCCGTCGGTTCTGGAACCACACTTTGACTTGGCGTTCTGTAAGGTCGAGCAACGCGGCTATTTCCACACGGCGAGGTCGGCAAAGGTATTTGCTGTAGTGGAACTCCTTCTCCAGCTCCAAAAGCTGTGTGTTTGTGTATGCTGTTCTTAGGCGGCGCGAACCTCCTTCTCCACTAGACAAGCCGCCCTCGGGAAGCTCGGGTGAGCCTGGAAAAATTAGTCCAAAAAAGAACACACTTATTGTTTTGTTATAGTCAAAAATAGATACAAAAACTATGCATAACATGCCTAACATAAAAATACCTAGTATTTTTCAATCAAAATGTTAATGTAATGTTACGTGTAAAATGCGATAAAAAGCTGATAAACTACAAAGTATTGTGAAAAACACCGTAGACCGCAAACAGCATCGCCAGTGTGTGCGTGGTACCGACTAGCATCTTCTAATGAATGCCTGAGCGTCCCTTGCGCCACAACAGTAATCATTCTTCGTTAGACGTCAGACATCAGAAAGACCTTATTGATTCGAATTAAACTATAGACAGTCAAACATTTCATGTAATTTTCACATAGACTGTAGCTACGAGGTAAACAGCGAGAGGATAGTGCAGATGTAAAGAAGGATATGACGATGCTCATTTTTTCTCTCAGACCTTAAATGACCTTAGGTTTTCCTAAACTCACCTTTTGGAGAGAAGCAAATGACTCCCACTGTAGTAGTCAAGTAGTCGGTTGGTGTAGGAGGACGGTTTCTTTTGTTGGTCTTCTTTTCGCTCATCCATTGGCGTACAATGGGCTTCCCCAATCTATGTTGTACCGGGGCCCTACATGGCTTGGCTGACTCCTGAGGCTTAAACTTGGGGTGGTGTTATCGAAACGAAGTAGAATAAGAGGGTAAGGGTTCGTGAGCGCTGAGCTTTTGACTGATGACTTCTGAAATGAGTCGTCAACAGGGGGGAAAGAAGTAAGGCACTCTGCTAGCGATGGCTGACTGTTGATGAAACCCGTCTCGCGCTCAAACTCGTAATTCATTGTAAACCTGTTGTCTCTTGCCCCTAGAGCGCGGGTAGGGAACGTTTGGCTTCGTTGAAATCGATGATTTTTCGCTCTCAATTAAATTATGCAGGCTACTTGAAGAAAACAATAACATTTCTGGTCACATGATTACCTCTACCCAATGGCAATTTGGGGTTTATTCAAAAGGATCCAGCTTGACAGCTCGATCCGAAGAACTTCTTCCGCAACTCCTCTCTCAAGAGGGAGGTCACTGTTATGTACATCGGTGTCATGGTAAAGGAAATGGCCCTGAAGCTCAAAACCGGTCGTCGGTGCGCCTAGAGTCTCCTTTCTGCCTTCGTGCATTCTCCCTGTATTCGTATCTCAAATATGGTAGCCTGGATCAGTCTTGCTCCAATACATTAACCAAATAAGTTACGCCTGCTACACTGACAGAGAAGTTTTATATATATATAAATCTCATGCGACCTGAAAAGACAGCGGTTTCAGCCCAGCTCCTCTTACCATTAATACTGCACATAAATGAATTGGAATAACATATAGCCCTCCCCCACCCAAATCTATTGACGTAATGTTCCGCCTATCGATTCTTAGGATACACTGCAAGACAACAATGTACAGCTTCATATATTCTAAAATTCATCATTAATCTATCCACTTATTTATAAAATACCGTGCAATATAAAATGCAAATAAAAGTATGTATATTTAATTATGCTCTCTAAGATGGGGACCTACGTCGTTCTCAGAAAATATTTGAAGTAAAACGCTTCCCGATACCAGATGTTTATATAGCCTAGAAGCTTTTTTTTAACGAGCAATGTTTGAACAGTGGATTCGAGTAAATAGGCTACTAAAAACGGAATATCACTGTAGGCTATGCTCTGCTCTAGCTCGTTCTACTAACCTTAAATGATTCTACTATCAATATTTTCGGCTTTCTGTAAAGTAAAAGTTTGAATTATTATTATTTACATTTTTTTCTGCTGAATACTATATGCGGATGTTTAAACTTTTGGAAAGGAGTAGCCTACTTGGTCGTTTGTTTTACTGCTTATACTAAACAAAGAGTTCTAGAAGCCTGCACGCGATCAATCTTACTTGCCAAAGGGTCTGACAGCCTCATGCCCCCAAAACACATATAAACCTTCTAACTCTACGCGAATCAAATCCTGGACGAACGAGAGGCTCCATTAGTGATTTGCCTCTATCTCTCTCATAAACACAGACTTAAAGTCCACATCCACTTTCGAGGAACAGTAATTTGATATCGAAGAGTAAGTCATTTTCTTTTATATTGCATAATTTGATAAAAAGGACGCGCTATTTTGGTTTGTTATTTCTTAAAAATAATCGTTAGGAGTGTAAGGGTAGAAAAGAGGTTACTACGGGAGTTGGCACTAACTCCCAAGTCAGTGAAAACATGGCCCCGTTTTCCTCATGAAACCTATAACTGGCTACAATATATTTAATGTCCTTAAATCGACTGTTTTTCATACGGCGTGAACTAATATCCCCAATGTCTCGCACAAGCTCAAGAAAATCAGTTGTTCTGACTTGTCTTACTAAACGCATACCATAGAATTAGGGCATTTTACAAATAATTACAAGTGCTGCAATGATTTGTAATATTTGGAAATTAAAGTTAGTATTTTTTACTAGCTTTACTGGTGCGACTTGTATAAGTGTAATGCACAACAATGAGGTTGGTTGTTAATCAATCGCCTTTTCATGTAAAGTGAAATTACAAAACTACATTATTGATATTAAAGAAAGCGTCAGACTTAAAATTGTTAACAGGAATAAATGTCTGTCTCGAGTACTGATGGCCATGGTTGAATACAATTTCAATTGAATTGTTTCTGAGACTTCTGCGTTCATAGCATAATTTAATAATAGCAATAGCTTTTATGCAGTGTCTGTCTTTTCCTTTTCTTACACTGTTGTTGGCCCCAAAAGGGGCTGTACTTGAGCATTTCAGAATTTTAAGGACTTTTTTTTACTCCCACAGGCACTGCTGGAGGCCTAGGACACTGTCACTGGATGGAATTGGTTGCACTTTTCACATGCTGCAAGACTGCAGGAAATGACAGTTCACCAATCATTAAATATATATGCAAAAGTTGGTTGTCCTTTTTCCAAATGCCTTTCAGTCATCTTTTTTTTAATAAAAAATAAGTTTTACCTTTTACTTAATTTGAACCAAACAGTGACGTACATAGAGCAATTTATCTACTGATTATGATTATTTTGATTGCTAATTGTCTGTTTTTTATGCTTTTGTTGTGCAACCCCTTTTCTACGAAGGCAAATACATAAGCTCGACAGTTAGTTTCTTTTATTTCTTCAGAAGTGGAGCAGCATGGAATGTGTGACATCAAAAATATTCGAACAAATAAAAAGTATCTGATCGGATGTCTTTTTCGACTGTTAGAGCAAGACATGATTAACATTCGCAAACATTGATTAATATACGAACATACTGACCTTTGATAAACAGTCTTGCCTGTTAGCACTTGACAATATGTTTAAGCGCTGACATGACTGTGAAAATCCCCGGATGCATTTTTCCTTTTACCCATTTCTGTATATCTGAAGGGTTTGGGCTACACACACAATCTACTGTCCATGGAAACAAATAAATACATTTGAAGGACTGAAAGAAAAAAAATGTTCATATGCATCCTTCCTCAAGTGCAAAATGCAAAACAGAAAATAAATCGTAGACTATATGGACAATTTAAAAACTTTAAAATGAAAATCAATTTAAAAACATCATAAAACTGTGTTCTTATACCCTGTTTCAGATTAACTTAAAACAATTCAAATAGCCCAACATATATTCCATGACATTTTAGCCTACAGTTTTAGGAACTTTAACTTATTTTCTATATATGAAAAGTTGAACATAAAACAAGGTCGTTTCAACTGAGGCTACGTCAGGAAAACTATGAACAAAATAGGTGGCAAAAAAAGCAGTCAGAACGGGTACGCAAATGTGTGCCGTGGACGGGGAGAGGAATACATTGAAAAAGCACTATAAATGCGTCAGTTTGGGCGCTTCCTGAATTCTTCCCTGAGAATAGTGCGGTGTAAGGTCTGTGAATGTGCATGGGTTTGGTTCGCACCCTCCTTGCTGATGGCTGTCTCCCATGGTGATAGCGCCATTGTAGTCTATATTGCCTTGAGGTGGATGGGGTAGATGTGTCAGGCCAAATACCGAGGCCCCCATACCTACCAAAGAATCAGAGTAGCCTCCACCGCCACTGACATAAACCGGGCTACCCTGCACTTGCGTTCCATAATTGGTGTTGCCTTGAAGATGATGCGTGTCGTATTCAGGCGTGGCTGTTCCAGTCCCCGGATACCGCTTCTGAGGAGGCGGGCAGTTATTCAGAGGAGGTGGATATGACGTAGGAAGGCTATACGCATTAGGCTGGGGTTTGTTATACGATGCTGGAGAGGGTGAGTCGTAGGGCACGCTGTTAACCAGAGAATGTATTGAACTTAAATATGCAGTCCCACCCCCTCCTCCGCCACCAGATGACAGAGCAACGGGACTGTGAGGGGACTGTGCTCCAGGAGAGGGCATCATTCCAAGCCCCTTCTGGTCCTTTTTGTACTTCATCCTGCGATTCTGGAACCATATTTTAATCTGTCTTTCCGTAAGGTTGAGCAAATTTGCCATTTCCACTCGTCGCGGGCGGCAGAGGTAACGGTTGAAATGGAACTCCTTCTCCAGCTCTACGAGTTGAGCAGACGTGTATGCAGTACGAGCGCGCTTGGAGGCGGCAGAACCTGGGGGACTCTTGTCTCCAGCGCAGCTCTCTACGGTTGAGGAAAAAAGTAGAACGAAAAGTGTTATTGTGTATGTCCCACTAAATGGAGCACACTGTAAATCATTCATCAATTTAAAGATTATATAATACTACCAGGATATCTTTGTTAAAACAAGCACACGATTAGCCTGCTGTATTTGAAAACATAATTGCTTGCTTCTTCGCAGCAGGTATATTCTATAGCCTACAAATAAAAATAGAAAAGAGGGATAGTCTGCTCCGGGAGTGGGGCAAAGCCAGAGTGCAATCACAAGGCAACTAGTTTTCCCCCCACAAATGTGTTATGACTGAACTTTTCAGCACTTTGTGTTTGCAATTATAGTAATCAAATAAAATGGTTGCCTATATACCGAATGAAAGTAAAGCCGTTAGACATATGTGTGTTGGAGGTGTGATCTGTAAGTAGGCTAAGACTGCTCAGAAGCCTTTGAAATAATGCTATATAAGCTCTGAATTGTTACTGGGAGCCAATTAAAAGTAAAAAATGCTAAATTCCATGTAGCATACAGATGCGTGTTTACAAATTTTAAATGACATTTATGTTAGTTGGCATCATGTTATAAGAAAGAAAAAAAAACAAGAAAGCTGTGAATACTAAGATTAGATGCTTAATATGGCTCGTATGCGTTTACATCTTATTTTATAACATTTTATATTTAGACTATACATGCAATCACCTGAAATGGTACTACAGGATTTCTGCTTTGTGTTCTGACGGGACTCCTTCATCCACGGAAAAATGTGTTTCCTTGTAGCTGGCGTTGGAGGGGAGTGCCCAGGATTCTCGATGGTGGTATCATTGCTCGGAATTTGGTTCAGGGCACTGGGGGATGATGGCCCGGAAGGGGCAGTAGAGGGCTGGTTGTTATCGGGGATGTCTGGTACTGGGGCTTGTGTCCCGTTACTCCGTTGGCAGCCCTCGGAGATTTCATTGGGTTTGTGCAGAGCTGCAGAGCCACCAGGGGATTGCAGGGAGCAGGCCGGTCGATGGTACTCACTTTCCACATGAAGGGCCTGGAGATATTGCTGCTGATTGGCATCATAACCTAAACCGTTTGCACTTTGATAGGGGAAGCCACTGTAAATTGCCGAGCCGTCGCAGTAGGTCGCTTTTTGCATCTCGCCGTTTCCCAATGTTTATTTCACTTTCTGACAAGGTCCTGACACCTTCGTAGAAGAACATTGGCTCAACGTAGTCACGTGACACCTCTTCGCCAATGGGCTCTACGGGTGAACCTACGGTGAGAGAAGATACGTTGAGCGGGTGAAATAAGGCCTATCCATCTTACTTTTCAAAGCTCAGTTGACACTGTGGCGAGACTGGGAGAGCCGGTCACCACTTACCTTATGGCCTGCTGGAACAATAGCCAACATAAGTAAGGAGAACTGAGAGCATGATAACCGCTTGAAATATTTAACTTAATCACACTGTCCAATCAAAATAATATATATAGTAAATATTAACAGGTTCAAATAAGTAAACAAATGATCACATAAAACTAATATTTCCTGTAAAATAGAGCATTGTAAATGTAAATGAGATGTGTGAACAGAAATAAAGTATTAGGGCAATAAATAAGCAACAACCTTTGCCGTGAATTTAATGCGACCTTTATTCCAACACGATCTCCTAGGCCTAATGCGTATCATGCATTGTGTTTGTCGTGCTATTTCTTTGTTATAAATTTCTTTTTGCGTGCTTGTGCTGAGTTTGTCTTAGATAGCCTTTTAATTTTTAATGTTGACGGTACTTTTTTTTCTATTCTAAACAAAAGTCATTAATCAAGTTAATCTGTTCTGAAACTCTTAAGGTGTTCCAGAACGTTTTAGTCTACATAAATTCAAGCCCCTGCGTGTAGGCTATTGTTTGGGTTTGAAAGTTGTTGCAGGAAGCCTGAAAAACCGGACAGACGCGCGTCTCCATAACCACACTGAACTCTTCCTCGCCGACCAAAAATAATGGTTAGTGTTAACTGGGATCAGTGGATGCATGAGGTGTCATCAAGCCGGTAAAATGCTATTGCATGCACGGCCCAGATCTGATGCAGAGCGCGGCAGTAACCACTGAAACGAATTACATTCGCCTGGTACAATGTTCTACTCCGAAGTTTGATAATTGAAAGGTTAATACCCCATAAAATATATCCCACAAATCGACATGCTTTTATAAAAGAAACAAAACGAAGATAAGATCACAAGACAGAAAACCAAAAGAATCATGATCTAGCCTGTTTAGCGCAAAATAAAAATCCTGTAAATCATGGACTATTTCAGGAATTACTTCGTTAATAATAACAAATAATACCAGAAACTATAATAATAATAATAATAAAATATACCAATATATTTCGGCTCAATAATAATAATAAAAATAGGAACAAGCGTTTTTTTTTATTTTTTTATTTTCTTACAACCGACTTAACTGTACTGAAATCAGGCCCAAATTCCATAGCCTACATGAGAACACATCATTACATAAAACCAAACCAACAGGCCTTATTTTCTAGATTAGCCAGCATGTCTGACTGCCAATAATTCACTCTCTGGCACTATCATAGGAAAGCTAAAAGAAAAGCCACTAAAGCCACAAAGCAGGAGACCCAGCTGCTGCACGGGAGGAATCTGGCTTGACTGTGAGTGAGTGTGTGTATGTGCGAGTATGAACTCTTCCTGAACCGAGATTTCAGTCGCGCGGTCATAAATCACAAACTCGCCATTTAACAGCCATGCGAGAACTCTGCCTCTGTCCCGCTTACCTTCCTCTCTGACGAGCAGCGCGCAGCACGGCGCGAGCTTCTCTCATTCAGCGGCAGAAATCGATCAAACAGGGTCCAGGGTAAAGCTAAATCGGGAAGACAACAAAGCCAGAGCTGCACTTGCAGGAGTCATGGGACGTAGCTGCAGTAAACCTGCGACTCCGTGGCGCTCGAGGACTCAAATTCCTTCCTTCTGTCTTTTTCTCTTTTTGACGTAAATCAGTATAGCAGCCAGATAACGAAAGTTGTCTCGTGCGCCCTGGTCGTAAAGATTAAGCACCTTCACACATACACACATATCACATACTACTAAATGACCGCCTGTGTTCTCAGACCTATACTAAATGCCACCATGGGCTGCGCTCTAGTGAGTCTTTCGTGTACCACTAACGTGTTCAAACTAGCACGTTAACACATACTCATGCACACTCCAGTGAACTCCCTCGAAACAGAGCGTCACCGTAGACAAGAAAAATTATGCAAATGAAGCGCCTTCTCAAGCACAGAAAGCTACTTTACACAGTCAGGATGGAATACAACTTCACTAAATCTTTATAACTATAAGCTCAGAACTAGACTATTTGTTTAAACTATGTCAAACCTAATCGTAGCAACACTATTAGTTATTAAA
Source organism: Meda fulgida (assembly GCA_030578275.1). Classification (NCBI taxonomy): domain Eukaryota; kingdom Metazoa; phylum Chordata; class Actinopteri; order Cypriniformes; family Leuciscidae; genus Meda; species Meda fulgida. The sequence goes on along the minus strand of CM060634.1, from coordinate 23,088,841 downwards.
TAATTCAAAACTGCAATACAGGTATTATAGCCTACTGAAAAAAAACTGAATTACTAATTACTAATAGGCTACAGTAATCACAAATTGTTTGAGGGGGTTATAAATCGCAGCAGCAAAAAACACAATAATCATAATAAATAGTAATAATAAACAATAATAACAATAATAATAGTTGTAGCAGTAGCAGTAGTAATAATAATATAATGCAACATTTTAATAAACTATTTAACATTTAACAAATAACTGGAAAACTGAATCAAGGACTATCGGAAATAAAAACCAAAGGATGCTTTTTTTTTTTTTTTTAGCTACACAGAAAAAGGTAATAAAACACCCGGACCTCCAGAGTAGCAGGAAGAAAAAAGGGAGCCGCGAGCTGGGGACGGGAGGTTATGGATCAAACTCTTCTGCATACGAATGAATTACCAACATCAGCTTGTGTATTTTCTCGGTCAGACGCGAAGATTTATGTCCTTACGCAGCACGGCAGTAAACACAGAGGCAGATTCTTGTTCAAGCGCGGCCCAAAACTAAAGAGAAAAGAGCGGGCGGCGTGGGTTGGTGAGTGGGATTTAAAAAATCGTTGTGTATGCGGTTTTCCTACAATTTCAGCATTGTTTCCTTTTTTCTTTCATTAAAACGATGACTAAGGGATTTCATTAATGGCGCGGAAACTGATGAGAAATAGAGTAAATCGGTTATTTTTTTCAAACATTTCAAATAAAAAAATATTATAAATCACTGCAATTTAGCTTCTTATATGAGATGTGTCTTACAGCAAAACATTTATTAATCCTTATGTTAAGCCGTAGCCTTTTAAAACCATTTTCTCACGTTAGCTGAAGACTCCTTCATAATGACATTTGGCCCATAGAAACGTGGCAAGAAATAAATTATTTCTTCATTTTACATGTAGCCTAGGTGTGTGAATGCGTGCATGTGTAAGCCTTTAAATAAATGGAATGATAGCCTACTAAATAATATAGAAAGACATGGTAGTTGTGAAATGCAATTGAGAGCTCACCTTAGGCTTAAGCAAAACACAGTCTCTTGCAGGCTTAGTGATGGGACACATTCATTTATTGGGAGATCTACGACAGGAAATAAAAGTATTGTCATTTTTTGTCTTTTCTCATAACAGTACCTTTGTTTTGTGTTTCTCATATCAACAACAACCAAGAGAAATGTTAATGTCAATGACACTTAACTGAACAATTCAGTGAGCGCACTCTGATACTCTCTAAATAAAAATAAACTCCCTTGTGTTTGTCACTCAATTACGTATTTTTTTATTTTATTTTAAAATGAGTATGTAATTCAAAAATAATTTAGACAATAAATACTTTCATTTCAGCTGGGTTGCACAATTTTTACTCTAAATCCATTTGCACTCATTACGAATGGTTATACTTTAACTTCAACGTATATCTGACACAAACAGCGTACATAATAAACAGATATTATTAAAGAGTATTAGGCTACTACTGAAAACTATCTTGGGTTTGTATATAAACATGAAAAACAAACTAAAGCTATATCAATTTTAAAATTGATTCTTGCTTTGCTGATGCAATTAATTACACAGCTAATAGATTAAATGCATATAATAAAAATAGGTGGAAACCTAAAGATTAACAGCACAAATGAATCAAATTAATGAATGTATTTTTTGCAGTTAAATATAAATATTGATGCATGTGTGAAAATAAGAATGGATCATCATTAGGAATATCATAAGGAATAAAACACTCGGGCAAATGCATCTAGTTCTCCTCCATTGTGTTTCCTTCCGAGAGAATTTAGATCGAATAGTCATTAGCTCTCAAGCAGCGGCCGCCCTTAGTCCCCCAGCCCATAAATCAAGACTCGAGCGTCGTGACCTCGCGAGGCAGCGTGCTTCTGGCTTCTGGATGATACTCCTTATATTATATCGTCGTTTCCCATGCGAGCTCCGCAACAATCCGGCCGCCACTGCTCTGTTGAGTTTTATTCGCTGTCTGGTGATTTATTCTTTCTGGGAAAACCCAGTTTAAGCACCAACCTAGCGAGCTTTACAGCTACCGCACAAGTGCTGCCGATTTGAGTCCACGTGCAATACAAATATAGTATCATTACTAATCATTCACACATTTTAAAATAAAAATGTTAGGATAACAATTAATAGTTTTATTCTGAAAAACAAAAAATAAATTAAATCAATGGTGTGAGATAAAAAAAATTTGGGGGGCTGCAGACAAATTTTGAAACGTTTGAAATGTATTAGAAACTACATAAAATAGCTAGTCCATGAAGTAACATTTAGTTACATTTATATTACATTTATATTTTATTATACATGCAGACTGGGTATTGAAAATAAACATTTGTTCCTCAGGTTTTGTGAAATGAAGCAGATTCAATCTGATTTATATGACTTTAATACATTTTTATTTAATAAAAAAAAATCAGTGTAAGTTTCTTTACCTTTTTAAACAATATAGTTTTGTAAAGTGTTGCTTAAAGCAATGTAACATTCATGTAAAGGTTTGAAACACAAATAGATGTACATTTACGAGTGTAATGGTTGTTTCGGTGCCGGTTAAGTGATGAATTGTTGATTCTTTGAAAAGTTGATTCTTTAATATGCTCGAAGTTCAGTTTATTTGAATGATCTTGAGTCCTACTCTCTCCTGTGTTTATCCGCCATTGCACGGTAACTGACCTTCTCTTTGAGCCGCAAAAACTCACTAGAGTAATGAACAATCAACGGAAATACCTCAAAATAAAATCCATCCTCATGGTGCGCAGGGCTTTCTGTATTTTTCTGTGTGGAAAAACATATCCGTTCATGACAGCTGCATAACATCATCCGCAAAACGTACCAGTGTCTTTCGTTCTTTTAATTTTTTTTCTCTCTCTATCTCTCCGGCTTTCCAGCAAGTCCACAATGACCCAACCCCACTTTAGTAAAGTAGGCTAGCGCTATCAGCACAGCAGCAGACCGGGGTTCGCATGCCATCCACCCCCTTCATCATAATATCGCAACCATATTATGCGCCCCACTCACGTGACCCAGTGTCTATTAAAAAGGAAACCTTTTTTGATCTGTGAATCATTAATAGAGACTATTGTTCGTCCCCTTTGAGTAGGATCACAAAGATGGAAACGATGGAAGTCATGTGCTTGGACTATTGAGTCGAAATGTAAAATTCTAGTCTTAATTTTGGGCTTTTTTTTAACCAAAAGGCATCACAGATTAGCATGTTACATGTGATAACATTTAGTGTTTTTTGGGTTTGTGGGGTGTCCTAAAAGCATACCTCATAGCATTACTAGTCTGCTTGTGTGCCAGTGTTACTCCTAAAGGAAATAAATGGATTCACAGAGAACAAATGAAGTTCCTATTTCTTAATAATAATAATAAAATCAGATTTCCCCCTATTTTCCCCCCTCTGACTATCTCTTAAAAATGCACCATCCAAATGCTTGCTACCAACTAACTACATATATTAAAATCTAACACCCCACTGTTATCCTACTAAATAGCCAACCTGTAAAGAACTCGTGTGTGCAAGGTGGCCCTCTCTCGGTGATTACGGTGTATCAGTCAAACAAGACTGCGAATGGAAGTTTGTTATCAGCGGACCTACCAAGCATCTGCTCTCTCTGACCTTAAAGAGTTTGCTCTTGTAAACTCTGCAGTACTAAAAATTACAAATGCGCATATGCAATAGTGTATGTGTTAATATAAGTTACTATTGCGGACATCGTAAGTTTAGTTAGCCTACAAGAGTCACAGTCGCTGTAAAGTTACATCTTTTTTTATTTTCTTTTTTACAGAGCAGTGATCTATCAAGTCCATACCTCAACAAACAAAAGAAAGAAGACCCGTCCCGAAAAGAGGCCTACTCTTTACACCATTTGGTGCTTGTTTTCCGGCAGCAGAGTGTTTACTGAAAGCTCATCCACCAGACGTGGTGAAGCCTTGTAGATAATTAATCACCTCAGTGAGGCAGGACCGCTTCTCCCCCATTCACCAATGCTTTGTTCTCTAAAAAGACATAACTTGAAGGAGTACAAACTTTTTTCTTTTTTTTTTCAGATTTGAACATGAGCTGAACTATGTTATCATTTTAACTCCATATTCATACAATAAGAATCTTTGGACAGAGGCCAGCACTGTCCGCTTTTGAGTGAACAGTGCAAAGGCGATGCATAATAGCCAACATCTTCATTTTGAGTAGAGCTACTGCTGTGTGTGCTTTCAAGCGTGACTTATGAAAGTCCGATATTTTAAAGGAGTAAACAATGTTTCAAAAACCGCTTTAGTCGTACTTTTTTTGTGTTGCTTAGACTTTTTTGTAGTTGTCACCTGCCTGTTATAACTAGAAACCCTGGGGTGTTGCGAAACCCAACGCGAACCTGGTGCTGTCTGTCTGCCTTGCATTTGAGCATGTCTCCATCCTACTCATCCGAGCACCAAGTGCTTCAAAATAAACCACCAGGACAAAGCATTAGGGGTGCAAATATTCTTCGTATTTTAAAAGGCCCATAATTGTGATAACATCACTTATTTTTATATGACTTTACTAATATTAAATTATGCATACCAGCATAAACATATTTCAACAATTTAGTGTTTTTTCCCCCCTTAACAAAGTTGCTTAAAGAAGCCAACAGGCATGGCTGTTTTTCACTCTAAATGGATCGTGGAGAATCGCCAGGGGACAGAACAAATCTGTTCTCAATGCTGACTTTTGGAGCTCTTAAAGCAAGCTAAGATTACTACCACACGCAGACGAATATAATTATTTTCCTTGGATTTACCGTGGTCATCATCAAAGCTAATAATGACGTACAGCTCAAAGCAGTTTGACCATGTTGCCAATGAAAACGGCAATGATCTTTGACTGCTTATTGGATGTAGCCTGATTTCGGATGACGTTTGTTGAATGTGAACGGAATAAAAAAGTTAAAATATTTTTTACGTTTCTTTGTATTCTGTGTTTTGTTCTTAATGGAAACAAGACATTGACACATACACAGTGGAATGATTTTCTGGAACGAACAACACATTAATATTATCATTATTGTTATACATTACTGCACTGTTTACAATTGCCTTGTATATGAGTCGAAAACCACTACCACTAAAATTAAAGTAATTCACTATTTAATGTTTGCAAATAAACTGACCATCTAAAGCCTACTTAACCTAAAAAAAAATTCAATTATTTAGGGAAAAAGCGCCATGATAATTGTTGGATAAAGAGAAAACAGAAATTTAGTTCACATCAGTACAAACAACATCTGCATAACCTGTACTTCAAACATGCTCTGCATAGTTTTTCATATAGCCTTCAAAATATTAGCTATATTTTAAAAAAAGATTAGATTACTTACTCCAAAACCCCCTTTTGAAGACTGACCGGAAGAGGACCAGCTGGTCGGTTCTGAGAGGTCTGGCTAAGTCGACGGTCAACTGCAAAATGAAAAATCCTACCGAACCTCCTGCATGTGTCTATTTCTAACCAAGATGTAGCCTATCTATTATTTAATAAGGTCATGTGAGCCAGTCAATTAAATTTTAAGCATGGTAGATTGAGAGGTGAGGTGCTAGTGTCATGATGGAAGTTTAAATTTCCTGTCTGTCAAGATCTGAATCAATGATGACGGACTGTGACTCTCATAGTGGCTGCAGTGTAAGGATTTTCTTTCGAAATCTGAATATTTATACAAACATGGTCATCCTTAAGCTACTGATTTCCAAAGTCACAAACAGACCGCAACATATCATAAATAGATCGTAAAAAGACCAGATACTGTTCAAATTCAAATTCAAATGTTGTAATAATATTTGCTATTCTGGTGATAATTACACATACAAATTATCAGTGCACTTTAGATCCCTAAATTGGTATTCTTAAAAGATCGACAATTTCTTTAGATTCTTCGATCTGTCTATTTCACGTTGAAGTCAATTTCTTGTATTTTCTATAATAAACCTTTTAGATAGCTTGTTCAATGGCGAAACATTTAGAAGATTTGAACATTTAAGTAATATTTTGTAAAATAAGGCACAAAGTAAACACAAAGTACGGGTTTGGTCTCCCCAATGTTCAAATATAGGCCATATTCAAGTTCCACTACTGCCCCATGCGTTCGAGAAATAAAAGGACCATGGTCTGTAAGGGTGCTGAATATGGCGAGGTCAGAGGTTAAGGGGTCGTACACAGTGCTTCAGTTTGATGATTGGACAGCTCATTTGTGTCCTTTGCTTGACCCCAGCAGTAGTTTACACCGGTAAGTAGCTATACTGTCCGTCTCTAATTTATTTCAATAGACTTCTGGGGGAAAGAGTTAATGATATTTGTTATTTAAATAGCCAACATTTTGATTTTAGAAAGTGACTGCAAAAGAGATTTCGCTACAGTTAGGATCGAATTTAAAAATGTCTTTGTACTGACAAATAAAAACCAAAAAGATTGGGTACACAAACGAGGTCTGTTTATATTGAAAATATTATTGGAATATAATAAGTGAAAATCACGAATTAGTCAAATTTTAAAACAACAAATATATGGGATTTCATCACAATCCTAACAGTTTGAATATTTAGAAAAAAAACTACTGCAAAATACTGCATTAATTCATATAAATCAACAAACAGCAATGCAAGCTCAGCTATCGGAATTTTGTAACGTTTTATCGTATTACAAGTTAGCTTGTAAAGGTAAATCAATTTAAACTTGTAAAGGAACACTAATATAACCATTATGCGTATGGCGTTTTAATTATTTTATTAACAAAAACCCAAAATATTAGTCTTGAATACATAAAAACTCATATGTTTGGCGGAAAAGTAGGCTAATTAGATTTGTGAAGTGCACCTTTTTATATAATGTTATAATGTCTTGAAAATCAAATTAGCAAACAACACGTTGGTCAGTATTGGTCTCGCAATTATGCGTAATAAAAATTTCGGAGGCAAGCTTTTAGTTTTAGCTATATAATAGTAATTTCCTTTCAGTTTTATATAAAGTTTTGTTTTTGTTATGGATTATCAAAATACTTGGAATAAAACGCTATTACGCCTCAGTCAACAGCTAAATAAAAAAGGCCACCTTAGTCCTTTCTATGGATTAACCTAAAGGGATAATGCACAATAAAGTCATATTTATTATTTCCACGGGTAGCCTACAATTGCATACAGGCTTACTAAAACAACTTGACATCATTCACCAATATACAAATAACAAAATACACGAATATTCACAGCTTTGATGACGTAAATACACTTAACAATACTCTAAAATATATAACTAGGACAAATAAGATATCTACTCCAGGAAGATTGTTCCTATACTTGTGCCTTCATGTTAAAATGTCAGTTTGTACACGCGTCACTATAGCGTTGATCTTCACAAACAAGACTCGGTATGCCTCGGTTAAAGACAGAAAACGTAACGATCCATTGTCCAAGTTAAAGTACATTCTACTGTTGTTCCTTTAAGGGGGAAAAAAACTAATTTTACAGGAAGGATGTGATTTCCAGCTCAAATTAGAGTGGAGGAAGAGGTTGGGAAGGCGAAGTTAGGTGGCCTCGTCGGGCACTGAATAAAAAGTGACCCTGTGAAATTCCGATCCTAATACTGCAATGTGTTCTTCTTTCTTGTTCAGTTCCGTCTGTGTCGATTTGCTTCTAGCACTATAGGTTCGAGGAACACGGCGTGGGGAGCAGCGTTTGCTGCTGCTGAGTGGCATCCGTTTTCACGTGTTGGTTGGAGGGCGCAGAGCTCGAGGAGCGGATCTTTGTATTGGGCAGCTTGTGGTCTTTCTTCCACTTCATGCGGCGGTTCTGAAACCAGATTTTCACCTGACGCTCAGAAAGACACATAGTGTGTGCTATCTCCACTCGTCGACGTCGAGTCAGGTATCGGTTAAAGTGGAATTCTTTCTCAAGCTCAAGAGCCTGCTGTCGTGTGTAGGCGGTGCGAGACCTCTTGGGCACTCCTCCAGAGTAGCTGGCGGTCACTAAACACATAAACACACAACCAAGCAGGTGTTATTGACATTCTCAGGTATAAGTGAGATGCCGGATAATTAGTACACTTACTGAAATTTCCGAGGAGCACTAAACGAGTACATGAAACAATGGATACGCGTCGTTCGCCGACGAGAGTAGGCTATTCCATTCACACTCAGTTTTGATGTAACTAATTTGGTAGCATTGCAACATGAGTCAAAGCCTAAGGGAAAATAGCTCAATTAAAAGGCCTCTTTGGCGTGAATATGGTCAACGATACACTTTCTTTTGATTCATAAGAAACAAAAGGCAAATGGCCCGGGCGGAACATCGAGGGAAATCAAATGTGCGAGAACTCCTTATCACCGGGATCTCGATGGCAGTAAATCCTCTAAATGAGCAATTACAACTGGGTATGTTCCCTACATGCCTTCCGACAAATGCCCTCCACAGGGCTCCTAGAGCTTTTATTGCCCGTGCACATTACTTACCAGTATTAACATGGACTTTTTTCATCCAGGGATACACCACCGGCTCTTTACCCTTCTGTGCGCCTGGGAGAGCCTCTGACACGAGGCTACAATCCTTGCTCGCAGTTGAACCAGCACAGCTCTCTGTGGTGAGGCGGGGTCCATGATTCTGCGGAACGGATTGAGGTTGCGCGTGATGACGGTCGCTGAAATCGTTGAGGCCGTTGGTTGACACATTACCGTAATCATAGCTCGGGTCTTGGTAGTTTGATCGCGGGTATGATGTCTCCTCGTGATGGGGGAAGCCCGCGTCTTTCTGCCGCTCATAATAATCAGAGGACACGGGCATGTATCCGTTCTGCTGATATTCCTCGCAGGGTGGGAAAGAAGGTTCGATGTAATTTGAATTGATCAAGTAGGAACTCATGATCATTAATTTGAAAAGTGCAACAATTCTAATTTTTATCGTGCTGTCGTTTTTCTGATCTCTCCAAAACCCACCTACTCCTCTGTCAAATGTACAAAGTTGGTCGGTCACGTGAGAAATGCGACCAATCAGCGCCTCCTGTGGGCATCATGTAAACAAGCACCAATAGCAGGCCAGGCATCATCCCAGCAAAAATGTGTTCGAGCGGTATATGCGTCTCTTTTTGTTATCGAATTAAAATATGAGAAATTAATTCGATATAGTTACCATATACATTGATTAGAAAACGAAACAGCTGGCTGAATGTATACGATCTATGTTAAAATGATATACAGTTATAAAGGATTGAGTGAACAGAAGACGTGATCTATCACGAGAGCATCCCCTTCCAGTGTTAATGCCCTTTCTGATGACAAATGTACAAAAAGAAATCTCGTTTATTGTGTGTACCACGACCTGCAGTTCCGTACCCTACTGGGACGTTCAAATTTCTATAGGTTCCTCAAAAAAACCTTCAAGAAGGCCCATGACCACTTTCTCAAAGCAACTAACACAGTGATAGTATGCACCTGTTAATGAATAGGACAAATACTATTTTCAAGCCAGCAACAGCATCAACCAATAATTTCACACGTCTTTTGTAACAGTTTTTACAGACACAATAAACGGACGTTTTAGGGGTTCTACCATTGGCATCGCCAATTATTACGAAATCTCATCAGCTCGATCAGACGATCAGACGATCTGCTCAAAGCAGCCCAAGAAAGTGCAGTCAATAAAAACGAATGTATACCTACATGTAGCCTACATGAGCCTTTTAGTAGCACAAATTTGCATCTTTTGATTTTGAAATGATTATTAGTACCGAATTAGTATAAACAAAACTCACATGAGTCTTCATTAAAAGCAAAAATACATAAATATAGGCCTAGTCTAAATAAATAAATATGCCATTCTTTCACAGAAGTCCCAGAATAAAATATGTTGGTCACACACACATAGGCTAAATAGCCTATATATTTATTTATTTATTTTTTTACTAACTGTCCAGTTAAACTGGACAACTTATAAAGAACTTTCATGTTCTGCACAATAGCTTATATGTTTGAAGGTAGCCACTACTTAGTTGTATTTATTGCAGCAGGCTTTTAATTTACAGCAATACATAGAAGTCTTGATGGAGTTATATTAGTATGAATATTGCTTCAATGGTACTGAAATACTTCAGTCGTTATAATAATGGCTGGCTGCAATGTCACGTTTATGGTCTTGAAATATCTCCATTGAAGGCATCTCAATGTTAAGAAGTGATAAAACTATGACTGATTTTTGTATATTTCCCCTTTCCAGTGAAATGCACAACAACGATTCTATTCCATAACTTTACCATATTTCTATTGGACTTGTTGAATGTCAATGTTTATATGAACACCAAAATATGACAAGGCCTAAAAAAATCTGTAGAAATTACAGTATTACTGGCAGCTGCTTGCCAGTAACTTACTGTAGTTTTAAATTGATGTTATTTACTGGCAACAGTTTGTTCAAAGTTAAATGAACATTAAACATTAACAAGTCTTTATCTTTACAGAATAAAACTAAAATAACAGCCTCATGCAAAGCATTAATGGGAACCAAAATCTGAAGGGAAAAAAAAACAGAAAAAGGTTGATGAAGATTTCTGGTTCCCAGAATGCTTTGCATTAGATTGTTATTTTATAGTTTTATTCTGTAAAAACAAAGACTTGTTAATGTTTAATGTTCATTTAACTTTGAACAAACTGTTGCCAGTAAATATACATCAATTTAAATCTACAGTAAGTTACTGGCAAACAGCTGCATAACTACAGCAATTGTTTAACCTTGTTTAAGTTCTTGAGCAAAATAATATTCCTGACCTTGAAGCTGATAAGACTGCCCAGATAAACGGATATAAAGAAACATCCCTCTTGCGACAGGTAGTTCCAATGTAATGCTTATTTGTCCTTAATATTTCCATGTAGTGATTCACCCCGAACGAAAAACTCCTGTTCACACATCAACGCAAGATTCACGTTATTAGGACCCACAGCCTCAGAACCGCTCTGGCTACCTTTCTTTAGCTACACAGAGATAACTTCGGGTTGACCTCTCTGTGACTCAGCGTCCATTTCGTCCCTTATTAATCTTGTTCATTGACAGTCTTTGTTAAACAACAAGGCGTGCCCCGTGAAAAGGTGACATTTTCATATTTGTGAGACGCAGTGACCTTGCATTTACCCCGGCCTTGGACTTCATTTAGAAAAGGGTCCTTATATATACTATTATATATATACACACACACACACACACACACACACACACACACACACACACACACACACACACACACACACACACACACACACACACACACACACACACACACACACACACACACACACACACACACACACACACACACACACACACACACACACACATAATAACCTATTTAATAATAATAATAATAATAATTGTTACTATTATTATTATTATTATTATTATTATTATTATTATAGATGTTGTTATAAAGCAGTTGTATTTGTATCTAAAGTCTTTACAACATGTTCTTAAAAAAGAAGAAAAAAAAAGAAAGCAAAGGCTTTAGATACCATGTCGTATGTTATTCATTAGGCTATATCAACGCTGTCTCATATACTTCACTCCTTTGTGTAAAAAACTGAAGACATAAAATCAAACACCTACACGCTGCAGTATCTACATATTTAAAGCAGGTAAAACAAACAATTTATCAGAGGATCAGAAGAAAGAAAACCCTGATTATGGATATTTAAATCTCACAACTACAATTGCTATTTATTGATATATGAATAAAATATAAATAAGAGAGATCGTGGTTAGTTGTCACATTTTTTACTCCAATGAATATCTATCTCTCAGACTTTTGAAAGTCAATTTCAGAAACGGCGTAGGGTAATATTACATAGAATTATTAGTTGCGAATAAATTGACTATAAAGAAGCTTAAACATTAAACAAATTAACAGTGAATGAAACACGAAAGATGTAAAAGGTAACAACATTTCGCCAACAGATTAATCTCCTTCAGTTGTAACCCGTTAACTTGACAACTGATTTACAAAATAGCCTACTGGTAGCCTATCGCAATTTCCGATTTGAGGACAGAATTCCAACATAAATATTCATTTGTATTGTTGTTTTGAACTTAAGTTGGCTGAAACCAAAATACAATGAAAATTTTAAATAATTTAAATCGCGTGCATTTCAGCAATTTGACTTTAGAGTCAAAACCTTATATTTACAGAGATATCCGCACTCCGCAGTGTTTCTCCGTGTCACAACTAAAAAGGGAATTTCCGGCTATATAGCAAGTGTCATCGGGTCTTCTGTAAACCGTAAACCTGAGGTAAGACCCGTAAATTAAGCTGTCTAAATGAATATAAGATTGGACAAAATTATTCGAAATTACTTTTATTAAACAAATTTTGCCGTAACAAATGTGTGTGATACAGCTTTATTAATCATCATATCATGATCATTATCACTATCATTAATGCTATCTGTTGTTTTAATTTTCTGTAGGCTATACAAAATTATACTTAAGATTTTTTTTCGGAAAGGTCAGAGGCACAAAAAATAGCCCAGGCCTATAGATTCTTTAAAAAAAAGAAGAAGCAATTGATAGGCCTATTAAATGACCCAAAGATATCCAATAAAGATATCCAAATTTGAGGCTTTAGATATGCGGCTTGTATTCGCAGAAATATAGAGAATTAAAACATATGGCGTCGATGCTTCTTCACATTTCCAAAAGGAGATGGGGATAAGTATCCTTCTAAAAACAATTATAAGACAATTCCAAGTAATTTTTATTACAAATCTAAATACAGTCTCGGCCTCGTTTATCCATAATTAACCGTTAAATAATGCTAGACAGATTATTTTCTTTGAATTTATTTTCTTTTTTTTCTTTTATTCAATTAAACTAAACAAATGTTTGGTTTTCAAGAATGCAGACAAAGAGAAATCAACGCTTCAGAACAAAGCATTCCGCTCATTTCGGAAATATGATCAATCCTAAATGCAAATGTCCCGCAGTACTTTTGGTCATCAAATGCGATTTATTCAAAGGAAATTCACCAATCAAACCCTTAATAAAACCTGAATGCTCAATCTCTGGCATAGGCGGAGGAGGTAGTCTCTTGGGGATGCTAACCCAGGGTCACCCAGCTTGCAGAGTTCATCGCGAGGTTAGACCAGAACTCACGGGATTCACAGCTATTCCATCTTTTGTGCCATTATAAAAGTGGCACTGCGCTCTACAAGAACAGATGACAGCTACTTGTTCTGCAGTAAACTTTTGACCCCGGCCCTCCCCCCTACCTTTACAACCGCACTCTCTCTCTCAGACAAACAAGCACAAATAAACAGATGGACACAAACAAGCCTTCGAGCTCATCAACTTTCTTTCTCCCCCTCTCTCTCTCTTTCTATATATGCTATTGTTTACCCAATGCATATTTATATCTTTCATTTATTATGACCATTAATATTAGGCCAAATCTATTAATATGGTATCAAACAACCTTTATACCTGCAGACAGCTTGGCCTGCTGTAGCCATCAATTTTGTTCTGCTGATATCCATGCTGCATCAAGATTTGTGAACCATTTCTACTCTACTGAGAGTCCCTGCAATTAAAGGTGTGTGCAGGAGTTATTATTCTTTCTCTTTCTCTCATTTCTATCCTTATAAGGAAAAGGGGCTCCAATGCGGGTGACACTGAACTTGGCCAAAAGCGAGCTCTGCTGGTGGTTTACGGCGTGCGCACATTCATCTTCCTGCCGCCGCTGACCTCACGGTGAACCAAGAGCGAAGACATTTTTCTTCAGCACGTCTCTCTCCTTCATTGTCTATCGAATTCTGTCTATCTCCCACCCATTCTCACACATCGCTTTAAGTATTTGGAAGTTATATGCGCATTTTCATCTCATCTCATCTGCATTAACGTTTTTATTTTCGACAATAGCCTACTGCGTTTAATGTGCCGTCAAGATCAAATAGAACAGCATTGCTGATCATGATAACTACGGTGTTGCCGAGCAGTAGTGGTGCTATAAGATTTTGTTGAGTAATAATTACACATTTTTAATCACAAGATTATCAGTTGGTTAAAATATCCAGAAATATTAACAAATTATCCATATTGAAAGTATGAAATTATCTTGCTAACAAAGAAGGCAAAATAGCCTATATTTTTGCCATTAAAAATAGATAGATAGATAGATAGATAGATAGATAGATAGATAGATAGATAGATAGATAGATAGATAGATAGATAGATAGATAGATAGATAGATAGATAGATAGATAGATAGATAGATAGATAGATAGATAGATAGATAGATAGATAGATAGATTGAACAACTCCCTATCCTCTCAACACTTTAGGCAGGTCTAAATTTGTGCATCAACATCTACTACCAAAAAGTTTTGAAGGGTGTGGCTGATACTAGAAAAACTGACAAAAAAGTTAACCAAAAACGTCTTAACAATTCATAATTGTATGCAGTAGGAATGAAGCAATTATACAGTCAGAGAGCAATGCCCCCTACCACTCATCTGCCGGACAAGCCGGTCTTCACAGTACAAACCCTCATTAACACAGTTGAAACTGAGTGCATTCATGTCATTGTTTCATTGAGGGCCTAAAGTAAATTATATCTCTTAACAGAACCGAAAAACCGAAACAAACCAACTTGAACTTACCAGGAACTGACTCTCGTCCACCCGAGTGAATGCGGTCGACGTTTTTCCAGTCCATTGCAGTCTGGTGTGTCAACAGAAGTTGTGGTAAGCAGTCAATGAACACCTCTAAGGTCTGCAGAGAAAGAGAACGAAGCTCCACGTCAGTGCGATTAAACTTTATATGCGATATAGTGTCGACTCCCCAAAACCATAAAACTGACTTTAATTGCCACCACGTGACTGTTTTATGGCCAGTGAGCCTATCTGCCGTTTTACGAGCTAATTCGTGGAGAAAACCTCATTATTTATCTTACCCGCCAATGTCACGGATCCAGAATGGCAAAGGGTCTAAAGTTTGCCGCGTTTCAGATTTCCAGAGAAGAGAAAAGTGCGAGACACTGGGCGTGGACGCACACTCATGTTGAGAAGTTGGCAAGGGGAACATAAGTACCCTTTCCACATTGGGTGAAGTAAAGTAGTGATTAGTGCGTCTCATACCTGTTGAACCACTCAAACGTTTACTGAATTAAACAAACTGTATAAACAAACTAGAATTTGAAAACGTCTTGCTACACATTTTATTTAGGTTTTGAAAGTGGAAAAGCTGGTATGTTTAGCATTTTATGACTACTCACCCTTACATCAATAATCGAACAATTATGTGGTGCATTTGACTTGATACGCCTGCCTCTTTTATACACACAAAATCCTTATGGGACAAACCTGACAACAAATTTAATTAAGATTTAGGTAAAAACTTTATTATTATGAACATTGCATTTATCGTGGGCCACATTATTTTCTGCACTTCCAGTTATCATTCAAATTTCACAAGAAAGTAAATTAAATAATTCTAGTTGAACAGTTCAGTAAAACTCACAAACATATTCAAGTATAAAGAATGAGGACACGACAAATATACGGACCAGTCTGAACATAACTAATTTTATCAATACACAAAAATAACAGTAACACGAAAAAGAAACAGTCTTCTACTTCAACTTTACAATTAATTAAATACAATCGATATTTAATATCGAATTAAAATAAATACATTAAATACATCAATTTATATTTACAAACATTTACAAAAACCAACAACAAAACTCATTTAAGTTATGCTTCATTTACAGCTATAGAGTCAAAAACTTTTACAGGTTGCTTACCAAATGCGCCAAAGCATTTTTCGTCAAAACGTGTTGTATTAATTGACATCTTTATGTGGCTGTTCTAAGACAATGCAAATGTTTGCATTTGCAACATTACATAAAAAACAGAGGGGAATTGTTTTAATTACTACTATTTTTATTCCGACAAAGGCCGCAGAACAGGGCGCAACACTCTCTCACGAACAGTGGAAAGTTCTTTTGTGAAATGGCAAAAACCTTCATTCCCTTGTGAAACATACACTTAGACATGTGCACTCGAGTGCGCGTACACACACGTATTGAAACACTAACATATTTAATTTGTTCGTTATATGCACAATTACAATATACACATTTTCAGGGCCGGTATCCACTTCCTGCTGCCACCATATTCATACCCTTCAATTTGTTGTCCTTTTTCCATTTCATTCTGCGGTTTTGAAACCATATTTTGATTTGTCTCTCTGAGAGACACAGTGTGTGTGCAATCTCAATTCGTCGCCGACGTGTCAGGTACCGGTTGAAGTGGAACTCCTTCTCAAGCTCAAGTGTCTGGTAGCGTGTGTAGGCTGTCCTGGGCCTTTTCCCCTCCGGTCCGGTCAAATTGTCTGTTATACAAAAAAGTGTGACATTTTCACTTTTATAATTTAATGTAGCCTACTATAATACATATCATGTAATCACAACACAAAACATGGTTGAAAGGACATGCCTCATCTTCAAAGAATGCGTGCATGGCACGCTCTCAATGACAGAAAGCATAACATTTAATTCGTCTTATTTCTATTAAATGATCTCAAATGAAATCAGATTTATATAATGAATTTAATAGCACAGCCAATTCATTAATGGATAAAGTCAGGGAAATTAATAATAGCTAATAAAAATCAAATCTATTATATATTATGTTCCGAGACATGGAGTCAGTAAACAACATGACAGCATGCTGGAGGTGACATATTTCGATATAACTGTCCAAAACCAAAGTAAACTATTGTATTTGCATTAGACGTCCCCAACTGAATTTGTGTAATTTGACAGGGGTTCATTCACACCTTACTCCAACAAACATAAAAAAACATAACTTTGTTTTCCATTTACCATGACTTAAATGAAGTTTTCGCATCCATGGATAAATCTGCGGCGCCTCGGATACATTCTGTGAAGCTGTCTGCGCACTCCCCGGCGGCTTTTCTTCCTCCATGGACGCTTTAGAGACGTCCTCGCGACTGAGAACCGTCGCGACGCTGTTGGTCGCAGAGCCAGCGGTGCTCGCAAGTGAGGTTTTCAGGGCGCGGTGTGACTGCTCGCTGACAGGAGAGTTGGATGAGCAGGGGAGAGTATCAGAGGAAGTCTCGGCGCTGCTCGCGGTAACCGGTTGATTGTACCGGACAGGCGTCGCAGTTGGACTGTCTGTGTAGCTTTGAGTTTGCTCACCACCAGATGAGAGAAAGTGTCCGGTGGTAGAGCGTCCGGTGCTGAGATCCATTCCATTGTAGCCGTAAGCATACCTGCCCGAATGCATGCCCGTAGAATCTCTGCATTGGCCACTAGAACTGTGGTCTCCATAGTTATGTAAGGGATAGTCCGCGCCATTTGGATAGCGACCGCAAAATGAGTTCACAAAATAAGAGCTCATTGGTTGACAATTACCTTATAATTATTTTTAGTTACTACAACTACCTTGATGGAGAGAACAATGCTGCCGTCTTTGTTTGATTTGTATCTCTTGGTGGTTTTGAGCTTCTATTACACCCTTGCACAATTTATGATGAATTATGGAAATGAGTGAGACACCGACTTAATGCTCCCTTACGTAGGCTCCCAAATATGGGGTACGGCTTAGAGTCACGTGTTTTTGTTGACCAGTCGTAAATCCTATTCCGTGACCTCCAGCGGTAAACTCACGCGTAAGCATGAAATCAGGATGGAATTGTTTGGATACGGGAGCGCGCAACAAGAGTTTAGCCGACATAGCTGTTGTTTGCCCCGCTAAAGATTGGAGGCGCGCGCCACCCTCTGGTTAAAAGCGGGACTACATAAACCGTCAGACTGGAGGCGAGCAAGCGATGGGGTCATTCAGAGGGTAACGACTCTGCGGTAGAAAAATTGTATCTGGTGAAACAATGCACCGTGACCTGCACACAAAACACGCACTAGAATGTCTAATGGATTCAGTAGATCCAAAGACAAATGCATCTAAAGGTTTAAAAATAAAGAAACGACAAGGATATAAAAATATAATACCAACGGATACCATTCTTAGGTTTATAGCATAGCTTACCCACTTAAAATAATAAGGAATATAAAGAAAATAAACAGTGGTTTATCAAATAAAGAGTTTACGTACTTCGGTATCAGGTACGCCACAAGCTCTTATATTATCTTTTTAGCATATGGTGCATGATCATCGCTAATTAATGATCATGCTAAATAAGCTTATATTATAAAACAATAACATAAATATGGAAATTGTTAAATATGTTGAGCTGTGTGTGTGTGTGTGTGTGTGTGTGTGTGTGTGTGTGTGTGTGTGTGTGTGTGTGTGTGTGTGTGTGGTCCTGGTAATCCCTCATGCTCAAAGATGGCAATACAGTCATTTTTGACCTTGCAGGAGACCTTTTTTGGGGTTTCTATGCGGAAACAAGCTTATAAATCATACAGAATTATATTTTTTGCAAAATCTAAAAGAGCAGAGCTTTCTGTAATGGGGGTTAGGGGTAGGGTAAGTGTAGGGGGATAGACTACAGTTTGTAGGCTATAGTATAAAAACCACTGCTGAATTATAATGTTTAATTCTTCTTTTAATACTGTTAATTGATGGCCATCTGCAATTAAATTCACTTAAATTTACTTATTGTTGTTTGTATAAATGCCAACTGTGATTCTTTGAAGTCTGTGTGATTATGCTGCAAACTTACTTGTATGGGGACAAATAAAACTGACCACTGATGTTTCAAATATGCTGACCAATGGCTTCAGATGGAAAATATATCTAATATGGCTAACTATATAGAATATAGGGAATAAGCACATTCACGAAATTACAGTTTATTTTATTATAAGAGGAAAAAAGAAAAAAATAGAACTTTCATAGAAAATGAATGTGTTCTACCGGTTTCCTTGACAAGCTGCTAATACCAACATGCAGGAATAACATCAGCAGGATATTTGTTTGCTTTTTGTAACATTGTAGCCTCGTAATTAACGATACACGGCACTATATGTGCTATGTATCGTTAAAATTCACCTTTAAAAACAACTTGTCTTCCGAGCAGCTGCTGGTTTTGCATTAGGCTATATACAACCTTATTCAGGCCTCCTTTGACAAGATAACAAACAACTAGTTGGAGTCCTGAGATATTCGCTTAAGTTTCGGCTCTAGTTCAGCATCTTAAGATCCCACAGTTCCCGTAAATATCGAGCAATCTTGCTGGATTTACTGTGCTCGTCGTATAATTACGCACGAAGATAGTTCCAATGACCTTGAGGTCGCGATTCGTTACAGAAAACAACATTGTTTTGTCTTTGCCTGAACTACGGATTAATTTAGCTAAGCTTCAATAATTATGGAAATGTGGTGATAAAGATATCACAGAAAGAACTGTGAAATGTGGTGCGAAAACGTTATAAAACTCAAACAGAAAAAAAATATAATCATACATAATAATAATAATAGCCTAAGTAATAATAATAATAATCATTCAAATATACTTAGGACTATTTCCGTTGTATGCTTATTTTAGGCTATAACCTACTTGTTCTTCCGAAATTCAACATGCAAAATGTGACATTGTGGTAACACAAGACGCCTGCACTTTCTATTCGAATAGGACAGATCTATGTTTCAGGCAACCCGACACAAGACCATTCTCTGTGTAAATGTAATGCTGTTAATGCTAAAGTAATGTTTTTGAGCTGTATCATCGGCAAAGATCTAGATAGATTCCTTGCCGTTTAACTTCACATTTCAGCATGTTACATTGTAACATAGCTTGAACAAGTGAACTTAAACAGCTTGCTTGTGCAGTCAGTAAAGTAGATCACCATCTAGTGGTGGTTTTGATGCACCATTATTTACCTCGTCATTCATTCACAATTGAAGAGTTATATAATTACCTCTTATGAATTGTATTCGTTTGTAATAATAGATTATATGGGATAAATTAAACATCCTAGGTTCCATTTGGGATAGATGCTTCAAATCGTTTGGGGAGATTTTTACGCTTTGCTTGCATTGTTTATAACGTGCTGAAATAAAAATTATAAAATAAAATAAAATAAAAATCCTAATGATTTAAAAGTACCATTATAGTCTACCCTATCGCATATTGTAGGAAGGCTATAACGCGTTTTAAATTGAGGTGTAATTTTGCGGTTGTCCTACAGGTGACGGCATAGCTAGGCCTATATCATTATGCAGTTTAGCACTCGTACGACGATTTTCAAAAGTCCTAACGATAATAAGCTTTTAATTACTGTATTTCTAATTTATTAGGCTATTCGTATTAGCCTACCGTTTATCTTAGACTTCTATTTAAAAACATGACAGGCTACAATCTGACAAACCTACTATTAAGTATATATTACAATACTTTTTATTCGAAACATCAAACTTTTCTTAAACAAGGACATAACACAGTTCTTGCCTTAACGACGCATGAATTAAATTAAATTAATTAAACAAAATAGCATAGCCTACTGAATAACTTGTTCGAATACAAATGACTTATTCCAAAGAAAATAATAATAAAAAGCAGCCTTCAATTCTTATCAAGTTTTATCAAAACATTGCCATTTTTGCAACGTTTAGTCTATATAGGCTACTGCAGTCAAACAGTTTTTAAGGAACAGCAGTAGACATTGTCTTGTGGAAAACAAACAACAACAGCATCATCCAGAACAACATCATCAACAAACCTAATTTTAAAATGTCCACACAATGGGTGCAATATTAGCTATATTACATCAAAATCAGTTCGATAGTATAGCCTACAAAAACAACCCAAGTCCTTACCGTTCAGAGTGTCTGTAGGTCCACGAAGGCAAGAAAAAATACTTCACAGATCTTCGAAAAGCTTCCCTATCGTGCCACAGTGTGCCAAACAGGATGAACAGTTTTCTCTTTTCCGTCAGTCAATGTTCACTTCGATGGCTGCGAATGGAGAATATTACCTCGAAATTGAAAGACAAGAAAATTACAACGACGAAATTGTGTGTAAAAGCAGGGGTAAAAGAATGCTAGACAAAGCAAGGTCAGGAGAAGAATGCTGCTCTATTTTGGGTAGGGATACATTCACATAAAAAGTTAACGTTCATGTGGTCTCAGACACGTGACCAAAGTGGTAGCCAATAGGAGCTAGCGGCAGCTCATAAAGTTGTATGGCAAAGTAGTAAATTTTCATAAACAACAACAGATTTATAGCTTCTCCGGGGAATAGGACAGAGGTGGGGGCTGGGAAAGCAATGTTTTCAGCCAGGCGCCATTTTACAGAGAGGATGAGCTCAAAGGAAAAGTAGCCTAACTCTAAAGACTTATGCGCAGTAGCTACAGTGTATTAACAACTTTTTTTCATCAATTGTTAAAACTGTCATATTGCTATTAATTTAACGCTATAGACACCGATGTATTATTAATAATAATAATAATATTTATGTATTTATTAAAATAAAATATAAGTAAAAAAAATATTTGAAATCATAACAGAAACATAAGGATTTTAAATTATCCAAATATTGTGGAGGATAACTGATCTATTCAGGTGTTTTTAAAAAGAAAATAGATGAGACCACAATAATTACACAATACGTTTTACTTTAACACATGTTTAATTCAATTAGGGCATAGGTAGTGCAGGGTTACAAGAGAAAATGAGAAAAAGATTTCAGGTGTTTAAGTTTCTTTTATGTTCCCAGATTGTATAAACTTCAAATTGTTAACAGAGCAATAAAGAAGACGAAATAACGCGTTAATTCTTAAATTGTTGCCATTTGACTTAGGCTATGATTGCCTAATTGAACGTGTTAAGACAATAGCATCTAAATATGATATGCGCAAATGGAGTTTTCACATTGGGTGTCCCTTGAGTCTATGGGTTGGGTTTTGTGAAGTACCGCAGGCCAACCGTTGCTGTCATGTTGGCCTGTCACCTAGTCAATACAAAATTATCAACATTTTAAAAAACGTAAAATGATCTAACATTTCTAGATTTAATCGTTTTAAACTGCACGATTACTCCAAAGAGAGACATTCACTCTATTTTAGCCTGGTATTATGGTGTCATATCATCGCTCATGAAAATGATTCTTGGTTTTGTGTTAATATATTAATTATAGCCTATTAGGCATACAGTTTAAAAGTGTATTCGGTAAGTAGTATTCTGGTCAGTATAATTAACTTACAAGATTAAAATGTAGCCCTCTGTTGTAGTATAAGGCACAATAACATCGGAGATAATCCATATATATAGTTTCTTTAACAGAGTAGGATATGCTATAAATCTTGCAAGCAGACACAAACAGAGAAATCAATTATGCAACCAGATACGCATAGGAGATCCTCGAAATTAAGACACACTGAGTAATTAATTTATTACCACAGAGCCAAGACATTAAAACGTTTACGACTTCACACATGCATGAACAGCTGCATCGGCGGCTTAATGGTATGCAGTTACAGGACAAGACTCTGTAGCCTGACACAAGAATATTAGAAAACCTACACAAGATAGACTATACAAGCTGTCTCAAACAAACGTGAAAGTCATACCTTGCGTTCTCATTTGAAGATACACATCCGACTGGTTGATCTGTCCGTTCCATATGAATTTGGGGCGAGATATCCAAGTCCTTTCTAAATACCAGTTGAGCCATAGCTTGACCATGTCATGTGTAAGTAACATTTTAGAAAGTAATTTCCTCCTGCTGTAGACGACCATTTGTTTTACACAAAGCAACATTTCTGGCCAGTGCTGAAGAAGAAGAGTCAGTGAGTGAGCGCTGCCCATGGCTGTGATAAACATTCCAATTTAATTTCAATTCATATTTTTTCATCGTGCAGAATTGTTGAGCAGGAATCCTTGCTGTCGTTTTTACGAGCCAAGGTGATATACAATCCCATTACACTCAGAGTTCATATTAAATACCACTTCACTGGCATTGGGTGCATGAAGTCACATGATTACTCCGCAAGCACTTAAACAGCCAATAAGCATTGCCTTTTTTTTTGCCTTTTCTTCAGCTAGCAAGAACAGTAGTTAATATCAAAATCAGTCAATGGTCCTCTGAAAATGATCAGAAATATATGAAAATTTAGAAATACTAATGAGACCTGTTGATGATCGTTTTTGACTTATTTAGTAAACAGTCTTCGAAAAATCCATTGATTTGGCAGAACACAGGCTATGTTACGTTTTAATAATCGTGATTTCTTTTTTTCTATTTCTTTTTTTATTAGAAGTACATTTATTTTACAGGTTCAAAACATTAAAAGGAAAAGTTTTTATTATTTTTTTACTATTAAAATTCTATTGCAGTATTCGGTATGTATTTCGTTTTACAGGCTACATTTCATTGTTGTGAAATAGAAAGGAGCAAAAATAAAGTATAGGCTACAGGATGTTTGCATAAAATGCAATTTTATTTTAAAAGACGAGCCCTGAATACAGGTAACATAAAAAATATAATGGAAGGAATTTATAATGTAGCCTATAATCCTGCCAAAAGAAACCAGTTTTTGAATAAAAAACAGGGTGTTCCAAACAATGACATATAGACCCACTAAGCTTTTATTTAAAGTACAAGTTAATCAGAGCATTTTCAAAAGTGCAAAAGTTTAAAGTGCGATTTTTAAATGTAAACCGGAAAAACTAGGTTAGTTAGTTTATTTATTTATTTTCACATGAGAGCACACAAGGTAACGACAAATAGGCATATTCAGAATTGCTGTGATATTGTTTTGGTAACGTTTTTATTCGACGTCAAAATTGACCTTTCCCCTCCGAAAATGTCAGTGTTATGATTATTGTGTGGACTTTAATGCATTTTGTACGATGCATGTAAGATCTTTACAAAATAAAGATTTCAATTACCAGTTATTAAGTGCAATTTTGCATAGTACTATAGTGCTAAATGTTAGTCTAAATTGTAGATGAATTTTAGATTAATTCAATGTTAGATCGATGTTAGTCTCAGAGGGAAACGTCTTCCGCTATAGTATTGCAGGAAGGACCTCGTATAAAAATCCCAGAAGGTGCTCTTTGGTTGGGATATTAGTCAAACATCTTAGCACTTCAGACTGCAAAAGGTTTAAAAGGCCTTTACTGTTGTTTTGGCAGGTCACATTTGGAATAAAATAGCCTATTTGAAAACATCTGACACATGAAGAAGGCTTGTGCCGATATGCATTCATAGATTTTCAACATATAAAAACCGTAACTGAGTAGTTTAATCCAACATGAATTCTGTAACAAATTTACCCGATATTTTTTCAAGATTTTTTTTTAAAAACAGAATGTCAGTAAATATTCATTTTCTATTATTATGGATTGAATGTGGAATTGTATTTTTAACATTAAAATAGGCCTACTTAAATGCAAAAATAATTCAAGCTTTTTCGGTACTTCAATATTGACTAATTAAAAAATCGAGAATATAAAACAGGCTTGACTGTTAGGCTACAATAGACATAGAAGAGAGAGCATCAACAATTTTTTTTTTTTTTTGTAATTTCATCAAACAAATGAAACAAATGAAACCATAAAAAACAGGAACATGGAAGCGCCTATTGGAAATAGGATAGGGCCACTCAAAACATTTCTCAATTATGAGGTTTTACTGACATCAAGTGGTCAGACTGTATAACCATGCAAGCAACTGTAGGCCTCCACCACTACGACAGTTTTGCTTGGACGTCCACGATTAAACATTATGTTATGGCCAAAATAATTCCCGCAAGCGAAACCAAGAATATAATTTTTTTCATACTTTTCATTTTATTAGTGAGTAGGCTACTGTTTTTTAAACTTCTTTCTGGAGAATTTGCACTGACGCCTCCATTTTACGTATAGGTCTACACAAAGGGTGCCGTGTAGGGTAGGCTAAACTGCAATAAGAGACCAATAAAACTTGATTATTTCCGCTGGCTTTTTGTGCACGAAGTCGAGTCTCCCTGAAAGCGGAGGGTAACTGAAGAAAATAACTGCACCTCTCCAAATGGCTGTCGGGCCTCTGGAAGCGGTCTAATTGTGTCTGGACGGCCATAAAGCCATTGAAAACGGAATGCCAATGTCTGTTGCCGCGTCTGCGATTCATTGCCTTGTCTCCATGAGGAGGCCTTTGAAGTCAAAGTCCATCCGCTAGCCTATATCTGTGCCACTTATGGGCTTCCTCCAGGCTATAGCCTACAGTAGGCCTTACATATTCATATTTATATTTTAAGGTTTATATGTTTAAACAAACATAATCTAAAATAACATCCAGATCTCCGTATCAATCACCTCATCATGGAGGTTATGTTCTTTTAATTCCACAGATTCATGCACACATGGTGCGTTGTTCACTTAGCCCAGCTGTCGAGTCTCATAATATCTTTGTTGTGTTGCGTTCTCTCGCCTCACAGCGCTTTGCACACCATAAACGGTTATAGCAGTAATTGTCTTTTATGGTAGCATGCAGCTAACAACCTCATCTGCCGGTCTACAAGACTGCTCTCCCCGACTCCAAACTCGCCTCAGAGAACATTCCTCAAGAGCTGATGGCAGGTCTGTGAAATGGTTGGAGTAAAGTAGCCTATAGGCAAAAATTAGCGTATGTATAAGACTTTAAGGTTTGAAGACTCTTACTTCTTCCTCTTATTATTATTGTTATTTACATATCGTTTTGCGTTTTATTCTTTTTCAAAAACAGCTGCTCCAAGGCTATACAAAATCCGCTTTCTCAATGAATCATTTTAATTAGGACTGTTTACACAGCATCCATTAAAGTAAAACAATAAACCAACAGCAACTAATACAAATAAAACAATCAATAATTATACAAAAAAAATCTAATTGGCATAGACCTATATTTCCCTTTCCTTGATGCAAATACAACTTTACGAAAAAGTCTGAAAAGGAAAAGCACAAGAAAATCTACCAAAAATTACACAATTAAAACTTTACATGTACGTAACATTACAAATGAATTGTCATTTAAAAATGTCACGAGGAATACAACATAACGGAGACTTGTTTGGAGATATTAATTGCTTTTATTATTCAATAAATAAAATCACAAATGACATCTGAGAAAATAGGTAAACAGTAAACAAAACAAAAAACAATAACAAAAAATATGACAGACCATTTGTAAAGTTGCCTACAGTGCTTTTATGTCTACAGCTCAGAATCTAATTTTACTTGTTCCCTGAAGTTCGCAGACTTTTCACATCGTGTGAAATGGCGTGAAAATGTTGGTCGATTCAAAACAAATAGGTAGTTAAGTGAAAATAAAAATAAAAATAATCTAAGGTCACATGATCTCAAGTTACCTTTACATAAAAATGGGCCCAATATTTCTAGTCAAATTATAGGAAAAGTTACAGAACAAAATAAAATGTTAATTAGTTCTCTGAAATACACACCTAATGGAAGAGGATTAGCATAGGCCTAGCTCCGACATATTTATTAATTTCTAATAAATTAGGTCTAAATGCAATGCAGATTGTTTAAGGCTGCATCAGCGAACGTCTGAAAAATGGATTTGTGCCGTATTCATTCAAATGGATCCACATATGACAAATAGCCTATAAGTCAATAAAACAACATGATCCCAGCATGCTTTATGTCAGATAGGGTTTGTTTGAAAAGAATGACACATAACGTAAAATCCCACGACAATCATTTCAGTAAAAGGATGTATCATCTCGCATCCTCACATAAACGAAGTGCATCATTCGTCCTTCGTTCCATCTCTTTTAAATTTTTTCATCTTCATCCTGCGGTTTTGGAACCAAATTTTGACCTGTCTCTCCGTGAGGTTCAGTAGACGGGCGACCTCGTACCGCCGGTCGCGCGTGAGGTAAGTGTTAAATAAAAATTCTTTCTCCAGCTCGAGGATCTGGTGCTTAGTATAGGGGCAGCGTTTTTTACGCGTTGAGCTCGCGTGAAGCCAGTTGGACACAGGGTTGTCTGGGGAAAGGTATAGAGGCATATGGGAAGGTGGGTTTCGAAATCATAAGCGAGTAGTAAATAGTTTGTACACAAAACCCTATCTAAAACCCAGACGATGGCATAGCCTAAATCACTGTTACCCAAACATAGACCTATGTCTCGGAGCCTCGTAACAGTCACGTCTAAAACAAAGTAAAATATTTCGCTGTCAAAAATATCACAGCAGTTAACTACGAGAATCGTGTTAAATAAATAAGAAAGTTGCATAATAGGTTTAATATCATTGTACTATCGCACCATCTGATCAGCCTTACCTGGATGAGCGCCCGGTTTCTCCTCGATATCGCCTCCCTTCTCAGCAGTCCGGCCAGATCCTTCCTCTGTGTCCGTAGAACATCCTCCGTTAATGAAGCCTCCGGGAGGGAGTGCAGCATGTGAACTGGCCTCTGTGCCGTCCTCCTTCGTTCTATTTGTATCGGGTTTGGTATGATATTGATGATGTACGGTCGGTAGCTCAGTGAAAGGCAGCCCACATGAGTCCAAAAGCCAAGACTGCACGTAATCCCCAGCTACTGGAGGCTGTGTATGCGGCTGATACACTGACGGTCCACCACTGGAGAAATGCGTTGGGATGTGGCCCCAACCTGAGCCACCATAAACGGCTTGCTTTGCCGGGAATGTGCAGGGGCCGATCTCTGAATGATCTGTGGGTAAAACGGAGGGCCTGTGCTGAATGAGCCCTGAACCTGAGGGAAAGGGAGTCTCCTCGTTGTCCGGCATAACAAGAGAGTCAATATAGTATCCTGTCAAAGCTCCAGATGTCGACATGGCAGGCACGCACTCTCATGCATACACACACATAAAAACATTCACACACACATACAGTAACACGCTCACAAAATAACAATCTGTGAAAATGGAGAGGCAACTTCCCCCTCGCAAAGCCCCAGTCAGATAATAAGTTAAGAGCAAACTGCCATTTGATTGGGTGAGGTACACACGTGACCATTGGGACAGCACAATAAAAAAAAATCAATGGAATTTCTGGGGGGAAAAAAGAAAAAAAAAGAAAAAATATTGCATTGGTTCCAAATTAAACTCGTCTTTACCTGCATAAACCACAATCGAATAAGCTTTACAAAGAATATATAAAAAAGCTATACAAAAAAAGGGTTTTCTTTTCTTTCATCAGACAAAAGCTATGGGCAAGAGACATTGCCAGAAATGTAATTAATAGAATAGTGTAATTAAACTGACACTATGCTGTTATTTCTATTAATAGTATTAGTATTCATATTCATAAGTGGTCCTTACATTTTCTGTACTAAGTCAGTTTGAATTTGATAACCATTTTGACTTTATTGTCTATTTGATTGAGTTGATCGTTAATATAATAGTTAATATAATGCATTTAATGTATAGCCATTGACTGTCAAATTGTATTTTTCCACAGTCATCATACTCATTATAGATTTAATACCTTGTTTGAGACATGTAAGGCTTCTGTTTGGCTACAAGGGGCTTTTTGTGTATTTTTTTCCTGTTTCAGTTTGTTGTAGTTTGTTGATATTCAATAAATTTGAAAATACAGAAAATTCTGGATAATCAATAAGAAGTTATCTCTTTTAGTCCACCATTACAGTATATTGTCATTCATTCTGAACATTTTAGAATAATGTACTATGTGAAGAGTATATATTTCAATGCATAAAAGACACATTTATTTAGACAGTAGAACAGCTTGCTGCTGAACACCAAGTGCAGATATAAATGAACAGAATTATCTGGCCATAGCTTCCCGTTAATTCAAGTCGTCGTGTACATAACAACAATGTAACAATGTAACCATTTACTAACAATTGTAACCATTTTATTTTAACAATAGTGTAACTAATCCCTATACATTTCTTTGGTCAGTAAAATAGTAAAGGTAACACTTTACAACGAGGTTTAATTTGAAAACATTAGTAATGCATTAACAATATGAACTAACGAAATTTTATTACAGCACTTATTAACCTTTATTAATGTTAATTAATAAAAAGTTAATGTTCCTATTAGTTTACAGAGCATTAACTAAAGTTAACACTTTCGATCGTATAAATGTAGTATTAAATGTTGAGATAAACATTAATAAATGCTGTCCAATTATTGTTCATTGTTAGTTCATGTTAACCTATTAAACCTTATTGTAAATTGCAATAATATTATAAAGATGCTATATTATTATTATTATTATTATTGAAAATATAATAGGCTATTCGGTAGCCTAATATTATATTATATTTAAATATTATTATTATAAATGTTGTTGTTGTACGTTTTATTCGGCAAACATTGCCCATAAATAGATTATATTGTATACATTGTATGCTTTATATCTAAATCATGGCCTAAAAAAACAGAATTACACGTTTACGGCAAAAGCA
The DNA here is from genome assembly GCA_030578275.1 of Meda fulgida. Classification (NCBI taxonomy): domain Eukaryota; kingdom Metazoa; phylum Chordata; class Actinopteri; order Cypriniformes; family Leuciscidae; genus Meda; species Meda fulgida. Next base: position 23,059,462 of record CM060634.1, on the reverse strand, counting down.
AGCAATATAACACAAAATGCGTAATACAAAAAACTCAAGTAAAAACGAGTAGCCTAATTACTGTTTTTTTTTGCAACTTTTTTTTCTTTAATCAGATGTATTTTCAACAGCCATAAGTACAAATACAGAAAGTCTAATGTGCATCGGCTTTTTACGGGATTAAAAATGACGGCTCATTATGTATGAGCCTCGTAGGCCTAATGACAATGCAGACAATGCTATATCAAAAACAAATAATATACAATATATATATATATATATATATATATATATATATATATATATATATATATATATATATATATATATATATATATATATATATATAGTTATATATATATAGTTATGTAGGCTATATATTCTATTCTCAATATTTTCACATTGCTTATTGGTCCACCAGTGAATATTAGAAACGTATTCAAAAGCATTTTACAGCAGGAAACCCCACTACTTTTCCAAAAAAGAAGAGAGAGAAAAGGAGACGGAAATTGCCCTTTGAAGCCGTAAACTGCTATTGGGTGTTTGTTAACACAGCCAAGTTTTATCATAGGCGCTATTCATGCATTTTAGGTCCGTTAGCTGTACTGGAGTGCCACCATAAAGCCAATCTTTTCTTTTGTGTTCAGCCACTTATACGGCGGTAGGCGGAAGCCAGGAAGGCAATTTCTTTAGCTCAGTGGAACGCCACCGAGGTCGCTGTTGCTTAGAGCAGACGTGGTAGATTACGGTGTATTGGACGTAACCGAGGCCTTGTCAAGGCTGTCTACATTGAGTTCGACAAATCGGTGACTGCCATCAGCCCGGTTCACTAGCAAATAAAAAATAAAAAAATAAAATAAACTCATGGTGATTGTGGTAAAATGGAGGTTGCATTTCGTACAATTGAAAAAGCAAGGCTGTAAAATACTGATAATTTAAATGCTTTGGGTCTGTTTCGATATCCGCTAAAAAAAGATCGTTGGTTACTGACGAATGAAACTGGGGCAATTAAGACAGTTTCCTGTTGCAGGGTTTAATTATACAATCCCAACAACATGAAACTACCTAAACCACTCGACAGTCTGGTTCAAATCTTCAGAAAAAAAAAAACTAATGGTAGCCTAGGCTATCTAAACAAATCTCCGGCATTGTCTTTAATTTAATCTTTACAAACAACTATCAAACAACATTCATTTTCCGTAACAGCCAAGACTAGTAATGTCAGAATAGCACCTTACCTGTGTTAACTTGAAAAAAAAAATCCAAAAATGGACTGTTTTCCAACGCCTTAAATCCAAACGTCTTTATTCCTGCCTCTATCCAGTCTCTACTGAAGGTATAGTCACTCAGAAAAGTGACGAGCCTCATAAAGTAGCCAGCAATAAAACGCCACAAAAGCGGACTAAACTCGTATAGACGGTGTCTCTACATGTTGTGGCCGGTCGCTGAAGTAGCCTTAAATACATTTCCGCCGGAGAGAACGGGAAACGAAATGTAGGACTTAAAAAATCTAGAACGTATTAAATGTGGAAAATCCTATATGTTCTCAAAGCGAAACTCAACAAATCTCACGTAAACACAAAGGCAAAATATATATACACACTGCAAAAGCAACATTGTAGCCTATTCAAGCACATTCATTAGTCCACTATACAAAGTCATGTTTTTTTCTTCCTTTTTCGTCGAGGGTTATGTCGTTCTTAATTAATTTAATAATTCGTCCTTCAACGACCTTGGTATTTTCAAGATATATAGATAGCCAAGTAGCCTATATAGTAGCCAATGATATGCCTATAGTAGGCTAATTTGTAAGCTATAAAAAAATAAAGCGCCTGTGCGGGCACGGTTTCAAAATATTTTAACGTAGGCTATTAGCTATAGGCCTAAATGGTTCTTTAAAAATGCATAGCCTACCATTACAATTGAATTCAAAATAGACACACTAATACATTTTTCTTTTTCACAATGCTATGCACAATATGTCCAGGCATATTGCAAGAACAAAGAGAAATCGTTTACATTCCATACGTTGGTAGGCTTTGAACCACATGATTATCATCCTCGAAAACCAGATAACAAAATCTCGAAGAAAAAGAAGATGCAGAAAATAAGTAGCCTAAAAATATGTCGCTGAACTTCTGGTCAAAATGAAATCTCATAACAGTGCAAGAGTTCGCGGGTCTTTTGTCTTTTCGTGGGTAATTTCTCCACTTTATATATGGCGGTTCTAGGGAACTATTTTGACTTGCCTATCTTGTCAGGTGCACACTACAGCCAATTTCTAGGTGGCGCTCCTGAGTCAAACTACATACCCTATATAGAGTGTAGAGGAACCTCTTCTCCAGCTGTAAGTTGTGTTGTTAAGTAAGGACAGCTCTTCTTCCGGGAAGTCTTTCGTTAGCCAGTTTGTTGAACATTCCATGTTTCCTGTGTGAGATATAGAATTAGTAAAGTAGGCTAAAGCTGACAAGCAGAATGGCGAAGTGTTTGTTTCATGGTCAACATAATAATGTGAGTGTTGTTTTCAAAATTAAACACGAAGTAACAATATTTTAGATCATGATTTTTAGAAGGCTATACGAATATCAATAGGTAATTCAGTAATGGCCTGGATTGATAGCATAAATACAGTTGATCTTTATTTCTGTATACATTTTAACAGAATAGTTTTAACCAAAACTGAGATTCTTTTTAAATATATTTTATTTTATTTTATTTTAGTAATTCATTAGCCAACTATACGACATAAAGACGTACTATTTCAACACAGTTTAGTAGGCTTTAGTATAGGTATATATCTAAACCTTTTTTCTAAAGCCATGCAGATATATCATTTACCTATGTGTTTGTTGTTTACGATATTTACCTTAAACTAAAAATCAGGAAATATATTAGGCCTAGCCTACTTTTAATTAAATAAATTCATTTATTTTCTTCACCAGATTCATACATTAATGGCTTTAAGTGTAAAGTTAAAGGTATGGAGAGCAGACCATAACAAACCGTTTCCCTTACCTTTGTCACATTACACCGAACAATAGGCTATATATCAAGTATCAGGTTCTGTAGGCTTGACATATTTCCCAAACGTGCTTTGTTTCTTGTGCTTCTTCCTCATCGTTTTCATCGGTCGTTCTGACAACACTATTACCATCTCCATCTTGTCACTTGATAATACTAGCCTATTAGCAGCCATAGTAGAGACAGGATTCGACGTCTGATATGGCCTATCTGATTCCTGCAAGATACCATGATAAAGTTATCGGATGTATGAGTCCGACGCATCCCGTGAACCACAATCCTCACTCACTGTGGCTGGCTGCTTCTTTAGTGCACTTCCGCTACTCGAACGATATGCTCCTGAGGACAGAGGTAAAAATCTATTCATGATACGACACGAGCTTCTCCAGACCACATCGCCGTAGTTGTCACAGTTATGGTTTGGACAGCCCCATTCGTTAAGTTTGGTTGGTTTAGCCTATAAAATAATCGTCCAAGTCAGATGCTAAACTAGAGCTGCTGATGCTGGTCAACCTGCCAGGTTCAGTCCGCTTATTAATTAAGGAATCCAAATCGTCACTCCCCGCTAACTGGACACGCCATTACTGGAAAGTGTTTGGAGATGAGACAGGATGGGCGTCATTTAGGCTTTACTTCGATTGACAAACTGGATGTAAAAAGGTGCCCTCGTTCAATTCAGTGCGCACATTTCAACCAGTGGAAGCCTAGAATCACAAAGCCACACCCCTTCCATGACTTCGTCACCTGTTTTGTGTAGCAGCAACTATTTGACTGCAGAGAAGACCATGTGGGACGGCTAGATCCTCGAAGTAGAGCTAAAACGTGTGTATGTGTGGAATTGCGGGTTGCCACAAACTTTTTTTCACGCTCAGTCTTTGAAGAAACACACAACGCTTAAAAATGCTGGGTTTTTTCAAAATATGGACAAACCCTATTGGATTTAAACTTAAAATTTAAAAATACTAAACGAACGGTTGGGTTTCTCCACATTTGACCCATGGATTAAAACAACCCAGCATTTTTTAGAGTGAAAGCGACCAAACAGCTATTTTTAAATACACGCTAATTTTAGAGATTATTTTAAAACATATCGGCCTAGCCAACTCAAATCAGAGAGCCAGTTTACCATCGGCGTGCGTGTTACTAACAATTAAATATTATGTCGATTCTTTAATTAATATTACGTATTGTAGAACTATGTGACAGACTTTCTGGTGCACAGATAGGTACAAATTACCCTCATCAAACTTGGAAAATTAGTAATTTTCCTTAAAACATCCACATGCTAAACTAAAATTAAACAAACAAAACACTGACAACACAATGTTTCATAAAAACACACTCAGTCCGAAATGACACTGCACTCTAAAACAAATGCTGTTTCAACCCAACTTTGGGTCAAATATGGACAAAGCCAGCCGTTGGGTTACATTTTTAAACTACATTTTTAACCCAGCGTTTGGGTTTGTCCATATTTGACCCAAAATTGGGTTAAAACAATCCAGTATTTTTTAGAGTGTGACGCTGAACATGGCTTGTTAAAATTCAAGTTTAAAAATAAACGTGAAAAGGGACATATCATAAATCCCACCATATAGGACCATTTATCTTCTCTTTCTATGTTTTAAGTTGTTTTTAAGGGCGATCTAACCCTTAAACTTTATTAAGTAAATGTAACAGTGTAATTTAAAGAACTATGGATATTAAACTAACTAAAATTCTTTTGCTTTGCTATCGTATTAATTCCTTCTCCACTTATTTTCTATATGCTCTGTAAACCTTTATTTTGGGGATAGGGCTATATAACATTTTTTTATTATTATTAGTAATATTATTAGTATTATTATTATGGTTGTTTGTTTGTCTTAAGAACACACCATATTTAATACACCATCCTGAGACAATAATCTCTGGAAATTTGTCGTAGGTGTCATTTAGATTCGTGCAGTCTATTGAAAATAAATAGGTCTAATAACAAAGTAAGGCTTAGTTCGGGGACTACACAAACTTTTAGGCATGACTATTTCAGTCCTCATCAAAATAACAACAGCTGACCAATTCCTTCTTTAATATGTGTCGATCTAAATCTTACATTTGATATGTCTTTTAGGCCTAGGTACCAACGTTCAAATGTCGGATAAACTCAGCCATTATGCACGTTCCTTTATTCCCAAGATCGAGTTCGCTGTAAGAGAAACCCAAGAGTAAAAATCTCCCATTTTATTGCTATCAGCGGAAGCATTTATTTTGCACCAGAGACAAATAGTCCACACGCACTGTAACATTACCCATTCGCCTGCTCTCTCCTTTTCATGCTGTTACTGAATCCCTCTTGCGGAAAGTCGCTATTATGTATCACAATTACAAACACCATTTATAATGCAATTTGTCAACCGAAGAGAAAAAAAGAAAGAAATGTGCAGACAGCATACCATTAGCTATTCTCCAGCTAATGTTCAATGATCGATGAAATCTCGAATGAAAATGTACGTCATTTCTGAGGCCACAATAAATCCTTGATTACAGTTGGCAATAAATCACCTTAACCATTTTTTGTAAAGCATTAATCTACTATTTTTGCCTAAAATATATAAGCGAAAACGCACATCTTTCGTATCCTTAATGGATTTCTTAAACGACGGAGCATAGTTAATTTGCCATAAACTTTTTGATTCAGTGGTAAAAGTGAAATGTTAATGCCCTCGTATTTTACACTATCATATTTAATATAATAAGAACAGTAGAAGTTTAATGCGTGTTCTGGATCCAGACAGTTAAAGTTGTGGAATGTTTTAGTGACTTGCTGAATTTAAGGGAGTTCTGTTGGAACACCTGCAAAGATCTCAAAAGATTGAGTCTGCAGTCGATGATCCACGGCCATGACATTGATCTCACGAGTGCCTCCCAATGGAGGCCGTTTGAACATGCTCATGATGGGACAGTTATTATTGCAAGTAAATATAGACAGAAAAATACATTTTCAAAAAAAGGAAATAAAGCAGATGAAACAGCACAACGCGCCTCAAGAGAAAAAAAAGTGTTAAATTAATACAACAGATAGAAAGCATACGAGCACTTCGTAATGCCGCCCCTCAATATCTCTTTGCCTCTGTCCCCCTGTCCCCTTGGAGTCGTGGCTAATAACCTTGGTTCTCAGACAGTTTATGGCACCACACTCCAATTGCCCAAATGCTCCAGACACAGACAGCTTTTATGGTCGTGTTGCTGAAGCAACAAGGAGGATGTCCCCGTAATTAGGGGGATATACCTCAGCGCCTCAAAGGATGCGCCAGCCAGGCCAAGTCGCTCTGCAGGAAGCAACCATAAAGCTCAGTCTTTCTCTCCCCCTCTTATACTTTCTACTTTCTTTCTCCCTCCCTCTGACTTAGTTTATTGCTCGTAGGCTGCCATATATGAACGGCCATAAACATTCAGATGATAACTGCAAATACTGAAACCACAGTGTTATTGTAAAACTGTCAGGTAACAATTGCTTTATCCCATGGTCCGAGAGAGTTCTTGAGAAAAAATGAGAAAAAAAACAACAACAATAAACAACAATAAAAAACATTGGTCTTCATGAATGCACATATTGCGCATGTTTATGCTCATGCACAATTTTGCCTATATACAATTATAAGAAAACGGTGTGCTACAAATATACTTTGTAACTCTTTGGTTATTTAATTTAGGAAATATATGTACAATCGGCCAAACCATATTTTAACCCCGTGACAATGAACATCACGGTGTAGTAGAACATGGGCAAATAAGTTTTTTGTGAGAACAGTTATGTAAAGAGTCCACTTCTTAAAGATGACTTTATTCGTCCAGAAATGTTGTTTATGACTGGGATGAGATTGAGTGAGTTTGCATTATCCGTGCAGTCAACGAGCTTATCTCTTTTTTCAGAGTTTGCACCAAGTGAAAACTTTGAATATAATGAGTAGCCTACATAGTTACTTGTAATGAGTTTAAATGAAGTTTTATGTAACAAAGTTCGGGAGGAGCATGTTCAGGTAATCAACCAATCAACTCAAGAGGAAGCCGGTATAAACAAAGCTTTTCCTCACCTCCTGTCTCACGACAAGTCTCTCAGCATCCCTCCACCACCCCATCACCTCACACTCGGCTGGGTCTACCCCAATATAAGGGGGAGTACTCTGGGTTCGGGCAAAATTCCGAGCTCGGAGCCCTCCCCGGACAGCAAGTCAAATACGCATTAATATTACATTTGATTTCATGTACATGTGAACTCGTGAAATGTACAATCCCGAGACGGCATGTAGAAGAAAGTGTTATTGCTTAAAGTGTTCACTAACAACGATGGTGGAAATTCCATTTGCTAGCAAATCAAAAAAAAAATAATTCGAAAATTGGGTTCAGTCTGCTTTTAGCACTTTTTCTTCTATTTGGTCACACCAAAGTCATTAGGCCAACTTGTTCCTCCAACATTCCTCAACACGCCATACGAATGGCCTGTCAAAAGTCATTCCTTGTTTAGACCCATACATTTCAGCTATCATCTTCGCGTGTCCATAAATGCAAGGGGAGAAGTAGCCAACTTGTTTAGTGTGTATCACGAGCTTATAATTAAATAATTTCTGTTCGCCACAAAACTGTATAGGCCTACGTTTATTTATTACGAGCATAAAACAATCCGTACTTACATGATGTGAATTTAAATGTCATAGGCCTATATGCTCTCTGTAATTGTATACAAGTGAATGGTGCCTTGTCACGAACTTGAAGTTAACAGCTGAGTCTATTTAACGTCTCGTATGTGATATCATTATTGAAGCTGTTATATTATCTGTTGATATTTCCTTGTTCTAGAGCAGTGGGTTGGTGTAGTACTGTAACCGGTCCCGATTTAGTTTCTTTTCCTTCATGCGCCGGTTCTGGAACCATATTTTTACTTGGCGATCGGTGAGGTTAAGCATCCTTGAGAGCTGAAGTCGTTTCTCTTTGTTGATGTAAACGCTAAAGAAGAACTCCCTCTCGAGCTCCCGAATTTGAAATTTAGTGTAGGGACATCTCTTCTTGCGTACCCTGGGTCCACCTAATAGACAATGGGAAAAAAAACACGTCATTGCTCAAAGTTTAGATTATGAAAGATAAGAATAGCATTTCAAATATTGGTTATTGAGGTTATTAATGTCAAATATATAAATATTAGCTAAACTAATATATTATTTATTATTACATAGGCTATATTATTATATAACATTATATTATTAATATATCCTATGATCATTATTAAAAGGCTAATAATAGTAACGTTGTCAGCGTTATTATTAAATACGAAAACAGTCGAAACGTTTTATTTTAGCCAAGTTAGATGTACAAATATATATATATATATATATATATATATATATATATATGTATATGTATATGTATATGTATATATATATATATATATATATACATATACATATACATATATATATATATATATATATATATATTTGTACATGTAACTTGGCTTTGTTGCATGTTGCACCCCGTTGCATGTTTTTTGCACTGGTTCAAAAAATAAGAATATGCTATTATATATATAGCATATAGGCCTTGGCTATATATATATATATATATATATATATATATATATATATATATATATATATATATATATATATATATATATATATATATATAGCCCAGGCCTATATGCTATATATATAATAGCATATTCTTATTTTTTGAACCAGTGGAAAAAACATGCATGAATTACCAGAGACATACGAGAAGCTTGCTACTCTTAATGTTGTAAGCATTCCTGTGAAATCACTGCGGCCACTTAAACGCATTTTAAAGTTCAAGTTAAAATTGCGCTAGCTTTGAGTCTTTTCATGGCCAATTTCAATTCTAAGCACGTGATTCTCACAGTTTATAAGTAGCCTAGGTTTTGTTGGGAAAATCTCAGGCCCTCTATAAACCTTATACGCTTATAAAACAGCATATAAAAATTTAACAGGAGCGGCAAGATTGCAAACTTTCTCGCATGACAGTCTCGCTGAGCTCATACTTACTGCTCGCACCGCTAGTCTTTTCCTCATTGTTTCCGGATGAAGATTCGGGACTACTGGTCTCCTGTCGCTCCTTTCCCTCGGAGTCCTGCTCCGGCGCGGGCGCTGTCGTTGGCTGTTTGCCGGAGTGCGTTTTATCCCTCGCTGCAAAGTCGCTGTTCGCTACACTGTCCGAGCCGCCGTAAGCGTTGTCGAAAAACTGGTCAAATGCTTGAGGAAGCACCCCGTTTCTTCCAACACTGCCGTAGAAATTGTGCGCGGAGGTCGAGTTCGATGTAGAGTGATAATACGCAGATGCATTATTTTTGGGGAACATTTCACCAACTGTTGTTGCCGCTGGTAAACACTCCCTGTGTACAATGTCCTCCGACGGATAACACTGAGCCAATGGACCCCGGTGAGGCCATTTACCGGACGCGTCAATAGCATAGTCACGGAATGTAACCTCCCTGACATGCTGTACCTGAGGCAGGTTAGAGGAGTAAGAGTAGGTGACGGGACGAGAAGACTGACTTTGAGATAGAAAAGAGGGCAACGTGGAGAAATCAGCACCCGGAACGTAATAAGTGCAGCTGGGCAGATACATGTTGGAGCCAACGGAAACCCTTTCGTCAAAATCCATCATTGTACCCGCGCAGCGTCGCCCACAACATGCTCTCATGTGCGCGTGCCTCTTACCCGAGTTGTAGGGGTATCGAGAGGCAGAAATGTTGAGACGTAAGATGACGTGGAAATTCATCTCTGTCCAGTCCAACTGAGGCCAGGGTCACGTGATCTGGAAAAGAAATTGATAGATCCTCGCTCACTGTTTGTATATCGACGAGAAAGCTATCCGTTTCAACTGATTTACGAATGTATTTGTAGCCTAAAGTCTTTGCGAAAACTAGTTTGTGAAGATTAAAAAAAATCTCTGTTGAGGCGGCGGAACACATTTAATCAGGATTGTGTTCAATTGACAGGGATGTTTGAATATATTTTAAACTGGAAAATAGACGTTATGATGTAGGCTACTACTGTTTTCTAAATGAAATTCTAAAAAATAATTAGGCTACAAATTGTAATAATTGTAAAAATAATTATACCCACTGTATATTCTTATGAGTTTAGAAGTCAGGAAAACATTGTTTGTGACTGCGAGCGAGCAATGCCAGTATAGGCTACCACAAACGGCATCAAAACGAAGAAAAGCAAACAAGTATTTTTATATAAATTCTGTTGAGAAAAGTGTATGGGTTCTGTAATCCAGAAATTACATAGGCCTAAAGCAAAACATTAAGAAATATATTTATACCTACAGTGTTTCAATCACATTTCTTATTTTGTTTTTATTAAGTTATTTGACACAACAAATGCGAGAATGATAGCAGCATGACATTTAACAGTTAATGATAAATGCATAGAAATCTGAACACATGATTATTCGTAATAATTAGGCCTAGATTGTTAGGTTTCTTCTGCAATATTCATTCCAATACCAATGAATGTACTATAAAGGACAAACGAACTGCCTTCAGATCACCGCGGTCATCACTTTGTGCGTTAACAAGATATAGGCCTAAAGTTATGACATACTAAATAAATTATACATAATTTAAACTTCAATTTCAAGAATCCCACAGTATATACAGGAACCTTATTTTATATAGGCTTGACAAAATTCTGGCAACTATCTCAATTTTCAGAACCTTGTTATTGTTTTTTTAAATATCATGTGTGTGACATTTTGTTTTGGCAGCTCTTCTAGATTTTTTTTTCTTTTTTCTTTTTTTTTTACTTTTGAAAGACCCGAGAATAAACAAGCTCAACTGTAGATTTAAACCTGGATTAGGCCGGTAGAGGCCTCACTTTTCCACAAGGCATTACCCTTAATCCCCATACGTGCCTCCGAGGAACGCAGAGGGAGGTGAGAAACATGAGCCTCGTTTAATGCATCGTTTATAATGTTTGCACGGTGTGATTGTCGGTCTTTTTTAAATATTCTGATTGTACGATTCTGTTACCATCAGTAATAGGTTCTTCACGACAAAAAGCAGAATGACAGAAACACAAAATTGGTGGCCCAGAGACCAGATGCTCCGCCTCTTCGTCAACCCATGACAGATTCCGCGCCGTGTGCTTTAAGGCTTCCAGCATTTGGGACCTAGTGCAACGGAAAACCTGCGATGGGCAAGGAGAGCTTTTGATGCAATTTGTACGATCTATACAGTGCGACCCCCAGTACATCTTTTTTTTTTTTTTTTTTACACAACAGAACTATGCTGCTCAGCCAAGATGAATGGGTATCAGAATTCGCATATCTCATCTAAAGACAACAATTTCTCTGTCCAAAAAAGTAAGTAACGACTCTATAGCGAAGCGCTGCAGTTTAAGAGCAAGGTAAGATTAGTTTAGACAAAATAATAGCCTATTTATAATTACAGGAGCATGGCCTGAAATAATAAGAATATGCAACACGAATAACACGATATAGGCTAATGCCACACGGACATTAATATCCATACAGGCCTACATTTTTCTAGGTAATAGATTGTATCAATTTGGGATTATATAAAGTTATGATGTCATTCTGTTGCTCTTTTGGATTTCTCTTCCCCAGTGTATCTATGTCTAGTCTGATGTTGCGGCCCGCACCCCCTCCCTCAGGGTCGACTTCAAGTTCGGGGAGGGGGACGGGCTACCGCCCACCGCGCAAGTCTGAAAAAGAGAATGAACAACAAACGCCACGCAAGCCACTCTATGCCCCGGATGGAGTTTCACAAATGTCGCTTTCACATAAGAGAACGACATAAAGCAATATAACGTGACAAGTAGGGGAAAACAGGCACTTGAGGAAAAAGAGAGAGAACGAAACCACCCAATAAAATTGTAAAGGCTACAGTCTCTCTCACACTAATGCCACAAAGTAATTCATAACAATAATATAATAGGCCTAGCCTATATCACACGCAAAAACACCCCGTTTTTAGTAGCCGTAAAAAAAAAAAAAAAAGTGAAGCTAAATAATATTTAATCTAATCAAAAGAAGAAAGAAAAATCATGTTTTTGCAGCCAAACTGGATTTGGAACTGGATTTGGAACTGGATGGAGTGGCCGATCCCCATGAATATCACTTAAAGTATATGCTATACGACAAAACTTGTCAGTTGTATTCTTGAAATCCCCATTAACCTCAGCGAAACATTGCAAGAGCAAGTCTATCACAAATGCAGAAACAGCAGAACTTGGAGATTTTGCTTGGACATGCGGGCGGAGAATTAATGGTCCGCAATTAGGTTCAAATTAGATTACAAATTACTTATTTGTAAAATGTTCCTATACAATAAAACCCATGCAGCATATTACGATAATTTATATTACATTACCAATTTAAAAAACAACAACAATGTAATGTAGCCTAGTACACAATAATTAACAACAATGATAATAAAATAAATAATTGTATTGTCGTCAAACAATTGCAAATAACGCTAAATAATGCCATTTAGCGTCTCTTTACTTTGTACATTCCACGGAGGATCAAACGAAGAAGAAAAAAAACGAATACCAAGATGGAATTAATTCTAAAAGGTTTCAATTCTATTTGGAACTATAAGCAAAGACTTGTGAAATTGGCATGCAACATCCGCTACCCAAATATCCTAAAACTACAACGGATTTAATTTCACTCCTGTGTTATCTACAAAGCGTATAGATTATCTAGATAGATTATGCGTAATTTCAGGCTAGTGTCCGCTTAAAACCTGTATCTTTGTTTGACACTTTTACAAATTGCCAAAGAAAATTGTTTTAAAAGTGCACGACAATTTAGGAGCTGACTAAGGATGCAATACATTCATGACTTAAATACATAAATGTAAATGTTTTAGTCATGAATAACTACTTGTTTTAAATGGTTCAAGCAAAAAACAATATATACATGTGAAACTCGAACAATTAGAATATCGTGCAAAAGTAATAATTTAGATGATTATGGCTTACAGCTTGTGAAAATCCCAAATTAAAAATCTCAGAAAATTTGAATATTAGGCTACATTAAATCGATAAAAAAAGGATTTTAATTACAGAAATGTCGGCCCTATGAAAACCTATAATCATGCGTATATAGTTATATATAATACATATATTAGTTTCACCTTTTAATTTTAATGACCGAAATACATTAACTTTTGCACGATATTCTAATTTTTTGAGTTTCACCTGTATGTGTGTGTGTGTGTGTGTGTGTGTGTGTGTGTGTGTGTGTGTGTGTGTGTGTGTGTGTGTGTGTGTGTGTGTGTGTGTGTGTGTGTGTGTGTGTGTGTGTGTGTGTGTGTGTGTGTGTGTGTGTGTGTGTGTGTGTGTGTGTGTGTGTGTGTGTGTGTGTGTGTGTGCATATAGGCCTATGGGCTACATATCCAGCCTATCAGCCTGTTCTCACGTAAATGCCTATATGCACATATGCGATTTTCAAGTTTAAGAGTTTAAGTCTTTTGTTACATCATGTATTGTTATTCAGCGATGTTTTTGACCATAACAAAATTAAATAAATAACGTTTTACCACAAGCGCATTTTAATTTTTTTCCCTGTGTTGTTTAGAATATTTGGGATAATTTATGTTTGAATTTGGAGGTTATGATTTCTATTTATATCTCTACCATCTTCACCGTTAGAAGTGTTTTAAATAGTAGGCTAAGTTACAGCAATATTATTTGATCGAGTCGTGTTTTAAAAAGGAGCGCGATAAATGAGCATTCAAATATAGCCTATATTTGAATGAGTAATATATATTATGTAATATATAATAATATATGATGTAATATATAATATGAGGATGCCTATGCCTATATTTTATTATTATTATTACTATTATTATTATTTATTTATTCAAATATATCTCTGTATTACTATCTGACAAAGACTTTGCGTCATGAAATTCTACATCAAACACATTGTCAAGAGAGTAGGAACAGTTATCAAATAGGCTATAAAATAGACTAGGCCTATTTTTAATAAAATGGATAAGACGTACGCTTGAGATATTGTATGTGGCCTTGGCTTTCATTGTCTAGACGACCACCCCGAGCTTTAACCCCTTCTTATGGCTCACAGAATGAAACCTGAGAAACACCCGCGCCATTTTACCAGTCATTCACAAATCTCTATTCTTTCTCACAACACATTCCGATATTCTCTCCTGAAACATTTGGGCCAATTAATTGCGCTGAATTATAGCTAAACAACATGTAGGCCTAACACTATTTTTTATTAATACTTCTTTGGTCAATTGTTTTTATTTAAATTATCACCATCTATAATTACAAGGTTTGGACATGGACATGTAAAAGGGTTTTATAGAACACACATTAAAACGATTAAAGTAAATAAATGTTTTATGACAGGTCCGTTTTAGGACGTAGGCCTTGGCTACAATACAATCGAGAGAGAGAGAGAGAGAGAGAGAGAGAGAGAGAGAGAGAGGAATTCCAGAGATAAAATTACCCCCGCCTAAAAAAAAAAAAAAAGATTTGCAGGTGCGGTTCAATTTTTGTTCTGTAGATGGCGCCAGAAACCAGATTTACTAGTGAGCAAAGGACTCGCGAATGGTTCAAATGCATTCACTCTTTCAAGACTACGTGCGCGCACTTGAGACATTACGTCAACACAACAGACCTTACACACACATACAGGCTGAAGCAGAAAACTGAAACGTGACATTGGAAGGCATAAGCATCTTTTCATCACCAGCGTCAATTCAGTTAGCCTACCTAATTATAAAACGCTATTTAGGCCTATAGCTTTTTATAGCTAATAGCCTATAAAGATCAATATCGGGTGTGTATATAGCCTAGAATAGGCCTAAAGAACCTAGAAACTTTTAATCCTATTTTTATTTGTTTACATGGCTCAATAATAATAATAATAATAATAATAATAACTATTTTGTAATTTTATATGAGGGCCGTCGGGACCATGGAGGTTGTAAGATAGGCCTATAGATTAAGCTACAAAATAAGTAAATTCTGGTTGTCTAAAATTAGGCTACACCATGGTGCATTTCTTTTTTTTGTGTGTGAAACTTTGAAATTTACTTATGTAAATGTACCAATCGCGTGTTAAATTAAGGTTTAAATATTTGTATGTTCCAATATTTTGACCTAGACTAAATAGTTGTGTCTGTGATAACGATTCAGCAGTCAGTCGAATTCAGAGTTTTCTTGATAAAATCTTGATAAATCTTATCTTGATAAAAATGACTTCCTGATAAATTTAGTTGATCACAATACACAACAAAGGATGGCTAAAATAAATAAGTTAAAAAAAAAGAAGCATTTTGCTTGCATGTCTGTTCGTGTGCGTCCTATTTGCCAAACTAAAAAAAAAAAAAAAACATGAAACCTGATCTAAAAATTACTCATGACATGATTATAAATAAAGTACTACTACAAAACCTATACTGTACTGTAAGCCAGAGCATAACAACATAGGCTAATTCGAGAGAATTCAGGTGCAGTCGTTTTATTATAAAACGAAATGTATTCCAAATTCTATAAGCTTCTATATTTTTGAAAATTAGTTAAAGATGTAGCTATAATTTAAGAAATTTAAACTTAACATCACGTTAATTAAATTACACTTTATCCCTTGCTATGCCGTTAGAAATCAAGCCTTAGCAAATTTACAGTTTTATCTTCCTGTTGTCCTAAATTGGGCTATAGGTTCGATGCACATTAAAACGCAAGAGCTTGATAAACACACGATTTTGTCCTCCTTGTCCGGCATGTGTAATTTGCATAAATTTACATTTATCTACAAGTCTTAATTTCTGTCTCAATTAATCAAATAGTGTGCAACTTAAATGTTCCATCTACTTAAAATACATATGCAATCGTACATGACATTTTCTTGACCGAGAAGCAACGTGAACAGATTCCAGCAATCTCAAAATAAGATGGTAACACTTTATTATAATTGTATGATACATTTGTTAAAAAACAATATTGTCACCGAGATCGGGCCTAAATTTTAGTTATTTTGAGTATATTTTTTCTTTATATATATATATATTATTAACCAAATTTACATAGCTTGCGCTCTGTGGAAATTAACCTCCAAGACAAGCACAAGTAAACTGAATGAGTAATACATTAATACATAACAGATCATTTTGTGGGATTCAATTTGTACAAATGTTTCCTTTTAGGCTTTATTCAATTTTATCATTAAAATGGCTAAGGCCGACTGCTTCACTTACAAATGTACATCAGAAGATGGCGCAATTGCTCTATCATACGGCTGAGGTACGCACCCACCTCAAGAGCAAATTCGCATCACTTCTTGTTACAGCCAACGGACAGGGGAAAAAAATCATAGTATATTCACGCTGAAGACATACGTATTTTACAGTCCATAAAGTTTTGGTTACCATCCAACAGTTCAAGTACTTGCTTGCATCAACTGCTGTATTTACAAAGATTATTAGCGTGTTAAATGCAATTCAAGGTTTGTATTTTTGCCATTTTAATGGTTCATTTTTTTGTCATGTGGTTTGATGTTGCAATACAGGGTATAAATTAATATGTCGCCATACATATTTTCTTAAGAATGGTTTATTAGGACGGATTTTGCGCAACACTATACAACGACAAAACACACACACTCTTTAACACACACTCACACAAGTTTATAATGTATATTATTTTGCCACAAATATGACCACAGATTCTAGGCCTACATGGACCTGATAAACTACAGGCTCCATGCCTCATATTCTCCAGCATGATACGAAATTTCATGAACTTGAGATTTCAAGCAAAGTATATCAATTATAATTGACAATGGGGGTGGTGAAAAAAAGTCGTACCACACTATAAAGAGTTACAGTATCACAATTTAAATATCCAATGTATCTCTCTTCATTAGATATTTTGGTGAGCTGTAAATAATCTCAACAAACCGACTTATCTTTTGGCCCTCTTTGTCCTGAGTTGGGAATATGGCCATAGGCCTACACCGTTTGCAGCGCAGAAATGACGCACCGCGTCACTATCATCCCTGTCCGATCCAAAGTGATCACTTCAAAGCAGTAGTCCAAGGAAAACATGTATTCGTTAAAACGTCTATAATTTCATAACTTTGAGTGTTGTGGGCCATCACTGCATACAATTGTTCGCTTACATTTACACAGAGCAAAAGCTAACTGCTGGTTTTTAATTTGTTGACGACTTTTTTCTCCTTTACCCTTCGGTTCTGGAACCAGATAGTGACCTGTCGTTCAGACAAGTTGGTCTGAGCGGATATCCGCCTGCGTTTGTCCTTGGTGATAAACTTGTTGGCGGCATACTCCCGTTCCAGCTCCTTAAGCTGCAGCTTTGTGTATGGAACACGTTTTTTCCTCCCGCGGCGGAAGGAGCTGACGTCTGCCCCTCCATGAGACACTGCCTCTGAAAAGAAAATGCAATAAGAGTATTGAAATGTGTTTAAGGATGAATGCACATGTTGTGTGCTTTATTATAGATGCAATATGAAAACACCGTTTTGGAAAAAAAGTAATACTGTATAATACTGTTTCTTCCTTTTTTTTTTTTTTTTTTTTGCTGCGCTATTCTGACAATAGCCTTACCTGGTATAGAAGACTTCCACACGTTTCCCGTCTGTGGCTGCTCTTTGGTGCAGTAGACCTGCCCGTTCCAGCCACTGGCTGTGATAGCCCACGGTTGGTAACTCTCCATTGGTAATAAGGACTCATGCCGGGGCTCTGCAGGCCCGCTCACTGCCTGGACTACAGGAACATCCAGATAGCTCGGAACCGGCTGATATGGGCTCGAGGCGTAGCTCGAGTAGAAGGCAAAATCCTTGGCGCGCGAAGTGGTATAATCTTCGCCTGTAGAAGCGGACGTGTCCATGTATTTTTCCCCGTAAGGTGAGGAAGAGACGGGGGATTGGGTGCATGGTTTCACTCCTCCACCGCCCCCGTGGTGGTGGGACATTCGGCAAGGATAGTATCCACCGCCACCGAAATATCCGTATGTAATTGAAGCGCTGGCTGAACCCTGGACAGCTGAACATGGGCTGCACTGCTTACCAGGCTCACCCGCTCCAGCGGCAGCCACTTCGCTTGAGGGATAGGCAGCGCTGGGCGCAAGAGAGGCAGGGTGAGCCATCAAATTCCTGCACGGGCTCGGGGAGAAGTTACCTCCCGTGAACCCTTCCATATTCTTGCCAGTGTCGTCCAAGCAGCCACCGTTATCATAGAGAAACATGACCGGGTCAATCCAGCGCGTACGGAGAAGCAGTGACGTTGTCATAGCCCGTCGGACATTGAGACTTGTGGCTCTTTTTTGAGAAGCCCCGAGACTGAAAAAGAGGAGACAGTCGATTCCGCGAGAGTCAAGCGACTCTGACGCACCCTGCGCACGTCCAGGATCACGCCTCGATTGGCCAAAACTTGTCATGTGATATGTAAACTAGGACGATAATCACCTCAAGTGCTAACAATTAAACCAAAAAATGCCGTGATGTGAGATCACTATCTGTCAAAGGATTTTACCTGTTTAAAGATGTTAGGTGAATGGATAGATAAACGGAAAATGGTGATTCCAGATGTGGTATTTCATGCGATTTCATCTCCGTATTCAGTTTAATGGGTTTAGAACAAAAATATGCATTAGTTAGTACTGTTTTTTTTAAATAGTCATGAGCACTGGAGAAAACATTGAACGAATATTGTGTAATTGTGTTAGCGCACAAGTTTCCAGTCATTTTTTTTGCAAACATCCATTTGTGCATGACCGCCATTTGCGAGCGGCTGTCACTGTTCAGCCCTTGGTGGTCCAGCAAAATCAATTTGAAGATTAAGATTTCAAAAGAACTGAGAAAAAAAACGGCTGTGCACCGTTAACTGCTCAATAAAGAGGTTTAAAAAGTAGACCTACATCATTTTCCAAAAAAATGTTACTATCTAAATCTTCGAATAATTTTTACATCCTCAAACAACAGGCTATAGCCTACTCGTTCATCAAAATTGTAAGCATTGCACGACTTGATGATGCAATACAAGTGTGTGCTACAGCAAGCCAGGTGTGCCGTTTAACGGTTCACAGCGAAATCTAGAGGTTACTTTTACAATACTTAGAAAATTGGTTGCAAGTGATGGCAGTTAAAGAAAAAAGTCCATTTTTTGAACGTGGCATGAAGTCCTGCTGCGACGGCTTCCGTTTTGTTTACAAGATGCGGAGACAGAGAACACCCCCTGTTTTCGACTGTGCGTTTTACGTGCGGAGCTGACGCGTCTGCAGGCCAAGGTCAAGTTGAAAGTTGTCGTCTGACCGCGACACTGTGCCTGTTGGCCTATTCAGACTTTGATGGCTAGTCTCAAAGCTTACAAAAGAGAGGAGTCGAATGGTGAGAAATCTTTGGTGAATGAGATACGTCACAGAAGCCTTTTACTTTTACTGCAGTCTGGCCTGCCACTTTGTATCACAAATGTTAGCGAAGCCTAGCCTACAATGTAATACGAGTTCCTTTCGATTTTGTTTTTGGAGGGAAACGATGTAGCCCATTTAGGTAAGAAGGTTATAAAAGAGTCAAACTAAATATTGGGCGGGGGCATATTGAATGTTTTCTGAATGCTTGAATGCAGGAACAAATTTTGCATGAAAATGATTCTTCAGAAATTTCGAAAAATAACCCTGTTCATTTGCAGTCCAGAGAGCGCGAAATTTTCTTGAATCTGATTCTACATATTTAAATTATTCTGATTCATAAAATAACACGTCATATTTTTTTTAAGTGTAATTACTTCTTGAGGTGTAAACTGAGCTACTTTTTGTTTTCTGAGTAGCTCGAACATTGAGAGTTTGATGTTGGAAAACTACACAATCGCATGATCAGAGACATGTTCTATATAGGCCTATGTGCTTTTTTTCGCAAACAAAATAAGAATATCGGCTACGTAAGTAACTATTAAGAATATACGAAAGTAGGCCTAATTATCATGATGAGCGCATATATAGCCTATATAAACATCTTTTATTATTATATTGCATATTTTATAATTACATATTTTATGTTATTTCTTTATTTCCCTGATTATTACAAATGCTCAACTAGAATGTATTAATATGACAATGCAAAGATTTAAAAGTGAACGCATCTCTTTATCGGACGGCTTTTGAACCTCAGCACTAGAAAAGCCTGCAGAATACTCATTCAGACTTTTTGTCCAGAGAAACACACAGCACGGGCGACAGTATTATTATTATTATTAATACTATTTGTAGTAGTAGTCGAAGTAGTAGCAGCAGTAGTAGTAAGACTAATAGCTATAGTATTTAAAACTAATATTTACTATGACAGGCTAGTGAACTGAAAGTGATGTTTAAAAATATATACATTTTAGAAAATTATGTTAAATATTACTGTGGGGTGTTAGGAAGGGAAGCACTGTGCGTATAGCGCGTGTTGTGATGTGTGGGCAGCAAGACTGTTCAAAAACAATAATGTAGGACACGTTTGTGATTCTAAGCTGCAACAAGAGTATGAGTAAATGAATAGGTATCTTTAATATCACACAATGAATTCACACCCACCACATGTTAGGGGATATTTCTTGTTCAGTCAACAAAATTGAGAACAACATCGAAAGGCTTGTTTTCACTGCAAAACCAAAATAAAATTTTAATAAAATATTTGTTTAACGTGCATTTTAACTTGTTGGCCTCGACGTCTACTACAATAGGCTGAATGTTTTTATAATGATTATTACGAAATAACAGAGGTAGCCACAAGCAACATATTTAACCAAACAAATATGGAAATAAGACTGTGCGTTTATCATCATTTGTACGGGGAAAATTTTGTTGAAGTCAAACGCGTTGAGAAGTAAAGTGCATTGCATGGCATTGGACATTGCTCAATCATCAAACATTATCGGCAGTTTAACATTTATTTTTGTGTATTAGGCTAACTTTTCAGTAAAGATGAACACACAAAAATAATGTTAAATAATGGTTCATTGCCCAAGGCAAAATCATTTATTTTCTCGATTAGAAAATCTAAAGATGCTGCCTTTACTTTTACAAGTTGTATCTCAGTTGCTTTGTTGCCCATGAATGAACAAATAGTGTTTTTTAACGAATGCCTTAAACGAAATAATCGATTATGCACAACATAAATTCATCCACAGTAGCCTAAATGCTATATTTTTCTGACGTATGATTGAACTGAACACTACAAATTCGCAAATACATGTTTTATTCATTGATATTGCTTCATATTTTACATTTGCATTAAATCTGCATTATGACACCTTGAAGCATCCTAGAATAAAAGCCTACAAACGACATTTCACAGTTTAGCACTCTCGTTCGTCGAGTTAACCGTTGTCTTTGTCAGGCCCAAATTCAAGGAAGGCCTTGAAAATAAACCTTGTTGATAATTTCCAAATTGTGTAATATAATCACATTTTATGATAGGCTATAAACGATCTATTATTAGGCTACTCCTATAGCTAGCCTTCTCCCCTCGCTCTCATTTTAACTCTTTTAATTTCCTTCGAAGTTTTCAAATTAGAGACGACATTTCTGTAAAATTCGATTCGTCTTGTATGTATTTATCCACATGGATTATTTACACAAGTCATTTAGAGGCCTAGACAAAATTAGCGTGTAAAGACAAATTCAAAGCATTTATCAAACATAAAGTTCATAACAAAAAGCGATAAAAAATTCAGACACAGTCGATGTACGTCTTAAAATAAAGTTAACGCACATTCAGGCCAGTGAGATTTCGGATACGGTTAAATTTGGACAGCCTCCCAAAGTAAATTATATTATAATAAATGGAAACCAATGTGCACGTGTTTTGACATCCGTCTCTTCTGGTGAGCGTCCTTTATTTGGCCACTGGATCACTGCAGATGTAGAGGGTGGCTTTAAAAAAACGTTTGAATGTACTTTTAGAGCAATAGGTCTGCTTAAAAAGTATTTATTGACTGCATATTTGAAAGTGGGAAAGTGACGTTGTAGTGGAGACTATTCTGTGCGCGTCACGGTCAAGTTCAAGTTGGGCACTGTTGTTAAACTTCTAGCGGAAGTTTGGGAAGCACAATGGGCGGACCTGGTTCAGTCAAAGCGCGACAAGGCCTACAATTCCCCTCTGATCTGCGTTCACACCAGAATTACAGAAACCGCAACATCTTATGAGTCTCTTTAGCTATTTAATCATATACTTAACATGACAAGGAAAGAAACTTGTCAAGAAGAAACCACGATAAACTAGACTGCAAGTTGATGTTCCGTTTCTACTAATAGATCACTTAAACTGTTAATCAACTAAATAAAGGAAACACTGTTGCATGGGGGCCAGCGAGTGATGACATTGAAAGAGAAACAATTTGTCGTCTAATCAATAAAATACCGATAAGAGTTTAAATATTAGGCTACTGGTTTATTACTGGACCTAGACATGTGATGGTACATCCGCTTCACATCCGTTTCATAGCTGAAAGCGAATGCAAACGGGAAAAAAACACGGATACTGTTAAGTAAGCTTGATGGTAATAAAAAGTGGAATTGGGAATACACTACAAAAGTATAATGGTAAACATAAACTTGCTAAGATATGATTTCTATTGAGGAAACTTTGTGTTAAAATGTAAATCGTTTGAAGGGAAAAATAGGAAGGAAACATCCTTAATTAGTGTGAGAATCATTATTATTAGATAACTGTGGACAATTAGAATTAGTTGTGATAAAATGCCAAAATATTGAACAGCAGCGTAAAGGTGTGTGAGGAATTTATGCAACCAATGCAAACAGGGCTAGCCTCAAACTCGATATAACTGACAATAATTTGCGAATTTGTCCATTGAATTTAAAGACTTGGTTGTGCAAAAAAAAGTACAAGATGCAGCCTGTGCTTTCCAGGAGAGAATTACAAATATATGATTGTTTAAAGTTCAAGGACGCCTGCAAATGACTGCCCACAAAAAGGTTTATTGGTGGTGTAGGAATGTACACAAAATGAGACATGAGGAATGTAAATCAGGGTCCATGTTGTGTGAGCCATAGTCAGACCAAACATATTCATTTATTCAAATACAATTGTTCTGTTTACATAATTTTAAGCAATTTAGGTTTGATCTTATGACCTTGAAGATCAGATGGCACCTCTTGTTAAGAAATTTGATAGGCTACTTATTGTCCCAAAGTATTTGCATGGCCAAAAGATAACTTGTTGCATTGATACTTAATTATCTTTTTGCAAGCTAAAAAAAAGGTCCATGTTTGAGGTAAAAACATGACAACAAAAGAATAGATACACAAGTCTGCAGATTATTAAGGAATTAAAAAAGGCCAATCTGAAACCATTTAAAAATCATTCTAAAGCTATGCAACACCAAGAGAGAGAATGCAATAACAACTTAAGTCCTGGTGTTTCACTAACCACACTCACACTGAACACAACCCCACTAGAAATGGACATAACCACTTTATTTTAAGGTGACTTAGTAACATTGCACTCAAATAAGTACTGAGTAATATTAATTAACTATACTTACTTTAGAGTTACAATTAGGGTTAGGGTTTGGTTTAGGGTCAATTACTTGTAATTAAGCATAATTTACTGTTATTAGTATAGTAAGTACATGTAGTAACTAAGTCACCTTAAGATAAAGTGTTACCGCCCACTTTTCAGCCAAAATTCATAAATGACAGAATCAGCCAAATGTTTAAACAGATACACTGCACATTTGACAGTCTTACATGAGAAACTCTCAAAGGAAACTCAATGCTGTGTGATTGTATGTGTCTGTCTGCCACAATATGGGACAGCAAGTGATCTGAATCTGTCTCCATTACCAAACATGCTAATTACAATGCATTTTTTTTAAGTTTGCATTGCTTAATTGCTTGGGCAATTAATATTTCTTCTTTAAATTAATCTTTTTTTTTTTAAAGTTCACATACGCATTTAGCCGAATTGAAACCAGGACCAACTAGGGTTGAATTTGCATTATCGTAGTTTTACGTTAAAAAACGTATTTTTTACGTATTGTTTTTGTACATTTCATTGTAAGCTGCTATACATATTTCCTTTTCAATAAAGAGCACTTAAAGAGAGAGAGAGAGAGAGAGAGAGAGAGAGAGAGAGAGAGAGAGAGAGAGAGAGAGAGAGAGAGAGAGAGAGAGAGAGAGAGCGAGAGAGCGTTGCAGTGCTCTTATCTTTCCTAACAGGCGAGGGCGCACGAGGACAGCTTTGATGATTCAGAGAACTGTCACCGCGGCCACACAAACAGAGCGTCTGACGTCACTGCACAACATGCGAGTCCCATCCACTCAAGGCGCACCCGAAGGGCTTGTAAAACATCCCCGGATTTCCCATACTCTAAACTAGAGGAGAGAACGTGAAAGAAAACTGATGAGAAATGAGAAGACGGAAGCGTTGAACTGCATACAAGATAATAATCACTGAGACAATAATCACTAATGTCAACAAAGCCTTTGAAACGCAAAGTTTATAAAATACTCCACTAACCTCCCCTTAACCTGATATGGTCACTTAGGCCTACTGTTTTGGGTATTTTAACGAACTCGTGAATTATTTTAATTAAGTTAATTAAAATGAAATTATGTATTTTAATAATAATAAAAAAAACATTTGGGCAATTTTGGAAAATGTCGTAGGCTAGGCTACATGTTTTCTTTAAGAGAGATGGGTGGTTTGTGTTCAATTAAGATACAGAAGTCGAGCTTAATTACATCAGTGGGGAATGATTCTATTGCAGTCTATGTGATGTATCAACAGTGTTACAAGGTTATAAGGAAAAACCACACAGTTGTAGCAGCTTATTACGCCACCAAAATCGATGAAAGCCATTTGGTTTGAGAAGCAATATCAAGTTTAAAACTACTGAGGCCATATTCTTTAATGCTATTGAACTTCATCACAGCTTTGTTGCGATTTTTTACTGCCCGAAATCCGACATCAAAGCCTCCTCCCTGAAAGCAAGCAGTGCGCTGGGTTATCTTTGCAGCCTATAATATCCTCGACAGACGCGTCTCCTGGAGCCCGAAACTCATAAGCCTCGCTATCATTAAAGGGTTGGTTTTGTCAACGACTAAGAGACAGAACAGGATTTTGAACTTTGTCCATTTCAGTCTGCTCATGCTTTCAACTAGGCTATATGTGAGACCTGCAGATAAAAATAAATCAAAACAAGTAAAAAATAACGATGTGAAAAATATCATAAACAACATAGGTGCAACATAAAATTTAATAATACAGGGGAAAATAACTAATTTGCATATTGTAATGATGGGCAGGATTTGAAGACCAATAATTTATATA
The DNA here is from genome assembly GCA_030578275.1 of Meda fulgida. Classification (NCBI taxonomy): domain Eukaryota; kingdom Metazoa; phylum Chordata; class Actinopteri; order Cypriniformes; family Leuciscidae; genus Meda; species Meda fulgida. Next base: position 23,034,100 of record CM060634.1, on the reverse strand, counting down.
GGTCTATTTCTTCTTTGTTTATTACCTTTATTGTGGTTCATTTGATATAGAATAGGGGAAATTATAACACTAATGGAAATAATTGGTAACACTTTATTTTAAGGTGACGTATAGCACGTTATTACATGTACTTACTATAGCAATAATTGTAAATTATGCGTAATTACAAGTAACTAACCCTAACTCTAAACCTAACCCTAACCATAACTCTATAGTAGGCTACATGTTAATTAACATTAGGCTACTAAGTACTTATTTGAGTTAGTGCAATGTAAATACGTCACCTTAAAATAAAGTGTAAGATGACCTTAAAGACACCTTAAAATTGTGAATATAGAGTCAAATCATCTGAAACCTAGAGTTCAAATTTAAACATTCCAGAAATAAAACCGGAAATCTGCTTCCCGCCAGTAGGCGGTGAGGGTAAATGCATTGTTGGCGCGGCTCAAACAAATCTAATTAAATGTCAAATAGCCTGTTATTCTCACTCCTGGTCACGGGGGCCTGACCTTTTTGCACTTTACTTGACACCACTTTGGAAGATCGAGTTAGGGCGGGAGTAAAAGCGAAGGGAAGAGAGAGTGACTGAGATGGTGCGTTGAAGAAAGGATGGACCTTGTACACTTCAAATTACGCCACTGGCAGAGAGACAGCCCTCCTCATCTTTGGAATATTCCCATTCAGTCTGACGTCCTCCAACGCGCACTGACTGTGTTGATAGGCGAAGAACATGTGCTAATATATTCCGAAAGGCTGCCATTATGACTCCTTCCTATCCAAGTGGGCTTAAGACAGGGAGATAATAGATAGGGTTTTACCATATCTGCGTTCAATCACATTATTCCAACATTGACTGTCCTCGTTAATGCACATTAGTTTTTTTTTAATCCATCAAAAAGCCCTCAACCACACTTTCTTCTCTTATGTGAGAAGATTATCTGAGTTCAGTTGAAAGAAAAATGCCGTTGACATTCTGGTTATTATATTGGGTCTACTATGAGAATAATACCTAACACAATAATAACATACACATTCAATTAAATTACGACATTTCTAAGGGAGAAATATAAACAATGCTGAGTCAAACACTTTATTATTATGACACAATCATAAAGTGTGAACATCTTGTAACTTAAACGTGTTAAAATAGGTAAAGCTGGTGCATCTTTCATGCTTCTGTTTGGTGATGTAGCCTTGAATTCACCTCTGTCTCTGCTAGGCTACTCTCCCACTCTGTTTATTCACTCCAAATCGACGCGTGGCGTCACTGAGCCTTCTATTATGACGACTGCCCTATTAACAATGACAGCGCGTGAGGAGAGAGAGGGCAATGGTGATCCCTCCCAGAGTTCGTGCAGCACTCTCGAGCGCTCGCATCGCACAGCTCCTCGTCTGCGTTTGCTGCTCCAGACTGTCTTACCAATCTCCGAGAGATCTGGCTGTCTGCTCTCGTCTAACGGTTATGGACAGCACTAAGGACATGCTGATGCGCGCCGAGGGTGGTCAGGTTGGCGCACTCTCTGCCAAAACTGGCTCTAATTTAACGGAAGCTACCGGAGACCCCATGCGCAAGTTACCGGACAAACAGATCAACCAGAACAGACTAAGCCCAGTGCCTTATTCGAAAAACCCAGTGGATGACTCGACAAAGGGACACCGTAGCGCAAAGTACGGAGATGTGACACTTGTCAGCAAGCCCTCCGCGCCGGACAGAGACCTGTCAGACATTCCCAACAAAGAGGCCAGCAGCTCGGATGCGGAATCAGACCTCTATGAGGAAATAGATGTCAGCTGTACCCCAGAGAGCATGGATTACCCGAGTGGACAAGGTATAAAAAAAAAAAACACGGCTCATAGTATTTTTGTTTTATTTAGATTTATTTATTCACATTTTCTTCTCATGTTTGTAAATTGTCGCTGAGAGAGAATACACGCGAGCATATTATCACGTTTAATCCATCTGCCGTGTATAGCTCACTGCTTGTGAGCGAGTTAGATTGTCAGCTCCTGTAACGTTATTGCAATCTTTTTGAATTAACGAGTCAATTACAAGGCCACTGTGTATCTGGGGTGTTGTCTGGGCTTTAACAAGTTGTTAAGTCATCTTACACCAATCTCCAACATCTCATTAACTTTTTTTCATTTTTGTTTAGGAATGTTCTTTGAAAATACAATTGCATTTAACTATTCAGTAGGCTATAGCCTAATGTGTTCTTCTTACGAAATCTCCCAATTCACACTATTTCATACTATTAAACATTATTTATTTAAAGAAATAGTGCAAATATTAATGAAGGATACTGCTGTTTTTTTAAGTAGGCTATGCATATAATCAACAAATGATTCAAATAATTGTCCTCGAAAGTGCACAATTAATTCAAATAAAATGCAATATCAAAGCCGAGCATTTGTTTAGTCTATATTTTGAAAATAAATCATAATATGTCCAGAGATTGAGAGTGCAGGTTTTATTAGATTTTCTCTGGAGATTGATCAAAAAAAGATAATAAATACATGCAGTCGTAATCTCTGGAGCTGTTATGTTTTTTGTTGTTGTTGTTGTTGTTGTTGGTGGTGGTGGTGGTGGTGGTGGTGGTGTTTTTTTTGCGCTATCGTTTTTCCGAAATGATCCAGTAATATTAAAATAGGGAACTGAATTCAGACTGATCTTATATTTTTTCTGTGTTATCATGCAACCAAAAATCATTAGCAAGAGATAAAGTAGCCTATGAACTCCTTTAATTCATACATCCATTGCAAGGTTTCTGCTTACCGATTTATGTCCTAAAATCACTAATGTTTATGTTCTGTAAGGACTGGCGATTGGCTCGCCGAGCCACGGTAAAGAAGTCGGTGTGGACAACAAGATGGGCTCAGGCCCCGGTTCTCTTAACTATGCTTCTGACCAGATGAGAAGGTATCGAACAGCTTTCACGAGGGATCAGATTTCAAGACTGGAGAAAGAGTTTTACCGGGAAAATTACGTGTCCAGGCCGCGTAGGTGCGAGTTGGCGGCTGCCCTAAATTTACCGGAAACAACAATAAAGGTATTGCATTGCGCCACCGATTCTATATTGAAAAAAGTGAACTGATTGATAAGGCTACCAACGAGCAATGAGTACAAAAAACTATGCCAAGATTGCTCCAATCAATCAATGCGAGCAAGCTCATCAAACAATGAGAATGGTTTAAAATTACGATAAGAAATACAACGATCACAATTATATATGAAATATGCATTATACCTGTTATTTGCTTAATTATGGGAGCATTCCTCTTGGTTTATTTCTTATGCAAATTGGCTTTGCTTACATACATTAGGCCTCAGTCATTACTATTATTTTACACCTGCTTTTCTGCTTTTGGTTACAGGTTTGGTTTCAGAACCGTCGCATGAAGGACAAGAGACAGCGACTGGCAATGACTTGGCCGCATCCTGCCGACCCCGCCTTTTACACCTATATGATGAGCCATGCTGCAGCCACGGGCAGCCTACCCTATCCATTCCAATCTCACCTTCCTCTACCTTACTACTCTCCACTCAGCGGTGTGACTGCAGGTTCAGCCTCTGCTACCGGGAGTCCATTCTCGAATCCTCTGCGCTCGCTGGACAGCTTTCGGGTGCTTTCGCATCCATACCCGCGTCCTGAGCTACTGTGCGCCTTCAGACACCCATCACTGTACCCCAGCCCGGGTCACGGGCTTGGTCCTGGGGGAAGCCCCTGCTCTTGCCTTGCCTGTCACGCTGCCAGTCAATCAAACGGGCTCCCACATAGGTCCAGTAACGCAGACTTCTCGTGTTCGCCCACGACCAGGACTGAGGCCTTCCTCACGTTCTCGCCAGCAGTCATCAGCAAATCAACTTCTGTGTCTTTGGACCAGAGGGAGGAAGTGCCACTAACCAGATAAGACGACAGAAAGAGGCCATGGATTCTTCGGTTATCCGGATCAGCTTTGGGCACTTTGGCAGTATTTAACAAGTCAACGCATGAACTATTTCGAAACTGTGGATGTTTTCCAGTTAAGAAGCTATATGTTGTGCAGAGTCTTATTTTAACACTGTCAGGTCACGGACTTTTAAATAATCTTTGGAGAAATTAGATACTGATAACAGAGATATCATATTAATTCAAATACATTTTAAGTAGGCTACACCCTATACAAAAATGTGACAAAGGAGACAAGGAAATGTATTTGTAAAAAAATGACTGAAGGATAGCGCAAGAATCTATGATAATTTATACTCTTTCATAACCATAGAAACTGACCCACATGCAGTTTTTCACATTAAACCGATGTTTTTCATCTAGCTTTTTAACAAGGGGATTTGTTAACCGAGCATGGTTGGCTCATTATTCCTCATCCACGAACACCCGGTCCCGGTAGCACAAATGTGCAGATGCGAGGGAAATTAAGGAGTGATGTATTCGGAAGGGAGAAATTTTGAATGTTGAATTAATGATAATGCTGCACGCTCAGAGACTTGTCTGCCAAACCGGTAACAAGGCGCCAGGGGAGCGGATTAAGAAGCTCCATGCGAGGCTTGCTGGCTTGACGGGAGAACATGCGCTAGAGATCCATTGGACAATCACATGCGGCAAATTGGGGCGAGCCAGAGATGTCTGTCTTACCCGCATACCGTCAACTGAATACCACCCCGTACCGTCTCTTCCCGGCCTTGCTGTCGGCTTCACCTTCACTCTGAGACACACAATACAATACCATAAATATACACACAAGTAAAATGGCAAATCCCGCATAAATAACGCAAATATTTATGGGCATAATCAGATGGCATTATTTATTGATTTATTGACTATAATGTTTTTCCATTTATGTATTTTGAATTCAACTCTTGCATCAAGTTTTCTTTTATGTATAGTTACATTATTTTTTGCTCAGTTAGGTTGATTTCGGGTTGTGGAAAATGCGCGAAAAATGGGTCAGTAGTGTTCTGGTTAAATTGAATTTAATAATAAACTATTTCAAACGAAAAGTGACGAGTGACTAATGTTTATTCTTAAAACGTCAAATGTGTAATTTGGAAATATTTAATGTTAGTGATGGAACAGTGTAAGCAATAAGATACTTTATTCCAAGATTTGTAGAATTTATTTTATTCGCAAATGTATCTTTCTAGACTTTCTGAAAGACAAACAAGCGCCAAATCATAGATGTGAAGAATGAAGAGGAATGAAAACCGACAAGTAGCCTATATGACAATAGAAGTAGGACAGCAGCAATCTTAAATATGACACAAAGTATTGCTTTCAATCACCTTTATTCCTTGTATATGGCCTCTATTTTTTCATCTGAAACACTGAAATGATCTAATAGCTTGGACATAACTGAACATCTTTATCTGAACGAGCTGTTAAGTAGTCCCCGGGCCGGGCACCGTTAGTAAAAGCAATATCCCAGCGCTGATAATAGAAAGATTGGAATGGAATGTCTTGTGGAAATATTGGAATGCAGAAAGATCGATGATGGCTCCACCTTACCAATCAACTCACGTTAATTAGCTGAGGTGTGTGCGTAATTTTGGCTCCTGGAGCGGCAAATTGAAGCTTTCTTGACATAATAAAGAAGGTTGGATATTGTGTCTAACCATCACATGTCGAACTGCTTAAGCAATATTAAAAAAATAACAAAAGTGACTGCACTGTATCAGTATGCAGAATTAAAAACAAATAGACAAACTAAAATGCATTACAATTTTCAGAATTGCAGTCATGCATAGCTATTATTATTTTAAAAACAGAAAATAATAATCGTGTTTGTTTGTTTTTCAATTAACCGTGTAGCCTATGGGTTATATCATGTTCAGTCACTTTTAACTGGCTATATGTTTTAAAATAGTTATTTGAAAATATGTGTTTCCGTTTTGCTCTTTTCATCTAATATGTTACAAACAAAATGTCAACAATTACTTGTGATCGCTTGCCCAAACAATTTACCTCCTCCTCCCACTCTCGAGCCCCCACCAGAACGTCCTGGTTGCGCACGTGATTGATGGCCTTATTAGAAGCAGTTCTTGTAAGTGTGACCAAGTTGATTAAAATGCATATGTTTGGAATAATACGCCATTTAAACCAGAGCAGTTAACTCAAAGTCGGATTTATGTCCGCTTGTTACGTTAAATTACCAAAGGCAAAGGTAAGAAATGGCCAACGACTAAATTGACAATTAATAATAAAAGGAACAAAAATACCACATGGGGCTGATAGTTCACCATGTCTAATAAATTTCAGCATGTTTGATAGCCTACTCAAAATGTGACATTTTATGCGCGTAACCAACGCCGGTTTACCTGCACCAATTTTGTGGGATAAAATAAAGGCTTAATAATAATAAATAAATAAAAAATAAAACCTATGTCCGTTCATATAGTTATTTTAGGTCTTATACAAGTATAATTGCTTACGTTCAGCCCTCGGACTAATTAATCTGTTCTCTGATGTAACCTCGGCGCATGTCACCTCTCTGCATATCCATCATCTTAAAAATATAATAATGAATGAAAACAGTCAGATGATAATATTACGCACCAACACTACATCTATGAAAAAGAGAGTGTTGAAGATCATATGACTGTAATTGTAAGAATAAGATTTGACATCTCGTTTCCTTTGGAGCGACAATACTCCGTGGGTAGGGGCGTTCCCGCGCATCTGTCCGTTAAAGCGCATCTCAATGCGGAGACTGTTTAAAAGGCTGTTTACGTTCTAATTTACAGCAGGCAGAGCAAGGCGTGAATGGAACGCTCACTGCCTAATGATGATGAATGGGGAATTAATGCACAAGTGTACGGGACAATCTGAGCGTTCATCTGGTTAAATAGGCATCCAGTGGTATTAAGAAAGTAGAGGTCACATTAAATCAATCGGGTGTGTGAAAGTCATATTCCTCTGGCGTCTATCCGCCTTATTTACGGTGCACCGAAGACAGTGCTTCCAGGCTGAAGAAACAAAGCACCGTCAGTTGAGCCAAGAAAAATTGTCCGTTGTAATTTACTCAAAAGGGAGCAAGCATGATAAATACCGTTTGATTGTTGTAGACCTGTTCTGATTATTTATCGTAGCCTATATGTTATTGAAGTGCATGCCTTTATTTATAGTATTTCAGCACAGCTTATTCTGTTCATTTTTTTTCCAAGGCCAAGTTAGGCCTGAGATTGGCTTCTACTTCAGGTTTATAGCGTTGCTTAGCATATTACATTTCTAGAGGGAAGCTCATGTCTCAAACGCAGTCTTGATCAGCGGCTAACTCAAGAATCACATTTTGTTGGTCATACTAAGTCAAATTTGCAACCTCCTGAGAACATTTTCCAAAAATGAATTGTATCTTTCACAGCAAGATAATTTTAATAAGAAAGAAGAAAAAAAAATTAAAGGATGTCTTGAAGAATATTCAATGGATCTGCTTCATTTACTGTAAGAAATTATGGGTTGATCATTTTCCAAACCGTCTTCTTTACTCTCCTAGCCTCAGTTGAAATGTGGGTTATCTTGCAACGAAATAATAGTAAAAAACTAAATATTTCAGAAACATAACTGAATATTAGGCATTCAATACTGCTATTCAGTCCTTCAAATAACCCTCTGTTTATATGGATCTGTTATATTGGTAACAAAGCACTCAAGCGTAGATTCACACCATTAGTCACCTTGGAGAGCTCAAGGAAAATGTTGTAGAAACATAAAGGGCAGAAGGAGTTAAACATTCTGATTATTAATATCTGAATAAATATTATGATTTCAAACAATAGTGCTGTGGTATATGTTCACTATGGTGAAAAACACTTGTGCAATTTCATTTAATATCTTAGGTAATCATTAATAATTAATATCCCAAGCATTTCTTTGTTCTTTGCTTTTGCTCTACAAGGGAATGTAATTGCATTTTCTCTCAAGCTAGCATATGAGAAAATCATGTTGCTGAGGTGTTCTCCTTCCCTCAGAATGTAAATCCAAATCTTACTGAGCACCCAAATTATAATTTAAAACATTGGTTTTCAATGGGTTCTCCAGCATTGCACATTTTACATGCATACCTTAATTGACACACTTGATATTAGTTGAGGCTTCGAGACCTGAATTGGATGTGCCAGATAGGTGGAGATATCCAAAATGTGCAGTGCCAAGGTACTCCAGAACCAGAAGCCAAACCCTATATCTTACAACATCCTTAAATGGAAACAAGAATCCAGCAAGTAAACATTGTATATATAAAAAAATAAAAAAATAAAATTATTACATAATGGTAGACTGTTTTGGTGAACTTTAAAGCTGGGAGCAAAGTCATATTGGTAAAATATACACAATCAATTAAATTATTCAGTGCTGTATAAGAACACTATTGTTCAGTGTTTTGTCCATGGCATTTGTCAATGCACACTTAAGGATGTATGGTCAATTTAATCACAGAGAGTCATAAATAATATTTAGCTGAAACCTCAGGTCTCTCTCTCTCTCTCTCTCTCTCTCTCTCTCTCTCTCTCTCTCTCTCTCTCTCTCTCTCTCTCTCTCTCTCTCTCTCTCTCTCTCTCTCTCTCTTGTTCTATATAGATCTACTGTGTCCATCTCCAGTAGATGCAGTAGCAATAGTGGCTTTGTCCAGCTCTTCATTGCCTATACTGATGGATTCCCATATCAAAAGAGCGGCCGGTCGATGCCCCCACATTCTTCATTTACCAGTGAGTGAGAGAGAGACAGAGGCCAAGCAATGTGTTTAACCCGGTCAATGCTCAGAGCTGAGATGGAGCCAGAACCTCTCCAGCTGGAAAAGTGGACATATTCCATGTATATCTAGCAAACCTCAGTTTAGTAGGGCTGGACGATATGGTTTTTCCACATCATTCAATAAAGATATTTATCACAATATTCATTTACCATTAATGGGGAAGTTGTGTAAATGCTTTCCACATATTTGTTTGACCTTGAGAATGAATGTAAACACATAAACTTCACATAAACAGTCCACATTATATACCTATAAATTTAAGGCCCCATGAAATCCATTTTATTTTCCCCAAATTCTGTGTTTTCCATTTTTTTTGGGGGGGGGGGGGGGGGGGTCCCATTGTATATGATTTAATAAAAATGTATTAATTATTTTTTGTCAAATAAGATATGTGCAACATAACTGTATACATTTAAAATGTATGAAAAATATCCTGGTTGTATAATATTCCTAAGAAATAATAATTTAATGTAATAACAATAAACATTTTAGTGTGAAATTACTGTTTAATTCAAATTGCATCACAGTAATTTCACAGTAGGACTTTTCTTGTATCTTACTGCACTAAAAAAGTAAAGAAAAACATGATTTTACTGTGAATTTACTGTGAGTTTGGAAAACACACAACTCTATACACACAACTCTATTTATTCTAAACAAACAACATCATGTATTTCTACAATGCATATGTACTATGAAGGTACCCAGCATGTAGTGCGGCATGAATAGATGCTGTGGAGTTTCTTGATTCTTGTTGGTTTATGCTGAATTTATTTTTGCTTCGCTTTTAGCAGTTTTTGTTGTTGGTAGATTTGGTAATGTTGGTTTATGTTGTATAAGTGTTTTCATTATTTGTTGAGTGTCACCATTGTTGTGTTTTGTATGTTAAGGTTTGAATTCTGTGCATCATTAGATGATGTTTTAAAATGATGTCCTCTTCATTTTTCTTCATTATTGTGAAAGATCATTTAACAGTTATGAATTTGAAAAAAGTAATTGGTAAATCTTCATGCTTAAATAATCCTTAAACAAAATCTCCATATTCTTGATAAGAATAGTTAGACTAAACTATTTCATATTCTAGCTTGTCATCCTTCTAACTATTTTTTTTTTATTGGTCACATTTCTGACTTGGCTATACAGAAATTTGAATATGAATACAGAGGGTTTCAAGATCAAGCCAATGGAACCCTACTCACCATTATGGTAACTTCAAAACAATTACAGTGGTAATCACATTTATTACACTGGCATGGTTAAAGACAACATTATAATTTGAACTCACAGTAAAACAAGAGCAGTAAGTTACTGTGATATCAGCATCATTCTGCAGTTTATTCACAGTAATTTGTAAGAAAATGATCCAGCATGCATTGATTTCACAGTACATATCTGACTACAGTAATTTATTGTAAAACAATTCTCTTACAGTAGTGATACATATCTATACAATACAGTAGTGATATATATCTGTCATCATTTGATAAAGTTAAACTTTTTTTTGACAGTTCGTCATGAAGATCTTCCAGTTTTAGTTTCAGTTTCAGTGATTATTTGACGCTTGTTTTTTTCTCGGTGAAAAGCCTCTGTGACTCTATAAGCAGCTCTGGAGATCATCGTGTGTTGACATGAGACTGAAAACACTAGAGTGAGTTTGTGTATCACACGAATCCGCACTGTTCATTCACGCAGAAGCACATATTAGAGAATTGCACTGACTGAATTTTGTATCGATAATTTCTGCTGTGTGATAATCTGTTAGATTATATCGAGTACAAATATCCAGAGCTTATTGTTGTTGACGTAAATTTGATCGCAATATCGATATGAGCACTAATATGTAGCTTCTAAATACAAAATCCACAAAAAGGAATTATGAGTATATGGTACTTTAACATTTTGGGCTCAGGATGTAGAAGATCAGTGGTCCACTGTGATGGTATGATAGTATGATGGTTCACTTCACCTTCCAAGCAGCTTATGGATGTAATGTAATTCTGGATCCAGAGGCACGCGAGTTATGAGAAAACGTCATCAAATGTCAAAACAATCTTATTAGATAAAATATGGAATTCAAATTGAATTATTTATACAGATATTTTTAAGCCACAGCTATATTTAATTTGAATCTTTATTTTTAAAAGAAAGCATACACATAAGGAGCACACGGTTCATATTATTTAGTCACCTTGGTGACTTGGTTGAGGAAATCTTACAGTCCAAATAAACTGCACAAATGGAATGGGATTAAGATGCTTTAAAAACTGTTATTTGGATGAGTTGGACTTGTAAGTGCACACTGGTTAAGTCATTAATAATTATGAAGACAGAAATAGTAAAACATTTTCATTTTAAAATAAACCCTTTTTATTTGAGGCTCCAAGGACAATTAATACAACCACGAAAATCATTCAGTGCCATCAACAATATAAAATCAATAGTCAAGGTCATGGTTGTCTGTTTTTTCATCTAGTAACTCCACCCCTTTCTTATGTCTCTGCACTAGTCGGCTAACACAAATAAATTGAATGGTGTGAACCCACATATCTATTGAAACAAAAGTACATTGCAAACATCCACCTGACCGGTTTTGTGTTAAGTTATAATTAGGTTTTAATAAGGAGAGATCTATTCAAGTACATGAGTTCAGTTTATTATATTCTTATGTTTTATTTATAAAATTACTTTTCTGAAATTCCTGTTTTTAACAAAAAAAATGAATCACAGTTCAAAAAGATTATACCTACAACAACTGAACTGTGATCACAATTAAGAATATGTGTAAATATCCTATTGCTTTCACGTTCATGTACATTGGTAAGTGCTGCTAAAGTTACTCCCCAATTTATTTTTTTCACACAGCTGCAAGAGTGAAGCACAGATGAAGTGCGCCCAAATCTTGCGATATTGTCTAAAATAATTTAATAAGCACTTTGTTTTATGGGAGTGAGTTATTGTTTTATGATGACTCAGGGAGCCAATGGCTTTGCAGTGCTCTCCAGCTCGATCCACACCTCGTTTTATTTTACAGCACTATGCTTTATTACTCGGCAACCATGCCGCCGAGCTACACGGCAACCATGCCAAACCCTGAGTTTTCCCATCCGTTCTCTATCTGAGAAATCTATAGCATAGTGAAACATCAAAATAACTTGATGCATGCTGAAGAACATCAATGTATACCGTATATTGTAAAAATATACAGCAATGAATGTTCTCAAAAACAAAGCTTGTGAGTATTTATACTCTTCTGGCAATTGCTAATAAAGATGAATATTCTTCCTAAACTTTTAGAAAGTACGATAAGAAGTGGTGAATAGAGTACTGTTCTAAGTGTGTATGTGAGTACTGTATGCGTGTGATGCCGTAACCCTGGGAACAAGTGATGTGTTTTCATTACAGCCCTCTGGCCCTTTTACTTGTGTCCGATATGCTCCAACCCCCAACCCCCAAAAGGCAACAGCACAAGGCGCGCACACTGACAGGAGAATCATTGGCGCATGACAGGGGTGTCCTGGTTTTCCCTCTCTACACGCAATGCTGCTGTTAAAGATTCAAGACATGAGCTATGTGCATTGACTAAGCAGCTTGCTCAAGCTTTCATTAGATTAAACTATACTTATTATAGTATATACACTTTTTCTTCATAATTAGATGAAATCAAGCAAGAATTACAGATTTCAGCAAGCAGCATAACATTGTCATTTTCACATGGACAGCCCTGTGTCACATTGAAAACATAAGAACTATGTTGAATTGAATTCAACTGGCCACACTCCACATAAAGTTCACATTTCAGTTGGAATGAAAGGAAGAGGAATTTGACTAAATTGCAATTCAAATTCACACATGTAATGCATTCTGCTAAAATATTCCAATGCACCCCATGGTAAAAAAATAAAATAAAAAAATATATATATATTAACTAAATGCAAATTTCTATGTGACACTCAAACAAGGGTTTTAAAGTTTACCGTGACAATCTTCACTTTAAAAAATACAGTTTTGAATTTCTTTCTAACTTAATTCATTTTAATTCTACTCATCAAACTTGAATTGAATTTCCACATGCTGTTTGTAAAATTCAAATTCAGGAATTTCAATTTAATTTAACTGGCTTTCTAGATAGTCCACAACCCTTAATGATACAATAGTTTTAGCAGCATTTATTCTTATATCAGCATGACGATAACTTTCTGAAGTAAATCTTTGCCAGTTATGGCGGTGACAAGACTTACATGCCATACATATATGCTATTTCAGTGACACTATGAAAGAATGTGATGGAGATCAAGACCACAAGTGCACATAAAGTGTACCATTTGGGACAGGGCCTGACTTCAGTGTGCGTTACAAAACTCAAGTTCGAATGGAATAAGAATAGATTTTTTGAAAAGAAAGAAGAATAGGAAAGAAGGGATGAAAGAAAAAGGGATGGAAGCACAGAAGGTGGATCTTAGTTTCCATCTTTAATGGACAACTTTAAAGATAACTCATTGTTTGTGTTTGAGCCACTCACTTTAGAGTAGGAGTCAAGCACATTAAATCATGCACATACAAACTTCAACACACACACTGGCGTCTCTGTGTTGTGACTCATTCAGAGGAAATGCACGGCTTTAAGTTCGACCAGATCAAGTATGTTGAAGATAGCAGAACCCCAGCGTAACCTGTATGCGTGTTTGGTTTTTATGGTGATGTTCTGTTTGTGCTAGTTGTCTGTAGCCAAGCTGAACAAGCTCTTAACTCTGAACAGGTTAATGGAACTTTTATGGGTCTCACTCACAATCAGTTGACCTCTTGAATTTCCCTCTGTCTATTTTACTCTCTCTCTCTCTATTCTGTCTCTTTCACCTAATGGAAAATGTTGTTACAAAACCTGCAAGATCATCCCCTTTCAAATAATACATCCAGGGTCAGTTTTACAGACAGACACACCACATACTGCAAGTAGATTTACAGTTCCCTTACATGCACAAAATTCATAAATGACAGAAAGTAATACTTCGAACAATAAGGTATATGGGTATTAATGGCTGACCTCCACTTTGATGGATTTTGCAGATTTTGAAAGTGTCAACGGCATTAGATTTATCAGCGACAGCTAAAAAAAAACCCTACTGAATATGAGCTCCCAACTCTCTTTCTCTCACCATTTCACTCTATTCTCATTCCCTGTTCTCTAAATGCCCTGTCCAGTACTCAGACACACACTCACTCACACACATACACACAGGTGATAAAGGTGGGTGAGAGATAGCCTTGTAAAAGTCTTATCTTATCACAGTCACTTTTATTCATGTCCATCATCAGAGTGTCAATAGTAATCATGGACCAATCAGAAACAGTGTGATGGAGCTCCAACCATGAAAGGACACACACACACACACACACACACACACACACACACACACACACACACACACACGTTAGCACACACAAATTCAAAGCACGTTCTCTGGAATACATTTAATATACATTAAGAGTATGCTTGTCATGGCTTTGAAAATGATAATTGAACGCAATAAGGCTAAAATGGTAACTTAGCATATAAAGTTACTGTGTGATTTGAACACATACACACCCATCCTCTCCTCACTTCATAAAAGAAATCAATATGGGCTGCCTTAGGTTGTATGTCTTTCTTTCTCTCCTCCTCCTTCTTCTCATTTCCCTCGTATCATTCTTTTCTCTTCTCTTGAAATTTATGCGCACTGATAAGTAGTAACTCCTGCACAGTAGAAATGATGATGATGTGAAATAAAATACAGCTATGCTGCCTCGCTTCTCTCTATGCTGCAGACTAGACATGAATCTTAAAAGATAATAATCAATATTGATTTTTAGTGAGTGAGAGGGAATGAAAGGGGGAAATAAAAGAGGAGAGAAAAGGAGAAGGATGCATGGAGAGGTAGAAAAGGAAAAATAAGTGTGCTTGTTGGGGTGGTAAAGGAGGGTGAGAGAAAGAGAGAGAGAGGGTTGAATGGACTCCTCTCCATTTGAAGCTTGACAGAATCAATGAGCTTTAGAGGATAGATAGAGCCTCAATGTGCTCTGTTAAAGAGTTGTGTGTGTGTGTGTGTGTGTGTGTGTGTGTGTGTGTGTGTGTGTGTGTGTGTATGTGTGTGTGTGTGTGTGTGTGTGTGTGTGTGTGTGTGTGTGTGTGTGTGTGTGTGTGTGTGTGTGTGTGTGTGTGTGTGTGTGTGTGTGTGTGTGTGTGTGTGTGTCAGTCCGCTTAGTTTGTGCCATTAGTGGACCGCCATATAGTTAAATGAAACTCATGCTGTAGGCTCAAAGCAGAAGTAAAAAAAGCCTTATTTGTAATCCTTATCTCTCATTTATGTAAGTTTATGTATATGTTTTTACGTGAAATTAAGTTGCTTTTTTACGTTTGCAGGGTAATCCGTTCACACTAACAGGAATTTGCTTCCTAAAGCTATATCTGGTTACATGGACCACCGTCATCTCAGGAGAGAATTCTGTAAACTGTATGTAAATGAGCAATAACACAATGCAAAGACCAATGGGAGTGCAGACAGTGATTCAACGCATTTCAATACAGAGACAGAGGACCTCTTAAATCAACAGAGTGAATTCGGAATGTACAGATTTCTGCTTAAGTTGTGTATTTTCAATTACAGTGTTAGACAGGTTTTTTAGGTTGCAGTGGCTTTAAAACATACGTAAACATGCTTTATGCATTTAAAATGAGTAACAGCCCCGCTAGAAATTTCACGTTGCCAGAACGTTCTCAAAACATCCCTACTGGTGTCAAGGACGCCTGGTTGCCTGGTATCTTTCCCAGAAGTCCCTTAAAGGGTTTGGGGACGTTATTTGGCGGACCTTCAGGGAACATTCAGGATGTTCTCGGAACGTTAGGGGACCATATTTTATTTGGAAATTTGATGTTTCCAGAACTTTCTCAGAACGTTCCCGTTGTTGTCAAGGATGCCGCTTGGTGTCGTTCCCTAAATGTTCAGAGACAGTCACGATGTGGAGTTCTTTTAAGGTTTGAAATAATAGTCAGGGGTCATTCAGGACGTCCTGGGAATGTTTAGGGGATTACTATAGGATGCTCCATCTAGTTCTCTTGACTGCATTCCCATAACGTTTGCAGGACCTTTAGGGGACCAACCTAGAATGTTATTTTTTGGTCCTATTTAGGTCCTTTCATCACGTTTACTGAATATTTTCAGAACCTTTAGTAACATTACAGGAACCTTTAGGGGACCAAACTAAAATGTTACTGAAGCACTACTTTCACACTGGTTCTTAATCAGACATCACGCTTGACACATTCAAAGAAATACAAAGCAGGAATCCATCATTCATTTACATATGTGAACAAAAACAGATTATAAATAAATATTAAATGTGGTCATGCATTGGAAGGGTTGGGGAGAGAGAGAAATTGTGTTGTTTTTTTATGTGAACTTTGCATTTCACCTATAGGTGAAATGGGTGTTTCCAAATCGACATTTCCAAATGGGTCAGGAAGATATGTTGCAGGGTAGTCCCGAATGAAAAGTCTCCATCTGACTAACATGGAAACGTATGGGAACGTTCTGTTAACGTCCCAAATGTCCTCTTTGTAGCGTTGGTATGTGACCATAAAATGGACCAAAATGGTACATCCCCCTAAAGTCAAAAGGAACATTGAACTGCAGCACTTTCATAACCAAAAGAGGACGTTTTAGGAACGTAGTGCAAGGTCACGAGAACGTCCCCTCCTACGCGGGAGCATACTCACTCACTGTGGGTTTACTGGCAAGTTCAAAATAGCTTCTAACTACACTTTCTCAGAGTTCTATGTCAGTTTAACTCATCGTAACTTAAACACCAAATTGACAATATTACACTTCTGGTGTAGTAAAAAGTATCCTACAGCCTTTTTACCTTAGCGTAACTGGGTGGGGCAGGTTTCTGTATACCGAAACATTGTTGAGGTGTAAATGTGGGTAACCCCCAATATCAAGCACCGCTCTGTTTTTTGTTAGGATTACAAAAAGTTATGAAAGTTAAATTGTTCAGGCTGGTCTGACTCAACAGCTCTTGTCAATGTCAAAATGATTGAGATAGCCAATCAAAGAAGGCGGGCCTTGCTGTTCACAGAAGTGGATTGAGAATTCCAACATGCCGCTTTATTTTTAATGGTGGAAGAGTGCAAGAAATAAGAGGCTTATATATTACACCTTTGTCACAGTATATTCACAAGTTCACACTTACAAATAATCACATAAAGTAAAATGCCTATTAACGTGCTGTCCGAGGAGAGGGCTCCGAGCTCTGTATTATGGCCCGAACCCAGAGTACTCCCCCCGTATTTCTGGTTAGGAAAGTAACCAGGCAAGTGTGAGGAGACGTGGTGGTGGAGGGATGCTGAAAACTGTCGAGGAACATAGGTGAGTCGACTGTGTATATATATATAGGCCTCCACTTATTTTGCTGATTGGGTAGACATGTTGATTAGGCTACTGATTGTTGGAATGTCATGATGATTGGAATGATTTGATGATTGGATACATAATTTGAATGTGTTCCTCCCAACCTTTGTTAATAAAACACAATTTAATGACTACAATTACAGTTTACCATATATAGTAAAGATTACCTGATCCTGGATTGCAAAAACATGGGATTTCCATATCCAGATCACTTTTTTCAGATTAAACGTTTTTGAAAAACGATAGGAAATTTGATCGCAAAAACGATTTCGGAATAATAAATGTTGTGCTTTGCAAAGTTTGCTGCTTCGGTTTTTGTAGATTATTTTTTCATGTTTTTATGGTATACTGGAAAACAGTTATGAGTATTTCATAACTTTTAAAGACTTTTATTGGCAAAAACATTCAATATGCAAAGAGTCAATCTTTACACTGTTGTTGACCCTACTTCACAACCTCCAATAACCAATTTTTCTCTGGCATGCTGGATATCAGCTTCTGGGCCAAATCCTGACCGATGCAGAGCCTTATTAAAGCTTGGAGTTGGTCATAACTTGTGGGTTTTGGCTTGTCCACTTGCCTTTTGTGGATTGACCACAGGTTCTCTATGGGATTAAGATCTGGGGAATTGCTTGGCCAGCTATCCAAAATTTAAATGTAATGTAATGTGATCTCTGAGCCAATTCATTATTACTCTTGCCTTGCGACAAGGTGCTCCATCATGCTGGAAAATGCGCTGATCATCACCAAGGTGCTCTTGGATAGTTGGGAGAAGTTGCTCTGGCAGGACGTTTTGATACCATTCTCAAGTCATTGTGGTGGTTTTGGGAAGAACTGGGAGAGAGCACACTCCCTTGGATGAAAAGCAACCCCACACATGGATGGTCTCAGGATGCTTCACTCTTCAATTGATTTTCCAGATGTCCCAAACAGAAAATAACTTTAGTCTGCTGTCAAATCCTTATACTTCCTGCAGAATTCCAGTCTGTGGGAAGTACTGTTTTGTGGCTTTTTTGCTGCCCTGCTTGACTATGTGTGCAGATGCACTCGAAACCACCTGCTGCCAATATTGAGCAAGCTCTGCACTGGTGATGACATGATTCTGTAGCGGACTCTTCAGGAGGAGACAGTCCTGGTGCTTGCTGGACTCTCTGGGACTTCCTAAAGCTTTTCTCACTGCAGTTGAACCTCTCTCCTTGAAGATATTGATGATCCGGTAAATTGTTCTTTCATATGCAATTATTGGCAGCAATTTCCTAGCACGTGAGGCCATTTTGATGTAAAGTAATGAAGGCTGCTCGTCTCTCTTTGGTGTGAACCATCGCTAAAACAAGAACACAAGGATTGGAAGGACTTCTTCCCTCCTTTTATTGGTGCAAGGGCCAGAAAACACTGAAATTTGGGTTTTTGTGATAAAGTTCATATTTTTGCCCAATGAAGCTCTTTGCAATTACTGAAGCTGATTAAAATAGATATTCAAGAAATATCTTTAATATCTGGTCTTCAATGTGGATATTGAAGAAAAGTTCTTGTCTGATCACAAGCTTATTATTTTCAACATTTCAAAGTTCTTTCTTGTCCTCTATTAGACCATGTGTCTATAGGTCAGCACATTCTCTCTTTTAACACACTTGCAGCTGGAAAATTCTCATTACTTCTTCCCATCACTTATGTAATAAAGTCATCCTATCTTAATGTACATTTTGATGAGTGAGCATGTTCAATATGGTGGGTTCTAATATTCTGGATGTTGTTGCCCCTTTTAAATTGAAGAGATCAAAAAGTTGAGTACAACCTCGGCTCAATAATGAAACTCGTGTTATTTCAGGAAGGCGGAAAAGAAATAAACGAGGTACAGTCTCTTATGAATAACATGCCGTTAAGACTGCAAAAGCAAAATATATTTCAGATCATATCAAGAAATATCCATAGTCAAAATACTACTCAATCTATTTCCTGATCCTACTCCCACAGTTTGTGAAAATTGTTTCATGTTTTAATGGATAAAATTGAAGGAATAAGATTGTGTATTTTTCTCCTGTATCTCACAGTAATTTGGTGTAAATTCTCCAACATTTGAAGCACACTTTGTTCTCATAGTTGTTTCTTCCCACTTTTTACTGACATTATTTGCCCCAGATTATTATCAGTAATTAACAGGTGTTTGGAAGGTCAATGGAACAGTTCCATCTTATTTTCAACATGCTACACTCTTAAAAATAAAGGTACTTTATTGCCATTAATGGTTCCATGAAGAACCTTTAACTTCCATGGAACCTTTATGTTCCACAAAAGGTTCTTTATAGTGGAAATATTCTTTAGATTGTGCAAATGTTCTTCAGAAAAAATATATAGTTATTTTAAGAGCTGTTCACTAAAAGAATCTTTGTGGAACCCAAAATTGTTCTTCACTGTGAAAAAAAAAAACCCTTTTGGAACTTTCTTTTTTGCAGCCACTACATGTTTTATTCGCTTTAGCACTATTTTCACAAGTAATGCGCACATTTTCAAAACTCTACAAAAACCAAACTGATCAAACGTGTAACACAGCTAGTCATTCTTTGAAAACCTGATCTCATTCTTCAGTTATATATCTTTTCAGTCCACATAACCATTGTTTCAAAATGATCTTTAAATGATCTTCTTAAAATGTATTACTTTTAACAATCAGTTCATGCAATAGCACACTATGTAGGATAAATATTTCAAATCACCCATGTATCTGAATTAATTACAGTAATACAGGCAAAAAATGCCACATTAGAAAATGCACTTACATTGGCTAACTTGCGTAATTGACAAAATCCATGTTTTATAATAAATCCATAATAGTATCCAGTCTTATCAAAAGTTATGATGAAGGTACTCTATCAAAAATTGGTCTTTAACTGTTTTTAAATGTAAACTGTAAAATATTGATAAAAAAAATGCTATATGGAAAAAAAACGGTTAATAGGTGAACAGTAAAGTTCCCGTATGCAGGGGGAAAACTGTAAAAGATCTACAGCTTTCTATTTTACAGCTTTCTTAAATGTTAAAGTACTGGCATTTTGGATAAATATCAGTTTGGCTTTACTCTGCATTGCTCCAATTTTTTTAACAACTTATTTCTGTAAATTCTAGGGCTAGTTGCACTGCTAAGATATAGATCTTACAAACTATAGTCATCAATTTTTATTTCTTTAAGACTGTTCATAACTTTCCAGTTAAGTCAGTTAGCCTTAAAAACGTAGATTGGTCTAATTTGATACCGATAAGTAAAACCGATTACCCCTAACCAACTGCTAGTTGGTCATACTAGTTCTTAAGACGCAGTCTTGAAATAATGGCTATGTTTATAAAACTTTTTTTTATCGGTAGTCCCTTTACCAGATGTTATTAGGCCTAAGGGTCAAACATTACAACAATAATAGAACTAGAACTTGTAAACAGCTCTGTAAAATACAATTAAACATATTATACAAAAAGACTATATATATATATATACAGTCGTGCTCAGAATTAATGGTACCCCTGGTAAATATGATGAAAAATGGCTGTAAAAAATAATTCTGCATCATTTATCCTTTTGATATTTCATTCAAAAAATTGGCAAAAATCGAACCTTTCATTGAAGTAAAATAATTGAAAGTGGGGGGGAAATCACATTATAAAATAAATGTTTTTCTCCAAAACAAGTTGGCCACAATTATTGGTACCCCTAGAATTGTTTACCAGTAAAATATCTCTGAAGTATATTCCCATTCATATTTACCTTTTTTTTTTGCACACCAGGGTGACTAGGAACATGAAATTGTCCAGCCATGACTTCTTGTTTTACAGGAGTTTAAATATGAGGAAACACGAAGGCCAAATTCCCTTAATCATCCATTACAATGAATAAAACCAAAGAATATAGTTCTGATGTGCATCAAAAGATTGTTGAGCATCACAAAATAGAAAGTGGCTGTAAGAAAATAGCTAAAGCATTGAAAATCCCCATTTTGACCATCAGGGCAATAATTAAGCACTTCCAATCAACTAAAGATGTTACAAATCTGCCAGGAAGTGGACGTGTGTCTATATTGTCTTAATGCATGGTGAGGCGGAAAGTTTGAGTGGCCAAAGACTCTTCAAGGATCACAGATGGAGAATTGCAGAGATTAGTTGAGTCTTGGGTTCAGAAAGCCTATTAAAAAAAAATTAAACAACCCCTACATCACCACATGTTGTTTGGGAGGTTTTCAAGAAAAATCCTCCTTGCTCATCCAGAAACAAACCCCAGCAAACTCAGTTGTCAGACATGACTGGACCTTCAAACAGCACAGGGTTCTGTGGTCAGATGAAACTAAAAAATAGCTTTTTGGCAGCAAACATGCAAGATGGGTTTGGTGCACACAAGGATAAAAAGTACCCCATGTGTACAATTTAATATACCATCTTTAATGTTGTGGTCATATTTTTCTGCTGGAGGTCCTGGACTTCTTGTTCAGATACATGCATGGCATCGTGGATTCTATCAAATACCAACAGATAAAAAAATCTAAACCTGACAGCCTCTGCTAGAAATCGTATAATGGGCCGTGGTTGGATCTTCCATCAGGACAACGATCCAAAACAAACATCAAAATCAACACAAAAATGTGTTAAGTAGCACAAAATGAAGCTTCTGCCATGACCGTCCCAGACCTGATGAGTGGAGTGAACTGAAGAGAAGAAGCACCAACATGGATCTGGGAATCTGAAGGATCTGGAGAGATTCTGTAAGAATGGTCTCTGATCTCTTGTCAGGTGTTCTCCAAACTCATCAGGCATCATAGGATAAAACTCAGAGCTGTTATCTTGGCAAAAGGAGATTGCAAAAAGTATTTAATAAAAGGGTACCAATAATTGTGGCCTACGTGTTTTGGAGATAAACATTTATTTCATAATGTGATTTCCCCCCCACTTTCTATTCTTTTACTTCAATGAAAGTTTAGATTTTTGCCAATATTTTGAATGGAAGATCAAAGGGATAAATGATGCAGATTTACTTTTTACAGCCATTTTTCATCATATTTATCAGGGGTACCATTAATTCTGAGCACGACTGTATATATATATATATACACACAACAAAAAAGAAAGATACAAAAAGACATTGATATAAATTAAATATTATTATGAAATTATTATTATTATTAATAATAATAATAGAGGAAGCAGCATTGATGTTCACATTGTTGATTATGAAGAAGCCATTTCTTAAAATGATGCTTAAATGAGTTAAATGATGATCTCTAATTTAGTGTGGTACAGGATTCCACTGATGGGATGCTCTGAATGAAAAAACAGCTTGTTTTATGGAATTATACAATCCGATCTAATTGCACCTCTTGTTACTCTATTTTCAGTAGATTTAAATTGAATAAAATCAGCCAGAGGAGGAGCCAAACCAAGCATAATCTTATGAACTAAACAAATATTTTTAAAGTTAATTAGATTTTCCCAGCTAAAGTTATACTTGTTTAAAATGTGACTAAATTGTTTTTTTTTTATCTAAAATGTTAAGTGCTTGTTTGTATAATAACTCCAATGGTTTTAGAACTATCAAATGTGTATTAGACCAGCTTGTCAAACAATATGTGACATTAGAAAGAATCATGGATTGAAAATATATCTTTGCAGCCTCATTTGACAAAAAATTTCTAATAAACCTAAAATAAACCAAGTTAAATTGAACCTTTTTGCAAACCTTTTTTATGTGGGATTTGAAACCGAGACAGGAGTCCAGATGTACCCATAGATATTTACATTCTGAAACTACCTGTAATCTCTCTCCTGAAATAAAAAATATCCTGCTCAACTTCTTTCCAACCTCTTCTGCATTTTTACCATGGGTGAAGATGACTGTAGGATACATTAGGATATTACATTGTTGACACACCATGGGTAATGCTAAACCGAACTGGGCCAAGTATGGACCCTTGTGGATCCACAAAAATTATACATTTTTACTAACTGAGAACGGGAAGAAAGGTAAGATTTGATCAAATTTACAAAATGTATTGAAAAATTTTAATTAAGTAGTTTATGCAAACGATTATTATGGTTTAGAATATCAAATCGTCCCCTTCCTAAAATAATTACCCAAGTCATTTTCAAATGACTTATTTTAGCAATTATTTTAAGAAGGTGATGAAATGCTTAATTAAATCAAGAAATCAAGAAATACACAGGCCCTACCACACCTTTATCCATTAATGCTTTTACCTTTTTACATGTTGCAGTTTCTGTTGAGTGATTTACCCTAAAACCAAACTGCATCGGATGTAATTGGAAAGAACTATTATTAAGATCATCAATAATTTGTTTGGCTACCAGTTTTTCAAAAACCTTTAATATTATAGGGAGGACACTGGTGGGCCTATAATTACAAGTTAAACAACGGTCGCCTTCCTTAAATATAGAAGCCACAACCGCTGGTTTTCAAGAATTAGGGAATATCCCTTGATCTAATGAACCATTAATGATAGTGTTAGAAGGTTAACTATGGAAGAACTCATTTGTTTCAGTAAAAGTGTGTCCATACCGTAAATATCCTTAGCCCTTGAGGACTTCACTCTGTTTTGACAAACAAATCAATGCTGAAGCTTTTCTATATCGACTCTTATTATCTATCAAATATAGCTAAAACGAAGTCATTCCGATTATGGTAATGCATACCTGGGTGTTTCAATGCCTTCGCCGTCACATCTCCAGCTTGTTCAAAATGCTTTGACTTTAACGAAGAAAAGGGAACATATTTCGCCAGTGCTGGCCTCTCTTCGCTGGCTTCCAGTCAAATAGTGACCACTTTAAAATGTTGTAGTTTCTTTAAGGACCTGCACAGTTTGGCTGCTCAATACATTTTTGATCCTATTTCATACCATCATACATCTACACAACCTTGATCATCCAATAGCTTACAGGTGAGTGTTGCAGGACACCTCTCAAACTGAAAGGTGGTCTTACCTTTTCGTGCCTGATGGTTTTACATTGCTTCTTAAAAGTCATTTATTTCTCATCGCATTTAGTAATAAACAGGTATATCTTGCAATTTTTTGGACTGTTTTGTATTTGTTTTAATGTTATTTGTTTAAACTTTGTACAGCACTTTGGCCAAGAGCTGTTGTTTTTAAAATGTGCTTTATTAATAAATGTGACTGACTGATGGATCACTCTGCAGAATTATCTAGAAACAATCTGAATCAACACACAAAAATGGAAGCAGCAAGCTTTGCGAATCAACAAACTTGTTTCACTGCCACTACTTTTGGCCATGGTAGAAGTACAGCACACTTTTTTTTTATTTCAAAAGATTAAATGAAAAATCTATTTTCATGATGTGACACCAGCAATCTTTTGACCCCATTCTTATTTTATTTTGATATTTCATTTTTACTTGGATGTACATCGCAATACGGAAGAAAAGAATCACCGCCATTACCTCACGACTTCAGGCATGGTTCTGTTGTGACAACTTGCGCCACTTAGTGTGAAAACTTCTCTGGATATTTGGCCATGTTTTCTGTTCTCATGTACTTTGCTTTCACTGTCTGGTCCGTCTCACCTTTCATCCAGTCAAGAGTTTGACTCGTATTGTATTTACACTTCATGCATACAATGCAGAAATATAAATTCTGCATCAGATATTACAAATACAATATAGAAGCACAGAATTTCCATTGTGTGAATGTTTGTTAAAAAATTACTTGTAAGCTAATAATAACAAGAAAAAGGAAAAAGCATTGTGCATGTGTTGTGTGTGTGTGTTAGAAAGGCAGTGAGAGGGCAACCCCATGTCCATTTATTATCTTTACCCTCTGAAAGCCACAGGAACTCACTGGCCTTTTCTATTCCAATCAAACCAATTCTATCTATATTTACTCCATCTGCCCAGCCCAATGCTTCATTGAGCTGTATGTGTGCGTGTGTAAGTGTGTGCAGCAGCTTTAATGGCACAGGGTCTCGCTGATAGATGAAGATTTAGCTCAGTGGATGAGAGCGCCAGATTAGTGATGACATTGCGACAGCGCTATCCCATCATTCCCTGTCCAGCACCGTATCCCAGAAGCCCCTGGCCAGTTCCACCCCATCGAGAGGGCATGATGGGGTGATGAATGATTGGAGCTGTGGGAAAGGGAGGGAAAACGATACACTGTGACCACCTTTGTCCTCCGTATCTTTTCTCTCCGTTATTCAAAACACACACACACTCGCTTTTGTATAGGCGCAAACACACACACACACACACGCACAGTTAAAAGCTTTTCACTGGCTATCCCTGCTGAAAAACAATGTCTAATTCCTGGGTCCATTATCCACAGGCTCCTCCCATCTCTAAATGAGCCAATTATGGGTGTTTATGTGTTTGTGTTGCTGTGATGAGGCTGAGTTGGCCGAGAAACACTGCAAAGCTGAACAGCTAATCAATGGTGCTTTAGTGCTAAATCACTTTCTCTCTCTTGCACACATTTTTCTACCATCTTTTCAACACCAACTCCCCCTCTCAGTCTCTCTATCTCTTGCCTTCTTACCTCGTTCAATTAAAAGAGGCATGGATGAACTGCCAAGTCAATTGACCATGAAGCAAACATCAAGTGCAGCAGCAGTGGTATTGGAAACAGTTGTTCTTTCATTACGACATGATGGCTTTAAGAGCTTTATCTCCATAATGCGAATTCCGCTGTTAAAGTGGCATGCTTAGGTGTATTGATTACGTTGTTATATTGCCTAATTTATACAACTTGATTGCCCTGGTTCATCCAACCCAATTAGTGTCGCCAAACAATCCCCGAAGAAGTGTTTAGAGGCTGTCAAAGTCATTTTTGAAACATAAAAAGGAGAAAAATAAACCAAATCTTGTCAGAAAGAAAGCCCACTAGGGTACTACAATTGACATGGAAATATAAAATGTGATCTGAAGAATGCATATCACTGGTTTATAGAATTATTATGTGGAACAATAAAGCATGTGTGAGAGCATTTTAGTGTCAGATATGTTTGCTTCTGAAGGCCCAGGTATCACAATAAGGTACACACAGCTGCACACAATTTAAAAAATGGGATATTTCCACACAAAAGCACTGGGAAATTTTAATAAACCTGTCAGAGTAATAAGTTGCACTATAAAACTTGGCAGAGAAGTATCGGCTAGCAGTGTACTGCTGTTAGCCTAGCCTGTGCTAACATAAATAAATGTACAATACCCACCCCGTGGGGTACAGTGTGCCATCAGCCCTTACACTACTGTCATCATTTACCAGGCCAATCGTCATGGGAACCGGCTGGCGATGGATTCTGATCACCACGGGAACCAGCATGTGATGGATTCTGATTGGGTCGATGATCACTCTTCCAATAGGAGTAATTAATATAATGAAGATCCTCCGAACACGTGCAAGAGCGGGGTGATGAATATCGGTGCCCGTTTCTCGTTACTCATATATGACATTATACAGAGAAAGAGCAATGAGAAAATATTCACATACTACACAAAACACAAGCACATGATCCGAAAAAGAAAAAAAAGCTCAGGAAAGGCCTGGTACATTTATAATACAGCCAAAAAAAAAAAAAAAAAAAACCTCACTAGCCCAAAAAAGTGCCATTCATATTATATTATATTATTATTGATTAACAGCATGCACGCTTCTTTGGAGATGCCACCGCTGTTCAGAAACACAAGACGCATTGCGAAGCACCAAGTGATATAGTGTCTGAAATTACAGATTGCCCTTTCAAGACACTGGAAATGAATCAAGGGCCCTTGATATACTAGCCTGAACACCCCTCCCCACCTCCTACCCCTAGGGCACTTACGCATGCATTTCTCTATCTGTAAAAGCCGCAGTTCTAGTTATTAGAGTATGATAATGAACACAGTGGAATGAACTGAGGGCTCACCACAGAGGAATCTAAATGAGTCTACATACATACACTCACTGGGGAAAGGGCAATTAGTGTAGGCCTTTTTTACCTGACCCCCATAACACACACACACACACACACACACACACACACACACACACACACACACACAAGAAGACAGAGAGGGACCTCCCACTGCACAACATGAGTACATATGCAGATATGTCGTGGGATGTGACTAATTGGCTAATCTAGTGCCTCTCACACACTTAATCATCTTAAGCACTTTTAAAGGGCTGGGCAACAGGAATGTAATGAGAGAAAACCGCAGACTCCCAATGGTGCAGAATGTCTCATCCTCTATCGTTCTGCTCTCTCTCTATTTTTCATCCCCTTTTTCCACCATTTTTCAGCGATTCTTAAACGCAATTGTTAATCCACAATTGTTTCCCATCTGTCCATTTTTGACAGGCTTACTGTTGTACACTGCTTAAGTACCCTTCTCCCCTGGTTCATTCTTCAAAAGGTATCCATCCTCAGAAGATGATAGCCTATCTGTGGCATGTTGTTGCTGTCTTTATGTGTTTGTTGTTGCTGTCTTTATGTCTTTGTTGTAAAGGGAAACTATATTTCAGTTATTTATGAAGCTGGAGATACAGGAATATATATTGTATAATCAGCCACAATCAAAACTTCCCAGTTTTAAAGTCTGGAATTCAAAGGCAGAGACTCACAAAGAAAAAATTCTTAATGACTGCACATCGAAACAGTCCGTTACTTGATTCTTGAAGTTATTTTTTTAAATATTTGGAATGAAAAACTAAAACTAGTAACGTGTTATGTATAACATAAGATAAAAACTATATAAAACCTTAAAATGATTAATTATCAGCCTCATTTTCCTTTTTTGTGTTCTATACAATGTACATATGGAGCAAAACATTAAATGTTTAGATGCTCAAACCATTAGATGCTTCCAAGTCTATTACAAGTGATACTTGTAATTTACATTAGCTAGCTGGATAATGTTTAGGTGTGCAAGTTTTAAAAAGTAACATTTAGTGACATTGCAGTATTAGCCCCAAAGCACAAGTGACAGTTTCTCTCAACTGGCCTGAAACTCACTTAAACAATACTCATGTAAGTGTATATTTGAAGAGGCAACAACTGTACATGACATAAACGTTCAGGTTAATGATTTTTGAAAAAAGTCTCTTATGCTCACCAAGACTGTATTTATTTTATAACAATTACTGTTTTCTTTTTAAATACATTTACAAATGTCATTTTTTTTCTGTTATGTCAAAGCTTTTCATCAGACATTACTCCGGTCTTCAGTGTCACATGACCCTTCAGAAATTCTGATTTGCTGCTCAAGATACAGTTCTTGCTATTATCAATGTTGAAAACAGTTGTGCTGCTCAATATGGTAACACTTTATTTCAATTGTCCACTTCAGACATTTAAATAACTATAAGTAACTTTGCAACTAACTCTTATTAGAGTATTACTTGTCTACTTAATATCTGCTAACACTTTATTTTGATGGTCCCCCAACAGACATTCTACTGAATATAAGTAACTTTGCAATTAACTTATTCTATTAAACCTAACCCTCAACTAATACTCTGTCTGAAAGTCAGTTTAGTCAGTTGATACACACACACACACACACATACATACATACATACACATAAACATACAGTATATATCTTCCTGACATGAAACTTTTGAACAGTAGCTCATATCAAAAGATCCTTTAATCTAAAACTGGACGACATCTGATTGGCAGGGTGGGTTGAGATGCTTAAGATAGTTATAACCTCTGCAGTGGATGTGAGACCAGGCCTGTCTAAAGAGTCTGCATGTCCATGTGTGTGTGAATGCACAGACGTCAGTGTGGGCCGGTTTCACCGCTGCTCTCTTTACAGCTCCTTTCATGTCCTGTTAATGAGAAAACCACAGCACCCAGCATTCCCCTTGTAAACAAGGACAAATTAAACCTCAAATATGAATCACACTCAACATGGCTGACGCTCAAAAGTTGTAGATGTTCTCCGAGGTCAGACTGGACAGCACATCGTCTGGGCAGCTAGTGACACCCATTCATGGCATGTCTGAATTATTGCTGCAACTTAGCAAAGGTATCCTTCTCAGTTTGGTTATATCTTTTATTTAAGTATAACCTATAAAAAATAAACTTTGTCTTTAAAATAAATACAAGTTATATGGTTCTATTTGAAACTATTCCTGATGAATTTAGCTAGTATTTTAAAATTAAATGCATACAATTTTAAAGAAATGATTCAAAAAGGAACTTATTAATCATCAAATAAAGTATCCACAAAATTAAGCAGCACAACAGTTTTTAACATTGACGATTAATGTTTCTTTAGCACCAAATCATCATATTAGAATGATTTCTGAAGGATCATGTGACACCGAAGACAAGAGTAAATTCAGCTTTGCCATTACAGGAATAAATTACATTTTAGAATATATTGAAACGGAAAAGTTATTTTAAATTGTAATAGTATTTCAAAAAA
Organism: Meda fulgida; assembly: GCA_030578275.1. NCBI lineage: Eukaryota > Metazoa > Chordata > Actinopteri > Cypriniformes > Leuciscidae > Meda > Meda fulgida. The sequence continues at coordinate 23,004,498 of CM060634.1, read as the reverse complement.
TGATCGTGATTTTAACGGTAAAAGACATAAAAAGATAAAAATGCTACAGTGAAAAACTGTTAATTGGTTAACAGAAAGTTTCCTTACTTTATACGGTAAATAACTGTGATATATATATAATGGTACATTGAATGTAATTTTACTGTAAAATACTTTTAAATTTACAGTTTTTGGAAGTGAAAAAGAACAAGTCATTGTATAATTTACAGTGAAAAATGTAAATTGACATTCCCACAATTACCTGCGTGACACATTTAATGTATTTTTTTTAAATAACTGTTTCTTCATAATTTTTTTAGTTTTTGTCTAATCAGTTATGTACATTAGGGTTTTATGTTACATTTAATGTTGTTAAATTAATGCTTATTGCATTTCTTAAATTTCAAAATGTTACCATGATGGTGTTTAATGTTTGTGTGAATGACACTGTGCAGCTTCTATATATTAGTATTAACTTTCATGTGGAAGAGCATTTCATTTGATTGATCATTTGACTCTCATTACTGCTGTGATTGTTGGCTGTCAGTGTATTACAATGGAACAAAACAAATATTAATACTTCAAAAGATCAGTAAATTAACATATCAGATAATGAAATACGGTTTATTACTGTAAAATTATATACGGTTAAAAGTCTTCAAAACCTAAAATGTTGCTACCGTATTTTTAACAGGAAAACTCTGGTAACCACAGCTGCTAGTTTTTCCCGTAAATTTAACGGATGTTTTTTACAGTGTAATATTATTTTAACAGTATCTTTGATCAAATAAATGCATTAGGGTTAGGGTTGTTCTGATGAGCATAAGAGAATTCTTCGAAAAAGATTAGGGGTGTAACCTCAGTCTCCTGGCCAAATTTGCCCATTGGTCTCCATCCATCATGGCCTCCTAATCATCCCCATATAAATATATATACTGATTGGCTTCATCGCTGTCTCCTCTCCACCAATAAGCTGGTGTGTGGTGGGTGTTCTGGCACAATATGGCTGTCGTCCCATCATCCTGGTGGATGCTGCACATTGGTGGTGGTTGAGGAGATTCCCCCCTTCTATGTAAAGCGCTTTGAGTGCCAAGAAAAGCGCTATATACATGTAACAATTTATTATTATTATGAATTCTTTTAAAATCAAAACAAAATTTCAGTCACTAAACATTTGACCTGTAGTGTAACTACATTTAAAAGGGCTATATAGAATTCAGACCGCTGTTGTTAAAGATACCGGTGGCCATTAAGTGAACTACAGTCAGACACTTAATCCTCGTGCTCGCGCTAGTGCACACGTAACACACAAGAGGCTGAATGTGATTCAATGCCCAATATACTCACGGCGAAGTTGTTTTTCATTCTTTGCTTAGCAGTAAAAAGAAGTTGGAAATACCTTTGCAGCAACAAACTGTTAACGAACATCCCAAAGTGGTCCACGCTGAGAGCGAACAGCAATGCATTCCTCTCACTAACAAAATAGACGCATAACAAAAATGACAGTGGTGAGAAAACATCTAGCATAAAGCATTGAACATCTGATCATAGCGATGTGGATATGTTTGCACCAGTTCTGCGATTCACCAACAAATTAGGAAATTAAGGGTGTGTTCACACTAGTAGTTCAGTTCGCTTGGTCCGGATTAAAAAAATTGGTCGGCTACCTGATTGGTCGGCTATTATGACGTTTTGCCCATTTTGAGAAGGAATTTACAGAACATCCAAAACAATGTTGTGTGCTGGCCTGGGAAAAAAGCTCTTGTTGTATGTGCGTAGCCTGCATATGATGGTATTTTGAACCACTAAGAACTAAAATTGTTTGGTGCACACCAGGGTTCAGATGAGCAATCGCTCTAGGGTTCGTTTTAATCGAGCCAAACATGCCAAGTGTAAACACACCCTAAACTACAATTTTATGATACTTTGAATATAAAGTATGTTTGAGGCTATTTACTACATAAATCTGGCTATATGAGACTTAGTTTATAGCCCCTTTGGATTTGTACAAAATTTCTCAACAACATGGCCTAGATGTTTACACATTAATAATAAGTTAAAAAAGGGTGTGGACTATGAACTTTGTGATCTATAATTAGATCATGCAAAACAGAGGTTTACTGCTCCTAATTAAATTAATAGTAATAAAAAAAAAAAATCAATAATTTTTCTTTTTAAAACATTCAATAAAGCATCAATATTCACTAAAGCTCACCATTTAGTAAAGCTATAATGTCTGCATTTTCAGTTTAAAACGTGCTTTATCCAGCTATAGTCTTTAAGCTCACGGTTAACAAGCGGCAGTCTCAGTTAAACAATTAGTGCACTTATAGTGTGTAGGACTGTCTGAGACTACAGCCACATAACTGCACATCACGAGCATTGGTCATAAAATTAAGTCCTACCATTAAAAGTTGAGGATAAGAGCGGTTTTAACAACCTCTGCACTAGTTCAGACTGGGTTGGCCTGTCTGAGGCTGTCTACAGACACAAAAAGCACTGCCGAAATAATAAAAACACAAGAACGAAAGACCAAAAACACTATTAAAGAAAGAGCCCACGGGTGATGCCTTGTTTTGTTGGCTTTCTGATTGTGATGATGGAAATAAGGGAATCATTTGTGGAGCATGAGTGCATGCGAGCACGTGGAAAGAACAATGGAAAAGCCGCAGACATCGGAGGACCAGCACCAGGACAGGAATTCAGAGGGCGGTGAAGGGGACTAATTCATTTGTACTGTTACTTCAACCTGACTTCTCCTTTCGTAAACATCATACGCTATAAACAATGATCATTTTTACATGTACACCTGTAAATCTTTGATTTTCTTCTTATAGCTAACTTATGCTAACATCTAAACCTGAGAGTGATGTCAAGTCCCTTGTCCTTACCTAACCGATACACACCAGCCCTTTAGTTAAACAGACATCAAACACAAACTCTTGTTAAACACTCATATATAGGCGAAAGTTATAAATAGTAATATATCAGCGAGACAACATAAAGGTCATGTTTAAATGTTAAAAAGGGACAACTATAAATAAGCCATTTTTAGGTCGAGTTCATCGAAAACCAACCCATAAACACTGCAGTATCAAAAATTTGTTCTTTTCATTTGACCATTCCGACCAGCCTAACACAGTCACATTCATGCAACCAACAGTGTGAGCTCGAGGCAGGACGATGTGTTTTCCAGACCAATGGCAGAAAAAGTTTCATTCATTATTGTTGAAAATCTGTTTGATTATGCAGATACAGTATTATAACCTTCGTTTCAAAGAGATGACAGTTAATAACTTAATTAACTTCTTTATTGAGGACAAAATATGAACAAGAACATTTTTGATAGCATCAGTCTCTTATTGCGAGTCTCAACAGGACCTCTATAAAGCAGAGACTATTAACACTGCTCATTCTCAATACAGCACCTTTACAAAAAGCTATACATATGTACACACACACCAGGGTGGCTTAAAGCCTTTTGTTTAGTGGAAAAGAAATGGAGAACGAGAGAAATTATGGTTGGAATAAGGCAAAAATAATATAAAGATGTAAATATATAAACTATTCAATGTAAAACAAGTCAGTTTTAATGTGAAGTGCGCAAAATCCAGAAAACAAATGAGACCTAAAAGTTTTTTGTAACACTTTTCACAGTTTAGATTCAGTTTAAGCAAAACTGGCACGATTGAGGTATGTCTTATGGATCCTTAAGCATTTTTAGCAGCGTCTGATCAGGACCTAAAATCAATTTTGGCTCAGAACTGGGTTGAAGTAAAATTAAATGAAAAAGCATGATTGTAAACGATTGCACGTAAATGTGTGATGTAAGCAAACCTAGGTATTTGAGTAACAGTTTGAACCGGTCATACAGAACTAGTTAAAAATGGTTCTGCAAAGTTATGAATGTCAACATCAGGCTACAACCTAACAGAGTTGTCAGACTCTCAATGCCACACTCATTAGCTTCAACATACAACATCCCTTTCAAGACAGACACACATGCAAATCAATACTAAACTGGCTTATCATAATGTCTGTTTTAACCCACACAGAGTCTGGATCCCCTCCACTTAAACCGGATTACACAGACCTATTGTACCCCCTCCTCTCGTAAGAACTGGAAGACAGAGGAAAAGTCTTTGTTAGAGTAGCCACCAGCACACATGGCGCGGTAGATCTGGTGTGCCAAAGAACCAAGAGGAATGGGGGTCCGAGTGCTGGTCGCGGTGTTCTGAGCAAAACCAAGATCCTGTGAACACAACATTGTTATATTCTTTTGTTTAAAAACCCCCCCAAACAATTATTTACACACATATATATATATATATACACACACACACACATAAGTGAATACACCCATGCTAAAGATGACTAGAAAGAGGAATAAAAAAAATAATCTTTTGGAAAATTGATCTTAAAGGTTTTTTTTTTTAATTAAGGCATTAAGGACAACAATTTTCTTTGTGAATGAATAATGTATCGTAAATAAATAAATGTTCTTCCTTAAAAAACAGGGGGCATAAGTCTGAACACCCCTATGTTAAATTCCCATAGAAGCAGGCAGATTTTTATTTTTAAAGGCCAGTTATTTCATGGATCCAGGATACTATGCATCCTGATAAAGTTCCCTTAGCCTTTGGAATTTAAATAGCCCCACATCATCACATGCCATACCTAGTGATTTTACGATGATTCACCATACCATGATTTTTTTATTCCTCTTTTTAGTCAACTTTAGCATGGGTGTATTCACTTAGCACTGTATGTATGCATGTATGTATGTATGTATGTATGTATGTATATACATACACACACACACACACACAGTAAATATACAGTATATAGCAGTTTAAAATAAATGGCACTGTTTTATACTTTTCTGTTCTGAATATTGTTAAATGTAAAGTATTTGTTGTGTAGTGAGGGAAAAAATAAAATGGATGTTTATATTGTTTTTAATATTTGTAAATGTTTCATTTTATTGAATGGTATTTTTCATTATTTCTGAATGTAATAATAAAATGGGATATATTCAAAGAACTTATCCACGTTTTTTTTTTAATGTTGCAACAATGTATTTTTCCCCTCCCGGAAATAGAGTGTATAGGCTTGCTGCGATAGTCGGTGTTACCGTTGTGTTACACGGTGTTCAGAAGCACACTGGTTATATCACTTGCCCACGACGGCAATTAAAAAAACAAACGCGTCTGCTCAATTCAGCATGAGCCGAACGAGCAGGAGATCAGCAGCAGGAGATTTCATTTATCACGTGACAAGAGTGAGGAGCTGACTGACAAGACGATGGCGGAAGATTTGGTTTCAAAGCAAAATATAAAAACACCCATTTGGCAATATTGTGGATTTAAACCCAATGCTAATTTGGAACGTGCAAACATTAAATGAGGCAATCTGTAAACTTTGCTTGATGAAGTTGGCAGCATACAGAGGTAACACTTCTAATTGACCTATTGGTAAGCCCCTCCCAGAAAGCAGATGAGCCAATGGCAGTTGAGTATCGGTTGCACAAGGACCGGAACTCGGACACCTTTAGGCTTCAGCGCCATAGAGAAACATTGGAAGATCCGATGCTCTGATCGTTTTGATGGTGTTTATGCTACAAACAAATGGTAAAACGATGTGCCTGGGGTACTTGTAACACCGATTTGAATCCCCGTACTGTGCGCACGTTCACCAGCATGTTTCAAAATGTGATAAGATTTGCGCAAAAAACCCCAATTATCTGCGCAATACGACTGAAGCCTGGTTAATTTAGCAACGATGTGGGCGCAGTAACCGGGTTCCCTAAGGATTCAACCCCAATCCCAATGAAGTCGAAAACATCATTCATTTTCTGGTTGTCAATCTCATTAAGTAACAATTAAAGTTAGTAAGTTCATGCTAACGTACAAACCTAAAATAGCTAACTGTTCTTACGTCATGTACAGAGTAGGCAAAAACACAAACGAAGGTCTACGTTTCAGTGCCTCTCCATATTAAACTGGTTAAATGTAAATTAATTTAATCTTACACACGTACATGAACAGTGTTGATCCTGGATGATGTCACCTGCAATCGTGACATCCGTAACATGAGGCTTCTCCCGCTTGCATTGTGATCTGTAAACCCTCGCTACCAAATTAATCTTGTTACCCACCATTTTTATTTTAAAATCTTTTATATATCTATCCATCCATGGCATATTTAAGTCCCAATTAAATGCTAAAAAAAAAACAACCTTCACTTACTTTAGCCATTAACAATGTGCCGAAGCCTCCCTGGTAGTTGTTTGCGGACGGCACTCCTTCCATGACACCTGGGACCGGGTTATATGTGTCGCTGGACCAACATCGCCCTGAGCTCATGTTCAGAATCTTCGCCAGCATCTTCGGATCTAAACCAAGTCTGATCGAAAGAGAGAAAGACAGAGAAAAAGGTCAAAGGACAGAGGTCAGACAGACTGCTGACCTTTAGGCTCAGGACTAGATCATCTCTAAGTGGAAACTGGCCCTGGATAATACAGTATTGATATTTAACAGGAGCTGCAGTTCATCATTTTCCACTCGCTCGCTTGTTGTCCCCCACACAAATGCAGGGGTAATAAAACTCTGACACAAGCAGCTGTCTTATTAACTCACCCCCACCAATCTGTCCCCCATAAGAGTAACCGGGGTGATTTCAGTCCTGCATTTAAAGTAGATCTGAGTGAAATGGGCCTTGCTGCTTTACAGATGATTGTGCACCTAAATAACATTGAATAATAAAGAAACAAACTGACAGACAGCAAACACAACTATTTGTGACATTTCTTAAGGAAAGCGGTTGTCATGATGACATGTGTGCGGTTGCCGGGGTTTAGTATGTGGTTGCTAGGACATTGTTAGGTGCTTGTTTACTGGCTAAGTCAAAAGTGGTCACCCTCAAGTCTCTATGATATTAAGAAAAAAGCACTAAGATTCAAGAAAATGACATGTGCCAAGATCTTAGAAATATGTCCATGTTGGTTTTTGATCTAATCACTCTAAATGTATGATGTGTTCAAGCCATCAATTGAAAAATAATAGCATATTTACTTTACACTTTGAATATTATGAATATATTATGAAACACTTTTTTGAATATTTCATTTTTAAACTAAATAAATCCTAAATACACCCACACACACTCGGCTCAGTTGCTCACGGCACTCGGCTCAGTTGCGAACTCTCCACTCATTAACCGCGCACTGGAAAAGCAAATCCCGCTCAAATAATGTGCCGACATGAAACTTCTATGTTTTAGACTTGTTTCTGTTTGCATACTACTGTGCTGTAACAGGGTGTGTATAGCCGAGCTGGCCAACGCTGGTAAAATGACGCCACCCTCTCGTTTCCTGATCCATTCCCTGCTATCTGCTCACATGCTCCGATAATAATAGCTTTGTACGACTATACATTATTTGGAGAATTGGTCAAAAAATAAATCTGTTAAATCTGATTCTGTAAAGAAAAACAAATATTTAATATTAATATATTTTCTGCACAATTTTAGTGTGTTACTTTCATGTGTTTTTTTTTATTGGCTTGTATTTTAAAAATTCAGTGTCATTCAACTTATTGAATTTCATTAATCTTTTATTAATTTTATTAATATCGAATTTCATTAAAGTCTAATATTAATAGGCTACCATTATACCAAAAAACTATTTTAATATAATAAATAAATAATTTTTAAAAAGTATTTTTGGTTTCAGTTTTTGGCCAAGTGCCTATATTTTGGCCCATAACTTTCATTTCTGTGCATGCCTAACACACACGTTAACTTAACATGAAATGGCCTTGGCTTGTGACAAAGATATCAAATTATCTGATAGCATAGAAGTTTTATAAAATGTTAAATATTTTGACAAAATATTTTATGATAGAGACAATGAGGATAGATTAGGACAGTTTTCTCACTGTGACATTTTCAACTTTATCACAGAAACTAACTTCATGTATTTCTGAATAAATGAATAGTTAGAAGAAAAAAACCCGACCACTAATAAACTAACAACAAAAACCCCTGTCAACTAGCAGACTGTCTACTGAGACAAACAATGGTGGCAGTTGACAAAAAGCCCCTTTGAAAGAAAAGGATGATGAAGAGAAGAGGGATAAAAGAGGGAAATCTGCGGATGATGTGTAACTGGGCAAAGAGCTGCCGCCTCTTGCTTTAACAAGAACATAAATATGACCACATCAAGAGCAACTCGACACACACACGTGTGCGTGCACACTCACGCCGGAGCGGCAGCGGTGGTGAGACAGTAAAGTGCGCTTTTTAGCTTTCTTATGTCTATTAAACTATGAGTGTTTAATGGCAGTTATACAGTAACTCCACCTGTCTCTCATTCAGGGGGCCGCGCCTTTATACACACACTCACATGCACCAAGACTTTTATAAGTCTATGCAATAATTAAGATACAAGGACACACAGCTGTACATAAAAAGTCTATTTCTTTCCCTTTTCTATTATTCCATCCATCCGTCTGTCTTTACAGACTGTTTTGGAAAATTTAATCTCAATAATGTGTGTGTGTGAGCTATGTGTCATTTGACAGTTGTGTTTTTTTTTTTTTTATGTCTGTAAACAGCCCACCGACTGACCTCGTATCAATCTCCTGTTCTCTCTCACTCTCCCTTTATGTCTGTGTCTCTCGGTCTCTTGGGGACAACCGGTGACATATGTTCAACATCGCCCCCCCTCCTTTCCCCAGCTCACACTCATACACACAAGCTCACACACATACACACGTTCTGGGTCAGTGACTGAAAAGGTTACCGCCTCAACTGCAACCTGGCTTCTCTGCTAAAACACAAATCACTCTCTCTGCACGAGAAATGAGTGTGTGTGTGTGTGTGTGTGAAGAGGAAGCACATTCACAGTTAAAATGCAAAACGTCACTTTGTATAGCACTCATTCTGCTCCTATGGATATTATCCAAACCATTTAAACATCACATTTACATGAAAGAGACACTTTCTAAAGACACTTGGGCAGATTTGGCAGAAAATTTGGCAGATGAAACTGAGTGTAAAGTGTGTGCAGGTTAATACCATGGCAGCGAGGGAAAGGAAAACAGATGTGAGAGTCTGGTTAAACAGGATGAGTAAATTACAGTTTAAGAATAAGGAAAGGAGGAAATAAACTAGAGGCGTTTGATGTTTGATCACTGCATTAGAAGGGGGCCCCATTTTGTTAAAGACTTATGTTTATACACTATGCTTCTTGTTCTCATTTCATCTTCATCAAACCCTGATGCTCTCAAGATTATAAACACATAGTCTTATAAGCAAACACACACAGGCCACAATTTTATTAATGTTTTAAGAGGCAACAAACGAGTTTATTACCAAATGTCAATTATCTTTTTAAACATCTGTACGCAGGCTGTGTGTGTGTGTGTGTGTGTGAGGGCGTTTGTGTAGTGGATGAACTTTCAAGCCTCTCAATTCAGTGTGCATGTGGTATCATTAAAAAATAGGGCTCATTCTCAGTTTTAGCTACTGTTTGTAAAGTGTAGGCAGCAGCATATGCATGCATAAGTGAAGATAGATGGAGAGAGAACGAGCGAGCGAGAGGGGAGATAACGGTCGTTTGGGGACACTTCTTTTCCAAACGAAACATCATGCATGACTAGAGACACCCAGCACTCGTTGGGAAAAAAAATTAAGTAAAATGACTTTTTCTACAAAGAGGGAACAGTGTCCCATTACTCTTGTAAAGTGTTAGAGGGAAATCAAATGTTTTTTTGGGGGGGGTGGGGGGTTTGATTAAAATCATATAGCCCAAGATGTTGACATAATACGAATTCAACATTGAATAAATCACAGTAAACACTTTTCAATTATTGACCCAATTGAGTAACACTTTACAATAATGTTCCATGAGTTAACATTAATTAGTTGTTAACTAAATTAGTAAACATTACCTAACAATGAAAAATGTTTCTAAAGCATTTATTAATCTCAGTAATATTAATTTAAACATTTACTAATGCATTATTCAAATCAAAAGTTGTATCTGTAAATGTTCTTTATTGGACCTGAGCTAACTCTAACAATGAAGAGTTGTATTTCTATTATAAGATTATAAGATTAATAAATACGTTAACAATGTATTGATTATTGTTAGTTAGTGTTAACTAATGGGACTTTATTGTAAAGTGTTAATAATCTGATTCCATTTTATTATTATTTTTACACAAATTTTAGTGTTGAGGGCATTCAGCCTTGTTAGCCTTGTAGTTATTGCAAAATAAATATTTACAAAAAACAAATACCTTTCTTGATTTTGTGTGGAAGTTTGCAACCCTATTACATTGCATTTCTATTTTATGCATTTTTTAAAAATTGTATTACTTTAATTTTATTTAAAATGAATACTTAAAATTTAGACGTCCTCCATTTTGGCAACAGGGCAGAAAAACCGAAAGAAAAAAAAAATCCCAAAACTGAAGGCAAAAACAGAAAGAACAAAAGATACTACATGAAAAGTGGACATTTTTTTTTAATAATTCTCCATAGTGATAGATTGATTAGTCCTCCCGTGCATCCCTTTGCTTTCCGGTGGAAAAAGAAAAAATCATAATATCTCAGTCAAACATCCATCCTCTTTACATTCTCTATGTGCAGTTTGCTGCATGAGAAGACAGGCTGCAGTGCAGCATGGGAGATTTATGACAGCCAGGAACCCGAGGCATCTAAATGAGTCTGCATAAGTGTATATGAGTGTGCAGATGCCTACACCCTCCTGATATCCCTGAAAAGAGGGATAACATCACTTGGTGTGTGCTAGATTTTAAGACTGCACTCAAGTGAATATTAAAACATATCTCATATACAAGATAATCTGTTGGGTCTGACCTTGTTATATGCAATGTATATGCTGTATATACATGCTGTATCTTCTGATATCATTTTACCCTCTTCTCACTCTAAAAATATATTTAAAAAAAAAAATCATGTTCCACATTCATCAGTACTAATAAGAAAAGATATTGCCTACACATTGTCACAGGATTCCCTTTCAATAAACTAAGAACAAACTCTTTTAAAAACACATGGCGGTCTGTTACAACAAACAATGGCGTCCGTCATCACTGTTGTCAAACGTGGCGAACCGAATTTAAATGAGCACAAATGAGATTTGAGAGTGGATAGCAAGTTTTTCAGTGAAAGCCTCAAAGAAACCACAGCACTAAAATGGAGCGATTCAGACAAAGGGTCAATATAAAAAAAAAAGATTTTTTTTTTGCGAATGTTTTTTTTTGTGCAAAAAACTTTAACATTATAAATAAGCATCACGGTAAAATGTTCCTAATTTAAATACAGTCATGGCATGACCCCTTAAATTTCAGTCTGTTTCTTACACAAAGTTATTGTGCAGCAGTTTAAAGCAGCTCGAATCTAGAGCAGAGAACATTTGGTCTACTTTTAAAACTTTTTTTCTCATTTTAAACAGCACTCTCCCTCTCTCTCACACACATACACACACATCTTCACCTAATTCCGAGGTTCATGGTCTCTGCTGTACCAATCATGCCGATTGCTAACAGCATGTTGTTGCAGATTTTTGCTGCCTGAAAGAGAAAATTGCAAAACGTCAGTTCAGCCATAGAATGTTATTTAATTTAAATGCTTTGTAAGACCTTTGGTCTTTTAATCAAGATACTATGAATACATACTATAACTTTCAGAACTTAAAGAAAAAAAAAGCTGCAACAGCTTTGACATAAAACAGATCAACACAAAACATTCACATCAAACATTCGTAGTGGGCAGTGTTGGGGAAAGTTACTTTTGAAAGTTACTTTTAAATGTAATGCATTAAAATATTTCATTACTCCCTAAAAATGTAACTAATTGCATTACTTAGTTACTTACTCTGAAAAGTAATGCATTACGGTACTTTTGCGTTACTTTTCTCACCTGGACTGGGCTTGCTCGTTTGCTTTTTAATAACAACAAAACAAAAAATAATATTTTTGGCAAATGTAAAGGCCCTTTACCACCAAAAGTGAAATGGATAAGCCTCAGGCTGAATGAAATACAAATTACGGTTGTACAGTAGAGGGCGCAGCTCAAACAAACCTTTCTGGATTGCAGAAAAATACAACGCAGGAGAAGAAAGTTCAACACTCTTCAGCGATAAAAACTAAAATTTTAAACAAATGTTTATCTAAAATCATTTTTGCTTATTAATATGGTTGAATTGGATCATCGGAGGTAAGCAGCAAAGACATTGGTTAATAAAGTGAGATTAAATACATAAAAGTAGATTTGTAGATTGTATTTGACATTTAATTATTGCATTTCACTGTTTTTATTAATTTTAAGGAATAGTGAATCTGTTTTTGTGCAAGTGAGAGGAGTAAATGCATGTTCACATTTAGTCTAGAACCACAATAAGAATTAAAGCTGCAAGCAGCATTTATCGGGGTTCAAGGATTTAAGGCCTTTTAAGCGCAAAAGAATATAAGGACATTAAGTTTTATTTAGCAGGCATGTAAAAACTTAGAAAACTTGGGAAACCAAAAGTAATTTATAAAAGATCATCTAAGAGATTCAGTCAAGAATACTTTTGTACAAACGTAAATAATGTATGTTGGATTGATGTTTATAAGGAAGTTCATCCTGATAATGTATTGTCAGCATTCAAAAGATAGTTGTATCCTTTGGTGGACAAACATGCACCTATTTAAAAGTGCAGTGAAGAATGTTATAGGACAACTTGGATTGTTAATGAGTTGAAAATCATTATGTTTGAGAGAGATGTGGCAAACAGAAATGGGGAAAAGGAGGATTGGGATGTCTTTTGCAAATTAAGAAATCAAGTAACTAAAATGATTGGGGGAAAAAAATAATGTTTTACAAAATTAAATAAATTAATGTAAATGATTGTAAAACATTGTGGAGTACACAAAGAAATAATGGATAGGAAATCAAGTCAAATTATTTTTGATACAGGTGACTAATTTTTTAACTTTTTAAACCATATCAAATAGAAAATTATTTTAATGATTTTTTCATAAAGTTGATAAATTAAGAGAAGAAATGTTGTTTGTTCAGTTTGTCACATCTTTAATATCAGTATTTAAAAAGGTATTTTTCCTTTAGCTTGGTAAGATGCAAAGATTAAATGCAGAAAAATGCAGCACTGGGTTTTAATGGTCATAATAGTTTACCAATAGGTTTGCTACCAGTTAGCAAAGTATTGAAAATTATAGTTTGTGAACAAAGTCAATTATTCTTCAAGGAGAATAATTTGGTCTCTAATTTTCAGCATTTATATTGAGAGAGCACAGATTGATGACAATAACTTAGGAGCAGAATTGTTAGATTTTTATGTACTAGATCATAAATTATTGCTGGATAAACTGAAAAGGTACAAATTTACTTCTCGTACTGTACATTGGTTTAAAAGTTAACTGTCTAACAGGATAATGTGTATTTTATAATGGAAGTTAATCAGATGAGAAAACTTTACCACAACACTGTGTAAATGTAGCGTAAACTCAATCCCCCTCCCCCAGCTTTTTTTCTGCGACATCACGGCTGGAACAAACAAATAAATTGCGGCAATGATAAGCTCAGTGTGGCGAACAGGACGGCCGAGGGACGTGAGAGAACGGCGCGAGGCCGGTGGTGCGATTGCTAATGAGCAACACATGTGAGGCACACCGGTCTCGCATCTCTCACGGAGGAGCGGAAGCATAAAGGAGGAGCGACGACGTTGATGATCGAGAGAGGAACAGGCCTGTATTTTAGTTGTGTTTTGTTTTTGTATTTTACTTTAGTTATATTTATTTTCGGTAGCCAGCAGTCGTCCGCGAGGGGCTGCTGGCGGTATTTTCGTTTGTTTTATTTTAAATAAATTATATTTTGATTCTTCGCCGGTTCCCGCCTCCTTCTTCCCTGAACATTGTTACACTGGTGCCGAAACCCGGGAAGAGGGAGGAACGCGCTGTCAGAGAGTCCTCGCCGGTGTGGGGAATCCGCGGTGCCATCGAGCATGGTGCGCGAGTCGCCGCCGCTCGCCGTGGGCCGGAGCCTGCTGCCATCCGCCGAGCGAGGGGAGGAGCAGGGAGCGGGGGACTCGCGGCCACGGACGCTCGAGGCGGGGCGCTGGAGTGAGTTGCCGGTGGGACGGTCGAGCTCGCTGCCGGCCGCCTGGGTATTGGAGGGGCGGCTGCCATCCGGGAGGGAGAGGAGGAGTCGCCGCCGCTCGCCGTGGGCCGGAGCCTGCTGCCGTCCACCAGTGAAGGGGAGGAGCAGGGAGCGGGGGACTCCTACCGTCTGCCCAAGGCACCCGAGGAGCCGTCGCCGTCCACCGGGCGGCGGAGGAGCGTCGAGCCGTCCACCGAGGGCTACCCAGCGTCACCGCCAGGCACCGCGGAGGAGATCGCCTAGCTGGTGGGGGACCAGATGGCAGCGCGTTGTGGGAACCGGACCAATTTTTTTTTCCTCTCTCCCCTCTCTCGATCTGTCGCTCCTCATGCTTCCGTCTCCGTTTCCCTCGGTTTGTCTGTCCATACTCCCCAGGGATCGCCGCCGCCGGGGGGGAGTAGGCACAGGCTCGTGGGTACCCCCCGGCCTGTGAGGGGCGATGGGGGTATGTGGCGAACAGGACGGCCGAGGGACGTGAGAGAACGGCGCGAGGCCGGTGGTGCGATTGCTAATGAGCAACACCTGTGAAGCACACCGGTCTCGCATCTCTCACGGAGGAGCGGAAGCATAAAGGAGGAGCGACGACGTTGATGATCGAGAGAGGAACAGGCCTGTATTTTAGTTGTGTTTTGTTTTTGTATTTTACTTTAGTTATATTTATTTTCGGTAGCCAGCAGTCGTCCGCGAGGGGCTGCTGGCGGTATTTTCGTTTGTTTTATTTTAAATAAATTATATTTTGATTCTTCGCCGGTTCCCGCCTCCTTCTTCCCTGAACATTGTTACACTCAGGTATTGTTTATGTGCTTTAGCCTATTTAATGTTAAAAGCATGCAATGTGACTGAATATCATGTAGTGCTCACAGGTTTGTAGCTGTAAAAATAACAATAGAAAATTCACATCAGATCTTGAAATTAAGGAAATGGAAACAAGAACCTTCAAACTGTGAACAAACGTGTATTCTGTGACAAAGATTGTTTTAGTAACTCAGCCTATGTACTTTTAATACTGTTTAAATGGTGTAATATTTGTGAATTTGATTATGTTGCCACAAGTTCTGTCAAGATTACTCCCTGGCCCTGCACTTACCGCGACTCTGCGTGGGTTGACAAACGCAGTCTTTTCACGCAAGATAACTGTGTTAAATAAGCACATATAATTAAAATCTGAGGTCTTGATTTTGAGGCTTCAAATTATAGGCTTTAAGACATTTGCAATACAATTGGGAGTCTGCACAGGGTGAATTTATTTTGAAATGGACTTTTACTCTTATTTTGTATATATGGTGCTGGTGTAAACACAAGCATTGACTATATTGGGCGCAATCAGCTCCGGTAGCCGCGCGTCGCAGCTCTAACGCACCGCAGAGTGTAAATAAGGGGTTACAGTCAATAGCCTACGAATGGAATGTTATTATGCGCCATGGAAAATTGCGCTCCCCAACTCGCAAAAGTTGGATTTTGTTGGAAAGTTGGAAAGTTGAACACTGATTGGATTTTTTTTGTCAGTTCCTATCATAATTTTGACATTTGGGTGTTATTGTTTAGCTATTTACCTATGTTTTCAAATTGCCTGTGTTTTTTTGTTGTTGTCTCGATCGGACTAATGGTCTTCGAAGATAACAGCAATTTTTTAAGCTCTAAATGACACCAGTACAAAAACCATAAGGCAAAACCTGGCATGTTTGGTATCGTTGGACTCGGCAAGGATTCAGGAGTATAAGGAGGTCACTCCCGTGAAAAAAAGCTGGCTTGAAAATTGTACCGATGACGTATACTGAGGTTTTTTAGATACGCCAATGTTCTCATAGACTATCAAGGTACCCTGGACAAAGACACTGCATGCCATCTTTCATTAGACTAATGGTTGGATGAGGTTACAACTATTTTCATGATTTTTTTCCCTGTTACAGCGCCACCAAGTGGCCACTCGTTGCGATTTTTTTCAAGTGACCTCAGATTGAACTCATGAATATGTGTCCCAAGTTTAGCGAAAATATCTCTTTCCGTTCACAAGTTCTAACTGTTTTAGTAAGAGTGGCTCTGGAGCCATCAAACATTTGGATTCTCCTTAGCGACCGACAATTGAAATATTGAAAATTTTTGATGATTATTGACAGTCAGACTCCAGAGAATATTTCTGCAGTGGTTTGGTTCCGGTCAGGCCAAAAAGCTAGGAGTAGTTTGCAAAAGTAGGTTTTACACAAAGACGCAATTTATTCGAAATTGGAGCCGAAGGGCGAGCCAATCCGAGGCATGAATCTTGTCCGGCTTGAGCCAAGGATTCCAACTATGTAAGACACTTGAGTCTACGCCTGACGGTTGAGGAGTTATGAGCCATTTCATACTTTTGGCCGCTGTAGCGCCCCCGTCAGGCCGATCAGGGCGTGCCTTGGTGACGTTGTAGGCGGTGTGACTACTACCAGCCCCCAAAGTTTCAAGTCTCTACAACTTGCGGTTTGTTCTGCCCGATCAGTTTTATGTGGAGAATTTATGTGGGAAAATTAACAAAAACAATAGGGTTTCAGCACTTCGTGCTTGAACCCCTAATCATGTTTACACAGTGCACACAACGCCTCTGCACCTCACTCAACATGGGAACAGGAGAAGTGTCAGTCGATAACTGGGAAAAACAAAACTGTGTTACTTATTTGATTGTTGTAAATTTAAAAGTAATGTGTTACTTAACTAGTTACTTGAAAAAGTAATTGATTACATAGCTCCTGTTACTTATAATGCGTTACCCCCACCACTGCTAATGGGTGTTCATAAACTTGACACCGGATATAGTAGAAGCTTTAGTAGAATGTAAGTACTACATTATCTAATCAATTACAGTCTAAAGGACATTAATGTTTGCGTGTATTTACCTGTCCACTTCCCACTTGGCCACAGTACACTACTTTTGCTCCCATACAGGTGAGCAGCTCCTGGACAGCATTAAATTCCTCCTCGACACCGCCCACCATGAAGGTGAGTTTAGCCAGACTGGCTGCACCAACACCTGGACAGAACAGTCACGCTTTTGAAAATCATTACAAAATTTGCTCAAAAATCGATGCTTGACATTTAATTCAATGCAGTGGTGGAATCATTATAATGATGGCATCAAGACGGTTATGTCAAAATACTAAATTAAAATAAAACAAAATAAATACAATAAAGTAATTAATATATATATTCATATACCATGGTATTTACATGGTACTCCAAAGTACTTCTAAGAAACATTTCATTTGTACACTTTTTATTTAACTTAGAAGCATAAAAAAAAAAAATGCAACCTGCTAATTTAACTAAAGCAGATCAGGACTGTGTTTTGGGGCAGAGGAGGGTATTAATAAGCTGTCTGGCACCAGCGGGACAGCATTTGAGTGTTTGCCTTTAAAAGCCGATTGTCCAAATCATCCTTCACAACTCTCTAAGGACAAGGACCCATTGTCCTCCTCCCCACAAACACATACACTTGCGTACGACAGCTGTGCCTAAAGCGACACTCCTCCCCCTAAGTGAACACGCCCCCTGGGGTATGAGTGACAGCTCTAAGGGGTAATTAACTTTACACTTTATCATGTTCAATTAAGCGCCACGCCTTAAGAAGACCAAGCGTGGCCAATCACGTTAAAGCGTGCCATGTTCTACATGGGAGGGGTGCTTTTAATGCTGCTGACATAGATATGTGTGTCCAGGGATTTGCCCGATTAGAATGCAATTAAAGCAATAAAAGTGGCCAATTTTTTTTTTTTTTTACATTACAACCTCATCTGCTGCACTAAAACCCTAAATACCCACATAAACACACACACAAAATCCAATTCATCCTAATTTATATCAAACACTGGATACAATGTGATCTGGGAAAAAATGCATGCAGTGCTTTGAGATGAGTGGTTTGTTTGTCAACACTAATGAATAGGCTGTTTATACTGAGAAGCTAATAATGTTGAAGTTAATTATTAAAGACCAAGAGAAAAGAGCTGATGCAAGATAGATCAAGTGAAATGGGGATAAAGAAAGAGAGTGAGAAAGGAAAGGAGAGTTTATGACTTCCCCTGTATTGATTTTTGCCATACTTATCAGTCATCAATAATTCTCTCATTAGCTCAGCCTGTCTGTCATTTCCCTTATGCTGAGTAAATGTGTGCGTATTTGTGTGCTTTATCTATAAACAAGCATTAATATGCAGTTTTACCTTTTTTAAAAATGTGTTTTTATGATTTTATCACATAAAATGAAGACATCACATTAGCATATTTACAATGCTAATAATAATCCATGTACATTCAATGCAGAAATAAAATGCAAAAGCAGACAGAGGAATACAAAAATACAAATATCACACCAGAGGAACGTATTGTAGTTTATTTGAAATAAATAAACTCTTTGAAATACTTTCTGCATTCTGCTGTCAATTATGTATAATGTCATTGAAACTATGCATTTGTCTCAGACAATGTTAGTTTCATATTGAGACTTAAAGCCACATACAATAATGTCAATTAAAATCTATATTTAATTTGATGACATTTCTTTGCATTTGTAGTATAATTAACTTTGCATTCCAAAATAAATATTTAAAATGGTAAAATGTGTTAAACTGACTGAGCATCTCTTTTTAGTAGCTGAAAACATAAACCAGTTAGCCAAATAAGTCTATAACAGCAAATACATAATGAAGAAACCCACATGAACGCTGACAGACGTACACAGTTGTGTGTGGTGTTAGTTACCCAAAACTCTCTTTCCAGCATCATAAACATTCAAAAAAGCCACTTAAAACTTTAAGTTCTTTTTAAAACACCAAAAACATTTAATTAGTGCCACAGTTACATTAAACTTCATTTGTGGATATGAGCCTTTTTTCCCAGGCAGTACGAGACGTTGAACCACCTCAACGAGCGTGTAGATCTCTGATCTTTTATTGTGTGTAAATAAAACCCCAATGCAACCTCTTGTCATCTTTCAACAAACCTCTAGAACTGCAGAGAGTAATAAAGACTCTAAATTACTAAATCATTTCTTTTCCCAGCCCACCCCAACAGACGCATACACACACAAACACACTTGCGATCTATCAGCTAGCCTCCTGAGCTGATCAATAACTTTTTCTTTTTGACTGTAAAAAGACCAGCATTGATTGCAAACAGACAAAAGGGATTCGAAAGTGATTGTCTCTCTAAACGACTGCGCTGGCAGGGCATTAAAGAGATCTCGAGAGAACATTCTAGGAACTGTTCTTATTGTGTTTCCAATACCAGAAACACTGCCGTAAAAACATTAAGCAAACCTCGATAAAATAGACACTATATCAGAGGATGTCAATGATTCATTCAGTTTTACGATCAAAGCTATATTTGTCCATATTGGATAATCAGGCCTATAAATGCATACAGTCCTCATGCCACTTAAACTCCTCAAAATGAGTTTTCAAAAGTCAGTTGAGTTTCTCTCATACTGCACTTTTTACAATGAAAAATCTGTAATTTCCTCTCCCTCATGTTCCAAAACTATATGACTGTCTTTCTTGTGTGGAACAACAAGAGAGGATATTTTGAAGAATGTTTCAGTTGTTTTTGTCCATATAATGAAGGCCATTGGGGTCCAAAACAATACTGTATGAAGAAATAAAAAGAAAAAAGGAGGAGGGAAAAAACAAGAACAACACTGACATATGGGGCTTCAAAATTTGGGAAAAATATCTAATAAAAACTGGGATTCTGATTTAAAACCTGCTAAAACTTCAGGTTTGCTGTGCTTGTTTGTGGCTGCACAATTTGGCCCAAAATTTTGTGATTATATATAATTATTTTAAATATAATATAATAATAAATATAAATATATATTTTAAAGATAAATATAATAATTATATAGAATATATCAAGTTTTTTTGTTGACAACAGACCGTTTACAAGTGCTTCTAATTACAATTTTGGAAAGATGGTTGGCACGTTGCATTCTTAAATGCATGTTATAAGTGACTTAAAGGGTAAGTTCACCCAAAAAATTAAATTGTCATAATTTACTCCCACTCATGTCGTTCCAAATCCGTAAGGCTTTCGTTCATCTTCAGAACACAAAAAGTTATTTTTAATGAATCGGAGAGATTTCTGTCCCTCCATTGACAGTCTAGCACAACTAGCACTTTGACGCTTCAAAAAGTTAATTAAGAGATTGTAAAGTGATCCATATGAATTGAGCGGTTCAGGCCACATTTTCTGAAGAGACACGATTTATTTGACGAAAAGATTAAATTTAGCCTTTTCATAAAACATTTGTTTAACTGTATTATTGTCCAGACATACGTTGCAATTATACAGTATGTTCTGTTTTGGCTATTCTGTGCCCCCAGTTCCTGTGTTCATTTCCTCCACGTCTCAATCAGCACCCTATAACACCGAGCTCATGAATCACCATATAGTGTTCACGAATTCAGGCACTCGTAAGGACAGTATGAAGGCTGGCTCACTACACATTGAGACACTGATGACTATTTCCGGCGACGTGACAACGTCCTCATTGAACAACATCACTGTATTTATGGACAACAGCAGAGGTAAAATCTACATTATGATAAATATTTTGTTTGTTACATATAAGTGCTACATTAAGCACCGTAAATAAATTATAAATGTAAGCTAGATTATGTTCATTACCTGTATAGTGATGCATGTTTATGCTGAAATATAATGAAATAATGGTTTGTATTTTTAAAAACCATCCATCACGTATCGTTATTAGTTAGTTGGTTCACGTGATTTAAGTTTCCCGCTTCAGAACTTCTGTTTAGGGAACATAGTGACCATAGATGCTCCCGGGTTTTTATGGTGCATGGGACTTTTTAGGACCGAACGTTACACTGCCCTGAAAGGATTCTGCGATTGAGACAGTATTTGAGACCGTACAAATACAGACTTCATTGTATTTGCGTGCGAGACATCAAACCTGCTAGATTTAAATAGCCAGTAACAGCCACCGCTGTAGCACCTTTTTTAAAACTACTTGAAGAAAAAAGAAAGAAAACAAAAAAACAAAAACGAAATGGCTGAATCGAGTTCAGTGGACTAAGTGCAGACGTTCATCTCGTTGGTTGCCGAGGAGCAGATACATTATAAAGATCAGTCTATAATCCCACCCACTTTGAAGCCGTACTCTGCAGTGGAAAAGCAAACCGAGCTAAAGCGAGCCGAGCCGTACCACGCAGTGGAAATGCAAGCGAGCTGAACCGCGCCGAGCCAAACCGTACTGAGCCGTACCATGCAGTGGAAAAGCGACATTAAAAGGGCCGACTCCCTGACCAGTGCCCTGACTACTAGGGAGCTGATTGAGATGCACTCCTAGTTTCCTAGTGTGCGCATATCTGTTAGCATAGTAACCTATTTTGTCTACCTGCCCATTGCTACCTTACTCGTTATGTCCTGTGTATATATACCCCCTATTTAGTTCAGTCTCTTGTTGACTACCTGTGGTTTTCTGTTCTTCTGCATATTTGTATGATCTCTTGAATATTTTTGTTTATTATTAAAAGATTAATTCTTGGAATTTGATATTCTCGAATCAGATATTCTGTACTTCCATCAGTACATCGACTACGCGCTATGGCTGAGTGGCTCACCCCGGTTGTAAAAGTAGAAGACAACAATGCCATTCAATCGCAGCCCTCCAAGTCCACTCCTGTCCTACTGTTGCCCTCATCTAAAAAATTCTCCCATCTCCACTCATCATCAAGCCAGTCACGGACCTGGAGCCCATCCAGCACCTCACCACTCCACTCCCACCACGGTCACCCATGACCCAGAGCCCACCACAAGGCCAAATCCCAGCAAGGAACTTCCACAGAGAGAGAAGGTCACCGCTGAGCTAGAGCCTGAAGCCATACTCATCCCAGAGACCGAGTCCATCACTTCGTCAGACCAGGTGCGAGAGTCAGCACCCAAGGCTGTCTCAGTAGAAATTTTTAGAGAGACTGTGTGGAGTTGGGTACCACCCATGCCTCCAACCCTGAGGTAAATTTCCTCTCTACAAGCTCAAATATTATAATGGACTCCCTGGTTCCCTCCTATACTCAAGTCCTTCACCATCTACTGGTCCCGCCCAGCTCCAAGTCTCTTTCTTCTTCATTGGTCCAGCCCAGCTCCTCCTTCAATGGCACCATACAATGGTTTAAATCCACCTTGGGCCTCCCAGTCCCCAGTTCCACCTTGGTGTGAGAATCCCTCCATCTCTGACCCCATCCCTCCAACTAACAGGCTCCACCTTGGGCTCCACCGTGGATCGCCATGCCACTGGCCCGGCTGGGCTCCCTCGTACCTCTGGCTCCACCTTGGTCTGAGGTCGCCCTAGCCTTCCCATGGGATTCCAGGCCTCTGGCTACACCTCAGTCCTCCATCCCTTCAGCTCCACCTTCCCTCCAGCATCACCGTTGTCCCCAGTCAATCCGGCTCGAATGCAGTCTTCTGGGTCCCCGCCTCCGCCTCAGTCCCACGAGCCGTCACCTCTGCCTTGGCCCTTCAGACCAGTGGTATCACTCTGGTTTCCCAGTCACCCAGTTTTTTAGTGTGTGGACCTATCTGTTACCATAGTAATCTATTGTGTCCACCTGCCCATTGTTAACTTACTCGTTTAGTCCTGTGTATATATACCCCTTGTATAGTTCAGCCACTTGTCCATTCTTGTTGACAATACCCGTGGTTTTCTGTTCTTCTGCATATTTGTATGATCTCCTGAGTATTTTAGTTTATTATTAAAAGATTAATTCTTGGCATTTGAAATTCTCCTTCATTTGATTGAACCACATCTTTATACTTATATTATATATACACAAACATACATATATACATACAACTTTATATGGATACATATTGTAAACTAACAAAGCGATATACTATATAGCAAATCTCAACTTCCTGATGTATTTTGTCGCAAAATGTAACTATATTTTTGCCTAGCTCTACATATAAATTATTTATCAATATATAATTTTTCAGCATGCATACAGTTACTCGCATAGGGCGATACATACTATATAGAATATCTCAATAGCTTGCTTGCTTTTTAATATTATTGTCCAGCTCTAATCTGCTGAATGTGACTAAAAGGCACAAAGTTATTAGGATATAATAAACATTTACATCCAGAAATTGAAATTCTGTAGAAATCATTTTTACTTGACCTTGATCTTATGTTGTTTTTCACAGAAGTAAGAAACTAAGTCATACACATTATGAGGGTGTGTAAATTATCGCATAAGATTGATTTTGGCATAGTTCATTTGAGTGAATTATCCCTTTAAGAAACTTTTTGTATTTTTTGGCTTTTGATGCAGTGGCAACACTCTTACTAGCGTAGCAGGAACAAACATATTTACTAGATTCATGTGGCTAAACCTTATAATTACAACCAAGAGGAGATATTTTCTCAGACGAATTAAAACACCAAGCAAATTACAACCAAGAGGAGATATTTTCTCAGACAAATTAAAACTCCACGAAAACTTAATACACTTCTTTTTGTATATAAAAACACACACACACACAAGAACTTCACATGGATTAATAGTTTCTATGCCAGCAGCTCTTGTGGCGTACTGACAGAATCACACAGGCAAGAGTTTACAAGCCACCACAGAAAAATGTAAACCTTCACAGTCACACGAGAGTCTTGCACACAGAGGCAGCTATTGGATTATCTTTATCATTCAGATAAGCAGGACTTTAATCACCACCATTGTAACCCACATCCACTGCACACGACCACACAGTCCCTTTGAGTGTGGACAACAAGTGAAGAATAATCTGGAATCAATGCTCTCCCAAACAAGAAGCCATCAGTGTATCGGCTCCTGAATGCTGATTAGTGGCCCTTCACACATGCACACGTTCCTCTAATAGTACCATCATCAGCATTTTAAAAATATCCATAATTGAGGACTTAAAAGCTGCTTAATAACACACTCATCTTTTACACACACACACTGACTGTTTAAAGTGGGAGGGGGGTTTGAATGACAGTTCCTCGACAGGGGGCATAAGTGCATACCAGATGACGCCTGAATATGACAGACAGCTTTTAATTCACTTCTTAGTAGCAATCATGTACAGATAATGCATCAGAATATACAGAAATTGAGAGACTTAGACCTAAAATCGTTTGATATCGTACTATCCAATTATTCTTTCCTGCTCTATCAGACTCAACAATATAACACAAACACAGTGCTATAAAAGTCCCAGTTAGACAGCTGCTATGGGTCTGTTTCCATCTGGAGTTCAGGACAGACATCGACAACCCCCTTCACACAAACGTCTCCCAGTCCCTGGCCTTCCCAGCGAGGATCTTGTTATGCTAATTCCTCTGTCACTCACCTATCTATCAGCCAGCCTCTTCCTCCCCCTCCTTCTCCGGCCGACAGAGGGCAGAGATATTAATGAGTGCACTCACAGAGCCCAAAAACGGCACGGGGAAAGCTGATCTACATTAGGACGTATCTGGGTTCCCACCTCTCCATGAGTGATCTTGTTTCTGGTCAATCTAAAAAAACAGATTTTTTATTGTGAAGGGGCATCTGCTGTCCCATCAGGATAGCGAATCTACCGTTATGAGTGAGTTATGTTAATACTATCAGCTAACAGCTTAACAGACCCCATTAACACTGAATGCTATGAAACATGAAAACTCTTGTCAGATTCACACATTAAAAAACAGAAATAAAAAAAGGAGATAGGATGGATGTACTACATATGCTGGAACACATGCATAAATAATATATTTGTATAATATTGATTCTAAGGTTCCATTATAATTTTTGCTAAACAATTTAGAAAAATACATATAACAATTATCTTTTAAGAAAAAGCACTGAAAATACTGGAAATTATTTTTAAATGATTTTAAAAGTGTTTTTTAATGGTTTGCTAATTCTTTAAAGAATAAAATTACCAATTATATTTTTGGCAGATATTTAGGGAGTAGGGACTGCCAAAAACATATTTGTGTAAATAATAAATAAATATCATCATTAGTCTGTCTGATTAATATATTTAATATTACTTTTAATTTTTATTTATTTACTAATTTTGCTACGTATGATGCAAGAACTGTTTTAATAACACAAATAAGTAAATATTCTCTTCATGTCTGTTTGGTCACATGAGGGACTTAGTTGACACATTAACTTGTAATGCATTTTGAAAGGACCATCTGAAACCCTGAGACTGTTATTTTCTCCTTTATTAGCGCTGATCTCCATATTGGCCTGATGGGTGAAGGCTGTTCCATTGAGACAGCTCATGCATGCAGGCTGTTAGGTCAGTGATAATAAATGAGAGGAGAGAAGAAAAGAAGACAATTTCACACATTCAGTAAGGGCCTAAATTTGAGACAAGGAAAACAAAGGGTAGTTTAACTGTTAAACATGAATATGGCACCGTAAGTGACCACGTTAGATAAATATACATTATGAGTTACGTACGTTAGTAAATACCACACTGACTTGAGGTTAAGACACCATGAGAGCAAAGCAAAAACACTGCCCTACAAAATGCTAAATAAACAGATTTAACCCAGTCCCACCACACACAAAACCATGACACAAACGCTCTCTCGCACAGAGGGTCGAAGTTTTCCCACGTGAGCTTCATAGTGAGAGTGAGCAACAGTGTGGCCGCAATCTCAGCAAAAACCGAGGAATGTGGGTAATTACTGTTAACTAGCCGAGCACTTGTTAGACGCGGCAATGGTCACACACCCCACGTTTCACAGAGTGTGACGTTAGCCGGGGGTTTGTTGTGGGTCCAATTCTGCAACAGCAGACAGTGAGGTTTGTGCCTTTGAGTTTATTACAAATCTACGCAAAAGAGGACAAAGAGAAAGAAAAAGAGACAGAGTTCCTTCATCATTTAACGAGTGTATTATTTGAGAAACATAGTCTGACGTGCCAAACCTTAGTGACGCACAGAGAGAGGAACACAAAACCAAGAGTATAAAATTATATCAAAAGAAAATCAGCTTTAAAAAAAAATACAACATGATCTCACACACACATGAAAATTCTCCTTTCCACAACAGAGACCTGATGTGAGAAGACAGGCATGGGAGATTGCTGTGAACCGGGACAATGGCGTCATGATGGATGGAGTGCCACCTTCTGGACACTCTGTTTAGAAGTGTGTTTGTTGAAGTGTGTTTGTTACAATTGTCTGATGTTCCCCATAGACCTGATAAAAGTGTGGAGGCCATAAAAAACTATTTGTTGTCCCGCACTACTGACGCGCATTCATTCTCTCTTAAAGTTCAGGTCATGATCTATTGTTTATCTGTACTATGTTTGGATTAATTGAATGTTGATTGCATCATACTATTTGTAGTGTTGTATTTTTGATCGGATAGCACTTTTAATGTGCTCTATAAAATGCATTTGACATGACTTTGTTTTGTTTTTTGGTCAAATGAATGGGCAAAAAAGAGACAGTTCATTTGTTTGAATTTCTGTGGAACACAAAAAGATAATTTTTTAATTATGTATCAACGCAATTATGCAATTACAATAGGACTGATACAAATGGGTTACACTTTATGTTAAGATTGTACATACTCAAATATGTACTGAGTAATATTAATTAATTACATGTTATTTACTATAGAGTAATAGTTAAGGTTTGGTTTAGTGTTAGTTAGTTGTAATTATGCCTAATTTACTGTTATTACTACAGTAATGTTGTGTAACTGTCGCCTTAAAATAAAGTGTTACCAAAGAATTAATTTATCTTAAATTTTGGTCTTTTCTCCACAAAAACATATTTTATGGCTTCCAATGATTTGGAATTATGGTGCAGGAGTTGTACGGACTACTTTTATAACTCTTTTTGTCATCTTTGAGCGTGATTTTCCTCATTCACTTTTTAGAATTAAGAGTGACCAGGATAGTCTTTAAAAAAAAATCTACTTTTTACATCATGATAATTGCTTTATTTTGCATAAAAGTTGTGTTACAAGTCTCTGACCCCTCCATTTGGCTTCCAACCAAAAGGAAAGAAGGATTTAATCTGGGGAAAATGGCAAATAGTAACCGCTAAGATGTTAAGGAGGGATTAGATCACAGTCTAGTCCAAGGGCATGGACACATACACCCATTCACTTTTTTTATAGCCTAGTCCAAACAAAGGCTCTTTAAAATCTTGTCTGCACTACAGACGCCAATCAGTAAACATACATCCAGCAAAGCTTTAATGCCTGAGGAGTTTCCCCACTCACACAAGTTGTGCATCTTAAACATGTGCTTGTCCAGGGCAGTTTCTCAGCTCTTTATGGCCTTTTATCTACATGAAAGGCCCAGGCACTGGGAGAGCCAACATTACGGCTCCATCAAAGTGAAATCTACTGACAAGCGCTGTCCTCCATAACGGCTCAGGCCATTAAACGCCCTGTCAGAGAGCCTTCCCAGAGAATCTGCATAATATAACGGCAGTGTGCTTGTGTTTCTGGAAAATTTTAGGTTTCTTTATATTAACTCAACAGAAATGTATTTAGCTGCACTGACAACTAGAGGCTGGTTTACACTAAAAGACTTTTAAATCTCATCAGATTTTCAAAATGTGAGAGACCGAGAACATGACGATAAACAAACAAAAACAAAAACAGTTTTGTTCCTATAGTATATGTGAAGTGCCGCAATGTGACCAGTACATCACACACGTAACAGATTCATTCACAAACAACCAGAGTCCTAACTGTGACTGAGCACGGGAAATCTAGCAAAATCTCGTGGTCAAACGTGACTTTAAAGTAAACAAACATGGTGAAGAAATTTGGACTGTTTTAAAGAAAAAAAACAGGGAAAATAAAGAAAAAGGTTTCCATTCTTTCTGGTATCGTTTTGTTCCACGTGACAATCTACCGAGTTTGTGCGCATGGGGTTCCCCCCACACAACAGGATTTCTGATCGTAAATATTCTACATGTTGGATATTCACAATTTGAGATCAGTGCGGCCCAGACATTCTTTCAAGCAGATTCAATCACTCTTAACACAGATCACACCACAGGAAAGTGCCGCTGTTCTGCAGAGTTCAGCCCCAAGCCTAATCAAACACACCTAATCAAGCTCAATATCTTCAGGATTACTAAGGGTACAGGCAGGTGAGTTAATTAAGTAATTCATTTTTATTTATTACTCTGAAGGACAGCGGCATTCCAGGACCGACATTGTCCATTCCTGTTCTAGTGTGTGGATGCCTAAAAGATAGGGTAAGCCATTTTTTATATATACTTTTTGTTATACTGGTTGAAACTCTCTTCAGATCCTGAAAGCAATCAATAGTAGAATAATAGAAAAAATGTCCATATATCTTCTGTGGAAGTCTCGGGACCAAAGAAAATGTCCGCCCAATCATTGCATTTGGTTTGAATGCAATGATACAATGTCCTACTTGCCTGTCAACATATGTATATCCATACCTACACGCACCCTGCTTGCGCAGACATCACACGCGTTCCATAAGGCTATAAAGAGTTAAAGACACAGTCACTGAGAGCCGCAAACAAACAGCAGCCACCTTCTACAGTTCCCCCTGAACTAAAAAAAAAAAACGAGCTTATACTGTGTTCATGCCATGCCATAACCGTAATTACAAGATGGCAGCAGTGACATCTCGGGAATTAAAATGAATCAGGAGAGATGTTATGTAAGCTTCATGTAATACTTGTTTCTAATTGGTTAATCACAACAATTGTTTCCAGAAATTAAGTCAGCAGTCAGGTGGTACAAGAGCGAGCTCTTTAAATTCTTTATGTTCATTATTATTCATGTTATGTCCTTTGAGACACGAGGTCATTTAACACAGTCTCTCGTGATGCCTTGCAGACTCTGCTGTGTGCATTCGTGTGCTTTGGAGGAGGCAAGGCTTTGGAGAAGCTCTGAAGGGATCTTATGCTTTCAAAGTTAGCTTGCTATTGCTAGCTTCTCTGAAATTGCCCACCCTACCTTTAAGATAAACAATTACAAATATAAATTCAAACATAAATGCACATTAAAAGGGACTAAAATTACTTACGACATTTTTAAATTATTCATATTTTTTTCTTAAATTATAACATTTTAACTTTCTGAGCTTACAGATTAACTTCAGTGTTGCAATATCTAACTGATCTGTAAATAGAGCATTAGCCATAGGAACAAAGCAGCACATCTGTGAACCTACTGACCAGAATAAATCCTAAATAACAACGCGGTTCAATCATTAAACAACACGTAACTCCACAGTGAGCACTTCAAAGCAATCGAAACAACGTGATCTTGTCAATCAAACTCATAAGAATATTACGTTAATGGTAATAAGAGGTTGTTTCCAGGTTGGTCATACCTCCTGACACTGGAGCATCCATGAACACTGCACCCATCTTCTCAGCAGCAATAGCCATCTCCTTGGACACTGATGGGTCGATGGTGCTGGAGTCAATGAGAAGGGTGCCTTTTTTTATCTTCCTGAAGAAGAGGACAAAATCAAGAAACAGAAGGATAAATATCATTGGAAAGACAAGAAGCTTATGAATTTTCAAGCAAGCAAATTGTGTTGTGCAATCCAAATTTAGACATGTTACGTTGGCCTGGATGGATGGATGGAAAGTTGGCCATTCCAAGTAATGTCAGAGCTAAACATTTACATGTCAATATATATATATATATATATATATATATAATAAACAAATATTGTGTAAAATACGCTCATCTCATTTGCTACCGGGCAAAAGCTTGGGGTCAGGAAGTTTTTTTTTAATGTTTTTGAAAAAAAAAAAAAAGTATGCTAATCAAGGCTGCATTTATTTGATAACAAATATGGTAAAAACACTAATATTGTGAAATGTTATTACAATTTAAAATAACTGTTTCTTTTTTACTTTAATATATTTTAAAATGTAATTTATTCCTGTGATGGCAACTCTACATTTTCAGCACCATTACTTCAGAAATCATTCTAATATGCTGATTTGTAGCTCAATGAAGATTACTTATTATTATCAATGTTAAAAACAATTAAAAAATATTTGTGGAATGATACATGCAATCATTTTTTTGGAGTCTTTGATGAAAAGAATTAAGGTTCTAGCTAAATAAAAGTATAAAATCCTTTTTAAAAAAACAACTGTATTGACCCCAAACTTTTGAACGGTAACGTATAAACCTGCATTATATTAGCCATCAGCCATTAAAGAATAAAATATATCAACTCAAATCAATATTTTGTGTTTAATTATTTACTTATGTGGCAAGTAGCTGTGTAATAAGCAGGATAATGTACATCCAGCCGGTGGTTCTCTCAAAACAACCCCCTTCAGCCTGATCAAGACCTCATCATCCTGAACATCCAGAACCACCGGCTAGATGTACATTACCCCTCACATAAAAGCCTAACTTAAATGTGTTCATCATATATAGTGATCATGTCTTTTCAGAAGACTTGGATTAAACATCTCGAATTATATGAATTTATCTTGCAATAGGTTTATGAAGCATTAGATTTGTGGGTGAATTGACTTTAAATGGAAGGACAGTAATTTCTCAGATTTCATTAATAAATATCTTCATTTGTGTTCCTAAAATGAACGGAACTTTAACGGGTTTGGAATTGCATTAGAGTGAGCAATTAATGACAGAATTTTCCGTTTTGGGTGAACTAACACTTTACGCGATGACCATACAATCAATCACATTGGCCCACAAGCCTCAAAAAGCAAACATTGGCCAACTACTAGTGTTAAGTACTGTAAACTATTACTCCAATACTATAACATATAATGTTACTTTCGTACTACATTTTACATGCCTCGTCTCCAAGCTCACATTCTCATGTAAAACACTACAGACCAGATTTTCCCAAAGCCTAGGAAACTCTTTATTCTTGGACGAATGTTAATCATTATAAATGATCTAGACACGTGCTGTGCAGATTCATATACGCAATTGAAACAAATTTTGCTAATATAGGAAATAAGCACTTTCTGTTAAAAATCAGCAAGTATGGATTTAAGAGTAAACACTGCTGACAGTTTATTCTGAGAGGACATACTTAAGGATGCCATTGGAACCTGTGTAAACCTCAATGACATTGGGGCTGGATGGTAGCATGGTGATGATGCGGTCAGCTTTATCGGCCACTTCAGCGGGGCAATCCAAGATCTGATAGGAAAAGCAGGGCAATTATTTCCATAGACTCATACACAGATCTGTACAGTCTAGACATAAAGCAAACAAGGGAATGATGGTGATTTATTTTGTTTTGAGAGCATTTTGAGATAAACATACACTTATACCTGTGCTCCTGAATCCTGAAGCTCTTTGCAAGACTCTGGGAAGACATCAGTAGCAATGACAGGATATCCATGCTTCAGTAAGTTTCTAGCCATGGGTGTCCCCATGTTACCCAGTCCAATAAAACCCACTGGGGTCTTGGAGGCCATTGATCTACTACAGGATGCTGAAAAGCCAAAAAATGTTTAAATACAATCTTCTCTATTTAAACCGAAAGCCTGAGTGCACCAAAACTAAATCAGTAAACGTGAGGGCAATCCTGTAAAAATCAATGTAATGTCAGTATAGCAGGGGTCTAATTAATCAAATTCATATAATACAACATTGAGCACCTTTAAGAAGTCTTCGCAAGATAAATTAATTTAAACATGAATATAATAGTTTTTAAAGACTTTCCAAACCATACAAATCCAGATGTTTAGAGAAAAACTCACAATATACTGACTAAATGAGGTGACAAAAAAGCTTAAGTCCATTATCTGAAGTTGGTGAGACACGTGTCTTAATTTCATAACCTTAATTGTTTAGTTTACAGTTAAGCGCTCAAAACCCAAGCTGCATTTCACAACTTAACTTACATTTCTGATACACAAAAAGCAAACAGTGACTTGGTTATTGAGCACAAAGGTTGTTCATATATTTTGACATAAAAGTTCAAGTATATTTATACATGTTCACATATTTTGCAGACTGAAAAACAAATCAGATGGGGAAAATGGAATTTCTAAAGTGCTCTGTGCAATACATTAGCGGTGCTTTAATCCCTTTGGACTGTCAATTAAGAATTAATGCAGAAATAACATACCCAATGTGAGCTCCACATGTTTATGGCTTCTTTTATAAAAATTCCGACACCCTCTAAACAAAGCGGCCATGCTTATTTCTCTTGACCTCAGCGCCTCATTGATAGTGAACGAGTCAGGAACTCAGGGGGCGGGCTCTATGATTGACAGCACCATTCCTCCAATCACTGATAAGGATTGATATCGCCCCGAGTTCCTCCTGCTGTGATTTCTTTGAATAGAGTTAATGTGATACTTCTTAAAAGATTAAGAATGGCTAGACTTTTTAAGCTTCTAAGTGAACTTATGATCGTGTTGTCCTTGCACATTTCCAAATCCTGGAGTGACAGTTTGTTGTGCTAATCTCTTCGGTAGTCTAGGTGCTATTACAAATACACGAATATTTGAAATGACAAATTGTGCAATAAATAAATAAAACAAAACAAAATATATTTTCCTAGAACACTGACTGGACCAATAGTTTAGGGTTCCCTTTATAAACGTGTACATTTCTTTAGTAATTTTAGTTATGTATAAACTATCTCTCCACTAAAACTGTTGTTTGTAAGGTTAATATTCATAAATGATTTAAAATTATTTTATACACTATCAAAGTCATGAAAAATCTTTCATGCAAGATCCCGAATATTAGTGTTTCGTTTTCTTATGGATTTTATAATTGTCATAAGTGTCACATTTTATTGCATTAGATTCGTGATTTGCTTGCTTATCATCACCCTCACTTTTTATATACACATATTCTTATACGTACTAAAAAAAACGAACCTTTAAACTATGCACTTTTGATACACACAGCCGTACATATCTAGGAAGTTTTAACTTCCTAATCTAATTTCACACTAAATTAAATGATCAAAGGTTGCATACAATGACCATTCTATATTCCAAAACGTATTGAGGAATGATTGGCATTTTCCCATAATTTTCACGTATGTTTTGGTGAAGCAACGCCCGATTCGTTAACGAATCGTCCTATTGAGTCAGACTGAAATGATTCGTTCACGAGTCGAACGAAATCATGAGGTGATAGTCAGATCATTTGAAGTGAACCGAGTTTTTTTTTTTGACCGGTTCTACTCCGAAAGAACCGAATTTGCTGAAAAGAGTCGGACCTCCCAGTCCCATCCCTATTTTGTTGGGGTTCTTCACTAACCAATAGTAAACAGCGAATTTCTGTGACAAGAGTAAATAAACCAATCACAGGGCGCAACTAACCGGAAGTAGCAATGACGTTTCTAGATTCCCAAAACATGTTGACACTCGGTTCAGCTAACGTTACATGACAGAGACTCGCTTAATCTGCGTTGTCTTGCAATCTAACCAACAAGAGTTACAGATCTTCAAGTAAACATGGATTACAGGTATAACGGTCTTAACGAGCGACGGCTATAATATGTACATATAGCGATAATCTTGGAAATATATGATGGAATTGCATGCAGTCGATCTTGATGTATTTAGGCGTGGGATTGCTGTGGAGTGATTAAAACTCATTTGATCAGATCACCCTTTAAGGACACCGGCAGTGATTATGGCGAATGATATATAGAGGAAATGCTGTATCATCTAGTATACTTCTAACTATAATTCAAACCCACAGTGACTTGGTAGTTAGCAACATGATGCAGGTGAAATGTGTCTAGAAAGGGGCTTTTGGTTTAAGAATATCATGTTTTAGTAAGATCTACAATGAATGTCACGTCTAATGAGTTCAGTGCGCGAATGTCATTTTCTATATTCATTCATTCGAGCTGTCATTGAGGCGAAAGGCCTGAACAGTGATGACAGCAGCATCAGCAGCTCTGGCATCTACACAGGCCTTCTCGCCATCGCCCCATCCGGCCTGAGACAGGGCAGGTCTTCTTCATGCAGCTGCTCTTAGGCTTAAACCAAATGTACGGCAGCTCGGAAATACCAACAGTGGTATACAGTAGAATGATATTTTATTGCAATTTGTGTATGGCTTAAACACACCATCATGCGATTTTCAATAAAAACTAATTTAGCCTATAATATCACTAATATATACTAATATATCTAATATATATATATATATATATATATATATATATATATATATATATATATATATATATATATACAGTTACAAACACACACACACACACACACACACACACACACATACATATGTATAGGTTGTTTTCTTCAAGCGTCTTGGAGATGTTGCCACAGTTTTTTTCTGTTTCTTCATGTAATCCCAGACTCGATGATGGTGAGATCAGATCTCCATGTGGAGCATGTTGTCAGACTCCTTGTGCATACAAAACTATCACTGGATTATTACAATTAATGGCAAAAGGAATATTTGGAAATGTAAACTGATATGCTCTACTGACATAGGAAATATATCATATATAAATTATTTATATAATAAATATATAAATAACTGGCTTAAAACCATTTTTGATGAAAATACTAACGTGACAAACGACTTTTGCACAATACTGTGCATATGCACAAACTTTTATGGTAGATGCAATTAATCACAATTCATTGATTTGACAGCACTAATAATTAATATCAAATCAATATTTCAAGTCCTTTTTGTTATTTATTTGGTAGATAAGTAAATGGTAGATAGATAAGTAATAATGCAGAATAATAATTGTAAAAAAAATCCTTCAAGGTGATACAGGTCCCAGTTGGGGTTTATTTCGCAATAATGACCATCTGATCATTATCCCTTATATTATGAAATAGAAAATCTCAATCTTGATTATTTTTGTTTTTATTCCTTCTTGTTTCAGATAGACCAATCACAGGCTTTCCTTGAGCACTCATGATGTCGTCAGCCTGTAATACCGGAGTATATGCAGGTGGAGGAGGAAGTGTTGTCATGGAGACATCCAACTTCGCCCATGTCATCTTCCAGAATGTTGGGAAAAGCTTCCTCCCGCAGGCAGCGCTTGAATGTCATTACACACTCACCTCTTTCATCACCCCACATCCCAAAGACTGGGTTGGCATCTTTAAGGTTAGTACATATTATTTCATCCAAGTCCACAAATATCTGGTCTGTGTATGGCCTACACATTTAGGTTTTCATAACACAGAAATGCTTTTTATAAGAAAATGATATCCTTTCATCCGATTTATTTTATCGCTCTTCCTTTTATGTCGAAATTTAATCTTGCACTTAATCAAGAGGAAATGAGTGCATGGAAACTTTACATCTTGTTAAGATACAATGACAGTTTATGACTCGTATTAAAAGCACTTCAAATTAACCAGATCTTTCCAGACAGCATTTAGAGTGGTGGGCTGCAGGGGAAAATTTGGATTGGAAAAAAGATGTTTAATCCACTCAATATCACTCGTTTTTGATGGTTAGTTTATGAGGAAAAGGGTTGCGGTGTAAGTTTGTGTGTGTTTGTTTGTGTGCATGTGCTGTTGTGCTGGATACCGTTTCACGATTGAATCCTTCCTTGTGCTTTTTCTTTAGTATTTTCTTTTGTCATATTTGTGTCTGCAATAAGATCTAGGGAAATAACATGTATTAGCTGCCATGTATAAATCATATTTAGATAAGAGTAGTTAGACTAATTATAGACCATAATAAATGGATGGATAAATTCTGACAATATATATGGACTCATATTCAAATAATCAATGAGGGAATATAGGAATTATTCTTAGGCACACACACACATTTAATACACACCTTAACCTGTGCTTTGTACTTAGTGAACAACAGGTTCCCTCTGGTGGTATCGAGAAGGTACTGCTCTGAACAGACAGCGGTGATTTGCTTAACAGTTTAAAAATTACTTACATTTTCTGTGTGCAGATTTTTTTAATTAGCTAAAATATAATTAAAATGATTGAAACTCGTTTTTCAATTAAAAAGTGGAACATTTCAGTTTTATATGATTTAATGGAATATTTTTTATAATATATGTTATTATTATATCTAAATAATTGTATTTGATCTTTTTATTTATATAGTTATAGAAAGCTGTAGCGTTTAAATTTGTGCTTGTAATCTCCCTGTGCATGTTGTATGAAGTGTTCAGTGGTTTTAAAAAAAAAATGGAAAACTTTGTTCTTTAATATTTCAGACTAAACATAGGATTCTTTATCAAGGAGGATGTTGAGGCATGTTAATAAAATAGGCTACCTTTAAGCAATTCTGAAAAATGCTATGTAATCATGCATATACACATACATATAGGTTTGTGCGCAGACACACACACACACACTCAAACAGGTACCATATAATTAAGTTGTCGCGCACATGCCGAACATGTTCTTATGCACTTGATTTATAGTTACGTCAGCCCTCTTATTATTTAATTTATCATTTATCGGTCCTGTATGTACAAGCATGGCTTGTTTGAAACACACTCGGGGGCCTTCTCTCTCTCTTCCCTCTTTTCTTTTCTGTAATTAATAGGTGATTTCTTCACAGATGACTGTGTGCCAGATGAAAGCAGAATACTTTCTGACTTTCTGAGATTACAGATGTGATAAATTGTAATCAAAGTAAATGACAGGTAGAGTTGTGAAAAATGATGAAGACAAATTGCTGACTGTGTGTGTATGTGTGTGTGTGTGTGTGTGTAAGATGTAACTGTATGTGGCATGTTTATGATGGCGGATTACAATCTGTACTTCATTTCCATCATATTTCATTTAAAAAAAAGCATAAACCCATATAATCAGTCATTTGCGCACCCTCATTGGTGGTTTTGGAGGTGAAGATTTTACACTTGCTTCAAAGGCAGAAATGATGAAATCCATATGTACACACTTTTTAGAGTAACCACACGATTTTAACCGCCTTTGAAGCAAGTGTAAAATTTTCACATTTTTCCCGGTCTTTTTTTCCACTACGCCTCCTTTTCCAACCTTACACACACACACACACACACACACTGTGCCCCCCTTTCACTGCTGGCTAAGAAGTGCAGAAGGGAGGCTAAGTGTTTCCATTCCATCCTGATCTTATTGATATATATATATAATATAATCTATGAAAATGATATGACACAAAGTATTAGGACTTTAGATCTCTCGCTGAGACTGTCTCTGTTTAATGTTTTGATAGTAAGTAATGTTTCTGTCTTTTTTCTCCCTCTCTTTCCATCTCTGTTTTGACTGGGTGTTCCTTAAACTTTTATAAAGTCTCTGTGTTTATGTAGTTTCACATATATTGTTATGGCCAAAATAGTCTGATGAACTAGTCTTTGATTTATATGTTTTACTGTAACTGTTCAAGGCCTATTCAAAGGCCTTCATTGGTCTGGTCACAGAAGTTTTAGTTCTGACTCACTTCATGTTTCGTGTGTGTGTGTGTGTGTGTGTGTGTGTGTGTGTGTGTGTGTGTGTGTGTGTGTGTGTGTGTGTGTGTGTGTGTGTGTGTGTGTGTGTGTGTGTGTGTGTGTGTGTGTGTGTGTGTGTGTGTGTGTGTGTGTGTGTGTGTGTGTGTGTGTGTGTGTTAGGTGGGCTGGAGCAGTGCACGAGACTACTATACGTTCCTCTGGTCTCCCATGCCTGAAAACTACACTGAGGGATCCACTGTTCACCGTACCATCATCTTTCAGGGTATGCACACACACACGCCTAAAGTCAAAATGTAATGCCTTTTACAACATATTTTGCTTCCATAATTGATTGGATGGTCAAATTTACTTTTATCAATCATGATTAGATTGGACTGTGAAAATGGGTGTTATTATCAATGTTATTATATTATGATTATGACTATATTAGGTTTTTTTGTTGCATTTTGCACAAACCAGGTTGATTATTTTTTTATAGTTGTTATTTTAAGTAAAAAAAGTCATCTTTTCATAAAGAACACAGTTCATCCAAAAGGAATCTCTGCTGTTTTTGTGTTTGTTTTGTTATTTTGCAAGTAGCTTTCCTGTTATATGTTAGTAGCCCGATGTGTTAAAGGGATAGTTCACCCAAAAATTCTGTCATTAATTACTCACCCTCATGTCGTTCCAAACCCGTAAGACTTTCGTTCATCTTCGGAACACAAATGAAGATCTTTTTGATGAAATCTGAGAGCTTTCTGTAGTATCGATGGACAGCTACGCAACTGACACTTTGACGCTTCAAAAAGTTCATAAAAAGATCATAAAACTAATTCATATGTATTGAGCGGTTTAGTCCAAATTTTCTGAAGAGACACGATCGCTTTATATGATGAACAAATTGAATTTAGGCTTTTATTCACATATAAACATTCATCAACTCACACATCAGTTGTGGTAAACAGAAGCTCAAACGTGTTCGCTTGACATGCGAGAACCAATGAGGTTCATTCTCATGTGTTACGCAGCACGTTTGAGCTTCAGCGAGAACCAATGAGGTTCATTCTCGTGTGTTACGCAGCACGTTTGAGCTTCAGCGAGAATAATGTCTCTTCAGAAAATTTTGACTTAACCGCTCCGTTAAAATGGATTAGTTTTATGATCCTTTTATGAACGTTTTGAAGCGTCAAAGTTTCAGTTGCGTAGCTGTCTATGGAGGGATAGAAAGCTCCGATTTCATCAAAAAGATCTTAACTTGTATTCCGAAGATGAACAGAAGTCTTACGGGTTTGGAACGACATGAGAGTGATTAATAAATGACAGAATTTTCCGTTTTGGGTGAACTCTCCAATATTTTGAATTTAGGCTGCAGTGCCTATTTATAACCACTAGCAGTCAATACTACATACTACACCTTTGTTTGACAGGTGTTGCTAAATTAATCTTTGATGTTTTGTTTTGTTTTGTTTTGTTTTGTTGGGGCATTTAGTGTTTTATGTTTTGCTTTGTTTTCAAATGGCTTTTTTTGTTGTTAGTTAGAGACTACATTCGATAAAGGCAAAACTGGGTAATCAAATACTCTGCATGCCGTTTCCTAGGTTATTATGTTCCCCGTAGTGATGGTGAGTTTTATCAGTTCTGCTACGTCACACATACGGGTGAGATCAGAGGTGCGAGCACGCCATTCCAGTTCCGCCCAGCTACGCCCACAGGGGAGGAGCTACTGACAGTGGAAGATGAGGGGAACTCGGACATACTAGTTGTGACAACAAAGAGCGGACTTCTTGAGGTATGCAAATCAC
The DNA here is from genome assembly GCA_030578275.1 of Meda fulgida. Classification (NCBI taxonomy): domain Eukaryota; kingdom Metazoa; phylum Chordata; class Actinopteri; order Cypriniformes; family Leuciscidae; genus Meda; species Meda fulgida. The sequence continues at coordinate 22,965,144 of CM060634.1, read as the reverse complement.
ACACACAAGAGTGCAAACTTTTGCCCTATTCCAATACAACAATTAATACATTCATCAATATTTAAACATTTGTTTAGTTCAGTAGTAAAATGCATTGATTAACGGTGCGTTCACACTTGTAGTTCAGTTCGCTTGGTTTGTTTAATCCGGGCCAAAAAAAAAAAATATATATATTTTGTCCTGGTCCGCTTAGCGTTCACATTGCCATTTTACCACCGAACCTAAAGATACCGAACCTAATGGCATAGGGATATGTTCACAACCTGATTGGTCGGCTTTTATTATGTATATTTTGCAATGGAACTTACCGAACATCCACAACAAACTATGCCGTGTGCTGGGATAAATGAGCTTGTTGTATGTGTGTAGCCTACATGGTATTTTGACCAGTAAAGGAGTCCAAACAGCGACAGGAGTCCCTCTGTGTGTGTTTGTGTCACACACACAAACTGTTATTATTTGGCTTATTATCTGTGTGTTTGTGAGCAGCAGCGTGTGGAGGAAGTTCAACATGAGTGCAAAGAGCTTCAGAAAGCACTACGCCTCCTCACGCAGGAGAGAGATCAGCTACAGGAGCGGCAGAGACAACAGAACCAGGTACTAAACACACACTCGCATTAAATGGTGGCCAGCCAATGAAGCAGCAAAGATGGCTTACTCACACACAGTGTTTGAGCAGCATATAACACACCAGAGATCACAAGTTCAAGTTATCTGCACATCAAAGCGATCTCCTGTGTGTGTATGTTCACATTTGTGCTTTAAGACTTTCTGTCTCCAAGTGCAAAACGCCTTTCTGTTTGACTGACGGTGAACTTACTCCCACAGAGCACTTTATCTTATCAGATAATGGCTGTGCGTGTCTCTGTGTGCATTACTGACCTTCCCCGTAAAGTCATGTGATTTATCCATATGTAATTCTGACGGTGCTGGGGATGATTTACTGAGAGTAAGAGAACTGGGAGTTTGAGAAACAGAGAGAGACAGAGAAAAGCTGACTTGGGCAACTGTTATCATGGCGGTGCCATGTCGACCACAGAGGGTAGACGTGACGTCAATCGTGAACACACAGCCAGGAGTAAATGTCCACCAAAACCACTCAACTGAAAGGAGACCTGCCCATTCACTGGGACAACAGCAGCCAGTCACGCGATTTTCTCTTTCTTCCCCTCTCTCTCTCTCTCTCTCTCATCTTCAGTTTTTCATGCTTGTTTTGATGATTTTTAAAGGTGCTGTAAGTGATTTCTTTTTTGAAATGCCACACAAAAAATGTCAATAGTATTACCTGATAGACATTGCTGAAATGTGTCCCGAGAAATCACAACTGTCTTTGGGACAGCCTAGTGCTTTGTGTAAAGTAAAAAAAAAGGTCTTAGGGGCCTTTCACACAGAACACATTTTTGCTATTAAAAAAGAGAAACGTCGGGTAGTGGAAGAGATAAAAAACGTTAGGTCTAGCTCCACGGTTTTAGAATGCTGTGTCATGTGTGACATTACATTCATTTTAATATTTTCTTTTCTAATATATTTTAAAGGGTTCATGACATGAGAAATCAAATTTGCCTTGATCTTTTGACATATTAGAGGTCTACATCCTGCAAGTTTTATAGCTTAAAATGTCCTCCTTATTATAAACTAAGCATTTGATTTAATCAAGCTCCAAAAATGGCTTGTTTTGATAATGCGGGATCTGTGATGTCACATGTGCAAATACATTTGCATACGACATCAGGGAATAGTACATCATCACACCATAGGCCCCGCCCACTGGCATTCAGTTGCTTAACGGCTGACGTTTGCCTACACTGGATATGAGTGTCTCATCTCGTCAAATAGAAATTATAATCACTGGCGCGGTCAACACTGGATACAGTATAAATATGTGCGGCCAGTTTTTGACATATTCCACGCCCAGCAAGTGGATGGTTTATTTTATGGGGCCACAGATCGCGTCTGAGGATTATATGTTTTTAAAACCATTACTGGCGTGCAATAGTGAGTGGGCATTGATACTGTTTCCAATGCAGTGACGTTAGCCAATCATAACAGTGTCCGTTTACTAAGCCTTAAAGGAACTGCCCCTTTAAAATAAATCATTTCAGACAGAGGATCAGAATGAAGGTAAAAATAATTGGTTTTCTGCATATATATTTGTTTGTTTGTTTTTTGTGCAAAAAACTTAATTAACATTAAATGTGAACCTGAACCTATTAAAATAACAAAACAAATCCATGTCATGACCCCTTCAAAATGTAATTAATTCCTGTGATGGTCAAGGTGAATTTCCAATATTCAGTAATTCTAATATGCTGATTTGGTGTAACGCAAGCAAAAAAAATGTAAATGAATATCATTATGTTGAAAACAGTTGTGCTGCTTAAAATATATATTTATTTATTTGATCAATTTAATGAAACCTTGCTAAATAAAAGTATTAATTTCTTTTCTTTTTTTTAAGTGCTTACCCCAACATTTCTAGTGTATCGTTGTACTAAATTATTACCATATTCATGTACCATTTAAATACAATTGTTAATGCACAAATTTAAAAAATATTTAAATGGTATCTTATTGTTTCAAATAATTTATCTAGTTTACCTATCTCTTATGCCTTTTTAATTGTTTATTTATTTACCTATTTTTAACTGGTTTTCCTCGTTTCTTGCCATGAAAATAGGTCTTTTGATGGCAGAAAAAAAAAGTAAATAAATAAAACCATGTACCATGTACCTTGCATTATTTATTAAAGAGACAGTTCACCCAAAAATGAAAATTCTGTCATTACTTACTCATCCTCATGTCGTCCAAGACATTCGTAAACACAAATGAAGACATTTCCAAACAAATCTGAGAGATTCTGTCCTCCAGTCTACACTAGTATACAACTAGCACTTTTTCACGCTTCATAAAGTTCACAAAGAGATTATAAAGCTAATGCATATAAATCAAGCGGTTTAGTAAAACTTTTCTGAAGAGACTTGATCGCTTTATCTGATGAACAGATTGAATTTAGGCTTTTATTCACATATAAAGAATGTTCAGCGAATATAGAAAAGAAGCTCAACCGAACTTGCTTGAGGCACGAAAACAAACCTCTTGCTGAAGCTCAAACGTGCTGCGTAACACACGAGAATGAACCTCATTGGTTCTCGCTGAAGCTCAAACGTGCTGCGTAACACACGAGAATGAACCTCATTGGTTCTCGCTGAAGCTCAAACGTGCTGCGTAACACACGAGAATGAACCTCATTGGTTCTCGCATGTCAAGCGAACACGTTTGAGCTTCCGTTTACCACAACTGATGTGTGAGTTGATGAATGTTTATATGTGAATAAAAGCCTAAATTCAATTTGTTCATCATATAAAGCGATCGTGTCTCTTCAGAAAATTTGGACTAAACTGCTCAATACATATGAATTAGTTTTATGATCTTTTTATGAACTTTCTGAAGCGTCAAAGTGTCAGTTGCGTAGCTGTCCATCGATACTACAGAAAGCTCTCAGATTTCATCAAAAAGATCTTCATTTGTGTTCCGAAGATGAACGAAAGTCTTACGGGTTTGGAACGACATGAAGATGAGTAATTAATGACAGAATTTTCATTTTTGGGTGAACTATCCCTTTAAATATGTTTGGCTAATTTAATCCATTTACTACTTTTTTACTTTACATTTTTAAATCCTGTCCACAAAATCGGATTTTCCCTCAACATCAGCGAAGAATATGCAAAAAAAAAAAGTCATTCCATTTGGTTCTGATGTGGTGCCGATGTTTGAGTGCACAACAAGCACATTAAACTCAAAAAGGGCCCAGAAAACAGCAGAATATGATTTGATTGTTTTTTTGGTCTTTCAGCGCCCCCTAGTGTTTCTTCTGGAGACCCTTTTGAAGTGTTTAAGTGTGAATTATGAGTGTCACAAAGGACAAAGAACACCACAAATAAAACATTAACACTTTTATAATTCTCTCTCACACCCCAGTCACACAAACCCTTTCATATGCCATAAGTGTGCACGCGCGTGTCTGTTAAACTGTCAGAACTTACAAATGAAAATAGACTTCCTCTTCATCGTGAGAAAATAATTATATATTTTGTGGCTGCTAATTTTACGACCGCACATTTTATTTGCCTGCGCTGCAATTCTGAAACATCATCGGCCGTAAAACACCACTAGTCAGCAGATTAGCCGGAGGACAAGGTGTGTATGCGTGCTTTCAGAACCAGATGTTACTGTGATTTACTGATGACGACTGGTAAATATGAGCCACGGCAACAAAAGTGAAATCAAAGCCCCCTTCTTTTCATTCTGACATCATACTTTGTAAAAATGTAGTTTGGAGATTGACTGAATCAGGGTAATAACTACCACTTGTAAACTACCACTTTATTAAAAGTGTCTATGAATTCTGTCATTCTCTACAGAAGACCCTTTGTTGCTAGACTTATAACTTATAAGCTGTTTGTTAGAAGAAAATGTTTGGAAGAGGAAAATCTTCTAAAATAATATTTTTTAATTGTGTGTGTGTGTGTGTATATATATATATATATATATATATATATATATATATATATATATATATATATATATATAATTTTAAATAATTGTTTAAAATAATTGGTTGAAACACTTTTGAATCAGTATTGGCCGCTGTTGTTGAGAATTTTGATTGGCTGGAAGGTATGATTGATAGCATTTGCTGTCCAATAGCAGGAGCTGCAGAAAGGCCTGTGCGAGGAGAAGGAGGAGGCTCAAGCCAGAGTGAGACAGCTTGAGCAAGACCTGCTAGAAATCGCACAAAAAGCTGTTCTTAAAGAGACCGAACTGGACTGGTAAGGCCCATACACACATTACCTGACATTGATATAATTAATATTATTTACATATTTAAAGTGGGTTCCATACGTCTGAGACAACTCGTTAAAATGCTTTTATCGTGTATTTTTTTCTTTTTTCCCCCGATTTTATTTATTTATTTATCTCTGACTGCATTGTCAGATTTTTTTTCTTTTCTTTTTTTATCTCTGACTGAATACTTCCTAAATTGTAACATTTGAAACAAGAATTTTCTGTAAAGCTGCTTTGAAACAATATGTATCGTGAAAGGTGCTATAAAAATATTTTTTTCTATTATCAGCATAACAATTTAAAGGGGAAAATTGATTTGAAGAAGTAACATGAATTTCACAAGGTTTAATGCTTTAATGACCGCAGCACTTATAAAGCCTGATGATCATGTTCTCCAGAATGATTCGAGATGATCATCCAAAGATGAGCGGAGGCAAAAACATCTGATCAATATCACTCACAAATTTGATTACTTGATTTGTGACAACAACAACAAAAAAATCTTAATTTTATTCCATAATGATTCGGTTTATTGTGAGGTTTGAATTTGATTTTGAATCCCAGACTTTTATTCTATATTTACTATATATGGAAAGGGGAGGATTTATATGCTGTATTTAGCTTTTTGTGTCGTCCAGTTTAAAAAACAGGCTGCAGAAGGTGATTTCTGAGAGGGACGGTCTTCAAGCTCAACTGAAGAATGAGAGAGACGAGAGGGATCTTTACAAAGTGAGTGTGTGTAACATCTACGGGTTATAAAGTGTGATTAATCAGTCGTATGACATGCATTGATCCACGTTGTGTGCACACTTCCAGTCTCATGTGCGCAGCGCCGAGCTGGAAAACACTAAACTCAGTGCAGAGCTGCAGATGCTGAAGGCAGTGGAGCTGAACAGAGAGGTCACCATCGCACAGTACCAGGAGGAACTGCACAGACTACGCACGGACAGAGACACACACCCCACTGATGCCGTAAGAGACGTCTGTTTAAAGAATATATGAAGACTGCAGGTGCAAAAACCATCTGACATTTTTCTTTTAAATTAGCATTTTATCAGGATCTTATGTTTAGGTTCAGTAATTTCACTTTAATGGCAATGAGAAGGTTGTCAGTCAGTTATTGAAATGCCTTACTTAAAAAAAGTCACTGATAAGAGTATAATTAAAAACATTTGAATGCTCATTTAAAAGAAAAATATCAGACAGACTTAGAGGTTTTTGCATTTGAGGTCTTCATATGCAAATACAATAAATATACTGTATATTCATATACACTACCGGTCAAAGGTTTGTAATAATTAAGTGTTTTTTTTTTATGTTGTTGAAAGAAGTCCATTTTGCTCACAGTGGCTGCATTATTTAAAAACACAGTAAAAACAGTAATATTGTTTAAATATGATTACAATTTAAAATAACTGTTTTGAATTGTAATATATTTTATAATGTAATTTATGCCTGCAATGAAAAAGCTGAATTTTCAACAGTCATTACGCCAAGTCTTCAGTGTCACATGATCCTTCAGAAATCATTCAAATATGCTGATCAATGTTGAAAATGTTACCATGATACATTTCTTACAGAGGTAAGAAAATAAAAAAAAAGCAATTTGTACTTTTATTCATCAAGGATGCATTAAATTGATCAAAAGTAACATTTAGAATGTTATACAATATTTATATTTAAAATAAATGTGATTATTTTGAACTTTCCATTCATCAAAGAATCCTGAAAAAAATATTTCCACAAAAATATTAAGTAGAAGAAACTGTTGACTGCAACATTGATATAATAACCATTAGTAATAATTAAGTACCAATAATAATTGAGCACCATCAGCATACTAGAATGATTTGTGAAGGATCATGTGACACTGAAGACTGGAGTAAAGATGCTGAATATTCAGCTTTGCTATCACAGGAATTTTTCATAATATTACTATTTTACTGCATTTTTAATTAATAAAATGCAGCTTTGGTGAGCACAAAAAAACTTAAAAAAAAAAAAAAAATATATATATATATATATATATATATAAAATATATATATATATAAAAAATCTTAATTATTCCAATTAATTATCATCTTAATTATTCCACTTCTACCAGGGTCTCAAAGAACGGTTGCGTCAAGCTGAGGAGCAGCTCCAGGCCACGCGGCAACAGGCAGCCATGTTGGGTTCTGAGTTACGTGACGCCTCCGGCGGGCGAGATCGCACCATGGCTGAGCTGTACCGTGCCCGTCAGGAGGCTGAAGACCTACGAGCCCGTTTAGCTGAAGCCCAGGAAGAATGCAGGCATGCTCAGAATCAGCTGGACAGAATGAGAAGCCAGGCATCACAGGAAGTGGTAACCACAACTGACCTTCCCTTATGTTTATTTGACTGTGAAGATCTATTAATAACAATATAAAGAACTCATGGATTGTTTAGACACAATGTGAACTGAGAGATAACTCTCTTATGCTTTATTTTAATTTCAGGGCAGGGCTGGAGTGGGTGTGGTGTCAGAGCTGGAGGCGGAGTTACAAAAGGAGGTTGAGGAACTAAAGCTGCGTCTGAATATGGCTGCAGAGCATTACAAAGAGAAATACAGAGAGTGCCAGCGGTTGCGAAGACAAGTCACCAAACTAACTCAGCAACAGGAGACGCAGCAGGGGGTGAGTTACTGCAATTGTGGCTCCACCCAGTTGTAAAGTTCACGAAACGAGCGAAAAAAATACTCTTAGAATGATGAATGACCTCGTAGAGCTTGACATCAAGTTCTTAGAGAAATCTAAAAATATTGCACGTTTTAGGACTCTAGCAGGAATGATGCCTCTACAGAGACCACACTGGAGTTACACACCCCAGATGCAGAGACACCTCCCACAGGTATTGACATGCTCCGAAATTAATCTCCATCACACATCATCAAACTAGTTCCGTTATATAACCGAACTTTCGTAGAAGTTCATTTACAAAGAATTCAAGGTCAGTAAGATTTTTTCTTATAAAGAAATAGATGCATTAAATTGATCAAAAGTGACAGTAAAGACATTTTATAATGTTACAAAAGATTTCTATTCCAAATAAATGCTGTTCTTTTGAACTTTATATTCATCAAGGAACCCTGAAAATCCTGTGAAAATCACACTTTCAACAAAAATATTAAACAGCACCACTATTTTCAACGTTGATAACAATAAGAAATCTTTCTTGAGCAGCAAATCCGCTGATTAGAATGATTTATGAAGGATCATGTGACACTGAAGACTAGAGTAATGATGCTGAAAATTCAGCTCAGCCAACACAAGAATACATTTCATTTTAAAATATTCAAACAGAAAACAGTCATTTTAAATTGTAATAATATTTTACGACATAACTTTTTAATTATAAATATTTATTCCAATAGTTCATAGTAGTGTCATCTGAAGCATATTGATATTTTTATTGTAATTGGTCTCAAAAAATGCAAATTACATTTCAAATATAGGCCAATATATCTGTTATTGGCTTCAAAATGTACATAATTGTTTGTTTTTGGTTGTATTGTTATTGCATAAACGTCTTATATTTGAAAGATCAACATCCTGCAGTGCAGAGAGATGCCGAGAGACGGAGGGATGATCAAGGTAGACTTGGACAGGAGGAGAAGGAAGATGAAGAGGAGGAGGAGGAAGATGATGATGATGACGATGAGGAGGAGGAGTGCAGCGTGTCAGTAGAAGCTGAGCTTGCCAGCATGGAGGAGAAATGGAGAGAGCAGTGCACCGTCAATGAAAACCTGAAGCTCCTGCTAGCCAATGAGGAGAAGCGGTTTCAAGTATGTAAACACACACACACATACACACACACACACACACACACACACAGAGGCACATACATGATTCAGGTTCCTTTAATCCCACAGAGAAGAGCCAGCCACAGATACATACATTCATTTGCGTAAGATGTCCGCGCACACAAAACTTCCACGGGTGTCCGTTTCACTGAGGTATAACATTTCCGTCAGTCGTGTGTGTGTGTGTGTGTGTGTGTGTGTGTGTGTGTGTGTGTGTGTGTGTGTGTGTGTGTGTGTGTGTGTGTGTGTGTGTGTGTGTGTGTGTGTGTGTGTGTGTGTGTGTGTGTGTGTGTGTGTGTGTGTGTGTGTGTGTGTGTGTGTGCAACATAACTCATAAAGGACAGAGCTGGCCAAGTGGAAAGGAGGTCATAAAGGTCTCTTCTTGTCTGAGTATTTAGACAAAGCTGGAGACACCATCAAAAGGAAAGTCTTTTATTTACAGCGTGTTTAAACGCGTACACACTTTCTCACCGGATGCTTTATGACTGTTTACTTCAGAGCAGGGTAAGATCTTAGTAAAGCCATTTCAACTAAACTTCAAACCCAAACAGGCATTTACAAGATGATAACTCAGAAAGAGAGAAAGAGAATGAGTTCAGCAGAAAATAAGCTAGTAGTGTTTGCTTTCTTTCTCTGTTAGATGATAGGTACAAAGTTAGATGAGTTACAAAGACATAGTAAGGAGGTTGCAGGCAGCCCATTTATCACTTTGTCTCAGTTATACATACTCTCAGCTCAAACTTGACGTCTCAGTTAACAAACTTAAACCTAGACTTATATAGGATTGGATTTAAATTTAAAGGGATAGTTCACCAAAAATGTTTTAAATACAAACCCTAATTCGCAAGCCATGACCTATTATTTTTTTCTCTCTGTAAAATGTAAAACGATGTTTAATAGATATTCCAGGTTGTGAATGTCAACAGTGAATGTCAAAATCCAAAAATGTCTATAGTCTAATATACACTACCGTTCAAACGTTTGGGGTCAGTGTGTTTTAAAGAAATTAATACTTTTATTCTGAGAGGACACATTAAATTGTTCAAAAAGTGACAGCAGAGATATTTATAATGTTACAAAAAAATTAGGTAACACTTTATTTTAGTGTTATTGTTACATGTTACATGTAGTTACTATAGTAATAACTATTAATTATGTATAATTACATGCATCTAACCCCAAACCAAACCCTAATCCCGTCCCTTTAGTAAGTACATGTAGTAACTTAATATTACTGAGTACTTAAATGTATAATTACAGTGTAACAAAGACACCTTAAAATAAAGTCTAACAAAAAAAGTATTTTAAATGCTGTTCATTTGAACTTTGTTCATCCAAGAAACCTAAAAAAAAGGATTCCACAAATAAATTAAGCAGCACAAATGTTTTCATTGTTAATAATAATTAAATGTTTTTAAGAGGCATATTAGAATGACTTCTGAAGGATCATATGACTCTAAAGACTGCGATAAATTAGGTTTTAATATTAAAAATAACTGTTTCCACTGTATTTTTGATCAAACAAATGCTGCCTTAGTGAGCATAAGAGACTTCTTTCAAAAACATAAAAATATCTTTATCAGATAAAAAAAATGTACTAGCCAATGGCGACTCGAGCTTAAGTGTGTCCGTAGAGGGTTGCCATCCCCCAGCTTTTGAACTTTTTGAGTGTGACCTCTATAAAATTGTTTAAAAAAAAACTTGAACCAGTCATTTCAAAAGACATGGAAAATGAATCTAAATCTGTTGGTCAGAAAATGTCAGAGGCCTGGCATTTAGTGGCATTTAGAGCCCTGACGTCTAAATTCTGGGATACATAAAATATCAAGGTTAAACTTCTATAAAGACTTCTCGTCTATGTTCACACAAATTCTGGAATTTAAAAGTGTGTTGGTTAAATTCTGTAACACTCGCGTTAGCAAAGCAATTGCAGTCTGTATGTTTGCGCTGCCCAACCGGGTCGACCATAACAACATTGGCTCAAACAATGATGAGTAATTGATGTATGACTTTTTGCAACTCTGATTGGTGCCTCTAGTGATTTAGAACTACACACTTCACTTTCAGGTGCAGCTATAAAATATATGTCCACAGATGCCACACAAATGAAATCATACAAATTCCTTCATAGACTCAGGTGTCAGAGAAGGACAGAGAGGTGTCCGCTCTGAGGGAAAGTCTTGTGGTGGTGACCAGGGAGAAGGAGAGGCTGGAAAAGGTAAGCATTTATAGTATATAATCATATTATATTCATTTTTGTTCTTATGAACATTTTGTTGCTATATACTTGTGTCTTTTGTTCTTTATTTGCTATCCAACATTTTTCCAAAGCTGGTATTATTAGCTCTATCTGCTAAATGTTAACGACTATGTTTAAATATTAAATACCTTAATTTGATTCTCAGCAGGTAAGACACTGAGTGTGAGTGTTTGAGCCCCAAGAGTCACAGCTAAATGCCACATTCGGTTCCCTGATTACCCATCAGCACTTGTGTTAAATGTTAAATGTGCAAATAATTCTTCTAATCATGGCTTACGGATGTGGGGTCAAAGGAGATGGGAAGAAAGAACAAGAAAAAGAGTAAAAAAGGAGATTGAGTTATATTCTGTGTAAGTAGTATTTAAAGACGGGTAATATTGTATTACATTAGTACTCAAGATTTCAGTTTCTTGGTTGGAATGTATTGGCCAAAAGCATTTTATTCAGGTTCTTGTAGTGTTTAAATAAATTTGTAACATTCATAATGAGACTTACATAATGAGGTTACAAATCTGTATTAGCGAGTTATACTGATGTTAGCAATAAATAAAAGTATTTCTTGTCGGGTATGTTGAGAACTCACTTTGCGATCATATGAGATGCATTCGACAAATCATTTTGCTGACTCTTTGTTTCTCTTACAGGAGTTGCGGCAGTGTATGAACAGAGGAGAGACGGCAGGGAGTCGGAATTCAAAGGTCAGAGAGCCAGTGGTGCTGCGTTACCCACTGCCTTATCCACAGGACCCGCCTCCTCTTCCACTGGTACCCCAACAGCCTGCCGAACTGCAGTACGGGAACCCCTATTCAGAGCAAGAGACCCGGGGTGGGTGCACCCTTCAGTCTGCTATTAGTATTGTTTTATTTTACAAACCCATTTCCAGAAAAAATCGGACATTTTGTAAAATGCAATAAAATCCACAATCTGTGATTTTGTTCATTCTCTTGAGGTTTTTGTTTTTTTTTACTGACAAAAGTACAAAGAAAAGTTTTCCAATGTTTTCACTGACCAACATAATTGTGTTTTGTAAACATAAACACATTTAGATTTTGATGGCTGAAATACACTACAAAAAAGTTGGGACAGGCAAAATAAATGTGAAAAGATTATAGAGTATTAATATAGAAAGTTAAAGTCTTTTTACACAGTCCACAATGAGCAGGTGAACTGGTCATAGGTGAGGGTATCGTGTTTGACTGTAATCGGAGCTTCATGAGCTTCATGGGTCATGGCTCATTACTTCGTGCCAAATATCATGAAAGAATTGTCAAACAATTCAAAACTCACATTTCTCAATGCAAGTTTGCAAAGAATTTGTCTTTTACCATTGACTTTCATCAATGACAGGTGCAAAAGTAAACATCTGTCATGGTATGAGGAGCATCAGTGCAAACGGCATGGGTGACTTTCATGTGTGTGAAGGTACATTGACGTGGTGGAGGCATATATTGGGATTGTACAGAAACATAAACTGCCTTCAAGATGACATCTTTCCTGGGAAGCAAGACAATGCCAGAACTCATTCCGCATGTGCTAGAACAGAGTGGTTTCTTAGACACTTTACACCATAGAGTGGATGTGCTTGACTGCAGTCCAGATCGGTCTCTTATTAAAAATGTATGGCCTATCATCGAAAGCAGAATCAGACAACGACGACCCCGGACTGTTGAGTCTTATATCAGACGAGATTGGGTAAGAAATTCAACTTGCAAAACTGCAACAATTAGTATCCGTTATTCCCAAATGATTAAAAAAAAGTGTATTTAAAAGGAAAGGTGTTGTGACAGTGGTTATCATGCCTCTGTCACAACTTTTTTGGAGTGTGTTGCTGCCATCAAAATCAAAGTTTGTTTATATTTACAAAATACAATTAAGTTGGTCAGTGGAAAGATTAGAAATATTTACCTTGTACTTTTTCAGTTAAACAAAGGTTCAAGAGAATTAACAAATCACATATTCTTGATTTTATTGCATTTTACAAAATGTCCCAGCTTTTCTGGAAATGGGGTTGTAAATAAATAAATAACTGTTTAATTTATTAACACATTAGTTAACTAGTAGTGAACTACATTAGTTAACATGAACTAACAATGAACAATACTTGTACAGCATTTATTAATCTTAGCTAATGTTTATCTCAACTTTGACTAATACATTTTTTAAATCAAAAGTTGCATCTATTAACATGAACAAGAACATTTTTATTATCTAACCTTCAGTGCCAGTCCTAGACTTCTGAGGGCCCTAATATTAGAAAATATATTTCTAAAGTATATAATATTTACTTGTAAATAAAATGAGATTTTCCCGGCTAATGCTGTAAACTATACAGAGAACCCTCTCATTTGGTACATTACTATAATTAACTGTACATAAGAACTGAGTAACTGTACATTACATGAGATTTTCGGGAAGTTGTACTGTAACTTTCAACACCTTTTGATATTCATGCATGTTTTTTCATGCAAGTGTTAGAAAAGACTTGTGCTCCGTGCTGCTGCTTGAATTGAGGCTCTATAGCAATCTGTCACATCACTTTTAAGGCCGGCAAGACACCATTTATTGCTTAAATCTCGTGATAAAATGGACAGAATTTGAAATCTGAGACTTTCAGAAGTAACAAAGCACAAACCTCTTGGAGATTATTAGAAGGTAGGTGCGTTACAAATAATTGTGTTATGTAGGGGAAACTGGTTTTCTGGCAACCCTGGCTTGAACCACGGGTGATTCATAGGTTCATATAGAGCCTGCTTTTTTGTCGCTATTTTTTAACTGTTAATGGGTTGTTGTTGCGTTAACTTCGACAGCCCTGAATTCAACATGAGACATTTTCGTCACACACAGTATATGTTTTTTTCCCGCCCCCTTTTGATTGACAGAATATAGTCGGCCCGATCATTGGCTGTTTTTGAAAAAAAATTCAACAATAGTGAAAATAATTACTTTTATCGGACGATATCGATTGTTGGTCGATAAATTGGTGCATTCCTAATTATTCATACTCTAGCTTTCACGAGTTTGGGGTCAGTACGATTTTTTTTATGAATACACCAAGGCTGTATTTATTTGATTAAACATTACAGGTAAAACAATAATACAGTGACTTTTTTCTATTTTAATATATTCTAAATTTTCATTTATTCCTGAATAAAGATGAATTTTCAGCAGCCATTATTCCTGTGTTCAGTGTCACATGATCCTTCAGAAATCATTCTAATATGCTTATTTGCTGCTCAATAAACATTTGATAAGAAGTTTGTCACTGATGATGTGTCTAAATTGCACCAGTGTGTGTTTTAGAAACCAGTATTCAGGATTATTTGATTAATAAGTATAAAAGAACACTATATATTTGAAAAAGAAATATTTTGTTACATGATAAATGTCTTACTGTCCCTTTTTGTTCAATTTAATTTAATAAAAGTATTCATTTCGATTTTTTTTTACCCCAGTAGTTTGAACGGTGGTCTATATAAAAGAGTGTAGTATATTTGTTTTTGGCCTTGTATTGAAAGTAGATTATCGAGAAAGTTTCAGTGGTATCAGTATCGAACTACTTATGTAACGTAATGTGACAACCCTGTTCAAAACTGGCTGAATTCTTGTTCCTCAGATGGAGCAGATGGGGCGTTATCCCCAGAAGAAACCTGTCGCCCCCCTCCCTTGGCTCCACCACCGTGGGGCGGTCCTGTGGTCTGCAGTCAGCCATCACGCAGTCTCAGCCCCCCTGATGGCCTGGAGAATCCCCCTGAAGAGCGGCCTAATGTAAGGACAGTGGAATTATTTAGAAAGCACCACAACAGCTTCTATTGTGTCCATTATTTTGGCAGCTACATAGATGTACAATAGACATGATCTGATTTAATGTAAATTCAGACTGCTATAAGTAGTGCTGGATGGGAAGAGCGTGTTTTAATCTGGACAGCATTATTTTTAAAGCTGTTGCTTATCTGCAGTACGTTGTTAAAACACATCCTGTCAGATGTTAGAATGACATTTAGCAGATGTTTTTGCGATGTTACAACTTTAGATCAGTGATTTCTTTTCTTTTTTTCGTTACAGCCTCATTGATAACACTCAAGGTTTTTTTTACTAATATTGTACTGCAAGAATTCTCAAAATTTTGTCTGTTGTTTTTACCATTTGACATTAATTACTTACAATTTATATTTCAATAATTTAACAATACATTTGCATGTTCATGATTTTTCTGACGTTGGTCAATGGCCATATGACATTTAGTGTTTCATCTTTTTTAGTTTTATTTTGATTTGTTTTTAAATAAATTTTAATTTTATAATTTAGTAAAAACTTGTTTTAAAATTTAAACTTACGTTTTTTTATTTAATAAATAAGGGTTTAAATCAGACGTTTTTTCACAGTAGGATCCTGTGAATTCTAATTTGCCACTTGTTCCTTCGAGATTTTTCCTATGGGGTTTTTCAATTTATGAGTAAAATAAAGCCTGTGGTAAACATAACTTTGACATTTTGCACGTACTCGGCTTTATTTTACATATAAATTGAAAAACCCCATTATAAAACCCTGTAGGAAAATCTAAAAGGAACCAGCGGCGAATTCGACATCCGGAATCTGACGTCATACCTGCACCACTCTATATTATATATATATATATATATATATATATATATATATATATATATATATATATATTATGTGCCTATTTTACAGTCAATTATATTTTACAACCAGTTGGAACACGAACTTTGAGAGAAATGTGTTGTAACAGTTGACAGAGATTGTTTGTTGATATATAGAAATAAAGGTGCATTTTAAAAATAAAAATCGATTTTTATACTGTAGCATTCGATACATTGTATCATTAGTCATTTAATCAACGGATCTATCCATGTCGATGTTGAAGCTTTATGTAAGCTTCAGAGATAATAACCGGGTGTTGTTGTGTCAGTCTTTAAATTGATATGTGCCAATTATTTTTGTCACACTTTTCAGCAACCTTCTCTACTTCTTCCTTTCTTTCTGTTTTCAACCCTTCCTCTTGACTTGCACCTTGTCGTCCTTTGATTCAAACTATTTCCCTTTCTTTTTCTTTTTCTTTTTCCGTCTTCTCTTCCTCACTGCCCTCTGCATTCCCCGCACCCTCAGACCTCAGTTCATAGGTGAAAACAGAGGTGGTTAATTTGCATGAAACGGCAATTAAGGCTTTTCTCTTTTGAGCTCGTTAGTGGATCAGAGTGACGAGGGTAGAGGCTCGTTAGAGAGAGATGTTGACGAGGGCTATGCTAATTGGCTGGGGGTGCAGGCCTGTGATATTTGAGGGTGCAGATCGGCACTGACCCCTTTCTCCTCCTTTCTCGTTTGCTGCGTTAAAAGCCCATTAACCTTTGCAGGAAGCCGGCTGTGTGCAGACAGGCGTGGCTTTTCGTCGAAAGTGTGTGTGTGTGTGTGTGTGTGTGTGTGTGTGTGTGTGTGTGTGTGTGTGTGTGTGTGTGTGTGTGTGTGTGTGTGTGTGTCTGTGAGAGATCATAGCTGTTATGTCTTAATAGAGAGGCGACAGCTAGCTAAATGTGTCTGCTGAAGAACATAGAATTGTTATGTCTCAGTCAAGAAGGTTTACTCAATGGTTTTCTGTCTTTCTTAGGGAGGTGACGGTGAGGCCCCTGCAGTCTGTGATCATCAGAGCCTGGAATCTAATGAGAGCCACACAAGCTTCTGCTTTGACACCAGGTAAATGTTTAGAATCGCATGTTACCATACTACTCATACTATGTTTGCAGTATGTATACTGTATGATGTTCGTATCCATAGAAAACCGAGAAGTACTGTATATTTGCAAAAAATCAGTGGTATACAACAAAGCACACTTTGTGAACTACTGTATCCCACAATGCATTGCTATGGACTTGACCTTCCATTTCCAAAGTGACAAATGACTAGTAATATCAGTTTTTTATTTTATTTTGAAACGTAATATTTTATATTATTTTGTGTACTGAAATTAAACTAAAATTGTGCTTTAAATTGAGAGCAGAAAGGTTTAGGTCAGGGCTGGGCAACTCTGGACCAACTCTAGCTCCAATCCTGATCAAACTCACCTGCCTGTAGCTTTCTAGTAATCCTGAAGACCAGGATAGTTCACCCAAAAATGAAAATTCTGTCATTTACTCACCCTCATGTCGTTCCAAACCCATACGACTTTCGTTTATCTTCGGAAAACAAATGAAGATAGTTTTAATGAAATCTGAGAGATTTATGTCCCTTTATTGACAGTCTACGCAACTAGCACTTTGACGCTTCAAAAAGTTCATAAAGAGTTCGTAAAACTAATACATATGAATTGAGCGGTTTAGTCCAAATTTTCTGAAGAGACAAGATCGCTTTATATGATGAACAGATTAAATTTAGGCTTTTATTCACATGTAAACATTCATCAACGCAAACATCAGTTATGGTAAACGGAAGCTCAAGAGCCAATGAACTTCATTCTCATGTTACGCAGCACATTTCAGCTTTCGCAAGAACAAATGAGTTTTTTCTCGCATGTCAAGCAGGTTCGGTTGAGCTTCTTTTTGTGTTCATTGATCAATGTTTATATGTGAATAAAAGCCTAAATTCAATCTGTTCATCATTTAAAACGATCGTGTCTCTTCAGAAAATTTGGACTGAACAGCTCAATTCATATAGATTTGTTTTACAATCTCTTAATGAACTTTTTGAAGCGGTAAAAGTGGTAGTTGAATAGACTGTTAATGAACGGACACAAATGTCTTAAGATTTACTTTAAAGAATCTTCATTTGTGTTTCGAAGATGAATGAAAGTCTTACAGGTTTGGACAGACATGAGGGCGAGTAATTGCTGGGGGGGTTTTTTCTTCTTTTTTTTTCTTTGTCTTTTTTTGGGGTGAACTAGCCCTTTAATTAGCTGGTTCAGGTGTGTTTGATTAGTATTGGAGCTAATCTGCAGGAAAGAAAAACCCCTGCTTTGGGTGATAAAAATTGTTTTAAAACAGACTTATAAGGACAAATGATGTGTTGATGTTATTATTATTATTATTATTGACATCTTTTATATTTTATTTTATATAAATTTCTTGGTATTTTTGACTCATTATTGGATCGGACCAAACGTTTTGTCAAATCTAAAAATGTTAGATGCCTATTTCTAAGATGAAAACTGTCAGAGAACGGTCATTTGCTGAATAAACATGCAGGTTGAGGTCATGTGACAATGAAGCATAGTATTTTTACAGATGAATAGTTTGCTCCTTTAAATATTATATTGTATATAATACAATACAATTAGACATCTAACCCCTGCTGCTCCCGACGAGCTGGATGGCGCCTTGTATGGCAGACACCGCCTTCGGTGTATGAATGAATGTGTGAATGGGTGAATGTGAGGCAGTATGTAAAGCGCTTTGGTGGCCCAGTGGGTCTGTGAAAGCGCTATATAAATGTAGTCCATTTACCATTTACCATATAATACAAAAATTCTTTGTAGTGTGCAGCAGTTTTTGTGGAAATCAAAGAAAATGAGAAATGTTGCCTTGGCAACTACACTGTAGCTGAACAAAAGAAGTGTTTTTAAAATTTTATTTCAGTTAATGTTAAGTTTATTTCAATTAATGATTTTTTTTAAATTATTTTAGTTTTAGTTAAGAATAATAACCCATTTAATGCATTAACTAATTAGCTTAGTTAGTAACTCGAATCAGCCTTGGAATTGATAAGTATTGATCTTTTTTTCTTTCTTTTTTTTTATCTGACTGCTAAAAATGAAGACATTTTATACACTAAAATTCCCCCTCTGAAATAATAACTGAGTACCACTTGCTGAATAAACAGTCAACATAGTAAGATACTACGGTTTAAACTAGTGCTGTCAAATCGATCGAACATAAAAGTTTGTGTGTGTGTGTGTGTGTGTGTGTGTGTGTGTGTGTGTGTGTGTGTGTGTGTGTGTGTGTGTGTGTGTGTGTGTGTATATATAGTATACATATACACACGTGTATGTGTGTGTGTGTGTGTGTGTATATATATATATATATAGTATATACAAACTTTTATGTTAGATAAGATTAATCGCGATTAGTCAATTTGACAGCACTAGTTTAAACCGTAGTATGCTAAACTGTCACATCTCACTATGTTGACTCAGCAAGTGGTACTTTGACAGCATAGATGAAAATGTTTACTCTGTCATAGTTTCTACTGTAAACCTGCAGTACTCAGTAAACAGAACGGTGTAATATGCAGTAAGCGATAAGCAATCATTTATTCCAAACACTTCTCACTTTAGAAGGTATTACTTAAAACGCCTTCTCTCTGTCATCCTCACTCAGACCTGACGTTCATAAGCGATGTCCCCTTTGTGAGGTGATCTTCCCACCACACTTTGAGCAAAGCAGTTTCGAACGGCACGTCGAGTCTCACTGGAGGGTGTGTCCCGTCTGCAGCGAGCAGTTTCCTCTAGACTGCCAACAGCATCTCTACGAAAAGCATGTGCACACACACTTTGACGCCAATGTTCTTAACTTCGACAACTTGGATTAGAGATGATAAAATAGATATTTGCTTTTAGTTCAATATAAAACGCCTCAGGTGATTCAGGGGCTTCAGTGTTTTGTTCGAAACACGCTGATGTTGTCACTTTGTTGTTACTGCTGAACAACTCATGTCAGGAGGACTCGCCATCAGAATATATGATTTGCACATAAACAAGCATTAATTTAGATAGTTAAACTTCGAAGGGACAGAATACTATAATAATGGTCTTCAGGTGTAATAGATGTGAAAAAAATGAAAGCACTTTTTTTTGTAAATTTTGTGTACTACTGTAAATGAGAGCAGAAAGCTTTAGGAGTATTTATTTTAAAGGACCAATGATGTAAGTTTATTCGGCCAAAAAAAGAGATGGCAATAATTAATAAACCTAATCATTAAAAATGACTCTAAAACTGTTACCTCAGAGGCATTGAAGCCTTTCTGTGTGAAACACCATTTACTAATACACTAATTTAAAGGCACAGATCACCTACAAATGAAAATTGTCATTTAATCATTCTCATTTCGTTCTAAAACCATATTAAATTCTTCTGTGAAACAAAATGTTGTGCTTTTTACCACCCAAACTTGGAACTGGAGCTTTTAAACAAAAGCACAAAAACACCATAAAAATATTATAAAAGTGGTCTAATCATATTTAGGTTGAGCTAAAGAACTGAATCAGTCAGATTTGTGAATGAATCATTCAGACTGGTTTTGTGGCTCAAGGAATTAATTTCATTTATGAAGCTTGAAAGCGCCAGTCTCCATTTATTCTACTGGTACCTTTTTTTGAATAATTCAGTGACCTTTAAAATGTCTTATTTTTACATGATAATGATGAAAAAATATTAGTTTTTAGGTGAACTCTTCCTTGAAGCTCAGCTAAAACAAAAATCCTCAATCCAGAGAACCACTGTGCTAAAACTATAGCTATGAATTCAGCAGCAACTTTTCAGTGCATCATTGGTTCAAACATCTTGCATTAAACAACTTAAACATTTAAAATGAGTTATCAGTTTCAGCATTCTATCCATCGTACATTTTCTGCTTAAAATCCATTTATCCAACACCGCTGATGCTTGACACTGTAAGTATGCCAGGACGTTTAACCTAGGGTTGCTCTGTGTCTGTGTGTATCAAGTGTATGTTTATTAATAAAGAATGCTACAAGCAGCAGTTTATTAAACTGAACGTTTCTCCTTGCAACTGTAAGACATTACACACCAATCATCACGTCGACACTGTATGGACAATAAAACGCAGAAACAGGCACCATACTTGTTTACTTTTCTTTATTTTTGTAACATTGTCCTAAAGTTTACATTGCAGCTTAAGGATAAAGACATCTCAAAAGAGTCTCTCACTCGCTCGCACAAACACGCACACACATTATACATCATCTCGCATACAAATTGCCTTGGTTCCACAAAACATTTTCCACAAAAACATACAGTACGAAAATATAATTTCAAAAGCACTTTACAAAAGACTTGCAATACAATACATTCACTATATATAGTATATCAAACTCCCTCCAAAATAAATGCATCTCAGTCATATTACTACATTGTAGGTGTGAGGAATCACACGGATCCTATCCAATAAAATCATGTTTAACAGGTTCTAGTTTGTGTGTCAAAGCTGAGACCAAATGACTCTGTAGACAAAAAGAGGTACAAATGTAATACACATACAAACAAACATGACACCGGATGAATTGGAAAATAACAGGACAGTGAGTCAACAATGAGTCACTCACGGATAGGCATCCATTACTGTCTTCATTCCCTAGCTCCAGTTTTTGGCATCTGAATTATAGAAACTATCCATTCATTCATACAGATCCATTTAACACCAAATATATGGACAACATGGAACATTTTGTCCATATCAACTCTAAAATCTTAGTCCCAAAAACAACAAAAATGTACCATGTATTACCATGTTTTTGGACATGTACCCTGATAATACCTTAAAGTACCATATAAATACCAAGGTATACATATCAAAGAACCATGGTAACACAATCTGATACCATCACTGTACCATGAACAGCACCTTGTTTTTCCAAGCTTCATATCTGGAGATTTGGCAGTGCCATTTTTGGTCCGTGTTGTTTAATTTGACCGACCCTTACCGAGAAAAACAGACTAGTGGATAGGAAAGCTTACTTGGTCCTTCTCTGCACCAAAAGTTGAAGCTCTTAAAAGTTGTTAAAGACATTTTACTTCTGTAAACTGTGGTATGCTTTATTTGGCCGACAACAGGACAGATGCAAAATCGTTCAAGAATTTAAGTTGAGAAAATATATTCAGGCGTAGCTATGCATCTGGCACTATCGAACTGTAATACTAGCAGTAACAATATAAAGTAAAGATTTAATACTTTTGACAACAAAGATTGTAACAGTAAGACTACAAGCGACAGCAGAGCAGATAAGCCGGAAGTCGTGTCATGCTAGCAAGCCTAGAATACAAGGCAAGCAGAGGGCTAACAAATACATTTACACAAAAACAACCACAAGGACAGTCCCAAATGTGTATAAAATAAAAGCGAATCAACAGCAACTACCGAAATAAGGATCTTACAAGCTAAAAGCTGACAAAAATACTGCAAGGCTGAGTACACGAACAGAAGTTTAGGTCCTCTTTAAGGCTCCTCCACTAACAGGCACCAACCGGATAGCCAGATGTGACCCGTTGTGTTTGGCAGATCATCCATGTTTCTTTTTCAGTTGGAGAAGAATAACTTGGCACTTCTGCACTGCTGGTTTATCAGCAGGGTAACAGGGCAGAATAAATCTGCCCTTTGTCTCTCTTTAGGCTGACATTGCACCGCATTTCCAATGCGATTGTTGGCTTCAACAAAAGTGTGATTTCATTCGGGGATCGTGGTATAAAATATTGCTCAGAACTCAAATACAAATAGACGCATGAGCCAGAAACCATGTCTACGTCTAGTCGTCTGGAAAAGGCCCCATGCAGAGAAATTGAATTTTACGCTGAAGGTGCTGTCTTCATGCTAGCCGCATGCAAAACAAACTCTGGAAAGGTAACTTTACACTGCGTGATGTCAGCCGTTTTGATATTGTGTGTGGAATGTTCTGGAACGAAGTGAGTGGAAGTGAGTTTCTCCGGTTTCCTGGTTTGTTTGTCAGAAAGTTGGCAGCTGTATTGTGACCTGAGATCAATGTCCTTCCAATTCAGACAATAAAAGACGGTTCTCTACAAAGCAAATAAAAATATGAAATGGTCCATAAAAAGGAGATAACGTTCTTGTATAAAACATAATATAAATGTTCTGCAAAATATATAATGGAAAATAAAATATTTGGATAATACAACTTAGCTACTAATATATATAAATTTCTTTATATAATTTTATATGTACATGTTTCAACGTACCTACTGTAGTTTTCACTTGAAGTAGGTGTGATGAACAACAAAAAGAAATGACCTAGAATCTCTCAACTCTTCTTTTCTGATTTAAAACCATTTAATCTGAATTGACTTTAATATCAGAAACAAATGTTTGTTGTCCTAATCTTCAGAGTAATTTTCATTTATCAGTGGCTGTGCCACTTAAAAATTAAATAAAAAAATAAAGGATACTTTAAAAAAGAAATGATATACATGGAATGTGCAAATTGTCAAGTATATCTACATACATATATAAAATCACACACATAAAGAGAAAAGAAAGAGAGAAAAATAACGAAATCAGCATTTGATCCCAGTTAACATGATCCAGAAATGTAAATGAAATGATGAATAGGTAAAGGTGAAAATGACTGTGCGTATCACAGGGGTGGGTGGAAGTTGATGGTGTGATGTCTAAGGCCTTGAGAGGTTTTATAGCTTTTCCCACAGCGACACTTGAAGGGCTTTCTCACACGGATCTGTGTCCTGTGTCCGTTTTTAGCATGGTACTTAATACCATTCACATTCTGCAAGAAAGAGAAGTTAGACGGAAAAGCGAGAATGAGACCAAGGCTAAGGAACTTTCCAGAAATAAAGAACATTTAGTGTAATCATCTGCAGCTTTCCCATCTTTACTTAGACAGGAAGAGACCATCTAAATGGCATTTAATGTGACTACAGTTTTTATTATTAAATGTATAAAATTATATTTTTTAATAGCTTATACCACAATAATACTAATATATATATATATATATATATATATATATATTAGTATTATACGAATATTGTCTTATATATTGTCGTATATTGTCTTATATATATACAGTAGTCAACATTTGAAGTGGTCACCCTTCATCAAAGTTATACATGAATTTTGAACAATACCCATTCTTGATTTAGTATTAACTTTTTTGACCCACTTCAAATGTTGACTACTGTATATATATATACATACACACACACACACACTCTATATGGACTAAAGTATTGGGACACCTGATCATAACACTTGGCCATGGAGTGTTTCTGTGGGAAGGTTTGCCCATTCATCCAGTAGAGCATTTGTGAGGTCAGGCACTGATGTTGGACGAGAAGGACTGGTTCTCAATCTCCGTTCCAGTTCATCCCGAAGTGGTTCGGTTGAGGTCAGGGCTCTGTGTGGGCCAGTCATGTTCTTCCACACCAAGCTCATCCAACCAAGTCTTTATGCACCTTGTTTTGTACACTGGGGCACAGTCATGCTGGAATAGATAAGGGCCTTCCCCAAACTGTTCCCTCAAGGTTGGAAGCATAGCTTTGTCCAGAATGACTAGCTATGCTGAAGCATTAAAGTCCCCCTGTAGTCAATCATTTTATCCCTTAAAACTCATCTTTTATCACCAAAAGGAAATATTTAAGTTTTTTTCCTGTGGAAAAAAATCATGCCTAAAAATAGCTTGAATGTAACTCCACAGGCTTGCTTCATTTAGTATACACAGAACGATGAATATGCTAATTAGCCACGCCTCCACTCACGCCAGCTAACAGATTCACACGGCCAACTTACTGAGGAAACGCTGCACAATGGTGTCGCTCTTTACAACGTCGGACACGTAACAGTAATGGTGTTGACTTATAAATTTGCACATGGTTTGTCTTAAAGCATATTAAAAACACCACATAGGCATATAAACAACATTAAAAACTTGATTTTCACCACAGGGGGATTTTAAGATATCTCTTCACTGGAAGTAAGGAGCCTTGCCCAACCCCTGAAACCTATTCAATGAAGCTCCCGCCACACCGTTTTTGTGCTGATATTAATGCCACGGATGTTTAGAACTCTTCAGACATGGAATCAGCCGAGCATTGCCAACTTGCACCATGTGCCTCAGCACTCAGTGACCCCGCTCTGTGACTGTACGTGGTCTTCTGATTCGTGGATAAGTTGCTGCTGTTCCTAAACGCTTCTACTTTCCAATAATACCACTTGCAGTTGACCATCGAATATCTAGCAGGGATGACATTTCATGGACTGACTTAGAGTGGCATTGTGTCATAGTACAACGCTTGAATTCACTGAGCTCTTCAGAACAACCCATTTTTTCACTAACGTTTGTAATTACAGATTGCATGGCCAGGTGATTGATTTTATAAACCTGTGGTGATGGGTCTGATTGAAAAGCCAAAATTCAAGAGTGTCCCAATTCTTTTGTCCATAGTATATATATACAGTATGTATACAGTTGTGAGTGGAGTACCTTGTATCTCTTCTTGCATCCTGGAACAGGGCATGCGAAGGGTTTCTCATCGCCTCCGTTCATACACATGGAGCTGAGGATGGACTCTGAGCTGATGGCACTTTCTGTAGTCCAGGACTCGTCGCTGTCAGAGTCTTCATATTCCACTTCCTCCTCATCACACTCACTGCCTGAGGCGCACCAAAAAGTTAAACTCTTTAATTAGTCATTTATTTGCTTCATATATTAGCTGATGAAAGAACTAATGAGAACTGAGAGTGTAAATGTGCCCTTTGCTCCAATTATCCAATGTTTCTTCATTAGGGTTCTAATGTGTTTTTATTGCCACAGTTCAGTTCAGACTTAAATGGGTCATGAATTGAGAAATCAAATATTTCTTGACCTTTTGACATATAAGAGGTCATAGTAAAAATGACCTCTTAAACATATCCTGTAAGTTTCAGAACTCAAAACTTCCTCATTAGTCCAAAAGCAGCTTTTATATAAACCAAGCTGTCAAAATGACTCGTTTCAGATTTGTCTCAGTATGATATCCTAGTGCAACGAAAGACTTCCTCTGCAGACAGTTCGTTTGTTCACTTCATTTTACTGTGGATTCGTTTTTAAACAAGACAGTTTTTTGACGCAGGCTTTTCAGAGAGACTACCCTATTTGGATTCGACAGTTATGTCGCAACTCACAAGTGTGTGTGAGTAACAATGTTTTTACCATGTGTCACTATTGATTTGTCTGATACAGATCGTTTGATATGTACTCACTTTATTATCACTTTACTGAAAAAACGATGAAAGAATAACAGTGAGACAAACGATGATACATTCATTCATAATTCGTTTACATGAAACACCGCAAATTATCCTTTGTGAACTATAACTGTAACTCAATGTACAATGTAAGGCTGAATTTCTACAGTTGCCATTTTTCAACATCAGAAACATGTAATGGCGGGGATGCTGAAAATTATTTTAAAATGCAAAACTGTTACCCAATCATAGCAGTGGGTGTTTACTTCCAAGACTTGAATGCGGCCCGCCTAAGAGTGTTTTAAAGAAAGGGTCAAAAACTGGATAGAACATAGCATATTACTTCTAAATTATGATTTTTTTAATATATAACATGTTGCTAACATTAGGTGGACCTCAGAGAACATAATATTTTTAAATAATGCAGTCCATGACCCCTTTAATATTTCTAAAATAACCACTTTTTTATGCATCGTATATTCATGCGCAATTAAAACTAAATGACAGTCTACTATTTAGGACATGTTTCTGACGCTAGACATCACCCGATATAATGACTGGCTTATTGAAACAGCATAAAACAAACAGGAAATGGAGCAGCTGAGGTGCAGGAAGTGTGGATGTCACCAAAAGCTTGGATTTAATCCAACGGGAACTTTTGAGGGCATGCACACTGACATTCAGTGAGTGCATATTCATATTAGTTTATATTCATATATAAATCTGACTTTATAATCATGTAAAATCCCACAAACTCCAATAACCTGTAGGTGTGCTGCTGCGGAAGGAGGATGAGGGTGTGATGGGAGGGGTGACGGGTGGAGTTAGGCTGCCGTTGCTATGCCGCGGAGGCGTCGCTGTACTGTTACGCGATACACCTCCTGTGACTGATATAGCAATTTTGGGTTGGACCTTCTTCTTTTGAGTTTCTTGCTCTCTGCGGGCTGCTTCAGTCATGAATCTAAAAAACAAACAAACAATAAGCCACAGTAAGAGATTGAATGTGCAGGTACTGGTGTACCTGAAGACTACGTTCATGGAAGTACAGTGATTTAAATCTTTAATACAAAACAGAAAAACTACAATTGTAGGTGTTAAATACTATGGCCTCCTTCTGTACTGACCTCCCAAGTGCTTCATTTATTTATTTATATTTTATTCATATACATGTTATTTTGAATTTATATATGCAAGCAATACACTACCATTCAAAGGTTTAGGGTTGGCAAGATTTTTTAATTTGTTTGAAAGTCACTTATACTCACCAAGGCTAAATGTATTTGAACAAAAATGTCAGTAATTATTATTACAATTAAATATAGTACAATTTTAAATGTTTGTCTGTATTTTAAAATTCCTGTGATGGCAAATCTGAATTTTCAGCATCATTACTTCAGTCTTCAGTGTCACTTGATCCTTCAGAAATCATTCTATGTTGATTTAGTGCTAAAGAAACATTTCTTATTATTACAAAAGACAGTTGTGCTGCTTAGTTTTTTGTGGAAATTGGGAAACATTTTTGAAGATTCTTTGATAAATATAAAGTACAAACAGCATTTATTTGAAATTGAAATATTTTGTAACTATGAATGTCTGTACTGTCACAATTTAATGCACCCTTACTGATCCCAAACTTCTGAATGTCATATTAATATAATCTAGTTTTAATTTTATAATATAATTACAATTTTATCAATATTTTATTAAGCAAATTAGTAAATACTAAATGTTTCAACATACACACCTATTAATGTAGCTCAGAGCAACGTATGTGGGCTGCTGCAGCTCCTGCCTCTCCAGAACTCTGGGATCTGTATCTGAGAGAAGAAGAGAGAAAACACAAACATATATCACTGTAAAACACACAGGATAAAGCTGAAGTTAAAGATGTACACATGTAGGTCAAGGCAAACACTGTGTATGCAGTAAACGAGAAAAAAAACAGGTCCCAGGCACTCAGTCAAGTTTAAATGAGAAGGATAAAGTTAAAAAGCCTTTATTGGAAATGGCTTAAGTCATTATAAAAATGTGTATGCAGTATTACATTGGTGATCACATCTTGAAACATCCTGAAACATTATTTTGTGTTGTGCTTACTGTAAGTTTAGTCAAACAAGTACCCCTAATGCCCTGCAGGCCCGACACAACCACCACCACACTTTTTCCACTCTGCTTGTGACAGCAGGCAGCTTCCAGTGCCCGAGGCACAACAGGCAATGCTGCCGTGTGTGTGTGTGTGTGTGTGTGTGTGTGTGTGTGTGTGTGTGTGTGTGTGTGTGTGTGTGTGTGTGTGTCTGTCTGGTTATAGTCTGTATCATGGCCTGAGACTGCCCTCATGTGGCAAAGCCGCCCTTATGATGACTGATCAGTATGTGTCTTATTTCTACATTTGCACATACTTATACAAAATGTTAATTAACGAAGCTATTCTTTACCATACACTCTCTCTGTGTGTGCGTGGGTGCGTGTGTGAGAGAAAGAGAGAATTGTAGGATGTTAATTGCTGCTTAGAGCTCATTAAAACATAAATGGTGCACAGAAGACCTCACAAAGAGAAAAAAGACACACTGCTGAGTGTGTGTGAGTGAAGCTGGCACATTCTGCACGATTATTTTACAGAGGTTTCAATGACCATGTGGAGAAAGAAGAAAAAGCAAAGCAGGGTTTTTCACATTCAAATGGGTTGCATTGCATGTGTGTGCACAGTTATATTTGTGTATAGCAGGCAGTGTATATAATAGGTCCCACATGTCTAAATGAGGTATTACTCAAAGCCATTAAAAGCATTCCAGCATGTTCACTTAACCATTATTCTCCTTTAACATGGAGCAACTTCTACGCACACTTAATGCTTTGTAGAATGTGCCAGATTTTGCATGTGAATAAATTTCACATGCGCTCTGTCACATTTCACACAATATGTAATAAGCATGACTTGATTCCCAAAAGACAAATGAAGGAAAAAATAGAAGAGTAGCAAAGTTTCCTTGACATCTTTAAAGAAAACCAGTCAACCTGTGTCTGGTTCTGCCTTAATCTCATCAGAGTGCTTTCTGGTGTCGGCAGTGCATGGATTAGGCCTTCCTCACCTCATAAAGAGGACACACACACACACACACACACACACATCTGTGTATCTCAGGTGGTCCACTGAGGTGGTCTTCATCAGTGGTTTATTAGCGTTTCCAAATCATTTTACCTGCTGGTGTGCCCTTTCAATTTAAACATACTTCACATTTAGCAATTAAGAAATGAAAAACAAGTGAAAAAATCAACTGAATGGTTCAAATGAAATACAACAAATAGTAAATACTTATATGTGGGCTATCTATCAAAAGTTACTCTACTGGTATGAAAGTATAGTTTTAACCATGAATTTTTCATTTAACCTACACATCAGCATTTTTTGCCCTATTCTATATTTATTTTCCCTTGAACTTTTCATACAAGATACACAAATTCGAGTCACAAATTCACCGTCAAGGAGTTATCTAGAGTGACATCCATGCAAAACATCCTCGTTGAAAAGTTGAACTAAGAGTTTAGAGAGCTACAATAAAAAGAAATGACTCGCCCTCATGTCATTCCAAACTAGTATGACTTCCTTTCTTTCATGGAACATAAAAAGAGACATTTTGAAGAATGTTTATGCTGCTCGTTTTCATTACAAAAACAGTGGATAGAACCCCAGAGTTGTCAGGATATGATTAATATATTAAAAGCATTGTAAAAGTATCCTAAAAGTTGTGTGGCAGATTTGTTAAAGGAACATACTTAAATTGTACTTGGCAGCCTTGGTTCACTTTCACTGTCATTATATGAAAAAGAGCTGCTTTTTTTCTGGACATTCCGCTATTAATATCTCCTTTGTGTTTCATGGAAGAAGTCAGTCATACAGGTTTCAAAAATATGAGGGTGAGAAAATGATGACAGATTTTTTTTTTTTTTTTTTTGTGGGTTGAACACACAAAAATGGATGCTCCTTTAAATCTTTGTAACTTTATTCTGGTATTATGCGTGGTGGAAGTGTAATTATGTGTGCCGGGTGGAGAACAGTGACGGGAGGGCAGAGTTAATGTTTTCCAATTTTATGATTTCCCTTCACCTAGAAAATGGAGGCACACAAGGTCTTTCCACAGGAAAAATAGCAAGGAAATACAGAAAGAAACACACACACACACACTTAACATTCAGTGCCTCTTAAACTGAATGCCTTGGAGTTAATTTTCACATTTAGCAAAATCATAAACTTTTTAAAAGCGGCCGTCATAATTCAGTACAAACAACAACCATCCTTACGGCAGCGGAAACTTGAGTTGAAAGCACCACTCATCACAACCAGTAGCAGTAATATTGCATTTTAATGGGCCATGACCAGTATTAAATCCCTCTGAAATCTTTATGTAGGGCTAATAATACTGGGCCCTCTGCGAGGACATTAAAGAACTTTCTCACATAAACATGCCTTTTATTCACAGCCATATCATTAAATCCTCTCCTATCAAACCTCACAGGGCTATTTACAGCTGTCCTGAACACTGAAATGGGATCAGGTGGATCTAAATTAGACAGAAATGCATCCTTGTAAGAACATTTTGGATTAGCTGGAATCTTTTTAAGAGGGCTGAAACCACCATAAGAGCAAATGTGCCACCCTGTGGTGGAGAACAGCACAAAAACCAACAGAAAGCAATATGTGTGTCCCTGTTAGTGTGAGTCTGTGCATAAGTCAGAGGAGCCTGGCATGGAGCAACGTTGCAGGAATGCCGGGTTTGTTTTCCAGACGGCTAATTAAAAAGCAGGGGAGTGTTTTAATGCGCTGGAGAGCAGCAGGTCTCCGGATGGAGGGAAGGGGGGGAGGAGGGGAAGACAGGCGGGAAGGAAGGGATGGAGAGAACTCTAAACGAGGCTGTAATTACACTTCTCGGAGCTCAGCAGGATACAACGCTCCAAACACTTCCGTATGTACACGCAAACACACGCAAAGCTCAAGGACGAGCACACATTATGAGAAAGGAAACAAAAGCATAAGCATTCACACACAAATCATGCACACCAGCACATACAGACAAACACACACTGGGTTTTGGGTGGGACTAAAGCTGGTATAATGGATTTTCCACTGGATCTCACTAATTGCCTCATAAAGAGGCCTGAGGAGTCATTTAATGCAACACTTTCTCTTACTCACACACATGATTAAATCATAATGATCTAAACAGGGATGAACAGAATTAACTTCTATAATTATAGTTGTAATTTCTTGATATTAGTTTCATAGCTTATAGCAATTATTGCGACTATCATTTCAGACAGATGCCCAAAATCCATTGTATAACGTCAGAAAATAATTAAGAACAACATATGGACCGAATATTCATCATTATATCACTCAGTAAACAGAAACAATACTGAAGTAATAAAAATGCAACACTTCCCTTATATGAATAATCATGGCATATCCATATAAGGGAAGTGTTGCATTTTTATCACTCAGTAAACAGAAACAATACTGAAGTAATAAAAATGCAACACTTCCCTTATATGGATATGCCATGATTATTCATCACCACCCTCAAATCTATATGAGAACTGTGCTATTAGTTATACTACTCGTTGGGCCTCAAAAGAATAAAACTTGGGACATTTACAAGCCTTTCCATACTTTTTGGAGCTACTAGGGCAAACAAATATTGTGAAACAAGCCTGACATCTTCTGGTCACTGAAAGAAACACGCCCAAGTTTCAAAATTAACTCCTTCTACTCCAAATTCCTTATGGTTTTATATTAGGGTTATATTAAGAAAATAACAGCATTTAAAGTAGTATGCTAAGGTAGCAAGAGCACAATTTCTTTAAACAGTTCCAAACAGCGATGATTTCTTGTTTAGCTTTAAACGGTTTAGTGACTCATGAAAGAGTTGTGTTTATGCTAGCGGTGACCATTAAAAAACTGCTCGGGCTGATGTTTTTTTTTTTTACTTATCTCTTTAAGTGTTTTACTAAAACCCTTCGTCTTTCACCAAAGTTTAATTTAGTCACATTGTTGCCATGGCTGCGGTGTTAGCAGAAAACACTTAGTAACCTGCATTGACGCAATGCTCAGATAATATTAAAGGGGGCCTATTATGGAAAATTCACTTTTGAACATAAATGTGTGTAGGCAGTGTGTGTACACAACCACCCTATCATGATAAAAAAAAATCCACCCACTCTTTTTTTACTTCCCATAAATCATAAGCAGCCTCAGAACAAGCCGTTTGCAGATTTTTGCTTTTGTGACGTCACAAATGCCTAGAACCAGCCCTGAGTAAGATTGACCGTGATAGAGATGATAACCAAAATAAGGGGTGCAGGGGAAAAAATGTATTCATATATGATTTGTGATTCTATCAATTTGCATCGATTCACAAATATCACAAATCGATTTTCTAAAGTGTTACACTTTTTTTAACTTCGCAGCACTTAAAGACACACAGCTGAAGCATGCACATAGATTCCTTACACATGCATGCGATCTTGAATTCAGTTCTCTTTCACAGCTACACACACAATTATCTCAAAATGCACATATTGTGGAATGTGGAGTATTCAATGTAAACAGAGTATGTCCTATGCAAACGAAAACAAATGAGAGAAAATCGGATGTGTAACTATATTGTGCATTCATTTGGGACAGCAGCCTCATAAACTGTTGCCATCCATTTCATTAATGTTAATTAAAAAAAGCACCCAGTGCTTTTGACTGAATCACTTTTTTATCTTTAATATTAATCAATTTATATTTCATTCATACAGTGAAGACTATACAGTGTTTTATTTTTTTATTTGATTATTCAATTTCGGTATTAGTTTATTTACTACATTACTAACTTAATAAACTTAAAAGTGTATTTAATTTGTATATTTTTTCTATTGTATTTGTCCTATTGTTTGTAATTTACTTCTTTGTTCCTATTTTCTCTATAAAAACTAAAATAAAATTGCCGGCCTAGCTTTATTACAGAACACTGCATGTGTATAATGATTATAGTCAGCTTAAAGGGCATTTGCTTTATAATATTGGGTTGACTAAAATGGGAAGAAAAACTAAATAAATGTCAAGGTTTTTCCCACCCCTATCCAAAACCAAACAGATGTTTTAGTTTTTGACAGAGTATTGGAGGCAGGGGCTGTAGACTTCGCCCTCTTCTGGAAAGCAGGGTGGGGGGCATGCAGCAGCTCATTTTGCATTTAAAGATATGCATTAAAACAGTATGTTTTTCCTTCCACTTAAAAATGGGCATTTACAACATGGTATAATAAATGATCTGTGGGGTAATTTGTGCTGAAACTTCACAGACACATTCTGTGGACAACTGAGACATATATAGGTCCCCATCCCCTTTAAGAGACGTCAACAAACACAGGCCGTACAGCTCTCAGTTGTTTAGAATTATGTCACCTGTTACCTACGACATGTAAATACAATAGAGAGGAAATGAGACGGGCATGTCTGAACAATTTTCCACTGGCACAACACTAAACAACAACTTACCAAAATACATGTCTGAATACCCGTAGGACCATCTCGCTGACACGGGGAGGGTATGACATAATGCAAAATTCCTTCCGGCCTAGGCAACTAACACAGATATACCCAATGAACTTTCTCTTTCTGTGTTTGTGTGTATGCGTGCATGTCTTTCTCAAACTCACCCTGACCAGTATCAAGACGCACAGCTATGTTTTGAGGAAACTTTGATACTAAAATTATCCATATATTTTATTCAAACCATATGTCAATAAAACAAATATATAATTTAATTTTCTATTCGGGGCAACATGACAGCTCGATCCTTGGTACCATTTGATTAGGCTACATAATGTAAGTGCACAGATTTGACAGTCTGCAAACATCTCTTCTGCGTGTCATGTGGTAAAAACACCACAATTTTACCACAAGGAGGCAATGTTACATAAGTTCATGTAACTTTGTATTCCCTCGGAGCAAAGAGAGAATGACTGCATGAAACTGTACCCCACAGATAACTGATCAATCTGAAAAACATCTAGGTAAGACAAGGCAGTTTATCTAATTATTTTACAATGTCTAGTTGATAACAAATGGAATGAAAATGCACAAAAACACAATTCATATTCAGATCAAGTGCATTCACTTTGATTGTAAAAAACATTAAATTACAAACAATATCATATGGAAGTCAAACAAGACAAGCAAGAAACAACATTGCAAAATCAAATTGCAGTACTTAGTGTAACAAGAAAAGAGACTGGTCAAACACCAACATGAAGTCTTAAAGGGGTGGTTGATTATGATTTCACTTTTCTAACTTTAGTTAGTGTATAATTTTGCTGTTTGAGCATAAACAACATCAGTAAAGTTGCAATGCTCAAAGTTCACAGCAAAGGGAGATATTTGCTTTAAAGGGACATTGTGTAGGAATTACTCCCATCTAGGGGTGAAATTGTATTTTGCATTCAAACGAATTGTGCTCTCCAGCGCCTTGCTTTTTCAAATGCATGTTGCATCTACGGTAGCCGTTATGTACCAAAAAGCTATGACAGGATGTCTTTTTCCATCGGGTGAAAAGGTTTGTTATTTCAAACAAACTGCAACGTGACAACGAACAAATGTTACAGTATGAATTACTGACTGTGAAAAACATTTAATATTGGAATTAGTATTTATGCCTTCTTTATTCGTTATATTTTCTGAAGTACTTGCATTGTTAGATTAGATATCATCATCATCAGATGATTCAACACAACAGTAGGTAGAGAAAGAGAAAGAGGGAGAGGACAGAGAGGCAGTGGAACAGTAGCCGTGTTTCCAGTGTCGGGCCAGTGCGAGCCAGGGCTTTAAACGGCCGTGCCGGGCTAATAGCACCAGTATTTTCCATAGACATAATAAATACATAGACACCCTATTGGCTGCTGGAGCGTACGTCAACGGCGCCGCCATATCAAGGAGGGCAACTTGCCCATACCTCTCATTATGGGAATTGAGAAAATACCTGTTTCGTGCGCTGCTTGGGGCTGTACAAGTCGCCACACAATTGAAAACAGGTCTCGGGGAATTACCTTTCACAAACAAGACTGAACATTTTTTTCTGGTTGTATTTGGTAATTATATAATTAGTAATAGTAACGTACACCACGTGCAAACCACTGAAATCGGCTGATAAATGTAATCTTTAGTATTGTTTTTATCCAGGAAAACCGCAGCTCACCCGTTTACTTGCCTTTGTTCACAGCGCAGTCTTGTCCTCCGCAAAATGGCGGACACGTTGACGTATCACAGCAGCGCTCCAAAGCGTCTATGTAGTTATTATATCTATGGTATTTTCCACTGTCGGGCCAGAAGCTCCGCAGTGCTTACTAAAACACGCCCGTAACACGCCTCTCTGGAACAACGTCACACTAACCCATCATTTCACCAACAAATGGAAGTTTTATCAGAAAACTAATCAGAAAGAAATTACAAACAGCGTGCATTGCAAAACAAACATAATAAAAGCGACTGTTTGCTGGCATTTTTGTTGTTTACTTGAATATTTAAAACCCAAGCATCTATTTTTTTTACCACAGGTCTACAATAAAAAGTGATACATTGATCATGAATTAATGTATGTCAAAATTGCACATTAGTCACACAGAAATAAATGACCGTTGGGTTTCACAAAAGAAAGAGCACACACTTCTTCAGTCGCGTCTGTTTCTGTTTATTTGGTAGTAACAGGACATATATCACAGAATGATAATTTCTACAAATATATGCCACCAATAATACGACCTGAGGAGCTTTAACTTAGCACTCTCTCGACTCCCAGTAGGCTACAGATATTTTCAGTCAGAGAAAAAGAGGAAGCTCCCGGAAAAAAAAGTTGCGTCCGTTATTTTATGATAGTCCTGTATAAAGAGACGAGGCCTAGGCTATCTGACAGATAAAATAAAAACATGATTGTGATAGCCTTTATGATTGGTCTGATTTCTTCAAACGTTCACCAAGTTTTTTTTTACTATGCCTATCTTCAAGCGTTTACTATGGTTAATGGTTAGCACGCAGTCTTTTGCATCGCGTATAAATATTTTTAACTTTACGGTGATCAGAATCCACATCGGATCACAAGCAGAAGACATTCAAACATTAAAATGAGTTAAATTATTTTAGTCTTTAATGCTGACAGAATCATCCGGCGCTGTCGTCTAGGCGAGGAGGTGCACGACGAGGAAGAGGAGGAGAGTCAATAACACGACGACAGCTACAAGATACAGCTACAAGAGACGATCTTGATAGAATTGAAAGTTTCCTAAGGCAGAGAAGAGAAGCAATGCAGACTTTTAAACTTGCCGGGGCAGTGACAAGCCCCTCTCACTGCTCTGCACCTCACTTCTGCTGCTTTCAGTTACTTGCTCTGAACGAAAACGCGTTGTGGAAACGCGTTGCCCTAGTACTTTTTGTCCCTCTCTGCTATTATAGTTTTTCAAGATGCCGGAACTACATGGAAGCCTCCGTGGACCTACCCGTCCCATGTATGTAAAGATAATAAATTCTTCGTTTACGAGGATAAGTCAGATAATTGGCAGA
Source organism: Meda fulgida (assembly GCA_030578275.1). NCBI lineage: Eukaryota > Metazoa > Chordata > Actinopteri > Cypriniformes > Leuciscidae > Meda > Meda fulgida. The sequence goes on along the minus strand of CM060634.1, from coordinate 22,928,693 downwards.
GGTATTTGTACACAATTGAGGACATATTTATGAATAAAAATATCGATTTTAGATAATAAAATACCTAAAAAACTACATAGTCCCTTTAAAAGAAATTCCTTTTAAAAGGACTACAAGAAACGGCTGGTATAGGGACTACAACAACATTCCTCCAGGGTTATTGACATCACCAAAATTGACATAAACCCCACCCCAGAGATTATCAAGACACAATATGCTAATCAATGACTAGAAGATACACAAGCTACTTTAATTCATCAACTAACCATACAGAAATGTCCTTTTGCTTCTATATTTTGTCACTTCTTCTTGAGTCTCTCCATCATTGTCTGACTGAACATAAAACGCTAACGTTAAAAGTTTTAGAAATTGTCAGTGCATGTTGGTGTGAGGTAAAAGGACACTAGCTCTTGAAGCTCCACCCTCTGCGCTGGGAGCAGCAGCTCATTTGCATTTAAAGGAACAGACACAAAACAGTGCGTTTTTGCTCACCCTCAAGGAGTGACAATTTTAACTATATAAAAATATCTGTGGGGTATTTTGAGCTAAAACTTCACATACACACTGGGGACATCAAAAACTTATTTTACATCTTACGAAAAGGGCATTATACCACCCCTTTAACATCTGAGACGATGTTGCTTGTAACACTGGAATAACACTTTATTCTGAAAGTATTTGTATAACTACAATTATGTAAACCTGTCTGTTTGCCTAACATCACTTGAATGACCGTGTCATGGTGTGGGTTTTGTGTTTGTGTATCTTGTTCTTGTCTGTCAGGTGTTCCCCTGTCCTTTCATGTTTCAGCTGTTCCCTGTTTTGTTGATTAGTCTCCCCATGTGTTTCTGATTAGCCACGCCCCATTGCTATCTGGTTTAGCTTGTTTGCCTGTCTTTTTATACCTCTGTATTTCAGTTGTGGTTTGTCGGTCGTTGTATTTGCTTCAGTGTTCCTTGTTTCTCCTGTTATTTTTATTAAATTAGCTGCACTTGGATTCTCTCTCTGCTTCGTCCTTCCGGCATCATAACAGAACGACCGACCCAACACTGAATCCAGCAGCATGTTCGCCAGTGTCTCTTCTCCAGCCACCGAGCGCAGGAGAGGCCACTCTTTTGAGGGGACCCGGTTGGTCAAGTTTCGTGGGACACGTGGAGGCCTCAGTAGAGGAGGTGGTCGAGAGGAGCCCCGACACCACTCTCCACGCTGGCCATTCTTTGACCCTGGGTTGGTCCCGTCCAGCCCAGGGCCCCATTCGCCGCTGGTCCCGTCCAGCCCAGAGCTTCACGTCAGCCACGTCCAGCCGGAGCTTCACGTCAGCCACGTCCAGCCGGAGCTTCACGTCAGCCACGTCCAGCCGGAGCTTCACGTCAGCCACGTCCAGCCGGAGCTTCACGTCAGCCACGTCCAGCCGGAGCTTCACGTCAGCCACGTCCAGCCGGAGCTTCACGTCAGCCACGTCCAGCCGGAGCTTCACGTCAGCCACGTCCAGCCAGAGCTAGAGCCCTCTTCCCTGCTGGTCCCGTCCAGCCCAGAGCTCCCTTCGCCGCTGGTCCCGTCCAGCCCAGAGCTCCCTTCGCCGCTGGTCCCGTCCAGCCCAGAGCTCCCTTCGCCGCTGGTCCCGTCCAGCCCAGAGCTCCCTTCGCCGATGGTCCCGTCCAGCCCAGAGCTCCCTTCGCCGCTGGTCCCGTCCAGCCCAGAGCTTCCTTCGCCGCTGTTCCCGTCCAGTCCAGCACCCTCTCGGAGAACGAGGAGGAGGACCTCCCGCGTCCTGCAATACCTGAAAGTCCTCCCTGTACTACCTGTCAGCCCAGAGTCCCCGCCGCTGGTCCCGGCCGAGCCAGAGACCGTTCGGGTCACGTCTGCCGATCCAGAGACCGTTCGGGTCACGTCTGCCGATCCAGAGACCGTTCGGGTCACGTCTGCCGATCCAGAGACCGTTCGGGTCACGTCTGCCGATCCAGAGACCGTTCGGGTCACGTCTGCCGATCCAGAGACCGTTCGGGTCACGTCTGCCGATCCAGAGACCGTTCGGGTCACGTCTGCCGATCCAGAGACCGTTCGGGTCACGTCTGCCGATCCAGAGACCGTTCGGGTCACGTCTGCCGATCCAGAGACCGTTCGGGTCACGTCTGCCGATCCAGAGACCGTTCGGGTCACGTCTGCCGAGCCAGAGACCGTTCGGGTCACGTCTGCCGAGCCAGAGACCGTTCGGGTCACGTCTGCCGAGCCAGAGACCGTTCGGGTCACGTCTGCCGAGCCAGAGACCGTTCGGGTCACGTCTGCCGAGCCAGAGACCGTTCGGGTCACGTCTGCCGAGCCAGAGACCGTTCGGGTCACGTCTGCCGAGCCAGAGACCGTTCAGGTCACGTCTGCCGAGCCAGAGACCGTTCAGGTCACGCCTGCCGAGCCAGAGACCGTTCAGGTCACGTCTGCCGAGCCAGAGACCGTTCAGGTCACGTCTGCCGAGCCAGAGACCGTTCAGGTCACGTCTGCCGAGCCAGAGACCGTTCAGGTCACGTCTGCCGAGCCAGCGTCTGTTCCTGAGCCCGAACCAGTGGGTGTGATGGCTGTTCCCGAGCCAGTGTGTGGGTTGTCGGCTCCCGAGCCAGTGTGTGAGTTGTCTGTTCCCGAGCCAGTTCCGGAGCCAGTGTGTGTTGTCGGCTCCCGAGCCAGTTCCCGAGCCAGTGTGCGAGTTGTCTGTTCCCGAGCCAGTTCCCGAGCCAGTGTGCGTGTTGTCTGCTCCCAAAGCCATTGTGTGGGTTGTCTGTTCCTGAGCCCGAACCAGTGGGTGTGTTGTCTGTTCCCAAGCCAGTGTGTGTGATGGCTGTTCCCGAGCCAGTGTGTGTGCTGTGCCCACGCTCCATGGCCCATGCCCGCCATTGCAAGGCCCTGGTTCTGTTCCCTGCACGGGCCTGGCCCTCCGTCCCTCCCCCAGGACCGCCTCCACTTCACCACCCTTCTGAACTTTAGTGTTTTATTTTGAGGGGCGTCGGGAGCCACCCATGGGGGGGGGGGCTATGTCACAGTGTGGGTTTTGTGTTTGCGTATCTTGTTCTTGTCTGTCAGGTGTTCCCCGGTCCTTTCATGTTTCAGCTGTTCCCTGTTTTGTTGATTAGTCTCCCCATGTGTTTCTGATTAGCCACGCCCCCTTGTTATCTTGTTTAGCTTGTTTGCCTGTCTTTTTATACCTCTGTTTCAGTTGTGGTTTGTCGGTCGTTGTATTTGCTTCAGTGTTCCTTGTTTCTCCTGTTATTTTTATCAAATTAGCTGCACTAGGATTCTCTCTCTGCTTCGTCCTTCCGACATCATAACAGACCGTGAGGACAAAAAAATAATAATAATCTCATCTACATATCAAACAGCTTCCCTGAAGAATATTAGTGTAAAATTATTCAAAATGTAAATGTTTGCAAACAGACACAACCTTTGACTATTTTTAACAATCCATATTAATTCACATTAACAACTATAGCACATAGTCAAGAAAGACAGCAACGAAAAGAGTGTTCCAACTAAGTCCTGGTTGTTTTGTTATTTATTAATAAATTGAAACCTTTCCACTATTGAGTATAGCATCAAAACTTTTTGAAAAGAAATACATTTAATATTAGAAATGCACCGTTTAAAAAAACAGCATTGTACAATGAACCAATATTTAAAATGTTAAGATTCAAGTTTTAAAAATCACAAACATTTTGTAAAAAAATACAAAAGTTTAAGGCCATGTCAACTGATATATTATGCAAAATGTGTCTAAATAGCTTTCACTGCTGAGACCAAACTAAACAGCACCAAGGCTCTTGATGGGACTTAAGATCAAAAGTCACTCAAAGTTATTTTCAAAGAACCTTGTTTAAAACAAATTTGTAGCTATTTTATCAATTCACATTTTGTATGCCTTTATATCAGTAAAATAATAAGCAATGACCTGCCATCACTAACTCTTCATTTGTAACGTGTGTGTGGTTTTCTGAAGCGATGAAAGGATTTGGAGACAATTGGGATGTAATTCAGGAGATGTAGGCTAGACAGAGTCTGTATCCTGCTTTATATGTCTGTCAGCTGTCTAAAATATAGGTTGTCTCAGTCAGGCTTTCACATTTATCTCCCACCACTAATAGAGAAGAACAAACAAGCACTAACTCGAACATAAAGGTGCTGCTTAATGATTTAAAGTGATAATTATATCATGACAATCACATACAATTTTGAATTTAAATGTGAACAATCTTCTTCATGACTGGCAAACTGCCAAACCAAGCCACAGCATGGGGTTTCCTCAATAGGATTATTATTGATTAGCAGTATTAATGATCTTTGTGGAAGGTAAGGGGTCTCTCATTGTTATGCTCATTAAAACAAGAGCTCTGAGATCAAATCCCTAGCCCTAATGTCAGATCTGTGACCCCTGAGGGAAATCAGGCCAGCTGATCTTTTATGAGGCTACAGTGACAGACACAGACCGGGGTGCAGGTGTGTTTCATTCTGACAGAGGCCTTCCATTGTGACGTCTGCAGCCAGTCACTATGGAGACAAGTGTGGCATAGCCATCAAAATAAGAGAAGCATGCACAGCAAAAAAAACAAAAAAAAAAACTACATATGTTAAATATAAACATGCATTTTTCCATCACAGATTAGCAATGCATACAAATATTCTTTTAAGGAAAGGTCTTATTAGGGTATAAGGTCACTGAATACTAAAACAATAATTACCATAGACAATATATATTTAACATTACTGCATTGATGCGAAGACAATCATTTTTCATCATCATGTTATAACAACTTTATGTGCTTTCAGAGTTTCAAATTGAATTTCTACATCAATAATTAGATTCAAAGTGGTCACTTTGGCATCACTTTAATTACAATTTTCAATTTTAGTGGGTTGAATTTTCTTTTTAGTGTACCAAGTTTTGCAGTGAACACTGCTTAAACCTAAAGTTAATTCTGTTTCATATGAACTTGGGATTAATAAAAAAAAAAATGTTGTATGTAAATCTTAACGCAACTGTTAAGCATCTAAACAGAGAATCATTCCTGTGGAAGTTGACAGACAGCTTGAATACACAACATTAGCATAAACAATGGCTCTCCACAGCAAGCACTAATTACAGACATGGCAAGCCATTTTTACATTTATTTAATGAACAATGTATTTTTACAAGTTACTAGCATACATTTATAGGCCTGTCACGTTACTTTTGGTTGGGCGATATATTGTCCCAGAAATAACTGTGATAATATTGTTAATAATTTTAAGACCATTGTATGCCACTGATTATATAATCATATCATAATATAACTGCATGATAATGCAAGTAGGCAACACACTTTCAAATGACAACAAAAGTTTACTTCTTAAGAATATTTAAATATTTATTTGAAGTGTCAAAAAATTAAATATCCTCAATAAAAAACTTTGAATGAACCTTTACTTTAAAAAAAAGATGTTTCCCTGACCTTCTTTTCTCAGTAAAGTAAGGGTGTACATTATTGCTGAAAAACACAAACCCTACTTATTAGCCATATGTCCATATATAAACAAAGGCACAGACGCCTCAACAGGCCATTTCTGATGCTAAATCTATTCTTCTAGAGGCGTTTTTTTCAAAAGTTGAACTTTATTTTAACTTGACTTTTTTAACCTCATGCTTATAACCCTGCGTCTTGCATGAGATGCTGCCAAAGACGCGAGCCAAACAGTCAAACATGTCTGTCTAGCGCATCTTTACATTGAAAAACATCACAGTGGAATGCCAAAACGCATTCTCTGTGAAAATGAACAAGACACTTGAGACTGCCGCTTCCTGTGTGAAATGGCCTGTGATAGCTGTGAACGTGCACCGTTAAGCGCTGTCAAGTTTAATTTAACCCCGGAACAGTGCAGCTTTGAAACGAGTGCATTTGAACTTATTCTTCCAAACTGTCTGAAGTTGTCAGGAAAACACTATAACGCCTCGAATGACGACTTTCTTTTCACCTGTCAATGTCTGCTCTGAAGGAGAGCAGATAAGATGATTTTACAAAAGTGACTGTCAATTCCGTGATTATTACATATATTACATATGAACATTACTACATGTATTACATACATTTTTATTCTGTTGCTACTAGTCATCACCCCAATAGTCACATGTATCTATTCCATTGTTATTGGTAATAAATTGCTAAACTTTGCTATTAAATTCTATTAGAATCTGTGGTTAAATATTCATTCCATTTATTTATATATTTAATATTCATATGTATGCCATTTCTAGGAATACATACCAGCAACTATTTAGCTGGAATACAGTTTAATAAAGTTTGATTGATAGGTACTAGTGTCCATTTAATTAGTACTAGAAAACTGGAACATATAGTAACTGTTCTATTATGAATACATTCACTTCTGAAATAAAGTAGGCCTACTAGTAGCCAATCTATAAATTAGTAACACCAACATTTTTAATTATGATTATTCATAATTATTACTATTGAAAACCCTCAAATTAACACTGCTAGTTATTTCAAGCAACATATGTAAAAACAGCTTGCCACACGTACAAACAGGCCTAGATCTAAACAGAGCAGCTTCTAGTAACCGTGCACCCGTCGCTGAAACCTGCTTATGACTATCTATCGACACTTAATTAAACTGAATCAATGCTAATGTTATTACATTTGCAGCGAGTTCATGCAAGTGAATTTGCGCGTCACTGCATACAACCCAGCCAAATGCTCAGCGCACAGACGCGCCTTCTCACCGCTTGAGAGCGACTGGTTAGCGGGACAGCAGGCCGAAAGCGGAGCGCTACTCACCGATGTGGTTATCTTCGATATGAACGATGAGCTCGGCCAGGGACTCGAAGTGCAGCCCGCATCCGCCAAACCGGCAAACGTTGGAGAAGAAGGAGGCAGCCGCAACGCCCGTCATAATGGATGTGTTGGCAATGGTCCGTGAGCTTGCAGACCGGCGGAGGCAGAGGCTGTGCGGGATGAGGTGATCTAATAGCCGGCAGCTCGTTGCAGCAGCAGCAGCGGCAGCGGGTATTGCAGCTGGAGCTGTTTAGACGGCTGGCAGCCAATGGGAGGGGGATGGGGGGCAAAGCAGCATGACGGAGGAGGAGGAGGAACCGGCCAAACAAACATGCTGCTGTTCAGTGTTCACCTGAGCGGAGAAAAACGAGGAATGCTTGACTGAGAAGGGCCACATAAGCAACATTATATCATTGATTATTTCAGTGCGTCTTTTTCTACCCTACCTTTAAGTGTGTAAGGTTTAATAGTCCCACTGCTAGGGAATGCAGAAACAATCCCGATAAACGTTTTAGTTAATAAACTTAAAATGATCATTTCACAGGTAGGCTATTAAGCTGTGTGACTCTTCCAAGTGTTCATACAAGTTCAAGCACTTTTGTACTTCTGCATATCTTTTCATATGGAATTGCAATGCAGTGGTCATTAATTTCACTCCTTTTGGTGGCATAAATGATGTCCGTTTCACAGACAAGGCTTAAACCCTATTCTCAGACTAAAATAAGCTACATGTTTGAGCTGACTTAACTTAAAGCAACTTGCACTGGCATATCTGTCAATGTCCTAATTTACCTAACCCGTGTCCTTATGGTCATTTTTGTTATTTTCTGTATCATTTGTATCTGTATCGTGTGTATGTCAACTGTTGGCACAAGTGTGTATTTGATGGAATTTGATGGAACCTTTAATAAATCTATTTTATACTATACACAAAATAGTTACACTTAGGACCATAAGGAGAAAAAATGTCCCCATTGAAACCCAAACCTCTTTCATTCGGTTGACAAGGCTTCAAAATGAAAAATTGTAGGCAACTATTTTTTACCAAATGGTGCCATTTTCTCAAGTTTGGCCTTTAAAGCAAATACTCGCTTTATTCCTGTTTTCTGTTATAGAGCCAATTTGGATAAATTATGCAGCTATAATTGTGTGCCTGTGTTAGTATGGATGTCCGAGTGTGGTTTGTATGTGTGTAATACAAAAAATGTGTCTGTGTGTGCATGTAATATTTGAGAGAGAGAAACTGTACTGTACTGCAAATCACAAATCCAACCACTGTGTGTACCAACAGAGCTTTGCTGGCCATCCAAACTAAATCTTACTGAAAGCTCGATATCAACCACAGATTTGGAACACAACTTGTTTAGATTTATGGCTTTGATTTTCTAGCAGTTTTTGAGTTCAACATGTTTTATCAAATATATATTTATTTTTATATAAAAGAATGTTCATATACATACACTACCGTTCAGAAGTTTGGGGTCAATTTGTTTTTTTTGTTTTAAAAAAAAAGAAATTAATACTTTTCTTCAGAAAGGACGCATGAAATTGATATAAAGTGACAGTAAAGACATTTATAATAATGCAAAATATTTATTTTTTAATGAAATGCTTTTCTCTTGAACTTTCAAAGAATCCTGAAAAAAATGAATCACTGTTTGCACAAAAATATGAAGCAGCACAAATCATCATATTAGAGTGATTTCTGAAGGATCATGTGACACTGAAGACTGGAGTAATGATGCTGAAAATTCAGCTTTGATCACAGGAATAAATTACATTTTAAAATATATTCACATAGCAAACAGCTGTTTTACATTGAAATAATATTTAACAATATTATTGGGTTTGTTTTGTATTTTTAATCAAATAAATGCAGCCTTGGTGAGCAGAAGAGACTTCTTTTAAAAACATAAAAAATCTTACCGACCCCAAACTTTTGAACGGTAGTATATAAACTTAAACCTCTATAACTTTTTTGTTGAACTTTTTTCACTTTTATTTTTTTACTTCAACAAAAATCAGTCAAGGGTCTTCTTTAAAATGAGACCAAACTTAAGTCTGTGCTCCAAAGCTTCACATGTTTATGACAGCTTTTTGACATGTCCTCTAAGGATACTTACAATTACTTACCTCTAACTATTTTAAATTGATGCACAAGGGCTAAGGCCTATTCCAATGGCTTAAGCCCTCTCTGTGAAACCAGGCCTTAGTGTAAAATAATTTGATAATTGCATTCATCATTTGATTTTTCTATATTCATAATTCCATATAGATTTTTTTTTTAACAAAATTATATACATTTATGTCTTCTCTGTGCAGGATTAAACTGTGTAAATTCACTTTTCAAATGCAGCTCTCTGCGCCGCTAATTATTTTGGATTCATGCTATCATGCTACGCATTTTTATCTTTTCAGTTACTTTTGTACATTTTTTCAGCTGTACAAAAACACAATTACAGCAAATACTTTGTAAACACGCATATTTGAATCACACACAATAGCATCATGTGACTCCTCTATATCGTGACGTATTAGACCTCTAATTGGCATTTCTTGAAGAAAAATGTTAACCTCCTCTAACCCTGAAAAGACTGAGAATGTGTCAGGTGTGACACATACCCATGTAAGGTGCTGTCTGTGTTCCCAAAGAGCAGGAGGAATGTCCTTTTGATCAGCCTGTGACAGTGACCGTGTGCTGACCACCACTTGTTAATCATCCATTAAATCTCCCTGTTATAAATGTTCTCTGCGGTTGGGCTATGTAAATATCTGAGAGACTAACTGACCAAATATTTTCCACGGCACTGTTTTCAAACAAACAGACTTGCATAATCATGTAGGCTACTCATGAAATACAATATTTTCTCTTCAGCTTCATAATTTGATTGGGTCCTGAAAAGCTCAAAAAACGTACAGACATCTGTTTGGGACATACCTTATAATGTCATATTGCAAAGCCAGTCAGATGTTAGTAAATCCAACCATCTGCCTCACACAAGATACACATAAGCAGCCGATCCCAGATGCTAGAAACTGTGAGGAGGACATTCCAGGTCAAACAATATGATTGAAGAGTTCAGGACTTATATAGTTCCAAATTCTTGATTGATTCAGTGCAATATCACTCATATGCGGTAAATCCGTAAGACCTTTGAAGATCTACCTTGAAACCTTACAAAGATGTGGAAAAATTACAAACAGGCATATGACCTGCTACACACACACACACTCATTCACATGTCCCAACCATTGAAGAAGCCATTAAAAGAATAAACATCTGATATCCGAGTCAAATGTTTATTTTTGTTTATTATTGTTGTCTGTTTTTGTTCCTCTTTTGTAAGTCACGTTGGAAGGCATCTGCTAAAAAAAAGTGTTATTATTTTAATAATAGTTTTGTTAATTTGCCAAAAAATCACCAACTTGTATTCTTTAAATGAAACAAAAGGTGAACTTGACACAGTTCCTTTTTACAGTGAATTATATCATGGGAGAAACAGGGATGATGTCATATGAGACTTGTGGGTGCATGCCCTCCGCTGCATTGTCTCTGTGTGTGAATGATTCATACTCAAAGATGTAGGAGTCCGCCTAGGCTGAGGCTTGATGTGACATCATTACCACTTCCTGTTTTGTGGTGTTGCTGAGGAAACAGCTACTAGCATTCTGAGTTAAAGCAGGGTAATGAATCACGCTATCTCTTTCTCTCTCGCCCTCCCACTTCTGCCTTTTCCTTGCACTCTTTCCCTAGCGGTAACCACGAAAGGACCACGCTGTTCTGAAACATCAGACACAGCCCTCATCCGATAATCTGAATGAATCCACATTCTTTCGAATGAAAACATGACATCTGTAGTTTAACAGAACATGGATAGACATTGTTAAACTGAAAACCTAAGCTATAAATGTAAAAACTGTTTTCATTAGGATAATGTCATCATATAAAGCATCTCTGACATGGGGTCACATTTTGTGGCTTTACGTTTTTTGTTTATGAAGCCTTCATTTCTGCCATTTTGACTATAAGTCAGAAGCATTCTGTCTTAAATTATTCTCTTTAAAAACCACAATGGGCCTTGATTCTGCAAAGTGAACTCGGAATCCACTGGAATCCACAGCTAACGTCTCACTGACCAAATGTACTTTTCATTTGAACAGTCCAAAAAATAGTATGCATTTTAGCTACTTAAGGCCCGATTCACATACCGCGTCTTTTGCGCGCTCAAGTTCATTATTTCAAATGTAGGCGCGCGGTATGCGCGCTCATAATGGAAGCGACGCGGTCGCGGTGCGACGCGCTCGTTTTTTCCAAGCGCGTCCGCGCCGCATCGAGATAAAAACATCTCAGAACTTTTCAGAATGCCGCAAGCGCATCGTAGGTCACGTGACACGAACCAACCAATCAGCTTCCTCGCCTTTTTTGTTTCAGGAGAGATAGTTTCACGGCAGAAGCTCTGTTTACTGATGCTTGGGCCAACTTTTCTTAAAATATAATCAAACAGGTCCTTGTCCACTATGCAATAGGCTTTGAACCTCCCATTGTCCAGGCGGAGTTCCTGAATCAGCTGGTGAAATTCCCCATGGTTTTTGCGTTTTTTTGTAGTATCGGGTGCACCCAAACACTGCGGCGTTTTTTACTTTTCTGAGTAAATAAATCTTTTGTAACAGAGTTACAGCAAGGGTTTTTTTGCTGAAATTTCCTTTTGCTGTAACGGAGAGCGCAGCTGATGGTTGCTTAGCAACGACAGACGCCTCCGGAGCGCAACCGCCCTAGCGCTTCTTTGGAAAAAGGAGAACGCGCACGCCTAGCGTTTTCTACGCGTTTTTAGGCGCGATATGTGAATCGGGCCTAAAGCTGTCAGCGATCAATAAAAGTTTAGACTGTCTTAAATGACAAATGACAATAAACTGTCACATGATCAGAGCTGTTTAATTTTACTTTACCCCTCTAAAAGTTGATGCCAGTGTTAAAGTTCTATAAAGCATGTCTTGACACAACCATATTTTGTATAGGCTATAGCTGTTATTCATTTATTTAATATAGCATATTTATTTAAAAAAATAGCCTACAAAGAGACCAATTTTGAATGAATAACGATTAATTCACAACAATATCTCAAATCTAATTGCTACACTAACAGGCAACAAAATAAAATGAAAAAGAAATTTAAAGAAATGTTAGGCTTACCAATGTTACTGATATAAAAGAAAATGTAATGTATTTTATGATTTGCAATTGTTTGTTGGGTCTTTTTGACTATTTTATCCACCGATTAAAAAAGGCAAGCAGTTTATTTCATTAACCATCCAAAAAAGAAACAACAACTGTCTGGAAATGAATTGGAATTAAAAGGGTTAAGCCTGACAAGCCAAGAGCTAACACGCTCATACATGCCCTTTCTCTCTCTTCTCTCTATCATCACAGACCATTCGCTCATCGGGACCGTCCCGCGCACAGCTCCAGACAGCTGTTGGCGCAGCACGCACCGAGCGAAGCGCCTCCCATTTCCCTTTTTTCTGTCAACGCGCCAATGTCAGTGTCGGACGCCCGCTACATCCTACGGTGGGCGGGTGCGCGCGGTCTGAAAACCCCTCCTCTTTTTAAAAAGCGGACCGCAATGATTTAGAAGTTCAGGAATCCCACGTGACGTCACCGTGAGGTGATGTAATGCTTCTGTAAATAGATCATATTGTAATCGCGTTTCACTTCAGCGTGCTTAGTCTGAGCGCGAGGAGCGTTGCTAGTCTCAGTCTGCGTGCGTTTAGGTAAGTTAGTATTACTGTTTTACACTCGCTTGTGAAGATGAGTCCACAGTTCCGAATACAAATGGAGCGCGTTTATTGTACAGTGCTGTTTTGTAATTTTTGTGTTACTGTTGTTGTTTTTCTATCAAGTTAGTGTCTGTCAAAGTGCCGGTTTCATTGAGATGTTCGTAAACTGTTTGAATGTCTATTTGAGGGGGTGTGACACCACCAAAAACAGATTAAAAAAGGGTAGTAGAATAAAAAGATTTTGACTATCCAAAAAGGGTGTCTTTGTAAATCTTTAGTAGTCTAAACATTGTCAACAAACTTGTCAACAAATACGTTTTAGGGGAACGGCTGTTTGACAGTTAACTGTTCAACAGTTAAGTCTGTTTGAATTTTAAATTTAAATGTTTGATCGGACACGTGTGCATGTTTTGAGGGAATAGTAGGCTAAGCATTAGCATTTACTTTGGGTTAATCAAATTATTATTAGGCTATTATAATTACCAGCAATATTTTTTCCCCAAACATGACACCTGCCGACACGTAGCGTAGGCTAAATAGCCTAATCCAAAGTGATTCAGAGAACTTAACGATGTTTTCACCGCAGAAATGTCACATTATTGCCCCTGATCTCAGTTGTTTGGGTTGACACCGCGTGAGTCCTCCGGTTTCGACATTACGTCATTCTGCAGGCCGGTTATACGCTTTAGCACCGTACCCGTCTTGCCAATTCAAACTCTGGCCCGGCTGAACTAAATGATGATGTCATGACTAGAGGAATGCTCGCGTTATGAGTGACTGGGCAAGTAGCGGGTGTTTTTTTTTATATATAAGGCGCGATGTAAGACGTATTAGATACGAAGAACTCATAAAGAAGAGAACTCAAACTCAAACAAGGAAATGTGAGCAAAATATAGAGAACTGGGAGAAATGTAAATAGCTCATGCGTTTTAAAACCCATATTTCACTAATTAGGTCTCAATCTCATCTTTCTGTATATCTATGATCTGTCTGTCGTTTATTTGCATGGAAGTATGTTGATAGACAGACAGATAGATAGATAGACAGATAGATAGATAGATAGATAGATAGATAGATAGATAGATAGATAGATAGATAGATAGATAGATAGATAGATAGATAGATAGATAGATAGATAGATAGATCTTTATTTACACTATATTTACCTTGTGTCGTTTTTATTTTCCTGTTTGTCTGTTTATTTGTCATGAGGATTTTATAATGTCATCTCCCATGTGTGCATGTGTTTGTATGTCTGTGTGCATGTGTGTGTATATGTACGTTTAGGGTTTTTTTTAGATCACAGTGATGAATATTGATCAGGACAGGCCATATGTGTGCTCTGCTCCTGGATGCTTGCAGGTAAGTGACAAATGTCCAGTTTGCTGGTGGTTGTCATGTCGTCTAGACTCTATAGACGATATGACATCTAGACATGAGCCACAACAACAATTTGTTTTATGTATACTGTTATACATTTTAGCCATCACTTACATTGTGCAGTACATTGAAGAATTACAATTCATATCAGAAAACACATGTATCTTTTATGTAATATCTTTCATGTGAAACAGCGGCTGTGCTTTTCAGTATTGTCACGGCCTACCATGTTTCTTGTTCTCATAGAGCTTTCAAAGAGAAGATCACCTAATAATTCACAGACACAAACATGAGATGACCCTTAAATTCCCTTCTATTAAGTGTGACAATATGCTTTCAGGTAAGGGTGGGTACGCAATTATTCACACACAAAAAAATACATGTTTTATCATCAACAACAAGTATTAATATTTCTATGCAATCAGTATCAATCTAGATCGAGGTCAGTAATATAATAGCCTGTGAAAAGTGAATGTGTGTGTGAGTGTCATGATAGGTCATGCTCTCCATCTCCTTTAATTTAGGATTTAGACAGTGTCTGTTACCCTGGAAACCCAATGTCTGATATATAAACATCAGCCCGACCCTTGACCCCCGGGGTCTGTGAGCCATCATTGCAGCGACAGAAACATTTACATAAAAAACAAAAGAAGAACTTTACCTTCTGACCCCTTTCATAGTAGTCTAGAAAAAGCAGTTTCGTTTAGACTACCTCTAAATTACCAAAACAACACGAGCAAAATCAGGCTCATGTTTATGACATAGGGTTAATTTTTAACATTTTCCCAGCATGCCAGAAGATTACTTTAGACAAGTTCTGCTCTTGACATTGAGTAGAGGGCTAGTTTCTTTACATTTGTTTAGAAAGCCTGAAGGTTACTTGATATTGATCTACTGATCTAAAGTTTTCACTCTATGAACTTGAGAAATCTTCAATGCCTCCTCAGTTTACATGTGTTTAGTAGCACACACACACACACACACACACACACACACACACACACACACACACACACACACACACACACACACACACACAAACGTATGTATATATATATATATATATATATATATATATATATATATGTAGTTTTAAGTGGATCGATTTTATATTGTCTACATTATTCTTTATTGTTTATTCTACATCTATCAAATCTATTTATCCTACATACCTTTCTACACTTTAACTTTAAATTATATTTTTCCAGCACTTTCATTTTCATTAACACAGTTTCCAAATATGCATAGATATTAATTAATATATTATTTATAATAATATATAGTATATGATAAAATAATTGCCCTACTGATTGCACTGTATCATCTCATTTATCATGTATTCTTCTCTTTTCTTATTACTTTTTATTTCATTTTAAAACAAGTTTGAATCCATTTTTATAGTTATTTGTATTGTTTGTGCATCTATCTGTTATGATTATTTTAGGATTTTTATTATTATTATAATTATGTGCAATTTTTATGTAAAGCATTTTGAATTACCTTTGTGTATGAAATTTGCTGCATAAATTAACTTGCCTTGTCTTAATTCATAAAAATCTCATTGTTCAATTGGATTGTTACTTCCTTTATATTGCCAGTAGCATTTTATAAGAATACATGATAAACATATATTCTTTGTTCATCTATAGATCAGACTCCAACTCCCACCCGTTTCTTACGGGACTGTGAGGAAGTGGGCCTCTTTACTGACCTGGAGCTTAACCAGTCACAGGTGGAGGAGACAAAACCGGTGAGCGGAAATACATGTTTCAAAAGCTTACACAAATGTGCGAGTAAATAAATGTTTGCATAAAAGTCCATGCTGTATGAAATAGTATGAAATAGTAAAACAAATATTCTTGCTTATAGAACTTTTCTGCTCAGGTGTCAGGTCAGAACCAGCCTCACACTGAGACACATCCTCAGCAGGGTCAACATCATGAGTTTCGGCCTCAGCAACAGCAGCAGTGTGCTCTGGCCCATCTGAACCAGAACCAGAACCAGCTCCACACACACAGCTCTCAGACTCAGTCTCAATGCACTGCCACATACTCCACTTCAAATAAACAGTGAGTATAGAATGCATTTACCAGAATACCCCCATACACTTCATTTCCCATTAAAAGCAGGACCGGTTCTTGACTATAGAATGGTGAGCTTGCAGATATCCTGGATGGGCAATTGTTTTTTATTTATTTGAATTTACATAAATGAAATAAATGTGACAGTAGCCTACTGTTGCAATCGTAAACCAATAGTTAATAGATAAATATTATTTAACAGAGAGAAACAGAATAATTAATCAATGAATAACCAAGGAGATTAACGAGAACTCACACAGGCAGATTGAAAACAGGACACAAAGGAAAGGAAAAGGCGCGTTCTTGTGCTGTACAAGGTCCAACTAAGGAGGGAGGGCAGGGTTCTGGAGGAGGACGTGGAAGAGGACGGGAACAAACAGTCAGGGGCAAACAACACAGTCCATGTGGAAGCTGAGGGAGGGAGTAGCCAGAGGGGAACCAGGAGTATGAGTGGCAATGTGGCAAAACCCAGAGTCCAGCCAGGAAGGAGGCCCACCGCAGTGTCGCCGGAGGGAGGAAACATGGTCAAGAAGCCATGACTGACATCATAGGAACAAGCGATGGAGATGGAGCCGATGGTGGTGGAGCCCTGGACGCAGATGGGACCCTGTGACGCTGCTGGACCTGGCGGCCGCGACAGAGCCACAGCGACGACCGTCCGAGGAGGAACCTTGGTAACGGAGGGGTGAGGAGCAACTGAGGACCAGAGGCTTCATTTATAACCGTTGCATACGCACAATACAGGCCCTAAAAGAGGCGTACGCCACTTCCGATGCATAAGTTGTAATTTATAAAAACAAACTTGATGGGAAAATTTGCGCACCTGCATGCAAACTCTGACCCATGCGTACGAACGGTTTGGAGATGGAGCAGTTTGGCGACACCAATGGTGAGCTGGAGTTAAATGTCTTTTTGGTCACTTTTAGACAGAAAATCTAAAGAAAATTATACATCTATACAGACAATTATACAGAAACATACAATCATACAGAAAGATAATGCAAATATAATTTCACTCACCAAGCCTATCACTTGAAGCAAATATCCATCCCTTCTTAAATCCGCGCGCTGGGCCGTTTAGTGAAACTGACGCATATATAGCCTATCTAATTGCAGATGAAGTAAAACCATAAATCTTCATTATGAGTCCTAATCATAAATACAGTGCATGTTCACAATAACAGTTTAAATAAATAAAGGAATGATTTAAACTATATTTTACTTCTGATATAAAGATTTAGATTAAATATGCCATTCTCATTAATGGAGTTAAACACTAACTACATGAAATCATTATTGAGAAGTTACAAAAAATGTTATATTTAATAAATAGAAATATTTGTTGTGGATGCAATGCTTTTGAACACTTTTCCTCTGGCATGCTGTTTCAATGTTTTAACTACAGAGATAATTACTTATCATGATAATAGCAGATTGTCTGAGAAAATAATTTCATGCAAATAATGCACAACAAGGTCTATCTGTTTCCATTAAATGTATAAATCAATTAAAAATACTATTTGGCCAGTGGAAAAGATTGAGAAAACCTTCTCTGAAATGTATTTTACACTATTTGATTTATTTATTCAAAAACAAGGCAAGGATAGACTACTAAATGATTTTTATTAATGTAATGTGACGGTACATCCGTATTTCATATTTTTTGAATGTCTTGTACCGTTAAACATTATGTGGATGAATAATGATATGCAGATGACGATATGCATAGTAAAACTAGGCATTGTAAGCTCCATATATGGTTATTTTTCGGGGAGGAGACGCATGTGCAGACAATCTTCCGCTGACTGGGATTTATAAAGTGAATTCTGCGCAGGTTCTGGCGTACGCACGGTTTTATAGGTCTGAATATTTTTTTGCGTTCACCATTTTTGGCTTTCGGGCGCACGTACACTTTTAGTAAGGATCCTACGCACAGTTTTATAAATGAGACCCCTGAGGTGGAGCTGGGGGGAAGGCAGAGCCAGACGGAGCGCAGGGGTGGAGAGACGGAGCGCAGAGGACAGCTTGCAAGTCCGTGGTGCAGGCGAGGTTCTGACCGAGGTGGAGCCGGAGGATCGAGGGAGCTCGCTGTAGCTGTAAGGCCTATGCACAAAGGTGGAGCTGAGGGAGGGAGGAGCCAAGGTGGAGGAGTCTGGACGTCTGACCGAGGTGGAGCTGGAGGATCTAGGGAGCCCGGTGGAGCCGTAAGGCATATGGTCCCAGGTGGAGCCGAGGGAGGGAGGAGCCAAGACAGAAGAGTCTGGACAACGGGCTGAGGTGGAGTGATGGGATCAGCGGCTGGAGGCGAAGCCAGGGAACACCTTCTTCTAGGAGGAGCTGGATGCCGGAAGGCCTGATCCACGCCACAGAGGGGAAGCAGAGGAGGAGGAGCCGAGGGACTGACGGGAGACAGCAGAGATTGGGCAGAGGAACTGGCTGAAGTTTGAAGAGGAGGTGGGAGAAGGAGGCTGGGTGGGAACTCTGGAGATGCATGATAATTTGTACTGGGCAGAACCAGCGGGGGTGCAAGACAGGAGACCCTGAACTGGGTGGAACCAGCTTTAACATAGGAGATTTCTTACTAATTATGACTATCGGGGTTGGTAGATCAAGGTAAGGGGGGGGGGGTCTTCATCCATTCCCTCGAACTCCAGCAATGCTCCCAAGATGTCACACAGTGTTGCCGGCTCACACCCCTGTTCAGACGCCTCTGGAGGCTCACGCTCCGGGGCACTGTTTGGCTCATACCCTTTTCTTAGCGCTGACTCGTGCATCGAAGTGGCCTCAGTCTCTCCATCTGCGGGAGGCTTGGGTGTCGTATACATGTGATGGTATTATTGCTGGCTGGGTTCTGGATCTGTGGGAGTGGGGCTGAGATCCTCTGCTGGGCAGTGTTGTGGGCCGCTCTACTGTTTTACAGTACCCACTCCAACAACTCAGCAAAATTACCCCAAGCACCTACACCGGGCGGGCAGGCATGCCTTCGTTTCCGTGTTCAGGCTGGTCAGGTAGAAAGTGCACAGTGATTGGTCTGGGAAGTTCGTGAGGCATGCCAGTAGTTGAAATTTCCAGGTGTGGGCCTCGAGAGTCTGCTGCTCCTGGTCCAGGCACAGCAGTTGGACTGCCAATAAGTCTTTTAATTGGTCCGTTCTTCTGTCACGTGTGGCTGTGGTGAATAAAGCGGACGATGATAGAAATTATTGATGTGTCCTCCCGTATGGAGGCTTCGAAGCGTGTGTTGAGTAATCCGGGATGATTTCTGTGAAGCGCGTATCGATGCTTGTGTCGGTGACATACGTGGTGACGTTTGAAGCCTCGCGAGCCGGCTGTACCACGTGACTGCTTCAGGAAGTGGTTCGCGGTTTGGCGGTCTATTTGAAATATAAGGGCCAGCAAAATGCAATGGATTCCCCCTTCACACTTTTCATTTTGACCCTGTCATTGGATCATAAAGACAGACACCATATAAAAGTTTATACTTTATGTATAAGCATCACAAACATCATTGATTAATTCATTCAATGCTTCAGACACCAAAGCCATAGTGTCATTATAATCACACTGCACGTTTTACATTTATTGTCCACTTGCTGGCACAATAGAGCAAATGAAGCACCATGAAGCTTCGGCACATGAGTTAACCAATTGGATGGAATGCTTCAATGCTTTATGAAGCTTCATCTCGCCATCACTAATAGAAATACCACAACAACAGTCTTTAATATAACTCTCAAGAATTACAGGAGAACTCAGGAGGATAAGGCAAACACAACCACTTAAAATTGACAAGAAAGGACAGAGGAAGCAGATAGAAACATATTGTAAGTTTACACGAGAAAGATATGCTTAAAATGGAGAAGTTTTTACTTTGAGTTTTCCGCGTACAGGCGACACCATTGTCAAAACGGTGTCGTGTAAACAGCCCATCAGGGTATAAATATAATAAGCAAACAAAGGGAACTAATAATGACCAGCTGAACAGAATCACTAATCAATGAGGAGATTAACGAGTTCTCAGACAGGCAGGTAACAATGAAAATAGGACACAAACATGACATAGATAAACCACGCACTCTTACTTCAGTGTTGTTGTTAACATTCTGGTTAAGCAGACAGTTTGCTTCACAAGTAAATATGAAGATACATATTAAGATACATTTTAAACCCATAATTTGCACCTTGATAACAGGCAAATATTTCTGCCGTTATCACTTGTGAGATTGTCATCCTCTGCTTTTCCACAACAGACTGAAACCGCCTCGTTTATAATGCAGCTTTGCGTTCATCTAAAAAAGGAAAAAATACAGCAATTTCCTGGTTATATTATTTGTTGGGGCAGTCTTCAGCCCATCCTCAAACTTCTCAGCACACAGCTTGCCTCAGATTGCTTGTAATCAATGCAAAAATCATAAAAAAAAGATCAATGCTATATTTGCCTAATGTCTGATTTGGTGGCAAGACAGATGTTTGGGTGGGCTCAGCCCACCCCTGCCCTTGCCTAGATCCAGACCCTATTAAAGGTCAAAATTTTCACTGAAAAAGTACTTTAACACAGACTGTGGGGGTACAGTATATATTCATGGTAGAAAGTAAGTCAAAAAGTAAGTAATTTAATGCAACACAGCATTATACATTTAATTTAATGGGACTGAGAATATTTTGTTTTTTAATGTAGCATTGCATCTTTAGAATTTGCCAGCTTGTCTTTGTAAAGATGTTGAAATACTGCAAATGAATGTTTAACCTTTAAATAATTATATACTTTGATTCACATTTTGTTGCAGGACATCATGTCCCCCACAAATAGCAGCCCTGTGTTAACTTTCTGAAAATTTCTAAACTGCTTTAAACTGACCCCATGAGTAAATACATTATTGTTTGAATGTACTTTTAGTCTTTTTTCCATTACTTATCTAAATCCCTCTCACTTATTTCAGACCTGCACCCAGCTGTCTGCACAACACCCAGGCAAACACCATACCTGGGACATTAGCCATGAATGTAAGTAAATCCGAGAGCATTTCAAAGCCACCTGCACAGTAAAATAATATCCGAAAGTAATAACTCTATTTATTTTTACGTCAGCGCATTATTTTCATATATTTTAAAAATAACAGATGGAGACGCAGTTGTCAATGAACTCCAGTATGATTGGCATACCAGGCCCCGCCCACTCTGGCTCATGCTCCTCCCTTCAGGTACAGCCCCATACTAATGATTTGACTCCATGGTTACAGGATTATGATGTCTCCATAGAAACATTACAAGTCAGACAGGGCTTATAATGCCGCAGTGCTTTGTAACTAATGTAGACATCTTGATTGTGTTATCTAATTCAGACACATGCAATGTTGCGGTCTTGCCTGTTAAAAAGCTGCATTCACGCATGCACACACACACACTCACTAACACATGCAGGAGAGTCTCATGCGCTGATTCTCTTCAGAACGTGGAGGAGATTAAATTTCAAAGGCTTCAGGTCGACCTGGTTATTATCTGACTTTTCAAAGCCGTCTTTGTAGATTCTCTGTGTTCTGAAAAACTTAAAAGTGCCAAGCAATCTTACCATCGCAAACAATCACTACTCACGGGAAACCTTAGATGTAGAAATTAAAAACACATGGTTGCCTGCAAAAGTTGGTAAAACAAATCTGGCTTTAGTCTTTTCCCTTTTTTTAAATAGCAATTATACACAGTTACATGACGTTGATGTTGACAGTGACCCCAGGAGCCTTTCTGACCCATCTTTCCCCGTCTCTAATCCTTCAGAGGTCAAAGGTCATACCAGCTCACAGCCAGCCTGCAGTTTCCAATGGCAGTCAGAATCCTCTTTGCCACATGATGGAGATGATGTCGTCACAACAGCACCCACTGTCGCTTTTACAATCCTCATCTCATCATCACGCATACCAGCAGCACTGCCACAGCCAATCACCGCAAAGACTTGCACATCAACGTCAAAGCCTAGACCAATCACATCACAGCCATGCTCACCACTCTCCACCCTTGCACTTGCATCCTGGCTCCTCCCACCAGACTGCCCCTCCCCTTTCACATCAGCCAATATCTACACAGGTCTAGAATTTTGCGCCAAACTCTGACTTTTACAATTTGTATTAAACTATTGTGTTATTTAATCCAATGTTTGTGTTTTATAGATGTCCTCCACACCAAAACACACACACTGCCCGGAGTCTCCTCCCCAGCCGACCGCGAGCAGACGCCGACGGACAGCAGGAGACGACCCGGATGAGCGCAGACAGAAGTTTCTGGAGAGAAACAGAGCTGCTGCTACGCGGTGCAGACAGAAGAGAAAAGTCTGGGTATCGTCGTTGGAGAGGAAGGCTGAGGAGCTTACACACACTAACTTACAGCTACAGGTACACATTCACGATTGGTTTACATGTATCTACCTTGCAGTATCAAATACAGTTGAAACTTCATGATAGATTCATTTTTCATTTATTTTTTGTCTTCTCTTAGAATGAGGTGACATCACTCAAGACAGAAGTCACTCAACTGAAGCAAATTCTTCTTGCACATAAAGACTGTCCTGTCTCTGTGAGACAGAGAGAAACGCAGAGTGAGTATGAATCATTTTGTCGTTCTCTTGTCCTCCTTTCTTCTCTTTGGTTGAATCACATTAAAACCTGTGGAGAACATGTCTGCATCTCATATTTTACCCCAAAATAATAACAATAATAATAATAATAATAAATTATACATTGCTTAAAAAAATGTATCCTATTTTAGGACAACTATGTTTTTTTATAAAGAAAAAGTGAATTGAATGTAAAGAAAAAAGGTAAATTGAAAATAACAATTGAACTATAGTCATTTAAAATGCCATATAAAAAGTTATATATATATACAAATATGAACAAATAAATAAATAAATACCATATCACAATAATGAGAACATTTATAGAATTAAGAATAACAGTAAGTAAATAAGAAACAAATTTACTTTCATTTTAATTATTATTTTAATTAAAATAAATGAAGAAAGATTGTCTGGACACATTGTGACACCATAAAAATAATGTTAAACATCCCTTAAAATATATATAATTTTTAATAAAATATATATTGAATTTGATATTCTTTCACTACCGCAAGATTGTTTTTAAAAGAAATTAATACTTTTATTCATCAAGGATGCATTAAATTGATCAAAAGCAACAGTAAATAATTTTATCACAAAAAAAAACAGTTACACAGTTTCCACAAAAATATTAAGCAGTTTTTAACAATGATTGAAGATAAATGTTTCTGAAGGATCAGGTGACTCTGAAGACTGGAGTAATGACTTAACATAAATAAATTACAGGATTTTAAAATATATTAAAATATATTAAATTATATAAAAATAGAAAACAGTTATTTAATGTGTTTATAATATTTCACAATATTACTGCATTTTGATTAAAATGCAGCCTTGGTGAGAGTAGAAGACTTTTCAAAAACATTTTTAGAATCTTACCAGCCCCAAACCCGAGTGTTTTTATATTGTGTTTTATTGCACATAATATGTATATTATTTTATATATTTTGAAAATCCATCATTTTTAACGAACTCCTTTCATATTCACGTTTAGGTGGAGTAAATAGCCCAACAGGAAGTCCCGTCCAGCAACATGCCATTCAACACAACAGCATCTCAACCTCAAGTTCGACTCTATCACACACTCACCTCACCACACACTCCCACCATAACTAACAACACACAACTATAACATGCTTCTACATAGACACAGAATGATAAGAACACAAAATACAATTCATCTTCAGAGCCATATGGTCAGGGCACCTATAGCCTAGTAGGTACCTTCAGTGCAAAAGCAAAACTGAACAGTACAATGTTTAATCCACAGTTTTAAGCTTGGATTCATGACTAAAAGGGAATGTATGCATCACTCTTTAAAGAATAGAATAATTCATCAAAAGTTTGTTTATATGTATGGCCCTTAATCCCTCATCTCAGGAAATTAGCCGAGGGTCCGATGGATGTTTCCAGTGGTTTTATTTGACCTCACTGTGATTTAAAACAGTGCTGGAAAATAAACTGTCCATTTACACTCACTAAATTTAGTTTTCTTATTATCAAACCTGCCTCCCACCCTCTTTGTACCTCTATCTGTCTTCTCAGACTCCTCCTCGTGCTTTTTTACAGCTGATCTTTCTCAGGGACACTCATCTTGTTTACTCCTGGAGTATGTGTGCATATTTGTGTGTATGTGTGTTGTTTTCTGGCCACTTTCAGTGTAAATGCTTTGCTAGCTTCAGTGACAGCTGTGTGTGCTAAATCCTGAAACTAATGGCAAGGCTGTGTGAAATGCATTGAACCAGGGCAGTTGTAAATCTGTAATTGTAAATAGGAATCTTTAGTTTTATAAATGAATGATGATGCAGCTAAAGCTTTTGTTACGTGTTTGTCTTCGCTGTAAATATTGTCAGTGGCCCCTTGGCAAATGATCAGGTATCACATTACCTAATACTGAGTGTGTCACATGTGAATTTTGGATTGACAGAACATGCAACATGCATTTTATTTAGCCAAATTCAGAATCATGTATAGGAATGATGGGAAAGGACTTGTGTATTACTAATCGCACTCATGGCACTAGGAATGTCTTACAGTATTCTCAATACGGCATAGCTACATCATTTCACACTAACTGGTTCAGAGACAATCAAATGTCAGACATTTCATGGAAATGACATGCAAGCATGTGTGCTATCTCTAATAAAAAAAAATGCTTAGATAAAGCATTTATATGGCTATACATTCTGTGGGATATGGAATTATGAATCTGGAAAAAAAAGAATGTTTGTAAACACTGCAGGTTTAAACTTTTATGCATGTACAGTTTTTTTTATATTTATCTATTTTTGTACACATTTGTGGCCCTGTTTAATTAAAGCACTTAATATCTGTATCCATATGTTATGATCTCTTTTTTCACGGTTCATCGTAATAACTTCATAATGCTGTTATACAACTGTATGAGTGCCCAGCTTTTTACATACGTAAAATAAGGACCTATATGTACATAAGGTCAAGACATTACAGTTTTTCTCACATTTCTTGAAACTATGCCTCGTATTCTCAAACAGTAAACAGAAATCCATAACGTCTCACCCAATTCCCCAAACATCCTTTATTAGGTCAAAATGAAGCTCTACACTCAAAACCATTCACTCTTGCTGGACCCCACCCCCCCCCAAAAAAAACCTTTTCACATGATGAACACAAAAGACACAACCAATGGACACATTGGCACATTTTTTTATTCCTTAATGTACTCTACAGTACAACACACACACACACACACAAAAACCCCTCTGCCCCAGCATCCAGAGAGAATCTCGTCCACCTCACAGGCAGCTGGGGTAAAATCCTCTTGCATGTCTATTCCCCGCTGGCACGCATCAACTGAAATATTTGGCATGCTTCTTCCATTTCTTCGTGTTTGTGTCCTAGAAAAATAGAAGCACTGATTACTGTAACACATCCTTTTTACAAAATGGAAGCATTCATAAATCTCTATCTGTATGTGAAGCAATTTGATGCATTTATTTTTAGGGCAACAGCTACAGTACATGTATTTGTACAGTGTATTCCACTCAAAACTTTGTGGTTGTATTTACTGTACCTGTTTTTCTCCAAGAAGGTTCTTATGATCGAGGCAGTGGTGAAGCAACTCAAGTTTGTCTGTCCTCCTGCTCCGCCACCTCCTCTTCCCCCCCTCCTCCTCATCCTCCTCTTCCTCCTACTCCACCTCATCCTCCTCCTCCCCTCCTCCACCACCTCCTGCTCCTCCACCTCCTCCTGCTCCTACTCCACCTCCTCCTGCTCCTCCACCTCCTCCTACTCCACCTCCTCCTACTCCACCTCCTCCTCCACCTCCTCCTGCTCCTACTCCTCCACCTCCTCCTGCTCCTACTCCACCTCCTCCTCCACCTCCTCCTCCTCCTGCTCCTACTCCTCCACCTCCTCCTGCTCCTACTCCACCTCCTCCTCCACCTCCTCCTGCTCCTACTCCACCTCCTCCTGCTCTTACTCCACCTCCTCCTACTCCACCTCCTCCTGCTCCTACTCCACCTCCTCCTGCTCCTACTCCACCTCCTCCACCTGCTCCTACTCCACCTCCTCCTGCTCCTCCTCCACCTCCTTCTGCTCCTCCTCCTCCACCTCCTTCTGCTCCTACTCCACCTCCTCCTGCTCCTCCACCTCCTCCTACTCCACCTCCTCCTGCTCCTCCACCTCCTCCTACTCCTCCTCCACCTCCTCCTACTCCACCTCCTCCTACTCCTCCTCCTCCTGCTCCTCCACCTCCTCCTCCTCCACCTCCTCCACCTCCTCCTGCTCCTCCTCCACCTCCTCCTGCTCCTCCACCTCCTCCTCCTCCTGCTCCTCCTCCACCTCCTCCTGCTCCTCCTCCACCTCCTCCTCCACCTCCTCCTGCTCCTCCACCTCCTCCTGCTCCTCCACCTCCTCCTGCTGCTACTCCACCTCCTCCTGCTCCTCCTCCACCTCCTCCTGCTCATTATATTGAATGCTTGTGCTTTCTATATGACAACATAGGCAATGAGAAATGAAGGGATTTGTGTGTAAATGAGAAATGAAGGGATTTGTGTGTCGAGTTTTGCAGTGACAGTTCATCAAATCGGACTTATGGGTCAAAACCGGGGAATTGTGTTTATAGTTTAGGGAAATGGGGGTCCTTTTTGATAAATGGCGATATGGTTTTGAAATTTTTGTTCAAAAGCCTGGATATAGTGTTTAAGCAATCAAGAAAAACTGTAAGATCAGAAATTAAAATTTCTCCAACTACCTGAATTATTGCTGAATTATTCTGAGGGTTTGAATGCATGATTGCTAGTTTAAATAAATGATTGCTAAATTGTGGTTATATAGACAGTGTTGGAGTTGAAGTCTGGTGAAAACTTTGTATTGTTTATTGCGCCATCTTATGGTGGAGTTTTGCAGAAAAGCTAGGCAGTATACAGTCTGGCATTGTAGGGTATATAAAATTACTTATGAATTGATTATAAAGGGAAAAACATTGAAACCTTTACACACAAACTAACATTAACAATCACTATTACAGTTTTTCTGAATTGCTAAAACACTAAACCCCATTCTCTGAACCAAATTCTCAACAGCCTAAACCAATTTGTCGAATAAACCATTATTTCTGTAAAACATTAAACAAGTTCAGGTAGTTAAAACACTGTTTGCAAATCTCATGCACTCTTTTTGCAAAACTCTAAACACATTCTCACTCACTAAAACACATGTCGCACTGTGATGCACTTTTGTTTCCAAACACTAAACACAGGCATGCAAAAGTTAAACACAACTGCAACACAGTTGTCATTGTTTACTTACAACAAAATTGTTCACACTTATTTCTAATGTTGAGACCAAACTAACTGTACAAAATACAAGTCAGTTCAGAGTGCTAAAATTGACTCAAAATGTTGCACTGAAATGTTAATACATTGGATTGAAACAATATAAGAGGGAGAGGAGGAAGAGTATGTGGAAGATGAGGAAGAGCAAGGTGTGGAGAATGTTGTCAAGCCTGGATCTGGCTTTAGGGTTTTTATCTTTGCCTGCAGAGATGACGTTGTCTGTTGTCTATTTTCAAAACTCTAAACACAATTAGCACAACATATGTCTTTTGTGAACATCAGTAAAAACAGAAGTGTTAATTGAACTCCTATAGAGTTGAATTTGACTCTGTTTCAGAAAACATTTGGTCCCACTCGAAATCAGTGTAAAATTTACTCTTTGGTCAGTGTCAAGTTTTTAGAGTTAATTATACTCAATATTGTGTAGAAAATAACAATGAAATGTGTAAAAGTATTTAACACTGTTGTTTAATCACACTGTTAAGAGTTATATGATTACACTGTATAGAGTTAATTTAACTACAATTTTACTTTAAAAAAATACACTTTGAGTGTAATATTTACTTTTAATTTCTCTACAGTGTTTTTAAAAAAAATAAAAATCATAAGATGCAGTGTTACTGAATTATAGAACTATCAACTACTATCAAATGAAAACAAGCACAATAACACTAGATCAGAGTACTCACAATTTATTGTAAAAAATGTCAGTGAATTTACATAACAAACCCTTTGCCTGGTCTCTGACAGAAACATGTATAACATCATAAAAATGTTTACCAGAGAAAGCAATATGGCACGACAAGGAGAGTTGTGTCATTCCCTCCATATGACATTTGTAGGTCAAAAGGCCTAGGGTAATGCAGGTTGTCGACATGAAAAAAACTAAATCCTGCTTTGATCTGATCACCTCATATGCATGGAAATGTTCTTGAAAAGTTACTGTAACTAAAGGCACTGTGAGTAGCAACAGTTTTTCACACATTATCAGAACTGACTCAATCTGATAAAACATGGGCACTTCAGATTCAACTTTGCCACAGATAACCAAGTATGGGCGATAAACAAACCCATTATGTTTAGCCCAATTAGCCTTCATAACCTGAATGCTACTGGGCACTTGCATTGCCATAGCAATTCCAGAACCTCCTTTTACCATATTTAAAGACACCATTTTTCCAGGACCAATGTCTAACCGACTAAAAGTTGTTGAACTTTGCCAACTATATGCCATATGATTTTGATGCTTTTTTGCCAGTGTTTTGGTAATATTTTTAAACGATTTAAGCTGTTTTTTGAAAAAATTATGCTTGCCTTCATACCTCATACACCCAATTTTCTGGATGCAGCGGGGATAGTGGATAAGAAAATGGTGCTTTGGTAAAAGGTTTTTCTGAGGATACAACTTCTTAAACAGTGTGTGGTGATCCACAATTAAATGTTTTAAATATACACATAAACCTTGAGATAACATGGGCGAGAATATAATGTTCAGTATTTGAAGTAGTAAAAGAAGCAGGCCCCAGTGTTGGTCAGTAGAAGTTACCAAATCTCCAAAGATAAGAGGAACATTCCTAAGTAAGCACCAGGACTGAACTGCATTCAGTCCCAGATCATTAGATCCTTCACCTAAATTAACAGCTACAGGCCTGTTGTTTCTCTCCATGAAACCATAATCAAAACTTTGTATTCTTGAATGTATTTCTGCTGATGTTTTTCCTTCAAATACAGAAATAATAACTTCAATTCGTACTGGCCCACCCCTTCTAACACATCATGCATCACATCAACTGAGAAGTTCTCTGTTGTGTGAAAATACTCCAATGAATTTAATATGCATGACCTTTTCACACCAAAAACGTATGGAAGTGAAGGATTACAAGCCATTTCTTGACAGTGAGCAGTGTGCATATCTTTGGTGCGCAAAACTATTTTGGAAGAATCTTCAGAGAATTCTGTCTGAAAGTCCTCCTTTTCCGCTAAACAGAACCTGCAACAGTACCTTGCACTGAAAGACTCCACCAGACCAAACAAACTATGCAAACCCAAATTATCACCAGTAACCTGTACTACAGTGCCACGAACATAACCATTGTATAATGGAATCTCAATACCATCACTCTCTAACACTTTAATGTCTCGAACAATGGGAGCAAAAATTTCACTAAAACCATACCGTTTAACATCTTGAGTATGAAATAAGGCGCACAGGTGTATGTTAGCCAAAAAAGAATTCCGTTTTGGAGAGAAGTTTCTTAAAGTAAAATATACTCCACCCATTTTATGAATACCTCGCTTAGGACCCAGAGGGTTGGCGACCTCAAAGTCATCATAGAACATCTGGATCTGTATTGTCTGCTTCTCAGTTGAGAACAGGGGGTGACTTTTAAAAAAAGATCCATCACAAATATCTCTCAGTCTAGAGTCACTTGTAGCTGAGCTTTGCAACATTTCTGCAACATACTGACTTTTGAATATTGACTACAGTGTAGATAAAATTGGAATATACATAAATTTATCTTGAACTACTACCTGATCATATGTTCCAGTCTTTTTATTTCGTTTTGTGTCAAATCTTGAACCAATCACACATTCAACTGGTTCTACTATTTCCCACTTGTCATTCACAAATTTTGATCGCTTGTATTCCGAATTTAAAATTGTGAAAGGATTCTCTAACCCCTCAAAACATGCCTCAACTTTCTTGCACATTTCCGTTTCTCTTTCATTACTAAATACATGCTTTATCACTGTCTCTTTAGCATGCTGATGGATATCCTGAACAATCTCTTCCATGGAAATCACTACAGAATTCAGTGTACTTTGACCAACTCCTGCTGCCTTTAGATCAGAAATTACAGCTGAACAACTATTTACAATGTATGGCGAAGATAACTGTGACTCAGCCTCTAAATATTCATTCGACTCTTCAACATGAAAAACATTACTTGTATTGACGGTACTTTGAGGATATGAAAGATCATATTCTACAGAATCAACTAAACTGCTTCCATGGCACTTATTAAGATGCTTTCTTAAACCAGAAAAACTACCAGAAGAACGTGAGCATCCTTCTTGACCACACTTCAGAAAAAGATTCCTGCCTGTACATAGCCCATGAATTACCTTAAAGTGCTTAACAAGGTTGTTTGGACTTCCATGGTCCCTTTTGCAAAGAAAACACTTCATAGTTTTATCTCAACTAACGCACCATTCTTGCTCGCAACTCTGCAACTCTAGGAGTCTCCTTTGTTTCCCCCATGTCGATGTTATAGATGGTTGTTTGCACAAAAGTGAAAAAGCTGCTCAGGGTAGAACTGTATGACGTACCAAAGACGTAATGGGCTTTAAAGAGTTTGTCAAAAGCTCCAACTGAACCTTTTGCCTTGCATGGACGTGCATGCTTGTCAACCACAATGAAGTAGGAGTGAATGGTGCTCTGTGCGGATCCCTGGGCGAGAAGGTAGGGCTGACTGCTTTGGATGATGTTGTCTAGATGCTGCTGCACACTGGTTCCAACCTACAACAAAACACATTCAACAGAATTGTTTTGGTGACTAACTTCTGACAATGGATCAGATCACATCAAACTGTGCACAAGATTGAGGTGATGGAAGATATATTTTTAACAACTGTTAAAGGATGTTCACTTTGAGAAATTGTTTTGCTGATAATTTACTCACCCCCATGTCATTCAAGATGTTCATGTCTTTCTTTCTTCAGTCGAAAAGAAATTAAGGTTTTTGAAGAAAATATTTCCAGGATTTTTCTCCATATCATGGACTTCAATGGTGACCAACAGTTTGAGGGTTCAAATGAGGGTTCAAAGTCTGTCTCAATGCAGCTTCAAAGTCTCGACATGATCCCAGCAGAGAAATAAGGTTCTTATATAGCGAAACGATCAGTCGTTTTCAAAATAAAAATAAAAATTATGTACTTTTTATCCACAATTGCACGTCTTGTAGAATCTTAAGATCCGCCACACATTATGTCATGACGTTCGAAAGGTCACACGGGACGTAGGCGGCAAAGACTAATATAAACGAACTTTACCAAGAAAAATCTATATTAATAAATAATAAACAACGATGTCGGACGATTTTGAAAGTAAAGGAGAAAATGAGATCAAGTTTTTCGCGCTTCCCTGCCTTTTGAACCGGCTTACGTCTATGTCCCGCGTGACCTTTCCGACGTCATGACATATTGTGTGGCACATCTTGAGATTCTACAACATGTGCAATTGTGGTTAAAAAGTATATCATTTTTATTTTTATTTTGAAAACTACCGATTGTTTCGCTAGATAAGAACCTTATTTCTCTGCTGGGATCATGTCGAGACTTTGAAGCTGCATTGAGACAGACTTTGAACCCTCATTTGAACCCTCAAACCGTTGGTCACCATTGAAGTCCATGATATGGAGAAAAATCCTGGAATGTTTTCCTCAAAAACCTTAATTTCTTTTCGACTAAAGAAAGAAAGACATGGACCTCTTGGCCGACAAGGGGGTTAGTAAATAATCAGCAGAATTTTTTTTTATAAGTGAACTAATCCTTTAAGCATACCTTTTGAAATCTGATGAGCTGATCTACAGCTTGATATGCCGACAGCTTTCCCGGCCTCTTTCTACCTTGTGCAGATGGCGGTAGCAAATGTAGCAGCAGCAAGATGGCAGACATGTCACTGTCCCAGCCTACAAATAAGTAAATAAAACCTGGTTAATATTATGCCATAGCATAGCATTCAAATTGACAACTTGCACCATTCCGAAAATGTACACTACACACCTACATAACCCACAATAAAAAGTAAAACAGTTCCATTCACCATTCTCAACTTCAGCAGCTGACTCAGCATTGCGCATCAAATCCAAGAGTTCTGTGGTGGGTACAAGTCCATGGCTTTCCTTTATTACTTTTGCTTTGAAAGTGGTTGGCCACTTCTCCAAGAATTTGTTGGCCGTGGCCTCACCAAACAGAAGTCTGAAATCTTGTTCTATCTGCAATGTAACACACATAGACAGAAGTGATGAGTGATACCTAATGCTATATTGGATATTTTGGTGATGCAGTGAATTAAGATGTCATACCAGTCCTGGTGTGTCCAGAAATCGTGGGAAGACCAATTGACCATTGCTTGCCGATATATGAAGGTCATTTTCATCTTCTCACGGACAGTCTTTTCATCAGCAGAGTGTCTCAAAACAGCAATAGCTGCTTCCACATTCTCATCAGATGGCTCTCTGTCATAGGTGAAGGGCTGACGACCACGGCCTGGCCCACCAACTTAAGACAAAATACAATGTGAAGAACTCATTTCTGTACAATTGACAGGTCACCATTATATCACATGTCACTGATATGTAAAGATACCTTTAGGAGATTTGCTGACTGAGGCACCTCTTTCCTCTGCTGTTTTTCTTTGTATAGTCTTCAATTGCCATGCAAGGTATCCCGAACCACTCTCTGGATCGTAGTAATGTTCCTATGTGATTATAAATAAATTAGAAAGAAGTACTATTAACATTTCAAAGAGTGAATATGTGCATAATGTTGCAATACCCCATTTACTTACATATCCATGTTGTGAGTATGGGTCTTCTAGATAGGGAAACAAAGCTACTATCCCCTGTGCATACATCACTCTGACACTTTTGGGGGGGGATGTCCTAGCATATGAATTAAAAGTTAACATCACACTAAATTGACATTGCACAACACAATTTACATAATTAATAACAATGTAGGTTTCTTTACAGCCAAATAATGTTCTGTAAAGAAACAAATAATGTTTCTTTACAGCCCATATATATGCTTAATGCTTACCCATGTGTTTCTGTCATCTCAGCAGCAAGTATGTTAATCATCTGTCTTCTGGTGGCATCTGTCAGAGATTTGGTTTTTCCATACTCTTGCATAATGCGTTCACCCCCAGGCTTTGATGTTAGTATTTTTTCAATCAACTATAGGTGGAATAAAATGTGCTTTCCATTATTGTAAAACCATATGTAATGCTGAAAAAAATAGTTATCTAAAGAACACTTACCATGGTGAAACAACATTAAGATTGGACTTAACAGCAATTTCCACCACTTACTGCTTTTGCCTCGTAGTTTATGTGGCATGGCCTTTTAGGCTGGCCTCCTTCTTCAGCGGCTACTTCTTCAACAGGGTCACACATCATGAAATTCAGGATGACGGTGTCATCAGATGTACCCGAGCATGATGATGATGATTGAGAGGCACCTGTTCATTATGAAATTTGTACAAAACATAGAAACATATTACAAGAAACAGTTATTTTTTAGACAATAAATGTTCTCATTCCGGCCTTTAAACTAAACAAACTAATTTGTGAATTGTCTGAATGAATACCAAGTCCTCCATTGCCCAGCATGATTTTGAAAGTTCCAGGTGACTCCTTCACTATTTCTTCAAAAACCTCTGTGTCAACTTCTGTGTCTGACTGGTCACACACCTTAATGTCTGGCTGCCTGCCTTCTGGTATGTTGAATTTTAGACACGCTGTTTAAAAAAAATTAAATAAAAAAAAACATGCACTCCCTTCTCACAAGAATCAAGGGTCATAAGTTTAAGTTTGCCTCATGTATTCACAAAATGATGAAAGACAAGTATCTGCACCCAATTTTATGTAACTAAAAATATAAAGCGGCAAAACAGAAATTATTATTGACCTAACTAGGTATCATAACATAATAGGTTAATGCTGTATTATTTTGTCATTGGGTGATGTATATTGGTTTAACCTAACTGTACCCACCTTCTTTCAAGAAAGCATCGAATGTCAGCTCAGACAGCTTGACGTATTTCTGCTCTTTCCCGAATTGAACACGCAACAGCATTTTGCCCCTGTTAACAAAGAAAATATATATTCAAAAATCATCATTTAGGGCTGGTTCAACTAAGAGTTACCTATCCATTTCTCTCAGTAGTGGCAATGCACTATACATTACTTAGATGTTACACTGCAATTAAAAAAGGGCGGCTGAAGAAGACAAAGTTGTACTGGTTGAATATATATAGCTCATTAGCTATTTTAGTTCGAACACTAACGTAACCCGTTAAAATGGTTAAGCCATGTTAAACAAATACGTCATGCAATCAGTGATCTAAGTTATCGGTTTATAAGACCAACATTAACTATCAGAAGCATGCTAACATTACCGTATAAAAAACCCTGATTAACGTTGCTTGGGAAGCTAAAAAAAATACGTTAGCTAAGAATAGCTATCAACTGTATTAAATATTTTGTTGTTATAGCGACCGAGCTAAAGTTATTTTACACATAAATCATTCTGACCAACTTCATTCGTGAAAATATTGCAACACATAAAGAAACACAGTTACCGATACGGATTGCTATATCTGGTTACGTGTAATATGACCTCAACTAATATCAGCACAACTCTAAAATTATGTAAAGTTAAAAAATACGTTTTGGTGTTGAAAACACAGGGATGTTACTTACCTAGCAATATCAGTGGCCTCCATCGAGATCTTCCTCCACCGACGTACGCGCCAAACTTCAGCACAGCAGTGTGGCGGGTATTCATCACTGCTGTAGAGTTAATTGTCACTGCGTTTCTGCAGATTTTTACATTCACTTTTAACTCCGCTGATAGACCAACTTTACTCTCCAAAATGTTGAAAATACTCTTTCTGGGTTAAAATAACTTTACTCCGAAATATTAACACCCCATTTTTTACTGTGCCAATTCATGTTGTTTTCACTCAATATGCAGTCAGTTAACACATTTCAAAAATGCTCAAATTTTCTTTTCACACAAGCTAACCCAATACTAAAATATTGGATAATGCTGGTCTTATTTACAAATGCTTAAACACAGCATGACAGAAATGAAGACCCAATGTTCCAAACCCTAAATATATATAAAGCCTTTACTTCTGCAACAACATCAGCTCAAAAGTACAGATATATTAAAAATATTGAAACAACTTTTCAAGCATTTTTAGGTAACAGATCACTGAAATATTGATAGCTGAATCCAATCTCAGTCAGAAGCTTAGTCAGATGTTGAATTTCTTTCCATTACTTGGACATACACAAAAAAGGGACTCTTTGAATTGTTTTTGTTCAATGTGGATGCCGAAGAACACAGAGAAGCAGAGAGAGAGAAAAATGATGTGTGGAGCACTAACTAAGGGAACACCATCTCACCCTCTATGTGGGACACCATCAACACCCCACCTCACCCCCAGATAGAGATTTCAAATTAAATTCCTCATTGGGGGCCCATTTGACCAGTGGCAGCCCTGAGCAATTCTGTTACTTTCTATTTTTTTTCTACTGTACATTCTATAAAGTAATACCTTCACATTAAGATAGTATGTTGCCCAGAATGCACACATCCAAAAATGTAGAATGGCTTACGGTAAAAAAAAAAACTGAATTAGAAAAAAAGAAAATTGATTTAGCATTGTCTGCATGTAGAACTGAAACATGACAAGTAATGCAGTTTTCATAATGCCACCAATTCTTTGTATTTTGACAGTCATTGTGCTACGATTAACTATATGTTCATGTGATAGAAAACTAGTGCTAGTGTTTTGACAGAATGATTCGATTTTGAACTGGGATTGCTGCGTTTTGATAGAGTTAGTAGCCTAGAAAAAGGTTTTTAACGTTTTGAAATGTAGAGTATGCATTTATTTAACAAAATGGGTTTTTGGCAAGAAAATGTAATATTTGGCTAATTGTGTGATGTAGGTGTGTTGCTGTGTTAAGAGTTTAGTATTGGTAAACGCTTGTTAGCAATTGGATCAAAAACTGTAAAATCTCTCTCATTGACCTGGATTTTGCAGTTGCACAACTCTTCTGAGTGTACTGTAACATGCTTTTCATTTAGAGTTTTTTTTTAATGTAACCTTTTTGGCTTTTGCAGTTGGGTCACTGTTCTTACACAGTATGCAAGTGCTGAATACACAGACATTCAATACCATACAATATTCAGTACAACACTATACTTGTAGAGTAAACAGTATACCATTTATTTACCTTACTGTAAGTTGTCATTACTATACTTTTTTAATGTAATTGCAAAATTTGTTTCCTTTGATACAAAATACTTTTTTTCTGTAATTGCATGCTTTGGAATCTGTGTTCTGCATTTTTTTGATGCAGTGTCAAACGAATGATCTGTAGGCCTATTGTTTATAAAATCAACTCGCTGTGTGTATGAACTGAAAGCACTGTTTGATTTTGAGCACAGATAAACTAGTTTTGAGGCAATTGTTTGGTTTTGGAATGGTTCGAGTCAGAGGTTCTTTGAATGTGGCTTGAAAATTTGGTTTGGTGTTTAAGGTTTTGAGAAAGTGAGTGATGGTTTCAAGAAATGTGTTTTAGCAATTAAGAAAAACTGTAACATCTATATATTTATTGGGGGGAAAAGCAATGATAAAGGTGAAATGTATTAATTTTACAGGTTTTTATTTCAACTGCTTACACACATTTTCAAAACTTTGCCTCTTTTTTCCCCAAAACTTTACTCACAAATCCAATTGCACACACAAAATGCAAAATGCCTCACATCTCTTGCAAAATAAATCTCAAAAGCAAACATTTGTCTTAAGTTGCAAACACCTTTGCCATAATGTTATATTTTTGGATACATCATATCAACACAGTTATTCAAAACCTAAAGCTCTTCTTTCATGAGCTCCTATGTACATTTCTGTTCAAGATTTAACTGACAAGAGATGTTGAAAAATTTACGGTAAACACGAAAGCAAGATTGAAACCAAACTATTTATTTTTTTACTGTAAGCATTTGTGGTTGTGAATACAGTATTACACAGTCCGTAAAACCTTGAAAACTTGAACTTTGGTCTATTTAAAGCCATGATTGATTGGTGTTACAGTAAGTAGTAAAGCAATGAGTGTTTGCACAAATGAGTTAGGGAGAGGCATTGATAAATTAGTGTGTTAGTTTGATAGGTTGTGTTTGCAAAAGGAAATCAAGATACTTCCTGTTAGATTTTTGTGTTACATAGAAAATTGTGTGTTGTGGTTTGCAAAAAATCGAAGGCCGAGAATTAGTGTGATTGTGTGTGTGGTTCTGGTGTTTGAGTGTCAGGTTTCAGAAATCGTGTGACAAGTAAGGATTTTGTGTGTAAGCAGTTGAAAAAAAAACTGTAACAAACGAATTTTGTGCTGTACTGCAATTGATATACAGTATATCTATACAGGGTAAATAAGTAATACATTATCAACAAGGACAGAAGTACATTCATTACAAAACCAAGCAATTCTGCCAACCAGCAGCTGAGGCTTACAATCAACCAAAAAAAAGAAAAGAGATCTGTAATTCAGTGGTTTTGGCAAAAAAAAAAAAAAAAAATACATTTGTGGCCTAAATGATTTTGCCAAAATGGTCTATTTTCAGACACACAAGACACTTCAGTCAGAGTATCTGAGCATTATGACATCATCATCTCTTCGTGCTGGGCTGTTGTCAAAGAAACGTTCGCCGGGGAACTGAATGAGGTCACCTTCTTCAGCCAGTTGTCTCCCACTCTGGTAACCGCTGAATTCAGAAGAGACACAGGTAGTAGCCACAGTCGAGCGGAACGGATGTCTGGTTGAGTACATGTGACGTACATGTCCATGAGCGGACGACTTCCTGCTTCTGATCCGCCTCTTCAACACACGCCCCAGCCAGAATACGCCCACCAGAAGCAGGAGCAGAGCATTAGCTGTAAGGGCTGCTACTGTGACCAGCTGTAGGTTGACCTCACTTGTCACCGAGGGCAAAAGTGTGACGAATCCAGTGCAGTGATCTCTGGGGGCAACCTGGCACACAGCCCCGTCCACTACGCTCTCCACACAGGTGATGTAGGTGGAGTCTGGGCGAAGCTCTTGTAGGGTCACCACCCTGTCAGATCCATCTGTGTAAACATAGCGTGGGAAACGGAAAGAATGGCCAAAACGGTCAAATAAAACCCGGAAGAGAAGTTCTTTCCCATGAACTAGACCAACATCGGGAGTGGTGCTCCAATGGACTGTGGCTGTACTGGAAGTGACGTCTTCCACGCTAACATTCAGGATGGAGTGATGGTTGAATTGACATGCAGTGATCATTGTGATTCTTGAGTTATGATGCTTGGCTCTGTCCTGTAAGGGCAGGTTGAACTGCTCCGGTTGGGCCAAAGCAAAGTTGCTGTTGTTGTGGATGTGGCCTGTCAGGAACGTGGACATTGTTGTGGAAAAATCAGATAAAGAGACATTTTTCCCAGCTGTGGGTCTTGGTCTTGAGCTGACCAGTTTCCTCTTCTTCTTTCTTTCAAATGTTGTCACAAGCCCTTGCTCCCCCTCATCCCCTTGGACCCCTACTTGTTCATGTATTTCTCCTTCTCGCTTCTCTCTTTCCTCCTTGAGAATAGATGTCTCTGCTACTGCTCCACGGCTCTCCATTGGCTGAGACAGAGGTTCTGACTCGCAATAGTCACTCATATTTCTCAGCTGCAAGTTGCTGACATAGTCCAAGTATTTTCCCGCCAGCGCTGGGGGGTGATGGCAGCGCACAAACACGGTCAACAGCTTTCCCTGAGAATGCGCATGCGTCATCCAGCTTTTAAGCTTCTCTATCCGGCAGTCGCACGTCCAGTTATTCCCATTCAGTTCTACATGAAACAAAACGCCGTTTGTGGCGAAAATTCCACCGGAGAGATTCATAAGACGGTTGTTTTTCAATTTTAAGGTTTTTAGATGGGAAAGGTGGCCGAAAGCACGGGGGTCCACGCGAGATATGTGATTGTCGCTGAAGTCGAGGTGTTCGATGCGCTCGAGTGGGTCCAGCAGACCGACCAGGATCTCTGTCAGCTCGTTCTTGTCAATCTCGAATTCTTTAACGCGCGCGAGCCCTTTGAGGGCATCGTTGTCCAGTTTTAATATCTTGTTGTGGCTCAGCGAAAGTTTTGTTAGCTTTTTCAAATTCTGAAATACGTTATTTCCAATGTGCCTTATTTGGTTGCCTGTTATTAAAAGAGCTGTAAGTGACTTTAGATGGGAAAACATACAAATATCTAGTAGTTCTGTTTGTTTATTGTCTGATAGGTTTAAAAACTGCAGTTTGCTGAGCCGCGAAAACGCATTGCGATCAATATGGTGAAGCTGATTCGATTCTAAGTGCAGAAACATTAAATTTGGCAGACCTTTGAAAACGGATTCTTTTAAAAACTCAATAGAATTTCCATCAAGTCTCAGTTTGACTAAACTATTTAAGTGACTAAACGATTCGGAAGTAATGTCCTTTATTTTGTTGTTATTGCTATATAATATTGTGAGTTTTTTCAGCGACTGTAGAGTCTCAGGTTGTATTGCCGAGATTAAGTTGTTGCCCAGATATAGTTCCTCCAGCTTGGAAAGTTTCTCGAATGCTTTAGGGTGTATATTCCTTATTTGGTTAAACTGGAGATTAAGTCTCATTAGGTTGCCATAGCGCATGAAGTCGAAGGCGCTGAGGTTGTGAATGAAGTTTCCCGCAAGACCGAGAACCCGCACGTCCAATGCGCGCTCCACCTGTGGAGCTTTGGGCACCAGGCGCAGACCGCGATTAGCGCACAGGATATGCTGCGCGTGCTGGCAGTCGCATGTTTCAGGGCAAATGGCGCGAGCAGGCGCGAAGAATAAAAGCGCTCCACTGCCCAACAAAAGAAAGCTGTAGAGCAAATATGCCATTCCAGTGACACGCAAACAACAACACTCTCAATACATTCCTTTGTTTCAGTCCAGGTTCGCCAAATTCTTCCTCGCCGGGAATTAAAGCTTTGTGGATGCAGTGCCTCCCGAGTACAGACATTTAGATTATGTTTAGGTGTAGCACGATGGCATAGCGATTTGAAGCTGTATTCAGATATCCATGCACAACCGTTGCAAACTGATCTGGCTCCAACCAAGGAACATATTTGCCTCCGTCAGACTCTCTCATCCCCCAAGAAGTCATCTGTTGCAGATTACACACACACACACACACACACACACACACACACACACACACACACACACACACACACACACACACACACACACCGTCATCTCCGAGTTCAGGCACGGATCACCCCGCCCCATCCCCTCCAGATGTCGACATTACAGTCACACAGCACGACATACACACACGGATCTAGAGATTCTGGTTCAGATTCATCTGAACGATTCCTTTAGTTGCGTTAAGGATTCTTTTAGTACTTTAAAAATATAGGGGAAGAAACGCAATTCCTATTGCATTTACTGCCCTTTATCAGTTGTTTCCAAACGATTCAACATAGGCCCTATACACAATAAATCAGGAAAACAATTATTGCAAGGGTTAGAGTCATCTATGAATCAAATTCAAATAACTGGCCCTAAAAATACTAAAACGAAAAAAAAATCTATTTTTTCAATTATTCTAAAATCTATTAATTTATGCAATATTTTCCTAAAATGAATTAATGGTTCAAATATATTTTTAGATAAAGTGACTAAATGACTTGCAAATCAGTTAGTGGGTCGGTAACTGGTTCATAAGTGTTTTATATTCACTAAAAAATGGCTCCTAAGAGTAATTCATTTGGTAAGCAGACCTCACTGGTCACGTGTCGCCTAGGTTTATTCACTAAATAACAACCTCTTTGGAGTCATTCTTTCGAGAATTGTAGACACTGCCAACAAGTGGCTATGGGACTTCAGAGGCAGTCGGGAACATTAAACGTCATAACGCTGAAAAGGTGAACTCAGTCCGCTTTTACAGCCTGATTATGCTTATAATTGTGCTCTCATGAATTATTCTAACTCAAACTTTTTGGGAAAATATTTTTATATAAAAACCGAAAGAGTTGCCAAAAGTTTAGTGATGGTGACATTGAATTTGTGGGACCAGTGTGTAGTTCGGTTATAGTCAAGTCAAGTCAAGTGTATTTATATAGCGCTTTTCACAATATAAATTGCATCAAAGCAGCTTCACAGTATCAATCAAATAACATAACAATGTTTGTTTCTTAGTGGAAAAAAACATCCACGTTTGGTAGGGCTGATCAATGGTATTAATGCTTGGTTAATTAATTTGAATATCCCCAACTGAGCAAGCCAAAGGCAACAGTGGCAAGGAACCGAAAAACTCCATCAAGTGACCTACTGGTGTCCTAAAACTCCATCAGGTGACCTAATGGAGAGAAAAAAAAAACCTTGGGAGAACCCAGGCTCAGTCGGGGGCCAGTTCTCTGGCGTTTATGAACTAGAGGCTGGATTTACAGTAACTGTAATTTGATACAGAATTTTGTTTTATTTTATCACTTCGGGGTGGGTACGCGAACCGGAATCACAACGTTTTATCTGTAGAGTGGGAAAGGGATCCTCCATAGGGAGAGGCTAGTTGGCACTTCAGTACTGCGTTGTCATCGGGTCCAGGCAAAGCTCCTAGTCAGATCTGGATACGACCTGGATCCGGTAGACTGCGGGAAAACCTCGGGATAAACAAAGACACTAAAATTAGCGTAGATGCCATTCTTCTTATGATGATGTAACGAGTACATCAGGATTTAAGGGAAGTGTTCCCAGTTCCGGCTGACCTAATCTATGCAGCCTAACATTGAATTATAGAAGTCTATAATATATTATGTGTATGCTAGGTCAAAGAGATGTGTTTTTAGTCTAGCTTTGAACTGACAGAGTGTGTCTGCTTCCCGGACAATGGTAGGAAGACTGTTCCAAAGTTTTGGTGCTAAATAGGAAAAGGATCTACCGCCAGCAGTCGATTTTGATATTCTAGGTATTATCAACTCGCCCAAATTTTGAGATCGCAATAGACGTCAAGGACTAAAATGCGTTAAGAGCTCGCTCAAGTACTGCGGAGCTAAACCATTTAGTGCTTTGTAAGTAATCAACAATATTTTAAAATGTATACAATGTTTAATAGGCAGCCAATGCAGTGTTGACAGAACCGGGCTAATATGGTCATATTTCCTGGTTCTAGTAAGAAATCGAGCTGCAGCGTTTTGGACCAGCTGTAGTTTATTTATTAAGCGTGCAGGGCAACCACCCAGTAGAGCATTACAATAATCTAGTCTTGATGTCATGAAAGCATGAACTAATTGTTCCGCATTTGTTAATGAGAGCATATGTCGTAATTTAGATATATTTTTAAGATGGAAAAATGCGGTTTTACAGATACTAGACACGTGACTTTCAAATGAAAGATTGCTATCAAAAAGCACACCCAGGTTCCTAACCGACGACGAAGACTTAATAGAGCAGCCATCAAGTGTTAGACAGTATTCTAGGTTATTACGTGTGGAAGTTTTCTGTCCAATAATTAGAATCTCTGTTTTTTCATAGTTTAGTAGTAGGAAATTACTAGTCATCCAATTTTTTAAATCAGCTATGCATTCCGTTAATTTTGTGAATTGGTAAGTTTCGTTAGGTTTTGAAGAAATATACAGCTGAGTATCATCGGCATAACAGTGAAAGCCAATTCCATGTTTCCTAATTATATGTCCTAATGGTAGCATGTACAGAGTGAACAGCAGCGGTCCTAGTACTGAGCCTTGTGGTACGCCATACTGAACTTGTGATCGATAAGACATCTCTTCATTTACTTCTACAAACTGATAACGGTCAGATAAGTATGATTTAAACCATGCTAGTGCAATTCCACTAATGCCAACATAGTTTTCTAGTCTATTTAAAAGAATGTTGTGGTCAATTGTGTCAAATGCAGCACTAAGATCAAGTAACACTAATAGAGAGATACAACCACGATCGGATGACAAAAGTAAATCATTTGTAACTCTAATGAGAGCTGTCTCAGTACTATGGTGCGGTCTAAATCCTGACTGAAAATGCTCGCAGATATCATTTCTTTCAAGAAAGGAACACAGTTGTGAGGATACTGCTTTTTCTAATATCTTTGACAGAAAAGGCAGATTTGAGATCGGCCTGTAATTGACTAATTCTGAAGGATCAAGTTGCGTTTTTTTAACAAGCGGTTTTATAATAGCCAGCTTAAAGGTTTTTGGTACGTATCCTAGAGACAAAGACGAATTAATGATATTAAGAAGAGGATCTATGATCTCTGGAAGCATCTCTTTCAATAGCTTAGTCGGTATAGGGTCTAACATACAAGTTGTCGATTTAGATGAATTAACGAGTTTGCAGAATTCTTCCTCTCCTATAGCAACAAATTAATAAAATTTTTCCTCAGGGAGACTACAATGCACTCCCTGATGCGATACTGTAGTAGACGGTTGCATAGTTATAATTTTGTCCCTGATATTATCAATCTTATAAGTGAAGAAGTTCATAAAGTCATTACTGTGTTGGCCTGAAACTTCTGTGCTTGAAGCTTTCTTTTTCGTTAGTTTAGCCACTGTTTCAAATAAATACCTAGGATTATGTTTATTTTCTTCTAATAGGGTTGAAAAATAAGCAGATCTAGCAGCTTTTAAAGCCTCCCTGTAAGCAATCGAGCTCTCTTTCCATGAAATCTGAAATACCTCCAGTTTTGTTTTCTTCCAGTGGCGCTCCATTTTTCTGGCTGCTCTCTTAAGGGCCTGAGTGTGCTCATTGTACCACGGCGTTGGACTATTTTCTTTAATCTTCTTTAAGCGCAACGGAGCAACTGCGTCTAAAGTGCTGGAAAAGAGAGAGTTAAAAGTTTCTGTTGCAATATCAAGTTCTTCTAAGCTATCCGGGATGCTGAGATGATGAAACTGATTAGGAAGATTATTGATAAAGCAATCTTTAGTGGCAGAAGTTATAGGTCTAACATATTTATAACACGGAGTCGGCTTTGCAGCCTTGGCTAAATGTAATTTACATGAGACTAGATAATGTTCTGAGATGTCATCGCTCTGCTGCAGAATTTCAACGGCATCAACATCTATTCCATGTGATAATATTAGATCTAGAGTATGATTACGACAATGAGTGGGTCCTGACACGTGTTGTCTAACTACAATTGAGTTTACAATGTCTTTAAGTGCCAATCCCAATGCATCTTTTTCATTATCTACATGAATATTAAAATCACCAACAATTAGTACTTTATCGTTAGCCAATACTAATTCTGATAGAAAGTCCGCAAATTCTTTGATAAAATCTTTATGGTGCCCTGGTGGCCTGTATACAGTAGCCAGCA
This sequence comes from Meda fulgida, assembly GCA_030578275.1. Lineage (NCBI taxonomy): Eukaryota > Metazoa > Chordata > Actinopteri > Cypriniformes > Leuciscidae > Meda > Meda fulgida. Next base: position 22,884,080 of record CM060634.1, on the reverse strand, counting down.
GAAATCTCAAACGTGATTTATCGTTTACACTATATATTTTTACATTAAGCACCAACACTTCAAAAGAAGTATATTTAAAAATAGATTTCTTAGTGGTTTTGAAAATATTACTATAAATTACAGCAACACCTCCCCCTTTGCGTTTTAGACGAGGTTCATGTTTATAACAGTAATCTTGTGGGGTTGACTCATTTAAAGTAATGTAATCGTTTGGTTTTAGCCAGGTTTCTGTCAAACACAGCACATCTAGATTATAATCTGAAATCATATCATTAACTATGAGCGATTTTGAAGTAAGGGATCGAATATTCAGCACCCCAAGCTTTATCATTTGCTCATCTGTATTATATCTGTTTTTTATTTGTTGAACATCAATTACATTTTTTACCTGACGTTTTTTGGATTTCCAAATTCGGGGAACAGACACAGTCTCTATATGATGATATCTAGGTGAAAGAGGCTCTATGTGATGGGATTTATCTGACCTTGGTGACGCGAGGCCGCTAGCAGACGGTCGGTTTAGCCAGTCTGTCTGCTTCCTGACTTGAGCCCCAGATTGTCATGTTTTAGCTCTAAGACTATGTGCCATATTACTAGAGAGAAGAGCAGCACCATCCCAGGAGGGATGAACACCATCTCTTTTCAACAGGTCAGGCTTGCCCCAAAAAACTTTTCCAATTGTCTATGAATTCTATATTATTCAACGGACACCACTTAGACAACCAACCATTGAGTGAGGCCAATCTGCTAACTATCTCATCACTCCTGCGAACAAGAAGGGGGCCAGAGAAGATTACAGTGCCTGACATCGTAATTGCGAATTTACACACCTCTTTAATATTAATTTTGGTGATCTCCGACTGGCGGAGTCGAACATCATTAGTGCTGACATGAATAATGATCTTAAAGAATTTACGATTAGCATTAGCCAGCACTTTTAAATTTGCTTTGATGTCAGGCACTCTGGCTCCCGGCAAACATGTGACTATGGTGGCTGGTGTCTCTATTTTCACGTTCCGTGTGATCGAATCACCAATTACCAGGGCACAATCAACAGAATTCTCAGTGGGTGTTTCATTGAGTGGGGCAAATCGATTTGTTATGGTAATCGGAACGGAAGAGTGGTTTTTTAATCCGCGACTAGAGCAATCTCTCACGGTCACCCATCTGCCCTGCTGCGTGGGCTCTACTTCAGCCGGAACCGAATCATGTACAGAGTTCACAATGCTAGGCGCATCCAAAATAGTATCTAAAGCTCTAGTACTATCCTTACTATCCTCAATTAAAGTTTGGATGCGTGTCTCTAGCTCTGAAATCTTCTCTGTCAGCCTGTCTGTCTCCTTGCATTTATCACAAATAAATCCTATATTGCCATCGGAGAAGGCTATACTAAACATATGACATGTGACACAGGTGACAATAACAGGACAAGACATTACTCACCGTTTGTGTTGACTGATTCTTACTTACCTGGGCTTTTATGAACTCAAAGGCGCGGGTGCGCGAGAGAAAATAAATAATAAATAAATGAGCGCGGGTGGCACGTAAACACTAGCGTGCTGTGCTAACAATAACGGAAGCTAGCGATGTAAGGTTAATCTGAGATGGTGGGTAAACTGTATTTAGTAATATAAACAACTAGAAATGATAGTAAATGATGGTTCGAAATAGGTTATAGCCAACCTTTAGCCTTTTTACTTCTGGCGACTGCATTTAGGCTTCAAATTTCATAAAAGTTGTGTTCATCTGTGTGGCGAACAGGACGGCCGAGGGACGTGAGAGAACGGCGCGAGGCCGGTGGTGCGATTGGTAATGAGCAACACCTGTGAAGCACACCGGTCTCGCATATCTCACGGAGGAGCGGAAGCATAAAGGAGGAGCGACGACGTTGATGATCGAGAGAGGAACAGGCCTGTGTTTTAGTTGTGTTTTGTTTTTGTATTTTATTTTAGCCAGCAGTCGTCCGCGAGGGGCTGCTGGCAGTTCCTTATGTTTATTTTCGGTAGCCAGCAGTCGTCCGCGAGGGGCTGCTGGTGGTATTTCGTTTGTTTGTTTTATTTAAATAAATTATATTTTGATTGTTCGTCGGTTCCCGCCTCCTTCTTCCCTGAACATTGCTACACTGGTGCCGAAACCCGGGAAGAGGGAGGAACGCGCTGTCAGAGAGTCCTCGCCGGTGTGGGGAATCCGCGGTGCCATCGAGCATGGTGCGCGAGTCGCCGCCGCTCGCCGTGGGCCGGAGCCTGCTGCCATCCGCCGAGCGAGGGGAGGAGCAGGGAGCGGGGGACTCGCGGCCACGGACGCTCGAGGCGGGGCGCTGGAGTGAGTTGCCGGTGGGACGGTCGAGCTCGCTGCCGGCCGCCTGGGTATTGGAGGGGCGGCTGCCATCCGGGAGGGAGAGGAGGAGTCGCCGCCGCTCGCCGTGGGCCGGAGCCTGCTGCCGTCCACCAGTGAAGGGGAGGAGCAGGGAGCGGGGGACTCCTACCGTCTGCCCAAGGCACCCGAGGAGCCGTCGCCGTCCACCGGGCGGCGGAGGAGCGTCGAGCCGTCCACCGAGGGCTACCCAGCGTCACCGCCAGGCACCGCGGAGGAGATCGCCTAGCTGGTGGGGGACCAGATGGCAGCGCGTTGTGGGAACCGGACCAATTTTTTTTTTTTTTTCGTCTCTCCCCTCTCTCGATCTGTCGCTCCTCATGCTTCCGTCTCCGTTTCCCTCGGTTTGTCTGTCCATACTCCCCAGGGATCGCCGCCGCCGGGGGGGGGGGGGAGTAGGCACAGGCTCGTGGGTACCCCCCGGCCTGTGAGGGGCGATGGGGGTATGTGGCGAACAGGACGGCCGAGGGACGTGAGAGAACGGCGCGAGGCCGGTGGTGCGATTGCTAATGAGCAACACCTGTGAAGCACACCGGTCTCGCATCTCTCACGGAGGAGCGGAAGCATAAAGAGGAGCGATGACGTTGATGATCGAGAGAGGAACAGGCCTGTGTTTTAGTTGTGTTTTGTTTTTGTATTTTATTTTAGCCAGCAGTCGTCCGCGAGGGGCTGCTGGCAGTTCCTTATGTTTATTTTCGGTAGCCAGCAGTCGTCCGCGAGGGGCTGCTGGTGGTATTTCGTTTGTTTGTTTTATTTAAATATATTATATTATGATTGTTCGTCGGTTTCCGCCTCCTTCTTCCCTGAACATTGCTACAATCTGTTACAAGTATCTTGATGGACAAAAGTATCATAAACTTTTGTTGATCACAGAGCTTGTTTTTTTTACATAATCAAAAAGCCTATGGGAAAATCCTATTGGGTTTTTGTCAAGGTAACCAGTGTGATGCTAACTGCTGATTGGCCAACAAAGTGACGTCATACCTGCACCACTCTATACTATTGCTGCTATTAATTAGGTCAAGCTATTAATTAGGTCAAACAGTTGGACTATAGGTCAAACACCACCCATTACATCCAGAGAATCCAAGAAGTGTTTTGGCGACTAGTAGCCATTTTTAGTAGCCTAGAAATCTAGACGCACCCTAGCGGCAGCAAAAATTATTTCGCAGCCTTGATGTAGGTCTGGCTTGCCAGGCTACATTTTTAGTAGTCTTTTTGTTCCTTTTGTTGGTGTTGGATGGATGGGTACTTTAAATTCTTTATTGGGATAAAAATAAAGTAAGTCATATCAAAGATCAGTGTCTAGGAGACAAACTATTAGGCAGGTATACTTTTAATCAACCTTGACCAAAAATAACATTATTTCAATTAATTTTACACCCGTTGTTACTAAAATACAACCCCTGGGGAAATATGAACTGCCAAACACATCCATGAATCTCTAGTGACGTCCCTGCTAGCAGTTTTGCAGGAAACATGGTCAGAGTATTTTTAATGCAGTGTTCTGTACTAAACATGCACATTCCAGAATGTTTAAAGTCACCATGAAATCAAACCTCAATGGAATATTGCTGTATTCATAAATCATTCTCTGTACACATCATTATTTTTTCTTAATTCATGTAATCAAACTAACTTCCCCTCCCTTTTGTAATGACGTTTCTTCTCTGATAACGTGTTTACTTGCATGAGGGCGGGTCAATCGGTCACTCGCATGAGAACGCAATAATAGCAAATGACAATGATCCAATCAAATCTCAAAGGACAAAATCACGTCCTGCACTACTTTTTTGTTTGAGAAGCTGTTTCACTCGTATATACATCACAATAGGAAAGAAAAGACTTGCAACTTCCCTTTTGTCACAAACTGCTCAGAGACAAGAAGGTTGAGGATCCAAATGCAGGCTTTATTGAACAGGGTAATGCAAAAACCAATCCAAAAACCAATCCAAAGTACAGGCTAGGTCAAACACAGGCAGGCAGGCAGTCCATACAAACAAACACAACAAGGCAGGGAACACAGGCAAAAGAGTAATCCAAGGACACGGGCAAAAGAATAATCCAGGGAACACGGGCAAAAGAGTAATCCAGGGACACGGGCAAAAGAGTAATCAAGGGAACACGGGCAAAAGAGTAATCCAGGGAACAGGCAAGAAATCCGAAACCAAGAGACATGAAACCAGGGAGTATGCTCGGAATTGTAACACTAAACAAGACTTCACAGATAATGAATAAGAAACCCATCAGGCTTATATGGGGTGAGCTAAACAAGATAATGAGACACAAGTGAATGTGATAATGGATGAAGAGTCCAGGCAGTGATTTATGGGAGATGTAGTTTGTAAGGGAATGACAATAGTCTGATGTGGAGTGCCCTCTGGTGGCTCTCAAGGGCACTCCAGCTGGTGACCATTACACTTTTCACGCAGACTTTAAAGCAACACCAAGGAACTTTTCCTCTGTGGTCGCCCTACAGGTTGGAAGCAGATTTGTCCATTACCACGGTCGTAAATAATTTAGCCTACCACAGCCTACTGTTGCACGCGCACACTCACTGTTTATCCAGCACCGGCTTTGGAATCAACAATGGCCACAGACAAGGTAGAGTATGATGCATGATTTTATGAAAGACATTACAAACGAAGAAAAACAAAATAATGACATTGCTTGCTTATTTATATATAGTTTTTATTTTGTGTAACAGTGAACTTGAAACGGTATAACAGCAAGATAGGTTTACACAAGGATAAAAAGTAAAAATTTCTTGCAGAACAGTTTAGCATGTAGTAGTCAATTACATTTTCTGTGAAAATCTTGAGCATTTCATTTGAAAAATATATCCTTAAGTTCACGCCAGCGAGCACACACTGGCCCAATATTGATCCTTCTCCGGCCTTTTACTTAATCACTCACCCTTTCCCTCTTCCGAGTCTCCTCCGACAAAACCTTTTTCTTTTTTTTTCTTTTTTTTGTACTGCTTCGGCCATGACAAAAACATAAGCATGAAAGCCGGAAAACAAACGCTGGTTGCCCTCTCACATCCGAATTTGAGGAAGTGGTGGGGAAAGTGACGTATGCCGTAAAGCAGTCGAATTTTGTAGTTCTTTTTGTGCTCGGGTTACTACCCGAACCCCAAAGTTACATAGTGCCAGTAAAAGCGATACAGACCGCGTCAGGCTATGCCAGACGTGTCATTTAACCTATTGTAAGTCGATGTACCATCACAAGGGTGTTGGAAATATATTATGAAGGTTGAAAAACTACATAGTGTTACTTTAACAGAACTGAACATCATGAAAATTACTTAATTGCATTATATATATGTGTGTTTTTTGTTTTTGTTTTGTGTAAAGACTGAGATTATTTAACAAATAATCTTTTAAACTCACTCTGGGATCTACGGTCCCATTCCCCCAACAAGGGCAAGAAAGGTCTTAGTTACCATGACTACAATGAGATAAGTTGGTTTTATTGCTGTTAAAAATGGGGTCACGTGGAAAAAGCAGAGGCCATAGGAAAGACCCAGTCCTTAAAACCGACTTTCCTGCATTAATTTATGGACAAACTGATCTGTAAATGAACATGCACCCCAGGACACTGTGTGAATGATTTACTGTCTTGTGTAGTGTCTTTTGATACTATTATGTCTTTGATACTATGTATTTTATGATAGAACCAACGGTCAATGTAACATCACTTGTATCATGTCCAGGCCCGCCGACAGGGGGGGACAAATGGGTCTGTTGTCCCGGGCCCAGGGTGGGGGGGGGGGACAACAGACCCGTTTGTCCCCCCCCCTGTTTTTATGGAAGTGTTTTTATGGTTTTTATGGAAAAATTATGGAATAATTGTTAAAAAATAAACAAAATAGGCATATTTGTGGAAAAAATATATAATATTTGAGTTACATAAAAGCTTTTTATTTGTTTTCTTCCTAATTGTCCTTGAAATAGTGGCAAAGAACCCCCCCCCCCACCCCAAAACAAAAATGCTTTGGCCACTGATCAAAATTGGATGTTGTCATTTGATTTGAAGTTCAGTAGGCTAACGTTACGCTCAAAAAATGACCGTTCAGCACAAGTCCGGTGCTCAGAAAAGAAAAGGAAAGAGAAGAAGCAAATAGAGGCCTTAGAGATGTCCTAAACAAATATTTTTAAAAAGGTGGTGACGGTGAAGCTGGAACTAACGTTAGTAATTTTCAACGTAGAGCAAGGTAAGAAACAGCGCAGCCAACGTTTATCAAAGACATGACAACGTGTTGTCAAAGACCCGGTACTTCGGTACCAAGTCGGTACAATTTTTTTTTCCCAAGCGCCCTAAGTTCATTGTTGCATAGCAACGACAGGACAGACGCCACGGGAGAGTAAGCGCTCGTGGAAAAGAGAAAGCGGTGGGAACTGCGCTCTCCATGATGACGAGGAAGTATCAGCAAAGAATTAATTGATTTCTAGCCCTTGCATTAGCTTTACTACTAGATATATTTATGGAGATGAGAAATAAAAAGCCGGCTGAAATGCATCACTGTCGGCATCGGTGAACAGATAATGGGCCAGATCCGAGTCTATTTTTGCTGCTCTGCTCATGCTTAATTAAAAGTGAAAGCACACTTTTGATGGAAAAAAATATGATTTCACTCAAAAAGTGCCCAAAATGCACAGATTTTGCATGTCTAGTGTGTTTTAACAAGAACTGCAGTAGGCTATGTCAGAAAAGAAAATGAAGACATTTATAAAAAATGTACCCATTTAAGCATGTTTTTTTTATTCAGTTTGGGTAAAAGTATATGGTGTTTTATAAAAAAAAAAGGAAGAGCAAGGGAAAAGGAGAGATCTGGGCGTGGGGGGGTCCCATCTAAGATTATCTTGTCCCGGGCCCGGGCAAGACTGTCAGCTGGCCTGATCATGTCTCCTATTTAATTAATCCTCATGTAATGACTCACACTTTAGTGTACATCACCTTCTCATAGAACGCAGTGTGTGTTTGTTATATCTATCTGAGTATAAATTAACACAAACAGCAAGGCCTATGTCTAACCACACTTGAGACAGACCCATAGACTTCCATTTCCCGCTTGGAAATTCCCCCTTTCTTATTGGTCGAGCCAACCCTGAGAGGTGGGACCTTTCTCAGACTTTAAATGGCCTCTACATAAGCTCTTCCCTCTCTTGGCCTTCTCGGTACGTTCGCATAGCTGTCCTGCATGGCCACACTAGGCCCCAGGGCAGCAGGCCTTGGCCCACAACCAGCCATGTGCTCATTCAGGAGAGAGAGGACTCTCTCAACCAGAACAGAATCAAAGGACAACATTCAATGCAGAATAAGTCCATGTTAACTCCAACCATCAACTCTTCCGACTTCCTCCCTTCTCCTGTTTGCTCTACTTGTCCTCTCCGGCCCGGGGCCAGCAGGCCACAATTTGCACTCCAGCCATGGGAACAGAGACAAACCAGCCACGCAAGTTCATCACCAATTCTTCAGTCAACGCCGAAGAAATCGATTGAGACTCATGGGAGCATCAAAATCCTTCTTCAGGAACTTCACGAAATGTTTCACTGCAAAGGCCATGCAAGTATCCATTAAATGAGGTGCTCTGAAAATGATAAGCTTATGGTTAAATCATAGCTAAATGGATCTTTTCCATAGTTCCATTTCCTGCTTCCGGTTTAATTCTACCTATGCGTGTACAGGTCCTTCTCAAAAAATTAGCATATTGTGATAAAGTTCATTATTTTCCATAATGTAATGATAAAAATTAAACTTAAATTCATTGCACACCTCATGAATACAGCTCATGAAAACCCAAAATTCCTGTCTCAAAAAATTAGCATATTTCATCCGACCAATAAAAGAAGTGTTTTTAATACAAAAAAAAGTCAACCTTCAAATAATTATGTTCAGTTATGCACTCAATACTTGGTCGGGAATCCTTTTGCAGAAATGACTGCTTCAATGCGGCGTGGCATGGAGGCAATCAGCCTGTGGCACTGCTGAGGTGTTATGGAGGCCCAGGATGCTTCGATAGCGGCCTTAAGATCATCCAGAGTGTTGGGTCTTGCGTCTCTCAACTTTCTCTTCACAATATCCCACAGATTCTCTATGGGGTTCAGGTCAGGAGAGTTGGCAGGCCAACTGAGCACAGTAATACCATGGTAAGTAAACAATTTACCAGTGGTTTTGGCACTGTGAGCAGGTGTCTGGTCGTGCTGAAAATTGAAATCTTCATCTCCATAAAGCTTTTCAGCAGATGGAAGCATGAAGTGCTCCAAAATCTCCTGATGGCTGCTGCATTGACCCTGCCCTTGATAAAACACAGTGGACCAACACCAGCAGCTGGCATGGCACCCCAGACCATCACTGACTGTGGGTACTTGACACTGGACTTCAGGCATTTTGGCATTTCCTTCTCCCCAGTCTTCCTCCAGACTCTGGCACCTTGATTTCCGAATAACATGCAAAATTTGCTTTCATCCGAAAAAAGTACTTTGGACCACTGAGCAACAGTCCAATGCTGCTTCTCTGTAGCCCAGGTCAGGCGCTTTTTCCTTCCCACAGACTGCCCACTGAGGTGCCTTGATACAGCACTCTGGGAACAGCCTATTTGTTCAGAAATTTCTTTCTGTGTCTTACCCTCTTGCTTGAGGGTGTCAATGATGGCCTACTACTGGACAGCAGTCAGGTCGGCAGTCTTACCCATGATTGCGGTCTCGAGTAATGAAACAGGCTGGGAGTTTTTAAAAGCCTCAGGAATCTTTTGCAGGTGTTTAGAGTTAATTAGTTGATTCAGATGATAAGGTTAATAGCTCGTTTAGAGAACCTTTTCATAATATGCTAATTTTTTGAGATTTTCTTTGGGTTTTCATGAGCTGTATGCCAAAATCATCAGTATTAAAACAATAAAAGACCTGAAATATTTCAGTTGGTGTGCAATGAATCTAAAATATATGAAAGTTTAATTTTTATCATTACATTATGGAAAATAATTAACTTTATCACAATATGCTAATTTTTTGAGAAGGACCTGTATGTATGTGTGTTTAGTTTAGTTATGTTATGTTTGTGATTTAGTTAATAAAACTTGTGCACAATACGTATTTGGTTCTGATTCTCTGCTTGCAACAAAGTTATTTTACGATTTAGATTTTGACTACAGGCTCTTAGTAGCAGGGCCGTGCACATAACTTTTGAGGGTGATGTGTTGAAACTGAAAAAGGGCACCCCCCTCACTTTTATTTTATAATAAGATGATAACTACATAAAAGAAAGAAATGGTAACATCTTCATGACAAATTCAATAACACAAAATAATAGTCTGAAAAGCTTTAGATTTATTTACTATTAATAACAACCATAATAATAATAGAGATAATATAAAGGGCTAAAGCCTTTAGAAAAACATGTTTTACTACATTTATACATGTGAAGACGAGCAGAGAGTATACTATCAAAAATGAGGTAGATAGCGTATATGTGCATATTTCCACCCTTGAATTAACCATAATTTGATATAATTGCCATAACGTGATTAAATGATTAAATGCAGCAATCATTAATCAAAGAAGAAATTTCTTAGAAATATGTTACCTAGGTGACGAGGATCACTCAGTCGCTTTGAGTAGCTAAGTTCCAGTACGAAACAGCGCGGGGGCGCACCTGTGCTTTGATTATCATTTTCCGATGGTAAAAAAAAAAAAAAAAAAAAATATGTTGTTGTATTACTTATCAATATATTGTAAACATTTTACAAAAGTCAAACTCAAATGCAGTAACTGGGTTTTTGACCAGCGAATGTGTGCAAATGTGCACACAAGACCGTCATAAAACGGCGCGGTGGCGCCACATTACATTTTCATCAACAGGTTACAAACTAGTTTGTTGTAGCTATATGGGCGCTTGCTGTTGTAGCTAAATACATTTGGCCAAAATCTCATTTTATAAAAGATGAAATGCTAGGTAGGCTACTGTATGCACAGGCTATTTAAGTGTAGGTTATGTATTGGCTATGACTAGATGGCAAATGCTAGACTTCTCTCTCAGGTCCCGCATGTCTCAGTCAGACATCAAATAAATAAAATATGAGCCTATATAGACATAGTGTTTAGTACTTATTGAAACAACAAGATCTTTGTTTACCCTTGCAAAACTTCGTTCAGCTGCTGCTGTCTGCTGTGCGGCTGCTGCAGATCTTCAGTTCATTCAGTCACGATAGAGGGGGCGGAGTTATCAGATAAAGGGGGTGGAGTTATCACATAGAGGGGGCGGAGTTATCAAATTTACTGACAGTTTGAGGATCGAACAAGATTTGCACAAGTCCTTTTAAGAAATTTCATTGGCTAACCATTTGTAAAAACAGACCGACAGAGTAAAGTGTGACTATAGCATTGATTTATAAAAAAATAAAAAAAATAAAAATAAAATAAAAAACACCACCAAAAAAAAGGGCACTTCCAGTAAGGGCAAAAAGGGCATGTGCTCTGCACAGGTTGAGCCCTATCTGTGCACGTGCCTGCTTAGTAGTACTGTAGAAAGACATTTCCCTCCCCAGAAATGAACATTTCTTAGAATTGATAAACAATTAACACAGAGTGTTCATGGGGACGAACAGGTGGATTGAGTGTAATATTAATTTTACTTCATTAAGTTAATTCTATTAACTGATCCAAAAATTCATAATCAATTATAACACGTTATGATTGATTATTAATATTTCTTTAGAGATAATTTGCTACATTTTAATTTTATGGAACCAGTTCTGTTCTGAATAAGAACAAGTTGGTCCCCAACAAGTGTGTATAGACCAAGCAAACGAACATTCTTCCCACGAAGATCCCGTGAGACTCAATCTCTGCCAGGGAGAAAATGGAAAAGTAAAGAAAGGGAATTTCAGACCAAATTTCTGTCTCAGACCTTGTGCCAGGTCGTGGGAAGGATTGAAGAGCGCGCTTCTCTTGGATGCGTGGGCAGACTTCACTTAATTACAAAACACTTGCATTTATAAGTTTGAAGTAGAAAATAGCTTGTCAAAGAAGAGTTATTGTGGAATAATTCAATGTTTCATTACTTTTCTAAATCCAACAAGAACATAATAAATAACGTCCACTCAATTAAGCGAAAGGTCCAGATGTTTCATATTTCCTTTTAGCTCAAACATTCAGCATGGAGGAGGGTTGCCACGAGCACTGTTGATAATTATTTTGACTGCCGATTGGATCTTCTAAAAAAAACTATATGTTAAAGAAATAATAGATTAGCAAGGATCTGATTGGCGCATTTGGTGTTATGAGTTTTATTAGCCAAAATACCAAACATTTCAATGTCTTGAAAGCAATAGAAAGATGCAGAAAAATGCATGGACAAATACTTATAGCCTATCGCTGCACTGAAATGTGTTGCATGTGTGTCTTTCCAGGACCTCCTACACCCGGGGGTCATTTCCTGTCCTGTCCTCACTTGAATTTGTCGACTGCACACACTAAGCCATGATGAAGAAAACCGTTTGTGCATATACAAAATGTGTTTGTGGGACAAAATAATATGATACACAAACCACACACAACTGGCTGATTTCAAGTTACACTGGAAAGAATATACAACAGATGAAGGAAGTAAATGAGGGGAGAAAGAGAAAGAAGCCATGTGGCATTATCCTTGAAAAGTGCAAAAAAGATAGCATGGGAAATGGAAAGAACATCATATGGAAAGGAGTGAGAGAAGGAGGAGAAAAAAGTAAAAGGGGCCTAGGGGAAATAGGCTACGAGAAAAAAGAAAGAGACAGATAGAGAATGAGAAATGGCAGGATGTGTAATAATAACAGAGATTGATGCAGATGGTTTTCATGAACCAAGTCTGTGAATTAAAAATAGCTAATCAGAGTGTTTAGTATCTCTTAACTTAAAAAAGTAATTAATTTAAATAACAAATTTGAGTTAATACAATGAAGGAGATTGGTTTAATCAACATAAATTCACATTTTTATGTTATCTGAACCACAGAAAAAAATGTGATAACAAATCATGAAAAAATATATATACATATATATTCTGTTCTGACATCATCATTGTTGCATCTTTACAGTATGTTTAATTGCATAGTGTTGCTACACCTCACAGCACAAACACATATACATATATGCATACACACATGCTATAAGTCATTCACTATAGTCCTTCATGTCTATTGCGATCTCAAAATTTGGGCGAGTTGATAATACCTAGAATATCAAAATCGACTGCTGGCGGTAGATCCTTTTCCTATTTAGCACCAAAACTTTGGAACAGTCTTCCTACCATTGTCCGGGAAGCAGACACACTCTGTCAGTTCAAAGCTAGACTAAAAACACATCTCTTTGACCTAGCATACACATAATATAGACTTCTATGATTCAATGTTAGGCTGCATAGATTAGGTCAGCCGGAACTGGGAACACTTCCCTTAAATCCTGATGTACTCGTTACATTAAAAGAAGAATGGCATCTACACTAATTTTAGTGTCTTTGTTTATCCCGAGGTTTTCCCGCAGCCTGCCGGATCCAGGTCGTATCCAGATCTGACTAGGAGCTTTGCCTGGACCCGATGACAACGCAGTGCTGAAGTGCCAACTAGCCTCTCCCTATGGAGGATCCCTTTCCCACTCGAACAGATAGAACGTTGTGATTCCGGTTCGCGTACCCACCCCGAAGTGATAAAATAAAACAAAATTCTGTATCAAATTACAGTTACTGTAAATCCAGCCTCTAGTTCATAAACGCCAGAGGAGAACTGGCTCCCGACTGAGCCTGGGTTCTCCCAAGGTTTTTCTTTTCTCTCCATTAAGTCACCTGATGGAGTTTTAGGACACCAGTTGGTCACTTGATGGAGTTTTTCGGTTCCTTGCCACTGTTGCCTTTGGCTTGCTCAGTTGGGGATATTCAAATTAATTAACCAAGCATTAATAACATTGATCAGCCCTACCAAACGTGGATGTTTTTTTCACTAAGAAACAAACATTGTTATGTTATTTGATTGATACTGTGAAGTTGCTTTGATACAATTTATATTGTGAAAAGTGCTACATAAATACACTTGACTTGACTTGACATGCAAACAGATCTCTTTCTCAGTCTCTCTCTCATGGGGCTCATAGTAACGCTCACCCTCTCTGAGAAAGCAGGACGGTTGTCTATTGGAAACACATGCTGCCTTATTGATGAACAATAGCTTTCCATAAAAACACATCACTCATTAAGAGTCATCCATTTACCCAAACAATCCAAGTGCAAGATGATAAACTTCCAAACCCTGACTGTAAAATATGGCATATTTATGCATGTGTGTGAATGCGTTTGTGGTAATCTCTTTCTCTTATGATGAGTGAAAGTGTGAATTATTTTACATTCCTGTCTGTCTGCAGGATTTTTAGCGCTTGCAACTGTGTATATCTCTATATTGGTATTCGTGAGAACAAGAGAAACAGGGGGAGAAGAGGAAAAGAGATTTGAGGGGTTGACATGAGCAGCAGCTGGTTGGGTCATTAAGTTCTTTAACCTAGATCTGCTCCACAGACTTTAACTCTCTACTGCCCTTTACTCAGTATGAGTGAGTGTGTGTTTATTATCTGTAGAATGAATGCACAAAACAATTACTGTATGTATTAATAACTTTTGACACAGTAAAACAGGTAATAATGGACTTATGGCACTATTAATGCATGCATTTCCGACTTTTGGCATCATGCAAAATCCTTTAGGTGACAGTTCATCCAAAAAAACTAAATTTTAAAATTTAAATCATTTACTTAACTTTATGCCGTTCCATGACTAAAAGAATACAAAAGAAGATATTTTGAAGAATATTAATTCTTAGTAAATTCATTAATTCAATATTAATTCAATTAGTAAATTGGGTCAAAAACAACTCTGGACTTTCACTGTCGGACAAAAAACAAACACTTTTGTCATCTGATGCAACATTTACTTTTATATTGGTGTTTGCATATAAATGTGTCTTTGCAGTGTGTGGACACAACCACCATACAATGAAAAAAATCCATTCACTCCTTTTATTTAATCCTCAAAAGGTCTAAACACTCTCAATAATAAAGCCGATTGCATTTTCTCAGCAATATGATGTCATATTGCTCATGCTCCGCCCACCACCATTGACGGACTGTCTCGTATTAGCATATTTCCCATATTGTGTCGACACGCCTCACGAAAGAGAGGGGTGGGGTGAGCAGTTGCTCATTATCATTTAAAGAGACATGCACCAAAACGGTCGCTGTGAACAGAGCTGTTTTTGAGGAGGTAAAAAGGGTGTTGTTTTACACAACCATTGAGGAATTTTAACCAAAGTATTGTATTATCCTCAGTCATTAAGTGTATGATGTCCTGTTTTTTTTTAAATAATTTAAAAAGTAAAGTGCCGAAGTGTATGATCCCCTGTGTCTCTTTTCATATTGAAAAAGTAATAAAAGTTGTATAGTATTCCGGCTTTTATCTGCTGTATATTAAAGCTGCAGTCCATAGCTTTTCCTCTTTGTCACCATCTCTGTTCGAAATCTGCAAGTGCAGTTATTCGCGAAATTATCAATTTTACGTGGGTTGTGCCTCGGCACGGCACAGTGCGGATGAATCCAATGTTTAAAGGAAAATGTACTGTCAGTCACCGCGCCGGTGTGGATACTGTCATTCAGAATCACAGATTCTACTTTTTGTACCAACATAAGAATTTTCACTGGAAAATGTCTTCTGAACAAGTAACATCCACTTTTGTTCTGACCAACTAAGGGGAAAAAAGCATTGCAGTAAATCACACTGATTAAATCCAACGATCGCTTATCATATCACGTCAAACCGTGCAAATTATACTTTGTTCTCAAATTGTTAATGTTCACAATATCAGCATTTCATTTAATGTAAATGGGTTTACATTACATTTACATTTAATGTGTATTAGGGCTACCTGTAGTTCAGTACTCCATAACTTTATGAATTAAGCGAACAAGTGCGCTACAACCATTGAAATGTCTTACCTGTCCAGCAGAAGAAATAGCAGTCTTTGCGAACCCCTTCAAAACACGGAGTTCTCGCCACCTTTCAAACGCCCTTTGGATATCCTTGTTTTCGCATGGGCCGGTTGCAGTCTCTTTTTTTCTGTAGCCACTCCGAAGTCTTTTGCATTTTACAGTGGGTGAATCTCTAGCTGTCACTGGTGATTGTCGTTTGAACCTTTCTAGATCCGCCATCAAATTGAAAAGTTCAATTATATCAAGTGCTGTGAGAAAAGGCTATAAATCTCCACCTCCAACATCCTCACACGCAATATAGCCTACTAGCCGAGACTCCTTCTTTATGTGTACACATGTGACGTAATGCCGCAAAGACATGCTCGAATTTCCCGCAGAAATCCACCAGTACCACTGGAGTTAAAAACATTATTACAAGCTTACCGTTTTGAATCAAGCTACGGTAAGCAGATAGTTTTAAACACTAGCTAGTTATGTACTTGCTCAAAAAATCATTTTGGATAATTTTTAACCCAAAAAAGTTACAGACTGCAGCTTAAAATAATATTTCTGATTTGAATAAAACTAGAAAATTATTGTAACTATAAAATATAAAAATGTATCTAGATTTTTAGCTTACCTGACCAAAAAAAAAAAAAAGAATAAAATAAAATGACCTCTTGACTGTATACATTCATACTACGCACTCTCACAAAAACCCTCTAAAAAGGATAACAGTATGTTGAAGAGGCGGTAGAAACACATTTCTTTCTCTGGTCACAGTGTCAGTGAACTGTGGCTGTTAAAACACTTCTGTTTCTCATGCCACAGTGGTTGGTGAACAGTGAAACAACAATAACCACAGCAGCACCTCCATGTCCCAGTGATTTAATATTAGAGTTCATGACTATTAAACACCACTGCTGTTTTTGTTTTATGCAAATACTGTAACTTTGGTAAAGCGTGAAAGGAACAAAGCAACAACATTGAAACAGTCAGCCACAGATGGTTTGGAGAGAAGTATCAGTTGTTCTCCTTAGTGTTACCAGTGAAAAGGGATACATCTGGAAAAACTTAAAACCTTTACACCAAGAGAGATGTGAAGGGGGGAGAAACGGAGTGAGTGAGTGAGTGAGTGAGTGAGAGAGAGAGAGAGAGAGAGAGAGAGAGAGAGAGAGAGAGAGAGAGAGAGAGAGAGAGGAATGCAAGCAGCTCTTGAGTTTGATGTTCCACATCATTGTGCTGTACCAAATGATTCCTTTCATCTCTTTACTCTTTTTAGATAACACACATATGCACAAAAGACTAACTAAAACAAATCTGAGGTTTTAAATAATGCTGATAAGAATAAAAAAAAAGTACATAAGCTTCAAGATGTTGTTCCTTTTGCCAGTGGGCGATTTGCTGAGTAAATGCGAGCAGTGACATCTGCTGGTTGTTTTTTTTTAGTATAGTTCTGACACATTTATCATGGCTGAACTATGACAAAAAAAAACAACATTATAATCATCTTTGAGGCTGTGTAAGGATACATTTTTTTAATAAAAAGCTGCCGATGATGTGTGTACTTTATATGGTGCTTCTGGAGTCAATTGTTGTGAAAAACAGCTGTATAAATGACATTGGTCTTACCATAGAAATGTCATGAGTAGGCTATATGCAAAGTATGCAGACCTCCCTCCCTCTTTGTATGCAGTTGGGTAAAATGC
This sequence comes from Meda fulgida, assembly GCA_030578275.1. Classification (NCBI taxonomy): domain Eukaryota; kingdom Metazoa; phylum Chordata; class Actinopteri; order Cypriniformes; family Leuciscidae; genus Meda; species Meda fulgida. Next base: position 22,867,016 of record CM060634.1, on the reverse strand, counting down.
TTCTATTTTACTTTTTGTCTAATTTGATAAACACCCCCCCCCCCCCCCCCCCCCATTACAAATTATATAACCAGCATCTACATAAACTCTACAAGTTTGTTCAAAACCAGATGATCATGTTCTCCAGCATGGTTTGAGATGATTCAACATGCTTGTGGTTCAATGGATGCACAAATATCTGATCGTCTGTACAAAGAGTTCACATGATCAGTCAACCAAATAAGCAAAGTTGTGACTGAATCATGAACGTTTCCAAATTTCATATAACATTTTTAATTTAAATTAAAAAGTCTTTAAAATAAATAGATAGATATTTAGATCATTTAAATTAAAAATCACAATGGAATAACAACTGCACAAGCACATGAACATGCAAAAATACAGATGACTCTGATCTCTCTCTCTCTCTCTCACACACACACACACACACACACACACACACACACACACACACACACACACACACACACACACACACACACACACACACAAACACAGAGAGAGATAAATGGCTGTTTCCAAATGAAGAGACCCACTCTACCAGTCCAACAGGCTGTTTTTCTCTATATTCTCTTCCTCTCTCATGCTCAAAGAGAAAGAGAGAGAAAGGACAGACAGAGGGAGTGGTCACACAGAAAGAGAAATATATATTATTACATATTTCAGCCAAGACCTTTTTGTTTTGATGTCCATTTGAAATAAAACATCAAGAGGCAAACATTGAATGCATAGCGCACTTGTAACTACTTCAGCAATGCACTAGTACATGCAGGCAAGTGATGGTACATGGTTGAAAAGTATTTAGTTATATATATATATATATATATATATATATATATATAACTAAATACTTTTCACTAAATACTAAATACTAAATACTAAATACTATTTGTACACTTTTGCACACTTGTACCTATGTTATTACAGTATATATAAAATATCAAAGCAGCAAAAAAACTGATGGTACAGATTGTCTCAGGACCTTTCTGAGACACCTTTTCCATTAGATAGATAGATAGATAGATAGATAGATAGATTGGTATGTCAGTAAATGTTTTACTCCTAATCAAATACTAAATGGTGTTAATGTGTGCACGGTTTATGCATGTCTATTTAAAGGTGTTGTAGGTAAGGTTTTTATAAAAAAAAACTTTTTCCAAATTTGTTTAAACTTTCTATATACATCAATGCATAATTAAAATGTAAGTACTCTGATAAAAAGAGTATAAAAATCGAGTGACTCTTGACCGTTTAATCTGCACTAAACACAGCTCATTATTTCCATTCGGGAGGAAACAAAGGATTGGCTTAAGCGACTGTCACTCTCTCGCAACCATGGCAACACCCCTGCTGCTACATGCGCTGCCCACATGCGCGCACTCGTTTGACTCGAGGAGGGTAAGAGACTAGTAAGAGACACAATTTCATGCAAAACACGCGTATATGTTATGAATCTTACACGAAATTCACCTTCATCGCAGTGTAACTGATTGTAATGGGAAAACATGTACCAATGCAACCTGTATTTAGCTTTGCGTTATGTTATTAGCTCGTTAACGAATCAAACTCAATATATTTTTAACTTTACCAGTATCGATATGCTAGCTTGATAGTGAGTACTAACAGCCATGTTAGTTGTTTATATTCATAATGATAAAGTTAGGTATTTTCTTACATGTGAGTCTGATATGATGTCACTACATGCACTGCGCTCCTCTCCGCTCGGCGCTGGTAAGCGCGTCCTCCAGCCGTGAGCGGTCGGCATCGCGTGTTCATGTGTTTTGGGGGCGTGGGTTTGGAAGGAGCCCAGAATGGAGAGGGTGGAAGTGAATGGAGATAAGTAGCTGTGTTTATTGCAGTCCCGAGAGGACTACAGACACTCGATTTTTATACTCTCTTTTCCAGAGTACTTACATTTTAATTATGTATTGATATATATAGAAAGTTTAAACAAATTTGGAAAAAAGTTTTTTATAAAAATCTTACCTACAATACCTTAAAGATAGAATAATATCTCTCAAAAATGTATGTATATAATTTTGCAATATTTGGCAATACAATACAAAACATGCGGTGAGTGCATGCATTCTTGTGATATAAACATTGTTCAACTCTATTTGTGTGTGCAGTGCATATTACTTGTAATGTGTTCATGTAATATGGCTAGTAAGTGTGGTTTCGATCACTGTGGAAGAAAGGGAGTCCCTCAAGTAGCCGGGCTGGTGACACATATATGTTGTAAGTTCCTGGACAGCTTCTCGCTCACATAGTTGAATGATACTGCGGAAACCACATTCCTGGATATTTCCTCTTTTTTTTCATTCACTCATTCTTTCTCTTTGTTCCACATACACACAGAAAAATTGAGAAATTGTTATGAGTGACATTCCTCACTGTACTCAGTACTAGCTCATGTGGAGCAGACTATTTCAGATGGCATTCCTTGCCTGGCTTAACCTCCTGTTGGTGGTGTAGAGAAACTAGAGAGCCATTCACCTCTGAGCCAGTCTTCTTCAGTCCCAATACTTTCAGTCTTCTTCTGAAACCAGGAGATTTCTATCTGCCTTTCAGATGAACCCATGACCCTGCAGGCCACCCAGCAAATAGTGTCTGCTCAATGTTGTCAAACACATTATGATGCTGATTTAATGATTTAAATATAAAAATATTTACATTTAAATAATTAAATCAGCATTGTGATGGTAAAGTTCGATTGATGTTATTAAAAGTGAGCAAAAATCCAATATTAAAAGATTGTTGCAATTACTGTAATATAGTATTTTATTAAATAGCATATCTTTCAAAACTGTATTTTTGTCTTTAAGTGCTTCAAATAAAATTAGCATTTTACTAATCATTATCTATATTTTACCTTTTCAAGAAACCTTTTTTATTAGAATAGGACAACAAAAATCTAATTGCAAGTATGCCATGCTCAATACTATTTATTATAAGCCTAAAGCCTTCAAAGTGTTACATATATAAAACATTGTATACATATAAAACTGAAGGTCATATATATATATACAGTATATATATATATATATATACACTGAACAAAGTTATAAACGCAACACTTTTGTTTTTGCCCCCGTTTTTCATGAGCTGCACTCCAAGATCTAAGACTTTTTCTATGTCCACAAAAGGCCTATTTCTCTCAAATATTGTTCACAAATCTGTCTAAATCGGTGTTAGTGAGCACTTCTCCTTTGCCGAGATAATCCATCCACCTCACAGGTGTGGCATATCAAGATGCTGATTAGACAGCATGATTATTGCACAGGTGTGCCTTAGGCTGGCCACAATAAAAGGCCACCCTAAGATGTGCAGTTTTATCACACAGCACAATGTTGCCACAGATGTCGCAAGTTTTGAGGGAGCGTGCAATTGGCATGCTGACTGCAGGAATGTCCACCAGAGCTGTTGCTCGTCAATTGAATGTTCATTTCTCTACCATAAGCCATCTCCAAAGGCAGTTCAGAGAATTTTGCAGTACATCCAACCGGCTCTCACAACCGCAGACCACATGTAACCACACCAGCCCAGGACCTCCACATCCAGCATCTTCACCTCCAATATCGTCTGAGACCAGCCACCCGGACAGCTGCTACAATACTCGGTTTGCATAACCAAAGAATTTCTGCACAAACTGTCAGAAACCGTCTCAGGGAAGCTCATCTGCATGCCCATCGTCCTGACTGCAGTTCATCATCGAAACCGACTTGAGTGTCCAAATGCTCACATTTGATGGCGTTTGGCACTTTGGAGATGTGTTCTTTTTACGAATGAATCCCGGTTTTCACTGTACAGGGAAGATGGCAGACAGCGTGTATGGCGTTGTGTGGGTGAGCGGTTTGCTGATGTCAACGTTGTGGATCGGCAGGCGCATGTTATGGACAACAAACACAGGTGCATTTTATTGATGGCATTCTGAATGCACAGAGATACCGTGACGAGATCCTGAGGCCCATTGTTGTGCCATTCATCTAATATACACAGCCCCATGTAATACACAGCCCCATGTCGCAAGGATCTGTACACAATTCCTGGAAGCTGAAAACATCCCAGTTCCTGCATGGCCAGCATACTCACCGGACATGTCACCCATTGAGCATGTTTGGGATGCTCTGGATCGGCGTATACGACAGCGTGTTCCAGGTCCTGCCAATATCCAGCAACTTCGCACAGCCATTGAAGAGGAGTGGACCAAGATTCCACAGGCCACAATTAACAACCTGATCAACTCTATGCGAAGGAAATGTGTTGCACTGCATGAGGCAAATGGTGGTCACACCAGATACTGACTGGTTTCCCGCCCACAACCCCCCCCCCCCCCCCCCCAAATATAGTAAAACTGCACATTTTAGAGTGGCCTTTTATTGTGGCCAGCCTAAGGCACACCTGTGCAATCATGCTGTCCAATCAGCATCTTGATATGCCACACCTGTGAGGTGGATGGATTATCTCGGTAAAGGAGAAGTGCTCACTAACACAGATTTAAGCCCTATTCGCACGGGATTAGTACTATCAGGGGACCTCGTGTGATGGAAATGTCTTGTCGTTATTATAGTTCTAGCTGTATGATTTAATAAACATAAGAATGTTCCTTACCGCATCCTGCTATACATGTCATTCATCTCCATCTAATCTGTCTTTTTGTTTTTGCTCTTCTGATGATTTTCAGCTTTCTCTTTATGCAAATTGTATAGTTGTATGGTGTATAGCGATGTGACCCAGCACCCAAAATACTATCAAAACACTCCAACTTCAATTCCATTCTTCACGAAAGATGGATAAAAAGGCGCACAGGAAACAAAAACCTTGAAAAAATTATATACGATCCCGCCAAATCACAGAGATGTCGATTCGCACGGGACTAATATTATCACAGAACCTCTGTGTTCTGCGAAATAGGGTAGGTAATTTGCGGGGGAATTTTTACTTTACAAATTACAGACATGGCCGATTCGCACGGAATTAAGATCACATCACAAATGACTAGAGGTCACCAGGTAATACTTATCCCGTGCGAATAGGGCTTTAGACAGATTTGTGAACAATATTTGAGAGAAATAGGCCTTTTGTGTACATAGAAAAAGTCTTAGATCTTTGAGTTCAGCTCATGAAAATGGGGACAAAAACAAAAGTGTTGTGTTTATAATTTTGTTCAATGTATATATATATATATATATATATATATATATATATATATATATAGCATATTTTTAGTAGCAAATGCATTATAATCACTTATCATCAATACTATTGAACATAGAATCATTGCAATTTGATATTAAATATTAAAATACTGCTGTATTAACCCTATCATGCCTATTATGCCTTTAGGGCTTAAAGCGTTAAAGCAGCTTTACTGAAAATGAAATGAAAATGTTGCTATGGAAACGTACTCATACATGCTCAAATCTATGTTTAATTTCCGGTTGCAAATGTGATCTATATTTATTGTTGCATATATCTGTGATTGTCTTTGTTAAAGAGAGAGGAAGACACTGAGACTGAAAGAGATACTTAACAAATAGAAATGTTTTGTAAATCTCGACGGTTCACTGTGTACCAGCATGTGTGTAGTGACTGTACTGGAACATTGTTACAGTAGAAACTGGCATCATTCCACACTTCAGTTTAACACTAAACACTTACTTCAGGACAAGCTGCAATGTTGCAAGACCTCAAGGGATTCCCTCAAACAATGACAGTAGGCTACCCTGAGACTGCCAACAAACGAAATCTATACTGATATACAGAGGTCTTGGATTGTTTAACTCTGAAATCATTTTTTTTATGCAGTTGACCAGTGTGAAATATAACTTCCACCACAGTTGTCACACCATTAGTTGGCTATTCACAGTAAAGTGGTGTCAAACATAAAACAAGTCACTGTTCTATCCTACACGCTGCATTCTATATTCAAGTGGGGCTATAAGAATGAAAGCCTAATAATCTTTCCATTGTCATTTCTGTAACATTTAAGACTGGCATGTGGCATCACTCCACTCGTGGGAACACTACTCTTCTATGTGAAGCTGATAGCCTATTGCCTTTGTCCAATATGAAATTGTTTAAGCTACAGTGTCGATTAATTTCGAGGTTTTGTCTATCAATAGACATTGACATAGTAGAAGAGGGTTTGGCTCGTTTGTTTAGATCACACAAGAATGCTCCCCACCTTGAAAAAAAAAATAGAAAAAAAAAAGTTTCACCGAAGAAAGAGCGACTCGCTGATCGTTGCCAGGGCAACCGTAAGTCCAACCTATCTCCATAGTAGAATTACTTGAATTCTCCTCACGTGACCGATCCCCAGACCGGTCGACCAATCAGAAGAGAGGACAGGTGCACTCATTGTAGTTTCGGAGGTGGAATCTCAGGTGCTCTTGTAAACTGCGACGGCACTATAAAGTCTTTCACGTAAGTTAAAATTTTCGTGGTATGTTCAGAACCTCCTCCAGGTGATGTTGGGTAAAGGATGATGTTACGCGTTCTCAGAGACAAAAAGATATATCCTTTGCGCAAAACTGCGTCTCAGAGACTGAAGTCGTCGGATAAGTGGGAGTAAAAGATGATTTTCATGCAACGTGATTTCTTCTGAGGATTCAGTGTCTCTGTTGTCTCAACACACATTTCATTTTAGAGGAACCTCGGGCAGCGTTTATATTGTTCTCGTCCTTTTTTGTCCAGGTGAGTCGCTCAGGCTGACGATCAGGTTCGTTGTTGTGGTATGAATCATCACCTGTAAAATACTCTCTTGAGGTTATGGCGCTCTAAACCGGTTCTGCATCGCAGGACAATTATCCTTGTTTGTCATGTATGACGTGACGCTCATTCGTTTTGTATTGATCTATGTATGAAGTTATTCAAAAATATGTTTAAAATCCCATATGACTTGAATACAGTTATTATATAAACTTTTTTTAGATTTTTTTTCTTTGCTTTGATTAAAAGATGTCAAGGTGCATATAGTCTCTTCTGAGATTTAAAAACAAAAAATAAACATAATCAAACGTTTGCATAAATAGTTTGGAATAATGTTTTATTATGATTTATTATTATTATTTCTTTCAAAACCAGTAGCCTAAAGCACTTTAATGTAAATGGTGTAATCCACATGAAGGAAGCCATAGCTATTGTTGTCATGTGACAAAATCCTAAAATAGGGAGTACCCTATAACCCTGTATAGAAAAGTACACAAGGACACAAATGTTAACATAGCCTATACAATTTTATATAGGCCAATATTTATTTCAGAAAAAAACAGCAAGTTTAATTATAGCTTATGTAAACTCTGTGACATAAAATATAAGCTATGCTTATATTATAGGCTATATCTATATCAAAATTATGTTTTGGTAGAAGATGGTATACGCATTCATATGAAACCAACATGAATGTAGGCCTATTTCTGAGAGCTAAAAACTACATTTTTAAAAGTTTTCTCCATCTTGGACATTAGGCTACTTGTCATCATTGACCCCTAGGCAATTTCCATTTTATAATATGAATGGATCGGGTGAAGGGTGGAGATGTGGGCCTAGCCTATTTCAATAAAGCATATTAAATCTATTGCAGATATAGGCTATCTCGGATTACACTGTGTTGTTATTCTTGAATAGACATGCTGTGTCTATTGTTGTTCTGACGTCATATAGCGTCATAAGCGTGGGTTAGTAGATTACAATTAAAATTTAGCTATACCTAAATATAGCTATAGCCGTATAGTCTATACAAATATAGTCGTTTCAGTTTTTATGTTGAAGTAGTAAATGGATTGTTCTTGTTTATTATCTGTTTAGTTCTCACAATGACGGAGAAAACAGCCCCCTGGTGGAGGTCTTTCGTGGGCAAGAGGAGAAAAACAGCCAGAGAATCGGCAGAGATACTGGAACAGGACCTCCGAAACCATGAGCCGGACCAACAACTCACTTCACCCACACATCCAGCGAAAGAAGCAGGCAACTGCTTACCTAGCGACGAAACTTATGACGACTCCGCTGTTCAGCCAACTTTCAACGAGCTCTCCAATCGCCGCAATCTCCTTGTGTCCCGCTCCGGTCGCTTCAAAGAGAAACGGAAGACGCGCGCGAGTCTTCCGCAGAACAACGACGATGATGGGAAACCTGCAGCTGTCAAATCCACCGACGTTCAGTCAACGCACTGACTGCAACCTCGGTTTACACCCGATGGTAGAGCACGATATATAGGCCTATGGCACTACCTCCTGACTGACACTTTTAAACATTTTGACTCATGAATGCACTTCTATGAAGTTAAGGGTATAAACTCTTTGAATAACCTATAAATGATCCATATCACAGGAGCTTTTTCCAAATGCTGGAAATATTGACATTTTCCTGCTGAAAGTCTCTTAGCCTATAGGCTTATCATTTTCGCAGGTTTTAAAGGGATTTTGCGCACTTCAGTCCAGCTTGGCCAGTCTGGGAGACTAACCAGACCAGTCTAAACCTGCTAAGACCAGAAAACCATAAGCTGTTTCCCCCAAAGCAGGGTTATAGGATATAGATTATATTTTTTTGTGAAGGATACAACATAGTTCTTAAAACTTTGTCTTATATAATTGCACTGTTTTGTGGTGTTACTGCAATCTTTTATGAAGGAATTTACATTAGAAGGATTTAGAAGCATTTATTTTAATGCTATTCAGTGTGCACAGCTTTAGCATGACTTAGAACTTTTCAATGTTTGTGGAAGCTTGCTGAAGACTTTTTTATTTTTTTTGAGGGGGTTGGGGTGGTGATTCTATCCATCCAATCAAAGGCTGTTTATGCCATGATAGTCATCCATAAGACATCAGATCCAACAAGCCCTGCATTTTCCTATGTAGTTTGTTTTATTGAATCCAGGACACCTTGATACTAGTTTAGCTCTCCCTCTGCGAAAGAAAGTAGTTGTGCTAGACAAACCAAAGATTCTATTCTTATAATATATGTTTAGTTAAATATCTAAAGCTATAACAGAGCAGTCAAGAAACGCAATATAACAAATGATAAGCTGTTAGTTTAGCAAACAGTGAGTATATTAAATATGCCTTGCATTCTAAATCAAAACTGAACCTGATTACTTGGGTTTAAAAACTGTGATCAATATGAAATCTTATATTGTTCTCTTATATTATGAGAAAAGCTGTAAGAAAAATGAGTTAGATTCAAATGTTCAGATTCATTGAGCTTGTGTAATGAGTTTTGTGTCCATAAAATATAACCAAAAAAATGCATCAAAGAAAATTTAGACAAGGTTTCAGTGCAAGTATAGGCAAGTTTACATTACAATAATATATATAATTTATATATACATACAACAATACATATAATTTGGTCTTATGCACTAGTTTGCCAAATTCAGCTTTGGGAAGTGTTACTCCAGATTTTAAATAAACTTTTAGATTTTCCATTTAATGCATCCATTTGTTCTGCATATACTGAAGTGTTACTGCTTTTGAATGTGGTTACGTGTAGGCGTACATGAGTGTTTGTTATGGGTGGGGTAAACAGAGAGCAAGTGGTCATTATTAGTGTTACATTATTTGAAACTGTGTGCTATAATGCTCGTCACCTCGCCCGAGGTTGTCATCTTTAACCTCATCAACCCTGTGTCACAACATTCCTCCCTCTTAAAGGACGAGTTCCTCACAGGGAGCCAGAATGTCTATTCTGTCTTTCCCTAATCAGTCGTAAAATATTAGATAGGCCTAATTTGCATGAATTTACTGGTACAAATTCTTTATAATCAGACAGTAGGCCTATTCAATTAATTTTTTTTGAGTTGTAACTACATTTTAGTGTTGTTGTGACACACTTAATATTTTTTATCAGTAGCTGATTTGATTTTCACTCAATGAAACATTCAAATACTGTTTTGACCCCATTTCTGATAAAATCTGGTTTTTAGGTCATCTTTAATTAACCATGCCTCAACTCTACACACACAAGCACAACCTTGTCAGAAACTACCACTAGAGAGCGATCTGGTCGCGCACAGCTTTCAGTAGCCTACACACATCCATCTGAAGTAGCCTATACCATAAAACATTTATTGTGCTGTTAAACTACTAATAAAAGCATTGACCTTTTATTTTGATTCTATTTTAATTATATAAACTCGACATATTATCTCTACATGCATTTTAATGAACGCTGTCTGGTTTAGAATTGTAAATAATAAAAGATATGAAACAGCCAGGCTCATGGTCAAGACAACCTCCCACCACGCAGCCTGTAGCCAATACTGTGTGTTGTTGTTCTTTGCACGCGCTCGCGTTGCGCGTGCACCCTGGAAGCAACAGGCGGACTACAGGGTGCGCGTGCAGTTCAGTTCAAAAATAAATTTCTAGCCGAGAAAAGGAGGACAGCTTTTGGAAAGTGTCACGAATCACGAGGTGGTTTAAAAAGCAAAAAATTCCAGCGTTTTTTTTTTTTTTTACCAAGTGGATAGGATCTAATCCAAATGTTTTCTTCAATTATATTTTTTTGACCAGCAATTTATACTTTTTGTGCGGTTCGTATAGTACTTAACGAAAAACTTAACAGAAAATTGGACGTCGTGAAACCGTACAGACTGCGTCCTCGGCTTCTTCCTAATTATAACACGAGCTCGCGGTCAGTAACTGTATCTCGAGGGTCAACGGCGCTCTATGCAGACCCAGTCTCGCCCTACGACTGGCCTCTGACAACTTCCCTGCGTCCACTGAAACAGAACAACGCACGAAAGTTCAACTTTCCAAACCACTAAGGTAAAGTATCCTCTGAAAACTACATTACAGTTAACAGTGAACTACTACCGTTCTGTAAAGTTGGCTATTAGGCTACTTCATTTGTTTGCGTTGCAGCTGGACACTGTTGGTGAGTGTCAATGACAGGACAGTAGTAGCCTTAAAACAGCCTGGTCATATTTCACACCTCTTCGAATGACAGAGTTTCGTATAGTATCTGGATTCAGAAATCATTCTAATATGCTGATTTGATACTCAGTTATTATCAATATTGGAAACAGTGGTACTCCTTAATATGTTTTTGGAACCTGGATACTTTTTCAGGTTTCATTGATGAATAACATGTTAAAAAAACAACATTTATTCAATACATACAACTTCATAAAAATATTCTCTAACAATATAAATATGTACTACCACTTTCTATCAATTTAACACATCCTTGCTGAATAAAAGTATTGATTTATATTAAAAAGAAAAGAAAAATACTGAACCCAAACTTTTGAATGGTAGTGTATTTTGTTACAAATATTTCCATTTTAAACAAATCCTGTTCTTTTTTTCTTTTCTTTTTTCTTTTTCTTTTTACTTTTTATTCATATAAGAATCCCGAAAAAAGTATCACAGGTTATTTAAAAAATACTAGGCAGCATAACTATTTCCAACATTGATAATAAATCAGCATATTAGAATGATTTCTGGAGGATCATGTGACACTGGAGTAATGTCTGAAAACATTTTCAGCTTTGCATTACATAAAATATGTTAAAGAATATTAAAATAGAAAACCATTATTTAAAAATGTTAATAATATTTCACAATATTACAGTTTTTTAATGTATTTTTGATCAAATAAATGCAGGTTTGATGAGCATAATAAGAGACTTCTTTCAAAAATATAAAAAAAAAAATAATGTTTTCCAAACTTTCTTATGATTACAAACAGAATGATAGCAAACAGAATACAAGTGTATAATCAGAATACATAATACAATCATCCACAAGTGTTTAACACTGATAAACACTGGCCAGATATTATACATCATGTCTCTGTTCCCACATGGGTGGACCAGCTGTGTGTCAACATCATGGGAAAGCTGTTAATGGGACTCGAGAGAGAGAGAGAGAGAGAGAGAGAGAGAGAGAGAGAGAGAATAAGAGAGAGAGAGAATAAGAGAGAGAGAGAGAGAGAGAGAGAGAGAGAGAGAGAGAGAGAGAGAGAGAGAGAGAGAGAGAGAGAGAGATTGTTAAGAGCTATGCTGCTGGATGAAATGTAAACCACAATATCTTGGACAATCATATCATGAAAGAGGCCAAATAATGAATAGCTGAATTCTTCATGTGACTCTTAAACAATGTTGGGATTTTACCTAATGATCAACAAACATGTTTTGAACATTAATTTGACATTAGAGTTCCCCCAATGCTTCAACTTGTCCTTTTGTGCTTCTAAAGAGCAATAGAACAATAACGCAATGTTTCTCTTTTTTGGCAAGAATAAACATTCCTGGAAATTAACATATTAACTAAATTCTTTCTACAGTGTTTAGCATGTTTCTATTTCTCACACTATAGCTCTGATTGGCTGTTTGGCCAGAAGTTGGGCAGCTTTTTTTCCTCAAACAACAGACTCCATTGTTATCTCCGGAGCCTACCAGCTCTTGATAAGGTTCCACTTCACTCTGATCTGAGATCATTCCTATTCCTTTTAAAGGACAAGTTCAGTATTTTATATTTTATATATTTCATATTTTATATTTATATATATATTTTATATATGTATTTTATATATATATTATGTGAGAGATAGCCCTAGTTCAGGGTTAAATGAAGATTCTACAAAAGATGATCTTTGGAACCTCTTACGGCCCATTGTGGAAGCAGGAGATTGGTTTTCCTAAAAGAGAAGGGAGGGTTCCTGTTGGGTGAATCTTGTGATGGACACACTTCCTGCAAAGAGGAACATGTAGATGACTCATGAAGAGAGAGGGGAATGTGGGGGAGATCGTTTTGTCATGTCGAAACCACCATGAAATTCTTTAACACTTATGTTTTGCTGGAGCTTTAACTGTAAATGAGCATTTCAAATTGCATTAATTGAATTGAATTGAATTAGATATAATATTAATTAAAATATCTGTTTGAAAAGAGGTTAAATGTGGTCTGGTAGGTAAGGGTCACAGATACTGTAACTATGTGCTTTAATATGTGACTGTTTTTCAGGTTCCTAAGCAATGCCTGTCCCTCCTCCACCACCTCCCCCAGCACCACCACCCCCACCTCCACCTGCTGCAGCTCCTGAACAAGTGAGACACACACACACACACACACACACACACACACACACACACACACACACACACACCCACACACCCACACACACACACACACACACACACACACACACACACACACACACACACACACACACACACACACACACACACACACACACACACACACACAGACACACACAACCTGTTAATATAGATACCTGTTAATGTAATACAGTTCATCAGACTCTAAACATTCTGTATATAATAGCTCTTTTCTCCATCTGTGTGTTTCTTTCTCTCTCTGTCTGTCATTCTCTTTGTAACCGTCACCCAGTTCTTCCTGGCAACCACCTGGCCAGATTTCCATTATTAATTAGAGATAAAATTACACACACAGGGATATACAGCACAGGTGTCACATGTTCAGATTTGACTTTCTTGTTTAATGCATGTGCACACTAATGACATTTTTGAGCAATTAAAAATGCACATTTGAAACCAACATTAATGGAAAAGTTCCCCCTAAAAGTAAAAATTGTGACTCATTTGCTCACCCATATGTTGTTCCAAACCTGTATGACTTTTTGTTTTCTTCTCTGGAACAACAAAGAAGAAATTTTATAAAACAGCTGTTTTTTATGTCTATACAGTGAAAGTCAATGGAGTTCAAAACTGTCAACGCTTTATGAATCCTGTAGCTTTCTAAGTCATACCCATGTTATGCTGTTATACATATCATTTAGTCATGCTAGAATTCAGAACATGATTAGATTAGACTATTTGTTGCCATGCAATTTAAAGGCATTTTGCAACTCGTTAGCACAAAATTAATTAAGTTGGGACTTTTTTAAGTTTCCTCTTTCTTTTACAGTCAGACCCTCCTAAAGTCCAGCGTTCTGAGGGAGCAGGTCGCGGTGCACTCCTGTCTGACATTCAGAAGGGGGCGAGGCTGAAAAAGGTCACACAGGTCAAAGACAGAAGTGCACCAGTCTTTGACAGTGAGTTAAAGTCAATTTCATTCACAGAAGCTCAATTTTCAATTCAGAATTATATAATGTAACAACTGATAAGTTAACCGATCACGTGAAATGTATCACTTGGCAACAATTTGTCTGTTTGCAAGCATGGGAAATATAAATACTAAACTGATACTATTTAAGGTTCATTTCCTGATTATCTGATTTGGCATATATCTGCTGTATGATGGCAACACTGGAATGTTGTTTATTGGTGTAACTAACTAGAGCTACCTGCATTGTATATTCATTTTCAGCAATTGTTGATTTAGGATGAGAGCATTGTATCAGCATGAGAACCTGTATTAAATTACCCTCGTGAAAATTAAACTGAAGGAGTTTGAGAAAGAAAGAGTAAGCATGAAGAGAAAACCAGACGTCAGAGAAAGTCTGAATAGCTGTAAGGGCTTATCAGTGGCAGAGCTATATTTGAGCTCAAGGTCTATAGCCAGTGGGTTCTCACACTTCAAAGCACTCATGTGCACACAAATACACATAGGTTTTCTTTCTATATGGAAATGCACAGTGGTAGATAAAGGGCCAAGACCTCAGAAAGTGCTGGAATGAGGATCACACAGAAACTGGTGAGTGACAATGCTCCTCGTCTTCCTCTTTATTACAAAGGATAGCAGTATTCTTCAGGACATGCCATGCTCATTAAAAAGTCATTGGTTCACTTCAACTTGCAATTCCTGTTTTGCAGAGAAAAGTAAAGGGACAGTGAAACTCATTAGAACTGCACAGAGTGATTTCTGAGAAACCCTGTTGAAAATTTAAGTCAACACTCAAACAAACAATTTTGTGAATATTTAATTTCAGTTCTGTGTGTGAGCCTGAAAAAAACGTGTTTGTACTTAGTCCTGGCTGTGTAAATAAGAGAAAAAGAAAGTGGATTGGACCGATCACCACAACACTTGTAGCCAAATAGCAATAGGAGAGAGAGAGTGAGTGAACGAGACATTTGTAGAAAGACATAGATATGAGATATTAACAAAGAGGAAAATGTCTAAGAAGTATATTTGGGGAAAAAGGGGTTACGATGAGACAAGAGTACCTGCAGTAATATTGGAACAGCTTTCCAATGACATCTCTGGGGAGATGTTAGAGAGAAGGAAGGCCAGGGTTGCTTTGTTTATGTTCGATACGTGAGTAACTTTTGTTTTGCTACGGTATGTTTCTAGAACCAAGATTTGCTATTGTTGTTGTTGAATCAAAGCTGATTCATCCTTACTTGCGCGAGCAGTCTGATGTTTCCTGTTTTGCGTAGTGTGTTCGTTATTTTGGGGGAAGGGTGTGTTTCCTTTGGGTAGGGGTGTGTTTGTTTGGGTGTCATTTTCAAATATCAACAGTGTTTTTCAAAAATCGCTTACTGTACATTTTAAATAAGTTATGAGTTACACTGCTCCCTTTCTTTTACAGTCACGGACAGACCCTCCTAAATTGCACACACAAAAAAAAAAACCTGCACAATATTGTGTGTAATTGTATAATATACAATATATGATAGATCCAGGAACATGTTCTACTTGGTGTAATGGCTGTAAACATAACGGTGATGTGTGTATTTGCAGAACCTAAAGTGAATAGCGTGGATGACGGCGGAAGAAATGTGTCTGTTGGGAATTCTGCAAACACAGCAGGATCTACTCCATCTGCAGTGGGCCCAACTCTTGGTGGACTGTTTGCCGGAGGATTTCCTGTGCTCAAACCAGTAGGACAAAGAGAGAAACTGTCACCTCACAACCCGGGTATTGAAGTCAGATCTATTTATTGTCATGTTAATACATTTTTTCAGTGCTGGAAAATTTTTGAATAACTTTTTGGAAATGGCTTGTTTGTGTTTCAGTGTCTCGTTCCGGCTCTACCGCCAGCCTGAAGCAGCCTCTCTGGAACCCTCCATCACAAGGTGATGGTTTCAGAGGAAGCGCACCTGATCTTTCCCCTTCCCACTGGCCTTTGGAGAGAACCTCCTCACTGTCTAAAGCTCGGCCTATTTCCTCATACACAGCTCCGCCCTCCCCCAGCCAAACGGCACATCCTACTTTCAAAATATCCTCTACTCCTCCTTCCTCTGCCCCTCCTCCACCTCCCCCTCAGGAGCGGCCCAATAATAGACCACCTTCTCTGCCCACCGGACCGCCCCCACCCCCTCCTCCTCAAATGGCCAAACCCACTTGGTTACCTGTCCAATCACACTCCATTCCCATGCCCACAACTCTGCCTCCTCCACTGCCTCCCTCAGTTCCTCTGTTTTCACTTCCTGACAGATCATCTGGTGTCTTCTACCCTCCACCCCCTCCTCCGCCTCCATCAGTCCCTCCATCCTCGCTCCCCGACAGGTCATCTGGTGTCTTCTACCCTCCACCACCTCCATCAGTTCCTCCATCTTCGCTCTCTGACAGGTCATCTGGTGTCTTCTACCCACCGCCTCCTCCACCACCTCCATCCTCGCACCCTAACCGCTCATCTGGAGTCTTCTTCCCTCTGCCCCCTTCGCCAGGGCCGTTAGAAATGAAGGACAGTACATTAGGACCTCCTCCCCCACCACCTCCTCTTCCCGCTTCGTTTGCGTGCAGTCACCCCTCCTCAGCACCTCCTCCGCTACCTCAGAAAATATCTCCCATGCCTTCACCTACATGCAGACCCAGCGTACCACCTTTGCCACCGTCCTACCCCTGTGGTGCACCCAGTAGGCGCCCCCCTGCAGTGCCACGATTTTCAGGTAGAAGACCTTTGTTGTATATATTTTCAAATATTGTATATATATATATATATACTACCATTCAAAAGTAGGGATGGCTCGATACCACTTTTTCATGTTTTCATAATGTAGGGCATACCTGCACCACACACACACACACACACACACACACACACACACACACACACACACACACACACACACACCCACCTCTTACTGCTACATCTGGTAAAATCTTGATTTTAAAAACCATTGCAAATTACTATTAATCTACTATTATATGCTCTTCTTTGAAATGCATGGTGGAGATTTTTAACAGGACAACAGACATGATAGATATTTTACGCAAAGCTATCATAGTATGAAAGGCTCTAATACAGAGCGGCACAATGTGAATGTATACTTATTATTATAATTTGTATTAGTAAAGTTAACTTTGTTTGATTGTAGACACCAGCAATATGCAGCAATTGTAAAGCCATATTAAGGAAATGGGAGAACCAAGAAAGAAATCAAATGGCAATAAATCAATTGAGAAGTAACTTCTGGACTCATTCCTGTGTTCTAATCAACACACCATTCTGGTAGCACTCATCCTTAACCAGTCAAACACCAAATATTAAACAATACTACTGTCTGTTCCTCAAATAAACCAATTGTATGGCTTCAGAATACTTGAAATATAGTGCACTAAACCCTTAGTAACAACCATGGGTAACGCATAGTATCGAATTTCGATCGTTCCTGTGCTGACTGATACTTGATCCAGCAAAAAAGTTCTGTATCGGACCTATACCGATACTGAGTATCGGATCGCCACATCCCTTTTCAAAAGTTTGGTGTCAGTAATTTTTTTTTTTTAGGAATTTCAGGAAAAATATAAACATCCTTAAAACAAGAGAAATCTATGCTAAGAAGCAGAATTGGATAAGATTATAACACTTGTTTTCAGAGAAAATATATTTTAAGGATATATATCTATTAATACATTAATTTACATTTAAATTTTATTTACTGTTGGCTTTTGATTGTTAGGAAAATTTGTAAGAAAAAAAAAACTTAAACTTTAAATGGTACGGTAAAAACAGTAATATTGTGAAAATAACTTTTATTTTAGTATATTTTAAAATGTAATTTATCCTTTGATGGCAAAGCTCAATTTGAAATTACTCCAAACTTTTGAACAGTAGTCTATTTGCAAATAATGTATATATAAATATGTATATAAATGTAAAAAAAATAAGAAATAAAACTGAACTGAAAACCTAAGTGAATGAATATTCATTTATCAAGATTTTTTTGGATTGACAGGTGCTCCACGGATGGCTCCACCCCCTGCTCCCCCGGCTCGCTCTCCTAACACTGAACTCTCTATTAGGACTCCGCCCCCTCCTCCGCTCCCACTGTCGGCTCCGCCCAGCTCAGTACGCAACGGACACCTGCTCAGTTTAGGTGAGACTACAGGTCGGCATTACTGATGAAGTCAGAGGCCTAAATGGGCTATTACCTTCTGACGAACAGCAACAAGCTGTTGGAAATGAACTACAGTGTCAATATGATTAGCTAATTGTATGTTTGTGATCACCAGCAAAGCAGTTCGATTTAACATGGCATTTCTGGGCTTTTTTTCAACTCACAGAAGTGTCTTTGTCTACTTTTCAGATGACTTTGAATCAAAGTTTCACTTCCATCCGATAGAGGACTTCCCCCCACCTGAAGAGTTCAGGCCCTTCCCACGTACTTACCCCAGCAAGGAGAACAGAGGTACAACAAAGTCTTTGTGTGTGAGAGTGTATGTGAAGAAAGGTGAAGTCTTTTCAATGACAGTGCTCACAATGTTGCCTCTGTTCATTTAGACAGGCTTGAGGCAGATGATCTTTAAAAAAAAAAAAAAAAAATATATATATATATATATATATATATATATATACACAATGGAAAAAAACAGGTGATATGAGATGGATGTTTTCATAACAAAGTCCAGAATATATTTGGTATTAATGTGTTTGAATTGGACAGCAAAATGTGCATTTTTGGGATATCAATGGTGGATGGCAATGCCAAAGATGCACATGATTTCTAAAAATGAGAAGACACGCACATAAACTGCGATGGAGACACATTTACCGATGGACGCACAGCATTTCAAGGGTCGGTTTAATCATTCTGAAATGCCTGAGCCAAAGTCTGTCATCAAAATAATTTGATTCAACTTCCCAACTACCATTTTTATTAGATATTTTGCACCAATTTCCAAGGACTTCAAGATTTTGTTCTTTTGAACACATGGGATAGAAATGGTGCTTTATTCGCAAATGTTTCATGTGATATCCCAATTTTGGGCATAAGTTAAATTCGCAACTTTGGATGGAAACATAGCTTGTGATACAATTAAAAAGATGTCAGTTAGTTGGTGGACAACCAGTGACCGTAAGTACTTGTACATTTAGGACATCCTCAGACCTCAGACATATGAAGACAAGGCATCATGCCTCAGACTAAAAGGCTTCAGTCATTGGACAAAATGGCATCGTGCCTCAGACTGTAAAGCTTCAGGTCTCAGGAAAAACAATGTCAGGTGTTAGGTCTCGTACAATTAGGCATCAGAAGAAAGTAACCCAGCCGTCATGATATATTTATATATTTGCTTTCATAAAATGTTACTCTAATTACGTTGTATACAGAAGAGAACATGCATTTCGCAAGTTTTATTTGCACGTTTAAAAAGTTAGATGACATATTTCAACTAGCTATAGGTTGTATGTTGGCAAACTATCGATCATTTTCACGATCGTGAAGTTAGTGTTCTTTCGAGCTATTAGACTGCTTGATTAAAACTGTTTGATTTAACACTGCTGTAAACATTTTTCATTTGTATTGGGATAGCCTATATTAATGGGCGGCGCTAGGGAGGGGCTAGCAGGTGCTTCATCCCAATTTTGGGCATAAGTTAAATTCGCAACTTTGGATGGAAACACAACTTGTGATGCTAGCAGTTACTAACAGGTGAAAGACCAAAGCAGCCCGATAGCACCCCTGATGCCTTTTAGTCTGATGCCTTTTTGTCTGATGCCGTTTCGTCCGAAGCCTTTATGTCTGATACCTTAGGCCTTTTCGTCCGATGCCTTTGCCTTTATGTCTGAGGCTTTCTTCTGATGCCTAATTGTACGAGACCTAACACCTGACATTGTTTTTCCTGAGACCTGAAGCTTTACAGTCTGAGGCGCGATGCCATTTTGTCCAATGACTGAAGCCTTTTAGTCTGAGGCATGATGCCTTGTCTACATATGTCTGAGGTCTGAGGATGTCCTAAAATGTACATCGTAGTACGGGTACTGTTTAAAATTATGGGGTCAGTAAGATTTTAAATAAGTAAATTAATATTCAGAAAGGACACATTAAATTCATTAATTGAAAGTAAAGACATTTATAATGTTACAAAACATTTCTATTTCAAATAAATGCTGTTCTTTTAAAATTTATATTTATCAAAGTATCCTGAAAAAAATATGTATCACCGTTTTCCCAATATATTGAGCTTCACAACAGTTTTCAACATTATTAATTATAAGAAATGCTTCTTGAGCATCAAATCAGCATTTTAGAAAGAATCATATGACACTGAGGACTGGAGTAATGATGCTGAAAATTCAGCTTTTAATATCCCACATTTATATATATATATACACATGTTTAAAAAGTATATATACATATATACATGTACATATATTAAAAATTGTAATAATATTTAAGTTATATATTTCCCACATTCAATGTAATGTAATAATGTAAATTGTATCATCAGGGAGCACAAGATACTTGTCATAATGTCATAAACATTTAAAACCTTAACCGCTGTAGTATAATAATGTAAATTGTAAGTCTCTGTTTTAATGCAAATTGCTTGTTTCAGAACCAGTTATTATCAATTATCAGATTCAAAAGTTGAAACAATTGTGCATACAATTTTTTTTATCAGTTCCTCAGTTGATTGTTTTTTATTTAAAATACAGTAACGACCTGTCTTATTGAAATTGAACTATTCCTGTTTTGTTTTCACAGTCAACCCACAACCACCTGCTATGAGGACTCATTTAAGATAAAATATGAAGCTTGGTGCTAACCTTTATCAGGACAGTTTTTTAAGCATCATTTTCATGGAAAAAGGAAGAACAGCAGCCAAATCTGTAGGTAAAATCAACTCACATGATCTGTGAAAACATTTTAGTTTGAAGTAAAACTAGTCATCCACATTTCAAGAATGAGTTTCCCCATTACAGCTGCAGCCCTGTTAAAACCTCTGATTCTTATTGAAAATTGTTTACCTGTCTTATTAATCTTATTAATCCAATAATAAGTGCTTTAACATTTAATATATCTGTAACAAATGTGTTATCCTAATAATTCCTATTAATTTTGCTTATTAAAAGGGTAAGTAAAAGGGCAAGTTAATAACTACTAATAGAATGAAAATTAGTAAAAGTTTAAATCATGGCTTAACAAAATAAAGCAGAAGGAAAAAAGTGTTGCATCTGTGCATACAGATGTGAGAAATCTCACTGACTTACGGTTTCAAATAAAGGCCAGAAAGTTCACCAGTAAAAGTGAAACAGTGAGTTTTAGGCCTAAGGTGATCAGAATAAATGGTTGAAATGGATAAAATATAGATGGAATAGTACGTAAATGGAATTAATCTGCTAAAACTAACACGTTTTTATTTCTGCTGGAGCCCTATGTAACTGAGTCTTCATCAAATCAAGACTTTCTGAAACACCAAAGAAAATTGTTTCCCTCAATCTATATTTCCTTTTTTCTTTTTTACATCTACCTGTATTTGAAATCGTTGCCAGTATGAAATATTGAATTAAAGCTCTGATTCTGAAGGAGGAAGATACTCATGCGAGACACTGGGAAACAGCGCCACCCACTGGACATGCTTGCAATTTATTGCTCTGACTGAATAAATTATTAAACCCAAGTAAACATTATAAGACATACTTTTTTCAGTGAAAAATGATCAAACAGAGAATTATTAGGTATCATTTCATAAAAGTCTGGACACAGATCAATCAATAAATAAACAAATAAATACCTGCTTTTACAATACATGCTTTACAAGGCATGAACCAATGAAATACTGCTTAGTCTGTTGTTCCATGAGAATAAGAACATGTTACATGTATGGAAACATGCACAAACTTAATCATGCGTTTGCAATACCAAACAAATAAATAAGTTTCATATAAACATATTATACATTCATTTAAATAAATATAATTTCATTACACAGCTCCAAACTTTAAACATTTAACCTCCGCTCAGCTGCCATTAATACATACTAGCATCAAAGAACATGTGCTGCAAATAGTTCAGTACCTGCTGAGTTGTACCTTATAATGTAGTGTGTGTGTCTAGATGAGAGTGAAGGAGGCAAGGGAGACAGAAACAGCCAAATCCTTTCAGATCATCTGCTAAATACTGTTGATCTCAGCAGACTCTCTCTCATATTTGTGTGTGTGTGTGTGTGTGTGTCTGTGTGAAATTATTTTTAGACCTCAGGTCCTGTATTTACAGGCGGTTGAGTCGATGAAACAGGAGTCGGTGCACCTGAGCTGCCCAAAGGTGCTATGTGTACAAAAAGACAGAGACGTTAATTATATTGGGTGTTGACATTAAATACTTTTGGGTAGTTGGCATGTCCTGAGGGGTGAGATGCTGTACTCCACTTAAAACTACTTTGAAAAAAGGATTATGCATCTCTAAAATTAATAGAAAGGATAGAAATGTGTACGTTTAAAATTTTAAATTCACACCCCGGACCATTTAAAAATCGAAAAGGTAAAATATGATTAAAATGTCATTAAATTTTTTTTTTTTTTTATCTGATTGCAAAAAGTCTACCCAATATGCATGTGAAATTGTGTATGTGTTGTAAGCATACCCTGGCAAATATGACTTGCAGGTCTGGTAGCCAAAGTCTTTCCCATCACACTCCTCCACACCCTCATTACGATATCCATCACCACAGTATGCCTTCTTACAGCCTACTCACAGAGACAGAGATAAACAACAGGAAAGAGACAGAAGTGGTCAAGTGGACTGAGTGAAGAATTGACAAGACACACTATATATGGAAAAAATGCTGCTTTTCTGTGTAAAATGTAAGTTATCTACACACATTCGAAACAAGATAAATATAATACGGCTAATTAATTTGATGTTTAGGCATATTCATTATTAGCTACAGTATGTGATGGTGTCTGGGATCACGTGACTCACCTACGCAGTCGTCCGTAACAACCTTGTTTCCGTCGTCGCATTCCTCCCCGTTGAGTTCCTGCAGCTCTCCATCACCACAGACTCCATTCTCATCCCTCATCCTCTCTGTCGCCTGGAGTGGCATCAACTGGAATACAAGCAAAAAAGCTCATATTCCCGAAATGCCAGTCTGGCAGCATATTTCATTGTATTTTATTCAAAACTGTCCTGTACCTGAATGGGCTCCCATCCATTTTTATCTTTGAAGTAAAGAGACCTCTGATCCTTTCTGAAGGCGAGTGCGTTATCTTCATGGAGACCTTTTAGCTCTTCCTCACTGCTCACAACGAATATCTGACCAGGAAGATCAGGAAACACAAACTGATGAAGAAACAGATGTAAAGAGTGAACAAACAGGCATATTGATTCCATTAGTAACAGGCAAAATGTGTGTGTAGGAGCAAATGTACCCACAATGAGAATAAAACCCGAAATCATCTGGAGCTCCTCGCAATGAAAACTGCTCAATTAAGGGACTAAATACTGTCTTAATAAAAATATAAAAATACCAAAATGTTTCTTTAAGGACTAGGTGTGGTAGGGTTATTAATTCTCTTAAAGACCACATGATATTAACCCTGTTTACTTTTGCATACATGATTCAGGTCATATTGTGAACGAATCATCCATGCATTTTTTTTCCAAAGAAAAAATGGTTCGTCTTTGTCATTTTTAACCAAAATGTAATAACATGCTCATCCTATGAAATAACGTTCCTTTTAGCAAACTTGCATTTAGTCGGGTTTCATTCTTGCGTGTAGCGATCCCTTCCGAATGGATAAAATCAAGTTTCTTACTGAATATCTTTAACCTTAAGAAGTAAATGGAAAGTCCTCAGCATAAAAAAATAATTTGCGGGTTTGTGTGGCTTACCGCTGGAACTTTGTCATATTTGTTACGGTGTTGTAATGGGGCACTTGCTGGACTGAGAGAAGGCAAGCTGCAGTCACAGACTCCAGGAGGACCGGGAAATCCCTTCTCACCTTTTTCTCCAACTACAAACAGCCCTGTACATCATGAGATGCCAACAAACAAAAGGAAATAGATCAGACATGAATATTAATCTAGAGCAGTACAATGCACTGATTTACTTGTTAAACTCTCTGCTGAAAAGACCTGTATGTCGAAAAACTGCCTTCAGAAGTTAGCTAAATTTCACAAAACCTCACTTTGGATCTGCAGACATCCAAAGGTGATTCATAAATAATCACATTTTTTTTATGCATAAGGTAGAAGCTGAGGGACAATTGAATAATGGTCTGTTGTAATTATAATTAGCTTCATATAAAAAACAACAAAGGCCTCGTTTAGATAGCTAAATACACGTCTGTGTGAGAGCATGAATGTCATGTCACCTGATGCAGGTACCCCAGGAGGTCCCGGGTGGCCTCGAGGTCCAGGTGGACCAACGGGACCCACTGGCCCTGGAAAACCTTTCTCTCCATCAGGCCCCTATGTCAATAAGATTTAAAAAAAAAAATGTTTTTGAGAGAAATCTCTCATGCTCACCACATGATCCTCCAGAAATCATTCGAATGTGCTGATTTGCTGCTCAAGAAACATTTCTTATTATTATCAATGCTGAAAACAGTTGAGTAGCTTAATATTTTGTAGAATTATTTTAATAGAAAGTTCAAAAGCGCAGAATTTATTTGAAATATAAATATTTTGTAACAATATAAAAGTATTTACTGTCACTTTTGATCAATTTAATTCATTTTTGCTGAAAGAAAATATTGATAAAAAAAATAAAATACTGACCCCAAACTTTTACATGGTAGTATACAAAAAAGTCATCAAGCTAGTTGCTGGTGTTGAAATGACAGGCCTGTGTAGTGATCTAAGGAACATTAACTGTAAATGTGTCACAGCGTTGGGCTGATTGATAGTAGGAATCTAAGGCCTACGGTAACAGTCCAGGTATTTCCCAGCAGTTAGTAAAGACATTCCCAGGAAGTGCCTATCTACAGTGTAATACAAGAGCTCGGAAACACGATCAGCAGGGCTGGACTCAACATCAGAGGCCCTGCTGGTCCAAATCCAGCTAGCAGCATGATGAGGCTTTCAGCTTCTCAGGTTACTTACGAAATGACACACACACACTCACAGACTGACTTGCTGACTGAGGCAGACAGGTTAACTGTGCGCATGTGGGTTTTAAATATGTCTGAAGCTTCTTCCGCCAATAATCCACTCCCTTATTATCACTCAAAGATTCAAGTTCTCAATATCAAAACAAACTAGAGGAGATCTGATGCAGTGTCGAATGCTGTGTGGGTCCTCACCTGTTTGCCTCTCTTGCCTGGTCGTCCTGTAGGACCACGCTTCCCTGAGACGCCAGGCTCACCCTTGGGTCCCATTTCACCCTGGGGGAGTGACGAGGAGGGGGAGGTTCAGAGAGAAGGAGCGAGTCAGATCAGTGATATCCAAAACATCCAATGCTATATTAGCGTTACATATATCACATTGATTTTAATGGTTAAAATGTCACATCATACCTTCTGGCCCAGCATCCCAGGCAGTCCATTTGCTCCCTAAAGAGAGCAGACCAGATACACCCGTGAATATGAGTGTAAGTGTAATAAATGCAAGCCAGTAAGAGCTGTGTGTAAACCTCACTCCCCTGGCCTCAAGAGGTGCTCTATAGACTGACGCTAGAGACTGCAGTAAGCATGCCTGCCTCCCATTCCGGAGATGCCAATTAAAATCCCACTCGGAGTGGGTTGAGTAGAACCGGTTACATTTGGTGGCGTGACCTGGATGGGAGTGAGGTTTAGCGGGGGTGAGTGTAACTAAGACAAGATAGTAAGAGC
The DNA here is from genome assembly GCA_030578275.1 of Meda fulgida. Taxonomy (NCBI): domain Eukaryota; kingdom Metazoa; phylum Chordata; class Actinopteri; order Cypriniformes; family Leuciscidae; genus Meda; species Meda fulgida. Next base: position 22,841,150 of record CM060634.1, on the reverse strand, counting down.
TGTGCATGTGAACCTCACTCCCCTGCCACAAGAGGCTGGTGCCGGAGACACCGGTTCGAATCTTGCTCGGAGCAGGTTGATTGGGACAGATTACATTTGGTGCCGTGACCCGCGTGGAAGTGAGGTTTAGCGGGGGTGGGTGTAACAAAGACAGGATTGTAAGAGCTGTACGTGTGAACCTCACTCCCCTGCCTCAAGAACCGCGCTAGAGACTGCGGTCTTTAGTGTCCTTGTTAGCATGCCCGCCTCCCATGCTGGAAACGCCGGTTCGAATCCCGCTCGGAGCGGATTAAATAGGACCGTTTACATATGTTTAAACTTAGATTCTACATATTAATTTTGAACAGAGATATATGTGATTTAGGAGCTGCCGGTTGCTACAGTATCTGGGTGATTGCCAGTGTATTTTAAGTGCTTTAGAGTGTTGCTATTTGGTTGCTAGTGTGATCTAGATGGTTGCTAGGTGGTTGTTGGTGTGTTTAAAATGTTTTTGCATGTTTCTCATCAGTTATTTTGTTGGTAGGACGTTTTGAGGGATTGCAAGGTGATTGAAAGCATGTTGGAAGTATTTGTTATGTGGTTGCTAGGGTGTTCTGGGTGATTGCTAGGTGGTTACTAGCATTTTGTAAGCACGTTGCTATGGGTTTGCTAGGGTTTTGTGGGTGGTTCCTCTTTTGTGTTTTGGAGGTTGATGTTAAATTATTTTGTGTTATTGCTATGGTGTTGTAGATGGTAGCATGTTGCTATTTTATTGCTATGGGGTTGCTAGGATGTTCTGGGTGGTTGCTAGCATGTTGTAAGTGTTTTAACATGTTGCTAATGGGTTGCTAGGTGGTTCCTCTTGTATTCGACATGTTTTAGAGGTTGATGCTCTAAATCATTTTGCATGTTGTTCTTTGGTTTCTAAGATGTTCTGAGTGATTTATATGTGGTTTCAAGCGTGTTGTAAGCATTTTAAAAGTGTTGCTATGTAGTTGCCAGGGTGTTCTGGTTGGTTGCTAACATGTTGCTAGGTTGTCCTGGTGTGGTTTATAGATGGTTGCTACTGTGTTCTAAGTGTTTAACAGTGTTATTATTTCATTGCTATGGTGTTGTAGATGGTTGCTATGTTGTTGATGATAGCATGTTGCTATTTTGTTGCTACGGGGTTGCCAGGCTGTTCTGTGTGGTTGCTAGCATGTTGTAAATGTTTTAACATGTTGCCAATTGATTGCTGAGTGGTTCCTCTTGAATTCTAAGTGTTTTAGAGGTTTATGTTCAAAATGATTTAGCATGTTGCTCTTTGGTTTCTAAGATGTTCTGAGTAATTTCTAGGTGGTTTCAAGTGTGTTGTAAGCATTTTTAAGTGTTGCTATGTGGTTGCCAGGGTGTTCTGGTTGGTTGCTAACATGTTGCTAGGGTGTCCTGGTGTGGTTCCTAGATGGTTGCTACTGTGTTATAAGTGTTTAAGATTGTTATTAATTATTGCTATGGTGTTGTAGATGGTAGCATGTTGCTATTTTATTGCTATGGGGTTGCTAGGATGTTCTGGGTGGTTGCTAGCATGTTGTAAGTGTTTTAACATGTTGCTAATGGGTTGCTAGGTGGTTCCTCTTGTATTCAACATGTTTTAGAGGTTGATGCTCTAAATCATTTTGCATGTTGCTCTTTGGTTTCTAAGATGTTCTGAGTAATTTCTAGGTGCTCGCAAGCATGTTGTAAGCATTTTTAAGTGTTCCTATGTGGTTGCCAGGGTGTTCTGGTTGGTTCCTAACATGTTGCTAAGGTGTCCTGTTGTGGTTCCTAGATGGTTGCTAATGTGTTCTAAGTGTTTTAAGAAAGTTCTTATTTGGTTGCTATGGTGTTGTAGATGGTAGCATGTTGCTGCTAGGATGTTCTGGGTTTTATGCATTTTAGTGTGTTTCTATTTTGTTGCTAGGGAATTTTTAATTGCATCCTTAATTTCTAACCTTGTCTCCTTTTGGAGCCGCAGGTCCAAAATCCCCCCGTGCTCCCTGAAACCATAAGAATAAGTTCAGAGAAGTAAGTACAGTTAGTTAGAGTTTAGTTCTATATTGTACAAAGGTAAAGAAACATTTTATTTGAGTTTAACAGACATACTGTACCTTCTCACCCTTGTAGCCTGACAAGCCCTAATGGGACAAAGAGGACAATTATTATTTCCATGTTGGTTCTTTTCTCATTGGTAGGTGAGATGAAAAGGTACCAAAAAACCACAAAAATAATAAGACGCCATTACTTCTACTGTACACCAGTTACTCCTGAAGAACTTGACTTACTTTAGGTCCGGCTGGTCCCCTCATTCCTGGCATTCCCATCAGTCCTGGGTGTCCTTTCTCTCCCTGCCAATAAGATCATATAAACAGTCAGGGGCTCTAATGAGGTATTTACTAACCCCTTAGCCTACCCCACACCCTGAGAGACAGCTTTCTCCACGCCCAACCTTTCGTCATGCCCATTGCTCCAACCAGCAGACAACCACTCTTGGAATTTTCCAGCTTTCCATGTTTTCAATTGTTATACAGTAGGGGCTGCTATTACGCAATTTCTGAAAGTGTAGAGAATCTCCGGATCAAAACACAGGCAAAAAAGGAGGAGAAACGAGCGATTAAAGGATTGCTTAAGCATGTTGTAGTCTTTGAAAAATGTAATTTTCTCAGCTTTTTGACCAAAATGTTGCTTTTTTTATCGAAACTTACCCACATTCAAGCGTTGATGGAAAAAAATAATGCATGAAGCTAGAATAAAGGCCCATTCACTCCAAGGACGATAATCTAAAAATCATTCTCAATATTAAAGAATAGCAGAGTTCACACCACAGCTATTACGATAAAGGCACAGAGAAACAATATTTTATTTTACATTACAGCACTAACATGCCGATTTTGATGAAGCCCCTCCTTCCGTAATGTGCTGTGATTGGTTAGCTGGCCTAGTGTGTTGTGATTGGCGCCACTTAGCGCGTGTTCGGGAAATGTCCCGTCCCTCCATAACTGGAGAAAGCTTATGGAGCGACGAATGAAAGTTCAAAGTTATGAAGAACAAAGTTATGAAAGTTCTTCTCTATTTCACAGGACGTTTCAGTGTGGTATGTTTTTTGTAATTTTCTAATACATTATAGATACGATGTTATCCACCATTTCATCGTGACATTTGTCATAAAACTAAAGTAATAGAAACAGTAATCGATCACAAAACCATGGTTAATTTTGCTAAGGGGCGGTGAATTGTCTTACAAAAGCAAGAGCTTACAAAAGCAACAAGCTGTTCTCCATAAAATGTGGAGCGCACAGATAAGCATTGGAGTTATAATGTTCAGGTTTAAAACAGTGTTTTAAATCAATTTTAGCCACTCTAAGGAAGGTCAAACAAATGAGTTTTGGAAACAGTGTCTCTTTGACATAGCGACAACAATGTCTTCTCTAATGCAGCTCAACCAGGCCTCGTCCCTTTTTTTGCGTATTCTGTGGCCGGGGATTATTTAAATAAGTAACGCGTCGTAGCCTAAACGAGCCATTCATTCTGTTAAATAATATATCTCCCTTTGCAGTGGACTTTGAAACTATGCAGATCTGTTTTATGCTCAAACAGCAACATTACAGACTAACTAACGTTGAAAAAGTGGAAAAGCTCTGTTTTTTCTTGTTTCTTTTCATGATATTCATACAGCCAAATATTCTGGGGGCCATGAAAGTTTTGTGAAACTTTATTAAAAAGCACTGGAGGGAAAAGAGTTAATCTCAGACCTAGCGGTTACTGTGATACAGTCATTAGCAATAATGTTGAAATGCAGACACTCCAAAGGAGACGGTGATAACAGATATTTTGTCATTTTACTTAGTTTAGCGCATTGTATGGCTCGATTACATTGGTCAGTTGGAGTGCGAAGGCAAAACTCACCCACCTTAGGTCCCTCTGGGCCGAGCAGCCCTGCAGGGCCTGGTTTCCCTGGCAGACCTGGACGTCCAGTACGACCCTACAAAGACAAAGGGAAAAAATAGTTGTGTGCTAGTTTATATATACACCCACTACAACCACAACCCAACCAGATCTGGCAGTGTGGCTGAAGTGCTGAGTGTACAGAGCAGCTTTAATCGAACACAAACCATCTACTCAGCATCCCTGCCTCTCGGCAATCCTCTTAATTCCTTTAAAACATCAGCCTATCTAATCTGTCTGCCTCTTTTTGAACGCCTTCCAGGTTCTCTACTCAAACACTCTCTTTCTCTTGCTTTTAACACTAGATTCTATCTCTATCCCCTCTGTACTGTAAAAAAAAATACTTTATTTGTGTTTTCCAACAAAAACATCCAAGAATCCTTGAAACTAAATAATTTACTTGAGAAGTAAAATTGTGTAAAATAATAAAGTAATAGGCTATGAGAGGTTGTGCGTTTTATGGGTAAGGGGTGTTCTTAGCATAACGCAAAGCCTTTGGTAAAACCCATGGTAAAATCAGTGTAAGGCTCAGACATAAGTAACATAAGTTATAAAAAGGCAGCAAATAGGGAAAATGCACCAATGTTTATATTTATTAGACACAATTTAGTTGTATTCAGCACTGATGCATTAAATTGATCAGAAGTGTACAATACTTTAATTTCATAGTTCATTAGTTTTAAAAAAAAACACAAATATAAAAGCACAACTGCAACATTAATGATAATAAATTATTCTTGAGCACCAAATCAGTATTCAAATTATTTCAGGATGACTGGAGAAATTGCTGCTGAAAATTCAGCTTTGCCCTCACAGGAATAAATTACATTTTAAATATATTCAAATAGAAAACAGTTAATTTACATTCTAATAATAGGTCACAATATTACTGTTTTACTGTCAAGGCTTATGCAGTTTTAGTGAGCAGAAGACACTTTTTTTTAAAAAACAGTAAAAGATTATTTTTCTCACAAATTTTCCTAACAAAAAAATGAAATTAAAATGAATTATTCTTAAAGATATTTTCTCTGGGGAAAAAAGTGTTATAATCTTATGCAATTGTGCTTTTCGTGTAAATTACTTTTCATTATTCATTATATTAATTTTGATTTATATTGGAAATCAAAATAAAAACACTTATTATGATTAAAAATATGTTTGCCATCTCCCATAAATCATCCTTCATGTGTTCCAAACTCCTTCCCCTCTTTCTGCTAGAGGTGCTTGAGAGCTCAGTGCAATTAAATAGCAGTGTGTGTTTAGACTGAGAGCAGCAGTGCAGGACTGAGATTAATGTCTGAATTCAGCTCTAAGTGATATTACAGGCCAGAGCTGCAGTGAACTGCAGCCAATCAAACAGCAGCCTGTAAAACTATTACATGCACCAAGAGAGCATGTCATAAACTGCGTAAAGGACTGCAAAATGCAACCTGTCTCATCATAAACAGACATTTCATATGAAAGAAAGGAACTGTGAACCAAGACTTCTGCTCCATATGTGCTCTATGAAGATCCCAGCACATCCATGACTTTTTATCATTACTGGTGGTATCCATGCATCTGGCACAAATATAGCACTTCAGGAGATCAAAGATGAGAATCTGACCTTTGACCCTGGTCGTCCTATGTCACCCTAAAGTGAAAAGAAAGAGCATTTCATTTAGTTTCATAAAAGTTTTCCCAACTAACAGACCCTGAAGCAACTGGTTCCTCTTAAAGGTGCAGTACGATTTTTGAAAAGCGATTTTTGAAAAACGCTGTTGAAAGTGGATCGGACTGAGCAGCACAACAAACTTGTAGCCAATCAGCAGTAGGGGGCGTGTCCACTCATGATGGGGGAGGAGAGAGGGAGATTTTAAGAAAGACTGTTGAAAGAGAGATGGCTGAGAGACTTTACAAAAGAGAAAAACTCAGAGGAATATCACTGGAAAAAGAAGGGTTATGATCAGGCAAGAGCTTTACGATCCGCGTTAATAAAGCTTTCCAGTGCTGGAGATACCTAAGCAGGAAAGCCTGAAAACGGATGCCGAGGTTGCGTTGTTGCTGCACTCTTGCTTTATTTTGCTTCGCTTCTGTTATGGTAAAGAGACATCCACTCTGGCATTGCATGTTCGTGCATTTTGGGGACGGAGCAATGAAGGAAGGGGTGTGTTTGTTTGGATTGATTTCAAATATCAGCAGTGCTCAACAATGATTCTCAGAAATCACTTACTGCACCTTTAACCAGATGTTTAACCGTTTCACCTTATCTCCTTTGGGTCCCTCCATCCCTGGGATGCCACTGCGACCCTTAAACAAAGAAAACCTTTGAATGTATGTATGAGGAGTTGTATTTTATTCTTCATCTTGTTTAGTTGTCTGGCTAGGGGACTTCAATACCTCTTCCTGTTCCTTACCTCTGGTCCAACGGGTCCGGGAGGGCCTGGTGGTCCCATCACACAAGGTTCCTTCACCTGCTTCTCATCCTCCTCTCTCGCTCTTATCCTTTTCACAGGACTGGGCAAGGCCTTGAAAAACAGATAAATCGTAGATTAGCAGACATGCTGTGATTTGTTGCAGCTAGAATTATAATATTCTGTCACTCACAGGCTCTCTCTTCCAGACACAAGGAGGGGGCGGGAACAAAGGAGGGGGAGGCGGGGCCAGCAGACAACAAGGGTCGAATCTTTTCAAGACATCATATGGATCCCGAGCTAAAGAATAAACCACACAACCAAAAAGACAACAGAGAAGAATAAAGGATCATCAATTATCTTATTGGCAAGCATATGGAGTGAAATAGCATGTGACTTAGGTGAAGTGCTCTTTAATGCACCATCGAAATGAAAAATTACCATATCACACAGATCGATGACTTAACAGAATGGATCGGATGCATATGGATATGTGCATTTATGGATGAATGACAATAGATTTAAACATGACTCAAACAAGACTTAATTCCACTTCTGAAATATTAAGCCTGACAAAACCTTTATGTTGAAATATATGAATTAATCACATAATACACATACTGACATACTGCATTAATTATTGAAAGCATACATTTTATGAAGGTCATGACAGCGCAGACAGTGCAAATATATGAATAACAAGCCTTTCAATAGCTTTATTTATAATCATTTTCAGTAATGGGAATCAATTCATGCCTGCGTATAAAAGAAATGTGAATAAACAGTAATAGGCTATAACATATAGGTAGAAAATATACAGTAGGTTCATTAAATGATGTTTAATGAATACAAATATTTAAGCTTTAATATTCCATTTTTAATATTTAATTGCACTATGTGAACTCATTAAATATTTTGCACAAACTTATGGGGTTCATGCAGCTGTGAATAAAGCAAAAAGGGTGACATAACAAAAAGCCTACAAAGCAATTAATGTAAATTGTTTAGTTCAGCATGTATGTGTTGCCTATATAATATATTATATCACATTTTCTTGGAAAATATATGTAAATAGTGTATATTGTGTATATATATATAATACACATACACTATTTACATATATTTTCCAAAAAAAATATGATATAATATAGGCTACATAAATACGTACATACGTCCGCAAATATCAAACAAACCACACGTTCTCAATATCACAAATTGACAACCACGTACGAGCGCGCGCACGAATCCGCGCTCTCAATCTCTCTCATACCTGTAGGAATCGGGAGGATATTTTCCAGATTGAACGGTGAAAGGTAGGCTGACACAGAGTACAGCAGAAACTGCAGCTGTATCCCAATCCTGCTCATGGCCATGTTCCTATATGAGTGTCAAAAATACACAGATCTGAGTCGGTGCCCGCCCTTTTACTGCTCAATCCCTCTCCCATCCAGTTTCAAATACCAGCAGCTCTCCCTCTCTCACACCATATTTTCTGCTGTCTCGGTCTCGTCTGTCATTTGTAGCTGTGTTATTAAGTCGTAAGAATGCTTCCCACGGAGTCTGTGGGAATCTCCAGGCGCGACTGCTGTTACAGTCAGATCTGACATCTGATCCACCCTCTCCAGCCCCTCATGCCAAGATTAGACCCTCGGACTACCCACTACACACTTCATTCCACACGCCAACAAACTGACCAGCTATAATTCAGGGCAAGCATGTGATGAACGGCTCTCTTAAATGTATTTGTAAAACGCATAGTTTAAGAAACATATCACTGTACGAACTGCATCCTGTCGATCATCACAACATCTTTCACATCCTAAAAACGCACCAGGTGATGGCTGTCCACTGTGGAAACTTATGCTCTCTTATGCTCACCAAGGTTGCATTTATTTGATCAAAATAGTTAAAAACGGTAATTTTGTGAAATATTATTACAATTTAAAATATATTCTAAAATGTAATGTATTCCTGTGCAAAAGCTGCCATTACTCTAGTCTTCAGTGTCACACGAACCTGTAGAAATCATTCCTCATACCGGATATTATATTACTTATTATCAATGTTGGAAACAGTTGCACTGCTTAATATTTTGTTGGACATTGGAGCACACTTTTTACTGAATTTTTTTGTGTCCATTTATTGGGATAGGATGACACTACATGGGGTAAGAGCCAATTCAAAACCTTTTAATAGCCTTTGTGACAACTAGCTCTGATCTCCCTTACAAATCAATCAATCAATCAATTCAATGTTATTGAATGAACCCAAAATTTAACAGATTTTCAAAGTATTAAAGTTCTACAAACACATTTGAACACAATACTTAGACTACTTTTAAATTATTCATATGGATTTTTATTTGAATACAACAATATTATATTCAATTGCTAATCTTAAAAAAAGCCAGGACAAGGAAACAAGTCAACAAGTTACATTTAACACACCTCTAGACAAAAATGTATTGACCAGATACATCATGGGGCAAGCCAAGAAATTTCCATGATTATGTTTGCTTGTAAAGACTAATATAGCTATAGTTATAGTTGTGTTACTAATGAACTTGTGTCTTGTCTAGTCTTCAACACACTTTTTAATGGTTAAGTGCAATCAGAAATTTCAAAAACAAGTACTTGGAAATAAAAATGGTGCTTTCCCTATAAGAATCCCAGTAATGTTGTTACCTCAAGGCAAAGCCTCCGATTTATGAAACACAATTTTCTGAAAAACGGTTAAAACGTCTGCTACTGCCAAGAGATATGACACTTAAGGCAAGTCTCTTGTAACAATTGGCATCCACTGGAACAAAATTACACTTTCCGATAAAACAGTGTAAACCTATATATTTTGACTCTTAATTTCAGTGTGATTTAACGCCAGAGAGCAACAGCAAAGCAGTAAGAAGCAAGAGATTGTGCCGTTTTGAAAAAGAATGACACTGAAGTTCTGTACTCACTCAGGTTTACAGCATATTGAGTGTAATCTCAAATACAATAATCAAGCATTACATAATTGAGAGGAATCATATTCTGATTAAAAACATTAATATTAGCCAATTACATTAAGCACCGTAAAATAATTCATACAGAGAAGTAGTGCACCAAAAACATTGGTCCCAAAAGTAAGAGGGGCATTTGATAATATTCAAATATTTTTCTTTATAAAAGTTCATTCAATTAATTAGTATAAAAGGCTACACTAAATAGATAGCTGCAAAATATTTTTAGTGCAAGTAAGCTTAGTGCATAAACAGCTCTCGTAGTAAAATATTTTCATAAGACAAATCAAGTGCTGGTAAAACCTACTTTCATCTGAAAAGAGGCACATCCTCAGCCACATCATGAATTTATAGTGTAAGGTCGCACAAGATCGTAGTTATAGACAAAATGAAATCATTTTTTCTTCTCTCCCAAATTAGCTTCTCTCAAAGCTAATCTATAATTTTCCTCTTCCATCTCAAGACCACGTCTGCTGACAGCCATCAAAGGTCAACAGTGCAAACCTGTTGTCCAAAGCACTGTCAGAAGACGTCATTCCTCTGCCTCCTCTGCTTCTGTTGCCCCTCCCTCCTCCTCCATTGCCCCGTCCTCTCCCCCCATGGCTCCTCCCTCTTTGCCCCCCTCCTCTGCCCTTGCTCGCTGCTGATACTGCAGGACCTGTCAACGCCTCTAGCAGGATGGAATAGAGCTGCCAAGCAACAGAGTCCCCTGAAAGCAGAGACTCACACTGGTGACCCCCTCTTATGGCAGCCTCAAGACCATGCAGCAGAGTACCACTGAAAACCCTTTGAGAAAGAGAGAGAGAGCAATATTATACAATACATATATAATATACAAATATATATTTTTAGGGTAATCTGATCATCTGTAAATTTGTTTTAAGATATTACATATTGTAACATTACAGTAACACTTTTCAATAAGATCTCATTTATTAATATTAATTAATGCGTTAACTAACAAACTAACAGTGAGCAATATAGTTTACAGCATTTATTAACCTTTGCTAATGTTAATTTATCTAAATTTTCATTTTCATGTTAGTTCACACTTCACAGTGCATTACATAATGTTAATTGATACAACTTTAAAAAAAATATTAGTAAATTAAATTGGAAATGAACATGAACTAAGATTAATAAATGGTTTAGAAGGCTATTTTTTATTGTCAGTTCATGTTAACTAATGTTAACAAATGAAACCTTATTGGAAAGAGTTACCAACATTACTTAAAAGCAATAATGGAATGCTATTGTAAATACTATAAATGTACTATTATTTATATTATACATATTATATGAGTTTGATATATATATATATATATATATATATATATATATACACACACACACACAGTGATGAGCTAAAACATTATGACCAATCACAGGTTAAGTGAATAGTGTTTATCTTCTCCTAACAAGCCACATATTAAGGTTTGGGTAGATTAGATGGTAAGCAAACAATCAGTTCTTGTAATCAATGTGTTGGATGCTGGAGAAATTGACAGGAATAAAGATTTAAGAGACTTTGATAAGGGCCAAATTGTTATGGCAAGGCAACTGGGTCTGAGTATCTTTAAAACGGCAAGGTCCTGGTCAGCAGTGGTGAGAATATGCCAACTGTGGACTGAGAAGGGGCAGACCACAAACATGCGACAGTGTGTTGGGCGCCCAATGCTGATCGATGTACGAGGCCAATGAAGGCTATCTCGTCTAGTCACAGCCAACAGAAGGTCTACTGTGGCAAAAGTCACAGAAAAATGTAATGATTGTTATGGGAGGAATGTGTCACAACACACAGTGCATCACACTCTACTGCGTATGGGGCTGCGTATCAGAGTGCCTATGATGACCCCTGTCCACCGTCGAAAGCGCCTGCAATGGACACGTAAGCGTCGGAGCTGGACCTTGGAACAGTGGAAAAGGTCAAGGTTGTCTGTTCCTGATGACCTATTATAATGAGTCACATTTTGTTTTACATCATATGGACGGCCGTGTACGTGTGCTCCTTACCTGGGGAAGTGATGGCACCAGGATGCACTGAGACGATGACAAGCCGGTGGAGGGAGTGTGATGCTCTGGGAAATGCTCTGCTGGGAAACCCTGGGTCTGGCCATTCATGTGGGCATAAATTTGACACATGCCACCTACCTAAACATTGATGCAGACCAGGTACACCCTTTCAAGACAACGGTGTTCCCTGGTGGAAGTGGCCTCTTTTAGTAGGATAATGCACCCTGCCACACATTGTTCAGGAATGGTTTGAGGAACATGATGAAGAGGTAAAAGTGTTGCCCTGGCCTACAAATTCACCAGATCTCAATCCAATCTGTGGGCTGTGCTAGACCAAAAAGTTTCATCGGCTCAACCTCGCAACCTACTTTGTGGTGCCGAGTACCACATGACATCTTTCAGAGATCTTGTAGAGTCCACGAGTCGGCGGGTCAGCGCTGTTTTGCATATTAGGGAGGTGGTCATAATGTGTTGGCTCATCGGCGTGTATATATACATGTATATACTGTATTCCAAATTATTATGCAAGTGACATCAGTAGGATTTCAGTACAAAACATTTCTCTTTGTGAGCTTTGGTTAGAGGTGGCTGAAATGCAACTTTAAGTACAACTGCCAGCCTGCATGGAGAGGTTATTGAGACTTCAGAGACACCAGCAGCTCCAAAGACCTGTTTGCTGCCCAACAGTGGCTTTTGTTATAGCTGTCCTTTTAATAAAATACATTTTTCTGACAGGAACTTTCCTTAATAAGCCTTTATCTGACCGAGGTCTCTTGTGCTGTAAATTACACACAAATCTCATGATAGTTCGATAGTCTCCGTTCAGTTTTTGACACAACAATAGTTGTTTTCATGCCTTTTGCATAACATTGCAAGCGCCAATGCTCTACTGTTTGAGCTACAGGAAAACGAGTAGGGTTTTAAGTAGGATGTCCATTTACCCATTTAAGTAGACCTAGCAAACTATTTAACAGACCTGTCTGAGAACAAACAAACACTTTCTTTAAAAAACTAAAATCTGAATGTTTATCATACTGAAATCCTACTGATATATCACTTGAATTATAATTTGGAACACAGTATATATATATGTATATATATATATATATATATATATATATATATATATATATATATATATGTATGTGTAATTATGTACAATTACGTTACATAGAATTATGATAAAAAACTGTATTTTTCACCTCAATATTGTATTCTTTTTACTGTAAATCTGATGAATAAAGAAGATGATGATTTAATCAAAATAGCATGGATGAGAACTACAAAATATTTCAGTGGGACCATTTTATGGCCATACCATACCAGGAGCATTGAGGTTCAGGTAGTGGGAAACATAGTAACTGGTTCAGGATCATCGCCACCCACATGCAGGACTGCCATTGGCTGAGCAAATGGGCCACAACTATATCTAGGCCCCTTCTTTGTCCTGGAATGACCCTCATCTGAGATAATTGCTGACATACAGAAGCAGAAGCTTTGCTGCCAAACAGTGGGTCTGCAAGATAGAGAGAGCAAAACAATATGGCTCAAGGTGATTAAAGTTGTCAAGTTGTTAAGCAAGTAAAGTTAATGAACATTAATATAACTGACATGACAATGTATTTTTGGTCTCAAACCATACATCTGAGACAGATTTTGAGTAAAAAAGGATCACCATTAGGATGGGCCCTTCTCCAGCTGAGTTCTCCATACACCATTCCCAGCAATATGGCCTGGAATAGAGGGTGACTGGGCTTTGGTTTACAGTTATTCATCCAGAAATACGTCACACACACTGGAAGGCAGAGGTGAGGGGGTAACGGCTGTAAAATGTGGTCCATCACACCCAGTGTACCCAAAAACAGCTGCAGCTTCACTTGTGCAGACGCCTAAAATAAAAAAAACAAATTGGAGATTGGACAATTGGAGGAGTGTTTATGCAGACAAACTTTAAAGTACATTTACATGCAGAAAAAGTTTCTCACCTTATCAATAGTGGTAAGATTCAGCTGTGACACAGAGTTGGGTCGGTCAACCTCCACTGAGTTTTTCTTAAGATTCAGTTCTTGTCTGTCATACTCATGAACGCATGGGGTGTCACACTGTTGTCCTCCTTTACCTTGAGATTGTCTGTTTAGGTCTCCTCTTCCCCTTCCTCTTCCTCTGTGGGTGACTGCCTGTGGCGTTTGACTGCCCTGTCTTGCCTTTTCAAGCAGCAGGCTATAGATGGTCTTTCGGATACTCAGTGAGGTTGTATGACTGCTAGGCAGGTTACTATTCTCTACCTGCGCAACCAGCAGAACCTTCTGGAGGACAAGCACATCCAAGACAAAAGATGACAGCTTACCTGATGCAACCATCCTTAAAAGCCACTCGGGCTGAGAAACCAGTGCCGCTGGGAGCCTTTGGGCATCTGGAAGTGCAGGTTGAGGACTTGAGAAGTATTGAGCCAAACTGCTATTATGAGGAAGCTGGTAGTCTTGAATTCCTGCAGAGAGCTGTGTACGCAAGTTTCCTTTCTGTTGTCCACCCAGAATCTCCAGAACTTCCTCCAGAGCATCTACTGGGCTTTTAAACTGAGACAGCCAGAGCAAAAAACCCCCGATTCGAGGACTGGAACTATGTCCGTTCTTCCAACCAGATGGTACTCTTTCAAGCTCCACGCGGCTGAAAAAAATTTCGGTTATTTTGCCAGGTGTGTAGTCGTTCCCATTGACGACAGCAAATAGAGGGAGGAGATGCTTGTTCATGTGGCTGAAATGTGAGCAGAAGCGGTTCACGGTGTAACGCTGGGCAGGGATGTAGCGTTCTCTGGCTTTACCGCTAACGTTATTCCATTGGAAGAATGAAAATGGTAGGTAGCCACCTATCAGGTCGAAGATGTAGAAGTCACTGTCGTTGCTCAGAACTGGACATCCCCAGTGTTTTGCAAGAGAGGCTATCTCAAAATCAGCTTCGGAAATGCATTGCACTAAGGGCACGCCAAGCTCGCCAAGGACCTGTTTGAAGACTTCACAGACAAGCAGAGGGAGAACACAACCGCGAGATCCTCTGGAAAGAGAGTGAGCCTCTCGGATCTTGCTTTGGGTTCGTTCCTGCAGCGTTTTGAACTTCTTGTCCGTCTGGTCCATTCCACCATCTATCACGACGAACGGCTGCACACAGCATTCAAAAAGTGCAGCAAAAAACTGTCGAACCAACTCCGCAAACATGTCGTAGTCTCCACCCCGTGCTTGATCCAATCCAGAGTTGAAATACAATCGAAAATACAAGCTACACCCATCAATCACAAGGCGACAGTCTCGTAGTCTCATATCTGTGAAGAATTGACGATTTCCTTCCACAAAGCTTGTAAGTCCATGGACCCCCATGATGTCACAGAAATGCTGCAAGCGAAACAAAAAAGGTTGTTAGTCGAGCCACAGTTTAAAACACACTACACAATATAATGATTGTTTTTGCTGAAATGTAATGTAAACAAAATGGGACAGTGAATTTTTATGTATTCCCTCATTACTGAAGGATCTACGGATTCTTAATAGTAAACAGTGTATGTAGCTTAAAAACAGTAACCATACATCTTTCTTGGTTTTTTGAGTAATTTATTATTCATACTTGTTAATCATGATCAATGAATAATTTTTATTGTATTAGTTAATATTTTATTTATTTTCCTTGCACTTAATCTTATGATTGTGTGGTTGTAAAGGATATTTGTCCTCACGGGTTATAGATAAGAGAATCTTCATTTCAAGGTTTTTAACTCGACAGGATGATGTTGTGAATCAGGACATTTCCACAGATTTTACTTTGGTATAAAAACACTTGTCGGATTGTTGCTGGATAGACGAAATCGAGACTATGTAGGGACAGGGCCGGATTAACAATTTCCTGTGCCCTGGGCAACAAGACTCAACACACTGGCATTCCAGATTATGTTAATAACTCATCTTTCCACTGTTCAATCGCACCCGCTCTCACACACACACACACACACACACACACACACACACAGACACACACACACACACACACACACACACACACACACACCAGCATTGCAATCTTGACATCGCAGCCTGCTCATTATAGCCGTAATAAAATATAATCATAAAATAGTCAACCTAATATATAAAAACTGCACTTCTCTGTTTAAATAGTCACTTACAATTTATACCATTCAGCGTAAGCACTGTAGCCTATTCCAAGCATATTTTTGCGCATGTAAAGAGGATGATTTTTTCCGTCGATATTGGAACGTGAGTGAAGTAAAACAAAAGCCTATAATAAAGAATAGTTTACCATCCAGATACATGGCGAATGTTGAAACATTTCGATTGTAATGAGATACCCGAGCCCAAAGCCGCTTACTTTCGCTTTAAATTATTTCGTTTTGGCTTGTTTATAGTTATATTTTTTATTCTTGTTCCGTTATCATCGCCTTTTCTCAGAGAGCACTGACTTGATAATTACAATTTATTTTCTCTTATTAATTTTATTTTATTTTTTCTCTTTTTAAATTTTATTATTGAATTTCACCTATTATAAAACAATATATCACAAATAAAAAGTACATGGTTAAACATGGTTGATAGCAAAGTCATAATTTCATAAAAATACAGTGGATATATCTATTAAAGTATTCCTTTTGTAGATCAATAAACTCATGGATGTCAATAAATGTGCATTTACATTGTAAGTCAATTTATTGTACTTTATTGTAATTTATACAATTTATTGTACTGTAATTCGGACATTTTAAGTTTCCTCATAAGTTGATTTTATGTCTCTAATTCACTGTAAATAACTTGAAAGTTATGGCTAATTTTACACTTGACTGCGACGTGTAATTGTGTCATTCTGCACAGAACAAGTGTTAAATAAACAAACAAGTCTATTTTATAAAACAAGCATCAGTGCAACTTCTAAATAGCGCATGAGTATTATTTTTTTCAGTATTGGTGTTTAATCAAATATCTTTTACTTGTCATACTCACCAGTGTGCTGTGTGTTTATCACGCCGTGTTTACTTCCTTTTAGATCCGCTTCGCGTTTTTTGTTCTTCTTGTTTTGTGTGGGCGAGACAGCGCATTAGCGCCACCTATCGCAATGGATATGATCAATGGCTGACAGAAAGTAGACAGAAAGAGATTAAACATTAAAATTAAACATCTAAAAAAGCTTTTATTTGCAATTATTTTAACCTTAAAATAGAAAAGTTTAACAGTCCTCCAAACCTGTCAAGTAAAATCATTTAATATGTCATGGGAGGAATTAAAATACAGTAAAAACATTTCATTTGTATTTTCAGAGACGATTATTAGTGGAAAAAAGTCACTCAGTCGACTGATTTCAGTCTGCTCTTCACTCAAAGCTATTGTCTTTAGAACATGTAGATTATTTGTCAACTAGACCTACATTAGGCTACTTTTACGTATAAGTATACGTTTTGTTTTCTGTCCTCCAACATCCTCTTTCAATGTATGAAGATGCCAAGATCTTTGTTTCACATAATAAAGAAAATGGGTTGGCAACAATGATCAATAAAGATAAGAATAGCCTTCTCTGACCCAGTCAGTGTGTTAAAAAAATATGCCATTTCGTGAATGCAGACAACAAATCAATACCAGTAGGCTACTTCTGTTGCCATATTGGTATGCTTTCACTTTCTATTTTTGTGCCAATGTCTACCCAAGCTTTTGCCATCTACTCGATGTGCTTCACTTTTATTGCCATTTCGTCTATTATTAGTGCACAGAGCGTTTCCTGTCCCTAGGCCTTTGCTGCAGATGTTTTGGTTTGGAGAGAAGCTCCTCTTCACTGCATCCAGAATCTCTGACATTGCTGCTGCATCTCCATGATCTCCTTATCGAGGATGGGTAAGGCAACCCCATTAAGTCGAAGGTCTCTCTGACATATATGTATGCCTTAGCTGAATAGAATTGTAAGTGCAAACGACTTAAGAGCTTGGGTTGTATTATGAAAGAGCCCCTTTCTTTCCCTTCAGGATTTGTGCACATCAGGACAGTTTTCAAGCATAAATGCTCCATTCTCTGTCGTTCTGATTGGGGTTTTTTTGTGCTTCTGTTATTTTTTATGATATTTTCTGATTGTTTTAAGCAATTTTCCAGTGAGGGTCTTTGGACTTCCAAAGCATTAGTGCTCATTGGTTTTTGGAGCATGATTGTGGTGACTTTCGTGTGGTGTCAAAAGTGCCCTCATTGCAAGGACACTGTCCTTGTTTTCCCTTAACACAGGCGTCTTTGTGTATGTTCAAAGACAAGTTTTTTTTAGAAATTATTTTCTCATTCTGTTATAGGCTGAAGTTGAAGCTGATGGGGAAGACCTTAATGGGTGAGCTTGTTGGGCGAGTGCCCAGAATGCTATCCAGGTCATCATAAAAAGGACATGTGTCCTTTACATTTGTCGATGCACCACTGTTTCTCATGGCATCTCGCAACTTTGTATATTGCTGCCGCAGTTTCTTTATCTTCAGGTGGCATTGCTCTCCTGTCCTCTCATACCCGCTCTCTCTCATCCTTTCCGAACATACTTGGAAAGTGTCTGTATTTTTGTGCGTTTTTTTCAGTTGACTTCAATTAAAAACTTTTCTTCTCCTCTATGTGCTACCACAGCTCATTTTTCCTATTTTCGGTCTTATTCGGCTATGCGGTAACCACCAGAACTTCTTGTAGATGATCTGAAAGTCAGAACCATATAGAAAATGGTTTCACACTATAAACGAACCAAACCTTTGTTCAGTTTGATCTGGACCGAGACTACCTCTTTCCATCGGACCAAATTTCGTCTGTTTGGTCCGAACCGTGGTCCGGGGGAGGTTTCACACCTGTCATTTTGATTCGGATCAAACTGAAAAGTCAGAAAATACGGACCAAACAAGGTAGGTGTGAAAGGGCCCTACACTCTCTGTCTAAATTAAGGTGAACACCAAAGACACCAAAGAGGCAACCCTACAGCCAAAAGGCCAAATTGATGTCTGCCATTTGGGTAAGTAATTGATACAGACATTGAAAGCTGTCATATAGCACTAAAAGGTAGTTTACTTTATAAATGACTTTATAAACCTATATAAATGACTTTCATCTGCAGAATGCAAAAGGAAAATAGTTGGTCATTTCCATGCAGTGGATGGGTATTGGCTTTTGCGTTAAATCAGTTTGCAAAAGAGGCCCGTTAAACTTGTACCACATTCCAAAACTTCCGAAGCCATTGTGGGATGTGAGACCGAAATATAAGTCACTTTTCACTTTGAAAAGTAATGTGGATATCATGACGTTTGGTCATGAGACTAGCTAGAAAACATAATTGGTTCATTCCCATTACAAACAAACTGAGACGTTTTTTCCCCTTCCATTTATCATTCACTTTATATGGCAAAAAAAAAACTATGAATACCATATAAAATGTATTTTGTGCTACACAAAACGAGACCATCTAAAAGTGTCCAAATGGTGTCACTATTGGACACTTTTTTGTCGAGACTCAACTCTTGCCTTGTAGAAGAAAAAACAAATTTGCACAAATTATTAAACTCACATCCCTTGATTAACTTTAGGCTGCACAGCGAGTTCTGTTTGAGCTTGTGGAGCCCTCTGTCGGTAGGGAATAGAAATATAGCCCCGCAAACACTTCAATTTAGAATGCAATGAATCCAGTCATTGCAGATCAGTGGTTGGCACGGCATGGGGTGAATAAACAATTATATATAAAAAGATGTTTTTGGATGAACTAATACTGTATACATCTTTAGGACATGTTAAGCAGAAAATAACATGCTTTGATAAATCATAAGATAAAAAGTCATAATTATGAAAATTATGAGATACTAAGCATTAATTATGATCTAAAAACTGGAAATTATTTCAGAAAAAGAAATTTCAACATACCAAATCATAATGGAGACGGTCGAAACTGACAACTCGAAATTTAGCCATAATTATGACTCCATTTTAATTGGCTTTATCTCATAAGACATATGATTTAAAAAACATGCTTTTTTCTTCTTGTGTGGCAGGAAGTAAATACGCATCAAGCTAAAGTAGTTCTCATTTATGTTTATTCCTTTTATTACGTCTGCATTGAGAACATCATGTCCATTTCGAATAGAACTTCCATTTACTTTAATCGTTTTGTGTTTTGTTGTATTCTCCTACAAAATTATGTTTTTATTCACCAACACAACCCCCTAATGCAGCAGTAGACCTGTCTAAATCACACACACAATCTCTGATCACTCTTTCTTTAACATAATACACACACACACACACGGAAATCAAAAGCATACTTGTGTTGAGCTCACAAAAGAGGAGGAAAGAGAGCATGTAACAGATTTTAAATGCTATGATTAATCGGCAGTATGCATACATCTCCACGGGATACATACAACACAACATATGAATAAGGTAACTAAGTCACAGAAAATGATCACAACGAGGGTAATATGTAGTGCTTTTATAAGGAGATCAATAACTAAGAGCTTTCAAATGGGGTTCGCCCTACGTTGTCGTCACCTCTTGATCGGAAAAAATGGTTAGAGCTCGAAATGTATTGATAGAACTAAAATGTGAAATGACAGACTGACATAGTAAGCAGAAGAAAAAGCTTTAGACAGGTCCAAAAAATGAATAAACAACAGAGAAACAGACACATCTGTTCTTTTTGGGGATAACAGCAGTCAGTTCAAACAGCATCTGTAACCGGGGGCAGGCTGGTGAAGAAGACTTGAAATGATGCATGAGGAAGGACCAGAGATGCTCAATAGGGAAACTGGGCTGGTATTGGGCAAATGAGTGAGGGTTTAAGGGAAGATTATAAATAATAGGCTCTGTGGTTTCATGTAAGGCTCCAGAGGGTTCAGGGTAAGGGCACAGGATGTAAGGACACACGGTGCTCATGGTTAGATAAATGGGGAGGACAGGGTCGTGGTTTTGTTTTCATATTAGAGCAGGAAAAACGGCTGGACAAATAATGCGCTATGATAACGGAGAGGACGAGTATAAGGAAAGCGGAAGTGTGGGAGAATCCTGAGCTGTAGAGACTGTCGTCGGTGTGGCTGGTTTGCAGGACAGCGTGAGAAGAGTGGTTCGCTCGGTGCCTGAGTGCTGCTGAGGTGGCTGAGGGGTCCTCGGGGAGAGCTCCAGGCTGCCCACAGAGATGCCTGAGTCTGTGCTTTGGCTGCGGCCGCTGGCGGTGCACGGGTCCTCGTCAGGCTCCGCCTCTTCCTCTTCCTCTTCCTGCAGCCATTGAAGGTCTGACTCCTGCAAGGGGAACGACCGGCGTTCCCATGGCAGCACAGCCTGCAAACGCGAGAGAGGATGATATGATGATTCATTGAGGTTTTCAACTCCAAAACCCTGGGTTTATTATATGCATTCATATTCTAGTACAATGTAAAGAATAATAAACATATATCTTTCAAGAATCACAAACAGCCCCAAAAAGCAGACTTGAGGATTTTATGATACATGGAGAAGTAGAAAACAGCAGACGCTTTTTTTTAAAACTAAATAATGTTCTTCTAGCTAAATAATTGCCATGGTTACAGCAATAATGCAGTTTAATAGAACATCAAGTCCTCTTCCTCACACACACACACACACACACCTGCTGTTCTTCCTCAGCATGGCTGAAGGGATCCTCCGCTCCAGTACAGAAGGGGCTGCGTGGCGAGACGTCTCCTTCTGCAAAATAACTCTGCCTGGAGTCTGGAGAGCCAGGTGTCTGCTCATATCCCCTGGAGCTCTTCCCATCCCCATGGTAGGAGGAAGAGGATCTGAGGGAGGAAGTCAAGCAGAGAGTGAAATGTCTTGCAATTTCACATGCTTTACTTAATCTAAAACCATTTTAAAACTAGTTTTATGGCCACATATTAATTGAGAGAGTACATGGCTTATGTGTTAGCTTCAGCAACAAACCATCTTTTATACATATGTCAATTCTAACCTACATCCTTGATGTTGAAAAGGTTAATGTGCAAGTTATTTGCTAACTAAACAAATTTACATATTTTATTAACTTAACTTAGAGTTCTAATACACTAGCATTGAGAGGTTTGTGGTCAGTAAGATGTTTTGAAATGTCTCTTATTTGATCAAAAGACAGTAATATTGTGAAATATTATTACAATTTAAAATAGTAATTTTCTGTTTTAATATATTTAAAAATATAATTTATTTCTGTGATGGCAAAGCTGAATTTTCAGCATCATTACTCCAGCCTTCAGTATCACATGATCCTTCAGAAATCATTCTAAGCTAATTTGCTGCTCGAGAAACATTTCTTATTATTATCAATGTTGACAACAGTTGTGCTGCTTAATATGTTCGTAGAAACTGTGGTGCATTTTTTTCCAGGATTAATAGAAAGTTCAAGAGAACAGCATTCATTTGAAATAGAAATCTTTTGTAACATTATGAAAGTCTTGACTGTAGTGTTAACTGATCAATTTAATACATCCTTGCTGAATAAAAGTATTGATTTATTTTTTATGTTAATTTTATATTTTTTCATTTAATTTTGAACTAATTGACAAACCAGCTCTAATTATAAAATGTATTTGGAAAGATTTCATTATAAAAGATCCCTGTTGAAAAACATTATTCTGACAGAGACACACCAGTTTAAACATTCTCCATCACGTATGCTTTTCTTTCACACAATTGATACTCACCTGCCCCGGCGACGTCTGCGAGCCCAACTCCCCCAGCGACTCCTCTCTCGGCTCTCACACACTGCATGGCGGCTCAGAAACAGAGATTCAGCGAGATCCTCCACCTATAGTGACATTGTAAACAAGTATGCGGTGATCACTTTGAATGGTCGAGAAAACCAAGAGACAAAATGCCAAGTGTCTTCATGAGAAAGATTGTAAAGAAAATCCCCCCAAAAAACTTGAAAAGTATACACACCTCTTCCTCCTCCTCATTGTCCATTCCTTCCCCATTGGGCTGGAGCTGTATGTTATTGTAATTCAACGACAGGGCATGTGGCCCCTCCTGGTATTTAGAGACCCCTGAGAGAGAGTCCAGCTCTCTCCAGCTAAACACAAGACATAGTTACACATTTTTCATCAGAAACCAAAATACTAAACAATAGTGCTATACTAATATATCAGCCAACATTTTAAGATGATCAACATCAGCCATAAAAATCTGCTGGCTTGGCCAATTACAGGGTTCGTACAGATACTGTAAAATGAAATTCCAGGACTTTCAAGGACTTTTCAAGCACTACTTTTTTGGTTTTCAAGGACTGAGATCTCACTTATCAAACAATATCTTTATTATCTTTTACATTCTAGAAATAAATAAACTAATAAAACAAAATGGTACAAATAATAAAGTGCAGCACATGCAATGACAGTGGAAACTTTAATCATTGAAAGGATACAATGACAAAGATATCGCTTTCCTTATTAAAACTGATTTATTTCCATGAATATATGATGGACCTGAAGAATGAAAGCTGTATCATATACGTGGATATTTATATGAGCAATAAATATCATGCTCATAACCATGCAAAATGACTCTATATCTATATTAGACAGGCTGCAGCATAAATGTTGTGTGAAAAGATTGTTTTATCAATAAAATTAAACACTAATGTTACATGTATTGTCTTTCAATAATTCAAGCACTTTTCAAGTACCTTTTCTTAAAGCTGCCGTTGGCAACATTGTTTTGATCATATTCAGTGAAATCGACACTATAATCCGACAGAACAACATAAATAAAGTGGTTTTATAAATATAGCTGTTTTCAAGGGTTTTCCAGTAAAATTCAAGTACTTTAAACGAACCCAGTTTGAACCAATTAACAGACACAACAGTTCCTAATTCTCTCACATACCAAATCTACTAACAGCCACATTTTCATAAATGTAATAGTGGTATCAATATATTGTATTACATATTTTTTATATATATATATTGTATTACATATTTTTATATATATATATATATATATATATTAGCAATCCTGCTCTCCTCTCATGTTATCAGTATCAGCCACTGAAAACCCATATCAGTATACTAGTAAGCTATTTTCTTTCTTTAAGCTTCCTGGATCTAGTTTGGAATGTACCTTTACTACTTTATGAAAGATGGGACACGAGGAAACAGTGGATACTAGGCACAGTGTTTGAATAATTGATGGGAAATTACTTGAAACCAAAACTACTTTGCACAATGGCTATCTGACGGAAGGACCACAACTCAAAGTTAAATGATGAAATCACTAATTACAAGTACATGTACTAATTACTCTGTACATATTCTCTGTGCTGGTTTTGGAGGTCTGGTTGCATTATCTGTACCTTGGGGTGATAATTTCCTTGTATTGCAATTTCTGTACTCGTGCTCCTAGTCCAGCCAGGCCCAAAGGCATTACCAGGTTGTCGATGTCAAACGAGCTTTCCGCTCTCCTCCTTCGCAAAGGCTGAGGAAAAGGAGAGATTTAAGAAGCTAACAAAGAGAATAGTAAGCTATTGACAATTGGCCTTTTTATCCTGATTTACCTGTGCAGGTGTGTCTGTCGCTGGGGGTGTTGCCGGCAAGATTGGCAAATCTGGAGCTCGTGGATGAAGATAGTTTGGTATAATAACACCTCTCTGGCGTCTGCACCCGGAACCACCTACAAAAGCAATTTTGTTAACTAAAAACTTGTAAACAGAAAGACTTTTAAAGAAGTCTCTTATCCTCACCAAGGCTGCATTTATTAGACCAAATAATAAAGGAAATGCACTAATGTTGTGAAATATTATTACAATTTAAACCAGTTGATTTCTATCATAAAATATTTTAAAATGTAATTTATTCCTGTGATGGCAAAGCTGAGTCTTCAGTGTCACATGATCCTTCAGAAATCATTTTAGTATGCTGATTTGCTGCTCAAGAAACTATTTTTATTATAATCAAATTAATGTTGAAAACAGTTGTCCTCAATATTTTTGTGGAAACTTTTTCAGAATTCTTTGATGAACAAAGTTTAAAAGAACAGCATTAATTTGTAATATAAAAAAATAAAAAAAAGTATTTACTGTCACTTTTAATGAATTTACATGTATGTGTATGTTTATTGATGTAAGTGTAAATATATATTTCACCTACCAGGTGTGTTAAATAAAGGAGGCAGTGCATTAGGTGGACGGGGGCAAACTAGTCGCCTCCTCACTCTCCCAACTCGTCCCTGGCCCCGCCTCCCCAGCCAAGAGGACGCTGATGACATGTCTGTCCACTGCAGTGAATTATGAGAATGGTGCCCGGCCAGCGGGCGTATCCCACAATGCAGTGCAAGGGGTGAATCTGCAATGGAGGAAATTCAAAGCAAGAAGCCATTTAATCCACAGTGGGCCCAAAAAGTATACGTACACTTAATCCACACTTACAAATATATGCATGTCATTGCATTTGATAACAAAATATCAAACAAACCAAAATTCCCTGCTTTAAAAAAAAAAATAGGTATGCTGTTCAAAATTAAGACACTTCTTGGTTGTCAAACGCTACTGGAACATGTTCAATTATTGTCTTGATGGAACCACACCAGATAAATTGTGTGATTAATTTTTATGAAGTCAGTTATTCTTAACCACTAAAATACATGTTGATTGGTAAGTATTTCCAAAAAGGCAGAATAATGTTACAGAAAAGTAACACTAGTTGTGAGAAAATTCCTAGCATCACTTTTTTGCAGATTCTACTTTATTGGATAATTTGTCTACTTAATAAATAAAACAAAATAAAATAATTAATAAAAAATAAAATGAACAATAAGGTCTTATTTATTAACATGAACTAACAATGAGCAATACATTTGTTACAGCATTTATTCATCTTTGTTAATGTTAGTTAATGTTAATACAAATCCAGCTGTTCATTGTTTGTTCATGTTACTTCACAGTGCTAACTAATGTTAACAAATACAACATTTGATTTTAATAACAAGTATTAAGAATAAGTAAATGTTGAAATTAACATTAACCAAGATAATAAATGCTGTAGAAGACTAGTTAATTCTCAGTTCATGTTAACTAAAATAGTAAACTAATGTAAACAAATGAAACCTTATTGTAAACTGTTACCCTATATATATTAAATGATAAAACTCTAATTTGTTTTAAGGGTCACTGCAATGTGAAAGCCACATCTGAGGATTACTTTCAAGGACATCAAATTGACATTTAAAATCTTGTACAGTTCGTTCTGTTGAAGTACAAGCTAAATATAGATAGCATAAATTAGATAAATTATATGCAAATTGAGTTCTGTGCTTATAAAATAATAATAAGAAAGAGATAAGAGATAATACACAGATCTCACCCGATGGCATTGAGAGGACAGGGTGAACGGACATATCGAGCAGAGTCTGACGCATCCACAGACCCTTCTCCTTGTCTGATGGGGAGCGAGGAGGAGCACCACCACATAACACACACACAGTTTGAGGTTCACACCAACACTGTAACGAAACTGCCTGAGAAGGACACACAAATGCAAGAATTCGGTTTTATTATCCTCAATGCATAATATAAGATGGAGAGCAGCCGATAATATGAGTTACTTTGCATAACAGAAAGCTAGTAGCAAGAGCAACTCTGAGACTGTCTTCACCTTTGACCCCAGCGCTGCGCAATCTTCCAGGCGAATGAGTCTGTGTCGCCGTTGCCTGAGTAACGGTCGAACCCGTGCAGCAGAAGAAGGTGGACAGGGCACTGTTTGTGGGGAGGTGGGGTCTTCTGACTGCCACTTCCTGTTAGAATCACCAACAGAGGACAACCTTGGGGGTTGCACAATGGTACATTAAATGTCAAATCCAAAAATCTATCAGTGTGTGTTTTATGCAAGTTAAAAGGTCTACTGACTTGCAGTTGTTGTGTAATGTGGGGGAGGAATTTGATGCTCTGAGTGATGTGTCAGGCACAGAGTAAGTGGACCGCACCTGGATGAAACATAAAAAGTACAGATGACCAATCCAAAAAAATTTTTTGCCTCGTTCAATTTAATTAATTAAAATAAGCTAAAGTAACGCAATGTTTAACATTTTGTTACCACTTAATTAAATTGTGTTCAATCAACCTAATATATTTAAAACTGAAGTTTACTTAATTCATTTGTGTGAAAACTACATGAATCATTTCTGTTGACAACTAGCTGGGCAGTGGATCTGTAGTTCCCAGCATGCTTTGCAAGGGACTGCATTAGGAGGGTAAATGTAAGGATTAAAGTGTTATTTTATGTTTTCAGCAAATGGAAAGATGTTGTTAGTTAATGTTTGTGTTTAATGTTCAGTTATATAAGAAAATTAGAGGACTTTCTGTAATGTTTTTGAATTTTGTGGTTACCATTATGCAGGAGAGTGGTGACTGTGTTGTGGGCACTCAGTATACAATATGCATTAAAACCTCACACTTATACCTAAGGTATATTTATTGTTACTATGTAAAAAGTAGTTTATATTAATTGAACAAGTATTTCACTTTCATTGGAAGTAACTGTAGAGTCAAGTTAGATAAAATTATAATGTTGGCAATTTTATCTAGACAGGATAAATTTAAACAATTTTTTTTTAAGTCTTGACTAAATGATTTCAAGTTCATACAACAACATTACAACAAATCATTTCAAAGTAAATCGATTTTGTTGGAAAAAATGTAATTTAATTTTGTGGAAACGTTTTCCTTAATTTAATTAAGTTCGTTCAACAGCTTATTTTTTTGAGTGAATCAAACAGAACACAATAACCCAAAAACACACATGAATACCCAGAATACCTTTCCCTGTCGAAGATGCGTGTAAAGCTCCGTCAGCGCACGGATCCGATACTCCAGCTCTGATACTTGAGTCTGAAGCCACACCCACCTGCTGCCAAGCCACGCCCTCCTCTCCGCCCACTGCCATTCTTTGCCAGTGGCACTGAAAGAGGAGAAAATAAATAGAGTATGCATAATATACGATGTAATGTGTATAAAACATTTACATATTACATTTACTTATCTGGGAGATGCTTTTATCCAAACCGACTTACACAGCATTCAACACAAACTATTTTTCTCCTTATTGTGAAGAACATTTAATAATAAGAAGAACCTTTTTTTTTTTATCTAAAAAGAACTCTGTGCAATGGTAAGGTTCTTCATGGAACAATAAATGCCAATAAACAACCTTTATTTAACAGTGAAGGTATACGTTTTATCAGTTCATGTGATCGAAGCCATGACCTTGGCGTTTCAAGCGGCATGCTCTACTGTGTTTGAGCTACAGGAATGCAAAAAAGGTCTTGCTGAATTGAGGATGAACCATATTCTGACCCATTTTATTCTCGACAGCCCAGAGAGAAAGGGCTTTGTAGCCTTTTAATGTGGCGGCCATGAATCAACTGCCAGTACAGCATTTATATTGTACCGTACAGTGGTTATTCAAAAGCAACAGCAACATGCAATGACTCATCTTGAAGCTTTTTGTACATACGTGTAGGTGTACATGTACACCGTATACAAGAAGGCAGAGTGTTTGAAATAGATAGAAAAGGGTCATTTTTACAGGGATAGTAGTCTACCCAAAAAAATTACATTTCCATCATAACTTACCCACATGCCATTCCAAACCCCTATGACTTAATTTCTTCTTCTGAGCACAAAAAAAGGATAGTTTGAGAAATGTCTATAAACGAACGGTTTTGGTTCCTATTGACTTCCACTGAAAAATACACTGGGAAAAAGTCAATGGAAACTGAAACTGATACAGGTTTAGAATACATATGAGGGTGAGTAAATGATGACAGCATTTTAATTTCTGGGTGGCTGTACTACCCCTTTAACCCTGACTATTTTGTTCCATCACACTGGGGTTTTGTTTTTCCTTTTCTTATTTCTTTTTGGCATATCATAATGAAGCACTGCTGGCTCCTTTCAAAATTAAAACATTCCTATGCTCAGGGATAAGAGAAATTAACCTGGGGCTAAGCATAATGTGGAAGGCTTACATTGATTTGATTGACAGGGGTCTAAAGCGACGACCTCCGACCTCCAATCCCTCATCTTCCTCACTGTCACTGTCACCTCCGGAGCTGCTGGCCGTGTGGTCCGAGTCCAGAGCACTCTCAGCAGTCCGGAGGATCTCGCTGCAGCTCCGTGCCAGCCTGCTCAGCTCAGTCGAGTTTCTGGACACGGCACTAGGCCTCCTGGGGCAGCTCAACCCCGTGCTCCTGTATAGGCCACACAGTTGGTGTGTGACATGCCTCTCCACTTGCTTCACCTGCACGGCCTGCAGGCGCCTCCAGAGGTGTTCTGTACGACCCTCCAGCTCAGCCTGCCTGCGTTCAGCTTCACCCCTCACTGCCTCTATCTGCTCTGTGCTGGGGCCCTCAGTCCCCTCAGCATCAATGCCCACACCTGTACCGTCACTCTTCAGTGGCTCTGGCTCTGTCCCGTTAGGAGGCCCACTATCAGCCTGAGAAGAACTGATAGAGAGGGCACACATGGGCTTTTTTACGCAGTCACGTAGGTCATACTCGGGCTCGGGAGCTTTGGGGGAGGGTTGCGGTGGGAGTCTATTGTGAGGGGCACCGTTTCCGCTGACCCCGTTGCTATGGTTGGCAGAGCTGGCAAGAAAGGAGCGCACCCTGTACAGTCTGACGCGCCCCTTCGCCGTCCTGGATGTGGGCAGCTGGGCATTTTCATCAGGCGGGCACGCTGCAAAATTCATTTTTTGTGCCCCGGTAGTGTTCTCGCACTGGATGCGACGTAAGGATGTGCGTTTAAAAGTCTCGGCAGTGCTCGCGGCGCCCTTCACGTGAGTTTCACCATTGGAACCAACGCGGGCCGCGGCGACCGAGCTGCCGCAGTACGTGCCCGAGAAACACACCCTCTTGGAAACTCGGGTGAAACTGCATCCCCGGCGCTTAATGACCGCGGGGTCGGAATTCCCGTGACCACACCTTGCAGCGGCCGTCATTATCGCGCGTTCGGTCTCGCCGTACGACGTGTGTCCTCGTCGGGCTCTCGCGGTGCGCACCGGCGGCAGTCTCACGCTCGGTCTGCGCTCGTCCCTCCGTATGGTAGCGCTCATGAAACATCGCAAACCAGCTCCTTCGTGATCAATATTAATGCTGTTATCCTCGCCCGCTCCAGCGCTTTGTCTACAAAAACGCCCGCGTCCTCCACCGTATTCCCCCGATTCTGCGCATTCGTCTCCCTGCCGTGTGATATCAGCAACGCCGTTCGTAAAAAATCCGTCCTCGTTCATTATCTGGGCCGGATCCGTAACAACTGAGGTCGCATCGTCCCATTCGCGGAACGCCTGGGCCTCTGCTACGCTGCTCTCCCTGTCTGAGCTCCGCACTGGGGCAGCGCTGGTGGCTGTAGCCGCAGCGGCCGAGCTTCCGTCAACGCTTACGGGCTCACCGCAGCCTCCTCCCCCGCAGCAGCGGCTGGAGCTATGCGGACACCCGGCCCCGCAACTCTCCACTCCAGGCCCGGCTGCACTTGCGCTCATTTTATTCCGATTGCAGTAATAATACATCGCTGTGTCGTTGGCATGGCCGGGTGTGAGGCGACGACATACAACGAAGCTCCGTTTACGTAGTTTTTCGTTTTCGAAAGGAAGACGGGCTTCTCTTTTCACCCGTCTTGCCTTTCCCTGCACTGTTGGCTGTCTCCAACACTCCCTACTTGCACTGAGCATGCGCCATTCACTGGCCCAACCTTCAGTAAAGAATTAGGGGTATTTCAAAAACTTAGTTCCCTGCTCTCTCTTTGTTTGTCACACGCGATTGGCTTATCTTTATTACGTGCAGTATTTAAAGTAATTATATATTTTAAAATGTACAAGGTTTAATCTATTAAACTTGCCTTCAAAAGAAGAGGACGCAATCTCACGCGTGAGGATGTTTTTAAAAAGTAAAGTTCAAGGATATTTTGACAATGAGGACTAAAATGAAAAACTGTCCAAAAATATCCATGGCTATATTATTAATTGATTCTATTTTGAGTATTGGTCTTAATGGCCATTATTCAGTATGTACTGCGTAGTATGCAGTAGGCGTCGTTGGCGCCTTTTTTGGTTTAACCGCTAGGGGCGCTGTGGAGTCTTCAGTGATTCTGGGTAGCGGAGGCTAATTAGCATGTAACAATGGCTGCTGCTGGATCTACGACAAGTCAAGCCAGTTGCAGCTCTTCATGGAGCAGAAGAATGGACGGTGGACCGTGCTGTAAATTCTGGGAGAGCCCGGAAATAATCTCCCAGATGGAAACAGTTCGCAGTTGGATTGGAAAGCATTATAAAAAGGTTAGCGAGCTCGTTAGCCGGATGACCCCATACCCGAAGCTTTCTTTGATTCATTTTTTTTTTATTTGTTTTAATATAACGTTATATTTACAGACAGCTGTGATTGTCTTGCTGTTTTTGTCACTTTCTGTTTCTAATTAAGGTCTTAAACTGACTCTTAAAATACTCTGTTATGTGGCGGTATTTTGTCTGTTTGTCTTATGAAATTAAAAGCTAACTCGACAGAATACGTAATTGACAGAAGTCACAACCATCATCCTCTGTACATGTTAGCAATAAAGTTATGGTTCTATCCAGCTCCACAACCCCACCCCTTGATTTAGTATAACATAAAATAAACTGATTTGTAGTTCCAATATGACGCGATGTAAGTAAATTTTGATGTTAGCAACATGCTAGCAGCTTGAAGTTTGTGGGAACTGGATTGTGGTCAAAAGGTGTTTGTTTACCTGACTTGACTGACACACACCCCTCTCAGTACCATTCCATCCCTGTCCAATATCCACTGCGTAGGTAACGCGTACCATGATGCATCTGATGTTTTAAACTGTTAAAATGTATAAACCAAGGCAGTGAGTTGCAAAGACCATTATATAGAAAGCCCACTCTAAAGGTTATAGGCCTCTTTGTATTTGTTGTGCAATTTTAAAAGTAAGACAACTTTATAGTATTTTGTCCCCTCTCAAGTATGTGCAGACTGATGCTCCCTCCAGCAAGTCTCTGTCTGGTCTGGTCATCCAACTGCTGCAATTTCAGGAAGACACATTTGGCCGGCGAGCAAATAACCCAAGCTTCACAAAACTCCCAGTGAGTTGCTGCTTTTCCACTTCTTTCTCTGGCAAGCCATACATAAGAACCTTTATTCCTGTAAATTTCTGTATGTTTTTTTTTCATCTGTAACTTGATTGACTGAGTCAAGGATCACACCCAGATCAGTCAAAGCATGACACCTAGATTTGCAGAATTATCAGTGATCCTGTGTGAGTTTGTTTCAGCATTGTTTCTTTGTCCTCAGGCAAAGTGTTTTCGGGATCTGAGGCCTGGCAGTGCTCTCTGTCATATTCTGGGATCGGTTTACAAGTTTAAGACAGAACAGGGCTGGTTAGTATTAATGCAGAATGGTGCTGGATGGTATAATGGTGGAAATGTGTACTATGTGTAGAGATTCTAATTCTAAATACCATTTATTTGTACTTATTATTACCTTTTTTTAATGTATAATCTTTAGGTTTATGTCCATCAAGTCTATACTTTACCATTCAAAAGATTGTGGTCAGTAAGAGTTTTTAAGGTATTTTAAAGAAGTCTCGTTCTCACCAACACATTAACTTGCTTAAAGGTTAGTTCACCCAAAAATGAAAATTCTGTCAGTAATTACTCACCCTCATGTTGTTCCAACCCCGTAAAACTTTCGTTCATCTTCGGAACACAAATTAAGATATTTTTGATTAAATCTGAGAGCTGGATCACTCCTCCATAGGCTTCTTAAGGGATTGAAACTTGTCGGTCCATGAAGTCAGTGAATAAAATGTTTAAATAGTCCATGTGACTACAGTGGCTCAAACATAAGTATATCAAGCGACGAGAATACTTTTTGTGCGAAAAAACAACAAAAAGAACTACTTTATTCAACTATTCGTTTTTTTCAGTGTGGGCCTCTGAGGTGAGTTCACGAGTGCGCCACGACGCATGCGCGAGAACTTGGAAGATGACGTTCTTCTTCTACTACTTCTTGTTGTCCTGACATAGCCAGTTCCTCCGATTTCTTCCAAGTTCTCGCGCATGCGTCGTGGCGCACTCGTGAACTCACGTCAGAAGGTGAGTATTTACTGACAGAATTTTCATTTTTGGGTGAACTAACCCTTTAAAAATAAAACTGTAATATTGTGGAATATTATTACATTTTAAAATAAGTGTTTTCTATTTTAATATATTTTAAAATGTAATTTAATTCTGACGGCAAAGCTTAATTTTCAGCAGCCATTACAGTTGTTGGTGTCACA
Source organism: Meda fulgida (assembly GCA_030578275.1). Taxonomy (NCBI): domain Eukaryota; kingdom Metazoa; phylum Chordata; class Actinopteri; order Cypriniformes; family Leuciscidae; genus Meda; species Meda fulgida. The sequence goes on along the minus strand of CM060634.1, from coordinate 22,808,498 downwards.
CGATCCTTCAGAAATCATTCTAATATGCTTATTTGGTGCTCAAGAAACATTTGTTTTTATAATCAATGTTGAAAACAGTTGTGCTGCTTAATAGGTTTGTGCAAATTGTGATGCATTTTTTCAGGATTCTTTGATGATTAGAAAGTTCAAAAGAACAGCATTTATTTAAATAATGTAAATGTCTTTACTGTCACTTTTGATCAATTTAGTGCATCCTTGCTGAATGAAAGTATTAATTTCTTTTTTTTTTTTTTTTAAACGTACGTACCCCAAACTTTTGAATGGTAGTGTATGTATGATTTTAAATATACTAGAATGATGATAAAATCATTTTTTTACTTGATACTGTTTCATGACGTAAGATTTTGGTCATCATACCTCCCACCGATAACTGTAAATGTAAACTCTGACTCATTTTCTAATAAAATGTAGTGTCCGATAAAGATTGTCAAATTTATCTTTTTTTTTTTTTTTTTTTAAATCAAAGGAGACGCTTTGATTTTCAGAATCCATCCAGATTGGAACGCAATGTAGAGATGTTCGTCTGTGTGGAGAAAACTCTCATACAGGTATTTGTGCTTGGATTTTTTGCAAAGACGAAGATCATAAGCAAATCTAAGTGTGGTACATTACATGACCTCTGTGTTTTGTTTTTCCTAGAATAACTTATTAAGCAGACCTGTGGTGTACCTGTCCCCTGATCTTGAACAGAAGCAAGCACTTAAACTCAAAGACATTGTTGTGCGACACCAGGTCAGTGGAAAAACAAAGAAATGGAAAAATATAATCATTAACACACTTGATACTACAGATGGGGATTTAGAATAATTTTGTAGTCAAGTATTCTTAATACGCAAAAAAAATGATTAAAATCTAATAATAATGTGTAACATGTATGCCACATACTCAACTAGTTGCTTAATTGAGCATATTCCTAATATGCACATTCTTGAAATTGTATACACAATTTGTCTTGCCTTTTCAGGGCACAGTGACAGAGGAGAGGTCACAAGCCACCCACCAGGTATACCCATCATCCTCCACAGCAGATGAAGGTGTGTATATATTTTTTTAAGCATAGCTTTAGTTCTGGCTGCTCACGTCAGTCAAGCTCACATCAACTGACTCTTAACTGATCCACGTCTACTTATACAAGGAATACGACACCTATCACAGCATCCCTATAGAGGTCCATTCCGTATTATCAGCTTTATCGTCTTGCCCAGGAGATAATTACCCTCCATCTGCTCCTCTCGTCAAGTCAGGACTGGGCTTTCTAATATTCCTCTTAGTCATTTAGACTGTAATTTATCTTGATTTATGTTGTTACATGAAATTATTGTCATCATTAAGAACATTAAAATGCCCCTATTATGCTATTTTAAAGGTTCCTCATTTTGTTTTGGAGGTCTTCTACAACAGGTTTACATGCATCAAAGGTCAAAAAACACTTTAATTTTCTCACAATATACATTGCACATCACCACATTTTTCAATGATTCTCAAACAACTCGTCGGATGAATCAGTCTCTCTAAATCCCTACTTTCTGCATGCCTGCTCTGCTCTGATTGGTCAGATGGCCCAGTCTGTTGTGTTTGGTCTAACGCTTACAGCGCCTGTCGGAAACAAACACTCATTACCATAACTGAACTTCAGCTCTGGAGGCTTCCTCAGTGATTGTACACACTGTATAGACAGAAACGATGACGTCGATTTTACCATATCAATTCAAGCGCGGGTCCAATGATGAAACATTGGAAGAACTAGTTATTCAACCCGAACCTCCATCGCAAGGACAACTTGAGCAGGACGTTTCTCATTGATACACTACTCCGTTTGAGGTACATTATGAGATGTTTCAACTGTAATTCCTCACCATCAGCATCAACATACCGATGTGTATATTTCTAATTTATTGCGGTGCACATGCTGGAAGCCGAGCACTAACATGAATGACTGATGTAACATTAAAGTTTGTAAAACAAATCTTGCTCCATCCTTTATCTTTACTCAAAGTAGTAAGGACTACAGTCAATCTGCAATAATAGACAGTTTTAGGTAATAGTGGCCCACAGCTGCTTAGCAGAAGTATTTTAGTAAGACAGTAATAACGTGAGTTAGTGGTTAGCCGGAAACGCACACAATATAAAACACAAAACTATGTATTATGAACAACCGGTAAAAAATATATACAATCTGAACTCCTAGATTTGAGAAGCAGTGACGTGTTTGATGGGGGTCAAGTTGTTCGCGGCCGGACAACGTACAACATAGGTGGGCATTATGCAAATGTGTTCTCTAGTGACGTTTAATGGTAACACAGTGGGGTTCAAATAACAGACGACTCGTATAGGCGGTTCAGAATCGATTCTTTCTTCGACTTTACAACTTTGCAGAACGTTTACATTCACAAACCTCTATATTACACCCTGAATGAAAGGGAATATTTGAAAAACCATAATCCAGAATAGAACATTACTGCCAATCCATACTGTATGCTACTTGTCAATAATCTTTGATGATAGTGGTCCTAACATAATTTCATCGTTCTGTCTGTGCAGGAAGGATGAATGTATATTTATTGGTTAAATGTGCAGCATCTTGGTGTATCTGTAAAACTGTTCATATCTCCCTATGTATAACATTCACTGTTGGGCCTTTTCCAGAAGAGTGGCTTCGACCAGTCATGCGGTTGGATCGGCACGTGATGGTACATTGGGGCATGTGTCCAGACAGGTAGAGAATAATACATCGCACATTCCCACAAGTAATCTACATGTGCAAATTAGAAAATGCTACAATTTGCTCTGTTCCCCAATTATGATATATGTTTCATATTTTATTAGTTATGACTCACTTAAATCAGCAAATGATATAGATGGAGAAGTGGAGGACCCTCCCAACCCAGACAGGTGTTTGAAGGTGAAAAAATTCTTCCCATGATCCCCCTACACTAATCTTTGCATGTCTTGTTTGTTGTTGGGTTCCAACAATTAATAAAATTAGGGATCCACCAATATATACTTTTTTTTCTTTTCTTGCCAATTTAAACAAACAACTATTGGCCAATGTCAATTTGTCACTTGCTCAATTATTTGAATTAGTATTATGTCATTACTTTTATGTCATTCAAATAGATTACTGTTTTAATTTAGTTCATTAGTGCAAAGTTCAAAAACACATGAATTAAAGGTGCAGTATGTATTATTGACAGCTAGTGGTTGAAATGTGTACTTCAGTGCAGTCAAAATTTTAAATCCTCAGACTCGACGCTCATGTGGGTTGTCAGATTGAGGACACAACAGGAGCAAGCCCAATTGACAATGGAAGGTGACTTGTTGAGTTGATTTATCCATGTATGCCTCTGTCTGGTCATAGAGCTTTTTAGATGGATGCCGAGGCTTTTTAGGATTGGTAGAATCTGCAATCTCTGACCCGGTTCGTCTCGTTCATGTCTGCAGTACACTGTTTTCCTCGGACCGGCAACCCGGGGTATCGAAATACTATTGGGTAAATTGGTAGTGGGTGAGATCACACAGACCAAAAACAGACATCCTGACTCTGAATGTAGATTTTAAAGTAGAATAGCTGGCTGTAGCATTGTTTTTTGAAGAAACAAGTATGTGAACATAATGTTTCATAAATATCTTCAAAGACAAAAACAAAATACATACAGCACCTTTAAGGTATACTAGCTAGTTTATTGCTGCATCATATTTAAGAGAGGCACACAGTAAGATAAAGAAAATGCAAAGACAACATGACAAAATTCAGAGGTTATTTTTTGCTATCAAATATTTCTTATTAACATCATTTACTCATATTTGACTTATTATAGAATCTTACATCTTTTTTTATAAATAGAAAGACATTACAACTTGGCGTCTTCATGCAGTTAATTAATAAACGATGGGTTTATATTCGGCCTTTTTTATGCTATAATAGCAGACATGTTTTAAATTGATAGATAAATAGAAAACTGATAAATGACAGCAGCCGATACATTTGTGGATCTCTAATTAAAATATGAGATCAAATTAAAATGGGCTTATATTTAATGCACTAAATATGGTAATGGTAGGAAAGTGTGAATATTTTCTTGAACACCTTTTCCTCAGGTTCATGCCAGATGGATTCTTGACACTGACACATATAATGAGTGGATGAACGAGGAAGACTATGAGATTGACGAGAATGGGATTAGTATGACTTTCCGCAGGCGTATCTACCAAAGCACAGAGGTATGTTAATTTGTCTAATTAATTAATCTGTCTTTTATGTTAATTAACTCCTTTTGTTTTGCAAAATTTATTTTAGTGAGTTTTGTATTTGCAGTTGGTTTGTAGATTTGTCCTTTAGACTTTTATTTGTTTTCTCTTTCACAAGGAACATAAACCTGTGAAGAAGCGGCGGCGCTCCCCCTCTCCACCATCCTCTGAGTCTAAGAAGAAGGGAGGAAAGAAAAGGTTATAGAACATCTCTTACTTTGTAGTCACTGCTATATCACGTTTCGGTCACCTATGCGGGAAGCATTAGTGGCTAAATCACTGTAGCTTTTTCCTTTGAAAGAGTGAATCAAATCCCCTGTAGTTTGATTCAGGATTACATTTGATTCTTAGTAACATATTTATGTTGGTGTAACCCAATAGCTCAGGGGTGTATAAGAGGCGTGGTCAACCAGAAGAGGCGGAGCCAGAGGAGGATCTGACTAAAGACATGGAGGATCCCACGCCAGTCCCCAATATGGAGGAGGTCGTTCTGCCTAAAAATGGTAAGGTTCTTTTTTTTCCTACTCTGTGCTTAGTGCTCATATTGAGGTCGGGAGTGTAACACATTTATTTCTCATTGGCTACAGTGAACCTGAAAAAAGACAGCGAAAACACTCCAGTTAAAGGAGGCATTATGGCTGATTTAGGTAAGTTTGTTTTTGGAATTCACTGTTCAGTGAATCTGTTTGTATTCATGTGATTTCAGTAGTAACCTAGAATATCTATGTGTTCCTCTCAGATGACCAAGAAGAGGACCTGCTCTCTGGTGTTAGAGTAAGTCAGTTTGTCATGGTTGCTTTCTGTCCAGTCTAACACAAAATCTACATCCAGAACCCAGTTACATTTCAAACTAGATCAACTCACATTCTTTAAATATGTGAGTTCTGACCTATTGTGTGTGTAGGATGAGGAAGAGCAGAGGGAGTACGGCCGTGGGATGGAGGGGGAGGAGAGTGCCACAGAGCAAACGCATCACATCATTGTGCCCACCTATACCTCATGGTTCGACTACAACTGGTGAGGGTTTAACTGAACATGTGTCAAGATTACACTTACTCAAATTCTCAGTTTTACATGGATATCAGAGCTGAGGCCTAGTGCTCTGTGCATACTCGGGCATTTATCATTCATATACATTTTTACATTGAGTAATAGATGATTTTGTTTTGTGTTTGTGTTAGTATTCATCATATAGAGAGACGAGCTCTGCCCGAGTTCTTCAATATGAAAAATAAGTCCAAAACACCAGAAATGTAAGTCAGTGTGAATATGCATATATGCGCATACTATCTGCATCAGATTCACCTTACTGAACTCAAAATAAACATGTTCATATTTTGTTTGTAGATATCTTGCATACCGCAACTTCATGATTGACACATACCGGCTGAACCCTCAGGAGTATCTGACCTCGGCCTCCTGCAGACGAAACCTGACAGGAGATGTGTGTGCACTTATAAGGTGTGTGTATTCACTTGTATCTTTGACACCTGTGCATAAATAATTTGCAATTAATTTATAAACTTGCTGATGTGCATTTTAGGGTTCATTCGTTTTTGGAGCAATGGGGGCTGATAAATTATCAGGTAGATGCAGAAAGTCGACCCCTCCCCATGGGCCCACCCCCAACGCCACACTTTAACGTTCTTACAGATTCACCGTCCGGACTTGTCCCACTACAACACAGACCCTTACAGGTATTGATAAACATGACATTTGTGCTTAAAGGATTAGTTCACTTTTTAAAAAAAATGTTGCGGATAATTTACTCACCCCCATGTCATCTAAGATGTCCATGTCTTTCTTTCTTCAGTTGAAAAGAAATTAAGGTTTTTGATGAAAACATTCCAGGATTTTTATCCATATAATGGACTTCAATGGGACCCAAACGGTTCAAGGTCCAAATGACAGTTTCAGTGCAACTTCAAAGGGCTTTAAACGATACCAGACGATGAATAAGGGTCTTATCTAGCGAAATGATCGGTTATTTAAAAAACTAAATAAAAAAGTTTAAGTTTTATAAGCACAAATGCTCGCCTTGCTCTGTTCTGTGATGCGCATTCGTGACGTCACGTAATACGCAATTACGTTGAAAAGGTCTCACAGAACAGTCATTTCGACTGAAGATAGAAAGACATGGACATCTTGGATGACATGGGGGTGAGTAAATTATGAGCAAAAGTTTTTTTTTAAAGTGAACTAATCCTTTAAAGGGGGTTTCCACACTGGGCACGTTTGTTGCAGTCCAAGTCCAAATGCGATTGTTCCTGGTGCCCCCCGCAGCGTTGGTCTGGTTTCACACTGACTTGATTCTATTGAACCCTGGTGCATTTACATTCATCTTAAGTCATCACAAACGTTCACGGCGCATGATAGAAAACAGAACGCGTGCCACAGTTCCATTGTAACCAAATTCAGACCACCTCCTTTGGGCTCCCGGGTCTGTATGTCAGCTTTCACATTACCAATTTTTCATGCAAACCGTGCCCCGTTTCAGACTAAACTGACAGTGTGAATGCACCCTAAATCATCACCTCTTACATTCTGTATCTAATAAAGTGACATGAAATATGGATTTCAGGTTAAAGCAATCAGTTGCCTAGGACAATTATACAGTTTAATGGTCATTCTACAAAATGTTTGATAAATTTGATATATTGTTTATTTGTTGTGTGTTGAAAGGTTTCAGCCTCTCAGCATATGTTGCATTTCCCAGAGAAATTGAGAGAAAAACCATCTGACCTGCAGAATTTTGGTCTACGGATTGACATTTATACCAAGAAACATCCAAAGGTAAAAACGCAAACAATGTGTTTGCAATATTCAGTGTTTCAGTTTAGCAGTGCTTTACCGGAACTTTCTAGAATCTATTGATTGCATTGAGCTTCAGCATCTCAATACTGTGTGCTTGCTTTCTGTCTTTTTTTTTTTGTCTTTTTCATCTTTTAGAGTAAAGGTGCAAATGCAGGGAGAGAATGGACAGAACAGGAAACACTCTTGCTTTTGGAGGTAAGCCATTCAAACAGTCAACAAGTTTTTTTGAACGCTTAAATATTTGTATTCAGGAGTCTTCAACTGCAGGGGGCAACCTTAATAAAAAAAATATTTTAAGAATCTGTAATCCAACTACATTATCCCTATCTACTATCCCTTTCACATTAAAACTTATTAAGTAAAATAATAATATAATCTATATGGATCTGTACATTTAATAGTAGTTGTATAATAATAATAATATATTTTATATTAATATTATTATTATTATTTTAATAATTGCTTAGCAAAATAAACTTGGTACAAAATCCCACATCTGGGGTCCCACAGGGGTCAGTCTTGGGCCCTGTTTTATTTGTAATATATATAAACGATCTGCCAGATGTGATACAATCTGATATTTACCTTTTTGCGGATGATACTAAAATTTTCAGAATAATAACAAGTGACACAGACCGAGCCCATCTTCAAGATCTATGTAGCATGAGCAAATGGTGTGATCAGTGGCTATTAAAGATGAATCCCGAAAAATGTAAACATTTACATATTGGGAGAAAAAATGACACTGTAGCCAACTATGTAGTTGGGGATATAGTGGTTAATCCTGTACATGAGGAAAGGGACGTAGGTGTTGTGGTGGATGGATCACTTGAATTCCACACACATATTTCTGAAAAAGTTAAAAAGGCAACATCTATGATGGCAATAATAAGAAGAACTTTTCAAAATTTAGGTAAGGATATATTTTTACCATTGTATAAATCCCTGGTAAGATCACATCTTGAATATGCAAGCTCAGTCTGGTGCCCATATAAATTAAAATATGTAGAAAAAATTGAAAGGGTTCAGAGAAGAGCCACTAAATTAATTACAGGAATGAAAATATGTTGTATGAAGATAGACTAAGGGAGTTAAGTTTACCAACTTTCAAATTTAGGAGGTATAGAGGAGATATGATTCAGGTATATAAGCTTGTACAGGGAATATACGATGTAACAGTGCAACCAATCTTTCACTTTTGGAACAATATGTACGAGACACGAGGGAATTCTTTAAAACTCTACCCTAGAACATGTCTGTCTGAAAAGAGAAAGAACTTTTTTACACTCCGTGTGGTAAAATCATGGAATGAACTTCCTGAAGAAGTGGTGTGTTCCCCTTCTATTAATTCCTTTAAGAACAGGTTGGATGCATTTTGCCTGTCAAAAGGTGTTATGTATAATTATAAAGCTTATCAGTAACTAATGTAATTATTTTTGTCATTTATTTATGATTGTAAAAAAAAAAAAAAACTTAAATTATGAAATTAATGTGTTTTTTATAAAATGTTAAAATGTGAATTTATATGTAAATATATATTTGTTGTGTTTTTTAGAGTCTGGAATAGAGGATAGTATATCCTGTACCAGAAATCTTTTCAATAAATTTCAATAAAATATAATATGGGTTCTATACATATCAATGGTAGCGTTAGTTCTGACAGGTCACGTTAGTCAAGCTCGCATCAGCTGATCCACATCTACTTATAGGAATAGGACGCCTATTCCTATAGTACATGTATAAGCTCCTTCAGTATTATCAGCAGTTATTGCGTTTCTCAGGAGCTTATTACCCTCCTCCATCCCCAGCTCCTCCTCTCGCCAGTCAGGATTTGGCATTCTGATTCCCCTTGAATCAGAATAAATTCTCGAATGATGTTGTACTTTAAAATCTTGAATTAAATATATTTGCATACATTCATGTTGGTTATGTTCTGTTTACCCCAAGGGGGGTTATTGCTGCTCTCCCTGCTCTTATCCATGCTAGGCTGCATGGATGCGCAGGGAGTTCTCGCCCAGAACGGAACCATACCGCCAATCCAAACTGAATGCTAATTGTCAATCGTATTTGACGATAGTGGTCCTGACAGAAATGTTATATGTCAGGTTTAAAATGCAACACCCAAGTTGCGTCTGAAATCACACACTTCCCTACTATATCGTATCCAAAAAACAGTATGTGACAAAAGAAGTAGGTCCGAATTTAAAGTTCTCATAAAAGAGTAGGTAAAAAGTATTTTCATGACCTACTACTACCAACGAGATCCTAAAGTGCACATACAATGGACACTTTACTATCCCATGAGGCTACGGGAGAGGATTATAATTTGTGAATGACATTAGCTGCGTTTCCATTTCCCTTCAAATTGCTCAAATTGAAAATACGCCCAATGGAAACGTGTCAATTTCACAAAAACTTTTTACACTCGCATGAGGTGGTTTTTCAGGCAATTCGAAAAAGGAATATTTTGCAAAACTGCAATGGAAACCGTTTTTTTTTGCATTTACAGGTCACCTGGTGTACATAAAGTCGATCATTCTTTAAAGATGACGTGGTATGTTTGGACAGAAGACGAGACAGTTCTTCATTAAACTCTTAAAAGACAAAAGTATTACGGGAATACTGGATTCTAAACAACGAAGAAATGCCACAATTTATCAAGACCTTGAAGCAGATAGGAGGGAGAAACACCTCATTATGTGCCGCTCCCAAATATAAGGGGCTTTCCTTGCCATTAATGTCTTGAAAACACGCCTACGTCTCCTTCGATTAAAAAAACGTTTTAGTTGCATAACGTCGATAAATGGAAACGCCGTAATTTCGCAATAGTTTTTTTTATCGACATTTAGAAAATATCGCAAGCATTTTTAAAATCTGTAATGGAGACGCAACTGATGCTGGTAGTTCACGTGATAAGGACAACATGGGCAATGTAGTATATTCATACTATATAGAACTTACTTTTTTAGTGCTAGCAAAGTAAGTACCCACTCAAGAGAGTTTGCAATTTCGGATGCTGCTTATGTTTCAAACTTAGTGTAATGGGAGTCTCTGCTCTCTGTCCATTCAGAAGCCCAGGGCCTGACAATGGTTGTCATTATTTTTGTATGCTTTATCTCTTTTCTCAGGCTTTGGAGATGTATAAAGATGACTGGAATAAGGTGTCGGAGCACGTTGGCAGCCGCACACAGGATGACTGTATTCTTCACTTCTTGCGATTGCCCATAGAGGACCCGTACCTAGAGAACTCTGAAGCCTCAATGGGTCCTCTGGCCTATCAGCCTGTTCCCTTCAGCCAGTCAGGGAACCCTGTAATGAGCACTGTTGCTTTCCTTGCATCTGTGGTGGACCCTCGAGTGGCCTCCGCAGCTGCCAAGGCAGCTTTAGGTAAGAGTTTGTTTGTTAGTGTGAACTGATTTGAAGGATGTGTGGTGAGAAAATACGTATGTAATGTTTTAACTGTCTTTCAGAGGAGTTCTCGAGAGCAAGAGAAGAGGCCCCGCCAGAGTTATTCACTGCCAGCTTTCACAGAGCACAGAGAGTTGGGCATAATTTAGATCCGGCCTTTATGCTCCAAACAGGTGGGATTGCAGGACTCGATGACAATTCAGAAAAGACTGGTACTTATCTCACTTGTTTATGTGTGTAATGATTTTTAAAGTGATGTATGTAGTCACAACATCAAAACTCTTCCCCCGAATTCACTTTTGAAATGCATGTTAAAACCAGCTGTTATTATTCAAGTTACCTGAGATGTACATCAACTTACTGAAGTTTGGAGCTATAAGATTTTTAAAGAAATTAATATTTTCATTTATCAATAATGCATTTAAGTGATAGTAAAGGCATTTTATAATGTTACAAAATATGTTTCAGTAAACACTCTTCTTTTGAATGTCCTATTCATCCAAGAATCCTGAAAATTTTGATTTTCCACAAAAATAATAAGCAGCGTTCAACATTGATAAAAATAAGAAATGTTTTTTGAGCACCAAATCGACATATTAGAATGAATTCTGAAGGATCATGTGACACTGAAGATTGGAGTAATGGGTACTGAAAATTTGGCTAAATTACTTTTTGAAATATATTAGAATATTCAAAAACATGAAACAAATCTTTCTGACTCCAGACTTTCAAAGGATTGTGTATGTTAAAACGAGCCATTTTAGAGTCCTTGGAATGGTCATACTTGAAACAACCAGGGGAGGGCAGTAAATAAAAGGATCATTTTCATGTTTAATGTCATTTGAACTATCACCTTATATGACCACTATACACCAAATATTATATAATATAAGTTTATTATACAATAAGTTTGATTAACATTAGGAATATTACTAAAATATTGTTCTCTTTTTCTTTGGTTTAGATGTAAGTGGTATAGAAACAATGAACACTGAATATGATCAGCATGAAAAGGTATGAGAAGCCTCTTCAGAAACAAATAATCATCCATTCTGCTGTTTTATAGTCTTGCTTTACAAATCTTAAGAAAAATATGGTTGTCACTGAGCATGTATTGTCTGTTGAAGCTTGAGGGTGACAGCATCTTGGGAGAGGGAGCTCGTGTGAAGAACGAGGAGAAAGAAGAGAGTGAAGGAGAGAGAGGAGAGGAGAGCACAGCAGGTCAGAGCATAACTGATGCTAAACGGAATTTAGTATGCACTATGCATAGTATGCAAATTTTCTGTATTTATGTGATGTTATCTGACATTTCTACCTAACATTCCCCCCTAGATTTATACAACAATCTATATGCCAACTATTTTTTGAATTACAAACAAAGTGAAAACAAAGTAAACCTGTAGCTCTTAATATTCACAAAGCATGTTAGAAGTGCTGTGTGGGGTCAATAAGATTTTTTTTTTTTTAAGTTTTTGAAAGTTTTGTGAAATATTACAATTTAAAACCTTTTTCTATTTTAATATATTTTAAAATGTAATTTATTCATGTGATTGCAAAGCTGAATTTTTTGCAGCCATTACTCTAGTTTTCACATGTTACATGATAATTAAGAAATCATTCTAATATTCTGATTTGGTGCTCAAGAAACATTTCTTATTATTATTAATGTTGAAAACAATGTTTTTAATATTTAATATAACAGTGCTAAATTTTTTCTAGGGTACCTTGATTTAAAAAAAAAGTTTATAGTTTATTTAAAGTAGAAATCTTTTTTTTTAACAATGGTAATGCATTTACTGTCTAACTTGCTATTTACTTGCTAAATAAACATTAATTTCCTAAAAAATAAACAAATCTAATTAACCCCAAACTTTTGAACAGTAGTGTATATGCATGCTTTTGCTCCTTGTCATCTTTGCTCGTTTCTTCTTACAAAGTGTATTACTTTCTAGACAACTAGTAAAAAAAAAATCAAGTAGTCCCTACTGTAGGTAGTGTGATTGTGTATGATTTCTGGATTTCTTTTTATTTCATACTCTTTGTATGTCTTTCCAGAGGAGAGTTTTGACATGTGCCTCACCGAAGGGGACGGGGAGGCGATGAAGAGGAGGGTGGAGCTTGAACTGGTGGAGGTCAACATCGCATCAGCTGCAGCTTCAGCACTGGCCTCTGCAGCTACCAAAGCAAAGGTGAATGTCAAACCTCTTTTCATGTTTCCCTAAAGAACCACGATCATTAACAGAGACCAAAAATAGTGATTCATCTGAACTCACACTTTTTCTTCCTCTTCTGCCCCTCTAGCACTTGGCTGCAGTAGAAGAGAGGAAGATCAAATCTCTGGTGGCTCTGTTGGTTGAGACTCAGATGAAGAAGTTGGAGATCAAACTGAGACACTTTGAAGAGCTAGAGACCATTATGGATCGAGAAAAAGAGGCTGTGAGTCAGTGTGCCTCATTCAAGCACGATCTAAGTCTTCAAGAAACGTTTGAGAGGACACTAGATTCTCTCTTAAAGCACTGTTTTACGACCTGCGTCTTAATTGCCATTCATTTTATTTTTGGAAATTATTTGTGCTAAATATTGTATTCATAATTTTATTAATCTCCTAAAGGGATAGTTCACCCAAAAGAGAAAATCACCCTCATGTTGTTCCAAACCTTCCAAAGATCTTGTTGACTGCCAACAGCATTTTTAATGTAGAGATTTCAAGATGTTTAAACTTAATGTGATATCTGTATGTTGTAGCTGGAGCAGCAGAGACAACAGTTGTTGTCAGAGAGGCAGAACTTCCACCTGGAGCAGGTGAAATATGCCGAGCTGAAGGCACGACAGACCGTGGAACCTCAGCAACAAGCGGGAGCCACACAGAACAGCAGTACTGCATACAACCCTCTTCACCAAGGTACACCCTTAGGCCCAAAGTGTACTTCGGTTTTTACGCGTATGTGAAGATCTACATACCCGTGATGCAAATTTCGTCACCAGAATAGTACACGCGTCATCCTTTTTTGTAAACGCACATGCGCATTGAATTTGTTTTGGACTAATCAGTTTTTCCACAAAGTAGCTACTAGGGGTGGGCGATATGACCAAAATCTTATATTACGATATGAGTCATTTTAATTTCACAATAAGGATATATATCACAATATAGTTATTTTTGCTTTAAATAAGGTAAGGATATAAAAAAAAATAGATAATTGAAATTTCATAATTCTTTTCACCATTCTCAATATCATTTAAAAATATAATTTATATATTGAGATATATATATATATATATATATATATATATATATATATATATATATATATATATTTTAGTGGAAGTCAGGTTGAGAATGGCTGGTATATGATCATGACAAAATATTCATAATAAATATTTAAACCGTGTTACTCTGTCTAGGTTTTTTTTAGTTTAGTTTTTATCTTTTCAATGAATCTTATTCACTCCTGCGCCACTTTTATCATATGCAATAAGACGCTACTCTTTTGATGGCTTAATAGACTGCATGTTTTCATAAAAAATGAGCTTTACACAACCTCATCCGTGCTAAATATATGACAATGACCTGTAGTGTTATACATTTCATGTAGTCTTGATTTGGGTGTGTACAGTGATCAATTACATTTTAAAAGGGTTGTATATCTAGCTCAAGTAAATTTGAGCAAGTTTAATCATATAAAACGTTATTTCCCAACAACAAAATTGTGGCCAGTGAAAATGTTGAGTGGCTTGTTACTTTTGAAAACCACTGGATCCAATCAAGTCGAAAAGCTGTTTCACTCGGACATGTCACAAAAGACCAGAGCCGGACAGTAACGGAGTACATTTACTTGAGTACAGTACTTAAGTACAATTTTGAGGGATCTGTACTTTACTCGAGTATCATTTTTGGGGAGTACTCATGACTTTACTCAAGTACATTTGAGAGGCAAATATTGTACTCTCTACTCCACTACATTTCTATCCATAAGCGTGAGTACCCGTTACTAATTCTAAAAAAAATGTATATATATATATTTTTTTTTTAATTAAAATTTCGGAACCCCCCAACTTGTTGTTTCCCTCTCAAACGTGATTGGATTGTGCAGGCGCCTCTGATTGAGACAGCCTATCAGAAATCACCTTCAGCTTTCCGCCAAAGTCAACTCATGGTCAGATTTAGATAAGAGACGAAACCATGGATGAAACAATGGATGAAGACGCAGCGGGTCCCTCCGGGGAATGTGCCAACCCATGGCCCCACATCGCCAGACTATTTACATTTTCTGAAATTTTCTTAAATGTTAAATAAGGCAACATGGTAAAAAGATGAAAATGACTTGATTTTACTTTCAATTCCTTTTACATTCTCCAAGGTATTAATATTAACATTTTTCATAACTCCATGTAGGACGTTTCTGTACACAAATGTAAGCACTGTGGCAGTAGTAATGCGAAAATGTACTCTTGTACTCTTGATACTCAAGTACTTTTAAAAACAAGTACTTCAGTACTTTTACTTAAGTAGACATCTGACTGTAGTCCTTTAACTTGTACTTGAGTAAAAGTTAGCAAGGGGTATCTGTAAGTTAGCAAGGGGTATCTGTACTTTTACTCAAGTAATGAAGCTGTGTACTCCGTCCGCCTCTGCAAAAGACAATCGCAAAGTCCGTTTCATGTCAACCTTAATATTGTTTTTTGCATCCCTCTCAGGACGTCCGGTGGGCAGTGCTGGTGCTGGACAGATGATGGGTGCTCGTCAGCCTGGAGCTCCCAATGGCATGTGTGAGTAAAAGTGAGTAAATCAAATTCTAATCAACACTGGCACGGTGTTCTTAAAGTTTCATTTTCTTTCCAACCCAGACCAAACTCCACCGTCCTCACAGGCTGATGGGGCCGCACCCATGTAATGTCCACTAACGGACAGTTAGATCTTCACCGCCTTGAAACCCAAACTCACAAGATCACATGAAGGACACGTCACATCATGTACAAGTTACCAACATTCACCTCTACAATAGCACTTATTCTGTGTATATTTAATATTTTTTAAGCATTGATTCTGGCATTTAAGGATATGATTTGAGGCTTTTCATTGTCATATCTGTCTGTACTTAATGTTTGTAGATCTGTTTTTGTATTGCCACCAAGCACTAAAACATTTGTGGCTGAATAAATCTTTTATATGAAGTTATAATTTTTTGTGAGTTCATTTATTGAAGAGTTTACTTCAGAAGGTTTTCTGATACTTTTATATTTTAAATTTGGTGGCTTATTCTCTGCTGCATTTAATTTTATATGTGTGATAAGTATCTCGCAAATTTTGCAGCAATGAACTGTTCTTAACTATGAAGAAAACTGAGCTGCACTATTTCTTGATCTGTTTCAGATGTATTTTTTACTGCTTTAAATTTTAAAAGAAACTCACAGATCACTCTAGTGCACAATGTTTTTGGATAAATCTCTAAAAGCTCTTTTCCATACATATGAGAGTGAAGGGGATGGGAGCTGTGGAGCTCAGAAATGAGATGCAAGGGGAGATTTTCAGAGAAAAATAATTACTCATTATGGAAAATACCTGCTTTATTTCCATTCATGTATTTTTTTCTTTCACTGAGGGTGAGTAAATATTTTTTACACATATTTTTTGATATTGAAAAGCTGAAGTACTAAAACAAATAAAAATAAATCTACGTAAATATAAAAAAAATTATGAAAAATGGAATAAAAGTTTTTACAAATATAAATAATATAAATATAAATAATACTAAAATTACACTGGTAAGAAAGTAATTTTGATCCATTTCATATTCGACCAAGAATACTTTCTACAAATGCTAAATCTTTTAATAATGTAGATGGTAGGTTACCGTTAAGTGTCCCTCCTTTCAGCACAAATTAACAAACTGCTTATGTGTGGACTGGCGTCTATGGGTGACCCAATTTCATATGCTTTGTTCGTGGGTCCGCTTGCATCATTTTTTTGTATCTCAATCCAAGCATCTTTACTGAAATTATAATTAAACGGTTTCTGTATGATCATATTTATATTTTAAAAGTGATCTCTTTGCATTTGAGGACAGTAAATGAACTATATTTACTCCTGAGTTGATAGACTTTTGCAGTGATTATCAGACATGACACAATTGAGTGTGTCTCAATCAGCTCTCTAGTTCAGTAATCAGGGCACTGTGTTGGTAATGAGACGCATGCGCAGATCAACATACGCGCTTCACACATCAACTGAGTTCGACTGATAAAACTCGCTGCGGGCTGCGCGCGGAATTACCGTTAGTTGTAGCGTGACAACTATTACCGAAACACTCCGCTTCCTTAGTGAATGCCTATACTGGCTCTCATTACCAATGAGACACATTTAAATATCTTAGCGTCTTGTTGGAGTTGGTTAAGAGATGACGGGTCCTTAGCGACGCATAAGGTGGCCTGAATCTCAACCAAAGAGGACTAACAACTGAAGACAACATCCGAAGTTGGCATGAAGTAGTGCGATTCGTCACGCAAGGAGGTTTATGTCCTGAATTATTGCTCAAATATCTCCCTTATGACTATATCTTAAATACGAGATCCAGCTGGTTCAGTTTAAGTGTGTTTGAAGACCGTTTGTGTCATGATGAATTCCAGGCGCACGTTGTTTTTTACGGTCTTTTGGGAGTCGATGGTGCTGTCCAGCGTCCTGCTTCTGCACATCATCCCTTTGTGTGCTAATGGTGAGTACATGTTTGAGTTGTTGTTGTTGACATTATTATTATAGAATATTTCTAAATGCTTGCCTTTCCTGCGTTTCTAGTAGAGACCTTCTTTGTGGATCGTTTGTGACCTGTGGAGTATAAAATGTACTTTCAAACATTTTAAACAAAATGACAGTATTCTTTATAGTAGCCTATTGTTTCCGCTGAATTGGGTCTCTAAAAATATCACTCAAAAACAGTGTTTACATATGAATTACCTCAGGCTATGTAAAATATATTTTGCATAATACTTGACAGCTCGAGTTGTCTGGAAATTTAGGAACTATTTATATTTTAAAATGTACGTAAATGAGAGAACATTTAGCCTACTAAAGCACAACCTCATTCTAGTTCTTTTATTCAGTTCATTCAAGTATTATTTTTCTTATTGACATTTCTATAAATATAATTTCGATGTATTTATCCATGGCTAATCTTGGACCAAATTAATCGCACGTTTTATAAAGTAGCCTAGCAGTATTTTGGTACATTTTGGTTCTTACATTTTTTTTTTTTTTTACACTGTTGCTTTTATACGCCACGTGAAGATGAGGGCTTTGCTGCATGTCTACCAAATCTTCACATTGGTGATGTGGATGACCTGCATCACACAACTGTTGCCTTGGCCAAACAAATGACTGTGTAAAGAAGGAATTTATCATCTGCATATGGAGATTTAAACAGTTGCATTTAGCTGAACCTCTGACCTCTTGGCTGACTTCCCGAAGTATGTATTATAGCATCATTGCATGCATCTTGCATCAACATAAGACGTTTATTAAGTGTACTGGCTCTGATGATAAAACTGACCTAAGCACTTTGGTGAACTCAAAATGGCCTTATAAAAAGCACACAATTCTAACCTTTTAGGTTGCTTTTTATGATCAAGTCATTTAACAAATCCAGTGCTCTTGTTTTTTGTTTGCTTAGTTTGGTATTGTAACTACTGCAGATTCTAGTTGGGTCTGTCATTCCATGCAGATCTGTTTTCCCTCTATGTAGAATTTCTTTTTTAGAAGTGAACTGAAACTGAGGGTGTATGCATGTGGCGATTGGAACATGTAAATGGCACAGTTCCTCTGACATGTTGCTGGAATTATTGATTAACACACTTCCTGGTAAATTATGATTGACAGTATTGATTAGCTGTAGACTGCAGAAGGTGGCTTTAAAGTAGTATATGCAGTTTTTGATAGCCATGTTGATACTGATATCTTGGAGAGCAGGGTGTCTGATATATATTATACTTTACTATTTATTATGAATAATATGTATATTTTTTGCTGCAATTAAATTGAAATATTTTTACATATTTGCTAAGTAAGAAATAATTTATATTAAAAAAAAGTTCAAATGAAATAAACAGATTTATTCTTTAGAAACCTATTGATTCTGTGATCACATTATAGTATATTTCACACAGAAATAGTTAAAATATTAATAAAAAGGTAAACGCTATAACCAACAGTGCACTAAGTAATCTGGTAAGTTTGTGCGCCAGGGAATCTTATTTTCTCAAATAAAGACCAGGAAAGGCTATTTTTACAAACAATACACAGTGATATGACATGGTAGCAGCAAACTGGATATAGCGCAACAGTTTGAAATCAAGAATTAAAAAATTATGCTCACCTCTGCACTTCTGGGCACTATCAAAATAAAAGTCCCATTCCTGTCAAAATCCGAAACAGTTTCGCCAAACAGTAGTGATATATCGGTCGACCGCTACTTTAAAGTCAACGCAAAATCAAAATGGACTTTGCTATACACTGTTCTTGTGGCACTCCCTTATTGTGAACAATTAATTGGTGCACATTATTCCAAAGATAAAGATGTTTGTTGTCTTTTTCAACCTCTCACCACTGACTGCTTGTCAAATACACCACTTTTCACAATCTATCCATCCTTGAAAACAAGTCCTGCCCACAGCATTCTCTGATTCCTGTAGAAATAAGTCACATTACAGAAGTATCATGCTGAGTGCGTGAAGTATACTTGGAGAGTTCAGTCAAACATCTTTATTATCCAAGTTATTAATTTAGTTTAAACGTATTGTTGACTGTTGTGCAGGTAGCTACTGTACCTTCTTCTGTTCATGATTTGTCTCTTTCAATAACTTCTTGTTATTATGCTGAACTAGGGACAATCATTACTATAACTGAAACATGCATTGTTAGTGCTTAGCTGAAATTAGTGGACAAAAGGCTATTACTGTGCTTTGTGTTTTTTGCCAAGACCTGGCACTCACATCCTCAACCTTATAAAGACAAAAAGGCAGGATGCATTCACAAAAATGTGCACAGATTTAGTATTTGAACCATGCAATAACACTAGTCTGTCTGGATGTTTATTTTAAAACCTCTAAAACCAACCTCTGATCATTTCTTTAGGGGACTTTCTCCCTAATGTTGTTTAGATCCTTTCCTTGCACTGCACAAGAGAGCCATCTGCCACTGCGGTCTCATAACAGCAGACTGTCAATGAGCATTAGCATCAACGAGCAAGTGTTAGCGCCCGCCTAGCCTGCCCATATGGAGCTCCCAGTGAGGGCCAATGGTATTTATCCTGCCAGACGCTGACAGTAGAACAGCCTACACTGTTGTAAACTTATGGATCTACATAGCCAGTTGGACACTTGCTGATCTTCAGCGTCTGTGCAGTAAAACATTACAGTCGAATTAAGCATGTCACTGATCCAATTTTGTACTTGTTAAACATTTCTAGGTTTAAACTGACAAGGGGACGATCTCTTCCGACACGCCTGATGATGTGCAGTGCACACACATTGATCATGTTTACATGCACAAGAATATTCCTACATTGACTGGAATTTGGAATTTTCAAACACATTAAACTGATTGTGACAAAATTCTGGCCTCTAGAAATCCACACTTGCAGGTAAAAAAAAAATTGTAACATCAAGCAATATCTAATGAGTCATATCACAGTTAAATGTTCCAAGTTTTGATTTTAGATTGGGAGAAAATTCTGATTAATCATCTGTCCACTATAGTGGACCTCATGCATCAATGGCTATATTCCAGCTGCAATTCATACTTATACTGTGAATGCTGAAAATATACATCATTTTTTGACTGTAAATAAATGTATTTGTATTATTAGAATGTCATTTTCATTGACATCAATGTAATGCATTACTTCATTTCATCAAAAAAGTCATCTAATTATGTAATGCACGTTACTTGTAATGCATTGCTTTACTTGTTAGATCAAAAAGTAATCTGATTACGTAATGCACGTTTCTTCTAATGCGTTTCTTTACTTGTAACATCAAAAAGTAATCTGATTACGTAATGCACATCACTTGTAAATTAATTACTTGTTAGATCAAAAAGTAATCTGATTACATAATGCATGTTACTTGTAACAAATTACTTTATTCGTAACATCAAAACAGTAATCTGATTTAATCTGATTTGCACTATGTATGTTACTTGTAATGCGTT
Source organism: Meda fulgida (assembly GCA_030578275.1). Taxonomy (NCBI): domain Eukaryota; kingdom Metazoa; phylum Chordata; class Actinopteri; order Cypriniformes; family Leuciscidae; genus Meda; species Meda fulgida. Next base: position 22,787,806 of record CM060634.1, on the reverse strand, counting down.
ACCCCAACACTGCACATTTCAGATGAGATTGAAAACACCTGATCGCTAGGTTTTCTCAGAGGAGAGCTATGCTAGAAATGTGTCCATCTTGAACATAATCAGAATTATCAGCTAATAAAGGTAAATTGACATACTCTGGTACACTGGAGGGAGCTTCTGAGTGGTTTCCACAGTTGTACCTGACAGGCTGTAGAAATTTCTGATGGAAGCACGTCCTCATTTTCTAATATCAAAGATACGCGAAGTCCAAATTGTATGTAATTCAACTGCCTTTGCAATATTTCGCATTTTTATTTTTTGTATATATTTTATAGCTTTCACATGATTTTATATAATTTGATTAATTGGTTTGTTAAATACACACACTATATCTGTTTGATTATTGTATTATGTTTAATACAGTGTCTCTTCAGTTTAATTCATGAACGCATGCTGTCCACTCAAGTGGACATCTGAAAATCTCTTTGAAAAATGTGTTAAAAAAACAAACATTCAAATCTTGTTTTTCATGCCCTAAGAGTAATAAAAACACATAGGAAAAAAATCCTGACTGAGGTTATCATAATTCATGCATGAAAGGGTTAGTATATTATATTTAAAAGCAAACATTAATGCATATTAAGGCTTATTTAAGGTTGTGCATTGAAAATTGCTAATTATCTGCTCTAATGTTCATTACTGGCTGATGCATGTCCCAAAACTACAATCTCTCAATGCACTGAGTGCAGTTTTTGGCCCAACTATTTGATTAAAGTGGCATAACCATTAGTGGGTCATACTGTACAACAGTTTTGCAGGTTTCGTTGATGGGGTGCATGATGCTGGCATTGTTAATCCAACAGGTTTGGCATCTCTATGTCTGTTCGGCTTCTCGCTGATACTGCTGTGGACCTACGCCCTGTCCCCAATGCCAGAGACATTCATGCCAGCTCCCCTGCCAAGCAGCATCACAATACTATTTATAAATAAACATGAGTGCCAGTGTGTGTTTTATTCAGCAGAGCTTAGAATGACACTTCCCTTTAGGTTAAATTATCAGATTTAAATATAGAGTAGTCTCTTGCATAAAGATCATTGGCTGCATTGTTGAACTCATTGGCATCTCATGGAATCTGCGCCCACCCGGTCATTCACAAACTTGTTCTCTAACCCTTGTGCATTTTAGTGATCATGAAACCGAATTTGTGGCAGATCTTTTTTTCTGTATTATTATGTGTGAAACAGATTTAATTTTTAATAAAGAATAACATGTAGGGCAGGGAATTGATTCTATCCATCGGTTGTTTATTGGATAGAGGCAGATCTGAATGCTAGCTAGGGCTTGCTTGCATAAACTAGTTAGCTATGCTAGTCAGCTACTTCAACTAGTCTGCGCTCTCAGAAGCCATCGAGTACTCAAGCGTGCAGTAACTATAAGGATCAACTTCAAGCCTGCATCCTTCACATATAGGCTCTATTTAACTCCGCATTTATAAATACGCTCACAAACTTCCCTAAGCACTTCCCCTTGGAGGAATCCATGCCGCCTTTTTGAAGCGCGTTCAACTTTGTCAAGTGGGCGAGGGTAGTATATTTAGACAAACCTTAAACCTCTCGATTTTGACAGAGGTAGTGAGTTTACTCAATATGTACACTACAGGCAAATCCATAGACCACAATGCAACAATTGTGGCATCACAGTAGATTACGCTTAATTTACTCTCACTCTACACAACTCTAGTGTATGATATTGAAGTTGTTTTGACATGTATCTGCATAATTCAACATTCAGCTTAAGGTAACTACAAGTTAGTTACCTTAAGCTGAATGTTATAGTTTACTGTATTATCATTTTTGTTTGTGTAATTTTTTTAACAGTCAAGCTTACAGTGAGGAAAATAAGTATTTGAACACCCTGCTATTTTGCAAGTTCTCCCACTTAGAAATCATGGAGGGGTCTGAAATTGTCATCGTAGGTGCATGTCCACTGTGAGAGACATAATCAAAAAAAATATCCAGAAATCACAATGTATGATTTTTTAACTATTTATTTGTATGATACAGCTGCAAAAAAGTATTTGAACACCTGAGAAAATCAATGTTAATATTTGGTACAGTAGCCTTTGTTTGCAATTACAGAGGTCAAACGTTTCCCTCCACACAGATCTTCTCTAGATCAGTCAGGTTTCTGGGCTGTCGCTTAGAAACACGGAGTTTGAGCTCCCTCCAAAGATTCTCTATTGGGCCTAGGCCACGCCAGAACCTTGATATGCTTCTTACAGAGCCACTCCCTGGTTATCCTGGCTGTGTGCTTCGAGTCATTGTCATGTTGGAAGACCCAGCCTCGACCCATCTTCAATGCTCTAACTGAGGGAAGGAGGTTGTTCCCCAAAATCTCTCAATACATGGCCCCGGTCATCCTCTCCTTAATACAGTGCAGTCGTCCTGTCCCATGTGCAGAAAAACACCCCCAAGGCATGATGCTACCACCCCCATGCTTCACAGTAGGGATGGTGTTCTTGGGATGGTACTCATCATTCTTCTTCGTCCAAACACGGCGAGTGGAATTATGACCAAAAAGTTCTATTTAGGTCTCATCTGACCACATGACTTTCTCCCATGACTCCTCTGGATCATCCAAATGGTCAAACTTAAGACGGGCCTTGACATGTGCTGGTTTAAGCAGGGGAACCTTCCGTGCCATGCATGATTTCAAACCATGACGTCTTAGTGTATTACCAACAGTAACCTTGGAAACGGTGGTCCCAGCTCTTTTCAGGTCATTGACCAGCTCCTCCCGTGTAGTTCTGGGCTGATTTCTCACCTTTCTTAGGATCATTGAGACCCCACGAAGTGAGATCTTGCATGGAGCCCCAGTCCGAGGGAGATTGACAGTCATGTTTAGCTTCTTCCATTCTCTAATGATTGCTCCAACAGTGGACCTTTTTTCACCAAGCTGCTTGGCAATTTCCCCATAGCCCTTTCTAGCCATGTGGAGGTATACAATTTTGTCTCTAGTGTCTTTGGGCAGCTCTTTGGTCTTGGCCATGCTAGTAGTTGGATTCTTACTGATTGTATGGGGTGGACAGGTGTCTTTATGCAGCTAACGACCTCAAACAGGTCCATCTAATTTAGGATAATAAATGGAGTGGAGGTGGACATTTTAAAGGCAGACTACCAGGTCTTTGAGGGTCAGAATTCTAGCTGATAGACAGGTGTTCAAATACTTATTTGCAGCAGTATCATACAAATAAATGGTTAAAAAATCATATATTGTGATTTCTGGATTTTTTTTTAGATTATGTCTCTCACAGTGGACATGCACCTACGATGACAATTTCAGACCCCTCCATGATTTCTAAGTGGGAGAACTTGCAAAATAGCAGGGTGTTCAAATACTTATTTTCCTCACTGTACATACAGCCTATAGATCAAATTAAGACATTGATTAAAAAATACGAGGTCAAGGATGAATTGTTGGAAGGCATCATGGATGAATTTTTCACAATAAGATCAAAAACATGCATTTTGAAAATAGGTGAATTGTCTTTTCATGCCAACTTTAAATATGTTGGCTAATTTAATTGTTTCAGCCACCACAAATAATATACTAGTCATTTGCTGCATTTTTAAAAAGATATTTACCCATAATCTTCTGTGAAACACAAAAGAAGATATTCTGAAAAATATGTCAGTGGGGTCCAGTGTTCCTTTGAAATTCAGTATATAGACAATTATTTTGTTTCTTTTCATGTTCTATATTCATAATAATAATTTGTAATTCCAGTGTTAATGCATTATCTGTGTACATGGAAATTTTCATTTGAGGATCTTGGCATGTTCCTTCAAATATTTACCTAGATTTCAGGTCTGTTTGGGCCATCAGAAGGTTTTGACGCTTTTCTGCCGTCGGGCCAAACCGTTCTATTTGCTTAACCATTCCAACCCGTGTCGGTACGGATATCGTTTTATTTTCCACTTTGGGGCTGATAAGGAACTCTTTGGAATGTAATACACATTTTTCAGTCATCGCCTTGGGAGTTTACAGATATTATGAGATGTAAATGGCGACAAAATCCTCGGCCATCTTTGAAACACCTCTCGGGCATGCAAGTACATTTTGAATCAAATCAAATCTACAAAACTGTTCGTCAAGCTTACTGTGGCGAGGGGGGCGTGGTTTTCCGAAGTCTGTAGCGGGAGATGAGTCAGCGAGCTGCGCGGTGAGTAAGTGGGTCAAGTGCAGATGACTCCCTGGAGCAGACCCAGGATGAGACTTTAAAACACGCGTTTAATCAGGTCCGCTCTATCGACGGCCAGGTTCTCCACCCAGGCCAACCGCTCTCTTATCCCTATTTTGCTATTTTAAAAGATAAGTTGTATCGGGTGACCCAAGACACCTAGACAAAAGAAGATACAACACAGTTGTTGGTACCTAAAAGCCGCCGGAAAATACTTTTTCAGGCGGCTCACTGTAATCCAATGGCAGGGCATTTAGGTCAGGCGGCGACACTAAACCGTCTCATGGCCCGGTTCTTCTGGCCGGGCATTCACGAGAATGTGCGCAAGTGGTGCGTGTCTTGTCGTGAATGTCAGTTGGTGAATCCACCGGCCAAACCAAAAGCACCATTGTGCCCCCTTCCGTTAATGCAGGTCCCCTTCGAACGAATTGGTATGGACCTAATCGGGCCATTAGAACGGTCAGCACGGGGACACCGCTTTGCGTTGGTCCTGGTGGACTACGCAACGCGGTATCCTGAAGCAGTCCCGCTTCGTAACATTTCTGCCAAAAGTGTTGCGAGCGCGCTCTTCTCATTAATCTCCCGGGTGGGAATCCCCAAAGAGATTCTCACTGATCAGGGCACGGCGTTTATGTCACAAACTATTCGCGAACTCTACGAATTATTGGGCATTAAATCGATTCGCACTAGCGTCTACCACTCACAGACGGACGGTTTAGTGGAACGATTTAATCGCACTTTGAAGTCCATGATTCAGAAGTTTGTTCACGAAGACGCCAAAAATTGGGATAAATGGCTAGAACCCCTCTTGTTGGCTGTATGCGAGGTTCCCCAAGCCTCCACGGGGTTTTCCCCCTTCGAGCTTCTCTATGGACGTCAGCCCCGCGGGGTATTGGACGTTCTTAGAGAGACTTGGGAGGACGGACCGTCCGCTAGTAAGAACGAAATTCAGTATGTCTTGGACCTGAGAACAAAACTCCACACTTTGGGGCGGCTATCAATGGAGAATTTGTTACAGGCCCAGGACAGACATAGTCAGCTGTACAACAGGGGGGCTAGACTCCGCCAATTTGTACCGGGAGATAAGGTACTTGAATTACTCCCTACTTCCAACTCTAAATTACTCGCAAAGTGGCAAGGACCCTTCGAGGTCACACGGCGAGTTAACGATCTCAACTATGAGGTAGCCCGTACAGATAGGGGAGGAGCACATCAAATTTATCACCTCAACCTCCTCAAAAAGTGGGTTGAGGCAGAGTCAGTGATGCTGGCGACGGTGGTGAGCGGAGAGGAGGATCTCGGGCCAGAGGTGAGTACAAAGTCACAATCTCTCGCGCTGGCTCTTGGCGGAGATCACATCTCACCCTCCCAGCTCACTGACGTTAAAAATGTACAAACTGAGTTTGCGGATGTGTTTTCTCCCCTGCCTGGTCGGACGAACCTCATTCAGCACCACGTTGAGACGGATCCGGGGGTGGTGGTGCGCTGCCGCCCGTATCGTTTGCCTGAACACAAAAAAAAGGTGGTTCAGAATGAATTAGAGGCTATGCTGGATATGGGGGTAATAGAAGAGTCCAGCAGTGACTGTGCGAGCCCGATAGTTTTAGTTCCTAAAACCGACGGCTCGATCCGCTTCTGTGTGGACTATAGAAAGGTGAACGCGGTGTCTAAGTTTGATGCTTATCCAATGCCGAGGGTTGACGAATTGCTTGATCGGCTGGGTACTGCTCGTTTTTATTCGACATTGGACTTAACGAAGGGTTATTGGCAGATCCCCTTGTCTCCAATGTCCAAAGAAAAGGACGGCTCCCCGGCCTGAGTCGGGCGGTGGGGGTATGTGGCAAGGGGGGCGTGGTTTTGCGAAGTCTGTAGCGGGAGATGAGTCAGCGAGCTGCGCGGTGAGTAAGTGGGTCAAGTGCAGATGACGAACACCTGTGTCTGATTGCAGTAATTGGCGTGGAGACTGCATTTAAGCTGCCGGCTGTGAGAGAGGAGAGAGAGAGACCTGGGACTCGCACCGGAATACGTGAAGCACTGGCAGAGCCTGAAGTCGTGTTGTATGTTTGTTTTGTTTGCTGTGGATAACGTCACAGCGGCCGCTCCCGAGCGCACCCTTTTGTTTACTTTTGTTTGTTTGTATAATAAAGTACGAGTCCCAATTTCGCCGACCCCGTCTTCTTCTTCCTCCACCTACACTGAGCTTTCATTACACTTAAGATTAAATTTCATATTTGAAATCACCAATGAAATCTGACAACAACTGTCTCATAAATTTTGTTTCTTAACGCTGGAATCATGACAGTTCATATGGATCAGCGAAAACGATTAAAAACGCTGTAATATGTATTCCGGGCCAGTTGGCGAGGTCAAGAAACACTATGTGCCTATAGACTGAACACGTATACACTCATGACGTTAATGTTTTCAGAAATTCATGTTTTTGTAGTTTAAACCGACAAAAACTTGCACTTTAAGACCTGTTTTCAAAAGTTTGCATTTTCAGGCCCCCAATATGCCATTGTCGTGTAAATGAACTGCCAAAATGCATAAAAAGTTTTCAGTTTTTAGTTGAAAATGGTGTTGTGTAAACGGACCCTCTGAGAGAGAGAAAGCTGGTGGGAGGGATGAGAGGAAGACAAGTTGACATTTGCAATTTTCAATGCCCTGGAATAAGCTTTTTCCCCACTCAAGAGTGTTACATAAGCAAAAATGTCAACTAGAGACTGAGAGATGAAGATTGTGTGCTGTTTTTAATGAAGATGAAGAGAGAACATTGAGATTACATTCAACAGTACTGTGCTGCTTTTACAGTACTGTAACACTAAAGGTTGATGTTTACATTTGTCTTAATTGATATTATTAAATTAGTTTCCTGATTATGTGTGATATTGATTGTAATTACAGGCAATGAGCACTGTGAGATAATGAAGACCGCATACTTTCACACACTCTTACACATTTAAATATCTTACTGGTGAGGTCATGAGAAAATAGTTCCTTTCTCACTCTCTTACCCATGCCCCCCCAACCCCCCACTATTGCCCTCTCTCTTGCGATCTTGACATGCTTACTAAACAGGCGACTGAAACCCCTCTCAAAGGCTTTGGCACTGGGTGGAAAGAGAAACCCACTCTCGCTGTCACATTTTCTCATCTTCACTCCATTATAGCTTGTGTTTTTTGTGTTATTTTTCTTTCAGCGTCTCTCTTTCCCCAACCTCTCTTTTCTGTCAGCTGACCATTTTGATAATCAAAACTGTTTTCCTCTTGTAGATTCTCTCTTGCTCTGTCTTTGTGTCGTGACAGTGTTTTACATTTGTCAATCCAGTCACTCTGTATTATTTAGCCTTTAAATATTTCAATAGATAGATTTAAGGATACAAATATTGCATTGATATTAAACTCTGTGCTGGTGGGAATCTAGATGAGAATTTAATCGAGTACTTTAACCTCACGTGAGGTACGTGAGAAATGATTCATGCATACACAGTCATCTCCGTTTCCTTCTCATGGGGAACTGTGTGAATAAATGCGAGATGAATGGGAGAAAGAGAGGAAGTGATTCAAGTGGATAGGACAGAGGGGTCTCTGTTTTACATGGCTTTTGAGATGTTCCAAAATGGCAGCCTCTTTACATTGCTTCTTGGCAACTTTGTGTGTGAGTGTCTGTTAGGGGTAGATGTGTGACTCGCATTTAATTTACAATGAAGAGGAATTAAACCATGGAGACAGAATTTCACAATGTCAGTCAAATATTTTAAAGTATATTGTTAAAAGTCATTCAGTAAAATTTGTCTACAAATTCATCAATTCTGCTGTTTGAATTTAAATTATCAGAATTTATTCGGCAAGTGTGCACAAATACAAGGATATTTAAATGCTCATGTTTGCATGCTTTGTTATATATATATATATATCATGTTTTGTATTTATTATTGATTTATTATTTTATTGTATTTCTATAGGCCAATTTATTTAAAACAATACCTTTCAAAGTTTGGGGTCAGTTAGAAATTTTAATGAATTAATACTTATAGCAAGGAAGCATTGAATTGATTAAAAGTGACAGAGTAACGACATTTTATAATACTACAAATGATTATGGTCACACTTTAGATTAGGGTCCAAATCCAATTCTCACTTTTAACAACGACTATTGCTACAAACTCCTAATTACTGTTTATTAATAGTTAGTAATGTAGTTTAGGTATTGGGCAGGATGAAGGGATGTAGAATTTGCTCATGCAGAATAAGGTATTAATATGTGCTTGCTTTATACTAATAAACAGCCAATATCCTAGTGTCCATGTCGATGAGCAACTAGTTAATAGTGAGAATTGGACCCTAAACTAAAGTGTTGCCAAAATTTCTATTTCATATGAATTGAACAGGTTTTATCAAAGAATCCTGAAAAGGAAAAGTTTTTACTTTTTCCACAAAAATATTAAACAGCACAACTGTTTTCAACATTGATAATCAAATGTTTCTTGAGCACCAGATTAACAGAATGATTTCTGAATGATCATGTGACACTGAACACTGGAGTAATGATTCTGAAAATTCAGCTTTGCATCCCAGGAATAAATGACGTTTGAACATATATTCAAATAGTTACAGTAAATGGTAATAATATTTCACACATTTTACACAATTACTGCATTTTGGGTAAATTAAGTCTTGGTGAGCACAAGAGACTTATTTCAAAAATCTTACTGAGCCCAAACTTTTGGACGGTAGAATATAAAATATTAGACAATCAGGAATTTTAAATTTCAATGTGTGTTCATATTGTCAGGGTTCTGTCATTTCTCTCTAGTCTATTTCTTAGTTTTGTGACAGAGCTCTGACACAACATTTTCATTCAATACTTTATGTACTGTTTCATACAGCATCTGTTATCAGAATAAAGTTCAACATAAGCCTTTAGCTACTATCAATGAAGTGGAGTCAACGTTTTTTAATCAGTTTTATTTTGATAAACATGACACAATATAACATCGCTACTTCATGAAAAGAGTGTTTACTGTTATAAAAAAACTGATTTGGGTATAGGATAAAGGTGAGAGAATAAACACGAAACACACGTGATCGTTGTCATGCGGTGAATCTGGCCAATCGTGGAACAGCTGTGTCGTCATCAGAGCTCATGCAGCCGCTCTTGAGAAGCTGCGCTGGATGAGTTCTCCGGCTACTCTCAAATCACTCTCGTGGTACTTTGATGGCATACGTCACAGTCGCGTGGCGTCGGCGCTATATCAAGTCAGCCGCCGATCAGTCTGCGCAGAGCTGCATGAAGTCGAACAAGCATATTGGCTGCGTGTTCATGTCTCGTTTTGTGTGGGCACATGGCTTGTCATGTGTTTCCTTTTGCCATGTGCTCTCCTGTCAATTTGTCTTGCCCTGCCCATCTTGTTACCTGATTATTGATTAAATTGCCCCATCTGTCCTCCCTCTTTACCTGCTTTGTTTGATCTCCCTATTTATCCTCCTTGTGTTTTCAGTCCTGTGCTGGTTCGTCAACGTAATTCTACCTTGTATGTTCCTCCTGTCTGTTTTCAAGTCAAGTTAGTCTTGTTTTCCCCCTCAGTGTAGTTTTTGTTGTCTATTTTGTTTTATTTTATTAATAAAGAAGCCCTTGTTTCCTGCACTTGAATCCTCGCCTCATCTCCTCAACCCCAAACCCTGACACATATGAGGTGCATTGCATTAGATTGGATTACAGCATGAAGAGTAAACGCCTCCAAAAGACAATCAATTAGGTCAGTGAGATTTTTCCAGTGTAAGAGGAATTCCCCATTGTGTGTTTATCTTTGTGCTTTAAAGCTTACCCATCTCTCTCTCCAGACTGACCAATGCACGTCTCAACCTACAGCCCTTAATCCTAATCTGAATCCCAATTCTGGCCCAAACTCAGGAGGGTACATTAGTAAATCAGAGCTCCTAATCCAACTTCCTCAAGCCGCTTTGGAAAGAAATCTGGTGCCTCGCACACAGCAGTGTATAATTAAGCAGATTTGTGTGTGTGTGTGATACTTAGTATGTGTTTTGTCTTTTGTTCTCTCTCTGCATGACTGTGGAGTTGCTGAGTTTGCAGTATGGTAACAAGTAATTGCTTGTGAAGGTGTTATGCAACTTGGATTTCTCACAAACTAAAATCACTAACCACACACTAGGATTTTAGAATGCTTAGCTTTTTAATGGAAAAGTGAATGATATATTATGCTTAAAGGTGCTCTTAGCGATGTCGGGTGACTTCACTTCTTGTTGACGTTTAAAGTATTGTCAAACAAAACGGAGGCTAGCTCAACCCTCCCTCCTCCTCATCCACGCACTAACCCCCCAAACCCCACCCCCAAATCCTTCTTGTCGGTTATTGGCTGGAACAGTTTGTTATGTTTCGTGGTGCGGGTTAGCCCAGTTTGTTTTTGTTGCCGTTTGTGGAGCCTGGGGTGTCTGCAGAGACCGCGTCTTTTTACAGTGTGTTCAGGGGACAGGCAGCCAGCGGATAGTGAGGATATGTTTGCTGTATGTGACAAAAAAAGTTTTGGCCTAAAAAACGTGCGACATCGCTTAGAGAACCTTTAATTTAAAAAAAATTATATATATATATATATATATGTATTCAGCACCATTACTCCAGTCTTCAGTGTCACACGATCCTTCAGAAATCATTCTAATATGCTGAAGTATTTATTATTATGAATGTTGGAAGAGTTGTGCTGCTTAATTTTTTTTTGTGAAAACTATGATCATTTTATTCCAAGATTCTTTTAATAGAAATTTTAAAACATTTTTTTTTATGTAACCAGTGGTTGAATGAAACAACACAGGATACAAAAATTACTTTTTGGGCTTTATTCTGGCTGCTGTCTCTATAAAGGACAGCGATCGAGAGGAGCCAATACTTAGAAACAAACTGTTCCAGCCAATAACCGACAAGAAGGATTTGGGGGTGGGGTTTGGGGGGTTAGTGCGTGTATGAGGAGGAGGGAGGGTTGAGCTAGCCTCCGTTTTGTTTGACAATACTTTAAACGTCAACAAGAAGTGAAGTCACCCGACATCGCTAAGAGCACCTTTAAGCATAATATATCATTCACTTTTCCATTAAAAAGCTAAGCATTCTAAAATCCTAGTGTGTGGTTAGTGATTTTAGTCTTTCACATTTCTTTGGTGCACTTGTTTGGTATAAAAGATGATTATGACCTAAACTGAATGAAATCAAATTGAAATGAAAAACATTGGAATAACGAAATAGACTAGTACAAATACAGAATTTAAATACAGTTATGAAATACGGTAGAGGCTAATAGTCAAATGAAAAACAGTACATTAGTCTACCATCAAACTTCACAGTTATCTGCATACAGTTTTAAAGAAAGAGAAATTAGTACACTGTTCACACAGCATTCAATACGTTTAAGTAGCTCTTAACCATATATTCAATGTTAAAATAACCCACTGTTTTCTAACATGCACATCCAATTTAAACATTCACAAACACTGGGCTTCAAATAAGAGGAACAATTTAATTAACATTTATTACAACACATACCCAGTCTTTGCACGTGTCCCACGCGTGATCAAACCAGATCCAGCTCACACATACACACACAGGCGTCCTAAAAGGCGATCTATAAACATTTCCCAATGAGCACACACATATGTAATAAGTAAATATAACATTTAAACATTTTGTTCACGGAAATGAAAATGTATATTTACCTCACAAAGCCTTAAATGGGTGTATATGAACAAAACCAGCAGCTCTCACGTGCAATCGCTGCTCTCTCTTCGCTGAAAACTAGTGCATGCACACTACACGAGGCAATGCCGTAAAGTGAGCGTCGCAACACAATCTCTTAAAGGAACCACGACCAATTTATGTCTAGTGTCATATTTTGTGATACTCATCCCACTTTGCTACATTTATTAAAGAACATATACAGCATTTATTTTTAAATAGAAATATTTTGTAACATAATAAATGTCTTTAATGTCACGTTTGATCAATCTATTGAATCCTTGCTAAATAAAAGTATTAATTTCTTTCTTTAAAAAAAACGAATGGTATGTGAAAACTGAAGTAGAAATGGAGAAATTAATTCCCAGTATTGGTAAATAAATTGAACTGAACAATCAGCAAAAATAAATTGAGGTATACTTTGTCAATAACTTTTATTTTTTAATTTTTTTCAGGCATTTCGTTTATCTCGAATTCTACTGCCACTAACTCCTCAGACTTGAATGGGGTTGGGCTTAAGCCTGCACTTCCTGGTGTGGTCACACCTATTGCCCTGGCCCACATTCACTCTCGGAAACCACGAGCTGGGGAGGAGTCTGGCAGCGGTGGAGAAACCTCAACCAGTGCTGCGAAGGACATCAGTGTTGATTCAGCCGAAAGGGAACACCTCATTGACCTGCCGATAGATGGCATAGCTGCCCGGCTGCCCACTCTGGCTGAACCCCGGGCACGTGGCTTGTCCCAGCTAGACTTTGGCGAAAAGGAAATCGAGGATAGTGCCCCTCAATGGAAGAGTGAGAGACTACAAGCAGATGGGACGTTGTTTGATGAAGTCACGATTCCTCCTCCTGAGTTTACCCATTCCCAACCAGAAGAAATTATTACAGTGAATTTTTACAACCCTTCTCACCAACAGCACATTGTCCATGATCATCCTCCTTGGGTTCAGGAGCTCCAGGGAGGAGATCCAACCTTCTGGACACTTTCTGATTTTTATGATTACCTGTCACCTGAATATTCACCCACCGAAGTTTACCAAGAGGAGAGCCAACCAACGCCACGTGACATGGATGATGAAAACGTTCCTCTCGTTGCCAGTGCGGTTCCCTCCAACACAAGAGTTTTGAACCCTGAGGATGGTGGATCTGGAGGAACTTCATCTGGAGTATCGGACATGCTTGACAACTCTGGTTGTCTTCTTGGATTTGTGCGTATCAACAGCACATGTGTCTCACCGTGCGAAATCTTCACCCGTTACTGCTTCAATGGGGGACAGTGTTATGTGGTTGACGGTATTGGCGCCTTTTGCCGGTAAGACGTATGCATGTGCGTAAAGACCCCTTCACAGCAAGAACAATAAATATAAAAATAACTAGCAACATTCTGTTTTTCATAAGCCGTGCTGCAGTTGTCATCTGCCACTTTAAATGCTCAAGCTCCAAGTCGATTGGATTCTGTCAATGTTATCATTAATTGGCTGGAAAAATTGTCTTTCCCCTGTGTTGTTATTGTTATAGCTGCGATGTGGACTTCCCCATTCTCATATAATTAGAATGATTATTAAAACTTTAAATAGTTTTGTCCTTTGTGTGAACAGGCTTTTAAAGTTACAGTTATCTCATTAAGGTCATGATAATGCACTTCAAAAATATGTTCAATGGACTCATTCTGCTAGAATCTACAGCATCTGATTAAATACTGATTAGTTTGAAGATGTAACTCAATCCTTTGGTTGTGTTCATGCATCTGTTCAGGGTGCAGGATTAAGTTTGTTTTACATTTTCAAGAGAAGCTTAGTGCTGGTCTCTCAAATGTCCCAAAGTCAAATGTTGGGATTGAAGACGGATTGAGTCTCAGTTGAAGGCATCTCTTGGGAACAGTAGTAAAACAGCCTATCCTCAATGATCTTGAAACTGGGCCAAGCTCATGCAAACATGTGGATCTGGGCTAACCGGGTCATGCAAGCATTTTTACACTGTGCGTCAGTTGCCATAGGGTTTATAGGAAAGCTTAAGGCCTTTATCTAAAAGCTCAATTGCACAATGATTCTAATGTAACTCCACCGCTCTGACATTTTTGTTATTGTGTATGTATAACTTATCGGTTTTGAATATGGTAAAGGAAAAGGTCAGACAGACTACATCATTGTTTAAAGTCCCCCTGTGGTCAATAATTTTATCCCTTAACTTACATTTAATCACCAAAATGACATATTCAAATATCTTTTCCTTGAATTTTTTTTTGTCATGCCTTAAAATAGCTTGAATGTGATTACACCCTTCCCTCATTTAGTATACGCGGTTCTATGAATATGCAAATTAACCCCGCCTCCAACCACTCACTCCAGCTCAGAGATCCTCTCGTTGACGATCACACGTTGTCGTGATTGGTTACAAGGTAGTTTGTGACGTCAGAAACACCAGCGATTTCAAACCGCGTTTTTGAGACTGTCTTTGGTTCACTGCAGTTTTAAGGAGAAAATACTCAGCAATGGTGTCGTGTTGACTTATGAATTTGCACATGGTTTGCATTAAAAACACCACAGACATATAAACAACATTAAAAGCTTGATTTTCAACACAGGGGGACTTTAAGTTCTCCAAGATGCTGCTGCATGAATATGAAGGCGTCTTTATTGCTGTATATTGAGGAAGAACTACAGCAATGGCTCACTTATGTAATTTATTATTTTCCCTCCATCTGCTAGAAATATCAGCGATCATTAGCTGTTGCCTTAAACATACATGATCCAGTATGTGTTGTGTGGTTGGGTAGAACAGAACAATCTAGTTTTTCATCAGTGACCTTCAGTAATACATTCCCAGTGCCTTCAAGAGTCTACCTACCATTATTAAATACAAATACTTTAATGAAACACCAAAAATTACATGAATGCTATTAACACTAATAATTTCAATAGTGTAATAACCAATTAAACATGCTTTTCAATCTCCATTATCTGTTTTTAGTTTTTTAACTAGTTTGACGCACAATAGGGATTGGTAAAATGCTTTAAGATATGTACGTCATTCTTGAGATGATCTGACTTGAATTCCTGTGTACATGATAAGAATGTTCAGCATTTATCTCATTCACACTCAACTGCTAAAATTTCAGTTCCACACTCTGAAATTCTCCAAGCCTGTCATGGTGGCTTGGACTGCCACAACCCTATACTCAGAGGCCCATGCAGACCCTTATTAAACATTTGCTCAAAGGGATTTGGGTCAGAGCCCAGATCTGTGAATGTGTGTATTTCAGTTTAAGAGCTAAAGACCCTGCATCGAGCTGGTGGTCTGAGCCATAATAGTGGGGTTTGGGGAATCTTATTTGTGTGTAGTGAAGCCTCAAGGCTAGATGATGTGATGTGTTAAGCTGCTGTGTATTAGACCATTTAGACCACTTGCTCTGCGATGGATACTGCCCTTAAGCATGAAAATCCCTTTCTTCCTTGTCTTATTGTAATGGATCTGTGCACATTATTCCAAAAGAATAACTTGGCTTTGTGATCTTTTTAAAAAAACTTATTTGTTTTATATATTTTAATAACAATAATAAGTAAAAGAAATGAAAAATCAAGGTCAGTAAACAAGTAAAAAAAAAGGGATTTATTCTGTTTAATTTAAGTTGTATTTATAATAATAACAATAATAAAATGGGTAAAAGGAAGTAAAATAGAAATAATTAGATCAATAATTGTCCATTCTGTTTAGCTATTTAAAAGAAATAATAAAAGTGAAAATAAAATGATTAGATTAAATATATAATTCGAAAAAATATTCGAATATTAGAAATATTTAAAAAAATTGGTGATCGTTTTACTTTTAATTTTATTTTAAATGTGTGTTTATTCATAACAAAATTAAAATAGGCATAAATAATAAAATGGTAATTTTGTAAAAAAAAAAAAAAGATATGTTTATTTTAATTGATCTCTTTTACTTTATTCATTTATATATGTAAGCAGTGAGGCTCCATCATAGTATGTAAGGGCAACTTTCAATCAGATTGCAGTGTGTGGCACATGCCGCGGGGCTATCTTGTCGATCGCTGAGAGAAAGAGTGACGGTGCGGTGACGGTCTACACTTATGGGGTCAGTGCTATTAGAAGAGTCCAGGTTTCCATCTCTAGGGCATGTTAAGAATGACCTATTAGATTGACATACTATTTGGGGGGATCCAGAGGGTGGTGTGGGCTTAATTATTTGCTGATATGTGTGCATTTGCTGAAATAGTAAATGTTTCTGTTTAACTCCAGGCCAATGGCTTGCACTAAATAGAGGGGTAGCCTAGTTAGTAGTAGACCATAAAACTGAGTTTCACATTGATATCTTTAGGCTAGAGAGTAAACATGGCCTACATGCACACTGGGCATGATTTCATCTGCAGTATTGATGGGCCTTTCACTCATTACAAAATTTACCCATACTGTGTGTACTACTGAGTGTAAGTGTATATTTGTGGTTTGTGCTTGTTGTTGCATGTCCGTCAGTCTGATGACATTTATTTCTTTGATTTGGCTTAATTTTGAAGCAAAAAACATGCAATATCATGTCTAATAATGTAATTTACTCAATAGTGACCTCTTGTTTATTGAACTAAAAGCAATATAACACTCGCAATCACAGTACTTTTTGAGTATGAACATGTATTAACAGATTTACCTGCTGGATTCCCTCTCAACGGACTAACCATTTGAGCTAATATGCAAATAATAGACCAAACATCTTCAATAAGATATGGAACACCTCAGACACTAGAACCATGACAACACTTTTGTAATATGGTAAATGAGAGAATTTGGAAATCTATTTTGGAATATGTGAATTGTACAAAGCTCATGTGCTTTATTCTCTGTGGGACCAGCACATGCACATTCTTGAAAGGGCCATCTGCCCAGTCGTGCAGCTGGAAGCTCTGTAGGACTAACCTTGCAGAAGAATCATTGTAATGATAAATGGGTCAACAGGCCTCATTACACACTCACAGCACACTTATAGTGAACAAGGATACTTACATCTATAGTGTTTATCTCCCTTTTTTTCTTTTATCTGTGTTTGTCTTGGCCAATTTGTTTGAGATATTTTTTCTCCATTCATTGTTTCTGTAGCCAATATATTCTCATAGGTAATTAAGATCTCAAGATAAAGATCTAATTTGTGATTTTTATGTCACAAACTATTTTAAGATTTGCCATGATTTAAAAAATTTCCATCGAAAACCGGAGATTTTTAATATAAACTCATCACATAACAGTATAGCCATTTTATTTTTTCCCTAAGGAATAAATATGTTCTCCTGAGCTATAAAATTATAGTTGTATAATAAATTAAATAATTATTTCAGTAAATAATTCTCAATCTAGTTTCTATTCTGCTGCATTTCAGTTTGTTTCCAAAACACTTGACCAGATTTGCTTCTGTGTTCACATAGACTGCATTGTCCCAAATTCTGCTCATAGACTTGAATATATAACAATTCACTTTTGTGACAATTTCATGTGAAATATGTCGTATACAGTATGTTGCATTTTCCCCCTAACATCTCGCTTGTTTTGCAGGTGTAACTTTCAGGAGTATATATGGAACAAGGGCTCCAGGTGTGAGTCTGTTATTTCAGACTTCCAAGTGATGTGTATAGCAGTGGGCGGGGCCGCCATCATGTTGCTCCTCCTCTTCATGATTATAGTATTTTTCTCCAAGAGGCTGCACATGCTTAAGACTGAAAACCGACGACTTCGCAAGCACAGGTAAAACTTTCATGTAAACTTGCACTCCTAAGGACACTTCTGAGTCTTAGTTTCAGATTCTGCGATTTAAATATCAATTGATTGAGCTGAATTGGTGCATATATAGAGTAGTACAATAAAATGTACAGTGTTAACATGGGATTTGAACACAATGACATCACCATTCTTTCCTAAAAGTAGGCCAATCTGCAACACAAGTGAGTGTGTGTATGTGTGACTGAGAGGGTGACCTATATACCGTGCTGCCAAAGGCATTTAAACAGTCCTAGAGAGGGGTGGATAGAGAGCAGAGGAGTGGAAAAGAAGAGGAGAGGAGAGGAGAGGAGAGAAAGGGAAGGGAGCATAGTGATGAAGACAAAATGACAACAGTGAAAAGTGTGTGTAAGTCTGAGTTCTAATCTGCTGCAGTTAACATCTGTGTGCCTGCAGAAACAACATGAGCTTTTAATCCAGTGCATTAAATATATAAAAAAGGTCCAAGTCACTGCAGTAGAATACCAAGTTAAAGACCCTATGAAATTAAAATCAAAGTAGCTCATGTTTATTTGGTTTGAGGCCATCTGAGTTTGCTTGAGAGAATTTGTCACAGCTACCTTTATATGGCCATCGATGGACAAAGATGCTAAAAAGCCAAACCTTTACCCCCTTGGTACACATGAGCGTGTACAAACTTTTGTCTAATAAAATCCTCTGTGGAGTGAGAATATCACCTGGTTCTGACCAGGACTAGCGAAAGTCATATTTTGGGGGGATTTTGTAAATAGTTTAATTAAATTGTTTTGAAGCTCTCTTCATTGCTGCCAAGTAGTTTGGTACAGTTTTTTTTTTCCCACAGCAAACTAAAGTCTATTCTTTAAAAGCCAAAAATAAAAGAGAACAAGCTTATTTATTTGTCCCACCATAATGTCCTGTTTCAATAGGAAAAAAACGGTTCAAAAGTGTGGGTTCAGTATTATTATTTTTTTTATTCATCAAGGATGCATTACATTGATCATAAGTGACCATAAAAACATTTTATTATGACAATTAAAATGTTACAGCAGATTTCTATTTCAAATGTTCTTTAGAACTTTCTATTCACCGTTTGCATAAAAATACTTTTCAACAGTGATAATAAGCATCAAATCAGCGTATTAGAATGATTTTGAATGGTCATTTGACACTGAAGACTGGAGTACTGGCTGCTGATCAGCGGGGGAAAAAAGTCATTTAATTAGTAATGTTTCACATTATGACTAATTTTACTGGATTTTTGATCAAATAAATGCAGGTTTGGTCAGCATAAGAGACTTTAAAAAAAAGTTAAAATCTTACCAACCCTAATATTTTTAACAGTAGTCTATATCAACACAGGAAAGTATAGAAGCTTGTTTCCGCCACAGAATAAAAAATAAAAAGGTAATTGCGACTTTTTATCTCACAATTCTGACTTCTCTAGCAATTACGAGTTTACATCAGAATTGCGTGATATAAAGTCGCAATTGCGAGTAATAAAGTAAGAATTGCATGATATAAAGTCAGAAATGTGTGATATAATTTCGCAATAAAGTCGCAATTCTTATATAATGCAATTCTGACTTTTCTCAGAATTGTGAAATATAAACTCGCAATACTGAGAAAAAAGTTGTATAAAACTTGCAGTAGGTAGATAATTATCTTTTTAAATTCTTTTAATTTGTAAGCTTCCAGAGGAAAGAAATACTGTGCTTATCAAAAGCATTTAATTGGATCATTAATAGTAATATCTCCCAGAATTAAGCTCCCATTTAATTGATCTATCCATTTTACTATCTCTTGTTCCCTCTCTGTCTTTCAGTAAATGCCGCCCAAAGTCGGAGCAGCACATCGATAACTTCTCGCTGTCCACCGTCGCAGAGGGCTCTCAGGCAAATGTAAGGAAACTGTGTGACACCCCGACTAACCTCCCCCATGCCCGTGCTTTGGCTTACTATGATAACATAATGTGTCAGGTAACTTCCTCTCCTGTCTTTCCCTCTGTTTTCCACTGTGCATGAGAAAATGCTCGATCTGTCTCTGCCTTCTCTCTTATTGTTTTACTCTGTATTTGTGTGGGAGATCTTTCTTTTCCGCTCTTCTCTTTTTCATTAAGATAATAATGAATAGAGATACCTTCTTATTCCTCACTATCTCTTTGTCATTGATTCGCTTGTGCCCCCTGAGCCATGTGAAGTACTACTTAGGCTGCATGAATCATTGCGGAAACTGGAATATTTTGTGTTTCCAATCAATGCAATGATTGTCATATGGTTAAACCTAAATTAGAGTTTTAGTCCTAACTGTTTTTATACAGGATACAGTGAATATAATGGAGTATCTGCTGAGGCGGATGCCGATTCAATTAAGAGGGCATGATAACAAAGTATTAGAAGTGTGTCAGTAGAGTAATCCTCTCTCGCCACCCCACTCCTTAGAAAACCATGAGCAGATACACGTGGGAATATAAACCCAAAGAGGAACCCTGCAGTGAGGTAAGATGACTCGAGCTGACCTCCTCCTAATCTGCTTTGAGACCCTGCTGCTGCACTTTAATCCTGTGGCTTCATTATTACTCACCTCCAAAAGTAATAGTTGTTAAAACACTTTTTCCCCTTCCTTAGAAATGATATAGAAAAGCAAGAATAGATTTAGTGGAAAAAAATAGAGACATGTCCTCACCGTAGTTGCTATTTTGACTTTTTAGTGTGAGAACTTGATTTCTGTAACTTGACATCTTGCTAGCCAGCATTGTGTCACTGTCAGCTGTTAAACTTTTGTGCATCATCAAAAGCACTAACAACACAGTGACCTTGTTCAAATCTGTGTTGACCACTCTACAAGGTTTGTGCAGAGTAATGTTTATACAATATAATTTTTTTTGTATAATCTGAAATATTTAATTAAATATTGAATATTTAATTGTGCGTGCTAATTTCCTCTAATACATGTAGATTAACTTTGTCATCATGTAATGTACGGTTAATCCTTTAAAAAAAAAAAAAGAAATTTGATGACTTGAAATCTTGGTTTCTATATGTAGCTTAATGAAGTATGGAAGTAGAATTAAGGATTTCAAAAAAATACATTTATCATACAAGCATTGTTTTCAAAGCAAACGTTTAGGCCAAAGCATTAAAAGCATAACAAGTATTAAGTCAAACACTAATTTAAGGCGCACATTTTCATTATGCTAAACTGTTACCATAAGTGAGTGTCTTTTGAAATAAACTAAACAAATGCCAGCAACAGATAAAGCAGCAGACTGTAAATCAGACTGTACTTTGCTCTTTGGTGATCGTGCAAAATCAAACCACATTTACTGTATCAAACTGGTGTGTCAGAGGTAAACATGTGCAGGTTATAAAGCATTTTAGGTTTCTTCTCATCATTTAAGGGCATGTTGAGAAAACTATTGAAAAACTGAGAAAATTAAAATATTTACAGATGAGATGACTGTACACTATGCCAAATACAATGCTAAAATTAATAATACTGTATGAACCATGTATGTTAAATATGGTCTGAATAATCTACTGAGTGGTTTTGAAATATGAGAATAGAATTTTGAAATGAAAAATATGTAGGAACCTTGTGAACTTTTAAAGATAATCTTTAGAAAATCTCTAAATGAAAATATTTTTTTATATACTGTACATTATAATATTGTGTATCTTCTCATTTGTAGCATCCTAGACATATGTAAGCCCATTTCCACCACATAAGAAAATAAACATTAGAGACAGAAACAACAAGAGAAACATTAGGGCTTTCACACTTGAAATGGTTAACCTTGGGTCATTCTAAACCCCAGGTAAACAGAATCCTGGGTTATCTTGCTTCACATTAACAGCGCAAAAGTAGTGCTAATCCTGCTCTGGACTGAGGTTTAAAAAAAACTGGGTAAAAAGCGGTGCTAACCCCACATCTTAATTACAAGTGTGAAACATTTATTCTACTCGGGATTGTAAGAACGACAATAACCCAGTGTTATACTATAAGCGCAGTGTAAAAAGCCCTATTTCAGGGATTCCCCAACCCTGCTCCTTGAGAGCTACCATCCTGCAGACTTCAGTTCCAACCTTTCCTGTAATTATCAGGTAACCGTTAAACACCTCGATTAGCTGGTTCATGTGTGTTTGAATGGGGTTGGAGCTGAAATCTGCAGGACGGTAGATCTCCAGGAGCAGGGTTGGAGACCCCTGCCCTATTTAAACTGTTTTGGGTACAAGAGTACAAGCTCTGTGCTCCCATCTTTTGGTAATCTTTCAGAGTAGACTGCCATGAATAAATGTTGCACAGACTAGCATGAAACATTTGATCTTTAAAGGAGGACCAAAGTGCTGTCGTACTTTTATATTCACCCGCTCAGGGACCTATTACCCTGCAGTTACAACTTGTCAGACCCTGTTCTCCAGTACTTTGATTTTGGACATTTATTTATTCTGAATTGAAAATAAAACCTAGTCTAGTTTCTGCCCATTTCTCTTTGGGTATTTTTTTTTTATTGCCTTCACAAATGCAATTTTTTAACCTCAGTCAACTTCTGTCGGCCCAGTCCCCCAATGATTTCATACTGGAAAATACTATTTTATGATTAAAAGAGAGTTGACAGCTTCACTGTGCAACGGGGAGGAGAAATAGAGCAAAACTGAGATGAGGCAAGAAATGAGGGATGATTGATGACAGACTGTTGACGAAAGAGCCATGAAAATATCCCTAGGTGACTTTTACTTGTGAGTTGTTTACTTGTATTTCCACCACCTGGGAGAATTTATTTGACATGTTTTATCCTCTCTCTCTTGAGATTCAGTATTTACACTTCTGATTTCAGCAGCGTGAATAAAGTCTTTTCTTTCCTTTGTGGTTTCATAAAGGATATCACAGGTAGCAAGATATTAAAAATATTCTTAGCTTTGCTTTTAATCGACTTGCGTTTTAATGCCTAGCATTAGTTAATCCGACAGTCTCACACTCACAGCAGTAAACGTTGCTTTAAAAACACTATTTTAACAAGTATTGCTTAACAATTATAACAATACCTTATGAATGAGCAAGGTTTACTGTTCGTGGCATATTATCCAGTTAATGTAACCACATATTGTGTTGATAATGTCTCTTGGAAAATGGGGAAAACTGCAGATATCCCTTGAAATTCCTGGTTGTGGATCAGTTTATGCTCTGAAATGTAGCATTTCCTCCTCTGAGCTGTGGAGTAAAAACTGAATCCAGATCCATGCTCTCCCCTCATAAACTCCAGACAGTTTTGTTTATGTTATGGTTTTCCAGGGCCTTGTTTACAGCTAGTATTAACATCCGGTGATCTGAAAAGTCAGTTTGAGTGATCAGACCACAATGCATTCTTAGACATATGTAAGCCCCTTTCCACCACACAAGAAAGAAAAAAAATCATGCTTTTGGTGATTCGTAATTGACACAAAGTCAAAAAAAGATAATTTAAATGGACACAAGTTATCATAATTTTGACTCGTCATAATTAAGTCATTATTATTAGAAAGTTATTAAAACAGTATATAATTACGTATATAAATAAGTATATAATTAAAACAAAAAATACTTATCTATTGACTCTCAATTTCATCTTGTCATAATTATGGCTTTTGTTGATTTTGAATTTCTCATTATTTAGACAGTCATAATTATGAGATTAAGTCAATCATAACAGTTCAAATTGAGATACTAAATGAGAAATGTGAAATTGACAAAAGTAAAAATCAACTTGTTGACTGAGTCAATTGATGTTAATCTTAAAGTGCCCCTATTATGCCATTTTAAAGGCTCCTAATTTTGTTTTGTCGTACAAAAGGTTTACATTCATCAAAGGTCAAAAAACACTTTAATTTTCTCAATATACATTGCACATAACCACATTTTTCAATGATTCTCAAACGACTCGATGGATTAATCGGTCTCTCTAAATCCCTCCTTTCTGCGAGCCTGCTCTGCTCTGATTGGTCAGATGTCCCAGTCTGTTGTGATTGGTCTAACGCTTACATTTCGGGAGCTAAACGCCCAACGCTTCCCTTGGGGGCCGCCATTGTAGCAGACCATCACCTGCTGTTAGCATTCCATTGACTCCCATTCATTTTGGCGTCACTTTGACAGCGAATAACTTTATATCTGAGGTGTTTAAAGACTCCATTTGTCCATTATTTATTTCTAAAGAAACAAGACAATGTATAAAAGGCTCCATTACCTTGTATCTTACGTTATGGCCCCATAGAAGCAGTTTTTGTAAAAATAGGCTAACGATTGCATCATAACCACTCGACTCTCTGTCGCACAGTCAAGAAATGACCGTAAAGACAGGAGGAGAAGCTCGCAGGCAATCGGGGGAACGTGGAGGCATAAAGTCTGATAAAGTAAAGGGAGAAGCCCATGGAGAGTCATAAAGTTGATCCCGCTGCCAGCTCACGGACAGCTAATACTCACGCTCGAGATTCGGGAGGGAATGATTCAGATTTCTCTCGTCACAGCTACTAGAAGACTTGCAACTGTCAGACAGGTTGCTCACGTCACATCTACGTTGTCAAGCTCAGTTTGAGCCGGCGCAGTACGCTCAGCCATCAGGAAGTGAGTGCTTCTAATCGACTTCACTTTTCTCCGTTGAAATCTATGGGGTCGCTTTGTCCATTTCTTTTACTGTCTATGCGGATTACCCCCTTGGTAATATGGAAAATATACAACATATGCGGGCATTATGCAAATTTCTTTTATAGTGACATTGAACCATCACACAGTGGGATTCGAATTACAGACGACTCATTAAGGCGGTTCAGAATCGATTCTTTCTTTTTGGAAACAACTTTATTTAGTGCACACTTTCGACTTTACTACTTTGAAGAGCGTTTACACATCCACATACAGTCGTGCTCAGAATTAATGGTACCCCTGGTAAATATGATAAAAAATGGCTGGAAAAAATAAATCTGCATCATTTATCCTTTTGATCTTTCATTCAAAATATTGGCAAAAATCTAAACTTTCATTGAAGTAAAAGAATAGAAAGTCGGGGGGAAATCACATTATGAAATAAATGTTTATCTCCAAAACACGTTGGCCACAATTATTGGTACCCTTTTATTAAATACTTTTTGCAATCTCCTTTTGCCAAGATAACAGCTCTGAGTTTTATCCTATGATGCCTGATGAGTTCGGAGAACACCTGACAAGAGATCAGAGACCATTCTTACAGAATCTCTCCAGATCCTTCAGATTCCCAGATCCATGTTGGTGCTTCTTCTCTTCAGTTCACTCCACTCATCAGGTCTGGGACGGTCATGGCAGAAGCTTCATTTTGTGCTACTTAACACATTTTTGTGTTGATTTTGATGTTTGTTTTGGATCGTTGTCCTGATGGAAGATCCAACCACGGCCCATTATACGATTTCTAGCAGAGGCTTTCAGGTTTAGATTTTTTATCTGTTGGTATTTGATAGAATCCACGATGCCATGCATGTATCTGAACAAGAAGTCCAGGACCTCCAGCAGAAAAATATGACCACAACATTAAAGATGGTATATTAAATTGTACACATGGGGTACTTTTTATCCTTGTGTGCACCAAACCCATCTTGCATGTTTGCTGCCAAAAAGCTATTTTTTAGTTTCATCTGACCACAGAACCCTGTGCTGTTTGAAGGTCCAGTCATGTCTGACAACTGAATTTGCTGGGGTTTGTTTTTGGATGAGCAAGGA
This sequence comes from Meda fulgida, assembly GCA_030578275.1. Lineage (NCBI taxonomy): Eukaryota > Metazoa > Chordata > Actinopteri > Cypriniformes > Leuciscidae > Meda > Meda fulgida. Next base: position 22,762,384 of record CM060634.1, on the reverse strand, counting down.
GGATTTTTCTTGAAAACCTCCCAAACAACATGTGGTGATGTAGGGGTTGTTTAATTTTTTTTTTAATAGGCTTTCTGAACCCAAGACTCAACTAATCTCTGCAATTCTCCATCTGTAATCCTTGAAGAGTCTTTGGCCACTCAAACTTTCATCCTCACCATGCATTAAGACAATATAGACACACGTCCACTTCCTGGCAGATTTGTAACATCTTTAGTTGATTGGAAGTGCTTAATTATTGCCCTGATGGTCAAAATGGGGATTTTCAATGCTTTAGCTATTTTCTTACAGCCACTTTCTATTTTGTGATGCTCAACAATCTTTTGATGCACATCAGAACTATATTCTTTGGTTTTACTCATTGTAATGGATGATGAAGGGAATTTGGCCTTTGTGTTTCCCCATATTTAAACTCTTGTAAAACAAGAAGTTATGGCTGGACAATTTCATGTTCCTAGTCACCCTGGTGTGCAAAAAAAAGGTAAATATGAATGGGAATATACTTAAGAGATATTTTACTCGTAAACAATTCTAGGGGTACCAATAATTGTGGCCAACTTGTTTTGGAGAAAAACATTTATTTCATAATGTGATTTCCCCTCCACTGTCAATTATTTTACTTCAATGAAAGGTTCGATTTTTGCCAATTTTTTGAATGAAATATCAAAAGGATAAACGATGCAGAATTATTTTTTACAGCCATTTTTCATCATATTTACCAGGGGTACCATTAATTCTGAGCACGACTGTATATTACACTACATGAAAGGGAGTATTCAAAAAACCATGATAGGGGCACTTTAATTGATTTATTTCATAATTATTACTCTATTGAAAATTTAAAAAAATATATTATTATTTGTCTTTTTTGTCATACTTTTTACGTCATAATTGTTTTTTTTTTAATTATTACTGCTTGGACAATTGAAAGAGTCACAGGCTGCATAATTACTTGGCAATCGCTAAAATGGACAGAAAACGTTCTGTATAGAATGAATGAGTGTAGTATGAAAGAAATTTGGATATATTGCCATGTTGTCATAATCATGTGACCTACCAGCATCAGTTGCTTCGCTTCACCGTCATTCATATGTCCTCGATCATGGCCTCATTTGATCGATAAGTGTCCATTGAATGCCTCAAATCTCGCCTCAAATAGTAAGTCCGGGTACTGTTTGCGTACTCTTTTATGAGTACTGTAAATTTGGACATACTACTCTTGTCACATACCAGTTTTTGCCTACTGCATAGTAGGGAAGCATGTGATTTTGGATGCAGCCACAGACTTGTATAACACATAATTGCACTAAAACTAGGGTTTAAACCAGCTAGGAAAAAATTTAAGCAATAGTTCATACTACTTTATAATCAATCAATGTTTATTTATAGAGCACATTTAAACAAACTGAAGTTGACCAAAGTGCTGTACAATGAATAAAAGAATCACAATGGGGAACAAGATGGAGTCAAGCCAAGTCACCTTTATTTATATAGCGCCATACAATACAGACTGTTTCAAAGCAGTGATACATTGATAACATTAAAAATTATGCATTTCAGCTGTTGTTCAGCTGACGTCAGTGTTGATTCAGTTCTGTTGAAAAGATCATCAATTATTAAATTAGTTCATTTCATCTACAAAGCTGTTCTGCAAAAAAATGATTTCATCGTCCAGCTCAGTTTAGTCAGATCAATATTATTGCTGAATATTAGATAAGAGAAATAAATAAATAATACATAATAGTACATAAAAAAAGCAATAGACGATTAACAATATACAAGAGAGACCCAAAATAACATTGGGGAGTGTTAAATGCCAGGGAGAATAAATGTATAATTTACTCTGCTTCATTCCAAATCTCATTGTGTGTGTTCACCCAGTTTTTTCCCATACATTGTCATTAGGGGCTACCAAGCTCCAAAAATGCACCACAGAAGTCACATAAATATAATAAGTCCATATGACTTATAGGATTGTGTCATTGTATTGGAAGTGGTCACCGAAAAAATACATTTGAGATATTAATGCTAGGTGTAAAAGGGTATAGGGTATCGCATTTTGTTACTTTCTTTTTCTTGTAGTAATCTTGTGTGTGTGTTGCTCCACAGGATGACACTTGCAAAGAAGAGCCATGCAAATGTCCCCCTAAAGAGGACGAGTCTTTGAACAACCAGAACTCACTCACGCCAAAACTCGAAAACGACAAGGCCGCCACAGAAGACAATGCAGAGGAGGTAAACTCACTGCAGAACAACATGAACAACGTGTAGGAACATCCTATTGCCACAGGCTGGCGCTGTGACTGTAACGAGACACATTTGACACCACTTGGCCCCTTGGAATTACTAAAATTCTCTAATTAGTGGAAAAAATCAATTGTAACCTGATATAGTTTTACCAGACATTTTCCTCGCCATGAAAATAGCCACAAAAGTTGGCATGGTGTTAAAAACAAACAAGCAAAAAAAAAAGCTAACTCTATTTAGTGGACTAAGCATTGACATGGCACTCTTCCTTGCAGTCACCTCAAGGTGGCTCAATGTGAGATTCAAAACACACAAGTTATACCCCATTTCAGAGGCTGCATCTTGGATTGCTCTTGTCCCCTAGCAACTGTGACAGCTGCCATTGACAAGAGGATTTAATGTTTGTACTGGACTTTTTGGAAAGTTATATTCACAGCCTGTTTAAATATGTTCACGATGGTCCATTTATGTACATAATGAAGACTATTATCTATTGGTAAAAATCGCATCTTGGTAAGATATGTCAACATTTGAACCGCTTTAAAAATATATATTTTAACATTTGTATTGTTAGATATTCAAGTAAGTTTGAACCCAATTGTAGCAATGTTCAGGGAAGAAGGAGGCGGGAACCGGCGAACAATCAAAATATAATTTATTTAAATAAAACAAACAAACGAAAATACCACCAGCAGCCCCTCGCGGACGACTGCTGGCTACCGAAAATAAACATAAGGAACTGCCAGCAGCCCCTCGCGGACGACTGCTGGCTAAAATAAAATACAAAAACAAAACACAACTAAAATACAGGCCTGTTCCTCTCTCGATCATCAACGTCGTCGCTCCTCCTTTATGCTTCCGCTCCTCCGTGAGAGATGCGAGACCGGTGTGCCTCACATGTGTTGCTCATTAGCAATCGCACCACCGGCCTCGCGCCGTTCTCTCACGTCCCTCGGCCGTCCTGTTCGCCACACCAATACTTACAAACTAACATTTTCTTTCGAAAAATCCTGTCGTCACTTGCATGCAATGAATCTTGGGAGGATAGGCTGGGCTGTGAAAGATCCACTCGTTCTATCCTTCGTGGCCCGGGAAAACGTAGAAAGCATTTGTAGGCCGTATTCGAAAGAAATTTTGAATTGGGACAGTCTTTATCGCACCATTGACACGCATTTGGCCTTAAAAGGATGCAGCCTCTGAATTGGGACACCGCTACAAATGAAGCACTGAACTAGCATGCTAACTTATTTTTGTGAGAGTACCCTACCAGCACGTTGGCGTTGCCACATTCACTTTGTACTTGCTTGCTGTCACTGCTGATGTCACGCTGCATCTTGTTATGTCAAGCTTTGTTATTCTACGTATGTCACGCTAAGTCACGCTATGCTATGAAACACTTCACCCCACAATGCAAAGGTTTTGGGCGCCAGTGGCGTCAATTCACCAAACTCAAGGTATGGCGAACTCTGATGACATCTCAAAATTTTGCTTCCTCGACTTGACAACAAGAGCGCTTAATTTACAATCACTGAAACTGTAAGTCAGTTCAGTTTAAACTCACTGAGTGCGAAAACTCCCATTTTAAACAAAAGATTCATTGTAAAGTTTAGTCAGATTCATTGTTTACATCATGTCTGCTATGTTTGTTATAATGAGATGATTTGTGTGCATATAAAACTAAGTAAACTTGCACTAAACAAACTCTAAAACATTTTTTTTAGCTATTTGAGCAATACTGAGTGAATTCTCACTACCGGTAATTCCTCTGATTGAACATTATTTTCAACAGAAATGCCTGTGATTGGCTACAATACTTAACGCTACAAAATCACGATGTAAATAGACACATTTGCAGTGCCGTTGAACTCATGTGACACAAATATAACAACCAGATTGCTTTAATTTACTTGCTCTACTCTTTTATTAAACAATTGCAAATTAAATGTCACCCGTAGCCTTAGTAATATATCTCCATTAATCCTGCAATAAAAATATTACGTTGACCTGACCAGGAAGCCAAAGTATGGCAGACGCCATACCCTGACATACCCAATTGACGCCCCTGCCTTTAGTCCTCACCGCTGTGACACCTTCACCTTATGAACTCCTGTCTGTCCTGCCTTACTCAAGTCAGCATGCATTGGTGTTCTTTCGTGCAAAAGAAAACGTCCGTGGGAAATAACATAGCTATTTAGACAGTTAAATATATTTCTGAGATTTGTAGATGTTTTTTGACTTATTCAGTGTATGTCTGAATATAAATGTAGAAATACTGCTTGGATTGATATTTATATGCGGTATCAAACCGTTTTAAAGCTCATTGTGTCTAAACTAATTGATTACTAATTATGATGTATTGGAAATTGTTTTTGTATTTTATTTTTTATTGAAATAAAACAAATGAGAATAAATAAAGTAAGTTTGTTTGGAATAAAACATTTTACCAATACAATTGAGTGCCAGTTTATTCCTAAACTCCACTGCTCCCATTTTGACTCCTTTTCAGTTTCACTGCTTCTCCTCACTCTTTTGCTTCGCCCCTATGCATGGCTATAGCATTCATTAGGTTCAGCTGCTAACCATACTGGACATTTCACCCTCATAACAACGCTCTATTGTAAGACTATAGGTTGACTTTACACATTGGGTTTGGACAAAACTTCTCAGGTTACAACTGTAACCTATGTTCCCTGAGAATAGGGAACGAGACTGCGTCAGAACGCTATGGGGAACACCTCCACATGATCCACCTTGCTCCACATGATCCACCTTGCTCCACACATCTAATCACAGCAATCCTATTGGCCGGCGACAGCCTATGACATCATCCCTAGTGCGACCCATTAGTATATAAGGGGAGCCTGGAGAACATGTCAACAACTTATCGTCTGAAGGGGCTTTTCAGCAGGCATCCACAAGGCATGGCGAAAAGATGCAGTGTCTCGTTCTCTGTTCATTCCCTATGGCCACTGCCCAAGCTATAAGCCTCAAAGAGGCCTTCGATACAATGAAGGCCTACCAAAGCTGTTCAAAGGCGTTGTAACCAACCACTTCCGTGGAAGGGGTTACTTTAAGAGTCACTTTCTGAAGGGGACATGAAGTCAACACCACATGCCACCAGGGAGGCTGACTTGGTCTAATTTAATGACCTAGTCTTGCCAACAAACTGTCTGTTTCCTAAACAGAGTCTCTAACATATTTTGCCTCACCTGTGGAGGCATCCGATAGGGAGGATTGCAGATAGTGGCAGTGATCGCTCACAGACCGGATCATAGACACGGGCATTCTGGAGATAGAAGCATAGCGCTTTTTTTCAACCCTTGCGAACGAGGGGAGTAACTCTACCCAATCCTGGATCTACACAGTGCTTCAAAGCCATGTGGAGGCTGGACACTCTGAAAGGGACCCTAATAGGGGATCCGCCTTCAAGGGGGCCTGTCAAGGCCTAACTACTTGATGGCGGGACTGTTAGCAGAGCTAGCCACAGAAGTCAGGTGCTCTCACAGACATCTCTGTGGGCCTGGTTATACTTATTTCACATTGCCAACAGGCAGTGTACTCAACAAAAAGTGCTATCGACCCTTTAAAGCAAGGGGAGAACAATCTTATGCTACTGGATTATCGAGGAGGCCTACTGTAAGGCCTACAGTTTTGACTTTCACGGACGTCAGTGCTTTTTAAACAGAGTCTCTAGTATTACTTGCCTTATTTGTGGAGGCATCCGATAGTGAGGACTACAGATAGTGGGATCCTGGAGAGTAGAACTCAGCATAGCGCTTTCTAACCCTTGCAAGCGAGGAGAGTGACTCCACTCAATCCTGGATCTACACAGTGCTTCAGGGCCCTGTGGAGGCTGGGCACTCTGAAAGGGACCCTAATAAGGGGAGCGCCTCCAGCTCTAAGGTTTACATTGCCAACAGGCAGTGTACTCAGCAGAAGTGCTATCGACCCTTTAAAGCAAGGGGAGTACAATCTTACGCTACCGGACTATCGAGGAGGCCTACTGTAAGACCTACAGCTTCAAATGTCACAGGCGTCATTCCAGGCAGTTCTTCAGCTCTAAGGGAGCATACTCAACCAACCCAAGTGGGAGGGAGTAACTAATCTGTCTCTACCTGAGCCTGGGTGGTGAAGGGTGATGGCATACAAGCTATGGGTAGCAAAGTACTCTAAATAAAGACCCTAACAAGGGGAGTACTAGCAGCATGACCCTGAGGAATGTATCAGGGTCGAGGCCTATTATCTTGGATTTCTTACAAGACAGATTTTATATTCTCTACTAAACCAAAGGAAATGGAGGCCACAATAAGCGGCCATCAGCATTCAACCTTATGACTTTTATGACCTATGACTTATCCTTTTTCAATTTTAAGGCCTAGCTGGATAAACTAGCTATACTAGTTTATCCAGTTTATACTAGTTTATACTAGTTAATACCAAAGTCCTTTTAGGCAAGTCATGCCACTCGGCCGCCATCTTGGCAACGCCTCCGGGCAGCTACTTCGGACTTACAAGACCAGGTTCCTATCTAAATGAATGGGCAGAGAGTCAGAACTGCACTTTCACTGGTCACCGGGACATAAAAACTGCATGTATAGAAACTGCAGTAAAATATGATAAAAATCGCTGAAAAAAGTTTGATGACTTTGCCCCAAAATAAGGTTTAAAACGCCTTTTTCCCCACAGGTTATACTTCACTACGCATGCGCAAGGGTTCTCTCCCTCTCTGACGTGCGCGCGCGGCACGGTTTGAAACACAGTATGTGTGAGCTCTCGCTCGCTCGCTCTAGATTCTGGGAGATTTGAACTAATTTGCGGGCATCAGGGAGCCGCTATCAATATGCGGTAGACACTTGGGATGTCTGATATTTACACAACAAACACATACACTGCATATCAAATCTGCCACCTTTTCAAACAGTAACATATTTTCCACTGTCGCAAACCTCAACTGTGCGCATGCGTCAGTGGAACCAGACGATAGGCTTAAATGTTTCCCGGCTTGACTGTTAAAAGCAGACGATTGGCTTTCCAGCGGGAGGGGCAGGACATGTGAATACAACCGCCATCTTTGGCGTTACGGGTTTTCCCTATATAGTTGTATTCAGGATTGAGTAAGTGGCATGTCTCTATATAAATAGTCTCTGTTAATACTCAGCTCTAAAGAGCAGAGGCCTGAGCATACTGCTTCTTACTTTCTAGGGAGAAAAGGCCTGATAACGCCCATGCATGGGAGGCTTTTTGAAGGTAGCCTGCTACCTATGATGCTATATACCCTGTAACACCACTAGCATTTTTACGCCTACTGCAAAAGGCGGGCCTTGGCTATAAGACTCTTGTAGTAAGAGGAGGCCAGTACTAGGAACAACTAGATTTACAGGAATTTATCCTGATGGGCTTTAGCTCTAAGGAACCTACACTCAGATACTGAGAGGCTCGAGGCGAGAATGCTTAGCAAACCGCCACCAATTTCCTAGTTTCTAAGCCTAAGCCAGAAATCGAGGCACTGTGAGGGCCGACACACGGATATAAAGTGACTTAAGTTCAGAGCTATAATCTCAACGACTCTCTAAAGTGAGAGGAGAACTGCTGCTCTAGTATAAGGTGGCTATCAAGGTGGCCCGAAGAGGGCCAATGCTTGACTTTGTAGTTCTATCTGGAGCTTGACAGAGCGGTGGCCTCAGTAGAATAATTCCCGATAGGGAGGAAGCCATCTCACAAAGAGCGCACTTACTAACAAACCTGATGCCAGACCTACAGAAGAGTTCCAAATTGAAGGAATAACTCATAATAGGTCCAGCCTCAGGCTGATGCAAGGAGCGCTTGGGGTGAGAGATTTAAATGCTTCAAATTTGTCAGCAGATCAAGTTGTGTGCCAAGTATCAAAATTTTAGACACGGATGCACACATTTCCTGAAGCGTTTTTCACAAGCCAAGATTACCTTTTTGAAGTTTTCAGGTTGAAGCGTACAAAAAAAACAGTCCCTGAAGACGAAAAAGTTGTTGACATGTTCTCCAGGCTCCGCTTATATACTTCCGGGTCACACTAGTGAAGATGTCATAGGCTGTAGCCGGCCAGTAGGATTGCCGTGATTAGATAAGCTTTTCAGACACTGGTTCACGCGGAGGCATTCCCCATAGCGTTCGGACGCAGTGCGAGTTCCCTTTCAAAAGGGAACATGAATAATATTCATGACATTTGTCATTTGCTGTCCAATCTGGTTGCGAGTTGGCAAATTAGCAAAATGGCTACAAATCCACACATCATAAATGTTTAAAAATGTCAGTGAAAAACAAAAATTTTCCTTTTTTTATTTTACTTATACAAAATAAATATTCAGTATCGTTCTAAAATGTTGGGTCTGTAAGATTAATAGAAATTAACACATTTATTCAGCAAGGATGCATTAAATTGATAAATAGTGACAAAGACTTTTAAATTTTGGAAAACTATTTCAAATAAATTATGTTCGTTTTAACTTTCTATTCAGAGAATCCTGGGGGAAAAGGATTCTCTGAATAGAAAGAACACTAACAGTTACTGTTAACACAGAAATATTAAGCAGCACACAATGTTTGACATTGACATTAATAATAAGAAATGTTACTTGAGCACCAAATAATTATTAGAATGATTTCCGAAGGATCATGTGACACTCAAGACTGAATTAATGGCTGATAAAAATTAAGCTTTGCCATCTCAGGAATAAATTACATTTTAGAAATATATTGAAATAGCAATATATGTGTTTTCTGTTTTTACTGTATTTTTGTAATCAAATAAATGGAGCCTTGGTGAATGCACACACACACACACACACACACACACACACACACACACACACACACACACACACACACACACACACACACACACACACACACACACACACACACAAATATATTGTTGTAACTTGTAATACATACTGTTTTAACATATTTTAAATTGTAATCTATTCCTGTGATGGCAAAGCTGAATTTTCAGCATCATTACTTCGGCCTTCAGCATCACATGATCCTTCAGAAATCATTCTAAGATAGTTTCTTATTTTTATCAATGTTGAAAACAGTTATAGACAGTTATATGACGGTATGTATAAAACACACACACACACACGACACTTGATTACGTCTGTGTGTGTGTGTATAGATAGACAGACACAAAGATAGATCAAATTATCATCAGAATTCTGTCTATTCATTCTAATGCAAAAAACAAGATTAAAGTGCCTCCTATTATGCTATTTTAAAGGTTCCTCGTTTTGTTGAGGTCTCCTACAATAGTTTTACATGCATCCAATGTAAAAAAATATTTACATTTTCTCATAATATGCATTATCTCAATTCTCAAAGAGTCTGAAACAGTTAGTTTGAAGATTCCGTCTCTCTAAAGCCCTCCTTTCTGAAAGCCTACTCTGCTCTGATTGGTCAGAAGGCCCAGTCTGGTGTGTTGTGATTCGAAAAAGCATAATAGGTGCACTTTAAAGGATAATTCCGGTATTTAACACTTTGAGTCTATTTTGTATTTTGTTTTGGATGAACTAGAGTGGTGGACACAGAAATTTTGACAATGGCTCCTGTCTCGACTTTTTGACTATTTTAGAATCGCCTTTGACCACTTCAGAGTGGCAGTCTATGGGCATGCACAAACATGTCCTTAAAACAACCCTTAATGTTCGTTTTTAACTGTGCAACTCACCGAGTGGTTAGTGGTGTTCGTTGATGATTAAAAACAAATATATCGGCACAATCCGTTAATTTTGCTATAGTGGAACGTCTCGGTTATGTATGTAACCCTCGTTCCCTGAGTAGGGAACGGAGACGTTACGTCGGATGACGACGAATTGGGTTTCGCTTAGAACACCTATCGACTTCGAGTATACAAAAACGAGCCAATGGCAAAGAAATGCCATGGGTCTGCGGAATTTGCATGACGTAACCGCGCCCCACCTCGTGGGTATAAAAGGAGGACGCCGGCAACATGCAGTTAGGTTTCTTCGCTGAGGAGCCAAGACTGAACTCAGGCGATCCCCGCGGTACAGCGGAAGTGGCAGGAAGATGTAACGTCTCCGTTCCCTACTCAGGGAACGAGGGTTACATACGTAACCGAGACGTTCCCTTTCGTTGTCACTCCGAGTTACGTCGGATGACGACGAATGGGGTTACCAGTCTAATCACGCCACCTTCACAGCTGTCTTCCAGCGCCCTGCGAAAATCTGAGCCCTCGAGATATTTAGGACGAAGGACTCCTATTTAGCACAGGAATACCAAGGTACACTGGGAAGCATATCCCAAGCTTTAGAGGAAATATGCAAATATCGCCAACCCAGTGGGGGGGGGGGGGGGGGGGGGGGCATTTGAAAATGGAGAAACTCTGAGGTGTCCAGCCGCAGGTGGAATATTTCAACCTCAGGGGTGGCAAGGTGGCTTGCCAAGGGAAAGACACATGCTCAGAGAGGCTTACAGTGGAAATACACGTGTGGGGGTAGCTCAAGGGAGGGACCATGCACACGGAGGCACCTAGCCGACGCCCAGGCAATAGACACTGGCGCTAGCATCAGGGGTGCTGGAGGAACTCAGGGCTTTCGGAGAAGCTCACCTGAGCAGAATATCGCACGTATCCAGTCCGCGAAGTGGAATGGCGAGCAAGCGAAGACACCTGAGCGGGTCCGGTACTAGCTAGTTGAAGCGAGTACATGAGAGGACACTGGCTCCACTCGGAGATTATAGAATCTGGCGAATGTGTTCGGTGTCGCCCAGCCTGCAGCTCTGCAGATGTCTGCTAGCGAGGCGCCATGCGCTAGAGCCCAAGAGGATGCCACACTCCGGGTGGAGTGGGCAGTCACCCAAGGGGGCACGGTCGACCTTGCTGCTGGTATGCCAAAGCAATGGTGTTCACTATCCAGTGAGACAACCTCTGCTTTGAGAGAGCCTTTCCCTTCAGCTTCCCACCATAACAGACAAAGAGCTGGTCTGAGGTCCTGAAACACTGCGTCCTGTCTACATAGGCGCGGAGAGCACGTACTGGACAGAGCAGTGCCAAGGCTGGGTCTGCCTCCTCCGAGGGCAGCGCTTGCAGGTTCACCACCTGGTCCCGGAAGGGAGTGGTAGGAACCTTGGGCACATATCCGAGCCGGGGTCTCAGGATCACGTGAGAGTAAGCCGGCCCGAATTCCAGGCACGCTTCGTCAACGGAGAATGCGTGCAGGTCCCCGACCCTCTTGAGAGAGGCCAATGCAATCAGGAGCGCTGTCTTCATTGACAGGAACTTAAGCTACACTGATTGCAGAGGCTCAAGGGGAGCACTCTGCAGGGCACTTAAGACCACTGAGAGGTCCCAAGAGGGAACGAGAGGAGAGCGAGGAGGATTCAGTCTCCTCGCCCCCCTCAGGAACCTGACGATCAGGTCGTGCTACCCTATGGACTTACCTTCCACTAAGTCGTTGTGAGCGGCAATAGCGGCAACATAAACTTTGAGGGTGGAGGGAGACAGCCTTCGCTCCAACCCTTCTTGAAGGAAGGAAAGCACGAAACTGATCGAACACCTCCGGGGGTCTTCTCGGCGAGAAGAGCACCAATTGACGAAGAGGTTCCACTTCAACGCGTAGGCGTGTCAGTGGACGACGCTCTAGCGGAAGTGATGGTAGCCACCACCGCAGGTGGTAGGGTACACAAACCTGCCTCGTCCCGTCGAAGAGCCACACGAGGAGGTTCCAGAGATCGGGACGAGGGTGCCACAGGGTGCCCCGTCCCTGAGAAGGAGGTCCTTCCTCAGAGGAATTGGCCAAGGAGGTGCTGTCGCGAGGAGCACTAGTTCGGAGAACCAAGTCCGGGTGGGCCAGTACGGCGCAACCAGAAGGACTTGCTCCTCGTCCTCCCTGACCTTGCGCAAGACCTGCGAAAGAAGGCTCACTGGGGGAAACGCATATTTGCGGCCCCGCGGCCAGCTGTGCGCCAGCGCATCCGTGCCGAGCGTGCCCTCGGTCAGAGAATAAAACTGGGCGCAATGGGACGAGTCGCGGGAGGCAAACAGATCTATCTGTGCGTCGCCAAACTGGTCCCAAATCAGCTGGACCGACTGGGGATGGAGTCGCCATTCTCCAGGGAGGGGCTGAAGCCGTGACAGCTCGTCGGCAGCACGGTTCAGGGCTCCGGGAATGTAAATGGCACGAAGGGACCTCAGATGCCTCTGACTCCATAGGAGGAGGTGGCGGGCGAGTTGCGACATACGGCGGGAGCGTAGACCACCTTGATGGTTGATGTACGCTACTGTGGCGTTATTGTCTGATCGGACTAGTACGTGTTGACCCATGAGCAGCGCTCGGAAGCGGTGCAGGGCAAGGCGTACTGCCAGCAACTCGAGGCAATTGACATGCCATAGGCGCTGGGGTCCTGTCCAGGAGCCCGCGGCAGCATGTCCATTGCACATGGCGCCCCAGCCCGTGGTGGAGGCATCTGTTGAGACAACAACATGCCGAGACACTCGTTCCAGGGGGACACCAGCCCTGAGAAAACTGAGGTTCAACCACGGAGTGAAGGTCTTACGGCAGCTCGAAGTAACTGGTACTCGGAGCGTGCCTTGTTGCCATGCCCACCTCGGGACTCGGTCGCGAAGCAAAAGCTGAAGCGGTCTCATATGAAGCAATCCGAGCGGCGTCACCGCGGCTGCAGATGCCATATGCCCCAGGAGCCTCTGAAAAAGTTTCAGTGGAACCGCACTCTTGCCCTGTATTTGTCTCAGACAGTGACTGCGCGCGCTCGCTCGTAAGCTGCGCGGACATGGCGACCGAGTCGATGTCCATACCGAGAAAAGAGATCCTCTGCACGGGGCAAAGTTTGCTCTTCTCCCAGTTGACCCGAAGGCCCAGACGGGCTAGGTGCCGGAGCACCAGGTCCCTGTGTTCACAAACCTGGTCTGGAGAGTGAGCTAGGATCAGCCAGTCGTCGAGATAGTTCAGGATGCGAACCCCGTGAACCCGAAGGGGAACAAGGGCTGCCTCGACGACCTTCGTGAAGACGCGAGGAGACAGGGCTAGCCCGAAAGGGAGAACCGCGTGCTGGTATGCCTGCCCCTCGAAAACAAACCGGAGGAACGGTCTGTGTCGAGGGAGAATGGAGACATGAAAGTAGGCGTCCTTCAGGTCGATCGCTGCAAACCAATCCTGGGGCCGCACACATTCGAAAATGCGTTTGGCGGTGAGCATTTTGAACGGCATCATGTGAAGGGAGCGATTCAATACTCGCAGGTCCAGGATTGGTCGTAACCCACCGGTTTTCTTGGGGACAATGAAGTAAGGGCTGAGAAGCCGGACCTCATCTCGGCTGGAGGGACAGTCTCGATTGCACCCTTCGCCAGCAGGGTGGCAATCTCTGCTCGCATGATCGGGGCATTGCCACCGACCAAAGTGGAGCGGAGTCCCCTGTAGCGGGGAGGAGACCGTGCGAACTGAATCGCATAGCCGAACCTGATGGTGCGGGCGACCCAGCGGGACAGTTGGGGAAGCTCTAGCCAGGCTCCCAGGAACTGAACCAGCGGGGTCATGCGGACCACAGGCGTCCCCCGGGAGGGGCAGCGAAGCGGAGTAACTGGCCCGGACGTGGACGGCATAGCGATCCGGTGTGGGGGCGCAGTTAGCATCCGCGCCCTGACAGAGGAGGCCAGGGAAGGACCAGCGTTCCACGGGGGCCTGCTCTGCCAGGGGTCTGGCGACAGAGTGGGACAGGGACGAAACGGTCCGTGGACGGCACGCCGTGTCAACCGACTCTGGGACAGAGGGGGACGAGGAGAGCACGGCTGGTGGGCGGCGCTCTGTGTCGTCCGAGAACTCTGTGTGCTCAGAGACGAGAGAGTCAGTTCTTTCTGAATAAGGATTCTTCCCCAGCCCTCCACCGGGGAAAGGAGTGGCCCTGCTACCAACTCCTGGAAAGAACTGAGTCCCATCTCTGAGCAGCCCATCTCAAAAGCGCCGCTTAACCCGGCGTCTAGCGGGGGGCGGGGCTGGAGAGGGCTGAGGCATCCCCCCACGGTCTTCCAAGCCAGCCCGGGTGAACGGGCGGGGTTGGAACCGTGGGAGGGCGCCTTCGGCGGTTGGCAGACTGAGGGACCTGAGCGGACGGCGGGGCCGTCGGCAGAACAACCTCAATCTGCTCCCGGGCGGTTAAGAACTATTGGGCAGAAGAACTCAACCGCACCGCCGAAGAGGCCGACCTGGGATGTGGGGGTGAGCAGACGAATCTGCCGACCTCCAGCACATCAGACCGGTCAGCCCCAGAGTGGTAAACATCACCTGACTCGGAGAGCGCACGGCCACCTTCGTCGCTCGGAGAGCAAGGTCAGCGGCGGCGCGCTTGGTAGCTCATTAAGAGCCTCGAGTCAGTCCCGCCCTCATGCATAACCATGAGCATCTGGGCCAGGTAGACCACAGAACGGTCATGGGATGCAGTGAGGTGGCTGCCTGTCCTGTGGCACTATAGGATTTCGCCACAGATTAGTGTAGACGAAAAGAACTACAGGCTTCGGACGGGTGCTTAGGATAGCGCCGGGAAGCACTCTGAGGACACAGTAGCATCGCAACAGAGCCCTTCAACCGGGGGGACCCCAGTGTACCCATGGGCAGCGGCCCCGTGAGGGGGGAAAAGCGGATGAGACCAACGAGCGGTCCTGAGAAGACACGGGGGTCTTTCAGGACATCGAGATCTCATCATGCACGTCCGGGAGGAAAGATATTGGGGTTTGCCGTGGACGCGGGTCGGCGGCCTTACCCAAAACCAATCGTCCCAGGAAAGCATGGCCGTCATCTCCGGATCAGACTCAGGCACAGCATAACACACCAGAAGGTGGCAGCTGTGACGAGTCGTCACTTCCAAAAGAACCAAGCCCACCTTATGATGTTACAACAGACATAGCATCTTTCTCTGTAGCTTCAACCGAAACTCGCGGGTCACCCGAAGGCCAACTCGCGGGAATCGGAGGTTCACTAGCGGGCACCGTCACACAGGAGGGAGCTGGGGTCGCGGACAGATAGTCGGCGCCTTGTTCCAGACTATAACCCTCAGGTCACCCTGGCCACCAGCCGAAGTAGCACCCCTCGGGGGAGCGCTAGATCGGGGTGTGGATGAGGGGACTCTCACTCTTGCGAGTTCATTGAGTCTCGACCTAAATGACGCGATGATCATGTTCCCAGAGAGAACATGAATCACCCACGAGCGCTGTACAAGCATGATAAAAGCCCTACACACTGGACAGCGCTCGTGCCCATCAGAGTCCGATACCAATCTGCCGCCACTTTTTTTTTTTTTCAAATGCACGGGCGAGACGTCTTTAAAAAGACGTGCCGCGTGCTAGCTCTTTTGTAAGAGGAGAAAAAAACTCCGCGATGTTGAAGCGAGCGGGGAGAACACACTCACTGGCAGATCACTGCACAGATCAGCAGGCAATGTGAACTCGCTGCAGATCGCCATCACACCAACACCGGAGAGAATGGCTCGTCTCGTAGAGTGAAGTCATAAATGGCTGTGGAGTGAAGAGATACTCTTGGCACCGAAGCGAAAACATAACTGCATGTTGCCGGCGTCCTCCTTTTATACCCACGAGGTGGGGCGGAGTTACGTCATGCAAATTCCGCAGACCCATGGCATTTCTTTGCCATTGGCTCGTTTTTGTATACTCGAAGTCGATAGGTGTTCTAAGCGAAACCCCATTCGTCGTCATCCGACGTAACTCGGAGTGACAACGAAAGGGAACTATTTTTTCAGATGCCTCACAACCGCGTATAAACTTCTCCTCGATATTTGAGTCTGAAGCGTTTGCACAGTACACTCCTGACCACTTAATGGCGACAACCACTTTGCCGTAAGTTACAAGGACGCTGTACGGAACTCGGTGTCTAGCACATAGACGGTAAAAAAAGACGGAGAACCAAGCAAAAAAACTACAACCAAATGTAAACAGTGTTAAAGTCAAAAGTGTTAAATACCGGAATTATCCTTTAAGCTAATACCAGTTTCCCATCTGTTATGTGAATGTGACAAACTTAGAGAAACTTCCTTCCATTGAGAGTTAGGGTTATGATTTGATTAGTGCAGAAGCTGAGCTCTTAAATCTAATATTTTTAACAATAAATTCCAGATAAAGCAGTTAAACATTTTATTTAATTTGGTGATTAATGCCAGATGTCTGCATAGCAATTAAGAGCAGATTGAAACAAGTAAAGCAATCAGTCTAGTAAATTTGGAAGTTGAAAATGAGCCACAAAATAAAGTATTACAAAAGGCTTGAAAAGATTGACCCTCTACTTAACACAAAGTGCAAGTGAAGTACAATCCTTTGTTTACTTCAACTTGCATATGCTTGATAATCTGAGATCAATTTCTGCAAGCTGATTACTTGCTCCTGAGTCATGCCCACCTCATATATTTTGTGCCAGGTTGGTGTCAACACTGAAATCACTCAGCTTAAACTAATGTTCTTAAAACAATGACTTGGAAGGTTCCTGTTTTTACTCATGAGTGAGTTATCAACAATTTATGTGCTTTATTTTTGTTAAATTCTTTATATTTCCTGCTTTTTTTTCTTTGTTCTTGTATCATATGTTTGTGTCCATCTGTGTGTAATCGTGTGTTGTGTGCGTTTTGATTCCTATGTTTGTGTTGTTATGCTTGTGTGTACTTTGTGTGTGTATACGTGTCCAGGGTGGTGTGACCATCGACTTAGAGTTGCTTCTCCCCAAAGAGGTGAAAATGCTCCCTGAAACAACCCCCCCGCTTCACTACAACGTCTTCCTCTACAAGCTCCCTAAATCCCCTAAAAAGTCCCCCAGCCTGCGCCAGCCTCTGGGCAGATCCGTACAGGGGAGGCCTCTGTCCCAGCTCTGCTCCAGACGCAGCTCCGAACCCGGCTACATCAACATTAGCACGCGCTCCTTACCGGGAATGCTCTCCGGGTCATCCAGCCCTCACCTGGGCACGGCCTACACACCTTAATACGAGTGGAAGCCTTCAACACTGTCTGATGTACGACGACTTGAACAAAAGAAATATGTCTTGACCGTTACAAATTATGAGACATTAATTGTTAACAAGTGAGTGTTTTGGATGAACGAAACAGCACAACACCACCATGAAGGTTAATAGAAATGGCAAGACAAAGTAGCAGTGTTGTGCTACAGGAATATAAAGGGAAAATAAGAAGTTGAAAAACTGTTAATTTGGTATTACAAATACAAAAAGTTGTTTTCAGATGTATTATGGTGCCATGTTTTATATCGTATTTTGTCAAACAGTACATCTATATTCACACACATGCATACACATTTGTAACCTGTAAACATTCAGGGTATACAAACAAATCGATAACTAGTATTATTAACAAGGTGCTTGTTGTGTTTTTAATGTTAGATTAATACTTTCACTGAGAATAAAGAATTTTAGAATTGTTTAATTTGACATTGTTTATTATTGGTTCCTTGGACAAAAATGTGATATCATTTTCATCATCTGTAGAAATGATAGAAATAATAAAATAAAGTTTATTTTTCCTGCAAATTTGATTAAGTTAAACTTAGAATTTGAATATAGTCACATTTGTCACACTGCAGTGCTATTTAACTTAAAAACAGATAAAAAAAATAAATAAAACAAATTTGGGCCGGTTATAACTTACCCTAAAATCTTTATGTTAAAAAACTACAGTTTCTGTAAATCAACTGTAGTATATTTGTAGGAAAGTTGTCTTCCGCATGCAATGTTTATGAGAGGACTGACTGATGTACGCTGATAATCTAAACTAATACCATGTTCTCTAACCAAGTCCTCTACAAAACATCAATGCTAAGAGTGTGCTCTACTGCTCAAGCCAAAACGATCTTATTGAGAAAAAACTGGGTCAGTTCCTCTCCCAGCGCTCACTCCATCAAAGCAAGTCAAAAGCAAGGGACGGCGTGTACAGACTGCTGAAATAAAAGACTGGGTATTTTAGAAGAATAAAGGACTCTGGAGCTCTCTAATACAAAACCATTTCTGACTAGCTACAAACACAGCACACAGCATGTCTTGTATTTGCCATTTTCATGTTTACATGCAATGAGAGACATCAATACTGTTCAATACTAGATTCCAGTCACTACCCATTAAGCGTAGAGTGAATTTTGTGACCTCTTATCCTAGGCCTTTCTCTGACCTGTTCATGAGTATAGTTCAAGAGAGTGTTTAAAAAATATGCACATTTTTATGGACTTGATTAAGCTAAAGATCTGTCTCAATTTGAGCATCCCTGTTTTATTATTTACAGACATCTACTGCAGGATGTGCGTGTAGTAATTCTGTGATTCTTTGTGCCTAAAGCAAATTAAGCGTATTGATTTAATCTAGACAGCTCCAGTAACCCGTGAAGAGGGAACCAACAAGCTCATTAGACAAGCCTACATGACCAGAACATAACCAGACAGTGCCATCATATGGCCATATTAAGGCAGTGGTGCATTCAACAATACCCTTCAACAATGGTGCATTAGCACATAACAGTATGTTTATTGTATTATACACCACAATCTGTAGGTTTTGTTTTGTATACTATATAAATCAGGAACGCATACTGCGACACTTCTAAGAATGGTCTTAGTACGTAAAGTGAGGTGTGGAGTGGGGTGATGGGTGGGAGGACATGTAGCTTAAGTCTAATGAAAATTAACCTTTCACTATAAGGACCCTAAAACAACACTGGACATAGGGAACAATTTCAAAGCATTGGATTGGATGGCACTGCAATGGGGAAAGATGCTCCCCATACAGTTTGAGCAAGCTTGAAGGAAGAGAACAACTGCAGGTGCGTAGAGCCTGCTAATTTTCTATAAAGATAGACATGTAAACACATTTTCAAGTAAGCTAGTTTAATATTGAATTTTATACAGAAGCCACATCTCCACATAAAACAATGGTTTAAATCAGTTAAAAAGCATTTCCCTTTTTATAAAATCAAAATGTTCTGGTTTTGTTACAGTCTAATACAGAGTTAAAAGAAAGGAGTGTTAACAATTTATCACAAAATTATAAGAACTAGAATAGTTTTGGTATTAAAAAAAAGGAAAACAGAAAACATTCTCATCATCATCATCATCATCATCATCATCATCGTTGTCATCACTCTCAGAGTGCAGACTAAAGTGCTATTTAGGAATAGAAATACAAAGAGTGATACTTGACATAACATTAGAGAATTGCATAGAAGTACAGAGCAAAAGCAGTTTCCTTTTTTTTTTTAGCACATTTGGTAAGTTATAGTTTGTAATTTCTGATTTAGAGAGTAGTGTAACTGTGTTAGTACTGTACACAAGTGTTAGTATGTGTTCAGACATTGTGCCCTCAACATCTTGTGTCGTGACTACAAAGAATCCAAATCACCAAAATATACATTTTTTCGGCACACCCGTCATATTTGATTGTGCGCTGTGTGGTATCTTGACTATCATTGACGGCTTATGTACAGTTGTTGGTATGGGACACAGCAAGAGACTGCTTTTATAATAGAGTTTGAGAATTGACCTACTCCACAATCAGTTTAGGACTCAATGCTGAGATTATCCACCTTGTTCTGGATAAAATTCAGAACAGTAGTGGATTCAGACCTCGTCTCAGTTGGAGCAGCACTTGATGTGGAAGAGGATGGAACACCAGGTCTAGGAGTTGTAATCTGGTTCTGGGATGAAACCTGGACAGGTGATGATATAGGAATGAGGGTGCTGGCAAGTGATAGTGGAACTGGATTATCCATCATTGGGGCACCTGCTTGTCCTGGTGATGGATGAGCCACATTTTGAGGGCCAAGTATTTGCCTTTGACCAGGAGGGTACATGGGATGCACCCCTGGGCCATTAAACATGGTATTGAATTGGGGTGGAATGGTCTGTTGTCCCATAGGTTGTTGGCCCATGTGTGTTGGTGCAAATGAATACATATTGCTTTGTGGTGGTACAGCTCCTGGTGGCATTTGAGGCTGACTAAGTGGACGAGCACCATAAGGAATTTGGGAATTTTGGCTAAAGGGTGCCTGTGGAAAGATTTGAGAGCCTGGATGTACTTGTTGGGGTGCAGGGATTTGCCTAGGTTGCAAAGATGGAAAAGATGTAGCGGCATACCCCATATAAGGCTGAGGCATGTTTTGTGGAATTTGTCCAGGATGGAACTGATTGGAAAGACTGCACTGAGGCTGAGTTTGAGCTTGGCCTGGAATGAGGGCTCCCTGAGGATGGGACACTGTCTGTTGGCCTGTTAGACCATGCTGGGTTTGGATGTGGGGAACTAATGTGGCTCGGTAACCTGAGGGGAGGCCAGACTGTTGCTGTGTTTGGCCTGGCATGGGAGGTTGGACCTGTCCAGGTGGGAAGGGGGGAAGGATTTGCCCAGGAAATGCACTTATTGGTGCGGGTGAGGGGATGCTTTGTCTAGGCTGGGTGGTAAAGCTTTGGCACTGTGTTCCCTGTGTGATCTGTTGGACAGAGGAAGACTGAGTCATGACAGTTGGCATGTGCTGCCCAAAAGAGTTTGGCAAGGATACTTGTGGTTGTCCGGGTAAACCAGGCCTAATGGAATTTTGAGGAATCTGTCCCATTTGTGGAGGCACAGAATAACCTCCTGTAACAGCAATGGGCCCACCGTGAGCTTGCTGCCAGATAGCTGGATTGTACCCCTGAGAAGGCACCTGTGCGGTGTTTGATTGATTAACCTGAGGATGGACATGTGTGATGTATCCAGCTGATCTTGCCTGGAACTGCTGTGGTGGCAGCCCAGGGATTTGCATGGGAGCAAAGGGCTGGCCATAAGGTGCCTGATTTTGTGGGAGATTGTGGGACAACTGTTGCTTTGGATCTGTAGTTGGAAATTGGGGGTTTGGAAACCGAGTTGGAGGAAATGGGCTTTCCCCTTGTGGCCAGCTAAGAGGGGTCCCACCATGGGGAATAGGATTGGGAAGTACTGGACCTCTAGGCAAATTCAGATTTGGAGGGAGGCTTTGTAGTTCTTGTGGGAGATTTTCAAAAGAGGCAACAGAAGGAGTTACTGATTCATGATTGGAAGGGCCGGTTCTAGAACTGACAACTTTCTGGCCGACTACAAGTTTTCGGGCAGCAGGTCTAGGAGGCGGTCCTTTTTCAATCTCCCTGCAGAAAGTAGTATGTCAGACAAGCATGGAATGAGATACATTGTTGAAAAACAGCCATTTGAAAAGGAATACCTTTAGTATTAAGTGGTAGTAGACTACTAGTTCATAATTCACACTGATGATAAGTATGTTTCAGATTCAATCTAAACATTGGCATCCCACAATCTAAAAATTTACTGAAATCTGAGTCTACTATAAGTCAAGGTACTTGATCCTGTACATCCAGGTGACTTTCTCTTCAAACAGTGTACATAAATAAATAAAAAATATATATATACCCTTCTATTTGAGACAACTTACTTTTCAAGCAAGGCAACTCGCTCCTTCTCTCTGGTTTGGCAACAGGACTTAGTTTTGTCCAACAAGCAAGAGGTCTTCTTGTCCAGATCCTGGTAGAAATCTCTGCCCTCCTCCGCCTTCTTCATCAAGTCCTCATATGCCTCAAATGAGGCAATGAGGGCTTGCACAGTGCCATTCCATCTTTAGGACAAAATGAGAGGATTACATAAAATCTCACTCAAACAGATACACTCACATTAGAAATCTGAGTCTTTTGACTATGAAAAATACACAGACAAAAACATACTGTTGCTCTGTGAGAATGAGTGTCTTGCGGACAGGGGCGTACTGCACATTTGCTTCTGTCAGGGCTTTTAGGATGTTATCCTGAGCAATCAAGTTCTGTTCTATATATCCCTTCAACTGATCATATTTCTTCAACTGCTCCACAAACAATGTCTGAAAGAGAGGATAAAGGGAAAGACATTTTTGACTGGTCATTCGTTCAATATGAATCGACAGCACAAAGCAATAAAGAAAAGGCACTAGGCAGTAGTTTCAGTTGGTCATTAACCTTGATCTCAGCACGATCTGTGGTTACCAGGACTCCAGTGATGTCATCTTTATGAATAAGGTCACGGAGCTGACTCTCAAATGAGATCCTCTGCTTTCGCATTTCATCAACTTTGTCAAGAATAGCCTTCAATTTTTGCAAGGACGATGTTTCGTCTACGAAGAAAAGAGATCATTACATTTTTAGGGATAATGAATGAACTCACAACAGATAACTTCTATGTCTGTCAATGTACATCTGTAAAAAAAACTTTTACCTTGACTGAGTTGTGGCTGGGGCAGGCTCTTTCTGAGTTCCTCAACAGATCCCTGTAACAGGCGCAGGTTTGGTATGTGCTGGTTCATGGCTCTGTGGAGCTCGGTGTTGGTGTTGCTGGCTGTCTGATGAGCAGCTTCATATTTCTTCAACTCTTTCTGAATCTCCTGCAAGACTGCAGACCTGGCCGGTAATCCATTCTGCCCCACAACCTCCATTAAACTCTTCTCTCCAGCCTCATCTTCCTCAAGGGCACTACGGACCTCATCCAGAGATGAACCCACATCAGTGTAAACATTAGATAGTGCTGCAACACAAACATGATTGGATGTCATAAAAAGCATCAAAATAAAAATCAAACAATAATAGTTAATAATAAATTAAATAATAGTATTGATAATTAGTCAGAAATATCATAGACATAACATAGACATAACATTTTTCAAAGATTCAAAGATCATAGAATCCTTGTTTTAATTTTAAAATGACTTGTAAAAAAAAAAGCTAAACATACAGTAAAATTGCAGACTGTACATTTAATTATCACAAATTTCACATTGTAAATTTGTCTATGTGTATATTCTCACCTTGCATGGCCTGAACGAGGTTCTTAACAGTGTCTGGTCGTACACTGAGAAATGCACATTTTTCCAATACAACATCAGGCAGAGATTTAAACATGTCAATTTTATACACCGCGTCACTGCTTAGAGACTCCATGAATTTTCTGCATAAATTGAGAAGAGGAAACAATTTCAGCTACTGTAAAAGCCTATAGAAACACTGAGTAAAGTCACTTTTAAAGAGCTAGTTCCCCCGAAAAATGGAAATTCTGTAATTATTTGCTCATCGTTCCAGGAAACCTGGATGACCTTCTTTGAGGATGAGTAAATTATGACAGAATATCTTTAGGTCAATATTTGTTTTTATGAGTAACTTACTCAAGGATTTGGTTTTTGTCCTCTATTTTAGCCACAATGTCCCTGAGTAACTTTGCCTTCTCCTCACTGAGAGAGAGAGAGAGAGAGAGAGAGAGAGAGAGAGAGAGAGAGAGAGAGAGAGAGAGAGAGAAGAAGAGGCATAATGGTTAAATACAGAAACTTTCTACATACACTTTTACACATCAGTAACAACTAAAAGTAGGTAACACATGAGTGGAGCATGTTACCAATGTACCAGCTAACCTATAAAGGGATGATGCCTCATGAGTTGCCATGGGAACAAGTTTAGAGAAGAGGTCAGGGCCAGTGACACTTTGATCAGTTAGGCTCACAGGTAGGGGTTTCACCAACGATGCACCTGTGTAGCAGATGTCACAAATGCGAACTAAATAATAATAACTAAGCTCTTTAAGATCATTTTAAAAGAGATATGAGAGCTGATTGTATACCTTTTACTGCCACCAGTGTGTCCAGACCGGGCACAGTCTCGTGGTAAATGAAGTCATTGTCCTTCTTAGCTGAGTTATATCTGAAACAGACAAAAAGTAGGAATAGGAAAATTACATTAATCAAATATTTTTAAAAAGACTTTTGGAGAGATTAAACACCACAGCATACACTGAAAACTTTTAAGACTCAGGTTGTGATTTGGGTATTATCATAGTAATAAATTTAAGATCTTACTTTCCACCAATCACATCCATGGTGAATTTCAAAGCTTCCTGTACAAGTTCTTGTTGACCCTGAAAAGGTTGATGAGTACACATGTAAAAGTGCTTAAAGAACAGGTGGGTTGTGTGCGGGTGTTTGAGAATCGTTACCTTGCTCTGCTTAATTGCCTCATTAAGTTTGTCGATAGAGTACTGAAAGTATGCGACCTGTGGAGAAACAGCAGGCGACCTCACACTGTCATCTGAGGATATTATGCCCATATTGTGCAGTGATACTCAGGTACACCAAGTAATGTCAAATATCAACCAGCAAAACATAAATAAAAATATTACTATTAATAATAATATATAATAGTAAAATAATAGCACATTCAATTCAAAATGTCATGGCAAAAATTATGCTTTGCTAAAAACAAATGCACACAAGCACATACTGCTTCTCCGTATTTCTGCTGTTCCTCTGACTGCTTCCCCATGTGTAACTAATGAAAATAAAATGAGGCATGGTTTATGAAAATAACCAACAAATCTATGAAAATGCATTAAAGGGATAGTTCACCTAAACATTTAAATTCTGTCATCATTTACTCACTCTCAGGTTGTTCCAAACCTGTATGAGTTTCTTTCTTCTGCGGAACACAAAAGATGATATTTTAAAGAATGTCAGTAGCCAAACAGTTGATGTACCCCATTGACTTAGTATTTCCATACTATGGAAGTCAATGGGATCCATGAACGGATTGTTTACCCATATTCCTTTCTCAAAATAACGTATTTTGTGTTCAGCAGAAAAAAGAAATTCAAACAGGTTTGGGACAACTTGAGGGTGAGTAAATAATGACAGAACTTAAAATTTTGCCTGACCTATCCCTTTAATATAAACCGCATAGATGGTCTCACGTGTGTGATGGCACTGAAGTAGCTGATCTTCATGCTGATGAGTTTCCCCCACTCTTTCTGAATCCTTCCTGGCACACATTCTGAATTATCCAGCAGCCTCAGGCAATCCTTGTAATACTCACACACCTGCAATCAGACATTAGTGTTGAAGTGGCAAATGCTCTGTGAATCCAAGACCTGCTGTTATGTTGACAGATAAGCACATGTACAGAACTTCATACCCGAGCACAAATCTTTGCTATTAAATGACTCTTTCTGTTGTCTAGTAGAGTTTTCTCCAAGAGACACTCTTGAGCCTGTGCCTTCAGAGAGAACGATTCAAACAGAAAAAGAGACGAGAGGTTGTCAGATTAAAGTGGATTTTGCCAGGTAATAAAAGTACCCTTTGTGTGATAGACTGTGTTTACCAGCATGAGGCTGATTTTGATTGAAAGTGCCTGGCCGCTCATGTCAGAGCTGTAGCTATGATTGTAGTGGTCTCTGAGGTAAGTGAAAGCCCCAGCAGAACACTGGAAATGCGTACAGGAAACTTTCATCCCCTTAACATACCAACACACACATGCACACACAAGGAGCAAAAGGTTATACATTTCAGTGAATCATTTCATTTTTTCTTAAGATTTCTTAATAGCAAATATATGTAAGAGAGTGAATGTTCACCTCCTCTGACAGGCGGTTATCCACAGCTCCCAGCAGCGAGTGCAATGCACCTAAAATGCATTAGAGGGATTGTTGATAGACGAATTACTAAGCAAAACAAATTTGCAAAACAAAACCCATATATGTGCTGATGCTTTGACTGCATTTAACTCACCCAGGTTATACAAGACACAAGCCTGCTCATAGTTAATATCATCATGTGTGATATTCCTCCCTGAGAAGATGTCCGTCCTGCGAGCAGAAAGAAAGCACGAAAGCTAAAACGGCATGACTACCACACATCTTGCATACCGACATAGCAAGTATGGTCTTATATCAAAGTCACCAACGGCCTCATTTTACCAAGTCACAGGCACTGCAACCTCCTGGCCAGCTGCCATGGGAACACGACTCTGCAGAAAGTGCAGCTGACCACAGTACTTTCGAAGAGTGCTGCAACCCTCAAAATCCCTTGGGATGTTTACCACACTCTGAGAATAAGATTAAAGAATAAGAATAAAGAACCTTTTTAAAGCGTGTTAACCACATACACAACTGTACAACTACATTTCCCACAATCCTATTGATCTAACCCACCTGTCTAAGTTGCTCCAGCCTCTTCAGTGACTCAGTGTAGTTCTCAGGGTTCTCACCATAGTTTATTTGAATGTACTGGGACAAAAGAGGGGGAAACAATACTGTTATATTTTTCTTCTAATGCAATCCAATGCAATTGACACCAATGTTACTGTCATGTATGATACAATCTTGATCAGGCAAGGTCCTTTTGTTGGCTTAATGCAAATGTGTAAAAATATGGCTAGCAAAAGCCAGGGGGATCATTTGGTTTTCAAATGGCCAGGTTACACAAGACATGCTTACAAGCACAAAGGCTGTGAAAATAGCCTATCAGTTTCATAATAACTGCTGTTAAATGGATCCATGAGTAACATAGTCCTTGAAATCGTTAAAAAAAAGACAGCTCCTTGCATAAAATTACGATACAGATATTAGTCTGAGTGTTATGCAGTACTTAGAATAATATGTTTCAAGAGGCAAATATTAATTTGTGAAACATGAAAAACTGAGCGCTGGAATATTGCGCAATATTCAAGGCGTTTCTTCATTTTAATGTCTTACGTTATATCCTTATCAAAATATGTAAAACAAAACATTTTCTTAATAATACTATCCTAACTTGTAATCAGAGTATATGTTTTCATCCATTTGTGAAAAAACTTTTACCCATACCTATGTAACGTAACGTTAAACTTCCCTAAATTACAATACAGGCAAATATCTATTCTTTACTAAGTGTGTGTTACGGAAATCAAAATGTAACGTTAGTGCATAACAGGAATGATCCTCTCTGACACTGGTCGCTGTTGTGTAACAGGCTGGATTAATGGGACGCGGATTCTCACCTGTCTGACAGGAGGAGTGAACTGAAACTCTCCAGCTTCCTTCAGCTCCAGCCAAATCATCGGCATCCTGGGAACGGCCTCCATTTCGACTCCACGAAGTACTATTTCAACTTAACAAGAGTTTTCAGCGGTTTCGTACAACTTGTTTTTAATTACCAAAAAAGATTAAGCTAATTATTATGTCTCGATTTGATCAGAAAATTTGACGCCCCGATCCGCCTGACGCCGCAACCTTTGACTCGTCTTCAAAACAGTACGTCACCGGAAGTACGTCACCATGCATAGCATAAGCGATTTACAT